>CM077826.1:4281652-5729056 GCA_039720395.1 Liquidambar formosana | reverse complement strand
ATAAGAAGTTGTGCCTTATCAAAGGGGCACTATCATTTCTCTTAGCTTGTCAAGTTTCATTATGTTTTGTTCTTCTTTCTTCTTCTAAATTTGAACATTGCATTTTATGGATATTGTTTTCCATTTTATATTGCTTGTACATCAAACTCAATCAGTTTATTTCTATTATTTGTTAATTATTAATTTTTTTGGAGGCTTTGACTCTATGATTTTGAATAGAAATACTGGGAAGCTGGTGGCAACTGCAATATGGCTATAGCAGCAGCAAGACTGGGACTTCGTTGTATCACAATCGGTCATGTTGGTGAAGAAATCTATGGAAATTTCCTTCTAGATGTGCTTCATGATGAGGGAATTGGTATTGTTGGGATGAGCGAAGATACTGATACCATTGACAGTTCTAGTGCCTCATATGAAACACTTTTATGCTGGGTGTTGGTGGACCCTTTGCAGAGACATGGTTTTTGCAGGTATAATTATTCAACTTAAGTTTTTATTTCCCAGGCTTTTTGTGAAAAATAACCTACTATAGTCCCTTTACAGTGGCCATTCCTATGTGGATTATTTATCATCATCATCATCGTTGTTGTTATTGGTCACTAGTGAAATATATGGTACTAGTCCTACCAAGGATTGAAATTCACACCTGCCTAATCCCCAAAGATGGTGTATCTGAATTATTCCCAAATATGGTACCAGTCCTACATGATATTATTATTGTTATTCGCAAAGCTGCTGTTTCTGAATGTACCTGTTTCGTTCATCAGTCGAGCTGATTTTAGTAAGGAGCCTGCATTCAGTTGGATGACTAAGCTATCCAGAGAAGTAAAGATCGCTATCAAACAGTCAAAGATCCTGTTCTGTAATGGTTATGGCTTTGATGAGCTCTCCCCTGATTTGATAATCTCTGCTCTGGAGTATGCTGTTGAAGTTGGGACTGCGATTTTTTTCGATCCTGGACCACGCGGAAAGAGTCTTTCTACTGGAACACCTGAAGAACAAAGAGCACTTGGCCAGTTCTTGACGAATGAGCGATGTCCTCCTTCTAACTGCTGATGAGGTACATAGACTTTATGGAGATTCCTTTTTCTTTTTGTATTTCTTTCTTTCTTTTGGCATGTTCTGTTTTTTCATATGATCGTAAATCCAATTATACCTTATCTCTACCATTCAAGGTCAGCCCCCCATCCCAAGATTTCACGTCATGAAAGATGAGTAGTCTTTAAATTTTCATTTTAATTTGATAGGTATGTCACAAAAATTAACTCTCTCTCTCTCTCTCTCTGTGGGATGAACTACAGCCATCTCCTCAGTCATCCTTTCTACTCAAATTCTTCTATGCTATATGGTTGTACAGGCTATGAATTAGTTGTACAAAACATTGAAAAGAAAAATTACAAAATACTGAAACTTTTGGTAAAAGTTGAATTTATGGGCTGTCGCTATATGTTAGATGTTTTCTTTAGTGGACTTGGATATTTTTTGGTGTATTCTATAAGCAAACAGAACTTTGGGGAAGAATCTGGAATGTTTTGGAAACATGAATTGTAGTCTGGAATATGGATAGATGTGGTATGTCTAAAAAGAATGGGAACATGGTTTGCCTCTCAACTTTGGAATGTAGTATTGTGATTTAGGCTCATTAGGCTCACTTAGTTAAAGTCATATAAGCTAGTTTCAAATTGTAAAAAGGTTTTATATTTTATGAGAAAAGATGAAATTAACATGAATGATGTTAAAAATGCACAAGTTTCAGCAAGTGTTTCCAATTCACACCCAATCTTTTGTAGTGTTATGGCTATAGGACTGGTGATACCCGCTTACCTTAGTCTAGTTCTTTGGTCTGGCCTATTTAATGTATATTATTCATTATTAATTGATAATTGATATATCGAAATCATCGCATATCAAGATTGTTAATATTCATCGGATGCATTTTGTTTGATTTCGAGTCATCAATTCTTATCTTTCTAGCTTATTTATCTTAATTCATTCTGTAACCCTGCTCTTACTGAATAGTTTATTTTTTTCTCTTTTTAAATCATTCTAACTTAGATTGATGATGTGCCAGGCTGAAGCATTGACTGGCATAGGAAACCCAATACTAGCAGGGCAGGAGTTGCTTAGGAAAGGGATACGCACAAAATGGGTGATTGTTAAGATGGGTGCAAAGGGTTCGATACTAATCAGTATGTCCAGTATATCTTGTGCGCCTGCCTTCAAGGTATTAATCTATTGTGATATTTTGATATGGTATTAATCACTACGTGAAGTATTTTTCAATGTGTTTAGTTTGAATGTTGCTAGGTTTGCAACCATGTTGGGGTTGGGGGGAGGGGAGCAAGTTTGGAAAAGGAAATATCTTTTAAATTTTCTCTTCTTTAGAACCAACTTTGAGGAAGAAAATATACTTTTATGTTAGCCTACTTTCAAAATATTTTTTAACAATATCTGAAAAGTACTGCTCATCCAAGTGCTCCCTCAAGTTCTAATGTTTTAAATTCTTCCACATTCCTTCTTTTTCTTTTTCTTTTTCACTCATGCAATATTGTAATTCTAAAATCTTGTCAGGTGAATGTCGTTGACACTGTTGGATGTGGAGATAGTTTTGTGGCTGCTATTGCATTTGGTTTTATACACAAGATGTCCATGGTTAATACGTTAGCGATAGCAAATGCAGTGGGTGCTGCAACTGCCATGGGTTGCGGCGCTGGTAGGAATGTTGCAACCTTGGAGCAAGTAACAAAACTGATGAGGGCATCAAATCTCAATGAAGATGACAAATTTTGGAACGAACTACTTTCTGAAAATTTGGACGCTCAGGAAATTACCTTCCTTTCAAAAACAGTTATTAATGGAACCAACAAACAGCTGAAACGGGTCAGCCTGCAAAAGGTGGTCTCTGAACTGCTGCCTAAGCTTGAATCTGCAAGGCTAGAGGGGATAGTACCATCTTAACGGATTATGGTGAACTGAAAGATTTCAGTAAGGAATTCGATTGCGTGAAAATTATTCATTTTCTGGCTTCTGCTTTTGATTGCTCTGGTAATTCTACTAACATGGAGTGAGGCATATTGTTCAGATGATCAACCCATGTTTGGCTCAAGCCAAAGTTAACAAGATTGTTCAGTTTGCAACCTAAGTTTTATTATGGTGAGTATGTAGGTGATGAATCTGCTGTGGTACTTTCAGTGATCCGCCTTTTTACATGCCTGTCTAAAGATGTACCATTTTTTGCACCATCTCAACTTGTAAGCTTCTCAAGCAAGTGCTAATTGATTGCCGTGTTCATGCAGTTGTAATGGGATTTTTGCCGAACTATAATATAATGTTGTGAAGGGGAAGTTCTTACCAATAAAAGATGATTCATAGATGCATTAAAGAAATTAAAAATAATATATATATATATATTTGTGACATGCTCACGTGAGTTTGGGGTCACGTCAAGGCTTAGATTGAACTCAATTGTTTTTGTCTTCGCCTCGTGTAATTTACATCTCTAAAGACACGTGGAATTATGGGTGATTTTTTAAGAATGGAGTGGAGAGGGGAGTATGGATAGGCGATATGCGTATGGGATGCACCCTTAGGCCATGTTTGTTTGGTTGGAAGGAATGAGTTGGAATGGAATCTGATTCCTTGTTCAAAATAGTTTTAAATGGAATGAGATTGAAATAAACATTGCGAAATGAATATCATTATAATTCACTACTACTGTTTGATTCCATTCCGATTTAATTACCTCATCCAATCATGTTGTTTAGAATGAATTGGAATGGGATTTCATTCCATCCATTCTATTCCAACCAAACAAACATGGCCTTAGTGGTATGGATTGGATGGGCTGTGCCCACTATATGCTTGCCTTTTCTTTTTTTCTTTTTTTTTTTTTTTTTTTTTTTTAAATGAAGTGATGATTATACATATTCTTGTTTGTTTTTAAATAACCCTTGGTTTTGATGAAAATTATTGAGAAACCATGGAAAAGCCCAAATAAGGCCGTTGGGAAGAGGATAGTGATACGGAAATACCCTTCATTTTTATTTTAATGAGATTGCCCCTATGGGTTATATGCCCTCTATCTTCCATTAAACCACGTATGTACCCCTTTTGAAAATAACCAGTTTCCCTGTGTTACCCTTGAGTTAAACCTAATGTTTGCATTTGATTTTCTTTTACTTCTTAACCAAGAAGGAAAGCATTTTTATAGTTGTTTCAAAATGGAGTTCATTGAAATATAATTATTTCCGATTAAAATTAAAAAAAGGGAGATAATTTCTTTCAACCTTTAGTACTCTTGTTAAAATTAAATAATTAGAATAATTTTATCCAACAAAAAGGAGGGGATCACATAGACCTAGCACCATGCCTACTTCAAAAATGACAAAGTTAGTTTTTCACATTAATCTTTTTTAAAATATTTGGATTTGATGAATCCAATAGCATTGTATTAAATTAAATTATAGAAGTTGTATCCCTTGATCTTGACCTAATGATTAGGTATCCTACTTGACATTATAAATATTTTGTTATATTTTGATTAACACAAATAACATAATAATAATAAATCTTCATATGACAATTTTTTTTTATTATTAAGAAAAGGACCAACTTTGTCTTTGCATATATGTAATGTGCAAGTCTCAATCATCACCACAAAATCCAAAGTAATGCCTTGCTATCACATTTGCAAAAGCAAGAAAAATAGATAATAGTCTTCTTTCCTCTTTGACAAATTAGAACCTACCTACAAAACTAAGACCTTTCAAGAGTCATATAAAAAACTGATCAAATATTTAAAGATGTCAATACCCCAAAATGAGATATCAATAAAATATGAATCAAATAGTTAAAATTAAATATTAACTAAATAGATTTATGGTGGTGCTACACCCACTTGAAGGATCCATCTTCCATTGGTTGATGTGGTTCACTTTTTTGTTAATCACAATTATATCATTAACAAATTAGTTGGTGAACATAACCGATAGATGAAATAAGTGACTTTAGCATTTTTTTACTAAATATTCCTAATGGGACCTGCATGATTAGACCATGCTAATTTGTGAAAAATAATACAAAATTCGAGTTTCTGTTTTTCTACTATCAAACATACTGGATTTACGAAGTGAATTATGCATAGGAGAGAAATTAGTTCGAATGCAAATCCTAATGAGAACGAGCTTGGGATACTTTGAGAAAAAATTAAAAATAATAATAATAATAATAATAATAAATTGGACCACGCTGATGCAAAAGACCATGAACTCGATGTACAATACATACACAGTAGGCTTTTCCAGCAAGGTAAGCATTGGACGTTTGTGGTAGAAAGAGAAGGGTAATTTAGAGAATTGCTAAATGGGAAGGAAAGGGATTTATCAGGTTGACCTAAATACCCTCTTTATTAAGTCGTGCCCTAGCTTTTTGCCTCCCGAAAACTCCCAACTTCATCTTCTGCCCTTTGCCCCTGCGATTTCACAAACTCTTGCCCTTCTCTACCCTTCTTTCTTTCAGGTTTTTCTCTCTTATACCCGCCAAACTCAAAATCCCATCTTTCTCTCTCCTTCTCTCTCTCTTCTTCTTTTCAAATATATGTTTATTTACTGTGCTATTTTCATATATTTGTAAACCCTAATTCTGCTTTCGATTTACGTTCTTTCTTTGCCTACTGTCTGATCGATCTCTTTTCTGTGTCCAATTTTTGTTTTGCAGGTCCTGCTCAGAGCTTGTTTCTCTCGCTAGCTTCTTTTTACGTGAGTACTGATTTGTTGCATTTTCTGTTTGGTTGCCGAGAAAACCGAGGAAAATAGAAGGAAATTAATTTTATATATATATATGTATTGAATTATTGTATCTTACATTTGTATTCTTTCGGAGCGTAAGCCCAATAGATGTGTTGGGCCCGCTTGAGTGGAGGTTGTGTTCCAATTTATGAAAAATGTAAGATTCATTTTTTCCCCTCAGCGACCAAACAGAGTAGTAGTGTCGATAGTGACACTTTTCTTTCATTGACTCTTTGTTTGGTTGCTGAGAAAAAAGGAGGAAAAGAAAAAGGGAAAGTACATTTTTTAGTGTTAGAGAGATAAACCAAGTAGCTGTATTCAGCTCAGTTGAGTATACTTCTCTTTTCCCATATCTGCTCAGCTACCAAATAGAGCATAAAATTTCTGTTGGGTATCACTGTTCTGTGATTTTTATGTTCGTTGTAAAGGTTTGTTTAGCTTGATTGGTTGGAATCCATGCATCGGTTGGAAATTTGGTTGGATTTTGACTTCATACTTCCTGTTAATCCACTGATTTCAAAAAAATGCATCAGAGAAGAGTGATTGTTTGGGTCGTGTTGTTGTGTTAAATTAATTTCTCACTTGTTTTGCTTATTTCTTGTAGTTCATTGGTGGGTTTGAAAGAAGAATGATGTGATTTTTAATTTGACGAAAAAATTATTATATGAACAGGTTTGCTTGGAAATACATTGGAAGGCAGAGTTTTTGGCTAATAGGTTTAGCAATTTGTTTGGATTGATTGGGTTTGTGTCTGTTATCTGTGCGGAGTAATTATGGCTAACCGTGATTTTATTCCTGGGCAAAACCGTGATTTATCGCTGGGGCAGAACCAACAGCTGGGACTAGGACATAATCACAATCTATTTCTGGCACAGAGGCATGGTTTAGGATTGGGACATACCCATGACCATGAGTTGGATTTAGGGCAAACCCATGACCATGACCTTGGTTTAGGACATGGCCAGGATCATAAATTAGGGCTCAATCAGTCCCATGAACATGAAATGGCTTTACATCCTGCTCACGACCATAGTCATGATCATGAGAATGGATATAGTCATGAACATGAGAATGGTTTAGATATAGGCCAAAGTGATGACCCCAATGCTGATCAAGACCATACCAATGATGATGAACATGATCATGAATTGGGTCTTGCTGCTCAGAATCATGAGTTAGGCTTATCAGAGAATCATGAATTGGCTGTTGTAGAGAACCATGATCTTGATGAAAATATGGAGCTAGCTGTTGACCATAATCAAGAGATGGGTATAGTGCCTGTCCCAGATATGAGTCTTCCGCAGCATCAGCTGGTAGTCACACCTCCTGTTCTGCAGTCCCGAGCGCTAATTGTCGCTCCCAACCATGAATTGACTGTTGGGCAAGAGTTTTCAGATGTCCAGAGCTGTCGGAGGGCATTGAGAGACGCTGCCATTGCTCTTCACTTTGAGATACAGACGGTTAAGTCTGACAAGACTCGGTTCACCGCCAAATGTGCAAGTGAGGGATGCCCTTGGCGAATTCATTGTGCAAAGCTTCCAGGTGTTCCCACATTCACGATTAGGACCATCCACGAGAACCATAGTTGTGGTGGAATTACTCATCTTGGCCATCAACAAGCCTCAGTCCAGTGGGTCGCAAATTCTGTGGAACAACGCCTTAGGGAAAACCCTCTTTGCAAACCAAAGGAGATACTGGAAGAGATTCACCGAGTTCATGGGATCACCTTATCATATAAGCAAGCCTGGAGGGGGAAGGAACGGATCATGGCTGCTGTCCGTGGGTCATTTGAGGAAGGATATCGCCTTCTACCGCAGTATTGTGACCAGATCAGACGGACGAATCCAGGAAGTATTGCATTGGTTTATGGGAATCCTGTGGATTACTGTTTCCAACGCCTATTTGTTTCATTTCATGCGTCTATATATGGGTTTTTGAATGCATGCCGGCCACTTATTGGGCTTGACAGAACTCTTTTGAAAAGTAAGTATCTTGGGACCTTGCTTTTTGCCACTGCTTTTGATGGAGATGGTGCTCTTTTCCCTTTGGCATTTGGGGTTGTTGACGAGGAAAATGATGATAACTGGATGTGGTTTCTCTCTGAGCTTCATAACCTGCTAGAAATTAATACAGAGAACATGCCGAGGCTTACAATCTTGTCTGATAGGCAGAAGGGTATTATCGATGGGGTGGAAGCAAACTTCCAACTGCTTTTCACGGGTTCTGCATGCGTCATCTCAGTGACAGTTTTCGAAAGGAGTTCAACAATACCATACTCGTCAACCTTCTTTGGGAAGCTGCTCATGCTCTCACTGTCATCGAGTTCGAAGCAAAAATACTTGAGATTGAAGAGATATCACAAGAAGCAGCATACTGGATTCGACGAATTCCACCTCGCTTGTGGGCCACAGCATATTTTGAGGGAACACGGTTTGGGCATCTGACAGCTAGCATTGTCGAATCATTGAATACGTGGATACTTGAAGCTTCTGGGCTTCCAATAATTCAGATGATGGAGTGTATTCGTCGGCAACTGATGACTTGGTTCAATGAGCGACGAGAGACGAGTATGCAGTGGACAAATATACTTGTTCCTTCTGCTGAAAGGAGTGTGTCAGAAGCTCTTGAGCGTGCACGTTCTTATCAGGTGCTTCGAGCTAATGAAGCTGAATTTGAAGTTATATCTCATGAAGGAACAAATATAGTGGATATTAGAAACCGTTGCTGTCTCTGTCGCGGATGGCAGCTACATGGGCTGCCTTGTGCTCATGCTGTAGCTGCTCTCCTCTCATGCAGGCAGAATGTTCATCGGTTCACCGAAAGTTGTTTCACAGTGGCAACTTATCGTAAGGCATACTCTCAAACAATACACCCAATTCCTGATAAAACCCTTTGGGAGGAGATGTCACAGGGATCTCATAATGAAGGCGATAAAGGTCCTGAGATTATCATAAACCCACCAAAGTCACTTAGGCCACCAGGAAGACCAAGGAAAAAGCGAGTTCGTGCAGAGGATCATGGTCGTGTGAAGCGAGTTGTCCATTGCAGCCGTTGCAATCAAACAGGGCATTTTAGAACAACATGTGCAGCACCTATATAGATGGTAGTATTCAATTTGGGTTATGTCCTCTATTCTGTGCAAAGAAAATTTAGATTTTAAGTATATATGGAGATTTGATAATTAGTTGCTCCTGGACACTTTCAGATGTATTCTTTCCTTATGTGTTCATATGCTTCTTTAGGTAGATATTTCACCTGAAATAAGCGAGATTATGGGATTCATTTTATTGTTTCAGGTTTTAAAATAATTTTTCTTTGGTCTTGACATCTGCTTTCTTGTTACTGCTCTTTCACTGATGCTTCTTGACTTACGATAGGCTGCTTATATAGACATATTAAAGTTACATAATATTTCCTACTCCATGCTATTTAGAGTGGATCACCATTACACTGTTTCTTAGTTTTTTATGCGTGCTTGAGACGATTTCTGACAACCTGCTTCCTTTTTTATTCTGACATGGAAGAAAATTTTTCATCGGACTTGCCTTTCCAGTTTCACAATATTCACTTGAGGGATATATGAATATAGTTACCAATTAGATATACTTGTGGTTTTTTAGGTCCCTTTGAATAATTCCCTTGTGATTGAATAAACAATTTGGTCTTGTAAAATTGGAGCCATCAAAAAAGAAAAAAAATTGGAGCCATCACCATAATATATATAAAAAAAAAAAAACAGTTAGAACAAAAGTTAAGGTCATTTGTTGGATTCCTAGGATTATGTGAATTTAACCATGTTGAAAAAACTAAAATAAATACACTTAGTTACCCAGGAATGTCCAAATGCTGTTTTAAATTGTTGTGGTGTTGAACATGCTTTACCGGGTCATTAACTCTTAAGCTTTCTTCCTAGAGTAATAATATGATTTCGTTGCATGATGTGCAAGGGCAGCTTATATGAGGGTGTTGACTTGCAGTATTACTAGTTTTGAAGACTATGATTTTAGATGTTTGCCCCTTTTTTTTTTTTTTGGGTGAAAATTGAGTGAAATATGGATTAAGATGCAATAGCCGAGTCTTCTTTGTAATTTATCTGAATTACGTCATTAGAATCCTCTTTTCTGGTGTGATTTATTCCATCTCTGGTTTCACTCAGAAACTGCTATTTGTGAAGTGAGAATGTCGAGAAGCTGACTTTCATATTACACATGAACTTGGTAGATTGTCAATACAAGAATCTGGCATGGCCTGGGCATTTCAAACTATCCAATATATTTTCAACCATCCTCCATTTATATGAAATAATTCCTGCACCATAAAAGGGCAGGATCTATCTTGATTATTCTCCCATATGACATCCCGATACATCTTCAAAAAAATTTGGCCAAGGGCTTTTGAACCTCCAGAGAAATTCGCTGAGTCATTCTTTGATTTGCATAACATATCTTAGGCAACCTCCACTGAAAGCGCCACGAGTGGTACCTGCTAGCAATGCATGCGAGCACAATGGCCGCTTCTCAAATGCTATGTAAAACGTTAGGAGACTATCACCAATGAAGTAAATCAATGTGAAATTTCAAGTTTCAGTTACTATGGCAGCAGAGTAAGCAGGCACCAGTCACTGCATACCACATTGGCATCCGGATGCAGACACAACCATTTCCCAAAAAACAACTATCAAAACACTCATTTACTTATAACCAGGTCCTCCAGACCTCAACCCAAAAAAGAAAGCATACTCCTTGGTGTTCAAATGTTTCGAAAATAGTACCAAATTTAGAATACAAAGTACAGCTAGTCAGCAACCAGAGTCAGCAAGAGATGAGAATAGAGGGCACAATAGCAATAACTAAAATTGCAGGATTCCCAGCAATGGGAGAAAGTAAAGAATGGGCCCAACCCTCTTCTTACACCAAATGTATTTAAGACAAATCAGACAGACGTTCCTAATCAAGAACTAGTAATGATATTGCTGAACTTCACTGCCTAGAATTATCTGGTATTTTCCAAGGTGAATCAGTACAGAACATTGTTATCCCAAACAGTGAACCCAACTCAAATACAAATGGATATCAGCTACTCAATAACCATAATTGCTGCCGTATACTGAACCATAGTCACCAGCGGGTGCATGGCCTGCATGACCAGTAGTGTTGGATGGTGGAGAAGCATATACAGGACCATGAGCTGGATAAGCATTATACCCTTGGTTAACTGATCCACCGGTTTGGTTCTGAGTTGAGCTTGCAGCTTCAGCCATGAAGTTCTGCATCATGGAAAAGACAGTTTGATAAGAGCCTAAGAAAAAGTATTATTGCAACAAAAAAGGGCGTATCTAAGAAGAGGTGGTATTGCAACAAGCGACAAAGTGAGCACAAAATTATCATTATTATAGGTGTTTTATAGCCACGCATTTATAACAGGAAAATATAAAATATAAAATATAAAATATAAAATAAAATAAAATAAAATAAAAAGTTCATAAATAAAAAAGTTAAATTTTAAATCAACATGCATGAATAACAAAATAGCTGCCATTACAAACATAAATCTAACCATGACAGCTCCATAATTCCCAGAGTTTTATTCTCATACATTCTCCCTTACCCATAAAAATCAAAGCTAAGAACCATCGTGGATGCAGGATACATAATATAATGGGACTGAAAATTTGCTGCATTGGAGCTATTGGTACTGACATAAGTGCTGGAGCTCATATAGTAGATAACAGGTTACACATTGCTCAGCAGGAATGTTAAGGAAACATCAAGCAAACACAACCATATATACCAACATTGGAACTGGCAAGAAAATAAAGGCAAAATAAGTTAATAATGCCAAAGGAAATAGTGAAAAATACCTGTATCAACTGTTGAGCTGTTTGGATTTGTGAAGCAGTTCCATTTATTTCGACAGTCATCTCCCCAGGCATGCCCCTACTCTCCTGTATTGCAATAGTTGCCCCACTGGCACGACGTATATAGCTGATATTTGCACCAGATGTCCCAATAACAGCATCTGCATATGACAGAGGAATCTGCATGTGCTGTGTGACCTACACAATGAGAGAGAGAGAGAGAGAGAGAAGCTTAATACCAAATAATTCTGATGCAAATAAATTTCTGCTGTTACATTCCTATTGACAGAAATCAAGATCAAAGCAAGGAAAAAACACCTTTGTCACTGCCGGTTGTTGGGGCTGTGCACTTGATGAATGAACTCCCATAGATGCATCTCTTCCATACATAGGCGGACGAGGCTGCTTGTCCAAAGGCGGCAGATCAGCCGGTGGATAATAACTGTCAAATTGACGTGGAGGATGCATATATTGAGGATTAGGCACAAAACCAGGTCCATCACCAGCATTCATAGGAAAACCTTGAGGAGGAGGGCCCCAGGATTGGTGTGGTGGGCCTGGTGGCATGTTCTGATTTGCTCGAGCATTCGGCATTTGCATCTGACAAATTGAAGGATAATGTAATACACACACATAGAAAACACTAAAAAAAAAAAAAAAAAAAAAGATTTCTAAATCGACAAAAAAAAAAAATCACAGCCTCACAGGAGAAAGGTTTTACATGGTGCACAAAAGAGCTAAAGCTCACCTAATGGCCTAAGGGTAGCAATTTTCAAACGAATCAAACCAAGTGCTGACTCAATCCAAACCAAACCAATATTGTTTTGGAAACCAGGACTGGAGAGATTAGGAAGAATCATTCTCAAAAAGGATAAATCAATTAGAAAGTTTTAATGTCCCAAGAGTAATGGAATTAAAAAAGGAAAACCTCAAATCCTTTCTTACAGAAACTTACAATCTTATTGATTTTTCAGTATGTAATTTGGATATTCCCTTTCTAAGCACATTATCATGCATTGACAATAGTACAACACAATAAATATATAACTATTTATTAAAAAAGAATAAAAAGATAAAATGAACATAAATGGGTTTGATGGCCAATGGTTTAGAGTGTTAAGGGCAAGTCTTTCCTACCAAAAAAGGAAAAGAAGAAAAAAGGAAAAGAAGCGGTTCTCACCCAGTAAATTAGGTTGGGCATATATGAAACACGCTAAGGGTGCACAAAGTGCAGACTAAGCTGGGCTCACCAAAGCTGGGATAATTCAGCCAGAAATATGAATGGGTTTAAGCATATGCCTAATTGAACTTAGGCTAAGCACAGCCTTACATAAGCCCAATGTTGCAAACTAAAGCTGAATCTCATTCAACTGAGCCTGGGACTGGAGTCTATGCATATTGACATACACAATATACTACTTTGTTATATAAAATACAATACTTTATAGATACAAAATCAAATTAGCTCAATTTGGAAGAAATTTTGCAGCCATAAATGAGGCACTGGCTGCAAGCCACCCTGGTGAACATTTTCTACCATAAATAAAATAATGAGTCAAGGTGGGGGAGGCTTTGGGCTTGGATCCCATGCAGTTCAGGCTGTGAACTCAGGCTGACCTCAGATGCCCAAACTAACCTTCCAATTGCCACCTAAGCCCACCACACATTTGTTACTTGTAAAATGTTGGTCAGCTCTAAATCTATAATCAAGAAAAATAAAAAGCTACTTCTTTGATCTTTTAGTTGCAGAAAAAGAAGTGGAAAAGTATCCACTTTTTCATGTCTCAACCTCTCGTCAGCTTGAACCCATATGACTACAAATCTTAAGAACCTAACTAGGAAAGGCAAACTTACTTGCATTTCAAACACACCAACAATACTGCGGTCAACTAGAAACTTCCTCAGATGAGTTGCAATCAGTTCCACTGCTTTGTGCACACCTGCAGGCTCCCCGTGTATCTCAACAACACTATCACCTTCCAGAGCAAAATGTGGCAGGAGTTCTGCAGTAATTCAATTTGACTACATAAGAACAGAAATGGATAACTTCAAGCATAATTGATGCAAAAAATTCTTTATATATATATATATATTGGGTTTTCTTAACATGTGCCCCCATAAGGGCACATGTTAAGCTGCAATTAATGAGCCAATCATTGCATGAAAAATAGTAAAAATGCATAGAGAATGGTGAAATTTTCTTAGAAAAATGTGAGAAAACTGTGCAAAACTGCAAACACATTTCCCTATGAAATGATTGACTTGTTAATTGTAGCTTAACATGTGCCCTTAGGGCACACGTTAAGAAAACCCATATATATTATACGCGCACACACATATATAGACCATCATATGTTAATATTCAAAGACAACACGATTCTCATTTCAATGATTTAATTGGAGTCCCTCTTACACTATCAATAATGCAATGAAACATTCCAAATCTCTACTATAGTGTAACCAAATCTTTAAATAGAATGGCATGGATTAAGAGAATACATGAAAAAAGGCAAGCAGAAGACACGATTTATATATGACAAAAACAATTACAATCCTCAAGCAAAATTACACAAAAATGTTCATAAACAAAGAGCAAAAGCTAACGAAAAAGACAATCTCAAACAGACAGATGCTATTTCCTCCTGAAAAGCAAGGTTCAAACAGTATAGGACAGAATATAATGTCTTTGCAAAAACACCTGCTCCAAGCACTCGAACGGTACAACCAGAAGTATCTTGAATAGACTTTATAGTAGCACCCTGCTTCCCAATCAAGCTTCCAGCTTGTGTTTCTGCCACTAGAAGCCTTGTGGTAACCGACCCAACTGCACCTGATGGAGCATCACTGTCTACATCCACAATGCGTTTATGAACCCTCAGCAAACCATCCATTGCTGGAGGAATAGGGACATCTGGCTCCTCCTTTGCAGAAACCATTACCTTATAAAGGAGAAAAAAAATACCAAATATTAAATTTCAAGAAAAATCAAAATCTCAACTTCAACTTTTCATATAAACTACAATTATTAGGGGTTGGCAAAAAATAAGTTTCAAATGATAAGAGCTCTTCAAAAGCATAATTAGTCCATAAATTTCCACATAATATACTATTACAAAAACAACATAGACCAGTTGAAGTATTTCAATTTATTTATAAACAACTTACGTTTTTTTTTTTTTTTCTTTTGATGAAGTAAAATGTGAAACTTATGTTTGAAATACAAAGATCAAGAATTCTGGACTTAGTGGCCAACACTATTTACACCCTATACACGCCACATACTTGTCTTATACACATCCAATTTACATTATTTTGATTTTAAATTGTTCATAAAGTCTATTTCATTATTTTAAATTGTTCATGTTATACTACTAATTTTTGTCATTTCTCTAAATCGATATCGAAATTTTCTTATCTCTCAATATCTCTCTATTTTCAAACCATCAGTATCTCCACCAATAATGAGATTTTAAGTCCTTGGGCCTGATTGAATATGCATGTTCCAAAATGGTTTTAATCCTGTCCTTAAAAGGTTACATGCACATGCATTTACCATATCTAAAAAAATAATAATAATAAAAAATTTGTTTTTCCCCGGTTTCTCGAGTGCTCTGTTGCCTACAAAACACTAAAAGCAACCCAAGAAGACATCCCTTTCTTTTCTAGATAGAACGTTCTCTATAATCAATTCCCCAGTCAACCAGACTCCCTGCCCCAACCTAATGCGCTCCCTCCAAACACACCCCCCCCCCCCCCAAAAAAAAAAAGAAAAACTAAAAAAAAAAATCAAATCATGAGAGATAGAAGGGGCTTCAAATTATCAAAACCCACATTTAGCCCTTTTGCCTTGGACAGCCCACCCTTTTAATGTTTAATAGAAAGCCCATTAAAAACAGGGGTGTTTGTGTGTGTGTGTTGCAACCTTGTCAAATCCCAGCCATATCTCAAATGAGTTCAATTTTTCTAAAATTATTTTTGAATTACAATACAAAAGGGGTATACTCGACACACACCACAATGAATCCAATGAGTATGAGTATTCGGCATGCATTGGATACAATTAAGTCTCATTGTATCTATGCTTAAAGAAGAAATCTTATCTTAACTTCCACAATATTCAACCACAGTCATTTAGATATCATAGGAGAACATATAACTAAAACTGTTCCTTTGAATCAATGGAAATTGATAGTGCATTATTCATGTTAAAAATATTAACAATATATGAGTCAAAAATAACAAAATCACGATTTTAAAAATTTGATTCCTTTTTTTTTTTTTTTTTGCGAAGAAAAATATAATACTTCTTATACTTCAAAAGTGTCAGATCAGTAAGATTTTAGTACATGTTGAATTTCTGTAGTTTTCGACAACCTACGTAAACATATTTCCAAATGCTAGTTTAGAATCTAACTATTAAGTTAACGAGTTCACATGTTACTCGTACATTAAAAAATATCAACTATTTAATGTTATAGGGAAATTTTACTCAAGGTTTAAACAAGCCATATTACAATATTTTAAGCTGATAGTTTGTGATTATTAAAGAATATGTGGAACAAATTTAAAAATCTATTTAATGATTCAAGTTATTAGAGTTTTCGTCTAAAGAGTTTAACAAGGTGTTGTAAGACACCAACCGACTAAGTTCTGAAGTTACCAGATATAGTGGAAGGCTTCTTGGTACTGATGAACGCACAGGGCATTTCTGATTGTTAAGTCAGAAGAACTTTTCAGCACTTGTAATGCTCAATGCTGATCCCTGCAATCTGGACCGTTGGTTCTTCTAAACTGAAGACACTTTGGCCATTGATTTGTTGCCTTTAAGTTTGCGGAGAACCTGCACACATTCATTATGGTTATTGTGACAAAATACATTTTCCTTATATTTAACCCATTATTTAATTTTAAATTTTCTTTTTCTTCCGTCTTGCTTCTTTCTTTTTTTATTCTTTTAACCATTCCACTTCTTCGACAACTATTTATCTTAATGGGTGAGCTTGTTTTATTATATATAATACTCTTCATTTGTTGTTATGATACACTTCACCTGTTATTTATTATCTAATTTCTAATTAGCATTAAGTTTTATTTATTTCACCCAACAAAAACCTGCTAGAAAATGGCAGCCGATAGCTAGTGCACTCAGAGGTCCCCACAACATGTGGCCTTTACAATTCTCAGCAAGAACAGAGAAAGAGAAATTATGAAACAAATAGGGGAACAAGTTTCATAGAAGAAGACAAGAAAAACTATAACTATGGTGATATTTCCAACAACTAATAAGGATTTGCAGATTAAAATGAATCTTCCTGTATCTAGTATATGTCATTCCCAAAGGGAGAGAAAAATTGACAAAATGACAAAAAATAACTAATCTTTTACAGCCATCAAACAGAACATAGCAAATCAAATGTGCAAAAAAATTTATGACAAAAAACAAATACACACACGAGTAAGAAAAAATTTAAAACCACCATAAGAAAACTCACTGCATTTATCAAGATCAGGTTAAATATATGTTAGAGCTATTTTATTGACTTATAATAGGTAATACGATCAGGTGATTAATAAATAAATTATCATGAAGGCAGACAGAGCAACATACATACTATGCATCAATCAGGTAAGAAATATTAGCCTATTCAAAATTTCTCACAAGAGATAGATGTAACCCAACAAAAAGATGAAAAAGAAACTCACAGCTCTTTCTACAGTTCCAGGAGGACCATCGAGAATTTTAATGCGTGCCTTTGTCTCATCAGTAATTTTTTTAATGAACTCCCCCTTGCGGCCAATGATACTGCCAACCTTTTGTACAGGAACCAACATCCTAAAAACATTCTCTCCAGGCCATCCAGGCCACCTCTTTTCCACACCTCCAGCTGAATTGTTATCAGATCCTTGATTTTGAGGAGAATGTGAGTTCTCAGGCATATCACCTATGTCTTGTTCATCAAAGTTCTCTTCAGCCATATCGAGATTTGCTAAATAAAAAAATAAAAACAAATGAAAAGTATCAAACATGATATTTTAGGGGATAGATAATGTAAAACGATGAATTAATAAATTTTAACAGCCAACCCAAAATGACCAAGTTGAAAAATACAAAATAGACAATGATTGAAAGGAAGAATAGAACATTTCCTTTTTGTAATAAAAAAATCCCACATCCTCCCAAGAATTAAAAAGGAAGTAGCCCATCAAGGATTTATATCATACATGATATACCACTTCTCACATACTAGAAAATAAGTGACAGACCTATACATCAATTCTTGTCTCCCTTCATGACAATCTCACCAACTTTAATGGATGTCAGCATCATGAAACTATTGGAGAATATTTCATCTTTACTTTCTACAACTAAATATAATCTCTACTTATATATATATATATATATATACACTATATACACACTTGTGCATAAGACAAAGAAGCAACAAAAACAAATGAACTTATATGAACATAAAAGGTTGAAGCAATAAGCGCATTAACAACCATAATTCAAATTACTCACACTGTGTATGATGGATCATACACAAAGACCTTCCATATTGGTATAGAACGGCTTTTGAAATGTAAGGACTTTTGGTCCACCTTTTGTTTTTTGCTTGTTTACTTCGCGTATACTTGGATTCTTTCCTTCTTTGTGCAGTAAAATGTTAACTTCATCAATATATATATATATATATATTGATAAGGTAAATAGTATTAACAAAAAGCACTAGAGGTGCAAGGACACAATGCACAAAGTGCAAGAAATATATATATATATATATAATTGGTATAGGAGTGATGGTGAACCGTGAAAGCTACATGATCTTTCTAAAATGTGATTAGCAGTAGTCTTTAACAACTAGGCATGGCTTGCTATTTGTGAAACATGGAAACTAATCTCCTTACTAGCCATTAGCCAATCAACAGTAGTAATATTCATTATAGTTGTTAAGTTTCCAACCTAAAAGCCTAAGCTATCCTAAGCTATTAGGTGGAAGGCCCAAACAGGTATATTAAGTCATATCAACATTTTATATTTAAACGATGTGGGATGTGGGACTTCCCAACAATAGTAATTTTCATTGTATTACTAAGGAGACAACGTGGCTTTTTTTTTTTTTTTTTTTTTTTTTTTTTTTTTTGACGCGGTACATATAAATTATCATAAACACGGATTAGTTAACAAAATTGTTAAATTTTTGTATCAAAGAGATTTCAGTTGTAGAAAACTTCTCGATATTGTGGTGACTCGCCATTCCAAATTGAAACACAAATCCAACACTTTTAATAATAACAATGATAAAAATTTAATTTGATAAGGAGCCCTCTAGATGAGGAGCTGCCATGTCATCCTAAAATTTTGGAAATCATCTTTTGTCTTTAATATTTGGGGTTTGCTGGAATATGGCAACAGTTCAAGGTGGTTCTGTATGCCAATGAATATATGTGGAGCATGTAGCAACAACTTAACGTTGCTCTGCCCTCTGCAAAAAATAAAAGGATTAACATGGCTCTGCATGCCAACAAATACATGCCAAGCTCCCATCATATTAAAAGAAATAAAAATAAAATTGGCAATCTATGTATCCATCTACTTTAACAGCTTACTTTTTTAGCAAAAAGGAAATCAAAGCATAGACTGAAAAAAAAAAACACCAATAATAGGCAATATGCTGAATACATGAGTTGAAAAACAGAAAAATAAACTACATAAATGGGGAAAAGAAGAAAAAAACGTACAGAAAATTATCACCTCAGCTCTCCCTAAAAGCCTGAAATCCCAAAATCCTAAAGTACCAAACCCACCAAGTGTGTGAAACAAGCAAAATAAGTAACCCAGTTATCCTGAAATAATTTTTCTAAACCCCTTTTCTAGCAATTTTTATTCTAAAATGACAAATAATAAATCTATCTGAGTGAGTATTTGAGATAGACACTGCTCACACCAACTAAAACCCCATACTACCAGGTCCACCAAGCATGTGGATGAAATGTGGCAGTCTGTTTAAAGGCCAATTTTCAGAAACCCATTACCATGAAATACATAAAAGTGAAAGAAAATAAAACAAAAGAAAACAAAGAGATTAAATATTTCATTGAACCAAAAAAAAAAAAAAAAGGAAGAAGTAAATGGCAAAAAAGAATGAGCAATGCTGCTCTCATCAAAATCCCCACAACCCAAAACCTTCAAACATGAAACCCCCGCGAAGTGTGTGGACAACAGGCCATCCAAAGTCTTAATATAAGAAAACCTATAGTAAAAAATAAAAATCATACTGAAAGAGACAGTATAAAGATATGCTTTGTTGCCGAGTGGTTAGTTCCTAAGAAACCATAAAACTCAACTCGACCGAAAGAATCGAGCTAGATTTACCTGAGTTGAATTTTTATTTTTATTTCTTGAATTTTATTGGATATAAAAACAACGGAAAATGTAAAATCTCAACTTTCTTTTGCTTTTACCCCAGTTTCTCAGCAACCAAACGAAGCATAAGTGGTAAAAATCAAGAAATTAAAAGAAAGCATCGATGGAGCAATAACCAAAACCCTAAAAAAACCCAAATCAGCCCTAAAACTTCTACATGCTTTTAGTAAGAAAGACGAACACAACCATAAACACTTCAGATAGAATGGCAGAAAAGAATACACACAGAGTCAGAGACACACACACACACACACATATATATGTATAAACACATGCATATATAAATAACAAAATGAAACCCTAGAATGAAGTCGAACATTAGAGGAACAAAATCGTACAGCATACAAGAGAGAGAACGCGAATCCAATATTAACCCAGGTGAATTTGAGCTGCATTTACTTACAAAGATAGGTTTTTTGAAGCTTTTTGGCGGAGATAGCGAAGCGCAGCAAATGAGCGGGATTGGAGCGGGGGCGACAGAGAGAGAGAGAGTGAATAGTAGGTCTTATTAATGTCCTATATATATAGAGAGAGAGATAATTCATATTTTGTATTTACTTTCAAGTCCCACGACATGTCATCATTACCAATTTGGTTCCAGTTGGTAAGGCCTTCCAATCAAACTTTGCCATGTCAACCTCTAATGAAAAATTGGGACCTAGATAATTTAATCGATCTAAATTTTTATTTTCTTTTTTATTTTTTTATTTTATGATTATGGGACTTATGCCATTCATATTTTCAAAGTAAAAATGATTTTTTTTTTTTTTTAAATTACAATCTTCACATGCCAATTCATAAATAAAGTGGGTGGATGAAGTTAGTAACGTTTAATTTTATTTTTTTTTTCCCTTTTTTAGGATGGTCAAGTGAATTAGAACATGTATCATTCATTTGAAGTGACCATAACTTACTGCTACACTTGAAGAATTATCAGATGAATAATTAATGCTACACTTGAAGAATGACCATAACTTAATGGTTTATTGGCATTTGTCTCGATTGTTAAGTGAGTAATTTCAAGTTTAAATTTATGAATAAACATGGATACTTATTTGTTGATATTAAGATGGTTTTAAGATATGGGTAGGTTCTATTGATTATCAAAAAAATAAAAAATAATAACAAGGGTACAACTCGATTGGATTTGAGTCGGTTTGGTTTTAAATTGTAATCAAATTGATTAACGGTTGGGTTTTTTTTTTTTTTTTTTTTTTAAACCCAAAACCAAACAATATGTTAGTAAAATCAAGCCAAACCAACCCAACCTATGCAAGGTTCGAGCTGATTCAGTTTTTTATTTTTTATTTTATTACAATAAAATTACAAAATTTCTATAAATAAAAAAAATTATAATTTTTTTATGAACAATAAGTACATTTCTAATATATGAGAGCAAAATCAATTCAATAAATTATTAATTTTGTTATACAAACATATCTTGGTAATTGATTACCACTTCCCCCAAAAGGTTATAGGGTTTTGATTTGACATGTTCTATCAGTATTGGAACTTTTGAAGGTATTAGTCAAGGTCCGTTAACACTTGATATTTGAGTATGTTTCACAGAAAAAATTACCTCGAAGAAGACTGGCTGGACTAGAGTGTGGTTTCATCTCAAAGGTAGAAGGAATACCTGTCGCCAAATTGAGAGCTGCATGACTAGAGGGCTGCCGAGGATGTTGCCTTAATTTGACGCATTTTATCGGTCTGAATACTTGATGAGAGGCTCGTTCACAAGGTAATCGAGATTATGTTCGTTCAAACTCTCTCGTAAGATAAATATGAAGCCAAGTTCAAGCTCATTTTCAAGCTCGATGCCAGCTTGATGAGAGGCTTGTTCATACGGTATTCAAGAAAAGGCCAAACAAACTTTATGAGCTTGTTAATTTATCGAGCCAAAGTCCAAGTAACTTACTACTCGACTCGGCTCATCTCCATATTATTGTGCTGTGCAGATAAGGATGATTTAGTGCATAAACAGCATCTAAGGTCCCTGCACTATATATGTCGTGTTAAACAATGAATGTCATCATGCAAAGGAGAAAGTTCTTCTCTGTGTTTTCAGAAGCAAAAAATTCCGTCCTGTTTTGAGCTGAAACTGCTGTTTCTAGAAACCAATCATCACAGTTTTGACACATTTGTTTTTCTTCCCATTTGGAATGTCCAATCACATGTCACAAACATTAGCTATTTCCCATTACTTGGATCCTTCATGTCAAGGGTCGGCTGCGTTATTATTAGAAATATCCCAATGAATAAGATGTTTGCATTAAGTGTGGCCTTGTTTTACACTCAATCATGCTATATTCCTAGCAGTCTAGTTTTCGAGAGTCTATTTCTCTTTATAATTCATTTGTCTTTTTCTTCTCATTCATAGTCATGCATAGCATTGCAGATTTGCAGCATGCATTATCACTACAAGCTGGGGTAAAGTGGCATCAACAACACCGGCCAATACGGCATTACCTCCTCTTTAGTCAAGATTTTATTTTTCATTGGTGCAAATCAGTCTATTGTACCTAATTTTACCCTTGATTGTTGCTGTCGCATAATTGATACATACCTTCATCTCATGAAGATATGAGATGATAAAAAGGGCTCTGTACTTCTTTAGGCTGAGGGACCCCTCCTAGTATGCGCTTTATAATGGGATAAATTATTATTGCTTGTAATTATGGTAAACCAAACTCTTAAAAGTCTTACAAGCAGAAGAAGAAAAACAATGATGCCTATTCGAATTCAACAGGTACGGTCCTTTATAGAAGTGTTTTTCAAAAGTATATATTTTTTTGCTAAGAAAGTAAAACTAAAAACACTTTTTCCGGATAGAACATGCTTGAGATGTGGAAGCAGAGTACTGTTTGAAAAGGTGTTTTGACTTTTAGGCTATTTTTCTAATATCACAAAATCCATAATTTGCATCTTGATTCCATCTTGCCTTTTTTTTCTTTTTCTTTTTTAAAAATGTTTTCATTGATGGATGATGGGTTTATCATCTGTTGTTGTTGGAAGCAATATCATGAGAACTTTATTCTGCCGGCATTTCCAAACAATGTGGGGGCCTTAAAGCTTAATTTGACTCTAGATTTTTTCTTTTTTATTCAAATAAGGACTCAATTCCTGTCTATGTTCTATTTCACATTATGTAGGTTTCTGGGCCAAGTCATTTTGGCCATATTACAGAGCTGTCTCCTAACCTAATCTTTCACCTTTGTTGACATTGAATTTTGTATGGTGGAAATCCACAATAACTAGTGCATCATAGGAAAGTGATGGTACATACTTCCTTAGCTGGACCTCATAATTTTTCCTTACTTGACTTGTATTGCTATCTTACCAGATTCATCCAATCTAGCTAATGCATCAGAATACATTTCCATGAGTTTTTAAATTAATTAACCACTACTTTGCGAATGTTAGTGACGCATCTTTTTCACTTAAGTGTATTAAAATACAAAGGGTGAGGTTTCGGGTTCGAGTGAGTATTGAGGCCAATTTCATATAAAAAAGAAAAATGGGGATCCTGTGAGATAGGGTGCACAGTTCTAATAATATTTATCTGATTTCCTGCATGGGTATAATTTTTCATCTCGTTTTGAGAAAATTTGTTTATCATCCTTCACACTGTTTGTGCTGTTTGGACTTACACATAGGCAGAACTCTTTGTGCTGTTTGGACATCCCATGGAATTTGAATGAGTCCATTGTATTTTTCTTCTCGTTTCGAAACGAGTTTATCTTCTAATTAATCCATGTGTATGCATCATAAACTCGAATGTTTAGAAATAGAAATACAGCTTATAGGTATCATAAATCACATTTATAGATAGAGCTATAAAGGACAATATCGGAGTTGATCAGGATGGTTTAAACATGAGATCAGAAATTTCATTAGAACACTAAGGCAGTGTTTGTTTGCAAAGTAAGAGAAGGGTCTGTCTCTAAAGTTCTAAATGGTAAACTGAAACTTGAAAATTTCTTTAAATAATTGAATATATTTGTTCAATTCTGTCGTTACTTAAGATTCTTTTCTATTATTTCCTTTTTTCCCTTCCTCAGTTTCTTGTTTTCCTTGCAACCAAACAAAGCATCAAGTGGGATTTTGGAGAAATATGTAAAATTATGAACAAATAAAATAAAAATAAAATTTAGTTTTATGAGTGCAAATTTGAAATTCTTCAAAGCAGTAAAGTTGCTTTATAAAGTGAGAAAGATAAAACTCCCCCTATACTTCGACCGACAGCACGAATTTGTTGTAAATAAAGTAGTCTATTCAACCATTCTTCTATGTATTATGCAACACATCATAATAACAAGAATCAAATAAAATTTAGTCACCCAATACCTTTGATATATACAGAGGAATCCACATGGTTCCTATAACTGGAAATTCATTTATTCTATTTCATAAAGAGGAAGAATTTTTTTGTTTATTTTTTTGAGTAAAAACGCTACACGCTAACCACTCTAGTTTTTCTCTCTCTCTCTCTCTCTTTTTTATTTTTATTTTTATTTTTTTATTTATTTATTTTTTTTTACAGATAGCAAGGTCAAACACGGAACCATAACTTTCTCCTTCACAAATTGGAGAATACCACCTAAGTTACAAGGTTGGTAGAAAAAATGTAGACGGAAGAACTTCAAATAGCATTAAAGTAATGGAGTGAAGCTTGGGAAAATTTTATCTAGGGTGGCCTTCTAGTTCTCAAACTAAAATGCACACTAATTAAGCATAGTGACATAATTTTCGACTTTTCATTTGTCCGTTTTCTTTTCTCCTATGTGTTGGTCCTATGAATTGGCAAAAAATAAAAGGTGTTGGTCCTGCATGTGAAGAGCTTTAACAGGCCACTCTGTGTGAAGCTTGGGAGTTAAGCTTGGCATCACCCTAGCTGCATATGGTGGCCATCATTGATGAAGGTTCTCCACCTCGCCCACCTTCCCTTTACCCTAGTGGGAAGCAAAAGACAATCCTTTACTTGAGAACTGAGAATAAACACAATGTCAAGATCCTAAACTAGTCAGACCCTCAAAGACTCACCAGTTACCCTTATTAAGGCTCTGTTTGGTTCAGTCCTAGGGACATGCTTGCTAAAAACAAATGATGGAAACTAATAGTGATTTTCAATTTTGTAACGTGGTTTTTCATTTTCCTTGTAGACAAATGTTCTTCCTTTCCCCTTAATCTTTGCTTTCAAATAGGGTATATATTGAGCCAGAAAAGCGTTTCTTTTAACCATTATCCAAACACACCCTTAGTAAAAGCCCCAGATGAAAATATTACTGAGTAACCAAATTAATCTGCCTTGTTGACATTCCAAGGGAATTTTCAAGCTTGCTAATTACAACTTCAGAACTTCTAAATAATGGAGAAACTTAATCAGACGGTTAATATGCGCCGGTCGATCCAATGTGCATAAGATAGAGATGTTTAAGGCATAAAATAGCTTGCATGATATCATATTCTTAGAGGCTAAAGGTAGCTATTTGGGTTGACATCACTATCACTAAATAGAATATCAACAGTGTCAACTCTTCTCTTATCTCTTATATTAAAAACCATGTATTATGAATGAGAAATAGAAAATGTCCTGAATTCTTGTGGAAAAATATTATGGATATGGGTTTTCTACAAAAAACCTAGAAACAAATAAATAAACAAATTGCTTATTTACTACATCCCTATGTGTGAAAAGCAGATTAGGGGTGGTGTAGAAAGTGGACTCCATGTCATGTGACCTCAAGAAAGAATCTCTCCTCATCCTTAAGTATATAAGGACCCCAAGGATTAAAAAAAAATAGTGCATGGACAAATCATAACTCTATGCCATCTCTCTCTCTCTCTCTCTCTCTCTCTCATATGTGAACAGTTGAGGGGAATGTTGTCTGGTTCGAGATCATTCATGTGGAGCTGAGACATGAATCATCTGAATGATTTCGGACCAGGCTTCATTCCCCCCAACTCGGTGAACTTCATTTGCTATCTATGATAATGCTACAACTGCCCTGCTTTTATTATAAAGAGCCATTGGTCCCAGGTTAGTGCCTTAATATTGTTAGCTACTCATTGAATATCCTACTAGATTGTTCCGATGAGCTAGTGTTGAATCATTTGCAATTCTAATGCAAACCCCATGTAGACTATAAAGACAGGAATGGTAAGCAAGCAAGGAGAAGAAGTGACCGGCCGGCTGAATTCAGCAATCCAGAGTTTGCAGCAGCGAAGTATGATTCAGTTTTTGGATTGGTTTCTTTGTCTTTCACCTAATATTGTTGACAAAAATAGTTGGGTTAATGTGAACATATGGCTGTAAAATTTGGACATTCAGTCATTCTTCCCCTTTTTGGTTTGTTTTATCTTTTTTTTTTTTGGGACTTGGGGAGTTGATTTTAATATTTATGTGGGCTTTGCTTGCAGAGAGTTGCAAAGAATATAAGTTTGGGACTTTGGGAGCTTTCACTTTATTTTTTTTATTAGAGTGAGTGAGAGACAGAACCCCATGAAAGGTGAAGTTTGAATTTGCTTCTTTCCATTTTGACATGTCCTTTGTCCATACCAAACTATTGCTATCATGTGGGTCAGATATATATTTACTCTTGTGGGTCGACTCTACAAGAAAAACTTGTGTAGGAAATGTATATATTTACTCTTGTGGTTCAGATCTACCAGAGGTTGTCATTTTTTGAGCAACTGTAGCTCCATTCCTATGAACATATATGGAGGAAATTGGAAAGAAGAATAAATCATGCCAACGAGTATCAATCTGCCTTAGAGAACATGAAATTGATATGGGTCGACAATATATTGACCTGTTAATGAAGTTGTATTATTATTGTATAGTGGTGTGATTCTCTTGTTGAAAGAGGGGTTGAAAAAATGGGATCCACGTACACGTACTTTGTGGGGTAATTTGAAAAGATTAGACAAAGAAAATGGAAGGCTACCGACCAATGGAGCCTTGTTCGTTTATTTGTTGCCCAAGTTGTGATGTCTTTTCCATGCATCAATGTAGGGTTTTTGGCTTACTATATATCTAGGGTTAGGTTTGCTCACCCAAACCTTGGATTGAAATGAAAATTTCTCCCTTCAAAATACCAAAGAGGGCTTAACCGCATGCCCTTTAATTATGAGAAGTAAAAAACCCAAGAACTTTTGCATGGTGACTAGTTTTATTCCTTTAAAAAAAAAAAATTCTGTAAAAATATTTATAAAATTCAGATAATTTAATATTGTGATTCAAGACCAACATCCCTATTCTTAAGTGGCTGTGGATCCATTAGAATTATCTTCCTACAATCAAATGCAGTTAGCGATCGATGTGTTCATGTTTGGAAATGAATATGGTTTAGACAAGCTTTAATCCTGACCACATAGGATTGACCACACAATTCATCCAGTTCTGTCAAGGGCCATATCTATATAAAGTTCATATAAAATGAAAATAAAATCCCTAAAATTAAACATGCATTCTACACTTGAAATCATTAGACAAGTCAAAGGGAAGAAAGTAATATTGTGGAGCATCCATGAGAAAATTAAGGCAATTGCAAAGTGAAATAAATTCAATAAGTCACCTTGAGTTGCTTCTCAAAGTAATAAATGGACTGCCATAAAATTCTATTACTTTTTGACTTTAACTACAAATGATACTACCAAAAAGCAATCAACAGCTAGCACAAAAACCCATTCAAAAGACAGATCTTGTTAGGCATCACAATCACAAGGAATTGATAATATAAGGCCAAACTTTCCCATATGACCTTAATCCTGTTTGATATGATCTGTAACAGAAAATTAAAGATAAGGTAATGTGCATGATTGATACATAATTAATACACAGATTTCTCCAATCATTTAGATCAAATGCTGTGTCCTACAGTTTTGCTACATTTCTTGGACATGCAGGTTCATGGGGATGGGCTGGAAAATCTCAAAATATCCCAATAAAAAAGGCTACCAGAACATCCTGGCCCAGTTGAAATGATTACTTTCTCCCCATAATTTTCAGATCTCTTACGACTTGTTTGGCTGCATCTTGTTGTACTTGTTCATGGCCAGAAAAAGGCTTACAGATCATGGAGTTTGGTTCAGAAATGGCTCAGCCATTTTGTCGTCGGTTGGGTTGGAGGTATATGACACCAGTACTTCGTCCGGAACTTACGGAGAGACTGTCAGAGATTACATTCTATCAACTTACACACATCATAAGCCATACTCAAGACTCTATATGCCAGCTTCTACATGCATGATTGGAAGGCATTGTTCTACATTTCTTTCAATAGTAAAGTGCACATATAATTGACTAGCTCAGGCCAAAACTCAATAAATTGCTTCCCAAATACTAATAGCACACACCAAACACAACCTTAGAATAGATTAGTGAGCTGTCTTCAGGGCCTCTTAATCGTGGGTCCAAGATGTGTCACCTGTAATTAATACAACTATGTAGTCACACTCGCAACAATTTTATATCCTGAATGACGGGAAAAAGTCTAGAAATGATTTGGGATCTGATTTTCATTGGAGGGAGAGTGGGAGATGAATGGAGGGATGTAGGTAGGTCGGTAGGCAGGTTAGGCACAGACTTTTAGGCTTTCCTTTCAATGATTTTTTCTTTTTTTGAGTTTCTTCTGTTGCCAAATCCCATCCAAAATTGTGAGGATGCTGCTTTTTTGAAAAAGGGAAACTACTTGTATATTTGTGGTTGTTTAAATCAACAAACTGATCGTCCAAATTCTCCCTTTGGTAGTTGAAAAGACGATGAGAGAGAGAGAGAGAGAGAGAGAGAGAGAGAGAGAGAGAGAGAGAGTATTAGTATTTGGAATCTTACAAGTTACAACTATATTGGGATTGAAATGAAATAATAGTCATACTTATGAGCAATGATGAGGTAACAAATTTATCACCAAAGTTTTTGGAAAGCCAAATCAAGATTGGCCATGGAAGCTGTCATTCTTTATCTTTATATCTAGAAAAAATTTACTTGGTGCAATATGCAGTCTTTCTTTCTTTTCTTTTTTTTTTTTTTTTCTCTTTGCTGGGGGGCATGTGTTATGCAGTTGGGTATCAAACAAAATTTTTACCAACAAGATTAATGTCTCATTGCTATGGCATTCTTATATATAGGACCCCATATTTACCTTTTCTCCTAATTGGTCATCTTTGCAGCCAAGCAGGGAAAATGGAAAATGAGAGAGAATTCTTTTGAATATCAGATTTACAGTAATATTTTGGGCAACTGCATTTTTATAATTGTCCTCAAAACAAGTGACAAATTAGTGGATGCACCAAAATCGTTCGTGGACTTATCCTTGGTTACAGGTCAAAAAAACACAGCACAAAGTGAGAAGAAAATCATTTACGAGACAGTGGAAAATATGCTGCACAATAAATTTGGAAAGCAATTACATGATATTGACACCAATTACCTTGAACAAAAAACAATACCACCTTCATCCATTCTTTTTCTTCTCAAAAATAGGGAAAATCAATAACACCACAATGACAGCTTCTTTAAGCAGTTTCAGTGACATTCTTGAACCACATCTTGGCTTGGATTCCATCAACGTTGTCAAAGCCGTATACAAAGCCAGAAGCCTGACAAGCTAGACATACGCAAGAAGAATGTTCAACGCACTGCAAGCACACATGAACACAGCTTAACGAAAGAATAAATGAAAGACTTGAGTACATTATATCAATTGACATGGAACTCAAAATGAAATTAAGTCATAAACCATTGAATTGATATATTTCTTCTCACTTGGTTACATCAAAGAATGTTTGATTCATAGATAATTTCATGCCTCCATACAAACATTACCCAGATTCATTGAGATATACACACATGTAATTACAAACTGGCACTCTATGAGCACTTCAAATGCTAAGTATTTAAAAAACCAATTTCTATCAATCTCCATCTCCGTGATATTTTTTCTTAGTTCTCCTGAAATTTCCGCACTTCTCTTAATTTCGTGATATATATATAGATATATATATTTGTTAAGCATTTTCACCTAAATATGTAGTAACATCATAGCTTAATCATTGGAATGGATTGTTGAACTTCTACTCTGTGGACCACCCCATTTTGAAGTTCAACTGATGCACCCAGTTTTAAATGATTCATTTCCTTCATACTTTGTACAATTATAAAGCTTGTTGTCAATTAAGTATCAAATTTATTTTTGCTTTAAGCATTCAGTGGGAGTTTGATTTCCCCTGTTCACTTTACATCAGACCCAGCCTATTAATAAGTATCTGAATACTGTTAGAGCTAAAAGCTTGAAAATATCAGTATCCTTCCATCACAAACGGCCAGGAAGAGTAATAATCTCAAATCACCAGTACGTAGCAGTAAAGACAAACGGGCTTTTGCTAAATAGATCCTAATTACCCTCCATACCCAACATCTGAAATCCCTTAAAGCTATCACTAGGCCAAGTGTGGCATCATCATGTCAAGCGCCCAAAAAACAAGTATCATCTGCGCATAATAATCCAGTTTCATACATGGTTTGAGTGTGAAAACATTGGACCAAATGGATGACTTGTATTTTCCACATCATCCATCTGCATAGATTGAAAGGGGAAAATTCTAGCAAAGAAATATTTTAAAAAATTATATGTAGTCTTCATAATGAATTATGATAAAGACCAAAAGAAGAAATCTCATACCTACAACATGAACATCAAGTAATCCGTTCCCTAAATCTCATTATCTACCAAGTAAACCAGGTTACAGATGGTTGGTGGCTCCTCCATAACTTTTTTTCCTGTTGCAAATAAAAAATAATTTAATAAGATTGATACTTAGATGACGGTCAGAAAGCAACGATATGTCTAGGTTATTATTCAAGATAGTAATAAAGAATACCTGTGACTTGCTTTTTACCACCATCTCATAGTTTATGAGAAGAAGAGGAAATGCTGGATTCATATGCATATGTAATTCCGTACCCATTTTTCTACACAACTGACTTGATACAATGAAGTCATACATGATCTTGCAGTCAATAACCTGTGCAAATTTCAATCCTCCATACCATGTCAGAAGGAACTGCCCTCACAGGAAATTTATTTGACAGACCCCATCATGGCAGTTTTGGCTTGAATATAATCACCTTTGAAGACTAATGCTGTCAGTTTCCCTAACTTCTGATGAGAAAGTTAAACTTTATTTAAAGTACCTCCAAATCTGTGTCATGCACTGGAATTGTGTGGGTAACTTAACAACTGTCACGACATCTTTCTGTTGGCCCCTTGGCAGGAAATGTGGGAAGCAAGTTCAGATATTCACGATATTTTTCATCACTTGAGAGTAAGATTATAACTATGGAAACTGTAGATGCATCTGGTGACATCTCTCTCTCTGCCATTTTTTGAAGAAGTTCAATCACTTTCTCCATCTCATTATTTTGGCAGAAACCACGCATAAGAGTATTAAACGTAGTCACATTCGGAGAACAACCCTTTTCTTCCATTTCTGAAAACAAATCATTTGCCTTTTCCAACTGCCCTTCTTTACAGAACCCATGGATCATGATGGAATAAGTTACAACATTTGGCACCAGGCCTTCATTAGACAATCTTTGAAATAGCTCCCTAGCAATATCAAGCTTCCCTGCTTTACACAACCCATCAATGAGGCAGTTGAAATTTTTTACACTTGGCTCAAATTCACTATTTTCCATAGTATGAAACAGCTCCATTGCCTCCAGAACACAATCGTTCTTGCAAAGCCCATCCAAGAATATGTCATACGTAGATGAGTCTGGTGTCAGGTCATGAACTTTCAATTCACCAAACAGTTTCCGTGCATCTCCTACTCTACCTTCCTGAAACAGAGCACTTAATAATGTGTTAACGGTAATAACTGTCGGCCTAACTCCCTTATAAATAATCTCCCTATAAAGCTTCATAGCTTCCTCTATCCTCCCACTCTTGCAATACCCATTGATCAACACATTGTAGCTAACAACATCATGTCCATGACCCTTGATTGCCAAAGAAAGGAACAGCTCCCTCGCATCATCAATCCTACCCTCCAAACAAAGCCCATCCATCCATGTGTTATAAGTAAAGTTATCAGGCTCCTCACCTCTCTGAATCATCAATTCCAACAATCCATTTGCTGCTTTTGCCTTCCCCTCCTTGCAAAGTGCATCTATCAACACATTGAATGTTACTACATTAGGTCGAACACCTTGATCTACCATTTCATTAAACAGACCTTTGGCCTCCTCCCATTCACCCGCACAGCAAAAACCATGAATCAGCGAGCTATAAACAACCACATCCGGGCAAATTCCCCTACTGCTCATCTCTACAAAGATTTTTTTAGCCTTGTCCATCAACCCGTCTTTACAAAGACCATCTATAAGAGTACTGTAACAAACTAAGCTAGGCTTATAACTACAACGAAGCCCTCCATTCCCATTCACCATTTCTTCATGCAACTTAAGCGCAACACCCGTATTGCCTGTTCGACACAACCCTTTAATCAAAGTCCCATAAGTAACCACATTAGGCCGACAACCCAACTTGACCATCTTCTTAAACAACCCCGTCGCCTCATGAATCCTATCCTCCACGCACAACCCTTTAACCAAACATGTGAAAGTCACAGTATTTGGACTATAACCCCTCTTCAAAATCCCCCCCAAAACCGCAAAACCAATATCCGCCCGACTCACATTACAAAAGCAGTTAATCAATATGTTAAGCGTAATGAAATCGGGTAATAACCCGATTGAATTCATTCTTTTGTAGAGTGAAATCATATCAAAGTAATGCTTAATCTTAGCAACTGCACCTAACAACAGATTGAACGATGACATTGGGGGAGTGGGTTTCATGGTAAGCATGTGATCAAAGAAGTTATATGCATCATTGAGATTGATATTACCAGACCTGCAATTTGTTCTCAAGAATTCATCAAGTGGGGTTTGGTTTGGGACATTGGGAATTGGGTTTTTCGGTGTTGGTTTGGTGTTATGAGAAGTGATTCTAAGTGGGTTTATGAACAAAGATGAAAGATTACCTCTTGGAAGGGCCTTTGATGAAGAAGGTGATGGTAGAACAGCTGACGCAGCAGAAGAGTAGAAACAGGGTGAAGTTCTGTAAAACATATTGAGAGAGGTTAGGGTCCAAAATGGGTTTGATTTAGAGTATTTTTTTGTGCGTGTATATCAAAACTTGCGTACGGCTATATGTATGCATATATTCATTCAACTATGTTCTTCACTTCCAATCGGTGGAGCATGAACGCTGAGGGAGACAGAGTGAGAGCGGTGGGGTTCGAAAGAAACGCGCACCATTTTCCTGGGCAAAGCTGTATAAAAATTAAAATGATAAATTATAAGAAACTCCTTCAATGTTTAGACAATTTTCGCATAACTCAAAAAAAAAAGGTATTTGGTGAATGTAATGTCCTCCTTAATTAGATTTTGACTAAAAAATTGAAATAAGGAATTTTTTTTTTTTTTTTTTTTTTTTTTGGTTCAAAAGTTAGAAACTCACACACCCACACACACTTAAGGAGTCGAACCCTTAACTTCCCCCAAACCCCCATACCTAAATAGATAAGAAATGCCATCTGATCTACATATACTCGGTAATTTAAGGGTGTTCAAAGTAGCAACTCCCAAAGATTGTGTCTACTAATATTTGTAATATGTTATTATCCCCCATTAATTTATTTAGCGCTCTACATAGAAGTGTCAACCCATGGGTTCCTTTTAGGCCTCTCAACATTTCTAAGAGCCTTCCAAACCGCATTGTAACACTTGAAACCTGACCAAAAAGTAATTTGCCAAACCCTATCACCTCGTTTGATCTTGGTGTTTGCTTCCAGGTAAGCTAATACATACCAGGCACTCATGGAAAAGAGGCTTCTTATGCATGAAAGCGCATGAGCAGCAGGTTTGTAGAACTAGAAAAGAGGCTTTTTATTTTCTCTATTTTCTCTCGTTCTACAAACCCGCTGCTCATGCGCTTTCATGCATAAGAAGCCTCTTTTCTGTTACCACTCTCCAAGTTAGCCATAACGTAACCTCATGCACTATCTTATTATTTTTTTTCGGGGAATATATTCGATCAGCTGCTCCCCTATTCTTCAAATTCTCTTCCCTTCCATTACTTGGTGTTTGTATTTTTAGGTTTTTCCCTTATCCAATATTATTGTATCCCATACTTATTTTCCATGGCTAACAAGCAGGAACAGCTTTCCACCCAGATTGTGAACCGGGGCATCGAGGATTCGGGTCCATACGCCGGGTCTTTAAGTTTCTCCGTGAGGGTCCAACGAGGCTTGCCAGATTTCCTTAATTCTGTTAATCTGAAATACGTGAAGCTCGGCTATCATTATCTTATAGGCCATCGCTTTTACTTTCTTACCGCTCCCATTCTCATTCTGATTTTCGGTGCTGAAATAAAAAAACTGACATGGGAAAATTACTGCCTTAAATGCGACCTTACCAACACCCTTTTCATACTCGGATTGTTGGCCTTAATTCTCTATATTTATCTTGATTTGTCACCTCGGTCCACTTATTTAGTTGATTTTACTTGTTATCGTCCTCCGAATGAGCTTAAGGTAATGTGTTTAATTTTATTCATTATTTTGTTGTGTGCCTTTATTTTTTTTTTTTTTTTCTTTTTTGGTATCTTTCTAATAAAAAGAAAAAATTCACCCTATTCAATTTACTCAGGACCTGGATTGTGTACAATTTTGCATCAAAGTGCTTAAGATCTGTCCTCGATTTAAATATCATATTAGTTTTGAATTTTGCAAACATTTTTTTATTTATGCTAATTTTTTTATGTTAGCTCATTTGGTCACCTTTATATCTCATAGTGATTCATTTCTAATATGGTGAATGTTGGAAAACATCATATCTTACTCTGTTTAAATATAAAATTTGTTATGAATTCATACACACAGTTTGGACTCTTCAAACTGTGTGTACGTTTAAATATGGACATGCAAGTTTCCTTGCATGGTTAGAGTTTTAGTAGGAATATAACTTCCACTCCCCTGAGTGGGCGTCCTTACCTCTTCTTCTCTTTTAATCTTTCTTTCTTTCTTTCTTTTCTTCTTTTTTTATTTTTTTTAGTTTTATTTTTTTTGTTTTTTGGTTTGGTTACGTAGTATAGAGTATAAATGGATTACTTAAGGGTATTGATGTCATCATATTTTTAAATAAGAGTACTTTAGAGAATCGAAAGATTTTCTAAGATTCATACTTTTATATATAAGTAGTATAGAAAGATAGATTAGATATAGATAGATAAATATTTATGAGGTCTGTATATGCAAATGTACATATATGTAATGCGTTCTATTTTTATTTAACAACTACAGGTCTCAAAAGAGAAATTCATCGAGTTAGCGAGAAAATCTGGCAACTTTGACAATGCAGCTATTGAATTTCAGCAGCGGGTCCTCAAGAATTCTGGCATTGGGGATGAGACCTACTTACCAAAATCGATATTCCGTCCCGGTCACAAAATAACCCTAAAGGACGGCCGAGAAGAGGCAGCAATGGTCATGTTTGGAGCCATTGATGATCTCCTAGCTGCTACCAAAATCCAGCCAAAGGACATTAGAATCCTCATAGTGAACTGTGGAATTTTAAATACGACTCCTTCACTCTCAGCAATGGTAATAAACCATTTTAAGTTTAGGCATAATATTCATAGCTTCAATCTTGGAGGCATGGGCTGTGCCGCTGGAATTATAGCTATTGATCTTGCTAGAGACCTTCTGAGTGCCTATCCGGGCTCATATGCACTAGTAGTGAGCACAGAAGTTGTAAGCTATACTTGGTACAGTGGCAAAGAGGTTGACATGCTTCTTCCCAATTGCTTCTTTCGAATGGGGGCTGCTGCCATGTTGCTCTCGAGTTGCCGCCTGGACAGATGGCGCTCCAAGTATGAACTCAAGCAGGTACCGCCTTCTTTTATTTAATTATTTGAAAAGAAAATTCCTCCCTAGCTTCCTGTTGTATGGTTGCGAAACAGCGTTTGAAATTGTGCGTATTAACAGCTTGTTCGAACTCACAAAGGCATGGATGATAGAAGTTTCAAGAGCGTTCATCTCAAGGAAGACGCTGAAGGAAAGCAAGGCCTCTCAGTGAACAAAGACGTGGCTGAGGTTGGTGGCCATGCGCTCAAGGCCAACATCACCACCCTTGGCCCGCTAGTTCTCCCAGTTTCAGAGCAACTCCATTTCTTCACTGCTATGCTTTTTAAGAAGAAGAGGAAGAATACGACCACCAAGCCTTACATTCCAAACTACAAGCTCGCGTTTGAGCACGTGTGTATATTGGCAACAAGCAGGCAAGCCCTAGATGAAATACAAAAGAATTTAGAGTTTACAGATGAGTACATGGAGGCATCAAGGAGAACTCTAGAGCGATTCGGGAACACTTCAAGTAGTAGTGTCTGGTATGAATTAGCTTACCTGGAGGCAAACACCAAGATCAAACGAGGTGATAGGGTTTGGCAAATCGCTTTCGGGTCAGGTTTCAAGTGTAACAGTGCGGTTTGGAAGGCTCTTAGAAACGTTGAGAGGCCCAAGAGGAACCCATGGGTTGACACTTTTATGTAAAGCGTTAAGTAATTTAGTGGGGGATAATAAAATATGAAGCACGTATTTTATACTCTCTCCGTTCGTAAATAAGTGTTTTTTTTTTTTTTCTAGATGTTTCAAAATAATTATCTTATTTCAAAAGTTAATGGTTATTTTTGATTCATTTCTTAAAATACCCTTAAAAAAATATTCTCACTTCTTCTAATGTTTTACACACTTGAGAGCAAAATTATAATTTTAAAACATATGCATTAATGTGAAAACATTTAATATGGTTTTCTTAAAAAACATGTTTTTTCAAAAGGGACATTTAATTTGGAACAGAAGGAGTATATTTTTTCCAATTTTGCTGGAACGTCTTTCTAGCTTTATGAAAGATTTTGTTTTTTCTTTTTTTTTTTAATCCAATAAAATTTATTAAAAAGGAATTGTATACATCTAAAAATAGCAAAACCTTAATAGGTTCAAAGAATTTACTTCTAAGTATTGGAGAGAGCATATTGATGGGTATATATTGTTACTTTATATATTACAACTCAATGCTTGGACTTTCGCACATAGTTATTAAATCCGGATTGGTGATTGACCCGGTCTGGAGATCAGGTCACCAGATCACTAGTTCAACCATTGAATCACGATCGGACAAGTCATATAATTAAAATAATAATAAATAATTAAAATTATACCAAAAAATAAAATGTATATATTTAGACATTAAATAATATGTATTGTGAAATTTTTCACATGCATTAAGTGGTCTAGTGGTTAAAAACTCTTTTAGTATGTATTTATATTTATCCACAGTTCTACTCTCCATACACACAAAATGTAAAATTTTTAATGTATTAGTATCGGTCTAACCAGAACGGTCTAGTGTCCAAGTCACATAAAAAACTGATAGTTTAAATCGGTTTAATCCGGTTTTCCTGATTCACATGCATTTCTAATCCAATTCGGAAACCGAACTAGTCTGTCACCAGTTCATCGCTCCAATCCGGATTTAATAACACTGCTTTCACGTCATGCTATGTATGAGTCTTGCGGTTTAAACCCTTATCTATTTTTTATTTTTAACTAATGGGTGAATTTATTTATTTATTTTATTTTTAAAGAATAGAAAAGAATACAACTAAAAAGAATAAAAATAACAAAAAAACTTGTCTTGTCATGTCTTGTCCTGTCTTGGGGACTAACAATACATCACAATCGAGCAAACGATTAGGAATTAAACCTATAACGAGACAAACTATACATATCACAGCAAACTTCACATATGGCTTCTGTGGAGGCGGTCCACCACCAACTAAAACCCTATACACTCTTAATAGCCTCACCAAGCTATCTAAATTCAATTAATATCTCACCAGACTGGTTGTAGCTTCTCAGTGTTTCCAAACACTATTCCAGAGCCAATACAGTCTTCATGAAATGTATATTTTATGTATTTAACTAAATAATATCACACAGTTTCATATTCATTATTCAAAATACATTTTTTATATTATTTTTAAAAATTTTAGCAAAGTTATTGATTGATAAATAAGACAAAAAAAATAAAAGGAAAGTATCGTGTCGAAAGGATGTCAGAAGAATATCGTGTCCGATAAGTGTCCGACACAGACACGACACCTCTAAAAAAATATCTGTGCTTCCTAAATTAGCAATAGCTCAAAATTTTTTATTAGTGGACCATCTTACTTTCTTAGCCAAAACAGGATATTCATAAATAATTCCATTAGATTTTTTAGATTCCTCTATAAAGTGTTGTGGGTTTGATTATGATTTTTGGAGAGCACTACTAACAAATTAAGGATAAGAAGGAACCCATCAAGTGGAAGTAAAAAATCCAACACACTAGTCTAAAATTGACTGATCTATACATTGTTTCCATAAATAATCCAACCATATAGGGCACTTCACTTTTTACTGATGAACAAATTAGGACGGTTAAACACGTGTCACCGTATGACTTTGGCTTCATGGAAAAAAAATGTGAACCCACATGTCACTTTTACCAGCGTCCCAAAACAAATATGACGATTAACCTGCAGCTACATAAGCCATCCCAATGGCAAATCTGTTTCTCATTTTGGCATTCTCAACACAAAGGAACAAAAATTCTCATTAATTCCCTCAAACCATTTTTGTTTGGAATTCCAAGACATGAAGCAAGGTAAGCCTCAAAGAACAAAACTGGCCAGCGTCTCGCTGCATGTTGATCTCTCCTTTGGGCTTTGGCTCCATCATTTGTTTCATATGTTGCATGAAAACAACTGTACTGATAAAAACTCTCTCCCTTTCTCATTCTCCATACAGATTATAACAGCAAACCCACCTTCACACAGATCTTCTTAGCCTCCTCGATCGGATTGATCGTTGTTGTTGCCGTCCATTATCGCCATCGAAAGATAAGAGATCAGAAAAACATTCCACGCGCAAAATTATCAGATTCTGGCCGCGTAGAGAAGCTAGAAAGGTTCCCTCATTATGTAGGTAAATTATATGATCCATTTCTTCCCATGCCCATATGAATCTTTTCATTCTTGTGAGTTTGTTTTCTTTTTTTTTTCTTTCTTTCTGGAAACTTATATATTCTTCTCATCTCTCTCTCTCTCTCTCTCTCTCTCACACACACACAGCTAGGCAAATGGGATTTGCAGACAGAAGAGAATGCCCACATCTTTGCATGTTAGCTGCTGAATACATCAGAAAATCTGAAGGGTGTGAGGACAATATTTATACCTACTTTGCGATCGAACCCGATGCGGAGTCCCTGTTTATAAAGCTTGTGGAGGAGTTTGAGAGATGCATTGTGAGTTACTTTGCATTCCATTGGAGCCAGACTGATATTATGATTAGTCAGGTAGGTTTTTGGAGATCTCAAGCTGGGATCATATGATGACTTACTTTATAAGGTTTTATTAAATTGATTATTATGCAGTTTCTTGTTTATTTTTTTCTCATTCTATAATTTCAGATTTTGAGTGACTGCTGAGACAAAAAAGAAGCTTAAGGACATTGTCATGGCAGCCACTAGGTGGGTATTTCTTTTATTTATTTATTTATCATTATTCTTATTGTTGAGGACCGTCACAATAGAGTTGGACAACCGAAAGTAAATTAAAGTAAGCAAAGTACTATTTAGAAAAATAAAATCACATGTTAGATGCGACTGTTGCCATATCGATCATTAAGGAAGAAATTTATGAAAAATAAATTAGAGATGAATTACACTACTCTCAAAATAAATTACTCCGTACGATGTTTTCTATCTAGCTAGCTAAACCTATATTGCACCAAGTATTTATGTACTTGATCACCATATTTTAGGATCACATATATATTTATGTTTTATGTTTTTACTGGCTCTTGGATTCAATAATTGTGTAATTCCACCCACACACCCAAATAAACTAGATAGTTATTGTAGACTTTGGATGAGTGGAGATTAACAATATTCTTTATTGGATGCTGAGTGGATAGAAACTTGACATGGTTGGCTTATTGGAGGATGCAAAATCTGCCCATCCACTTTAGAAAGATAAGACATACATACCCGAGCTTCAGCATGCAACGAAATACTGCAAGAACAGATTTTGCATCCTCCAGCTACTATTTTTACATTGTGCGCATTCAAAACCTCAAAACCGCAAAACCAGTCCTGACCCAATGTTGCTTTTCTCTTTCCAAGCCCCATCAAAAAGCAAAGAATGGTGTTGTCCTCTCTTTCAGGACCCTACCTGAGACTTCAGATGAACCTCTGAAACAACAGATGATTGTTATCATAGACATAAGAGGAAATAAGATTACTTGTGAGTAAACATGAAGATGGTTAAACTGCTTTGCTCTCTATTCAGCAGAAAATCTGTACTAAGAAGCCTATGAAACAACTTTTCTAGGATCAAACTTCTCACAACAAAAAATTAGGTGTTTCCTAATTTTACAAATGGCCCATTACATGTAACATAAGATCGAAAGAACAATCTTCAGCATGGTCCTAAGAGATAAAGTTAGGACTGAGCCCTCTCTCCAGCCAGTAAACATATTGTAACCAGATGATTCTCCACTAATCTAAGACTCAAAGAAAACCACAATCTATGAACTAATTCATGACCCAAAAATAAGTGGAGTTGTTTCCTTGTGTCTTGGACAGAAAGGACACCACTCAACAGAAATATCCCTCAATCAGATTATGTCAAGTGAGGAGAACATCATGATGAAGTTTCCTCAAAAAATTAAATTAAAAATAAAAATTGAAACTTAATAAAGTATACCATATCAACGCCAGGTTCCACACATCAACAGGTGGTGTAAAGAGAAGGTTACAGGTGCATCTCATTTGTTCTTTCCCGATCTACAGCAAGGAAATAACCAAAATTAAAAGACTACGTACTTGACTGAGTGATTTTAAATCATAGCGTCAGAAAAGCCAACTCTACATGTAGGAATAGATCAAATATTTTGTGCTTCTATTGGAGAAAAATGTTGCTTGATAAGGTTCCCTTTTTGTTTGTGATTGCATGAACAATTAGGTCCTCCATCCTCCAGTCTTCAATCCTCACTTAGTTTATATAATTGGGCCAAAGAATCAAGAAAATTGAAGCTTTGTGATCCACTCCAAATTTTAGTGCCTGTGCTTGAACCAACAATCCATGTAATCCCTTTAATTAGCAAGTCTCTACCGTGGAGAATACTTCTCCATGGAAGAACGTCAAGAATCAGTGGGGAAATTATGTTTGGACGACAAACAATATCGAGATCATAAATTCATAATATCAAGAAGGTGGTTAACATTTTGGAAACCATGAAAGGAGTAAGTTATACTATAAGTCTTCCAAATCTTACCTCATGTCTTCATCACAGTAATTGAACCCTATTTTGTAAGTACCATGAAAAGAAGTTATCTGCTGAATACTCCATCTCAAGTTGACTTCACTCAACTCAGCAAGACTCTAGGTTAGTTTCAGCCATAAGATGGATAAAGTATGCTGAGTTTTGAGAAAAACTTTCAAACATAGTGTTAATATCTTATAATTATTGTAATCCTCAAATGACCACACTTCACATTCTTACTTATTAATTTCTATCATTGGCCATTTTAACAATTGACGCTCACCATATCACCTTATAATAAAGTCAAAAAAACTCAGGATTACAGGATAACGACAAAATAACACATATAAATTGCAAGTGATTTAATTTGAAATATATTATTGCATAACAGTATCCTATAACTATAATAATTGTCACTATTAGTATCATTAACCTTTGTGAATAAAATCTACTCATTTTCCTTCCTCTATTTTCAATTTTTTTCCCGAGTCAGAGAACAAAGATTTGAGAGGCTGACAAAGAACTTGAAAGTGGCAAGAGTGTTCTCTACATTGTTGGAGGAGATGAAAGCGATTGGAATCGCTCCAAATGACGACTCACAATGTACTGACGTGATGGCTCCGGTGGCCCACTGCGACAGAAGTCCAGTCCTCCTCTTCATGGGTGGAGGGATGGGAGCTGGGAAGAGCACTGTGCTTAAGGATATTCTCAAAGAGTAAGAATATTGGTATAACTAAGTTTTTTTACTTTTGTTTTGAATGGCCGGAGGGGGAGGGGTGTCAGAATGCAAATGCAACACACGCACACACATAAATAAGCAAATATTACCTACCTATTCTAAATGTTCATTTTCATGATTAACCTAAAAAATTTGAAAGGGGGGAAAAAGCAAAGGGTTTATATAATGGGGTATCCCCTCATAATAAGTTTCCATACTATATATACAGCCGAAGACCTGTCATATGACTTATGTCTTAAATTTTGATCCGATGGACATAGTAACGTATCAACTTTCCAAATGCATAATCAAATTTTCAATCAAATGTCAACAAACGCTAATTCTTAAGTTTAGATGAATTCAGTCTGCTATTAAGCATTACCAGATTTGTATGATTTTCCTGGAATTTCTGGCTAAACCTTATTTCTAAATAATTTTTTTAAATAATAGTAACTAGTAAGATATTCAGATGGCTGAATTTTAAATAAAAAAAGAAAAGAAACAGCTGGACACTTTGATCCCGACTCCTCCAATGAGTCATAAATGTTAAAACTAAGATCAAACTTAGTTATGTTTAAGCACCTTCTTAGAAGGCTTGGCAATATAAAGTGAAAATAAGACAAGGATTGTAAATTAAGCATTAACGAATGAAATTTCAGTGTAGAAGGTTTACCGAATCCAGGGATGAGATTGCAATATATAACTTCATAGAGAGTTTTTCTTTTCTTTTCTTTTTCTTTTTTTTTACCATCAATTAACGAATGAAATTTGTATGTTTTTTGCTAATTAACATTGTAAAGATTAGTAAATAATCATGGAAAATAACAGAAACAAGACAAGGCATCAAAATTGATGGTTTTGGATGGAAACATGAACAGGCCATTTTGGTCAGGAGCAGCAGGGAATGCAGTGATAATTGAGGCAGATGCCTTCAAAGAAACAGATGTCATTTATAAAGCCCTTAGCTCCAGAGGTCATCACGACATGATCCAAACTGCTGAACTGGTAAGATATTGAATCCCCCTTTTCACTAAAATTTCAAATAAATAGTTCTTTTCCTTTTTGATGCAAACTAACAATGATTCTGTATCAGCTAAATGATGCAAGAATGCCATGCAAACTGACAACATATAAAGTCAGTCTATACCGAATATAAAGAAACATGACTTAGAACCTCTCTTATTTATTTCAAAACCAAAATGACTCATTACCCCCATTGATTCAAGGTGTCTTTGCATGTTAGTCAGTATAGTCTTTGCACAAATTGGCAAGAGCAGCATTTCCATATTGTATTTGTCTCTTTTTTTTTTCTTTTTTCTTTTTTTTTGATAAAGCATATTTGTCTCACATGCTACATGAAAGAAGTGACAAAATTAGTGAATGTAGCAAAAATCCCCTTAGATATATTACATTATAAAAAATAAATAAAAAACCTTTGCCATGGAAGTGTTCAAACTTCAAACAAGATGTCCAAATTCATACAAATATAACTTTGGTATTGACTATCTACGAGGCAACAAACATCACTGGATTCTGCACCAATAAACAGGTACTAAATGTCACATTAGAATGTTTGAGAACCCATGACCAGGGGCTTGACGTTCGACATTCAAGTTTGAATTGCAAGTTGTTTGCTAATAAAGTAATGATGTTGATTCTATCTTCCAAAACAAAGAGGTAATCCCTAGAATTAACATAAGAGGTAATTATCTGTTTATTCATCAGCAAGTCTCTCACAAAGTGACAGTCTAGCTCAATATGTTTTGTCCTCTCATGATTACTAGCAATATACATGGTCGTTTGTCACAAAACATCCCCTGTAAGAGAGATTTATTACATCATCTCACATGTTGTGCCATTGCTCAATTTTTTTGATAAGGTAGAATTTTATATCAAAAGAAAGAGAGATTCAAAGTCTCTCCTGTACACTTGGTGTATACGGCAAAAATCTACAAAGAGAGGCCATCTAAGAACTCTCTAAGGGGTTTCCTGTTACAAAAATCATCTGGCTGCCCCCAAGCAAACAAATAATCTAAAACCTGACTCTTTAATACATGTACCAAAGATTCCTCATTAGAGAAAGTCCTACTATTTCTCTCCTTCCACAGCACCCAAGAAATAGCATACAGAACAAGCCTCAATAACAGCCAAACCCAATTTATTGGAGTTATTGCACCACCAAGACTCCATAACCTGAATCACCCTCCTTGGCATAACCCAATGCAAACCAAAAAGACCAAGGCAGGTGTCCCACACCTCCCTAGCTACCAAACAGTGAAGCAACAAATGATCAACAGTCTCCAGCTCCCTTTTGCAGAGGGTACATCTATTAGTCAGCTAGAAGCCTCTTTTATGCAGGTTGTCAATAGTTAAGCACTTACCCCAGCAGGCCCTATCCAAGTAAATAAAAGAGACTTTCGTAGGCCCCTAAGGAGCCCAAAGCTTAAAAACAGGGAATTTTGGGCCATCCCACTGCTGTAAAGAACCAAAAAGACTTTTAACCGAAAACCTACCATTCCTCCCTTTCATCCACACAATTCCATCTTCACCCCCTTGTACCACTTTAGCTGCATAGATTTTTTCAAGAAAACTCATCAACTCTTCAAGTTCCTAATTGTGAAAATTTCTGACGAAAGAAACCTCCCAGGAGGGGGAATCGTTGGACCACCTCAAGTAGTCCGCAATCCAGGCCCTTTTATTGACAGCAATTCCGAAAAGAGTAGGGAATTCCTCACACAAAGATCTTTCTCCGCACCAAACATCAGTCCAAAATTTAATAGAGCTGCCCTCTCTGAATTTAAAGATAATTCCTTTTCCAAAATTGACCCACTCCTTGCTAATGGAATTCAAAAGACCCATCCCATACGGACCTCTGGACTCTTTTGAAGTCCAGCCCCCTTCCTTGCAGCCAACCTTCCATTCCACCACTTTCCTCCATAAAGCCTCTGTTTCAGTAGCAAATCTCCATAGCCATTTACCAAGCAAAGCCTTATTCATCACAGTTAAGCACCTTAAACCCAGACCACCCTCACTTTTGGGAGAACAGACCAATTTCCAATCAACTAAATGCAGTTTTTTTTCATAGCCTAACGGTCCTAACCCTGCCCACAGAAAGTCTCTCTGAATTTTCTCCAACCTATTTGCCACCGACACCAGGATGCGGAAAAGAGACATGTAGTCGGTTGGAAGGCTTCCAAGAGTGCTACACAGCAGAGTCATTCTTCCACCTTTTGAAAGGTATCCCTTCTTCCAACTTGAAATCTTCCTCTCGAAACACTCCACCACCTTTTGAAAGGTATCATTGACAGTGACAATACTCCACCTTTAAATTCAAACTAGCCACAAGGCCCACAACACTGTTTTTTTACTCTTCCATGTCACTAGATAACCTCCAAAAATGTTTAATGTCCTAAGAGATATCTCTTATCCATTTAATTTCATACCCAGTCAGCATCTTATGAATCCAACAATATCTAACTTCTTAGAAAGCTTAAAGATAAGGCCTCTACCCAAAGTTCCCCAAAGAAATCTAAAAATAAAACATACGGCATCCCAATGAGGTTGTTGAGGCTACAACATGAACTGACTAACTACTCTCACTATAAAAGCTTTATCCAGCATTGTCACTGTCAATGATATAAGCTTCCCAATAAGTCTCCTTTATCTTCCTGGATTATCAAGAATTTTAACCATCACCCTTACTAAATTTGATACTAGAATCCAAGGGAATCTCAATTAATTTTGCACCTAGCATGCCAGTCTTTGTCAATAGGTCCAACACGTACTTTTTTAAGAGACAAATAGTCCTCACCTCTATTCCCAGGGAGTACCTCAAATGTCCCAAATCTTTCATGTTAAATTGTTTACTCAAATATGCCTTAAAAATCACCCATGCCTTCTTTATCACTTTCAGTCACAACTAACAACAATATCATCTACAAGCACGGCCAAGATGATGGTGGTACCTACTCTATCTCCACGTCACGAATATTAAGTGATCTGGCATAGTTTTCTTTAACCCAGATATATCCACAATAGCACTAAACTTATCAAACCACCATGCTCTAGGAGATTGCTTTAGCCCATAGATGGCCTTTTTCAACCTACACACAATCTGTGACACGCCTTCAGAAATATACCTAGGATGTTGCTCCATTTGTACTTACTCCTGAAGACTACCATGCAAAAATGCATTCTTAATATGAAATTGCTATAGTGTTCAATGTTGCACTGCCCCAACAGACAAGAAATTCTATAGAATTAAGTTGAGCTACAAGATAAATCCACGAAAGATAAAGAGAGACCTGCAGATGAAGAAGCATAACTGAGAGAACCACTAAATTAGGGCTGGCTTATGCATACCATACTAAAATAACTGAAATTATAATAATAACACCAACAATATAATTAAGGTTGAAAACAATCCCTAATTACAATTAAAACCTATTTAGTCCAAAAAACAAAACTCAACCCTATAATTCAAACACCACAGAAAAACCAATAACTATGCCAAGACAACTCTAGAAGGGACAAAATGATACTCAATAAATTGGCAATGACAGAACCAATTTACTGTGATCACACTTAACCTAATCCAACAAGGCAACAAGTACAATTAATCTACTCACCCAAAAACTTCTCTAGAAAACTACTCCACATCAGGTTTCCGGCCCAAACATTCTCTTTTTTCCCTTGGAACTCTCCAGCATTGCCCATTAATAGAGGTATCAAGATAACAAAACTCATTTTTTTACACCTCTCTTAGGCATTATCAATCATATCATAAGTTGTGACAATTAAGTCAACCCACCTCTAACATGTTTCTCTTCTTTTTAGTCAAATCTTGGCCCATGCCCAGCTTCAAAAATCTATGGTTAAAAACTTTACCCTGATTTCCGTCTTCAACTAGTGGAGGTTCTAATAGGCTATGAAATTTCTCACCCTGGGATAGAGGCACTCAGTTGTGGGGATTTGATCTTGTGGAGGACGCAATCTGGGCCAAAACTTATGGCAGTTAACTTGCTTCAACACAAAACCAGAATATGTCTTCCTTAATATATATATATATATATATATATAGAGAGAGAGAGAGAGAGAGAGAGAGAGAGAGAGAGAGAAAAGCCAGAATAAGGGAACTTAAAGCTGCATTACAATTGTCAGAAACATTATATGTGAAAATCAGGGAAACTGCCTCCTTGATTTCTTCATCTATAAAAATCTGAGGTGGGCCTTCATCTTCCATCACTCTTTGTTCAATAACCCCCAATACACAGCCAATGTCCTTTGAGTTGCTGCCTTCATGTTTAATCTTGAAATGTTCTAAAATTTCCTCCTCAATCTTCCTTGTTTGTTCCATCCATTCCCCATCTGCCTTCTTTATTTCTAAGATTTTTCTTTCCAATCTGTGTTACACCATTGTAGCATGAAATAATCCCATCCTTTTAGTGCCATTGCTGATACATCATGTCACTAAACATTTTATTTTTTCACCATACTCGATTCTTTTATAATATTTTAGATCGTTGACCCAAGAAAAATTACTTCAAACAGGTGCACCAATCATCTACCAATGCAGCATCATCCCTCCTGGTGACAGCACTCAATGAAGGGCGGGATGTGATCATGGATGGCACACTCTCCTGGGTACCCTTTGTTGTACAGACAATAACCATGGCTAGGAATGTTCATCGCCGCCGTTATCGCATGGGAGCTGGCTACAAGGTGGCTAAAGATGGGGCTGTAACTGAAAACTACTGGGAACAAATTGAAGAAGAAGAACAAGAACAAGATGGAAAAAAGAGAAAACCGTATAGGATAGAGCTCGTTGGAGTTGTTTGTGATGCTTATTTAGCTGTTATTAGAGGCATAAGGTGTGTTACAAATTGATGACATTTTGGTCCTTTCAACTTTCACTTCTTAGTAAGAAAATAGTATCTCTGTTTCCTGCGAAATTAATATACTAGTGTGGGTGTTTGAGTATTTACAGGAGAGCTATCATAAATAGAAGGGCTGTGAGGGTGAAATCACAGTTGAAATCCCACAAGAGATTTGCAAATGCTTTTCTTACATACTGCCAACTAGTTGACAACGCCAGGCTATATTGCACAAATGCTTTGGAAGGCCCACCAAAGGTAGACCCACTATCCCCTTCTTCTTCTTCCTTTATTTAGTTTTTTTTTTTTTTTTTTTTTTTTTTTTTTTTGCATTTTTATATTTGTTTTTGTTTCATTTCTGTTCTTTCTTTTCTTTGGCTTACTTGCACTCATATATGGTCATAACAATAACCTAGAATTCCATATTGCCCTCCAGTGCTCAACACCAGGAACTTGGGAAATGAACAGGCATATATATGCACTTAGAGAAGTTTGTTTAGCTTATGAAGCCTGAGTTGAGCTAGGGTGGGCTTGATTAGGTTAAAGTGGGATCTGATTACTAGGATTCATTGCCTGGAGACTCACAGGTTTTGGGTCTGCACTGGCACAACAATACAACAGGGCTGAGTAGGAGCCTGCACCAGCAAAACTATAATGAGCCTAAACTGAGCCCAGTTCCATCTCAACTTAAGTACGCCCAATTTCAGCCCTTTACAGACATAAAAGTAAATGTGAGGAGAAAAAATGACTCATATAATCACAGACGGAAGCCATGTCATTCAGGACTGGACCTGTGACCAAAAAGTTCACCATGCAGTAGTTAATGGTAATAGTACTGTATCAGACATGGTACTGACATAATATTGATTGTGAAGTTGATAGGATGGAAAGACAGAGACAGGAACTTGCTAGTTGATCCAGATGAAATAAACTGTTTAAAGATGGTGGGAAGGTTGAATGAGGAAGCCAACTCCATATATGAACTTTACAAGCACCCAAACCCGGCTTGTGAATCTGGGTCAATTTGGAAAGACATCGTTTTGTCACCTTCAAGACTAAACATTCAAAAGGAGCTGAAGTATTCCATACAGAGAGTTGAAAGGTCAAAATGATAAATTAACAGTGCAGGATCAGTGCAAACTCAACCTTCTTAAAATTCATGGCACAAAAGATGGAGGCTGAACAAGGTTTCAGATGTTTTTGCTACATTTGCAATCAAGAAATATTTTATCTAAATTGTACTTAAACGATGGACAATATGTATAATTCTTCTGTGATACCTTTTATGTGTAGAATCTCTTTTACCTGCAAACCTCAGGTAAGATCATGGAAATTAAAATTTCAGCAATATCTCTGCTTGGATAGCAAAATGCATATTGATGATAAATTTGAAATAGGAACCGCACAAAAGGAAAAAGGAAAAGATCAACAACCATGACATAAGCCAAACACTGGAGTTTTTCCTATTTTTGATCAGCAACAAAAGAGCTTTATTGCCGATCAAAAAAATTAAAAAAAAAAACACAAAAGAGCTTTATTAATAAAGAAGGAAAAAGTACTATATAGGACAAGAAGTCCTAAAAGAAAAGAAAAGGAAAGATAATGAAGGGAAAAAAGGAAATAACTTCTATGTGTAACATATAGCTTTCCAATCAGATCTAATTAAAAACAATGGGATGCCAACAAAAGCTTTCAAAGAAGAAGACTAAAATGAAGCCAAGAAGCCAACTTTTTCCCACTAAGACCCAAATTTCAAAGAGTGAGGAAAGCTCTTCAATTCAAGAATATTACCTTAATAGGAAAAATAATTAAACAAATACACATCCTTGATACTTTCAAAGAGTGAGGAAAGCTCTTCAGCCTCATTACATTTCAGTTTTCTTACAAAAATTGAAATTCCAAAGGGATAAGGAAAAAAGGGTCTCCAAAAGTTTCAAATAGTGGCATTCTTATCTCTCGTGGTATGAAAAAGTCTAGCGGACAGGGACTTATGGAAAAATTTAGAAAGCCAAAGATTCTGGTGTCATTTCCTTTGGCATGATTAAGGAACTCGTAAAACCAAAACCGTAAATGAGATTTGTGAGTTTCCCTAATAGCTTCTTTAGTCTCAACAATTGAAATGCAAACCACATCTGCTTTGAATAAGAAGGGAAAAGAATATCTGGTTCTCTAGGATATCTCCATACCCATTTGCCTACAAGGGCTTTTTTCCTTCTAAGCACATTCCCAAAACCTATCTACCTTTGGATTTAGAACCACTCAGCGTCTTCCGATCATCAAAATGATCCTTCTTACTCTTCCCACAACCCAACCAAAGAAAATCCTTTGATACATCTGAAACCTATTTGCCACACTCACAAAAATTCGGAAAATAGAAAGACAACAAACAAGAATGCTGGCTGAAGCCAACTGGATAAAGGTAATCTTCTTTCCCAAAGAAATGTACCCTTGTTCCAAGACGCAAATCTCTTAATAACCTTTTCCACCACAAGGTCCCAAAATCCTTATTCCATGTTCCCTCCTAAAGGAAGCCCTAGGAATCTCATCGGTCACTCACTCATCAGGACAACCGAAAATAATCTCAAAAAATATTTAAAATGAACTTGAGATTACCATGATCCTCCAACTCCTCGTCTCCATCCTCAGCTCTTAAAAAGAATTTTCATTCACCTCAATCAACACGCACATTTCACTTTTCCACATTGTCCAGTTGATTGATGAGCAATTCCAAATTTTCTTCTATTTCTCTTCAGTCAACCCAACAATCCCAAAGGTACATAGACACACAGAACTGTCAGCACACCAATGCCCCCCATTGCAAGAAAAATTCAAGTTATGTGTCTTCACCTTCCATTCATCAAAAGTGGTATCATCACTAAATATTAAACGTGCAACCAATGCTTTAGAAGTCTAGAAGAAATATAGTATTTTTAGAGAAAATGAACACACACACAGAATTAAATTGGAGAGAGAGGTGCATGACTAGCGATGTATAAATGTTTACCACATTTACCAAGGTTAACGACTAGCCTCACAGTTGAAGGATCCAACAACATTTAAGTGATAAATTCGGAAATTGAACAGTCGGGATTGCACCCCTATTTTTTTGTGTGAAAGACAGCTCCGTCGGAATAACTTACACCAATGGCGGATATCATCTGCCCCAATGGGACCACTGAGTGCCACAACAACATAATCCCACGACCCAACATAAATCCACGGGCTACTACGAACACTTCTGGAGAAACCCTTATAATCCAAAGATTCTCAAGTAGATGAATACTCATTCAAATGTTGCATATCATCCATCCATTTTCTCCCATTAGTTTCTATAAGATTCCTAATTTTCCTTTTTCTCTTTTTTCAATCTAATTGACAATCAAAAAGAAGCATAAATTCACATGGCCAAGAAAAAATCTAAGCATTTATGAGTATCAAAGTATAGAATTCATTTCTCATTAATATACTCTATTGCAAGAAAATTCAAGTATCTCCCAATTCCAAACTGTAAACCAGTGTAATACCATTTCGTAAATTTGATTCACTACCACACCATAAGCCCAGAGAGAGGAAACATGAGTTCCAAATGGTTCACAAACTGCAAACATTTAAAAGTGGAAATGTTTCCATATTAACCAAGGATAAGTGACCATATGTTCTGCAGTTCAGAGAACATCTATTTACATTTGATATACAGATCTAGATCCAGCCACACTAAATAAAAAGCCAACATAACAGTCAGGACTGCATGCCTCCCTTCAAACCGCAGTTATACAACCATCATTATTATGAGCTGTGTTACACGAACTCCGCAGTTGACCCCAGTGTATCCTTGTTGACACGACAAGACAGGGGTACGAGTAGGTGATCCGTCTCAGACACGGCAATTTCAAAAGGGACACAGCATCGTGAGAAAGAGAATGAAGAAGAAGAAGATACAGCCAAAGAGAAATCACACCTCGTCATGCTAGTAGACCAGAGTTGTTTCTTGAGATACAGCCAGAGTATGAGAGCTGGTAGGAGACCAGATGATTTGCCAGAGATGCCAGAGCAATTGTGTGATGGCTCTTCCAATGTTCATTAGCTGAGTATATGATGTTTAGTACACTCAAGCTATGTGGTGCAACTTTATAAATTACTCTGAATAAAATTGGTAGGCTCAATCCTAGATTATGATTGTCAAATCCTAGTTAGATCATGCTATCCGGATGTGAAGAAATAGTACTAATAAAGGCTAATATAACTTGCATTCCTCATCTTCAAAGATTACAAGCCCAAGTAAATCCATGTTCTAGCTCAAATCCTAGATTATGATTGTCAAATCCTAGTTAGATCATGCTATCCAGATGTGAAGAAATAGTACTGATAAAGGCTAATATAACTTGCATCCTCATCTTCAAAGATTACAAGCCCAAGTAAATTCATGTTCTAGCCACATATTAAACTAACCCCATTGTAATTCCACAGCAATAAGAATAATCACAAAGGAAAAGTTTGATTACCATCTCAGCTCAACTCAACTCAACAAAGCCTGAAAGCCCAACTATGAATACTTCTCTAACATTTAGCTCCATTAAAAACTAGAGGCAATCATGTCATTCCTCACAACTTCAACCCATGTTCTTTCTCCTTCATCTTGTTCTCTCTCTTTTTTTTCTTTTTCTTTTTCTTTTTTTTTTTAAAAGAAAGAGTAGAAGCATCAAAGAGACTCTGACATCCCAACTAGGTTGGCACCCCAGAACTCCTAATCATCTTCAAAAAGTTTAATCAAATCACTCCTTACCAGTCTTCGTTGCACTCAACCAAACTTCTAGTACAACTTTCCCTCATCTTCTCTCTAAACTGTTGCTACCTCTACCTTCTCACAAATCCCTTTTCTTATTCTATCCCCTACTCCATTTCCACTCATTCATCTCAACATCCTCAGCCATAATAAATCCCCCATCCTCCTTTCAACTACACTCGCTTCTCTAAAATATCCTAGATGTCCAGAACCTTTTTCATGTAAAATATATGGGGGTTGACAGTATCTCCATATTCCAACAAAACCTGGTGCATACTTTTTGCTTTAATATTTTACATGTAAGAATCCATCTAGATACCAAATAAATGGTAACATTTGTTATTAGATCAAAAACTAGCAATTCAATAAATATGAGAAAGCTGTCAAATAAGTTATTTAAACGATTGACAGAACATAATGATCTTACCATAAATTTATCATTGGTCCTCACTATCTTCCAATTGTGTTTTCTTAAGGTAATATCCCGAACATTTAGCAACAGCAGTAGTCTTTTCCCCAAGAGATGCAACAATCAAAAATCACCTACAATGGGCAGTCCCCAACCAAGTTTAAGTATCACCAGTAAATCACTAGATCCTCTTGATCAACTAAGGTAACGAGAATAACCATCAGGATACCGCTCAAACCAGGGCAGTCTCAACTAAGTTTCATAATGTTATCCATACATAAGAAATTCTCAGGCTTTAAAGTTATAAGCACAAAACGAAAAACCCAAAAACAAAATTGAATAATAGTAATAATATGCATCTGAAGTGGCTTTAAAAAGAATTTTCATTCACCTCATTCGACAAATGTATAACATTCTTCCATATTATCCAGTTGTTGATACAGCCATACGGGTTTCCAAATTTTCTTCTCTCTCTTCAATCTACTCAACAAGCTAGAAGGAGCATAAACACAATCCATACACTGGAGTATAAAGCAGTCTTCACATTAAACATACCTCATTGCAAGCATAATTCAACTAAGACATTAGCATTTACCTTCCATTGATAAAAGCAGCAGCATCTCGCTATTCAAACCTGCAACCAATGCTTAGAAGAACAGAAGTCTATAAAATTTATGAGAGAAACAAAAAGTTAAAATGGAGGGAGAGGTAAAAATAGCAAAGCAGAAGCGTTTCTCGTGCTCACCAGGGATGGAGAATCGCCAGATTGATAAAGCCGGCAGCAATCCAACGGCCATGACTCCAACCCTTCCACCTCAGTGGGAACACCGAATACCGCAGTAGCATAATTCTCACAATCCCACTAACATGCACCACAGAAACCCTCATTGATCCAAAGGACTTTCAGAAGTTTTACAGGAATCAATGGCGCAGGTTAGTGAATGTGATTCCATCATTTGTTATTACGCAATGATAACGACTGTGACGACTGGTAGAGTGTAACGTGCACCGGTGGAACAAATCGAACCATCATCAGCTAACAATTAGCGTACAGAGAACGTCATTCGTGTTTACGAAATAAGAGGGTAAGTGGCAAAAAGTAAGGAAGTACTAAAATGCGCAGGGTGCATCATATTCATCTCAGAATCCACTGAACTGAAAATAGTACATTCTAACAATCTTTTCCAAAACCCTAAACACAAAGAGGATGGAAAAATAAAAGAAGATGAAATAAAATCCGATGTTCTATTTTCCAAGGGCATACATGTAAAAATACACCCCAAAAAAAAAAAAAAAAAGATCAATAAATTTACAGAACTACCCCTACGAACATCACACACGCCCTCGATCTATCCCTCACTTCTTCCCCCTCTTCGCCGTAGCTTTCTTGGCCGGCGATTTCACGCTCTTGGGCTTCACGCTCTTGGCCGGAGCTTTCTTGGCGGGAGCCTTCTTCGGGGCCGGCTTAGGAGCCGCGGCTCTCTTCCCTGGCGAAGTTCTAGTCGATGTTCTCGCAGCTTTAACCGGCTTCTCCTTGGGCTTTGGTTTCGCCGCGGCCTTTGGCTTAGCAGCGGCTTTCGGCTTCGCAGCAGGCTTCGGCTTAGGGGCAGCTTTCGGTTTCGCGGCAGCTTTCGGCTTCGCGGCAGGCTTAGGCTTTGCGACAACCTTAGGCTTAGCGGGAGCCTTTGGCTTGGCTGGTGCCTTCGTAGCCTTCGTTTCCTTCGGCTTTGGCTTCGCAGCAGCTTTTGGCTTTGGCTTCGGCTTCGCAGCCACTGGCTTCTTCTTAGCCGGAGCAGCAGCCGGCTTCGCCGCCGGAAGTTTGAACGAACCCTTCACCTTCACGAGCTTACCGGCGGTCACAAGCTTCTTCAAATGAAACAACAACAGCTTCTTGAAGTTCCCTGGAAGGTTCTTGTGCTTCTCTTCGGTAAACTTCGCGATCGCATACTGACTTGAACCCGTCTTCTCCTTCAACGATACAATTGCCCCCTTGATCATCTGCAATTCCCCACGCAACAAAGATCAGATCCATAAAACAAAATACACAGCCACACATGACACAACCAATGCATATACGTTAACATGTGTGTATATATATATATATATATATATATATATATATATATATGGTCATGCATACGTGCATGAACATTGAACAGTGATTGAGATTTGAATCTGATACCTCTTCGTACGGAGGATGAGAAGGAGGGTTTCTAGGTTTTCTCGGGGCGGCATGTTTCTTGGCCTTGGGTTCTTTGGCTTTCTTCGACTTTCCGGCCTTGGCCGCCGGTTTCTCATCCGCCGGCTCGGTAGCCGCCGGTTCAGGAGCAGGCTCAACCTCCACGGTCAGTTCCTCAGTCGCCATTAGCGAAAGCAGAGATTTGAATTTCAAAACCTAAAATTAGGGTTAGGGTTTAGGGAAATGATGAAGATGACTAGAAACGAAGGGAAGGGGGAGGGGGATTTGGGGTCGAATGGTCGATGTATGGGAAGTATGTATATGTCGATATCTACTGGTAATTTCGTTGTGAGAGACGAGGACGGAAATTGGACGATTTAAATAGTCGAGTGTCCACGAGACGATATCCAAAAGGCGAGCGCTGATTGGTCGAGGGGCCTAACACACGGATCTCTCCCTTGAGAAATTTTGAATGTCGGCCTTTGGATTGGGCGCTATCGACGGTTAATAATAAGCCAAGATGAGAATGGGTTGGGAGGATTCTAATGAAATGGGGTAAGAGGGTGACTTTGGGTGTGCTTTTTAGTGTGATTTAGATGGGCATAACTTGAGCTACACTTGATGGATTTTAGTGACGTTTGGATGATTTTGTAGCTTATTATATAAGCTTTCTAATGAGTATTTGCACGATTTGTGGAGATTATGCATTTGGGAGAAATTTAATTTTAAGTCTGCATTGGTCGGGACTAGGGTTTGCTTTGAGATTATCGCAGTTTGGGGCCATTTTAGGAGAATGCATAGAGCGAAAATGAGATTTTTGAATCTCATGCGATAGTGGCTTAGCAAATGAATCTATCGACTCGAGAATCATGAAAATCCGATGAGATTTGATTATAGAACTATCAGTTAGAACATCAATAAAGTTGAACATGTCCTGCTAGGTGCAGAATATGATACAACATGCATGATATGCAACCTATTTCTCAAAAATAAAATAGATCCTCACTTTAGAGCAAACATAAACATGGCATATGATCAACTACGAGCATAGAATTTGAATTGATGTAAACAATATGTTGTATGGTTATTGCAATGATTTATAAGTATAATTCATAATGCATAGTATAAAAACTGTTTGACATATTGTGTCACTAAGGAACTGCTATATCAACACGTTGTATTACTATCCATCTGTTCATCATATCAAAATCATGCTGGTGAGATCAACCATATTAATATGCACTGTTCTCTTGACGAGCATTTTTTTTTTCATTTCGAGTAAAAATAAGTAAAGTTGTTGGTTTTTTAGTTACTCGTTATATCATTTGATAGCACAACTAATGCGTTTACAAGGTTTAGTGATAAAATTTCCTAGCAAAAGTCCTTATAACTCTCATAATTTACTATTGATGGTGCTTATATCTCTTGTCTAAACCTTGTAGTATTATGCCATAAATGTATAAATGAACAACATGCATGCTTGAACTCTATGTTAGTCATGTGGATTTTGCAGCCAATTTTCATAGCTCATGCTATAAATTAAAATACGATCATGTACGTTGATGACATTATAAGTTAAATCTATTTAATGTTGAAATGTCATGAGTAGTTCATGCAATCACATCTCTATTGAGACTATTGATTCTAACAATATATATACATATAAAGCTTTTGTTAATTTGTAATCCAAGTTATGTGATATCACTAAGATGACCAACCCAAATAATTGCGTACTAGGGCAGTAGCATTCATCAATAGGTCAAAGTAAAAATCTATATTGAATTCCCATAATGGTGTATACAATGATATATTTGTGTCATGTCTAATGAAAATGCTAGTTATTTTGTCTAGCTAGATGGTTGATAATAAGAAGATATTGATCACTTCATTAGTGCTCATACTCATTATAGACACTTCATTCTGTCCTTATATTTGATGGTGAGTTTCCATTGTTGAGGTCTGTGATAGTCATTGTCAACTTTGGTCTCTTCTTTGTGAGCAAAGCAAGCAATTGGGTTAGGTGTATATATATGTCTGTGTATATGTATAATAAGATCAATTGGGTAGAGTTCTCCTATGCACCCTTCTCACACTTCTCACCTATTCTCATTCATCTCTCGTTCATTCCAACTTATTCCCTCTCAATTGTGTTCATTGTCTCCAATTAAAGCTTTCTTTATATAGACTCACATTTACTTGACATTTGAAGTGGTGATGAATTCATCTCCCATTTACCAAGTAATGTATCTCACCATTTATCTCAAGTGATTCATCTACCATTTATCTCAAGTGATTCATCTACCATTACCAAGTGATGTATTCACCATTTATCACAAGTGATTCATCCACCATTTATCTTAAGTGATAAAAATCTGTTACTGTTTTGCTTCAAAATGACTGTCAACTTCACTTATTTAGACAGTCAACCTATGTCAGATTGACTGGTAACTTCACTGTTTTGACAACTTCATTTCTTTGTGAGTGAGAAACTCACTCCAAGAAGGGATAAAAGTAGAGAATAGTGGGAGAAATTAGGTAAATGAGAGATGTGTAGGATGGCAAAAATAAAAGAAGTGGGAAATAGTGGGGGAAATTAGGTAAGTGAATAATCTTGCACTTTGATTCTTTCCTATAAATAACAAAAGCTTAGGAGAGTTCAAAGACACTAAAAAAATTAGAGGGTTAGGAGAGAATGCTGAGACTCTGAGAGAAAATAGAGAGAAAGAAAAACTTAGAAGAGAGTTCTTATAAGAAAAATACTAAAAAAGAGAGAAATTACATTGAGAGAAAATAAAATATAGATGACTTGTGAGGAAAGAAAATAACTTGTTTGGCTCAAAGGAATAGACGTTACCAGATTGACAGTAAACCTGAGGGACAGTTTAAACACCAACCAATTTCATTTGTAAGAGGTATAAATTTATATTTGATAGTAGAATTGTATAAATTATATTTATTGTTTATTCGATTAATATGTTATTTGTATGTATTTTAATTATTGCATGATGTATGGGTGATCCAGATTAAATTAAAGTACTAAACATGGTCAATGAATACAAAATGAGGGCCGGTTTATTACTGAACATTGTTAGGTGCGTAACATCTTCCCAACATGTACCCTAACTCCAAACCTTCTCTAGTTAATAAAAATGGCTCAAAGGCCTTTCAGGTGGCAACTCTTATTCATATGTCAATCTTCTAAGTTAGCACCATCAGAAACAAAAGCAAGTAAAACACAGGTAAAAAAAGAGCACGTGATGAAAATTAGTGCGCTCACACTCATGAATTCATTTTCTTTAGTTTACAACAAAACCAGAATTTTCATCTCATGAAATACTATCCAGTGATCAAGAGTAATGATTAATGACCTTAGGAAATCACGTAAAGACTCTTCTAAGTTCATATACCACATCGATTAAACTATTGGTTAAAGAAAAAAATTTGAAACTGATGCAACTACATCACAACATTATACTTTTTATATGAGAAATCATAACTTTCACTTATCACATTCAATCCAATACCTCAAACTAGACCTTTCAACCACATTGCATATGTGAAGGGAGGGAGTCTTCTTTCTATATTATTGTTTATTAAAATAAAAACGTTGGCTTAATGTTCTTATATGCACAATTTGTGTGGAAATTCAAAAATAACATGTAGGAACTTGCATATTTTCATCAAGTTTAAGGGATAAATTTTTTAAAATACAAACATTTATTTTGATTTATTTTTTTTTTATAAAATTATGAATCATATTGTAACGGTTTTCATACTATTTTGAAATGATGATTAGGTATGGTATTCATATCACATACCACCTCTCTTTCATCTATTATAATCAAGACTAGGATATGTCCACATTTACATTGAAGTAATTATACAAAACTTAAGACAATATTTTACATGATAAAAGATAGAGTTTAACATACAAATAAGTTGTTAAGAGACAATAACTTATGGAATTTCACAAGCTTTTTCATTGCCCATGCAAATATACTAGCTTAAATGAATTGTTATTGATAATCATCCTTATACGAGTAAATTTGAATTAAATGCCAACAAATCTTATAAATTTAGATTAGAGGCATACTTCAATGATATGATCTTATGTGCTATGCATGAATCAATTGCCCCATACTATACATTTGGGATTAATCGTTGAGAATAACCGAGCAATAAGATATGGAAATAAAGAATTAAGGTTATGTTTGTTTAGTTATAATGGAATAGATGGGAATAGAATCTGATTCCATACTTGAAGTAGTTTTGAATGAAAATGAAGTTGAAATGGTTGTTTAAACACACTATTTAATTCTATTTTCCTTCAAATTACCTCATCTAAACATGCTGTTTGAAATGAATTAGAATGAGATTCCATTCCATCAATTCCATTCCAGCTAAACAAACATGGCCTAATACTATTCCCAATTAATATATAGTGGTAAATAATGTGAAAACATGGGCTTCTATACATTCCCATCATTATCCCCTTTTAAACTATATTTTCCAATATTGCCACTCTTCTAAGTATTTATTTTTTCTTTGTTGTTATTTTTTTAACGTACTTACTATAGAAAACGTTCCTCACCAAATGCCAATTCAATTAAAGCTTTAATTGATTTTTGATAAGGCCCACATTATTTTACTTCTAAATATTTACAAGTTACTACCTATAACACTTTATATAAATTTCCAAAGGGAAAAACTTCATTGTCCATCATAACTCTGACCACTAGTGCCACGCTTAAACCTTTACAGATACTACAATACAATCACCATATCATACACACCTGATCATCACATGTGCCCTGTGATTTAGTTTATAAAAACATTTGTTTAAACAACTTTCAACGAACATAAAGAGAGACGTTTCGTCACTCTTTAAGAGTTATTGTACATTTAAAACACCGAGAAATAAAATAAAAATGCAAAAGTGCATTTAACACTATAGAGTTCTTTTTTTATGAGATTAACCTAACTTAATTTTATATTAGGTCATTTTTTCAAATTTTATTTCTGATTTTTATTTTTCAAAACCAACCGTTGAATTAGATTTATTTCATGTGAAGGTTATGCATACTAAAAATCAAGTTAGTTTGAGATTAAGAACTACTTTATTCATAAATGTCCAAAATGAGTGATTGTCATTGGTTAAAAAATGCAATTTTTGGATCGAATAGCAATCAGTCTTTGATCAACTTGATTTTTGGTATACATCACCTTATGATAAGGTTATCTAATCAAACGGTTGGTTTCATAAAATATGAATCACATGTTTAGTTTTCGAGGGTGACCTAACGTATAGTATGCTGATCACGCATATTGTATTATAGTGTTGTTATCCATAAGTATTAACTTGAACAATTTATTAAAAAAATTAAAACACATTTCTTAATTTTCACATATAAGATACAATGTCAAACAAAAGCATAGGGATATATATATTTTTTATTTTATTTGAATAAGGAAAATTCAGTAACAATCCCTAATTCTTCATTCATCGGTGTTTTTACACAATTGTTTTGAAAAATAAATGAAAATTCAACAAATAATGATCAACTTTGTAACCTCACTTCTTCACTTATCCATTTATTTCACGCCTTTTTATCCCCAAACGAATGATTGCTACTAATATCATTTGGTTAGCCAAGTGACAGAGAAAATTGTCCTTGTGATGTAGTTGTCTATCTTGTAATGCAATTCACTTTACAAAAAGGGTATAAACATGGAATAGGGCGGGGGATATATTTAGAAAAATGATAGGTTCCTAATGCATTCACCAACCTTAAGAAACCATGTATATCATGAGACAACTTGTTGACATAAAATATAAATATTTTTATTTTTATTATTATTTTTTTTTGGGTAGAAAAGGAAAGCTTTATTAATTTAGTGCAAATTAAATAGACATGGGGTAGCCATACAAAAGGTATCCCATAACAAAATAGCTACAAGTTCACTAGGAGGTTTATTGAGTCCAACAAAATTTGTAGCTTGAGAAGCACCATATTTTGCCAAAAAGTCTGTACATTTATTTGCTTCATTGTACATATGTTGGATCTGAACTTGCCAATCACATTGTAATAAGGACTTGCAATCAGTAACAAGAGTTAAATGCTAAGGGGTGAGAGTCATCTATTGTGTGAAAGGAGATATTACAATTTAAGCATCCAATTGAAGTATAACTTATCGGTAGCCCATTGTCCACGCAAACTGTAAACCATCCTAAATGGCCCATAGGTCAGCACAAGCACTAGCTATATGACCAATATGATGATAAAAATCCTTTAATCCAAACACCCATTGAATTACGGATTAGACCTCCAGCTCCTGCATAACTTAGATTTTCTAAGAAACTTCCATCAATATTTAAAGTCACCCATAGATCTGGGCTAGGCAACCAATGGATCCATACAAGTCTCTTCCAACAGTGTCCTAAGTCTACACACACAAATGATATAATATACCACGAAGGTATACATAAATAACTTTTCTTATGTTAATATCCAAAATAACTCAAAATATCATGATCACGATCCAATGAATGGTATGCCATATACCATCTCAATGTTTTTCCTTTATTATTTATCAGCTAAACAAAATAAAACGGTAATTATATATTTTGTACGTGTACTAATATTATAGGGTAAATTAGAGATAACCCCTAAATATGGGGGTTAGTAGAAAACTTTTCTGATAATCAAAATCAAGCAATGTACCTCGCCAAATGATAAAAATTAAGAGGGACATTGTTTAATTTTAAACATTATGATGGTTTTCTGCCGACCCTGTACTTCAAGGGTTATCTACAATTTACCAAATATTATATTGTAAGTGAAATGCTCCAAAAAATAAAGGAGAGGAAAGGAGAACAGGAGACTAATCCATTTACAATCCGGGTCCCGCTAAAGTTACTTCAACGGGTCAGATTCGGGTGACCCAAACAAACTCATCGGTTACCCTATAAATACACGCGTATAATCCACATCCGCAAAACCTAGCTATCATAAACGAGCTAGGGTTTTGCTTTCTCCGTCTCCAGTCATGGTGAGAGCTCGAAGCAGACACTACAATCTCTGAGATCGATTTTCCGCCATTTTTAGTCGCTCATTTTCTTATAATCCATTCGTTTCGCGGGAAAATGAGGGAAAGGAAAATGTTTAAGCAAGCCATTTTCGAACATTTTACTTCTTTTTTTTTTTCCCGAGAAACATACGGAGCATGGCGTTGCTATTGAATGCTCATGTTTGTATTTCTCTGTTTAGGCGGATATCGAGACAGACGTTGCTCCAGGACAGCCGAAGAAGAGAACGTTCAAGAAGTTCAGCTTCAGAGGAGTCGATTTGGATGCTTTGTTGGATATGTCTACCGATGAGCTTGTCAAGCTCTTCCACGCTCGTGCTCGCAGAAGGTAATAGAAATCGGAGCATCATTATGCGTTCATATGTTCATCTATTCTCATTATGATGTTGTATATTTCCCGCATTGATGCAATTTTGTAGGTTTCAACGAGGTTTGAAGCGAAAGCCAATGGCTTTGATCAAGAAATTGCGGAAGGCGGTAAGTGACATTTATGTTATTTACGTTTTATTTATTTATTTATTTATTTTATCTCCTGAAGTTTGCTTGTTTTATATGAACTTCATGGAATTGCTAGGACAAAGGGTGTTCTGTCTGTGCTATGTGTTGTTTTGTCAATCTAATTATGGTTTAGAATTGCATTTATTTAACTTCGCTTAGTTTTTATAGTGAAAACTGGGAAGCAATTGGAAACTCACCTTACAAAGTAAACTTCTTGTTGCAGTTGTAATCTGATGTAAGAGGAGTAAGAATTTAGCGTATGCTGTGTACCCGTGTTTGTGGGCGTGGGTAATCACTGAAAACCAAAAGTGTACAACATTCTTGTCAAAGTAGGGGGGTCTGGGTTTTTGTGTGAAACCACGGTGGTCCACTGGTCCATTTCAGTTGACTGAAATCGTCTAGTGTAATTTCAAATTGGTGGTATTAGATTTATATTAGCTTTATGAATGCTTACTAGAAGCTAACTATGGGTTCTCTAGGTTGATGGTTATATCACTCAAATAGGCTATAGAGACCAGGGGAGTGTACAAGAGGGAGAAGAATAGGCCACTGGCAATGGCATCAACGTGTGTAAATTTGTAATGAAAATTGCATCAGCTATTGCTATAAAGCAGTGGCAGGTAAGCTGATGAGATACAAGCTTCATCACATGACTTAATGGGAGCATCATTGTAACACAATCTTTTGTTTAACAATGCAACCTTGCCATTGCCAATGGGCCTTGGGCCTAGTGGCATTTCTTCCCCTGCAAGGGTGGAAGGGTTTCATGGGTTCATGGGTTCAACTCCCCTTAGGTGTGTCTCTTTCCTAGCCAAAAATAAATAAATAATAATAATAACAGAGAAGGAAGAAGAAAAACATTGCTACCTTGGTACGTTGCCATTGAAGTGTTTGATGGGTATTTTGTGCATTTGAGCATGAGGGGAATTCAGTTGTTACCAATTTCATTGTTTAACTAAGGGAAGAATTGGAGACTAAGAGCGTGCTAGTCTTTTTTCGTTCTACATAAATTATTAGGAAGCCTGCTCCTCGATAGCACTTGCAGTATTCCCACTCTCTCCTTATATAAGTGTGGGAAGTTGCCCTTAATTGTTATTTCCCCACACATCTCAATACATGGGCACTTAAGGTTTGTGGTCATTGAGATAATGAGTGAGACTCCACTAGGAGTTGCCAGGATGCTTAATGCAGAGGTAAGTGACCTTGGTTCTCTTTTGGGGATAGCTATCGTAGATTAGGGCCTGAACTTCCTGTCGCGCTTTTTTCTTTGTGTGTATCTTCTCTGGTTCTTTTTTCTTTTTTATTTTTTGCCGGTGATATCTCCTATGTATTCCCCTTGCTCTCTTGATAATTTCATTTATTTTCATGAAAACCAAATGGGAAAATTGATAGTATTATCTGTTGGATAGATTTTGGTGGAAATTCCCAAGTTATCTCATCAAGCGGTATTTTATAAAGTATTACTTATTTTCTTGGTAACAAAGGAGTGTGTTTTTGTTAGCCATGTGTGTGGAAATTAATGAATTTTCACTAGTTCAGCTCTGAAGGTTGGGTTTTGGTCAATTTTATAGGTGAAATTTGAGTGAAATTTCAGGCTTACCAACCTTTAATTTTGATGATTTGTTGATGCAAAGGCTTTGAGTTGTCACTAGTTAATGGGAACAAGTCCCATTTGTATATAGTTCTATCAATCTCTTCAATTTTTTGCCCCTTTGACCTGGTTGCTTCACCATTTGAAAGCATGATGCTAGCCCCCACCCCCTCTCTATCTCTCACCCCACCCCCACCTCCATATATATATATATATACTCCCTCCGTCCTACAAAGATACGCCAAGTTTGACAAGACACGTTGTTTAAGAAAAGTTATTATTGCATTGACTTGTCACTTTTTAAACTCTTACCCTTTATTGCTTGGTATTGGGTTTTGTGTTGAAAGTATGAAACAACTAAGGGTAGTATAGGAAAGTTTTAAAAAATAATGATTTAACTTTTCAAAGTGAACAAACATTCTGGGACAAAAAAAGGTTGCAAAAATGGCCTATCTTTGTGGGAACGAGGGAGTATCTCTTTTAGTTTCTTTTTCTTTCTTCTATAGTTCTATGATTCTATCCATGAACTTCATAGTCTTTCCGTGTCAAGGTTTTGAAAATCCAGATGATTGCTGAGTGAGCTATGTTTCCATGGACTAGCTTCTTTGCCCCTATTTGTTTATGAAAACAAGAATCTTCCCCCATCATTTGTTTATTGCACTTGACTACTTGGGTTGCTATGCAACACCACTTTCCAGAAAGGCCATAGCATCAGCTTAGAACCACAAATTTCCAGGATTATATGTTTAAATGGGCATGGTGGAAGGTTTTTGGTTAGTAGCCTACTTTATGCAGCCATCCTCTGTCTAGGGCCTCTAGGCTGAGAACATGCAATGAAAGAGCTTGACAGGATTCCATTTTTTTGGTTACTTAGTTATTTTTTCTTCTACATTCCTTCCTCTGCTTTTCCTATGGAGTGACATTGTTTGCGGGAAAAATTAAGAATAGTCTTTTGTACAAAATTCAATTATAATCATTTTATAATCTGGAGTATGTTGGTATATAGTTGTACTTTACATGACGTTAACATTTACCGAAGCAATTGTTGGATGTTGACTTTTCTCTCTTGCGCTCTTGTGGGTTACAATATAAGAACTTCACTACAACATGGTTGTGCTGTGGTGGCTCCGAAACTTATTATATATAGCAGTATGTCCCTCCAAAAATGGGTGGAAATTGGTATCCATCATAGTACATCTGACTGTATATTTCCATCATTCCATGTGTTTTTGTAACAAGTAGTTTTTTTTTTGGATGAGGTTTTTGTAACATATAGTTGTCGTACACTGAAGAAAAGGTTGGAAAAATGTCATAATGCTCTGATTATTTATTCTCTCATGTTGCCTTGAGTTTCTGCGATAATAATTTATTGTTGATAACTCAGAAGAAGGAAAATTATCAGCATTTTGATTTTACTGTTCTGATGACTTGAAACAGAAACGAGAGGCCACTCCTGGTGAGAAACCAGAGCCAGTTAGAACTCACCTCCGGAACATGATCATAGTACCTGAAATGATTGGCAGCATTATTGGGGTTTACAATGGCAAGACCTTTAACCAAGTTGAAATCAAGCCGGAAATGATTGGCCATTATTTAGCTGAGTTCTCAATCTCTTACAAGCCAGTCAAGCATGGAAGGCCTGGTATCGGTGCCACCCACTCGTCTAGGTTCATTCCTCTGAAGTGAAATTTCTACATTTGCCTATACCATCCTCCTTAAAGTACATGTTATCTAAACCGAATTTTGATCAGTATCTGTTTTGAAGTTGTCTTGTTTCTCTAATCATGTGAATTCTGGTATGATCAAGGACCTTCAACCAGCCAGTTCATTGTTATCTTTCCTTTCACCTTTTGGATGGACGAATTAGAATCTTTGTTTGACTCGCTATGAATTTTTATGATCAGGGTATGTTTGGTTGTCCAATTCGAAATTAAATAATCTAAGAAATTTTATGTAGTATTGAAGGCATACTTCATCATCTGGAATTACAAATTGAAGAAAATGATAGTTATCATCACAAATAGGAGTGGAAATTCAAAGAAAATGGCATTTTATGAGTTCATTAAAATTGATTGATAACTCTAATATTTTAAAATGTTTTAATTCAATGTGATGGATTTATGTTTTCAAGTTTCAACCCCTATGTAATATGTTTAACTTGTTTAATTTCGAATTGGAGAATCAAATAGGTCCTTGTTTATTTATTACTTACGTACCTTTGGATCTAAGGAACATGAACTTGGATGCAAATTTGAAGGAATAATTTGGTCCAAAGGCTGTGAGTTGAGTTCATGCCTCAGTAGGGTCAAGACGACAATGATGTGGAGTGATGGCTCAATGCCTAAACTGCAATTCATGGGAGAGGAATATATTCTTTTGGTCTGGTGGGTTTCACACACGGAATGGCGTGGCTCATGCTTCGACAGGGGACATTCCAGTTTCCATGTGATTGGGGCGTGATTACAGTGTGTGAATCCTTATGCTTCTCAAGTTTGTGAATTTCCTAGTTGTATTTTCGCACGATGTTGAAAATGAATGGAAGGTCCTTACGTTTTGGATGATGGACATTTTTTTTCATTTTTACTGTCTAATTTTTTGGTGGCGGTTTTAGGGGCAAATTCTATTCGGGCAAACCTTCTTCTCCCCAACCTTAAAAATTAAATTAAATTATACAATGTGCTTGTAATTTTATTATATTTTGATAAAATAGAAAGCATGTTTGATAATAGCGATTCCAATGCAATTTTTTAGAAAAGAAAAACCACGCTCTCCGTATAATTTTTTTTAATTTAAAAAATATATATTTGTATATGTATGTATGTCTATCTGTCTGTCTCATATGATGCTATATCTACGGATCTTCAATGTGTGGGGTTGGGTGCAATGGTTCCAGATAGTGAGGGCCAAGCCATTGCAGATGGGTCCAAGAAAGTCTTTGGAAACAATCCGGTATCAGTGGTTGAAGTTATGGCATTGCGCTTTGCTATGGGTTTTGCCTGGAAGCAAATTGAACTTGCTTCTATAAGCACCCTATTGTTTTCCAGATTTACCCCTATATATTCAGGCTACCCTCTCTCTAGGTTGGATAATGGCTGTTGGAGGCTTGGAGCAAAAGAATACAGCTGACATGGCACAATTGTGTACGGGATGAAAACGAGGCTGAAATTGTTTAATTACGAAGAAGAAGAAATTCTTTTACGTCATATCACAAATGGTTGGGGCTTGTGTTGGTTGAAGACTGGTTTAGGCTTCTTCGCCTCTTAAGCCCAACCCATTTTGCTGAAGCTGTACACCCGTACGGTACTTTTGGGTGGAATCAAAATACAAAATGTTAGGTATATTATTTTTTTTCTTCTTCCTTTTTGATAATTGATACTCCATAAAATCTACCCTATCAATATTTTTTTTTATAAATTTAAACCGAACATTACTCACTCAAGTAAAGAAAATATCATTAGACTAAACTAAAAAAACAAATAAATAATAAGCTTGATGTATTTGGAAAAAGAAAATAGAAAACAGGGGAAAGGTTTTGTGGGGTGGGCCAGAAACAGTGGAGATATTAGGGTCGTGCTTGCAGTGACAAGATTGGTCCCCGCCACTGGCTGACTGCCAAAGTCTTCATGGGACCATGCCACCCAGGAGCGGTGGGTCATAGGTGCACGCTCCATGACTACGGCTACCGTAAACCGCGTTTTTGCGTGCGCACTACACACTGTATATGCCGAATTGGGAGAACTCCGCACCCCCGGCCCGTGTTGAGGTAGGTCAATACCACCGTTGGATAACGGTTTCAACGGTTGATATCACTAATTGAAACTTTAATCTAAATCGTCTGATTTATCATTCAATGATGATGAGTGAACCCAGTACAGTGTCCAGTTCTCTTAACTAGGCATTGAATCTGAACTCGTGGTTTCTGAATAGAAAGCTACGCAAAATGTCAGAACCTTGTCAGACTTCGGAAGGCACTTGGGTCCCACCATCCCACACACCGTCCATGCTTAACCGCCGGCGTAGACGTTCCACGTGCTCGTACTTTGATTCACACACACGACACCCCACCTGACCCACGCACACCTTCATAATTGTTACTACGACTTTCGGGCTACCGTGCGCCGCCAGTTCATTAATAGTCTCGCCGCGTAAACTGTTTTTCTTCCTCCCCGTCACGTGACACGGCGTTTGTTTTTTTATTTTGGACGAATGTTGGCCGCAAAAGCTGGGGTCGTGTTTCCACTTTCAACTTTCAACCCTGTGTCCATATAAAATTCTTTTTGCTACGTCCACGCGCGTGATATACAAATTTTGAGGTTAATTTTAAATTATTATTACATATTGCTATAATTGCTCTGGCTAGCAATTATTGACTAGGTATTTTTTAAATTATATATATATTATTTTTTGTCTTACTTTCCCTCCATTTTTCTCCTATAAGTACTTTTTATTTTTATTTATTTATTTTTTTGTATCCAGAATGTCTTTAAATCTAATCTTCTAAAATATTGTTAGGTGTCGAAACAGGGATTTCTTTTTAAAAAGTTTGTTGCATCTAGTAAAGTTTGAATCTGAAACCCTTTGTTTAAGTGATCAAAGGACTTTCATTGAGGCCAACCTTCGCTGATTTTATTTTTTATATTTCAACTGTTTGTTAGCTATTTCACGTATTGCTATCTCATTGCAGTAAAACTTGAATAACATAGCTTCCTATTTTAAAAGATTTGTCTTTTTTGCTAATTATTTTAACTAAAAAAATGGCTACTAGTTCCCCTTCATAATCATGCATAACACGGTTTATTTATGCTTGTTTTGGCCTCCCTCCCCAACACTAATGAAATGACGGTATAAACACGAGAGTCAATTGTCATTTTAAGTAAATACACCTCCAAAAAAATGTTGAATCTTTCAGGAAAAGAACATGATTTCCTTCTGTTCTTGACAAATGATCCATTCTTTCCATGCGTAGTGCATGGTTGTACAAAGATTACAAGCGACGTGATTCATGAAACCCAAAAGGGAAATTCATTTCATTAACAACACTGGCCAATGACCATTACAGTCATTTCCAAAAAAAAAAAACAAACCATGTGGTCAAGCCTTGATTGGAAAATAAGAGTTAGGTTTTGAGTTAAATTCTCATCACTTTTCCTCGAAATCAATTTCATAGATTTTGTCTTATTATTGCCTAGTGCATAGGGGTATGACTGCATGTGCCTAAAAAATTATCTAAATGCAAAACATCTTAAATCCCTTGATATTAAAAATAAAAAATAAAAAAAAAATTGTGATCAAGCCTTGATGTCTCCCTTAGACGAGATTAATATGTTCACATGGGGAAACGAAGACTTGAAGGAGTGCCGCGCTCCTTTAAGTCAAGACGCAATTCCTCTGTAATAAATGAAAATTGGGCCTTTTGTACGTACTATTTTATATTTGGGAGCATTATAATATATATATATATATATATATATATACACACAGAGGTGATCCCATCAGTACGTACTGATATAAGTTACATCAGCATTATGCATTGGGGGTTGTACCCCTTGCATTGATTCAATACACCTCACATCTCACTAATGCACAAGGTACAACTCCCAATGCAGGTTTTGATATAAGATATATCAGCACGTGCTTACCTGATCATCATCCTATATATATATATATATATATATATGGTAAGCTAAGTGTCACAGATCGGGTCTCCAACCCAAAAGGCTAGCCCATTAGGTGGAGTTGCCCTCCCCACTTATATGCCCAATACTCCCCCAGTGCCTATCCGATGTGGGACAGAGATCCATGACATTCTCCCCACTCAACCCCCTAGATGCCCTCGTCGTGGTTGGGCCTACCCTGCCTACCTGTCTGCATCCCGTACCCCTCGCGGATCACATACGCCCTTGGTATCCTGTGGGCCCAAGCGCTTGATGTGACATTGGTTAAGGGACCAGGTTGGTTCTGATATCACTTGTTACGGGTCGGGTCTCCAACCCAAAAGACTAACCCTTTTAGGTGGAGTTGCCCTCCCCACTTATATGCCCAAGACTCCCCCAGTGCTTATTCGATGTGGGACAGAGATCTATGACATAAGATAAGGTAAGGGTGGTTTGTCGATCTCTTAACTTTTTAAGCTTCTGAGATTAATCTAACAACATTGTAAAATCTTTCCAACATATCAGAGATGGGAGGGCTTACTTCTATTCTTTTTTATATTTCTTTTTTTTTTGGGTTTTCTAAAGTGTTCCCAAGATTAATCTTCCAAAATACTGTTGGGCGTCAAAATAGAAATCTCTCTAAGAAAAGTTTGTTGCATCTAGTAGAACTTGAAACTGAGACCCCTTACTTAAGCGATCAGAACTTCTTCCACTCAACCGAGATCCCTTACTTAACCGAGACCCCTTATTTTATGTATTGCTACCTCATTGCAGTAAAACTTGAATAGCGTAGCTTCCTGTTTTAAAAGATTAGTCTTTTTTGCTAATTATTTTAAGTAAAAAAATGGCTAAGTTCCCCTTCATGATCATGCATAACACAGTTTATTTATGCTTGTTTTGGCCTCCCTCCCCAACACTAATGAAATGATGGTATAAACACGAGAGTCAATTGTCATTTTAAGTAAATACACCTCCAAAAAAATGTTGCATCTTTCAGGAAAAGAACATGATTTCCTTCTGTTCTTGACAAGTGATCCATTCTTTGCATGCGTAGTGCATGGTTGTACAAAGATTACAAGCGACGTGATTCATGAAACCCAAAAGGGAAATTCATTTCATTAACAACACTGGCCAATGACCATTACAGTCAATTCCAAAAAAAAAAAAAACAGACCATGTGGTCAAGCCTTGCTTGGAAAACAAGAGTTAGGTTTTGGGTTCAATTTTCATCACTTTTCTTCTAAATCAATTTCATAGATTTTGTCTTATTATTGCCTAGTGCATAGGGGTATGACTGCATGTGCCCAAAAAATTATTTAGATGCAAAACATCTTAAACCTCTTGATATTAAAAATAAAAAATAAAAAAAAAATGTGATCAAGCCTTGATGTCTCCCTTAAACAAGATTAATATGTTCACATGGGGAAATGAAGACTTGAAGGAGTGCCGCGCTCCTTTTAAGTCAAGACGCATTTTCTCTATAGTAAATGAAAATTGGGCCTTTTATACTATTTTATATTCGGGAGCATTATATATATATATATATATATATATATGGTAAGTTAAGTGTCACGGGTCGCGTCTCCAACCTAAAAGGTTAGCTTATTAGGTGGAATTGCCTTTTCCACTTATATGCATAAGACTCCCTCAGTTCCTATTCGATATGGGACAGAGATCCATGACATTCTCTTCCACCCAACCCGCACGATGTCCTCATTGTGGTTGGACCCACCTTACCTATCTGTCCGCACCTTATACCTCTTGTGAGTCACATACATCCTCGGTACCCCGTGGGCCCAGGTGTTTGGTGTGACATCGGATAAGGGACCAAGTTGGCTCTGATACCACTTATCACGGGTCGGGTCTCCAAGCCAAAAGACTAGCCTCTTTAGATGGAGTTGCCCTCTTTACTTATATGTCCAAGACTCCCCTAATGCCTATTTGATGTGGGACAAAGATCCATGACATAAGGTAAAGTAAGGGTGGTTTGTCTCTTAACTTTTTAAGATTCTAAGATTAATCTAACAACATTGTAAAATCTTTCTAACATATCAGAGATGGGAGGGCTTATTTCCAATAAAAAAAGGTGCGAAAATAGGTCCTCCCTCAAGATATTTTCACCATCTAATTAATGGATCATTGTTAGGTAAAGAAATTATTAGATAATTATGACTATTAAAAGAAGGATATTGCCAATAATATGTCTAAAAGACGTACAATAATGGGTGATTTAACAATTAATAAGGCAAAGTTAAATCACATATATGCCATTGCTAATTGCATCTAAATTTGCTTTTTAGAGACAATCTCAATTCCGCACTCAAGATTATCACTTTTATGTAATTATGTTGTTTCCAAATGCTAGAATAATGGTCGGTTCCTCCCTTTCTTTAGTTTTTTTTTTTAATTTTTTAAAACCTAAAGATTTAAAAATAAATCATAAATGTCATCTCAAGAAATGTAACATAAAAGAGAAAAACTTATATATAACTATGATACAATTGATGTGATATCATCAACTAATGTAAATGAAGTGAAGTAAAATTATTAAAATACCTTTTAATCTTATAATTTCATTTCGGTCAGCCCGGCCATGTCACAGTTACATGGACCACTCACCTTGACATGGGGTAGGTGAGATTCTAATGGTTTCCCAAGTAAATTAATAGTCAATTGGTAAAAGCACACGGCTGCGAGAAATGGGCAATATGTAGTAGAAAAGCAATGGCTGCTGCCTCAAAACCAGACTTGTGGATAATAAACAATGAAAAAACCAATGCCATAATGAGGGCATCCTCATGCTACATTAACTAGCTCTCAAAAATTTTAAGAGATAACACACCTTATCATCAGATAAAAGACTTCACAAGAATTTCGCAATTAAATTTTAATTTTGAAACATCATTTGATTTTAATAAGACGAACAAAATTTCATGTTCTGTCTCATTCAATAGAGTTAAGTTGAAATTCTTTGTAGTAACATTTATAGCTTCTGCTCTTTCTTTTTTTTTTTTGCTAATAAGAAATTTTTTTTTTTTTTTATGATAATGAAACCCTTTGGGGCAAATCCTGGTCCCATATAAAACCACATGACTCATATGAATCAAGCAAATCCGAGACCCAAGAAAATCATAAAATCTTGTGTAAGTAGTTCCAAGGGGCAAGGGGTTTAGCATATGGATTAGGTAAACCCAAAACTAAAAGAACCATAAAACCTTGTCTAGAAAGCCGCAAAGGGCATTTAGCATATGGATTAGGTAAATCCAAGATTAGGAGAATTATTAAATCTCGTGTAAATAATCTCAAAAAATTTAGTATGAATCAAATTCAAGACCTACGAAATTCTTGTCAATTGAAATACTCGTTTGAGTCTCTACCGACAAAATTATTCAGACTTTCAACCAAATATTATTATGAATTAAGGATAAAAATTAAATATAAAACATGTGGAGGCAAGAAAATTGGTTTTAGTTTTGCCACACAAATAAGTTGGTCTATATTTTGCCACCAAATCTGCTGAAATAAACAGGGTCTTAAAAGCGGTCTTCCCTCATGGTAGAACTGAGATAAAGTTGAAGCCGCCGTGGGGTTACCATATCCCGCATGTCAAACGCCATCATGCCCACGCCCCATGTTTAAACACACTTGGGTCCCCGCGCGTGTGAGTCACTGTCTTGTTGCCTATTGGCTGACTTACGAACTTGAGATGGCTTTGTCCCTCTTCCACAAGGGTGTCGTCATCCATTTGATCAATAACTTTCCTTCTATTTATTCACATTCACGGTATTAGAAAAAAGTTACTCCATTGTCCTATTCCTACACATGAATTATACCATATATTCCACACATGAATTCTACAACTTAATACATGGTGTTGATGTTAACAAAATCAACCTAAAAATTTTGTGTCTTAGACATGTAGTCACATGGGATGTCTATAAGATAAATGACATTAATCCAAAAGACACTTGATTAGGTGTTTATAAAAAGGATTTTCCACTTGGATTCATCCAACAGCTCTTAAATTTAGATCATTATCTTATGAGTGTATTTGTTATTTTTGATTGTCAGATTACCCAAACACGTCCGAGCACACAAATAGAAGATTATCTCTTGTTTATAAAAAAGGTGGTCTTTATATCATTATCCAAGATAATTTCTCGGCAAGATCAATATATTTAGTAAATGCCTTTTACCAATAGAAAAACGAATCTTAACTTATTATATCACTTACAAACCCCAGATGTATAAAAAAAACTCAATAAGGAATAAAAATGAACCAGCATGGGGCAAATCAAATCATTAAAGTAGATCACACAATTAAGTTTACGAGATATTTTTAACAATTATAGTTTAATTGCCCACTTAATCATAAAGATTACCTTAATCGTGTTATAGCCATCGGTACATGATACACTCATTCATTCAATGCACGAACCATTTATGGCAGTATTATTATTATTTTCTCTCTCTTCTTTTTTTTTTTTTTTTTTTCCCCCCCGAGAAAAATAAAAAGTAAAAAAACAATTGAAAGCTGTCGGCGTTAATGAAGCCTGTCTCCTCCCCTGTATATATACCCCCAAACCCTAACCTCTTCCTTACCACCTCGTATTCCCCATTCCTTCGTACTTTCTACACCAAACCATGACCGTCGAAACGCTACGCCTCCGCAAAGACTACCTCTCCGCCGCACAGACCAACCCTCCTCTGTCTTCTACGGCGGCGGAAGCACCGGTGAAGGAGGCGCATTTCAGAGGCGTACGGAAGCGTCCGTGGGGGCGATTCGCGGCGGAGATTCGCGATCCGTGGAAGAAGACTCGCAAGTGGCTCGGAACCTTCGATACAGCAGAAGAAGCGGCGAGAGCGTACGACGAGGCCGCGAGGAGTCTCAGAGGACCGAAGGCGAAGACGAACTTCGGGAGTGGAGGTGGTGGTGGTGTTGCCGCCGGATCGTCGGTGGTACGGATGCCGGAGAGGGAGGCGGCGGCGGTGGTGGATTCTGAAGTTTTTATGAGGGGAGTGCAGAATTGGAGGCCGGTGGAGTGGTTTTCCGGAGACGTACGGCGCGGATTTACGCCGCCGGTGAGGTCGGAGTATTCGGGGTATAAGCTGGACAATGTAGATGTGGTAGTGAGTGAGCAAGAGAAGAAGATGAGGAAAGAGAAGAAGCCGTTCTTGTTCGACCTCAACTTGCCGGCGCCGCTCTTCTGAACGGCCGACGGCGGTTTTTCGTGCGAGTATTTGGCCGGAGTGTTGCCGCAGAAGGAGAGCTGAAGCTCCTGGTTTTGGATATGGATGAAGACCATTTTTTTTTCAACTTTTTACCCCTCATCTTTTGTTTTATTCCCTCTTTTTTTTATGTACAGTTTTGTTAAACTTGACCATGCAATCAGCTATTACTGTAGTATTTTTGGCCTTTTAACTCTGAGCTCCGCCGAGTTACCGTTAACTCGGTGGCGACTCGTTTGGTTTCACAGTACGAGTTGGGAACCATTTGGAAGCTGGATCAGACTCCCTTGATTTATTTACATATTTTTAATCAAGGGATTTTTGCTTTTTTGCCCAAACAAATCTAATTAATTCTTTTCAGGTAAAGGTAAATTGCGCTAAACCCCCTGAATCAAAGTTGTAGTATCACAAAACCTCTCTCAAATTTGAACTTCAAAATTGAACAAATATTTACCAAATTATTAAATCGTGACATTTTGCTCCATTCATCAAATTTAATGTCTATATTTTTTTTAAATCAAATTTATCTTTCACTTTTTCAATTTTAATGCCTGAAACAATTATAAGACTCCAGTATTTGATGAAGAATTCTAAGATTTTTAGTTAGGTAATAAATTTATTTAATGGCATCACGTGATACTTAAATGGCAAATTTCATTTTTGTACATCATTTTTAAACTATTAGATTCACAAGATTAAGTATTCCAAAAATCTGAGTATTTCAAAAAACTGATGCTGCTAAACTTTAATCACCGTTTGACAAATCAATTGGCGTGCTTCATGTTAGTCATCCAATCCCATTCCAAAGATAAAATATCATAACTTAATTGTTCAAGGGGTAATGCGTTTAATTTTAAAGTTTGACCTATCATTTAAGGGGTTTCATGTATTTTACCTTCGAGATAATTGGATTCATCTTTAAAGGGTAACAAATAAACTTGATTAATGAAGAAGATTCTCACTTGGATAGAGCATGCCCCCATAGGAATTAATATGAGTATATATTTTTTATAATATATATTTTTTTAAATTAATAATCAAGGTATTATATCGAGCCATAAGTGTACTTTTGCCATTTTGTTAAGGCAAATATTAAAGGTGCCGGAAAAAATCACACACTTTATTTTCCGGCTGCTATTGTGATAACAGATTAATAATTGACAGTCACACGAGTGCACCCTGTTGGAGTCTTGGGGCCACTATTCTAACAAAAGATACAATTTTTAAAAATACAAAAGGGTACCCTTTTCCATTTTGGTAGAAAAAGGGTAATCATTTGTTGGCCTCAAATGCAATTTTGATACTCATGGATAGTCTTTTTTTAAAAAAAATTTAAATATAAGATTCAAGACCTCTTTTTAATTATTTACCATGTATACTATAAGAGGAATGCTATGGTTCTTATGGGGTTGGTTGAGCGGTCAGATCTTAGGTGTGTTATTCAGAGGTTATCGTTTTAACTTCTCGCAGAAATCGCTGCTTGTATGGGTATAGGACATCTCTCATGAGCCGTTAAGAGAATAGTTTAGATCAAAACCTTGATAAGAATAAGACTTAAGGTACCCCTGATAGTTAATATAAAAAAATTAGTATGTACAATAACTTATGTATAACACCAAAATACAATATTTTATGTGATATTATATGTATAAAAATTAAAACTAAATTTATTTAAGTGATTATTTTTTTACTGGCTTGGATTAAGTGCTGCGGGGTAATGCACGAAAGTTACTTCGTCTGGTACCAATTACATTTATGAGAGAGAAAGAAATCATGGAAGGAGGCAGCGTGGGGGCGGAGGAGTTGCCATTTGTCGTGACCTTTTTCAGTAACTTTAGCGACGCGCGCAGGAGCAGCCCACCAGCCGTGAAACCCGTGCCCTGCTCTTTACTGCGCCCCTCCTAATCTAAACTCAACTCCATTATCCACACACAAACAAAGCCTTTTTATCGTCTTACTGCTTCGACTGAAACCGCATCTCTCTTTTTTCTTTTTCTGTTTTTTTTTCATCACGTTTTCCATGGTTACTGATTTATCTTTTTCTTATTTCCATCTTTTTCTTTTGGGGTGGGGGTGGGGTAATGCAGTGTCCTTGAATAGTGATTCTTTGATTTTATGCCAAGGCACAAAACACTGGAAAGTTATAAGAAGTGAAAAGCATCCTACAAATCCAAGCAAGTGAATGAGTGATTCCTTGTTTTACATGCCAAGGCACAAAATATGTCACTTTATCCTTTGCTCCATTCTGTCATACTGACCACAGTGCCTATTTATTAATCCCCCTTTGCTTATATGTCTAAAACACTAGCATAATTGCCACAGCCCATCTCTGTCCTTTTGGTTTGGTAATGGCTGTTGCTGCCGGTTTCTCAGGTCAAGTTCTACAATGGAATTTATGGTCGAAAAAACTAGCAGGGCTCAATGGCTCCTTTCCCCCCAAAAGAAAGTGTCAAGTTGAGCAGTACAAGATGAAAATAGAGATGCAACAACATTACGTCTGTACAAAAAGGAGAGCAAAGAACAAACCATTTGCAGCCGGTAGGTCCTGCTTGGTCATGTCGACAATGGGCAATTCCAATTTTGGATTAAGCCCACTTCCTCTCTCCGAAACAATTATGCAATTCTACACCTGCATCAATGAGAAGAACTTGAACCAACTAAGTGAGTTCATCACAGACGACTGTTTCTTCGATGATTTCTCCTTTCTCAAACCATTTCAAGGAAAAAAGGTCTCTCTACTTGTTCTCTTTCTTCATTTAAGAACCTGAGAATATCCCTTTTTCTCATATTGTCTCCAATTGGGAGTCTAAAATGAAACAACTTGGCAGGAGGTTATGCATTTCTTTGAACAACTGACTGCCAGCATGGGACAGAATGTGAAGTTCAGCATTGGACATGTTTGGTGCGGAGATGAGTTTACAGCTGCAGTATATTGGCACTTAGGTAAATTCCCTATGCCACTGTCTTGCATGCAAAATCTGTTTTTTGAGATTTCTGTATTGCTTCACTCTGTTATTGTATACCATCTAAGATCTTCACTGTAATAGCAGAATGGAAAAAGAGACATATCCCCTTCACCAGAGGCTGCAGCTTCTACGAATGCGCAAAAGATGAAGAAAGACTAACTATTAAGTACTAGCCAGAACAAATTCAGCATTTAACCTGCCCGTTTGACTTGGATTGTTAAAGTCTAAATAATTGGTCACTATGTGCAGGAAAGCTCAAGCTGTGATCGAATCGCCGATCAAACCGGGAATCTTCGCTCTGGTAATTTTTAGTTTCCTTACCAACCATTCTTCTCACAAAATTTTCAAACAGTTGGTATTAGACAAACTGTTCGTTCAAAATGCAAAAGTACTGAAGATTGAATAATAATACCGGCTATTTTTGAACCTTTCGTTTTGTTTATTGCGTGGGTTTCCCAACTGAGATCAGACTCTGTTGAAGATTGTTACCACACTATTCGATGAATTCCCGAACGCTACTGAATGTATGTTGACTTTAATTCATCTCAAAACCTCAGTTTATCAAACAGACATGATAGGATCAAACTGAAGGACTCTCTTGATTTTTATCATCTTCTGCAGGGTTCCTAAAGAGTCCCCAGACTGTACTACACTGGTTGCTGAAGATATACACTATTGTTTTGTGGCCTTTCATCGAACCACTTCTGGCAGGCTACATCAACCTTTGGAACTTTATGGTCATATTGGTTAGCTACACACTCAAATGGTTACTCTACATTGCAAAGATTTTCTTCAAGTAGAGGACATCCATTAAGATTTTTCTTGTAAATCAATACTACAAGTAGGAGGGAAAGGCTTCCTATCACAATACTCTTTACACAATTTCTGTGTCTCATGTTTAATGCAAAAAAGGTTCCTTTTCCTTGGTGGGTTGTTCTCAAAATTTCTTCAAACAAAGATTGCTAGCTGATGAGGGCTCTATTACTTATTATCTAAGATTGAAACAATGAGGCAGCAACCATCATGACCATTTTGAAACATGGGGTCTAACCTAGTTACGGAGTACAACCTAGGAGGAAATCATAACGAGAATGACTTATAATTTGACTAAAGTATTTGTCTCTCTCTGAACAAAACAGGAAAAAGAAATAACAACACACCAGAAAATGAAATGTCTAAAGATTCCAAAATCCTTTTTCCCTATTGCTGCACAAAAAAGGAAAGAATTCTGTAAGACTGAATTTTATTTATCGGAAACCCAAAAGGAAAATATTTACTTTGGCACTTTGGGATCCCACCAAATTCGATGCATTACCACGCCTTTGGTAGCACAATGGTGCAATAACGTGCAATGAGGAGGGCGTGGTGTTGCAATATAGGGGTTCGAATCTTATCATTCACCAAAGGGGGGGGGGGGGGGGGGGGGGGGGGGAAGGAAAGGTATAAAACAAAATGGGTCAAGGAACCAAGCAGAATTACAGCCACGGGGGCCGGGAGAATTCATTCCAATATAGTCTTGAAAAGTCGAAATATTAGAAAATGTACCCAAGAATATTATGGATGCTAATAGAGGAAGAATATATGTGAAAATATCAAAAGCACGAATTGAGGAAGAATATATATATCAAAATATCAAAGCATGAATTCCCCTTCTCACATGGTCTCTTTAATAATTCTCCTCATAGAAGTAGAAAGAAACAACAAAAGTACAAGTCTTTGGTGCAAATTCAAACTTAAAAAGAATAATAAGCATAGACAATAAACTTCAATAGACTGGCTCTTTAACTCATCCCTCTCAGCTCAACTAAACAGACAGTTTTAAAAGGCACCAAGCTACAATTTGACAGCCCAACTCTGATTTCAAACTAAAAGATACAGAAGGCTTCCATGGCATCTGCTTAGACATGAAAGATGGAAATTGGAGTAAAAACTTGCTGATAATGGAAGGCTACTGTACATTCCTTGAGATGAAGCAAGACTTTAGGTTTTGATATAATTGTTAAATTTCCAAGTAATTTGCTTTGATTTCAAGTCAATAATAATGACCGTTCAAAATTTTGAAATTTTAATTAAAAAATATTGGTCTTTTTGAGTTGAACATACTTCACAACCAAAATTGATGTCACAACCAAAATTCGCAAACCTAGGATCAAATCAAAGAAAATGTCATTGAATTTTGATGATGACAAATGAGTCTTGCCTAACTCATCATAATGTATTTATAGGTATTATTTATACAATATTTTCACTGGATTTATAATAAACCAAATACCAGTTTTCGAGTTATGCAGGCTAAGGCACTGGGAGAATAAAAAATTCAAACATTTCAATATCATTGATAAAAAATTTCTAAACCCAAAAATTAAAATTGGTGAAGTCCAGACCCCGCACAAAAGAACCTAGATAAAGCAGAGTCAATAAAAACTAAAATTGCCACACTATAGGGATTCCATTCAGTAAATAAACCTTAAACCTTTTAGAACATAGATTGTCATGAAAGATAAAAGAAAGTTCTTACAATTTTAAACCCCCAATTCTACAGAATTCTTCTGCCTGACACTGGGTCATGCCCGCCCGCAATATAGCTACTAAATTGCTTGGAAATCCAAGTTGCCAAAGCCAAAAAACTGCTCCAAATATTTCTCCAGCTTGAGCATGCAAAATATGTACAGGAGCAATTCAAGCCAATCATAAATGAGGTTTTGGTGGATTGAACAGTGAGGAGCTTGAAGTGATCTTGGTGTAAGCATTCCATAAAATTTATGCGTTCGCAGATTGTAATGGTAATCTGGGGTGGTTATGCTCGCCTTCATAAGTAACAATAAGCATTGAAGGGTCTTCCAAGCACCTCTCGACATGCTTCCTTGCAGGGCAACCTCTCATGCTACTACATTTATAGTATCCCCTGCACAAGGTCAGAAAGGGATTCTCAGTTGAACTAAATTCCCCAAAAATTAAACTTGACATCCAGTTCATGCACTTCCTCAAACATAATAATTGAATAAACTTTAAAGTGCACATAGAAGCATCATTCATTGCCAACATAAAAATAAAAATAACAAATTTAAAAGACATATTTTAAAAAAGAAAAGGGAGCACGAGGACAATTTTCCAACTGTCCACTTTGAACCTTATTTTGGCCACTGAGAAGAGGGATAAAAAGAAAATGGAATCTGACGACTCTCCAGGATAGAGATGGTTGTTGCAAATGAAAATATGTTTCCTCTTATGTCTTCTTGGCAACAAAATGAAACATGATCAAAAACTTACACCACCTGACACTAGGCTATTTTTCTTATCAATGTCCTACTTATAGCAAGGCACTTCAATCAAATCAGTAAATACGGAACCTGTTCTAAATGTTATATCCATCAAGACTAGTGGATATCACCCCACAAAACAACTTCAGTGCCACTTTGTAAGGGAACATTATCCAACAGTATCAACTAGCACAGAAGGGAGCAACACAACTATTCACAAAACCAAACCCATTTGGTTCACCCAACTTTAGAAAAGGTTCATCTCATCAAAAGGTATTATGTGAGTATCTATCAAAGGGAACAAAGCATTCTCATTATCTCATCTGCAGTTCTTCCCAGAACAGAGAAATTTATCATGATAACATAATATCTCGCCTGTCATCACTAACCACAACCCCTCCCCCCCCCCCCCCCCCCCCCCCCCCAAAAAAAAAGGGAAAAAAAACAAACAAACAAACAAGAAAAACAAACAAATAATTTGGTTACACATTGATTACTCTTATCACAAATTTCAAAATCCAGGAATCCAGGATGCAAATCAAATTTCAATACACAGCTACAATTAAAAGCAGACAGCCATCAGAAAATTTGAAGTGCCATATGCCAAATCATCAATGGGAAGAGAATTAAGTTAATCATTGCTCATAACCTATTTGCAGGAAATAGAAAAATTGAATATACCTAGGATGAGGAGAACCCTTAATTGGCTTCTGCCCGTACTTCCTCCATGAATAATCATCAGGAGGGATATCTGCAAGCTTATTACTGATAGCAGGTACCCTGATTGATCTCTTCACCCTATGTTTCCTGTTAAAAGAATACAAAAAAAAAAAACAATTGCAAACCATTAGTACCAATATAGTGAAAATTCTGAAAACAAATCTAACTTCCTCTTCTTAATAAAAATGAAAATAAAAATAAAATAGAAACGCTTAGAAGTTATTAATGCACGCAGAACATAAGCAATTAAGTAAAAAATGTAGAAACAAATCTAACCTCTTCTTCGAGCAGTGGCATCTACCACTGCTTCCACATTTCACACTCCCATCTTCTCCCCTTCCAGAGCACCTCCTTTTGTGTTGTGAGTTTTGATCTGAAGAGCGAGGTCCCCCAATTATATGGAAAGGATTTCCATCCAAGTTAGCCACGCTTCCATCCATGCTTAATGAAGAGATGAAAGACCTAGTGGATGACATGGTGGGTGTGCAGCTAGAGCTATCAAAATTAAGATTTATGCCGCTATTACTCTTCCGAAACATCATTTCGGCATGAAGTTTCATCTGTTGTTGTTGCTGTTGCTGCTGCTGCTGCTGCTGCTGAAGGAAGTGATAATGTGCTGATGGTATTTGTTGAGCAAGTTGAAGTGGGTTTTTCCCATTAGAGCTCATTTCTAATGATGGGTTTCCCAAACATAGAGAACTTTTAGCACTTGAAGAACCCATTTCTTGAATTGGGCTTTCAACAAAATTTGAGCGGAGAAACTGATGATTCTTGGATGGATGATCTGTTCTACAATTTGGGCTGTCTAATAGGATGTTTTGCGGAAAAGGGGTTTGCGAATTTTTCACCTTTCTCACTCTTGCATGGCCCAAACCATTATTGAGTAAAGAAACAACTCTCTTGAACTTAAGCACAGCATCCCCAGTTTCCACCATTAAATTCCTATACTGATTCTGATCTTGTGGCTGAGATAAGAGACTCACAACTCTATGACAGCTCTCTACAGCTGCTCTATTAGCTTCTTCAACCTCCTCCATATTAATTACTCCAACAAAAACAAACAAAAGGAAGAAAAAAGCCCTAATTCCCAAAACCCAAATAAAAACACAACGTAAAGACCCCAAAATCTCAAAAAATCTACTACACCAATAGATCTTCAACAATCCATCTCACATAAAAACAAAACCCATGCTGCCAAAACCCCATTTTCGATAAAACAAAGATCCCAATTGATTTTTTTTTAAATCAAAATTACAAGAATTTCAATCCAATAAAGGTTCAGACTTCAAACTTTAAACCCAAAGAAGACCCAGAAGATCAGATTGAACTGGGTATGTGGAAAATTGCCCAGACAAAGAGGCAAACCCAGATATAGATTAACGTAAAGATATCAACTTCGTTTTATGAAGAAAATAAGTAAGAAAAAACGACCAAAGAACGGACCTTTGTTGCTTTCAAACCCTAGATTCTTCTTCCCATGGTCGTGAAATTGAGATGTGTGAAAGGGAAGACTCTGCTTGGCTAGGGGATTCAACACGCCCAAAAGAATACAAAGCTCTCGTCCCTTTAAATATATATCATTTTAGAGAGAGAAAGGAGTGACCAAAGTTTTTTTAGAGAGAGAAAGATGAGAGAGAGAGGAGGAGGGTGCATTTAAATAAGCTGTGCGCCTGTGCCATCAGAGAGAAAAGCTCTCTGAAACGAAACTGCCGTCTCTGTCACAGATTTTGAATGTGGGTCCCAGCAAAGACCTTGTTATTCTTTTTTTTTTTTCCTTTTTTTTCCCCTGCCCATTTTCGGTTTTAAAATCTTCTTAGATGGCTGGCTATTCCCACGGGATTTTTACTACTTCCAGATATACTTTTTAGAAAAAATCTATATGACAAACAAATCATGACTATTTAGAATGGGAGAGATGATATATTATATATATATATATATATATTATATTTTTTTTTTGTGATCATGATTTAACTTATTGAAGTAATGACAGTCTGTCATTTTTTTTCATTCAAAAAAATATATACCTGTATTATTATATGACCGTTGCAAAAAAATTTATTAAGATGGGATTGTGATCAAATTTTCAACCTAAGTGACCCAAGCTATATCTACCGCGTCAAATAAATATGGAATAATTTGAATTTTTCATCCTTCCACAAGTTATGTAAATGGAATGGTGGGTTTGTTGTTTAGCTTTCTACAGCCAAGTTAGCTGTTATTTTTATTTTTATATTTAAAATTAATTATTATTGAAAGAATAGAATATGAATAATAGAATTCAAGTATGAGATTTGGTGTACCCTCGATGTACAATGGTCTAACCTTTTATAGATGTAATGGTTGGGAGGATTAGGTAAGAAGAATCTTTAATTAGAACTTGTTTTGTCCCCCACCCCACCACCCCTAATTTAGTGTACTTAGAATCATTCTTTGATTACATATTTTTTTCATCCCTTAAAATGTTGGAAGGAGATCCATTTAAGTTAGGAATTGGTTTGATTGATTGTTTGTCTATAAACTAATTTCCAATGATTGAGGCTTGAGTAAGAGTTGATCTTTTATTGGGTTATCTAATTGATTTCATTTGTCTAAATGTGAAGTTCTAATTAGGATAGATTTTTTTTTTTCTCAAAATAAATAAAATGGTAAATCACAATATTAAAAGGTGAAATTAAAATAAAGACAATGTGGTACCACTAATAATACTGAAATTTACCTCCCCTAAAGCTAAGTGGTTTTTTTGATTTGAAGAAGGAAAGTGTGACAAGTGGAACCCACCAAATATGACTTTTCATTAGCCTTGTATTATTACCTAAGAGTATTGTTATTTGTTTAGTACAACTTGCACTCGTAAATTATAGAATTGTTTATTTTTACTTTAACAAATTTGTTGATCGATAGTTACAAAACTATTATTTCTACATCATTTATAAGTAGGTAAGCATTAATTAATGAAAGGGTAAATTGCACTTAAGGGTCCAGAGTTTGGGGTAAATTTCACTTAAGGGTCCCAAATTTTAATTGCGTCAATTTGGTACCCAAATTATTAGTTGGGTTTCAATTTGGGGTCCACCGTTATAATCCGTTAGTTGACCAAACGGTTCTGCCTCTAATTTTGCACATGCCGTGCATGTGACCTATATTATTCCTATTTTGCCCTTTTGATGGGTATGAATACCCCATTTTACACCAATATAGCTCAAATCTGAAAATCAAAGTTGATTAATTTATGGTCAAAATGGTCAACTAAGGGTCTCACATGGTAGGTCTCATCAAGAAGAATCTACCCGTTAAATTTGGAGTCAATAGAGTCAGCCTATGGTCTTCAAATGCCGAGGAACACGGCACATGTAGGTGAGTGCACCACACTGGATCACAATCCATTTCACCTTCGACCTCAAAACGGGTTGAAGGAGAAAATGTCAGATTTGAGTTTTGTTTCGGGCCAACTTCCCTCTAACTTATCTCACTCATTTCTCAACCAAATTCAGCAATTCAATAGCCGAATTGAAGCTCTTGCGGAGCACTACAAGCGCGTACAAATCGTTCATCCAAAAACTAGTAGAATCATAATCATTTTGAGCCCAAAGTCTCGGGTTTATAACCCGAAAATTCGGCAATTTTCAATAACTCATCCCACGGTGGGGTATTAATCCAAACCAGTCGCCGACGCCACTGTTTCAAGAACTCATCTCCATCATTTTTTTGGGGGACATTGGCGAGGATGATGAGGGAAGAGGGAAAACAGTGGTGGCGAATCTGATTGGGTGGATTTAATGGTGATAGTGGTGGCGAAGTTGGTCGGATTTCATCCATTGTCGTTCGAGGCTAACAAAAGGATCTCTTCATCGGTTGTAATATTCCGTTCAATTTTTCGAGATGAAGGGTCCTGCACTCTCGTTGTGTCCGTCCTCGCCGCATCTACTGTGGCTCTTACCTCCCCCGGCGACCGTGACGTCGCTTTTAATCCCTGCGCCAACGAGGACTCTTCTTCTGCTATGGGGAAAAGCAGCGCACACAGCTCGCGCATGTCGTTAGATAAGGAGAAATTCGCGCTGCCGACGCCGGCGATGAAGAATGGGGTGTAGGTTTGAGAGCACAAGCAAAAATGACGTCGTTTTGTGAAGGGCATTAAAGTCATTTAGGAATTCCGTTAACACCGTCTCTGATTTTTGGTCAACACTAACATTGGGTACCAAATTGACGCAATTGAAATTCTGGACCCTTAAGTGAAACTTACCTCAAACTCTGGACCCTTAAGTGCAATTTACCCTTAATGAAAATAACTTATGTAAAAATCTATCATTACTTTCGGTCATTGTTGAAGTAGAGACAAACACTCCAACACGCAAATAAGTATCTGTAAAAATACATGAGACTCACATTGACCATGTGCTATGATAGTCAAATTGACATACTAACCAGACTCCAAACCATTTGAAAGAATAATTTATTTATTCAGTAAGTTGTGATGTTTGTAATGAAGAAATTTAGAGTAAGGGATTTTTTTTAGAATTTTTTTCAGTGCACCACGAAATATTCGGTTTAACAAGGACTGTTCCAGACATCTAGTTCAATCAATGACTATTGCAAATGTCTTATTCAATCAAAGTCTATTTTATAAAGTAGGGCTCATCTTTTAATGTGTGAGCCCAATTAATCTAAGTGCATCATGATTGTCTATTTAAAACCAAAACTTTTAGCCATGCATTGAAGAAGATTTTTCATCCTAGGCTCTAATGCTAAGATGACTTGATTGGCCATTGATAAAAGGGGTTTTTCTTTTTTTGGTCAATAGTAAAATTTGAAAGCATAGAGAGCCTCATCCAAAGCTAAATGCCACTGTTCCCACAAAGACTTTGGCAACTTTTTGGTATGACAAAGATAAAAAATGTGTGTTGAAATTTGAAAGACTATGGTAGCGGAAATAGAAAAGACCTGGCCAAAGCTACAGTTTTACTTTGCTTTCGAGGTTTTTTATTATTATTTATTTTGGGCTCTCTTATTAATTCTTTAGTCTCCGCGGCTTGTCAAAGTGTCCGGTGGACCCAGAGAAGTACTCCAGAGGCATCCTATATAGCCGTTGCTAGAACAACGAATAGTGACTTTCCACGTGTAAAACTATGTCGCAAAAGTCGACACGTAGCTCAAGGTGTGTTTTGACTGCCCAACACGCTACGACCTGTTAATTTGCGCCGGGGGGGGAACATTGTTACTTTGTTAGGTCGGTGACTGACGGGCATGGGGCCCACGTGGCCGTAGCACCGTTGACTTGGCATCCCCCCTCTCTCTCTCCCTCTCTCTCTCTCTCTCTCTCACACGCTTGTTTGGGGGTATTATGGTACTTTCATTTTTATTTTTATTTTTTTTCTTTTCGTCATGTAAACGAAGGAAATTTGAGCCCAAGATTATTATTATTATTTTTTCCATAGTTTTTTTTAATATTTTATACTTTTTTTTTAGAAAAATTTTCATCGTCTTAGTCGGTCAAAATTTTGGCCCCGAGTCACGTAGGAGAATTCATTGCCCATTTGTTTCGATTAATGCATAAATTTTTTATTTATTTTTTTATTTTTTACTGATAATAAATCTAGCACGAAAAGTTAAATTTAAAATCTTTCATTTATTGAGATTGTAAGAGAAAAAAAAAAATTAGTTACCTTTCTTAAAACTTAAAACTAATTGATGGGATTATGTGTCTAGTTTTATAGTTTAGCAGATTTAGGAAATTGGACTTAGTATATGATTTTGCGTACAACGCTAAATCTAAATACGTGTAATCAGTAATGAATCTATATTTCAAGAAGGATTTCATAATTTACCTAAAATATTAGTACTATCAAATAAAAATATCTAGTCTTCAGTGTTTAATTAGGTATTCTAGGTTGTTCAATTAAAAGATTAAAAAAGTTAAATTAAATTAAATTTTTTAATCTTTTAATTTAAATTATTTTTGTGTGTATTAAAAAGTGTATCTCAAGCATAAAAAATGGAGAACCAATAAAGTTTGTTTAGTTTTTTTGCTTTAGGTTTCAGCGCTGAGGATGATTGTCAAACAGGCAATGTGGCTTTACAAGAGGTAATCATTTATTCTACCCACTTCCTCATCATTTGAGTCACGCCGATCGATGGGTTTACAACGGCAACAAATGACTCTAAAAGAATATCAGTATCACTCCTGAAATTATGCTCCTCTTGAAGATAGGTTTGGAGTTTGGACCTTTATGATTGATTCCTGTGTCGATGTAGGAGTCCACCTGCTATGAGGGCACGCTCTCACTTCCCTAAGAAAATCCATTCAGTTTTCAATCATGTTACTCGTGCAATCCAAGATACACATTGTGTCACATATTTCTCTCATGTTATGTTACCATATTTCTCATGTTACATCATTTCTTACAAATTTAATAAAAAATTATGTCAAGGTAGGTTCACACATAAGTTAAAATTGGAGGAGAAATTTGATCGAGCATTGTTGAAGTAAAAAAGAGAATCGCATGAAATTTTGTACAAGGGACCTTTGGGGAGTCCTCTATCCTCGCATAAGGCACATGTCGTGGGATTTTTATTATGCTAAGGCACGCATCTAAGTTCTATTGTGTTAATTTGGCAAATGATATAATATGTCATGTTAGTCAGTAATCAACACATCAGCAGCGACAGACAGACAATCCAGTAGATAGATATGGTTAAAGTGATGATTCAGATAGCATTAGTACTTATAATAATTTGTTGCTGATTAAAAAATGTGGGAAGATCACCTTCAATAGAGCTTAGATATCATGTTAGCTAGAGCCGTTCAAACTAGCTTGATATGAGTCCACATCTTTTTGCAATCCCACAATCACATTTTTAAGATTGTACTTCAAATTGTTCATTGAAATAGAAAACCATTTCATCTCAAATGCTACAAAAGTGGAATATATTTATTTACTTGTAAGATTGTTGGGACAAAGAGGATATGGGCTTTGCTTTGATAGGTAGCCCCACACACCTCGTAACATACTCCAATCATAAATGAAACATTGCACTTTGTCCCCCATCAGCATTCTGTCCCTGTGATTGAAGAATATATTTTCAAGGGCCCCTTGCTTTTATTTCCCCATCTTTTCACGTATTTTTCAGGGTCTTTAGAGGAGAGGGAGAATTTATCACCCTTTTAAGAAACATGGAAATAACACTTTGCTTTTTCAAAGGGGGTAAAGCAAATAAAAGCATAAAAGTAAAGTGTTGCTTTAGTATTGCTTTGGGATGTGGTGAAAGTATGAAACACATTATGTCCGAACTTTCAAGTCTCCATATTCACACACGAGAGAGAGAGAGAGAACCAACTTTGAAACTGGTCATTGTAATGAAATTGAAAAGGAAAATATTATTGGTCCACACCCTCCTCAAACTTGCGTGAGAAGGAGTACAAAAGGCACTTTTTAGGGTGCGAATAGCATCTCTCATTAGAATATCACCAGTATTTCTTATTGGTTTGATTCCGTAGCAAAGCAAGGTTTTATTCTACTTGGCAATGGCATGCTCCTCGACATTCTCAAAAGAGGATGCCATTGCAATTTACAAGTGAAAAGAAAGGGGTGAAACCCTGCAGCATGCATTATGCGTAGAATCTGATAAAATTCTAAATCCTTTATGTATCACTGTATCAGAGGTTCAATTAGTTTCAAACGAAACTCTTACCAAGCCAATCTCGAGCAACTGGGCAAGTACCTATTGTCTTGCAGCCCTAATATTTATGCGCACTGACGGCTCATAGATTAGTGAAGTCTAGCTCGCTGTCTAGCAACTGAGCAAGTACCCTGATTGTCTTGATTGCCAGACAGCTATAGGTTAGTGTAATTTAACTCCCAACTGAGCAAGTACCTTGATTATCTTGCAGCCCTATACATAAAGACAGCTATAGGTTAGTGTAATTTAACTCGCTCTCTCCCCCTCTCCCTCCAAGCCTCGAACCCTTCAACATGAGCTTTGCAAAATTCAAAGCCAACAAGATACAAGGGTTAGTGTAATTTAGCTACCTTCTACTTTCATAATTTACAAGTGCACGGCATCCGTCTCCACTCGAAACAAAATCACGCACATTAGTTTAGGGAGATGTGGGAAATGATTAGTTGTGGGAAGCAAACTGAGGGCAGAACCACGGACCATGCAATATAGATATAAAAAATTAATACCACTAACATGTAAGAAAAACTGGCCAAAGTATTACTTATCATTATCAAAGTAAAACTTTGGCCAGGCAAATGGGAACAGAGAAGAACAGCATCATTAGAAACCTCTAAGAAAATTTTACTAGAATTCAGTAAAATGGTATTTGAGGTTGCAAAAAAAATATTCTGCAATTGAAATCGAACACCTTTCAAATCATCTCGAGTCACTGTATATTTGTCCAAAACCTATTTCTCCAATACCCAAAAAAGTTATTGCTTCCTTCCCCTTCCTTTCTTGGCTGGCTGTGCTTCCGTCTGCTCTTTTCCTGTAACTTCTGAGATATCCGCTGCATGAACAGAAAGAGAAAAACAAAGAAATTGTTGAGATGGGGCCAAGGAACAAATAACATATGTTCAAATAATGGTTCACAGGAGAGAAATTTTGCAGCTGGAAGGTGCTGCTTCAGCTCCATGTGACTTTTTGAAACATTTTAAACATAGAATCTTGGTAGGGGTTTGGATGTCCATGGAAACAAAATCATTCCACTGTGTTCCACACACCATTTCAAGTAAGTTTGTCGTGCTTTTCATAGCCATTTCAAATGAGTTCATTTCGTTATATGAAGTAGAACCTTTTCAAATCCTATTAAGTTATGCAGTTGCATCTGTTATAATGGCTCCATTTTTTTTTTATTTAATTTTTAAATTTTCTTTTTGGGCATAATAATGTCATTCTAACAGATGGGATTTGTGTCTTCAACAAAGTGGGGTGGTTCAGTGTCTATGGAATGACCAAACCCACACCAAGTTAGCAATAGAAATTTCAGAGAAAGGATAAAACCTTCAGGACCCCGAGACATCAAAGTAAAGAATATGTTGTTCAGCTTCTCCATCTTCTTAGCATCCTGTGCCTGGTCCGTCTTAAACTTAAGACACTGGCAAAAATGAAAAAATTAGATCACATGAATCAAGCAAAGAAAGTAGAAGGATTCCATAAACTTAAGATCTAATGATACAGCTATTGATTGATGTGAGCTATACGCAATGCTTCTCATCAGGAAGCTACTAAGACCTACATCACATGTGAACAAATAAAATCCAAGATAATAATCCGCTATAGAACTGAAAATGTTTCAAACCAGGTCCATGACGTACAATCACAGGAGATATGCATTTGAAGTAGCTAAAACGTAAGTTCTCAAAATAAGCAAAGATGTATAATACCTAAAATAGAGGACTACAGAAGTATTTTTGCACATAACACAAATACAAACATGATTGTTAGAGTCTGACAAGTATATGAGCTGAACACCAATTTGATACTCCCTCTGTACCACAAAGATATGCCATTTTTACAACTTTTTTGTCCCAAAGTGTTTGCCCATTTTGAAAAGTCAAATCATAACTTTTTTGAACTTTCCTATAATACCCTTTGCTATTTCAATAATTACTTTCAACACAAAACCCAACAACAAATAAGATAAGGTACTTTTGGAAAGACAGAGTTGAATACTTTAATAAATGAGAAGTCAATGTAATGATGGTTTTTATTAAATTGCGTGTTTTGTCAAACTTGGCCTATCTTTGTGGGACGGAGGGAGCAAAAAAAAATTGATTGGGATGCGGGAATGTACTGATTGTCCATTATGGAAAAAGAAACCAAAATATCTAACCTACTACTTCTTAAACAAAATGTTCAACTGCCATCCTACTTAATCACTCTTTGAATAGTTAAGCTGCATTGATGCTGGAAGTCCCATCTGACTCCTTGTACCATCTTGCCTCAATCAAAATTCGTTAATATCACATATCTATTTTACCAATAACTCATTCTGATCATTGGCACTCTGATTTAACAACAGATATGTCCTCTAGCACCAAACATTCGTTTTAGTATAAACACATCAAGAGGGTTTGGTAGCCAAATTGTAATAAAACATTATCTTAAATATACAGCCCAATTTGGGCAAACTTGAATGAACCCATATTTGCACAAGTGGTGAAAAACCCAGACAATAAATATTGATATTTAAACAATACAGACTTCCTCAAATTTCTAGATACTCTATTGGCCACACTGAATACTGTGATACGATTTTAAAAAAATATATACATTATATTTGTAAGTATTATGATTTGAATGATAAATTGATAATATATAATTATAGTTACAAGAAATTTCATATACTATAAGCGGGTGTGGATGTGGGTGTGGGTGTATACAAAACAAAGATGTTTTTGCATCTCATCATGACTATCGCATGGCAACATCTTAACAAGTTCTTTACCAGGCATTACCTCAGAGATTGCTCTGTTTTAGAGGTATCAAAAACTTATTGAGATCTAGTTTCCGAGTTCCCAGAAATGTGTTTGTTAAAAAAAAAAAAAATTAAAAAGACACCTCAGAGATTACTCTGTTTCATATGTATCAAAAAATTATACAAAACTACTTTTCAAGTCTCTGTAAATGAGTCTTTTCACATGAAACAGATATTGCACCATGTCAATATTGTTTATTGTCAGTGTATATGGCATACTGTGATGTGAAAACATTTGGATTCATCGAATTTGTTGCAGGCTTATGGGTTTTTTTGGATTCCAAGTAGGCATGTTGAATATGCGCGGGCACTATCAGATCATGTTAAGCCCCAGGTTTAATGCATTCTCACAGATTGTAATGGAAAAATGCCTTGCATCGATTAGCATTGGTTGGTGGAAGTAAAAGCACAGTGCCAGTTGTCTTATTGTCTCTTACCACGGCTAAATAGACTATATACAGTTCCTTCGAAATCTAAAGAAGTCTATACTGTTTTTTATTTTATTTTTTTAAAGAGGAAGCCCTTTGGGCAAATCCCAGGCCCATATAAGACCCCACAACCCATATGGACCCAATAAGTCCAAGGCTCATGAGATTCATGGAACCTTGTGTGGGTGGCCCCAAAGGGTTTAGCAAGAGTCGAATTTAGGACCTCTGCTTCTTGAGGCGGGATCCCTTGCCAATTGAGCTACCCTTGGGGTTCCAAAGAAGTCTATACAGTTGGACTATCTATTACAATTAAATTTATATAAAAAATGAGAGAGAGAGAGAGAGAGAGAGAGAGAGAGAGAGAATATCTATCTTTAGTGCCAGACTGCCAGGTGTGTAACACTGCACATTTGGGTTATTCAAGATAGTTACGCCTCATCTATCAAGCAGTTGGACTCTATTTAAGATTGCTCCCATGACAAAGCCATTAATATTCATCCCAACTTCCTGAGCATGTGTACATCTGTCCAAACTATAAGAAATTAAGAACACATGGCACTTAGTAACCTTTCCCAGTTCTGAGCATTTCGTAACTAGCGATGTGGCAGCTTTAAAGTTCCATAGACAATAATAGTTGAAAGGTCCTATAGTTTAGTTCTCCACAACTACTAATCACTGTTCAGAAATGTAACCTTGTTGCTTTGATTCATCCTAATCAATGGATCACGTGTTTACCTTGAGTTTGAATGGCAGCATAACACTTTCAAAGTCCAAACCCAGGGTCAGCTCAACTTACACCTTCTAAGGTTGTCTTTTACAAGGCCACCCTGCTTATCACAACTTATTTCGCTGACAGCACCCATATGAATTGCGTAGAGTGGGGTTTAGTTAAAAGAGACTATGTCTAGCAAGAATTAAAGCATCACTTGAACAAGCTCAAAATCAAATGAATTGATGGAGAGATTCAAGCAGAATACTAGGTTTATGTGCAGCTACAACCATGTAGATGACAACAAATGAACCAGGAGTAGTGATCTGAATTAAGGTAAAGAAATCTGGAAGGATTAGAGAAAGGCCACGAAGAAACTCAGCTTTGGTGATGAGAAAATGCATGATTTCCTATGATTAATAAAGCATATGGCTCTAGATAGAACTAAATTGCGCAAAAAAGGAATAGTGTAGTTGACCCCATGTAGTTGATAATTGGGACTTAAGGCTGTGTCGAGGTGAGTTGTAACCTTATAACGATATACTTGTCATTTCCTATGCAAAGTTCAAGCTATTTCATAACTTCTATTATTTTAATTCATTTTTCTGTAGGCATATTCCGTGAGTTTTATGAACCTCACCAAGTGGTATAACACATTGCACTGGTATTGGCTTTAGCAAATCCTGTAAGTTATGCGAACCTCACCAAGTGGTATAACAAATTGCACTAGTATTGGCTTTACTAGCATGACAGCAACTACAATGATATGCCCAGTATTTCATGTAAATCAAAACCACAGTTGATTTACTGATTTTGGAAAGGGTGACGAGTAAGCAGAACATAGTGAAACTGTTGAGTAGATGGAGCCACAAAGGCTGAATGGAGGAAGAAGGTACTCGGGAAACTATACATGGATCGCAGGAAAATTTCCCTCAATTCCAACCTCAAGTACAAGGAGTCAAGGAGTGAAGAACATTCTAACTAAAGAAGGGAGAACATTAGGAACCAAATAATGCATGTGGTCTGCACACATCTTGGAGCGATTATGTCTATTCTGTGAGTGGAGTCCTATCTATTTTAGGTTGGGCACTTACCTAATAGTTTTTTTTTTTTTTTTTTTTTTTTTTCATCCTTTAATAGTAAGGTAACTTAGTGCGCACGTTTTTTTTTTTTTTTTGGCTAAGCAATGGTTTGATGTCAGTGGATTAAGCATAAAGACGGTTTTGAACCCACGCCTTTGTAACTTACCAAGGGAAACTTAATGAATGAAATTCATCAACAATGTCCCCACAAAATTAGTGTTCCTAAGCATAGAACCTACCCCTCTCCCAAGTATTCCGTAAAATTGCAATCCATGTTTTATAAAAGCACATAGGTTCTCTCCATGACATATGTAGAATGGAAATCATTCACAAATATAGTATCCCATTGGAACTAATAGCGTGTTTGGATGAGGGATTTGAGCTAAAATGGGATTTCAACCTCATCTGCATCTACTGCCACCGCCATAATTTGGCATTAAAATCCCAACTTAGCCCAAATCCCTCCTGCAAATCCCTCATCCAAACGTACTACGATTGTTATACATGAATAGAAGCATTCGAATCCATCATAAAGCAACAAGCATTAAACTGATGTTTTATATGTATGTATATATACAAGATGAACAATATGAAAAGTAGGGAACTGGTGGTAATTCGTACCTCTCGGTTATCGGTAACCTTGAGAACCAGTTTGCCGTCGCAATGTCTGTACTTGATGGCATACCGCGTCTACGTCCCCAATTACATGCAATGAAAAATCAAGTCAAATTAAACCATCCATATATATTATATAGACAGACGGACAGACAGACAGATTCGCAAACAATGATAAGCGAAGGAATAAAAAATCAATAAGTGAAAGAAGAAGGAGAAGAAAATCACAGATTCAGGATCGGCGCGAAACAACTGAACGGATCTATCCACGAATTCGTCCCACGAAGTTATGTATACCATTGTGTCGTCAAGAAGAATAGACTCTATATAGAGACAGAGACAGAGAGAGAGAGAGATTGCAGAATTGAAGTAGGGCGTCCGCGATCTCGAGGGAGGAGACAGAGGATTTAATCCTTGGGGTTTTAGGGATGAGATGGGCTCCTAGCCCTCAATATATACTGTAATTTATAAGAAGGTACCCAATGAAATCGCGCCACATTAGCAAAATCCAGAAAGGAACCATGACCCACGGTCAACGGCGATTTGGATTTGGTACAGTTGCTGCATGATACAGTAAACATAAGATCGATAAGATCGATAACACGTGGTAAAAAAAAATATATATATATTAAAATTCAAGAGATGTATTTAACGTCTAACACTTAACAACCCTCAATTACTTATAATATAATATACACCATAAGTAAAAATAATCAACTGCACCAGATCCAAATCTCCGTCGTGCGATGGGTCCGAGCTTGACTCAGAAACTTGTCAGTCGGTCTAGTAGAGCATTAGAGTTTGTTGGTTTCCCAGCGTGAAAACGGCGCGTTTTGATCTGTTTCCAGGAAAACGGTGCGTTTCGCTCAGTGCCTTCAGAAACAGTGTCTTTACCTTAGACTTTAGAGACTGTGACCTAAATGCCATGGGAATGGGTGCTTTAAAAATTAAGCTCGTAATTGAGCCGATATGAGTTCAGTGGTAGTAGGATGTTTAAGTTAATAACTTCAACGATTAAGTCTAGTTTGCCTGTTGTTTATAAAAAAAAAAAAATCTAGTTTGCCTGTCTTGTGATCGCAATCAAATAAATTTCATACCAATTTAAGTTCGGGTAGTTTGATTGTTAGTCCTAAATGAGTTTATTGCATTTAATAGTGCTGTTCTACTAAGACTTAACTTGATAAATTAAATAAACTAAAAAATAAAAGTTTAAAGGATTGTTTGGTCATCCTAAAAATCTGATCAACTGGAAATAAGTTTGGCGATTTTTATTTTACACTATTTGGTAAGTACTCTTATATTTTTCTGCTAATCAGTTCAACTTTCTTCTAAAAAGAAAGTATAAACATAGGTTTTTTTATTTATTTTAAAACCAATTATGAATTGGTTTATTTAAAGATCAGATAACAGTTATGGATTAAATCCAATCTAATTTAGTTTTTGAAATTCCCAAACAGGACATAAGATAACTCAAATATTTGAACCCAAAGTCTTCCTCATATATGGAAGAGTTGTTAGAAGCATCTCCAGTGGTTTGTGTTATTTTACCATAAATATTTTTATTTTAGCAAATGCTACTATAATTTGACACAATTTGTTCTAATAGTGTAAATAACATATTATGTAATTTTTTGGCACAACCATTATCATTTTTTATTTCTAATCAAATTTGTTTTATTTTTGTACAAGAGTGAGTGTACCAAATATAGTACAAAGGTGTGCTACATTATTTTTGGGTTAATAACGATTTAATACCTTCAACTTTGGGGGTAGTTTCAATTTGGTCCATAAACTTAGAATTGTCTCAATTTAGTGACGATTTATGAACTTTTGTTGCAATGTGGGACAGGGACCAACGTCTTTTAGGTTTTTGGACGGAAAACGCATGTGAGCGGCACATGCAGCTGACGTAGAGCTTATGTGGCTTATGTCCGCTTATGTGGAGCCTATGTGGCAGCCACATAAGCATGCTCGCCCAATTATAGTCGACTATATCATTTTATAGTCGACTATAATAAACAGAGAGTTGAAGTTGATGTTTGAACATTCAATAGAGTCGACTGGCAAATGTTATAGTCGACTATTAAATTTTATACTCGACTATAACAAACAGAAAGTTTATTTTAGTTCCGAAATCCATTTATAGTCAACTATAATTTGTTTATAGTCAACTATAACAGTCAGAAAATGTAGTTACGTATGTTTTAATGTGAAATTATTGTTTACGTCCATGATGTTAACTTAGGCCATTTCAAATAAGATGTTATTATACTCATGTGCTTAATGGAGCAATCATTTACAATACTAAAGATCTAAAAAGTGGGTCAAAACTCACACATGCAATGTTGTAGTAGATTCCTCCTAAACCAAAAGCCATCAACTTGATTATGGTCGACTATAACAGTCAAAAAATGTAGTTACGTATGTTTTGATGTGAAATTATCGTTTACGTTCATGATGTTAACTTAAGCCATTTCAAATAAGATGTTACCATACTCATATACTTAATGGAGTAATCATTTATAATACTAAAGCCCTAAAAAGTGGGGCAAAGCTTGCACTCGCATTGTATAGTAAAACTGCAACCAAATTCCTATTTAGCATCAAAATTTTGGGTTTATAACAAAAACCTTACCTTTACAGAGATAAGATTAATACAACTATTTGGCTTAGTTGAAATGAGTTTTACATGTCTCCAAAAATGGTAAATTATAGTATGAAGCCACCTTTAAACTAAGTCCTGTAGTTTTTGCAACAAGAAAGACACGAACAAAATAGCTTCTTATTTCCCTCCTCTGATGCCAACACCCTTTTATGCAGCTAAATCTAAAGCCATCAAAGCACATTCCAGCCATGATGAGAACCTGCCAAAATCTCCCCTATAAATATTAGAGAAAAACACGAATGCTATAACATCCCAATCACAAAGCCATATCAGAAAAACACAAATACTATGAGGTGTTTTTGAAGGTGTGGATTAGGAGGTTTTGTGTTTTGCTGTATTTGGCAGGATAGGATTAAAATTTTGTTTTGTTAAAAAAAATTATAAAATGTTTGGGTAGAATGGTTGTTGTACTTCATCGGTCATGAGTTGATTTTCAACATGGCTAGATTTCTTAATGAGAATTTATTGGAAAAGTTGTTCGGGGTTGGAAGCAAGTTTTGGTTGCATCTCATGCTATTAGGTTGCTAAGATGGATGGGAAGGATGTTGCTATGTTTCTTTGTTTCTTGGTAGATTCTCATTATGGCTGGAATGTGCTTTGGTGGCTTTAGATTTAGCTACAAAAAGGGCGTTGGCATCAAAAGGGGGGAATTAGAAGCTATTTTGTTTGTGTCCTTCTTGCTGCAAAAATTACAGGACTTAGTTTAAAGGTGGGTTCAAACTATAATTTACTATTTTTGAAGACATGTAAAACCCATTTCAACTAAACCAAATAGTTGTATTAATCTTTTCTTTGTAAGGGTGAGGTTTTTTTTATAAACCCAAAATTTTAATGCAAAATAGGAATTTGGTTAAAGCCTTCCTATACAATGCGAGTGTAAGCTTTTTCCCACTTTTTAGGGCTTTAGTATTGTAAATGATTGCTCCATTAAGTATATGAGTATGGTAACATTTTATTTGAAATGGCCTAAGTTAATTAACATCACAGACATAAACGATAATTTCACATCAAAACATACGTAACTACATTTTCTGACTGTTATAGTCGACCTTAAACAAATTATAGTCGGCTATAAATGGATTTCAGAACTAAAATAAACTTTCTATCTATTATAGTCGACTATAAAATTTAATAGTCAACTATAACATTTGCCAGTCGACTATATTGAATGTTCAAACATCAACTTCAACTCTCTGTTTATTATAGTCGACTATAAAATGATATAGTCGACTATAATTGGGCGAGAATGCTTATGTGGCTGCCACATAGGCTCCACGTAAGTGGACATAAGCCACATAAGCTCCACATCAGCCGCATGTGCCGCTCACGTGCATTTTCCGTCCAAAAACCTAACAGACGTTGATCCTTGTCCCACATTGCAACAAAAGTTCATAAGTCGTCACTAAATTGAGACAATTTTAAGTTTATAGACTAAATTGAAACTACCCCCTAAGTTGAAGGTATTAAACCGTTATTAACCCATTATTTTTTAACACACTTTTTAGCACACCTTCATTAGAGTATCAACAAGATGTGTTGTTAGCATACCATTGGAGATTATCCTAGACAGCAAATAACAAAAAACCACCGCCTAAAATTAAAAAAAAAAAGGGAGAAAAAAAAGAAGGCCTAGCCAGTCTTTGTCTCGTAATCTCATCGCAGGCCCAAATCTTGTGACACCCACTTAATGCTTTGGTCCAAAACGCTCCGGTTTTGGCACGTCGAGGAGGAGGAGTTTGATAAGGAGCTCCGTTTTTGGCACGTTGATAAGGGATAAAGCTAATAACCGTTTTGGTCGAATCACTGTCACCTCTTTCTCTCTCAAAAGTCTGAACATGGCAAAGCGAGAACGGTGCTTTGAAAACGCTTCGAGGAAGCACTTTAAAAAAAATCTCCCAACTCTTTGTTTCTCTGCTACAAAAAGTCAAAAGCACATTTCCGAATTCCCTCTCAATCGTTCTCTATCTGCAACAGAAAAGTCAAAAACACACACCGAATTTGATCCATGGAGTTGCATAATCTATACCCTGTAGCGCCACCCCAATTAGCTGCTGCACAAAAACCGCCGAAATGGTTTCAGATCACTCGTCTGAAACAACAAAAACAACAGTGGAGAACTCGAGGGTTGATGAAGTAGTAGCAGAAGGAGCAGGAATAGGAGATTCGAGTGGTCATGGAGGCAGAGGGACGTGGAAGCACGCGGCTTTCCATGTGGCCACGACGATCGCCACTCCAGCTGCTTACGCTCCCTTGCCGTTTGCTCTCGCCTCTCTCGGTTGGCCCCTCGGTAAATTTTCTCCCTAGAAGGGTTTTTTTTTTTTTTTTTTGGTTGTCGAGAAAGCTGGGGAAATAGTGGGAAATTTTTTCTTGAAGACTTGTATATTCGACTGTTTAGTTATTTAGAGAACACCAAAAAAATCAACTGAACGCGGTATATAATTGTCTATACAGTGGATAGTATGAGGTTGCAAATTTATTTATTTTTTAGTTTTTTTTTTAATTTATTTAGTTTTTCTCGACAACCAAACAGGCGCACTTGAGGATTACAATCTCGAAGGGATTTGAAGGCAGGAACAAGAATAATAACATGGCTTTGTTTAATTAATTTGGTAGGATGAATATAATTGAATTAATTGTTGAAAATTTTATTGGTTAAAACAATTTCGAAATGTAATCGATGAAATTGATTTGTTTTCTGTTTCTCAATTACATTCAACGCTGAAATTATGACCTTTTTGTTTGATCATAATAATAATAACAATGATGATGATAGTAACAAACAACTAGTCCCTATGCTTTAAGTTCAAGTTCTTCTGCCATCTTCGGAGTTCTGTGGCTACTTTAGAAACTTACTATTCAATTTCCCACAGTATTTAAAAGCTTATTATTTCATTCCCTGCAAATTGAACCGTTTAAGACCTTAATCAATCCACCTTAAAGGCACTAGAGGTACAGAAAGCTTGGGTTTTAAATCTTAACCAGCATCCTAACATTCCACCACACAAAGGCCGACATCCTCGTTGGTATACTTTATGGTGAGCCATGCTGTCCCATGGCCTTCTTTCCAAGTATCAGGCACCCCTTTCTTTCATGCCATAAGTCGTTCTGTGACTTGAACCTTGGATGTGGGGGTGTCTTTGATCCCAGATGTTAAGAACCTACCTAAAACACCTAAAATGCGTAGGCATAAGAGGACTAGAAAGCTGAGGTGTTAACCAAGATCCTAATTCCCCCCATGGGACCAGCCACCAGTGAGGTTTTCCAGGTGTTAACTGATGTGAAGTGAGTGGTACACTTTAATACGTGCTGCCTTATATGTTTATAATATTACTCCTAAGCCTTGGAAAAAGACCCATGTCAGGAAAAAAATTGACTTAATGTGATATACTCAAATGTTAATTTTTTTTTTGTAAAAATATCTTATTAAATTTAAATAAAGTATGATTATTGACGTTCTTTAGAGGATTGTAACTTTTTGAATTCTATCGATTTCTTGTTTTAATATAAATACTTCACATTTTCATTATTTATTTATTTTCACATTGGGTTCTTGCAATCTCAATCTCAATGGGAACATGCTTTTGGCCTTCGCTTTTCAGGTGTAAGTAGTTTGGTGAGTGCAACGCTGGCCACATGGTATTCTAGTCTCTTGATTGCGTCTCTATGGAGATGGGATGGGAAGAGGCATACTACATATCGCCATCTTGCAGAGAGTATCTTTGGTTGGTAATTTCTACTCAATTTTAGTTTGTTATGAAAATTATAACGACAACACCAACACAACTTTGGACAAGTTTTTCTTTTATAGAATTTATAATTCAACCTACTAATTTTTATTTTCAATGATAATGTTTAATTCATCTACCATCTGGGGCTGATTAACTGAAGGAGGTGGTTCATGCTATACTGTTAGTGCTGAATCTATTTTTTGGTTATAGTATGTCCATCCTTGTTTGAAGCTTTTGGTATTAGGGTATTGTTTAATTTATTTTTTTTAATAAGAAAAAAATTTTATTTGAGAAAAATGAAAAATACATACATTGAAGAATGAAGAGATTTCCCTTAAAAAAAACTGAAAAGTATGAAGAGAAATAGGTTGTACAAAACCAAACAAAAGCCCTGAAAAACAAAGGCTATGACAGCCTCATGGAGGGTAACAAGGCTTTCCACAAGACTGTTTGTTTGTGGCCCCTCACCAATGAACATTCTAAAAGCCAATCTCTCAAAATGAATCCCAAGGGATGCCCTCAAATTCCTTGGTAACTGAAGCCCAGAGAGAAGAAAGAAAAACTACTTTATCCCAAATAATCTACCTCAAGGAAAAATGGTCCTAAGTACCTTGTGTATTCCTCTCCATCCAATCACCCATTTTTTTTTAAAATAATTATTTTTGTGAAGATCACCCAAAAAATTGCCAAAACTACACAAGATTAAAGAACTTGTCCTCTTCCATTCCTTTCTAATCTATCAAAATAATTTTCCATCATTTACACAGAAACTAGAGGAGCCACCCAAGACCCACTCATCCCACAAACAAGTTATTCAGCAATCTGTTTTGTAAACAACAATGAAAAATAATTTACTCATATCTGCCCAACAGGAAAATAGAAGTGGCTTTATTTTGTTCGACAACTTCCTTTCTCTATACTTCTCTTTGGTGAAGAAATAACTGCACAAGTTCCCAAATATGCAGTGCGTGCTTCTCTTGCCGTTGCATAGGTAGATTCCCACATCAGAATTGGATAATGGACGGTTTATGATATTATTTAAAACAATTTCTCTCTCACTTCTAGGAATATTCATACTTGGACAGTTGTACCTTGATAGGATAGCAATACTATTCATGGACCCTGTTAATTTCTTGCTTTCGCATCTAACTCCTTGATTGGTAGAGTGTAACCTACCTGCAGAGTGCATACTGATTGATTAAGCAGTACATTATAAAATATCTTACATGGTGAGAAATTTGGTGGTGTTTTTTCCGAGGTGTTAAGCCTCAATTACTCTGTTGCTCAGCATGAGCAAGGTAATCTTGATGAACTTCTGTCTAGGTGTGAAGTTATGTCAATGTGGCCGTGCACATATGTTTTTTTATTTGTTTCATATGCTTATAGCTATTTTCTGTTCTACACACAGATGAGCCAAGTAATCTAGATACTGTTTCAGGCTTTAATTTGTTCTCTTTCAGATGTCAGCACTTTATTTTTGCACTTAAAATTTGATGTTATGACTGGTGTGGTTTCATTGTATTTGTTCTCTCTCTCTCTCATGAGAACCTTTAACAGTGACCGTTCTTTCTGATTCTTGAAGGATTCTGGGGTTACTGGTCTATTGCATTTTTCCAGCAGGTGGCCTCTTTGGGCAATAACATTGCCATTCATATTGCTGCTGGGAGCAGCCTTAAGGTTAGTCGATCTGATCATATCTTGCTCTAGTGAGTTATTCCAATGAACAGGATTGGTTGATTTCACTGTTTCTTTCTTTTTCCTTCTCTTTTTTCCCTACCATATTTGGTGCAGGCAGTCTACAAGTACTATCATAGGGATGGCTCCTTAACCTTGCAGCATTTCATTACTTTTTTTGGGGCCTTTGAACTTTTCCTTTCTCAGCTCCCAGATATCCATTCATTGAGATGGGTAAATGCATTGTGCACTTTCAGCACGATCGGCTTTGCTGGGACAACCATTGGCGTGACAATTTATAACGGTGGGGGATACATTTCTTTGTCAGTTTTGTCCATGGCTTTCTGAGTTGAGTCACTTTCTGCTAGGAAATGCAATTAATTCTCCCCAAAAACAAGATAACCTTTTTAGCGTAAATATATATTGTCCTTGTAGGGAAAAAGATTGATAGAGAATCAGTCAGCTACAGTTTGCAAGGGAGCTCTTCTTCAAAGGCATTTAAAGCCTTCAATGCTCTTGGGACAATTGCCTTTTCATTTGGAGATGCAATGCTACCAGAGATACAGGTAAAATATTTCCATCCAACTTAAATTTGATAAATAATTCTGCTATATTTCTTTTTCCTTTTTGTTTTTCAATTTGGTGATAGTCAAAGTACAAAAGTCTCTGATTCATAGAACCGAAAACCTTTTAAAGTTTATTCTTAAGAAGCAATTAAATTGGTTGGCTACAAATGACCATTCTTTTGCCAGAGTACTATGAGGGAACCTGCAAAGAAGAATATGTATAGAGGTGTATCAGCGGCATATGGTGTCATCATTTTGAGTTACTGGCAATTAGCTTTTTGTGGTTACTGGGCATTTGGATCAGAAGTTCAACCTTACATCGTATCTTCTCTCACTATTCCAGAATGGACAATTGTAATGGCAAATATCTTTGCTGTGATTCAAATATCAGGGTGCTTTCAGGTAGTTTTCATGGCATTGTAAATGAAAAGTTAAATTTTGAATTATATGTGTAGCCATTACTTCAACTTCAAATAATAGGTGTAGCCATTACAGATTTGCATTACATTTTTTTGGGTGGGGAATTCTGAAGTGAATTTTTTTCATATATTTATAAAAAAAAATTCATAAGTACATTAAATAACCCAATAAATGTGTAATTTCAGATAATAAGAAGCATTAATTCTCTTCATGCAAATGGTAATTGGTTTTCAATGGCCACGAGGCATACTATATATAGGGAATCTCTTTTTTGGCCCGCTGCCCTTTGGGGGGGGGGGGGGGGGGGGGGTTTACTTTCTGAAAGTCAAAATATTTGCCTTTGTTGGAAATTGTTATCTTGCTAGGGATTGAGATCCATTTCCCAAAACGAACTATTTCATCCCAGAAACTTTGGCTTTGAGTTTTGTTCCTGTTAATTATCTGACATTGGTCAAGCTGCTATTAGGGCATGAATTTTGGGGTCACCTAAAGTTACAAGATAGATATACCTTTCGGTTGATGGAGTTCTGATTTTTTTTGGTGAAAAGTATACCTGTTGCACTGTTAATGAAGTTCTCCTCTCATTTTTACATAAATTTTGAATTTTAAAAACCTTTGAATTATTTGTAGCACTAGCTTTTTACTGTAAATTTCTTGATTATATTACATAGAACTCAATATTTTGTGAAGTTTTTGTGAACATCTCAAATAGTGGAAATACCCCCAAATTATAGGTGAGATTCCCATAATGAGGGAACAACCCCCCCCCCCCCCCCCCCCCAAAAAAAAACAACACAAAATAAAATAAAAAAAAAGAAGGAAAGGACTGTTGTGGGGTTCGTGTTTATGAGGTCTTGGCTGTAAGATTTTGCCGGTCTACCTAACACAACCTTCATTGTGACAGCAAGTGCTTAATTGTCCATTGTTTCTTTATCTTCCTATTTTCTTTACACATGCATTTTCCTTTTTCCAATTCGATGAGATAAATTGCTAAATATTGTTGTTACCACTGGCAGTTTCCCATCTGTTTAATTAAAAATATTTTCTAGTAAGTTCATGAATCCCTGTTTTTTTGAATTCCAAATAATACCCCAATACCGAAAATGTCACTATGCCCCGTATTTATAGAGTTGTAGGTCAACTATATTTTCTAATGATATCATTTTCTCTGTTTAGATATATTGCAGGCCAACATATGCGTACGTTGAGGAGAGAATGCAGTCCAACAAAACTACTTGCCACTTTCCCTTCAGAAATTATCTGGTCCGTTTTATTTATACCTCAATTTATATGGTTATTATTACTCTTATTGCTGCAGCCATGCCCTTTTTTGGAGATTTTGTGGCCATCTGTGGGGCCATTGGGTTCACTCCGCTGGACTTTGTCTTCCCTGCTTTAGCATATCTGAAAGCAGGAAGAGTGCCTAAAAGCACCAGCCTTCGCCTTCCAATCCAGCTTTTGAATGTCACTATAGCTACCTGGTTCTCAGTTGTTGCAGTATTGGGTTGCATAGGTGCATTCAAGTTTATTGTGGAGGATATTAATACTTACGAGTTCTTTTATGATATGTAAGAGCGGGGGATTTTTGGATTTGGATTACTGCACGTGATTTAGTGTATTGATATTTCCTGTATTGTTACAGAAAGGATAATTAACATTAATATATGGAGACTGCAGTTTTCAATATAAGCAAAACCAGCATTGCAGGTTGCAGCGACTTGAACTTTGAATTTTGCTACTTTTGCAGACATAAGGGGGAAAGACATTGGCTTGTTAGCCCTCCTTCCACCCCACCCACAACTCCTCTTCTTCTTCTCTCTCTCTCTCTCTCTCCATATCTTTTTGTTTTTTTTTTTTTTCCTCCTTGGGTGCGTGTTTCTGGGTTGGGGTGGAGGAGGTGTGGGAGGTTGTGGTTTAATGCTATCCATCCTCTTTGGTGCTTAGCAGTGATCTTATCATCTCAATGAACTAAATTGTTGGGCTGGTAAGTTTATTGGAAGGGCCGGTGCATTTGTTTCGTGGGAAGTGATGGGAACGATTGGACGGGAATGGCCCAATGTCATCTATAACCGCCACACCCTATCACTTAACACTACTCACCCACTATTGTCACCTATTGACCACTATTCTACCATTGCTACTACCTTCGATACCCTTGCTGCCACCACCATCACCTAATAGCATCATTCACCTTTTATCGTCACTTCTATTAGTATCACTATCGTTAATGTCACTAGCGTCCCTATCTCTAACAATACTACAACCCACCATTGTTTAATATTGTGAACCACTTATCAGTATCATCCATCATCACCTCTTTACTTATCATTTCTATCACCCATCATCACTATCAGCTACTACTTCCATCAGGATCAGTCAATCACCACCCCAAACCCAAATTCCTCCTTGAACTCCAACATATTTATTATTGTTATTATTTTTTTAGATAAGTATTATTATTTTTTTAATATAAAATAATAGATTAAAAAATCATAAATTAAATGAAATCCAATAAATTAGAATTAGACATTTGTATGTAGGATTAGACCATTTCCAAAGGGTTATTCTTCTTCTTTTTTTTTTTTCTAAAAAGAAACCTGCGTCTAATTTAATCCTATTCCCATAGCAAATCAGATTAAACCAAGCACTAGAATTTGGGGAAAAAACTAATTCATCTACAACATTAGCATCTCCAGCCATGTGTGGCATTTAGATGAGCTATATGTATTTTTTGTATCGCTAGTATAAAAATGTATTGCTATAGTTAAAATGCATCATATGAAAAAAGTGACTACTTCAATGCATCTGAGCAATTTTTTTTTTGTCTCGCCCACCTATCTCTTCATTTTAAACCATTTCTTGGAGGATGATGTGATAGATTTGCATGTAAGCCATTTCTTGAGGCAAATAAAACTCAAGATTTGTTTCAAGTACTTGCCTTACCAAATATATCACCCATTAGAACACCTACTTTTCACACGTTTGGCTCATATATATATATATATATATATATATATTTTGGTATTAAAAAGTTTATGTGAGGGGAGACTACCTCAGTCCAGAGTTAAGGCAAGCCACAGGTCTCAACAAGGATTTACATTGGATTTAAAGATCGCTCATAAAAAAAGATTACTGACAATGGGAGTCGATTTTAAGTTTTACAAGTAAAGAATTCGATTCTTATTAACTAAACCAAACCCTGTTGGTGGCTTATATTTTGCCTCATGGTTGGAGATGCTCGTGCCCAAATGGAAATGAGATGACAATTTGAGATTTTAGGAATGGGCTGCCTAGTTGGTTCATAAACAAGCCCGACACTAGGTAGTTCCTCGGCCCTGCCCCATAAGCCTCTAAGTAAGTCGGTTTGTTACTTTTAACTTGGGTCAGCCAACTCAATCACGACTAACCCTGGTTTGGTTCCATCTCCTCTCCATAGACCAAATCCCATGGTCCATATCTTCTGCCTGCAAACGGAGGAGACGTGTCCCGTCAAATACGTCATTCCCGTACTAGCCGTACTGCATTTGTTTCATATATTGGCGCGCTCAAAATACTTATTATTTAAAAAAAATATACCCCTCTCTCTCTCTCTCTCTATATATATATATATTAGATATATTAGATATATATCTGTAGGATCCTGATCCAGTCAGCTGAAGCTGATTTCGTGGTATATCAGCTGCACAGATCTTAACCGTTCATTAAGTTTAAATGGCATCCAATGGCTGTGAAAGAGAGATCCAGATCTAGATTTCTTACCCGAATCTGACCCGTTAACCTTCCCTCTCTTCCTGGATCACATCTCCTTCTCGTTTTAGATATGAAAACGCAAGTCCCTCCTCCTCTTACCGCCCCACCAGTTCGCCGGCGGCGAAAACCTCTCCCTTGGGGTTTCGGCCAACACAAAAACAGCAGCAGGTTTTTTATTTTCTATGCCTTGAACTCATATCTACACCCTCCTATGTCTCCCTCCTCTCCCTCTCGCAGCCGCGAAAAAGCTGACCGCCGGCAAAGCACTCTTCGTCAACAGCTGGGTTTCCTTCTCCCTCTCACAGGCTTACCGGTCCGGCGAAGCAACTCCAACGGTGACTCACCTCACACTCTCCCTTCATTCAAATCTGACCCCCTTCCCTCTTCACGATCCTTTCCCTCTCACATCCGATGACATTCCTGTGGGTCTGGTGAAGCACACCGCTGGTGAACCAAAGGGAGTCATCCATTTGGGTTTCCGTGTTTTTTTTTTCTTTTTTCCTCTCCAAACCTTCACAAGGATTTTATTTTTTTTCTTTTTTTCTTTCCGGATCAAAGTGGATTTCTAACCATTTTTGGGAGAGTTAGTGTCAAATTTGTCTACTTGAGGTATTGAATTTGTTGTTTCATAGTCAATTCATATGAGAAAATGGATAGTTATTGTTACGGAGCTTACACGTGAAAATGAAAGTTTGAATAGAGGAAAAACTCTCTCTGTCAATTTATTGGTGTATTGTGATAGATTTTCAATCTGATGGTTACAATAATGAAAGTGATAAAATAAAATAAGAAAGGTTGGTTTAAAGGCATGTTTTGTTCTCTTATTCATGTGTTGAAAACATACAAATCCAGTGAAAAGAATGCCGCGAGCTGGTGTGCTTCACCAAAATGTTACCGGCGGCAGTATGCTTCTAGCTTCACTAGATTTGGCGGTGTGTTTCACCAAATGTGAGAGGAAGGGAAGGGGTCAAATAACGGAAAAAATAATTAATTAATTTAAAGCCTTTACCCAGCTGTGGAGTGACCCCGCTTCACCGGCATTGTAGCTTCGCCGAACTGGTAAAAGGCTTCTAAATCGGCAATGAAAGGGAAGGTTTAAGGGGTTCTTTGTGAGCGGGTCGATCCGCGTGGGAGGTCCAGATCTGGATCTCTTTCTCTCAGTCGTTAGATTGCACTTAAAGTGAATGGAGGGTCAAGATGGGCCCAGCTGATATATTCCCATATCAGCTGAAGCTCATAGGAACAGGCCTATATATCTGTATATATCCTGGAGTTTTTGATAGTGGGATTTGAAAGGTTTTCTAAGAACTGAAACGCCGATGGCTTCCTCTTCAAGTCTGTGAAACCCTTCTCTCTTCTGTCTCCATTTCCCTTTTTTTCTTTTTTGTTTTTTTTTGGAATCTTAGATTTTCATTATCTCACTATATTTTTATTTGCAGATATGAGTCCAACCTACAGATTTCTGGATGCTGCCTTGACTGGAAATCTCAAACTCTTCAAGAGTAATCGCAATTCTCTCCACCCTACTGTTTGGTTGCCGAGAAAACGGAGGAAAATACAAGCAAAAAAGTTTTAAGTATTATAGTTTCATTTGTTGTTGTTTAAATGAGAAACTGAACAGAACGTTACTGAAAAAATTGCGTTAGGCTTTGTTCAGTGGTCAAGAGTCAAGTCACACTCTCTCTCTCTCTCTATATATATATATGGAAGAATCTATGTGCATATTCTTTTGCTCCGTTTTCTCAGTAACAACGCAACAACGCAGAGATTTAATTTCTGTTTGGTTGCCGAGCAACAGAGGAAAAGAAAAGAGCTCATAATATTGAATATTATGGTATATATATATTTATATTTGTTTTGTTTTCTTCTTTGGAGTGAATGAGAAACCCGATATTCAATTTTTTTTCCCTAACATTTTACGGCAACCAAACGAGTATTAGCGTTTTTGAGCGTGTTCTCTTGATTTATGGTCTCATTTTTTAGTGTATCGTTTAATTTATGTGCATTGAAATATTGGTCAGATTTGGCTTTGGAACTCTGTGATGGAGACGGATTAGCAACGGCAGTTGCTAGTGTGAAAGACTCGAATGGCCGGACAGCTCTTCATTTCGCGGCTTCCGGGGGAAGGACTCGTGTATGCAAATATCTGATCGAGGAGATAAAGCTTGATATGGAGATGAAGGACGGACGAGGTATTGTTGCCTTGTCGCCGAGTTTTGCGTTGGATTTTTGTGATGGCGAGCAATATTTTGGATATCTAGCCAACTAGAAAGTCAACAAGAAACGGATGAGAGCATACACAAGCACACCAAAGATTTACGTCGTTTGGCTTATACCCTGGGCAAAGATGGCCAGAAATTTCACTATAGATGATGAACATCACTAGTTGCTTTGTCTGTCAAAGTCGTAGCGCCAAAATACACCCGAACTCTGTATCTGTCTCACCCAAGGTCTTCTCTATCCCTTTTGAAACCCCTAAAGACCCCTTATATGGCCGGGTAATATCGAGTGATACAATTTGGGTTGAAAACACCCAATCTGGGTGGGGTACGGTGTGTTGGTCTCCACAAATAAATGGGTCTCCCTACAAGTCTCATGCCGAGCTGCTTCAAGACACCAACACAACAATTTATTTATATTTTTTATATGCATTTTATTGTCATTTACTAAGCATGCTAATATTTACCATACTGGTATGGGTAATGATTAGCTGTAAGCAGCTTTACCTTCTCATGTCTTGTGGAATGCAGCTTGTGGCTTATATTGTACTCCGGGAACCTTATGTTATCTTGGATTATATGAGGGTAAACAATCTAGAATTATGAAAATGACCATACTCCTTCACTTCTATAAGCAGCCTGCACACTGGTTTGGATAATTTTTATTCATTGTGGCCTCTTGTTGTATGTCGACATTATCAATTATTGTTACAACTTTTGGTGTTTTCTCTGATACATAACCTTTGATGTAGGCGATGGAAATTTTGTTATATTCTAAGATTATTCCGGCAATGCACATTTTAACAGGTGAGACTCCTTTACATCATGCAACTCTAGGAGAGCATCTCCCTACTGCCGTCTATCTTCTTGAAAAAGGTGCAGATCCTGCTGCTGAAAATGACAAGAGGTTGACTGCTTTGCATTATGCAGCAGAAAAAGGTTTGCCACATTTTTTTGCCAATTGTTGTGTGTGTGATATTTCAGTTATGCCGGATATTTTGATTTGTTTTAAATGTAATCGAAGTATGTCTTAAAAATCATTCCTTAATATTAAATGATCTTGGATTACAATATCCTTTTTCTCGGTTACAATGGAGTTGCTCAAACCTCACCCACCTTGATTTCAACTGAGCTAGGGCTCATTGGTACAGCATTATTTAAATGCTTGAAATTTTATCAAATGCCGCGGGTCTGTTGGATGAATTGTGTGATTATCACTCTTATGGACTCGAAATTCAATTGTTTGGGCTTTATAATTATGAATAAGCGGATTATTTCACAACGAAATTGCATGTGCTACAAGGAAAAAGTCTCTTGGTCCATTTCAATCAATCTCAATCATCACTTGACTATTTCTTGTTTTATATAGTGTATTTTTTTTCCCAGCTTTTTGGTCTGGTACATGATTGAGCTCTTTCTTTTACATACATGATTGTACCGTTGCAGGACTCAAAAAATTTATTCACCTGTTGATTTCAAAAGGTGCTGTAGTGGATGCAATAGCTGATTCCGGCACACCACTACAGTTTGCTGCAGCTCATGGGAGGAAAGAAGCTTTGAAAATTTTGTTGGATAATTCTGCCAATGTAAGAACGAAGACTATAAGGTTTATCATGCTGCTCTATTTATGGGCAGCTGCTTTTCTTCATATCTAGTTTGTGGATGTGGGATTTATATTTTGCATATGACAATTCGTTGCAGAATAATGTTTTCAATTTTTTTCGTGTAATGATGTTTGACTATTATATTCCCTGATATTACATTCTTGGTTGTCTCTTATTGGTTGTAGCATTTCTTCTCATGTAAATGATAAGTTGTCATTGATAACTGTACGTCCCTCAGTTCTGGCCCTGCTTCCTTTCTTGGAAGGTTACGGGAAACATTCATTCTGGAGTCGTCATAACAATAAATCAAGTATTTTCAATGGTTTCGTTTTTATGATTGTGCAATGGATTCATTTCTTTCCCATTCATTTCTTACAATCTGATAAGTCATTGGAATTAATGTTTCCTGTTACTCTTATGCAGCCAAATGTAGTTTTTCATCATATCTATTCACCGTTGTCAGTATCCGTACTTTCCAGTTCATATGAATGTGTGAGGCTTTTGCTTCAGGTATTGTGATCCCTCAGTCTTACTTCTATGTTGCACAATTGTATGATCTGTGTGTTGGGAGCTTCTGTTCAAGTAAGAAAATTGTCGTTGCCCTGATGCTTCGGTTGTTAGCTACAATGATTACAGTGTTAAGTAATGTTCTTATTTCTACATGAAAACAGTGTTAACTAATGTTCTGATTTCTATATTATGTAATAAATCAATTTTGAGTTTGAAATTTAACTGGGAGAGTTTAAAGAAAATGTGTAGAATTGCTTTGCAACGATATTTATAGATGAATAGGATATTATCTTGTGGTACAATATCGCTTCTCTGCATAAGGTGAGACAAACACTGTAATTTAAGGGCAACCAAGAATAAGAACATCAAGTGATAAATGTGCAATATATTTGAAGGTTAGTTACTTATAGTTTGGTTGCTACAATTTTTATTGTTAAACTATTATATCCAAAAAAATCTCTTATATGTGATCTAATATTTTGAAATCTTTCTTTATTTACATGTGTTTTTATCTAGTAAAAGAAGTTGGACTGTGTACAACAACAATTTCTGTATTATGTGATTATGTTCCTCTACCACAATGCTACATTACTTTGGTACGGATGAGGATACTTGCCTCAAGTCTAGTTATGCTATTGTTTTTTTTTTTTTTTTTTTTTTTTTTTTTTTTTGGGGGGGGGTGGGGGGGGGGGGGGGTTTGGGTTTATGAGGTTTTGTCTAGAGTGAAATCTTTGTATTTTCTATCGTTATGTTTCTTTTGTTTTTCCAAGGATCTTATTCGCTATAATAAATTCTCTGTTTCTTTTAAAGGAAAATATTTGACAATGGGCATATGGGTATATTCAATAGGATTTTGGGCTTTGCATTATAATTAAATACTTTAGTTGAGAATGGTTATCTTTTTCAGAATTATCTATTTGAATTTTACGTTTTAAACACTGATGGACAAAAGTTTAGATGCGTTTAGGAATCTTACACCTTTGCACCTTTGAGCCTTTCTTTCAAGGAAGCATCAAGAAAATCCTAATCGATAGTTTTCCAGAAGGAATCAAGCAGTGTTGCAGAGAATTTATTTAGTACCAGAATCTGATGCATGTTCCACAGTGACATCTCTTATCAGAAGAGTAGGCCTAGAATTGAGGTTGAAACCTAGGTGATTGGCCTTATGGCCGTGAAGGTTATATAGGTCCAATTACAGTCTTTGGTTTGGTTGTAAGGCTTTCTTTAATGTAAGTTTAGTTTCTCTTTAGTTTTAATTACCAATGATTTTGATATTAACCAATTGGGTTTGATATTAGTAAATTTCATTTTTTGACTCAGTTGTTAAGAATAACCCAGAAAAACAGAATCTTTAAGAACATAAAATTAAGTTGCTTTTCTAAAAAGGTAATTGCGAAATTATTAGATATTAGTATCTTTTATCTTTTTAGGTTTTCAGAGTGGGAACTTCTCGTTCTTTATGCCTTACAGGGTCATTATTCAAAGATGGGTGATATGGCATGGACTTGATCCTACAAGTTCCCATACTAGGGAGTAATTAGGATGCCATATGACTTTGGTTATTATTGTGGTGGTCTTTTATTTTTGGCAAGTATACATTAGTTATATTATTCTTTTCTCATTAATTGTATTTTTCATTTTTCGTAAAAATGGGGATGATAACATGAGAGTTTTACATGGAAGATTGAGCAATGCAGTAATTGTCTGAGCGGGGGTGTGTGTGTGTGTAAATATTTATGTATTTATTGCCCATATCTTTTGTCTAACTGAGATGTTTGAGATTTTTCTTACTATTCAACATTGGTAGCGCACAAAGATACACATATATGTGCACCATTTGCAATTTGGTCATTTAATGTTGTTGCAATACTTACTTTCATATCACCTTATGTGTAGGCTGGAGCTGATCCAAATATCAGTTCATGTGGAGTGACGGCTTTGGGAATTGCAGCTTCTGAAGGAGAAACAGAAATTATTAAATGCTTGTTAAAGGCTGGAGCTAATGCGAATGTCACTAATAATGTGTGTTTTAAAACTTCTTTTTGTTCATACTCTAATTTATTTTATTTTCTATTGATTTTTTTCCCATTGGGCCTCTGCTGTTATTATTTTGACCATTTTATTTATTTATAGTTTTTTTTTTCCATAATTTTTATGTCAAATATCAATTTTTCGATTTACTAGTGAAAAATAAATAATTTTTTTTTTAAATTTTTTAAATTCCAACATATCATTCTATAATTTTTTTTTTTCTTTTTTCTTTTAAGTCTGTTCTATATGCGGTGCTATTTCAGATGTATATTTGGCTTACCATTGAAATGACTATTATCTTCATTTTGAAAAGATAAATAAATAAAGTAAATCTCTTTTAGCAATAACTATGAAGCATGAGTGAGATTTACGTACAAACGAAGCAACCAAAGAAGCAATGGAAAGAAAATTAGAAAAAAATGAATAAAACCCTTCCTCAAAGGTCACCAAATGCACTAGTGAGGCTGTGGAACTGGATGTTAGGTGTTTATCTATATTTTAATAAAACCAATAGAGATTTAAGGTCTGTGCTTAATGGAGCATAAGATGTTCATTACATAACTGTGGCAGAGATGGGGATGCTAAGATGAATCAGTGTAAATTTCAGGAAAGTTATGGATTTATGAAGTGATCACAGTTGTTGAAAACCAGGGAGCTGGCCTATTCAGGTAGAAAGGCAACAGTGTTGATTCTTTTCTCCCTGTGTCAGACACGTGTGACATTTGGGTGTGGGTACTCCTGCCATACAATTCAAAATAGTGAAAAATATTCGGAAAGTTGATGAATCCAACACTTGAACCACCCACACGTGACACCTGCACTCGAGTCCATGTAACATAGGTCAGGAATCTTTTTCCCGTATCTGTGACAGTGTGACTTTTATTTTCCTTCATCAAATTCTGTTTTGATCAGTGCGAGACAAACATTTCTTGTGCCTTTTATTCCACCCTTGAACCTGAGAAAGTAAGACCCTCCGAAAAAAATCCCTGCTTGAATTTTCTACAATGATGCCATTGAAAGGCAATGGAAAGATTATGCTATTTTATGGGTATGGTTAAAGATTCAGACCTATTATGTCTTCTTTGATGATCAGAGTTTTTGTCATTGATGAGATATGATTGCAATTGTCACATTGTAATACTGTCTCAAGTTTTACTGGTTGTATGCTAATAAAATTCTTGCAATCAATTTATATCTGGGCATTTAGTTTTTACTGAAAATATAGGGCTGCTATGTTACTATATGAAATGTAAAAACTTAAGTTTCTGTGATGCATTGGTAGCTTGTCTTTGAATTTGGACTTGTGTATTGTTCATCAGAAGTCATAGTCTTCATTTCCTTAATCTGTAGCAACTTGTGTTTAGTTTTTGTTTCCAGAGCTTACTGTTCCTGTTAATCACAGTATGGCCTGACGCCAGTGGAAATTGCTGCATTAAAGGGTAATCATGAGGGCGTTATGAGTCTACTTCCTGTGACCTCTCGCATCCCAACCATTCCTGATTGGAGCTTTAGTGGAATAATCAGGCATATCCACTCTGAAGAAGCTAGAGAACAGGTAATAAATGGTACTCTGCTCTTGAGCTTACGAAAGACAGCAGTCCTATACTTTTTGGTACTGTGTTTTTATTGATTTCAATGGTTTTCTTTATCTATATCTCAGTTAAATTTTGCGTAGTTTTATTGCTAAAATATCTTCTTAGCAATGATTAAAAGCTTTGATCCACAATTGTTTTAGTATTAGATTATTTTTCAATAAATTATCTGCAATGGTTTGTTCAGTTGAAATTATTTACTTCATCTTTTGTGCCTCTGTGCTTGTCTTATATGAAAATGATGTCCACAAGAACAAGGTTTTTAAAAAGTATACTATACCCTGCAACTTATTTTTGTTTTCCATTGTTATTTTCTTGCAATTAGAGAATTAGTTAATTCATATAGGATCAAATTAACACTGAACAGATACCATTGAATGATGTTTTCATTGTCTCTTTATTGTACCCATAAGCATTGATAACTCTATTTGTTTCTTTCATATGTATAATCTCATTCATTCTTCTCGTCTTGGTTAGACATGATTTCAATCTTTTATATTCCCATTAAGATGTTTGGCTGAATCGTTTTTTTAGAAGTTATCGCAACCTTCACCATAATTTTTTATCAACTTTTTGTTGTTTAATACACTCAAAATTGCTCACAGAGGAAGCTTAAGGTTAAGGAGATCTTTTTGTTGTCAAAATCAAAGGGAGAGGAGGCTTTTAAGAGAAAGGATTATCTTAATGCAATATATTGGTACACTGAGGTATGTAGACCATTTAATTCAGTGTTGAGTTCTAATGTTAGTCCCATCTCTAATTGGATTATTTCCTTCGAGGTGATAGGAACATTGAAGTTTAATAAGAACAACTCTTTTTGTTTTCTTGTGGTCGGTTTTAATCTTGAAATGATTTTATTTCTTCCTGTCAGTATCATGAAGCCTTATTGTTCATCAATAACATTGGATGCATATTTTTTTATAGCTCTTGTATATTCCTTATGTTCTTGGGTTATACTTCTTGTAATACAATCAATTCATTAAAAAAATAAATAAATAACACTGGATGCATGGTATTCGTTGCATAATCTGTTTGGTACTTTGGCAAAAGCATTGTATTTCAGAGGTGTTGAGCTTCCTTTTTTTGCACTGTTGAAAAGTTAACAATTTCTCCCCACCTGAAAACTCTCGTCACTTATATATATATATATATTCGTATTTTATTGGCTATTTTCACGCAATGTTTTCATGTCTTGATTTAGTTTTTGGGATGAGAATGTAGGCAATCAATGCAGATCCTTCTGATGCAGCTGTACTATCGAACAGGAGCTTGTGCTGGGCTCGCTTGAACGAAGGAAGTCGTGCTCTATCTGATGCCCAAGCTTGCATTCAGCTGAGGCCTGACTGGCCAAAGGCATACTACAGGGAAGGTGTAGCATGGAAACTATTGAAAGTATGTGAAATGGTTTTTAATTCCTATTATCTTTAAGTTTTGGTGTGTACGATAATTTGATTAGTGTCATTTTACTCTACTGCAGCGATTTCACATGGCATCAGAGTCATTTCTTGATGGTTTGAAACTAGATCCTGAAAACAAGGAGCTTGAAACTGCTTTTTGGTGAGAGTTTCTATTTATGGTACAATTTTATCTTTTTAGCTTATTTCCTTTTTAGAAGGAAGGAGTTGAGTTGGGTTTGTTCCTTTGAGTCAGCTTCATTTGTGTACCCACACATTTGCTTGGTTCTTCATTGGATGAAGTCTTTATTACATTGAGATGCGTGTATATGCACACAGGGACTCACGTGTGATCGTGTACACGCACACACATGCACAGAATTTTCAACTTCTATACACTTATGACTACTACCCATTCCTGGATTCATTTGGGAGTTTTCGAAGGAAGACTCCGAATATCTAAGGTTGTATTTGGTGTGTGTATCATCAGCCATTTTGGTTATTCTTGCAGGCCAGTCAAGGCAGTCATGTTGTACCTATTTGTATGATCACTAAGCATAGTCTTAAATCTTTATAGCATTTTTATTCGCATAAGAGATATTTAACAGTGACGTCCATGCAATTTGTGAGCACACTCTTTCAATCCTTTTTGTTTTCTTAATCAAATCATGTGGCAAATCATGTCCTCGTTCTGGGCTAATACTTCCCAGCCGATGTGACCCCTGCCGTGTGCCAATTAATTATTTATATTACTCTCTTTTCTTTCGTTTCTTTTTCATTTTTATTCATTCCCCCTCCTCTTTAATAACAGGGAAGCTGCTGAAGCTGAAATGAAATATATGTGCTTGACTCGGGTGATGTGAAACCTCAAAGCTCAAGTACTTACAGCTAACTTGGTGGAAACTGGAAAGTATATATATAGTTTTTGGAAACTCACATGTATAGGTTTTTTTGGCATACTCAGTAAATTGAGTACACTGCTTACTGTAAACTGGAACTAAAAAACATATATATATATATATACCAGAAGGGAAGGACGTGCACATGTGGGGTCATATTTTGTGAATAGTTCTGTGAATACAACGGCTAGCTGGTTGCTTTTAGTTTTTGTTTGCAGTTATAACATTCTGTTTTCCATGAACTCAAGTTCTTTTCTTTCTTTTTTACCTTTACCCACTACGGTACATGTTTTAAAAGTGCTTGAGCTGTTCCAGGAAATTGAAAGAGAGGAAGGGATAGGGAGAGGCAAGAGGTATCTGTCCCGTTTTAAAGTTCAATGGAATCAATCGTGCAATTTACTCTGATTCTAAGTCAATCAGAATATGGGAATTCAAATGCTATTAGGTTGGTTCACTTCAGCAATCATATATTATCTGTAGTGAATAAATTTATAATCGAGTGATCTTGAGTTTTAAGTTTATGAAAAACATGTGATACTCAATTGTTTATATTAAAGGAGCATTAGGGATAAGGATTAATTATATTGATTGTCCATAAAAAAAGGAATTTGGTTTGAGAAGGATGTGTTTGTGTCTTATTTTCTTGAAAAAGAAATCGAGTCCAATAGTAATAACATCAAAACCAATTAATTTTTTATTATTTGGACAGATGGACGACATTGCATAGTGATTCACCTAATCATGCATAGAACTCAGTCATTAATTTGCTGATCTTACGTGATGCGTGTGTGATATTGGGTGAATCAATCTTATTTTTATTTAGTAAAATTTAATTTTTCGCTGAGGGCCTCCTAATTCTTGTAATTACAATAAAATAATAATAATAAATTAAAAAAAAAAAAAGAATTAGAAAATAGAAATCCCAGAACACCCCCATAGTGGAATTTATTTACATACTATTGACAAAAATAGAACGACATCGTTTGCGTCAAAACCCCGGAAAACAGCGTCTTTTATACCTCCCATCTTCCCGAAATGCTATCCCCATTTGTGCGTATGGCCATTACCGACAAGCTAATCTGCACATCAACACCTCTCTCCTGCTTAGGGTTTTGCCTCCTCTCTTCTCTCTCTCGCGTTGGTGTTTTAGCTCACAATGCCAATAACATCACCGGACGGTTACACAACCCTCCAATCATCCTCCACCTCCACCCCATACAACCTCACCCGCAGCCGACCCTTCTTCGCCACCTGTCGCCCATGGCGCCAATTCACCAACCCCTCCTCCTTCAGCCGCCCTTACGTCTCCGGTGAAATCCTCCTCCGCCTCCGGCGGAACCTTGCCTACTTCCGCGTAAACTACGCCGTAATCACCCTTCTCATCCTCTTCTTAAGCCTCATATATCACCCTGTATCGATGATCATATATCTAATTTTATCTATAGGTTGGTACTTTTTCTATCTCTCTCGTGAAGAACCCTTGAGGATTTTTAACCGTCTGATCGACGATCGTGCGGTTATGGCTGGGCTCGGTGTTATTACCGTCGTGGCCGTCGGGTTGACTGGTGTGTGGCTGAATGTGTTGGTTTCGGTGGTGGTTGCCTGTGTGGTGGTGTGTTTGCACGCGGCGTTTAGGGGTACCAATGATTTGTATTTCGACGAGCAAGAGGCGGCCGATGATGGGTTGGTTTCCGTAGTTGGGAGTCCCTTGCGGCCGGCGGGTTATGGCCGCATTTGATGAATTTGCGGATGTTGATTCGATTGTTTAAGGGCCTATTAGGGTTTTCACCCGATGATTTTTCTGGTATATGATCCGAATTTGAATGCATTTTTCTGCTGTAAACTGGTTCGGGTATCCAGGAGTTGGATTGCGGTAAATGCGGTACTGTTGTTGATGGGTTAACGCAAATCAGGGTTTTTGGGCGGTGATTCTTCTGATCTATGATTGAAACTCGAATACATTTTCTGCTGTATCCAGTTTGGGTCTAAAGAGGTGATATCGTTACTGTCAGTAAACGCGTAATAGGGTTTTTATGTGGTGAATTTTGTGATATATGATCCGAATTTGAATGTGTTTTCTGCTAGAACTAGTTTGGGTTTCAGTAGGTGAAATTTTGTTGAGTTCAAGGCTGTTGTTAATTGGTAACCTTGTATTTGGGTTCTCCATGGCGATTTTTCAGAACTCAAATGTGTTTTCTGCCATCACTTGTTTGGATATCAAGAGCTGAATTTTGGCGAATTCGACGTGGTTCTTAATGGGTAAGTTGTATTTGGTTTCTACATTGGCAATTTTTGTTGTTTCGAATCCAAATTGGAATGTGTGTTCTGGTAGGAACTAGTTTGGGTTTCAAGTGGTGAATTTTGGTAGGAATTCAATGGGGTTGTTAGGTGACTTGTAATTAGGGTTTACATTGCGATTCTTGTCATCTCGAATCCAAATTCGGCTGCATTTTTTGAGTATCAAGGATGATAGTTTCGGCATGGAGAATTGAGAAGGTGTTGAGGAAAATGACTTCTTGCAACTGATGGGAAGCTGGTGAGATCGCCTTGAATTGGTGGTGAATTGACTCTGTTTATTCTTTTTGATTGGCACTCCTTTCTATGTTAACTCGATTGTAGATTTTATACTGCAAATTGACTTTATATTGGGTTTTTGGATGAAATTGATGGGAGACCTGGTATATGTTTTTATACTTTGTTGATTCTAGTATGATTTTCAAAGTTGTATTGATGTTTTTAGCTTTTTGGGGGTACTATGAATGAAGCCGTTACATTATCTGGAATTTGATGCATAAGTGTTGTTTAATTTTCATATTTTCAATATTCTCTTTGGTTTTTTTTTATTTTCGTTTTCTTGGCATTGTTATTTGTTACCATAGTTACTGAATTGGTAGTCAGTCTCTTGTGTGTTATATTTCTCTATTTATTGTGTGCATTGTAATAATCTATGCCAAGCTATGGCTGTTCATTGTTTTTTGTTTTCTCATTTTTCATTACTTGCTATGGTTCGGTTGTCAGCCCTTCAATTTAGCACAGCCTGTATTTCAGTACTCCACCTCTGTTCTATAGATGATCATTGGTTCCATTTACCATGCATCTATTGATAAGGATTAGAGTGTAGGAGCATTGTTTTGAAGTGTATGGTAGAGAGAAACTAGAGTGTTGGATTGTTGATTTGTAGTATTTGGTTGGATGGGAACTCTAGAGTTTTTGAGGTAATTCCAATCATGGTGAGTTTATTTGGGTTGTTTCTTTGCTTCTTTGTGCAATTCAATCATCAAGGAATTCAAGGGTGTTTCTTTGGGTTGTATTTCGCAAGATCGGTAAGCTGCATTGAGGGGATGTCCTAGGGGTTCGGCTTGCTTTTAGGCTCAGTTTATAGTTTTCCTAGTTTTTGGTTCTCTTTCTCTCTTTCGGTTTATTGTATTTTTCTTCTCCTCTAGGACCACTCGTCCAGCCCCCTTTTTTTTTTTCCCTCTTTTTTATCTCCTTTTGCCAAATAATTTCGTTTTCAACCATACAAGAGTGTTGGATGAGCGAATTTTTGTTGGTAGAAAAATTAAGAGCTGGTGTTCTTTGTATAATGGCCATGACTTCACCATGAATGTTAGGCAACTATGTATCCATGGTAGTCTAGTACCAGATTGTTGTGATTGCTATATGGTCCATCAGTTTTGATGTTTGACACGGATGTTAAAAGCGTGGATTTTTTAGAGATCAGAGACAAACCAGTGCGGTACAGAGGAGTTATAGTGCTTTTCTCATGCCCCATGTGAGCAAAGTCTATCATAATGCCAAAATAAAAGTGTGAAATGAGTGAAGCGATTAAAAAAAGGGGCTAAAGCAAGAACTGTCTTATGGATGTCTATCCAAACCCATGCCTCTTATCACGGTTCATGGGTGAACATATAGAAAGCGAAGGCTGGTACTCACATGGGCTCAACTTTTATTGCTACTCTGGATGGTCCCTGATTCTTATAACATGTTAGCATGACTGGTGGTGTCGCAACTGTGCGGTTCTGCCGGAGGATATGCTAATCAAAAGCATGGTGTTGAGTCTTTGTAATAAATGGTTGACCACTACAATGACTTGATCGGACCACTAGCCTTGTGAACAAGGTGACATCTCTTCTCCTCTGGCGAAATTTGGGGTCATCTTGAGGGTTTGGGACTGGGTCTTGTCCCAACACCGACCCCAATCGGAACTTTGCTATCCTAACTCTGCTTTGGATTTACATCAATTTTCCTTCATGTCCGACGGGATGGGATGACGCCCTGGATTAACCTTCTCCGCTGCCATCCCAAGGAGAAATAAGGGCGCTTTATTTTTTTTTATATTTTGTTATAAGGGTTCTGGATACAGAGTTTGGTACCCAGAAGAAATGAGGGCCCTTCTTAGTTTGTTATCCACTAGTACTATAAAACGTGGTATCTGTACGGTTTTTTTTTTTGTTTTTTTTTTTTGGGTGGGGTGAGGGGTTGTCTGGAATTGTAGGGTAGAAGTTTGGTGTGTACGCATGGACTTTTGAGGATCCAAAGTCAAGCATAGAATCCAGAGTCCTTTTTGAATCTTCAACCTCCATGTGACCATCCATGTTCTGATATGACGTAATGGGCCACCTTATCCGGTCTGGAAACAACTGGCGAAAATGTTGCATTCCTTACGATATCCTAGTAGTTTACTCCTCACATTAAGGAAAATCTGACCACAAAAACATTTTTGTTTTCCCCTTTGAACCAAATTGGAGGAAAGAACAAAACAAAACAAAAAAAAAAACCACCAGGAGAGAGAGAAAAAGGGGTCGTGGGCGGAGAGGTGGGTTGTTATCTTGCTTTTCACACCAATGCAATTTGTTTCGACTCTATATTCAGCAGACACACACCAATTGCAGTATAGAGTAGACAGATTATTAAAAGCATGATACATCCTAAGTTCAGAAGGTTAGCAACGGCGTTGCACAACTTTAAAGGAAGATGACTAAATAAATTTACAATGTCTTCTAGTGGCAAAAATATCTCTTACAACGACCTTTTAGGGCTAAGCATATGCACTTCCAAAAGGATGTCTCTGAATGTCTCTTGCCCCCACCCCCCTCTCCCTCTCCCAAAAAGCATACCTTCCAGTCAACCTAAAAATGCCACTTAAAACTCCATATCACATGATAATTAAGAAATTTGGATCAAGGGCTGATTGGAACGGCACCAATGAATTCAGATTGGCGCATCATTGGGATAATGGGATGAAAAAGCAACTCATCAACTCGAATCCCCATGGGAACAAATGAGCACAAAAGAAGAAGGGGGGGGGGGGGGGGGGGTGACTTTTGGTTATAGCAAATTGCAGAGTGATGAAAATAAATCACAATTAGTTGAGATAATAGTACATTATGTTACAAGCAAGATGAGGGAGATGATAACTAAAACCTGTGAATGTAGTCAGAATTCACAAAGTTATGCATAACATGGTGTACAATCATGCAATAAACTCTAAAATGCACATACACAAATGGGAGCCTCTCACCTCTACCTTTGTTGGAATAACTAGCCTCTAATCAGTCACTCGGGAAAAAAAATGCAACCAGTCACAGCACACCGCACCAAGGTATAGAGGGCTCTGCTATGATTCATCAAATTGCATGGGCTTTTCAGCAGTTCATCTGTGTCCCTATATACCTTGTTGCACAGCACTGCGAATGGTAACACAGTGACTGCAACAATTGTAGAGGAACTGCCCCATTCAGACATATGCTCATAACATGCGTGCCAGACCAGAAGGCCTGACTGATACTATGACTGCTATTATGTTGTGATCCAAAGAAGGATATAGCTTATTGAAGAAGAAGAGGAGCATGTTGTTCTGGGACCTTTCGAGCATAGGCCAGCACCATCACAAAATCCTTAGCTGAGGAGCCGACGGATGCTTGTACCCTTTGCGATGTTGCTGCTGTTTGTAGCCACAAATCAACTAAATTATGCAGTTGCAATGTGGGGACCACTGGTTGACCCATGCATTTGATCTCAACCTGCAACACAATCGACTGAACATTGAGCAGAAAGTAACTGGGAAGACCCCCCACCTCCTACGCCAACTTTCATCCAGGGCCAAAGGAAGCAAAAACATTAATGTTAATGCATTACATGTGAACGTTTAAAACTCTATTTGATAATATGCATTTTCAAAAAATTTCTGTCGTGAAAAATAAAAATTTTAAATTTTAAAAACTATAAGATTGCATGCAACTTTAATCCGTTCTCACCAGCAGTATTTGCGCAATCAGGCTCTTGTGGAAGAAGAGTCATGTTTTTTTTTGTTTTTTTTTCCTTTTGGTCAGAACTGTAAATTATTATGAACTTTCCCAGAGACCTATTTCCAATTATTTAATTTAGTTGTAATATAAACTTCCAAGAAAAGTAAGCAGCCAATGCAAATCGTGTCTCTCCCGCCATACAAACTACCATAAGAGTACTTATTCCAATACCATTTTTACAATGATAGTTTGGGCTGTCTACGTCCCCTTTTCCAATGGACCATTTGTTTCCCAGATGTGACAAATCCAAGCTAAGACTGACACTTGTAATTTCTTCAAAGCAGCCTTTAATTTCAAACCAGTAGAGGCTTTCTCATGAGCTTCTATCCCTTTCTTTTCTTCAACAGACAATCAATAATGACTTCAATCTTTAGAGCCAACAACTCAAAGTTGAAGTAAAACACAGGTATGTTTATTGAATGCTGTCATTTTTCAGCAGTTAGTGAAGAAATTGTGCATATATCTATTCTACCATAAGCTACCGACACGTTAAATGCATCAAAGTTTTATTTCAGGCTTTGAAAACAAAGTTGATGGTCCAAAATGCCAGCCTTCTAAATCATATGAACATGCTTCTCATTCTTTAAAACTGAAAGGATGCTTGTGAGGGAATGCCAATAGCAAGAAAAGTGGACACTAAACAGGCACCTTGCTTAATATAAGTACAGATGTGGTTGTACCACTTAGGTGAGGCAGAGGTTCCATGGAGAGAGAAGGGAAGTTTTTACAGTAGAAAATTTCTCCATTAGACCAGCATTAGTAAAATCACCACAAATCATATGCTACCAATCTGATGGAGCAGCGTCTCATCATGTGGATTTTTGAATGCTTCCCAAAATAACTAGAATTTATAGGGAATCAGAGTGGTCTTTTGGGCTTGAAGGGGGATCTTTTTGCCCATTATATTTGAGCAAAACAACTCTTTTACAGAAGCCAGGCTACAATATTATTACATTGATGACTGGAATCATGTTTTGTTAGGAGTTCAAGTGAAGAGAACCGAAAGGAACTGTCACAATTGAGTCCAAATTCACATAGTTTTGCAAGGTGCAAAAGCAAGAGAATAGAATGCAAATGGGTCTTAAAAGGCAAAACCGGATTGCACACTGATACAGGGATTTGAGGAAGAAAAAACATTGTGTAAAGGCTCTCATAGAAAGAAGAAGAAACTATCCTCATCAATTAAAGCTAGCTGTACACGGGGATACAAATCAACAAAAACACAGAGTCTTTTAAAAAATAACAGCTTGATGCTAGGGCACTCAATGGTTTCAGCTTATCTGTGAATTTTCTTGAAAATGAATTGATCTCCACAAGAAGTAGCCTGATTCTGCTCATGTCATAGCACCTCACAAGTGACATGTTGCACTAAGGTATGATGGGAACTTAAAAAAAATAAATTAAAGGAAAGACAGAATTTTATGCATCCCAACAACAATTCAAAACACTAAAATTTTCACTAACTACATATGATCTCAATAAGTTAACAATAATTGAAGAAGACGAGGACTGATTTACTCACCTCAGCTTCACTTGTAAGATCGAGCTTCCTCATCAGATACTTTTGGATAAAAGCAACAGGCACATTCCCATCCCTATGACAGAATAAAAAGAATTAAGATAAATATCTCCTGGCTATCAGATGACTTTTTCCATTAAATTTAATAACAAAAACATTCCCCCATTTTGAAATTCTTGAACCAGAAAAAGTTGCAAGATGTACTGGTGGTAAAATTTAAATGAAACATAACGGTTTCCTCCAACCAGAACATAGGGAAAAAAAAAAAGAGAGGGGAGAGAGAGAGAGAGAGAAGGAAAAAAACATAGGCACAAGAAAAGACTAATAAGACCACGCTTGTCTTAATACGAAATAAAATAAAAATGTTTAATAAGTTTCCAACCTAAAAGCCTAAAGCTATTAGGTGGAGGAACCAAACAGGTACATGAAGCCATAATGCCATATCAAACCTAGTATTTGGGCAATATGGGACTTGGTACTTTTCCAACAAAAATCAATGACCAAACTCTCTTTTTGTGACAACTATAGATTTAAAACTCCAAAGTGGGAAGTAGGTAGTTCTTTAGCCACAACAACTACTGTTTTGAAGCCTGATACTGCCTGGTCAAGGGACTGCTGAACTTTTGCGGAGCCCATGGAAGAAACTTCTGGTATGCATCCTCAGAGTGTGGGCTGAAATTTGTTCATCCATGCTATGAAAACAGCATTACTATATTTCTCATTCTTAGTTCCACTCTGTAGGTCTTCTTCTCCTTGGGATGGGCAAAGACCATCATGTTGGCTGACAGCGTGTTATCCATCAATCTACCCTTTTTTAGATTCATACAAATAATGGCAGCGGTACGCATATCCATGGTGATCATGTGGAAATTTGACCTCACCCTACAATTGGGCTAATGAGGCCTGTAAGTGTATCTCTTGCACCCATAGAGGTATAGTACTTTGTTTCGGACTGTAAAGCCTGTGGATGTTTAGTTGCAAATAAAGCAATTCTTGGGAAGTCAAAATTCCTATTTTAAATACAGCGGATTGAATTGGTATGAAAATAACTAATATTAAGTTGAATGGTATGAGTTATTTTCTTTTGGCATGATAAGTGAAAGTATTTCTTAGCATAAAAGGTAAGTTAACAAGTTCATTCTAAACACCCTCCAGTGATACACGGGCCATTGAAAGTATCAATGTCATATTTTCAAATAAAAGAAGTAAATGTGGGGTGTTGTAGACAAAGTACATCCAATGGAAAATATATACCTATTATCTACCAACAATTTGAACGTATCTACCTTTCGCAACAAGCCAATAAATGCCACAGTGAGAAACAGTATTCTTAAATGCATGTAAGAAGATCTAACTATGTAAGAAGATCTAACTATGTTTCTAATTAAAATCAAGTGGAAAAAGAAGGGATGCTCCAATCCAACCATATGCTTCCAATCCGTTAAGGATGGTTCAGCATTAATCAGTATTTGTTGCTAATAAACCATCTACTCATGCAATTTTTAAGGATGGCTCAACATTATTCTTATCTACCAGTACAAGGGACTCATACAGAGTTGTGACACTTTTGCCAGAGAAGGTCATGTATTGACACCTCAGGAGGATGTATAGGCCAAGGAGTGGAAAGCAGGCTCACCATGTCAATACAAACAATATATTCGGTAAGTGCTGGGATATCGAACTAAGTTACTTATACAGCTGACAATGAGATCAAACGGCTTACTGTGTTTGCTAATAATCGTAGTTGGCATTTTCTCATAGCAAAAAATTTCTTCGTGCTTTTCGTAGGGATCACAATGACTTACCGAATAAAGTTTAACTTTCCATTCAAAACTGTTCTACTGCCACTCTGACTCATCCAGGTAACTTCTAGCATTCCAGCAATCCTCTACTTGGGGTATTGATCCGGAGGCCTCTAAGCATATGTTTGGTATGTCTTAAAGGTCTACTTCTTTGGATTGATTTGTATCTCTGACTCATGCATATGCTTTTACTAGTCCTAAATTTGGACCATGTCTGTTCATCGTATCATAACCCATTCTTTGTCGTCCATTTTTATTATTCCTGAACAAACCAGAGCCCTTAAATGCTTACGACATTTTATCCTTCTTTTTCTATATTCTAGGACACTAGAAATAAAAGACATTTAATGGTAGGCATAAGGTGGATGGACTATACCATCTTCAGCAACACCAATTTGCTTGATTATATTATGACAAGAGATGTATGAGTGACAAAAAACTAATCAAATTTTACACTCACTAAGTTTTCCAACTATACTCGGTTTTACTAGCAACCAAATCAACATTTCCCAACTCGAGATAGAAGAGCTGGGAAAGTATCATTAACGGATACTTCAACTCACTATCTCGCAAGGAGACATGACTTACATGTCTTGAATGGATAGTCCACTCATCCCATTTCGCTTTTATCTTTAGTAGTTTGTTCTGTTCAGATCTTAAGTCCAAGGCATGATAACTGGTAAATTTTATCAATACCTGATAAAGGAGATAAACGCTACACCATAATTATCCAAGAAAAGTTACCATGTCAGACAAACTTAAAACGACAATGTAGTTCTTACGATTCAGTCCCGAATATATATAACAATCCCATAACAAAATTGAGAAGGGATCTATACTACACAAGATATTAAATATTCCAATAATGCCATGGATAAACTGCACCAAAACTATTAAGGTATGAATTTAATGAATGCTCAATCAACAATGTTGGGCCAACTATGTGGGTCGGCTACACAAATCTTATTTGATCATCCTGCTTTATCAAAAGCCATACTTTCTGATAAATCATATGCCAACATTTCTATTCTCCCTATCTCACCCTCTATTTTGCCTTCCTTATTTCTTTTTCTTTTTTGCTAGGAAAATTGTTTGAGCTAGATGGTTAGCATAAAGTAGGGTTTCGAACCTAGGCCTCCAATACAATGCCAATGACTTTACCATCCAGTCTATGGGCATCTTCATCACCACCCCAACCTCATGACCTTTTTGTATTCCCCCCTTCCTTGCTGCTCATTCAACTTGAATCATCTCAATACTTCTCAATGGTGCAGCTACATGTTTCTTAGCTACGCAACATTCTACACGATAAAGCGTGATCAATTAAAGACATGTTTTATAAACTTCCCTTTAGTTTAACAGGTATACACCAATCACACAATACTCCAAAAACACTCCTCAACTTCATCCATCCTGCTTTAATTAAATTGGCAACCTCTTGTTTGTTATGATGCAGCTGGGAGCATGGTAGGACAAAAGCATACTTCGAATTCTGTTGAAGCGTAAGTTTGTTAGAGGGAAACAAGGGAAACACCTCTTCTCGGGTGCCAAACAAGCAAACCCTAATGTTCTCTAAAGAACTTAGAATCCAAAGGCAAATTTTATTAATTATTAAGAAAAAAATTGCCCTACAATCTTCCATAGCATCTACTTATAAGAGATAAAACCCTAAAACCCTAACAACAATTTATTATAGCCCCTCATCAAATCTAATCCTAGTTGTACATTCATAAAATAAGCAAAAAGAAACAAAATGACTCATATACCCTCACTAACCCTAGCAGCAATAGTGTAAACAATATTGCTACAGTACTATGCTACAACAACTACTATAGCACCAGTGAAAAACTTCTGCAACAGTACTTGTGAGCAGTACCTTCAATTTAAGAGTGATTGCTCCTACATCATGTTATCTCCCTTCCTATGGAAAATCAAGCGTAGAAAACTGAATATGCTCACTTTTTGAATTCTTTTAATTCTAACTACTTCCTCATATCTATTTATGTTTTTATAAATTACATTCCATATGTTTAGTCCCAGTCTTTTCCTTCTCTTGTTTCTTTTTATTTATTTATTTATTTATTCGAAAGAATCTTTAGAATTCTAAATAGCATGTACCCCTACTTTAGTTTCATCAATTCAAACTTTATCATCAGTGTCTACAAGGCCTAAATATTTGATAACAAGCCAACACATGGAATCCTAAACCTGGTGACATGTGGCATCTAAGGCTAAATAGCCTCCCTCTTTCAATAAGAGCTTATTTGGATCAGGATTAGGAAAGGTCAAGCTACGGCTCAATGATGGCCAGGGTGCTAAACAAGTCACCCCAGCCCATTCTTTGGTATAACTTGAAGATCTTGGATTGTGGCTGGAGCAAGGATGAACCAAGCTACTTGAGCGGATCGTCCAATATCCAGGGCAGCATATCTTCCACCTTGGTCACCATGGGAGGAACGAGGTTCATATTGTCCGTCAGACACAAAACACACTCAATGCAAGCTCATGGGCCTGCATCTATAAAATCCTGTGAGCACTATGAGTGGGAAGGGCCAATTAGCTTGATAATTCAATAAAGAAAATTCTGCTACACAGCCATCCGGGGGCCTGAATCCTCATATAAAGGCTATCAATAACTCATTTCAAAGGGTTAGAAAAACATGATGGAAATTCATAACTTACAAGGATCAAGTTCCCACTCTATGGATTCTCTCTTGCTGCTACTTTTATTGCTCTCCCTCTGCAGCACCCTCTTGCTATCACTAACTTAAATGGTTCTCTTCACTCTCCATACAATAACCTACCTATCAATAATGTGACTGGAGATTTGTTTGTCGCTTTCACATTTGTTATCTCCATAATCACAGCTCCATCACATATCTTTTAACATGTCCATAAATATATTATCACTCTTTTCTTTCAATAACTTTCAGAACACTTCCTCCCTAATGATCCTATCATATACTTTCTCCTAGTGAAATGGAGGCCCTCCTCCTCTCTATACCTCACAATTTGCTACAGATGTTGGCATTACAACGTACTGAGTTCATGCACGGACAAAATTTGGGTGCAAATCTTCCGGCTTTCCCTATAGTTTGAAGGGTGCACAGTCAAATTATTATTTAGCCAAAGGAAGAATCTAGTTAACACAGTACAATAACATTCACAAAAATTATAGTGAACATAAAATGAATAGATTTGTAAATGAACTTGTATACAAGTCACAACCTATTATAGATTTAAGCAATATTTTTACTATTAAAAATTTGGATGAAAACAAAAGCCACAATAAATGAATTCACTCTAAACATAATGAACAATGCCTACAAGCATCTAATGGGGACAAAAGCAACTCACTTTATTCTTAAGTAACTTGAAGATATCTGCGGCAGGGGTGCATCTCCCTCCCTGAAACCATTTGGTATGGAATCAGAAAAAGAACTGAGGCAAAAGAATTGATTAATTAGATCCATTCAACCACCCTAAATAAGTTCTTTTTTTTTTTTCTTTTTTTTTTTTTAAGAAATAAATAAATAAACAATAAATTAGAAAGAACAAAAAATCAAAGCTGAAGTAGTCTCTCACTGGTCTTCTGAGGCCACTAGAGAGAACCAAATTGGACTAAGTCTTCTTTCGCGCTTAGCACTGGCAGCATCCAGCACAACTTGGGGAGGAACACTTAATTCCCCAAAAGGAGCTGCCCTTTTTCGGCGAATCCTGCGCAACTTTTTTGGTTTAACTGATTCTGGAGAGACAGAAGCAATGCTATTCTTTTCATCCTGAACTTTTGATTTGCGTCCATGATCTTTAACTTTGGTTTTACGCACTTGTGCTTCACTGTCAGGGACATGTGTAGGTTCTGATTTTGCAGAAGAGCCTTGTGAATTAAACTTAAAGGACTTTGTTCTATTTGCAACTTCCACCAAACAATTTAAAGGTTTCCAAAGATCAAGCTTCCCCTCCCATGGTTCAGCACCATTCTCTGTTTCTTTATTGGAAACAGCAAGTCTAGATGGCTCGGCAGTGGGAGAATTCTGCACCAGTAAAATAAGCAAGCATGCCAAGTATGTATTAATTAAAGCACATGCACAGCTCATTTAAGGCTAGCTGGGAAGAAAACCATGGTGGCAACCATAAAGAATAAAACTCATTGCAACACCAGTGAAACAACATGCCTTACCTGCCTTACATTCTGAGTGAACTTGTTCAGGGTCTCAGGTGAGCTTGAGCTCTCTGGATGATCTTCCACAGAATCCTCCTCCTTTTTAATGGGCTTCTCAATAGAAAAACTGGAACCTCGTAAAGCAGATGACTTTCTTGCCACAGCTTTCGTTCTTCTTCCAGTCATAGTAGTCTGTGTCGATACTCTGGGAGTGCTAACTACCAGTGACGAGAGTGATCTCTCCTTTCTTCTAACTGGTAATGTAACTGAGGGCACAGCTTCAGGTGCCTTCACCTTTCTTCTTTTGAAAGGGAAAATCTTGGCCCTTACATCTTGCAAATTGTGGTCTGGCCTGTTTACCATGAATCAATGATTACACTTTAATAACATAGTACACCTCTGTTTACATAAGTTTTTCATAATGCAGTAGCCTTAGTCATGGAAATGCAGGCAAATAAATTGGTACATAATCTTATGAAAGATTACAGAGTGCCATTGATGTTTCTGTTCCTTCCAGATTTGATTTTTAAGACATATGACAAGTCGGGTCATTAAATTATTCAATTAACACTTCTAAAAATTTACATAAGTTTATCATAATGCTATTCTGATCAAACCTTAAGAGCCATCACAGTATCACACTATATATATATATATATATATAAATAAAACATTACAATGCTGCCATCAAACTGTGGATCCACCCCTAATCCTGTACTACATGTGAAAATTAATGAATGCGAGAAGATCCATAGCATTCAACAAACTACCCGTTTATTGTATTGTATTTGTATGTCGTCATGCATACAAATGCTATTAGTTGAGTGGAGTGTGCCTTACACATGTGCAATGCAATTAATCAAGCAACATGTGCTCCCTCTAGTAGGATACAAACTTGTACAGGCCAACCATGTCAAATTGAAGCAATCATTTTCGCATGATACAGAAGTTTGCATTATGATATTATATATAAACCAAATGAATGACATGTAAACGGGAAAAATAATTGAGAGAGAGAGAGAGAGTAGCACAGAAATAGGTAAGACGAAATATTAGACCTCAGCTTCTCCAATGGGACACAACCGAGATCGATATTGCATATTGGACAGCATTCTAATTCCTCATCCGAAAGCTTCTTATATATGCATTTCCTGCAAACTGCATGAAGTTTCAAAAGACAATACTTCAGAACTTTCCTGTTCATAGAGTCCAAAAAGTACTGGGGTAAAAATTATAAACATCAATTATTCAGCAAATTCAAATAGCAATGAACATGAGAAAATCCAGCCAAAAAAAAAAAGTTAGCCTCATAGTATATTAGCGCTGGGAGGCAATTTAAAGTCTCAAATATAATTACATGCATGTAGGAATTAATTTGCAAAAAGAAAAGAAGGGCACAGACCACAACATTTCGACAGCGCATTAACCATTATACATGAACAAATATAAAATGTAACCATCGAAGAAACAGTGGAAGAGAAGAAAAACTAGATTTTTAGTATCTTCTCGCGGTGAATACTTTCTAGAGCCTTTGTTTAAAACCTCAAACAGAACAAAGATTTTTTGCCAAGTGCACTCAATATAACTTATATTAAGAAAAAGATAAGATAAAAATAACCCATTAGTCTAGTACCGCCTGATTTTCCAACGGCCAAATTACATTCCTGATAGTTAAACATCCATATCTTATCAGTCTAAGTAGATCAATGAAACAGGAAGCTTGCTTATTCTTATTTGCTAAAATCAACCCATACCCATTAATCGTCGCCTATCTAGCTAAGGTCTGCAATCAGTAAATCTTAGAACAAATGAATTAAAACTTACAAAACATGAAAAACACCGAAAACCCACATGCTGAGAATATTAATACGAAATGCCCATATCAATTCAAGCCAGACCCAGATAAGAAAAACGCAAAATAACAAGTAGCCAGATCATAAAAACGCAAAATAACAAGAACCCAGATCATGAAAACCCAAAATGCAACCAGTACACATGAAAAAGATTCAAAATTTGAAGAATTGCAATCAAAATAAGCTGAAATAAACAAGATTTTGAAACACGGAGAAACAGATTTGAGGATACTCACACGTATGGAGACATTCAGATATGGTGGTGGCATCTCTCAGGAGCTTATTGCAGAGAGGGCATGTCATGCATGCCGCAATCGTCTCTCTTCTCACTTTCACCACTTGATTCGACATCTTCCCACAAAACCTTTCAACTCAACCCTTGAAAAAGTCTAGAGCTTTAACCACGTACCCATATGGTGCATGTTAGCAAAGCACAACCACACTTGGAATTTACGTCCATTTCTCTATGTTTCACCTGCATTAAACACATGAGAAGGGACTAACAGCAATCAGGGAGGAAATATGAAGGAAAATACCAAATATATGCACACACACACACATATATATATATATGGGAATCACGAGATGTGTGTGTGCACAGAGATGAGAGAGGGGGAGAGAGAGAGAGAGACCTGTTTGATCTGCGGTGAGATTTGCGAAAGAAGCGACGTGGGTTTTGCGGGATTTGGACAAGAGGGGTCGTGGATGATGATCTGTTTTAGGAGACGAAATCGAGAGGCTCGTTTGAGAGCATGAACCAATCTATATATATATATATATTTCAAAATTAAAAGTGGAAAAAAATAAAGGACAGACGATTTCAACAGCTAATTAAAGCGGGGGTTGGAGATAAATTGCGCCGAGGGTGTGTAGTGGAGTAAGATGCGCACGGTGTTACGTGTGTGCGTTTCTGCGACGGCGTGTTTTGGACTATTGGTGGGTGCGCTGTATTAACATGTTAGGAAGCGCATTTTAGCGCGGTCAGCAAACTGCAAAGTAAGCCAGGGTATAAGGATTTATTTATTTATTTATTTAATTAACTATTAGGGGTATCTTAACTCTTACTCTCGCTGAGATTTCGGTTTAGACTATTCATCTAACAGTTCATGTGAGATGCCTTATACTCACACAAGCAGCGATTTCTATAAAGAGTTGAAATGATAACCTCTAAGGAGGACATCCAAAACCTGACTGCTTAACCAATCCCACAAGAGCTAAGGATTTGAATCACATTATTACGAAGAATGGAGAAAGAAAGGAAAAAACAAAAAATAATGCTGTAATTGTTTTTACCCTTGTATGAGGATTTTTAATTGTAGTAAAAATGATCATGAATATTTGGATGTGTGGAGATATATATTTTATGTGTTTTTAAAAACATTAGTTAATATGAGAAGATAGTATAAATGGTAAAAGATCATGGTACATTGATTAAAGGTTTTGAATTCGAGTTCTTACCTTCTCACTATCACATATAAGAGCTTGTGGGTAGCATGTGCGTTATGGGGATTAGTTTAAATCCAAAGGTTTGAGATATTTCTCGTTTGGTTAAAAATAAAAAATAAACATTTATTTACATATTTGAATGTTTTTATAATATCGAAATGTCATATAGGTATTTTTTATCAAAATGTTTTTATATTAGCATGTAAAGCCAATAAGTTAAGGGTAATAATACCATGTTGTGTGCAATCATACGGTTAGTGTGTTGTCACTCATACGATTGTGTATAATAAATAATGCACGATTAAATGATTGACAACACACAAATTATGCAATCATACATAGTACAGTACTGTCATCACAACAAATCCCAACTCAACTAAGTTTCCAGGTCTTATTATCTCAATGAAAAAACACGTCGAATAATAGAAAATTTATAAAAAAAAAAAAAAAATTACACCAATATGAATGCAAGCAAGAAAGGGTTAGAGCAAAACAGAGTGTAAAAAACGGCATTGCGTTCACATGAAGGCAGAAGACTGGCGGTCTGCCGTGTGAGAGATCTTGGAATAATTTGGAGGAAGTCAAAAAGGGTGTATGGGTAAAGGGGGCGCGTGAAACCTAGGGAGAGCATCATACATCTGAGCTTGCTTTTATACATATCACTGAACCACAGGCACCAGGCGGTGGAGCCCACTGAGAGTGTGTGTTCTTGATGAAACTTCCTCTTTCAGCTTCATTCTACAAACCCAATCATTCCCGTCCTTTTTCATTTTTCTTCGTCTGCAATCTCTATGTCCTCTATAAAGGCGTATGTGTGCTGCACCCGATTTGGACCCTCTGGCCTTCTTCCATGTCCTCCTTCCTGTTTGTCCAAGATAAAACTGCAACTGATTTCAATTTCTACCAAATATTTTTCTCTTTAATTTTTTTTTTTTTTTTTGATGAGCTATGCACAAGTGAAGAAAGGTGTTAAAATTGATGCAAAACTTAAATTTAGATATTTCGAACATATATGTAATAAACTTTAATAGTTAAGCTAACAAGCATTTTTAAACCTATCTTCCATGAATGGAGCATGGGCTCACGGTCAGGTAAACCCTGTCAATTCAGAGAATTTATGACGTCTAGCTTGCCACAAATGAGACGCCAACGACGAAGTGGAGAGGTGGTTTCAAGGAGTTTGGATTCGGTGTTAAGTTGCAAAAACTTATTACATTACGTGCGGATGCATAGGATGACGACATGTGTTACAATAACATGTTTCTAAATAGAGAAACTTAGTACTTTGTTGAAACATGATGTTTCTCTATGCAAAAAATTAACATCGCTCATTGCATGAAATGGTCTACGTGGCACGATCCCAATCACCAAGCACGAAGATGGATTAAAATCTTTATTTTTTATTTATTTTGGAATATTATACGAAGTCTAGTGTGCGAGGTCTTCCTTTCTCATAATGATCCGCAGTGCTTTAAAAGTCTTGCTTAGATGTGTAGACAATAATAAATGCACACTAGTCCTTATTTAGAACATGGGAAGCTAGAAAAGGATTAAAAAAAAAAAATTTCATGTTCTGCTAAAAAATAAAAAATAAAAAATAAAAAATTTCCTGTCCGCTAGTCAGGGCCGGCACAAGTGCAACCATGTGCATGCCTTCAACAAGCATCCTTGCAACCATAGTGTTATTTTTTTCTTTATTATATCTCTAACTTAAATATCAGAATGTCTTCATAACCATACTAGTACTGCACGAGTAGTAGAAGTTATAGACGAAATTTTGGAGTTTCTCATTGGTTCACTTATTTGCGAGAAAATTTGTTTCTAAATTGAAGATTAGAATCCACCATCCAATCACCCTATATACTTGTTTGAGAAGAATTTCACTTCCCCACTTATTGGCTTAGTCTACTAGAGTCGATCGATATTGACCCACTTATATATTTGCCATTCCTAATATGGTCACACCTCTACCTGTATCTCATTAAATTGAAACCTTATCTTATATAACTTGAGAGTTGCTGTTTTGAAGGAAACCATTCCTAAAAATTCTAGGCAGGTCCACGAGTAGTAAATAAAGTGATTTCTCTTTAGATATATAATTGCAATTGCACCAACCCCATCCTGATTATTTAAACAAAACACACTATGCAATCATTTTGGATGAAAATGGGTTGCAGTCTAAAAGGTGGAGAAGTTCACCATACTTGTTTGACAAAATATGTCAAAAAGGGTGGATGGGTAATTGATGGCCGCGTGCACCTTCCCAAGAGTGTGTTACATACTTACATGGGCATGATTCACCAGGGAAATTTAGAAGGTCCCACCACTCTGCCACGCAGTAGGCACACCTATCAGAAGTACTCCCACATATGGCAAGTCCCATCGGGTCGGATTTCGGATTATGGGTGCCCCACCTACCCCAAGAGTGAAAAATATATAAATCAAATAGTTAAGACTGCTAACTTGCTGTATGGGTGTTGAATCAAGGAACCGACCCTTCTATAAATTAGACTAAGTCAATGGTCCTTAGATCTAGCGGCATGACCTACATCAAAAAAACACATGAAATTTAGAAAAATCTTGGATCACATGACAAAAAAAGAAAGTCTTAAAGCTGTTTAGTTTGGATAGATTGGTAGGTTTACGTCAGATGTTGCCTAACTTCACAATTTTTTCAAGGGATGAATTAATAATTATTGAAATTTGTACCTAGAGAATCAAGTGCCCGTAAGACCAACTATTAGCTAGGTTTGTCTTGATTGTTAACTGATGTAAAGTAGATGTTGACCTCGCCTTTGTTCTTGAAATCAGTTGGGCTGAAGATTTAGATATCCTGTTGCCAAAAACAATAATAACAATAAAATTTCTCTTTCCCCAACCCAAAAATAAAAGCAAAATGCAATGAGAACCTCACTTTAACTCGAGTGATTACTATTTGCTTTTAAGGCATCAAAGACATGTTTGAACCAAATTATACACATATTACGCAACAAAAGCTTGTTTTACATAATTAAGGACGCCCAAAAGGCCAAAAGTCGTCAAAAACGCTCCAACTTCTCCATCAACTTTAACATAGCAATTCTTTTAATGGTCAGGGCAGAGTATTGTGCACTCCACTGTGGGAGCTTTTCCACTTTCGAATAAGTTAGGTGAAAAACAAAACTTCCAAGTTCCAACCACACCTACCTTGTATAGGAGGTGTCGAACCAAGACCGTTGGCTTCAATTATATGTACACATATACACATACACATGCATTAGTGTTTATTGTTTTCATAATAATACTAGAAGGCTTCAAAAGTTTCAGACCCAACAGTGTCAGTGCCCCACTTTTCCACATATGAGCATGACCCAACATACCAAAAGTGATACTCCAACTCAACAAGGCATTAATTTCAATTACATTAAGGGTCATGCTATTGTCATCACATAAAATATTTTAAACCTCTCATTTAGTTTACTTTTTTTAAAGGTTTTATGAAATATATAAAAAGTTTCTACAAAAACGAATCACGTAGTTTATTATAAAACATTATTCTGGACAACTTTATTGAAAACTTTTTTTCCAAAATCTATTATTTAAGAAGCCTTTTTAGCCATTTTTCATGAAAAATGAAATAAATATTGTAAATGGCCAAAAAAATCCCACTAAAATGATAGATTTTGGAAAAACTTTCTTTTATAAAGTTGTATAGAATGATGTTTTCTAGTGGAAAAAGCGGCTAATTTTCATTTAAACCTTTTAAATTTTTCATAAAACCTTAAATATTATAAATTAAAGGGGGCTTAGAGTACCTTGCGTGGTGGCAATAGCCCCTCCCTTACATTAAGAGTAACTAATATATATAAACATGCGACAAGAGGCATAGCTGCCTGTTGATCCCCTAAGCATGAATCAAAGAATTTGTTTCCTGAGTATTAGATAGTTTACGGTTAATCCAAGAGAATGCGATAGATCAAATAGCTGTGATCATCAAATGCAAGACACCTCATGAGATGAGCCCTGTTGTACACTATATTTATAAGCATAACGCAGCTTGTCATCGAGCTTCTAATCTAGCATAATGATATCCATATACACTTTGTGCCAGATTTTAGGAATAATCACAACAGGAAGAATCATGAATTGAAATTATCAAATTAACATGGAAATAAATTTAAACATGTACTCGTTCAAATTCATCCAAATAAGATGACAATAAATTCAAGCATGTGATGGTTCATCAGATGCTAGCACCTGAATTGGATGGATCAAGTAGTTAACCTTTTTCCCCAAGGCCACAAATCATTCAGGCAATAGCTGCCGCTTCATCTGATCTCCAGCTTGAGAGAGAGAGAGAGAGAGTTAGTAGCTCCTTCATCTTCTTTGAAACCCTTTTTATTTTTTTTTTAAATTTTGCCGAGGTCATCTTCTTTGAAACTGATTATGTGTGTATTAAGACCCAACAAGACCTTTATGCCGGGCATAGGAAATTATTGACAAGAAAAGAGATGCACAAATCATTCCTGTGAGGATGACCACCTGGAAACAGAGAGAGACAGAGTTCATTCAAGTGTGCTGAAAAAGCTTCGCTCAAATGCCATGGCTAAGTATTCAAGCTGATGTACTTCTATGGGGTATTGACTAAAGAGGTAGTGATGTACTCCGCGTACCCATTTAAATACGTATCCATGGCCTTCCTTCCAGGTATATGGAATGTTCATTCCAAATATTGCAGCCACCAAAGAATATATAGACAAACAAACTGTCCCAGAACTTAGGAAGAGCTCAAGCTGCAGCAACAAAGAAGGAAAAAGTAAATTTAGTAAGAAACCAAAAATTTTGCAGCCAGAAATTCAGACCAGGAATAGATTATATTTAAATTAAGATCGAACAATAAACCAAGTGCAGCAGTGGGAGAGAAGGAGGTGATAATAATCATGGGCAAAGAAATGGATATACTAAGATCTTAGATACAGCACCTGAATCAGCTGATTTCGATGATTGTCAAGCTGCAACATGAATTAGATCATATAAAATTAATACTATGTCAAAATACTTTCATGGTTTTATATACACACCAGGGATGATTTGATAATCCAATAAAAAATTCCAAATTTTAAGGTAAAATAACTGTTTGATCTAGATATTCACCTGAAAAATGAAATTTTACCTTGAATTATCAAAATCTTCCTCCAGTAATATCATCAATCTAATTTTATCATGGTTAGAATTTCAAGTTGTCCAACTGTTTACCTGAATATTAATGTAATCCTCAGTGTCATCAATGTATTCACGCAGCTGGAAAGAAAATAATATTCATCTATTCGTCACTAATCCAACATAAAATAGAGATGAGAGAAGTCATGCTTTCCAAAAATCCTCCAATATCTGCCCTATTCAGATAAATATGCTTCTGAATACAAATTACATATGCAAGGCCACAGAAGAACAGTTAACATGCTAAATAGATATGGAGCATACCGTGCTTAATTTGTTCAATGTGCCATCAATTTGCATGAAGTAAGCCTGCCAATTATCAGTGTTCTGTTTAGAATTTAATTTCAGTTTAGCAAGATTGATGGCAATTATATCTGAGTTATTACCTCAAGCAACATTTCAAGGTCCTCAACATCATTCTCCCCATGAATTGTTCCTGCACTTGCCCTACTTGTTTTGGATATCTTTGAGCCTATAGTAGGGGAGGTAAGGAACCAATCAGGAGCACCACAACCACTGACAGGTGAAGAAGCCCCAGCCAATTTTCTTGACAAGTAAAGGTCTGCCATATCGTCATCATCATCCAGAAGTTGTTCAAGCTCATCCCTTACCTGGAAAGCAGAATGCTTTCAAGAAAATAAATTTAAATTTATAAAAACTGGAAGTTACTCTATAGTTGTACTGACTTCAACCTATGGGCATAAAATAATATGTGCTATTATGCATCACCGATATAAAACAGTTGAGAAAACTTATCGAAAATTGGGTTGAGATACTGATATTAGGATTGAAGTCTATCCAGGGGGTGTATTTTTGGGCCAGTATTGTGTAGCACTACTGTATCATTTCAAAAATCACTAATACTACTTTACCAATTGTGATGTCTCCCCCAGTGTCAAGGAGCATCTGGTTCTTCTTTTAGCAATGGAACTTCTGGTATATTCAATTAAAAACCACCTTCAAATGGAATCACACTGCAGGAGGCTTCTATGTTTGCAGGTGAAGATCCTTCAAGTCATGATTTTTCTTAGTCACCTCGATCCCGTTTGGTATGTTTCACCAAAGTTCTATATGAGTCTGATCTTCTAATTGCTATTCGTAAAGGAGTAGGCTGTCATTCTCAACACATCTTTTCTAATTTTGTATCCTTTTGTTATTTTATCATCAAAATGTTTTTCTTTATTTATCATCTGTGTCGTATTGTATCAAAAATAAGTGCATACATGTACTTCCATGTGTGCAAGGTTCCCACCCCACCCCTTGGCACCCACCCACCAAGGTGGCGGGCCCCAGGTTGTCACACCCCAATCATCATTACAGAGAATTTGAGAATTCAGAGAATTTGATACTTTTGGTTAACATCACAAATAAAATACCCTGAGATCCAATCTTCCAAACATGGTGATGCCTGTCAACAAAAGGTCTAGAGGCATGTCTGACATGTTATCTTTTCCCTACCTTTTTATATCTCTCGAAGAATTGGAGTGACTTTGTTAGATACCATAATTTAAAATTCAGTTAGATACCCTGCAACACTGAAAAGCAATTGTCCAAGGTATACTCGCTCGACTTTTTGTTGGTCAACCTCTTACAGCATCTTGAATATGAGCATAAAAAATATTTAAACAACACCATCTAGAAAGAAAGGAATTCAACCATCAAGAAAGAAAAAAATTCGGCCACCATGTTTTAGAGTCTACATGCCATTGTGATATTGACATACCTTTTGAACCCGATTGGTTAACCTTGTCATTGCACTCTTCAATTTACGTACCCGGTCCAAATTACGACTGCTAATCTGCGCATAATTGTAATTGTTTCACCAGAAAACAACAAAGCAGAAGAATATTTCCTAAATTGTACACAAGTTTAGATAATTGAACATACTGGTTAAAGGTAATAGCAACTGAAATGAATAAGCAAATATTTAATCCAATTTGACATATAAGAAGAAAGGTTCGCTAGCAACTGCACTTTATAATTAGTTTTCTAAACGAAAGCATTTTGAAACATGGTTACAAATACAAATATGCCATATAAGTTTGTAAGGTGCAGAAAATTATAGAACCCAGTCCTAAGGATAATTCCCTGTTCTGAGAACAAAAAGAGCATCTGGGAGAACTACCAATTGTGTCAGAACCAGCACTTACAGGAATTCCATTCCTAAAGGTGTAACGGAACCTTTACTGACAAATCCTTTTAGTGTGCACTTTGTTGGCACACCTTAGTTTACGCTATAGAGTAAGAATTGTAAAGGATATTATCAGACGAGAGGCAGGTAGGAGAACAAATACCTATTATTCATTTTTACTCATTCTCGGCTGTGGTTTTTGGACTTCTACATTCCAACCAGTTTTCTTCTTGTAAGAGTGTTTCAGGATCTGTCATTGTGTATTCTTATTATTACCACTTAGAAAACTCAAATATAATTCTTGTTATTATCACTTAGAAAACTCAAATACGGAGTATGATATAACTGAGCTTTGTCCCAACTATCTGGGTAGGTTAATCAACTGTACAAGCCACCAATCCAGCCAGCTTACACAAGCTCTAGAGTCTTAAGATGATTTGTGTATGTTAACCAATATGATCCCAAGAAGCATATGGTCCTTGCTGAACATTCTTGAAGTTTATACATCAGAACATTATAATAGAAGTTGATATCATACACTCCTCTCCAATTAGTATAAATCACTTAATTGTGAGTAGTTTTCCTTCAAGTTATTTACAAATACCCAAAAATTTCCATAAAAAACTAAATTTACACATTGGATGACGAACCACAATAATACAGAGTTCAAATTTGATGTGGGAGCTATGCATCTGTGGAGTGACCCTTATTGGCTACTGCATCATCCTAAAAATTGGTGCCAATGCTGTGATTCTTTCAGTTCCAGATATCGAAAGTAGCAAGGCACGGGTGTATGCATCCCCACAACCACTCTGCTTTAGTACCAAACAATGAAACAAGTACCTAACAATCCAAGGAAAACCTTGGTTCAATAACTACCTGAATTTGAACTGCAACTCAGTTTTGGCAGGTGAAGCAATTGGGAATTTGGCATGACCTAAAAAGGGAAAAAATTAGCCGGATATCCCAACCTTCCCTCCCTATTACCCAGCAGTAATTTCTTGACAGAAGTGGGAATATCCTTGAAGATGAATGTGTCAACAGGCACCTCAAGAAAATAATCTCAACAGATGAACTTCTAGCCCAATGGGAAGACTTAAAACAACTCCAATGAAATAATGCAATGCTCTCGTACAGATAGAGGACTAAATATTGACCTGTGATTATCCATAAGACTGCCAATGATGGAAATTTGAATTTTGAGTAATGCAATCATCGGGATTCTAGGATAACATAGTCCTGCAAGCAACAAATTAATAGAGAGTTTACTAAGCAAGACTTCACCTTGGACGTAAGCTCGTCTAAAGCAGGGTAAGCAGCAGTCTCCAGTTCTCTGGTACGAGCATCAAGAAAACTACAAATGCCTTCTAATGCAACTTCTAGGGCCCGGAATTCAAATGGAAATTCTACATTGCATGACTGAGAGTCTCAGACCATTGGAATAGCACAAATCAGGAACAAGCAAAAAAATTATAAGCACCAAAATAGCAGATTACGCTAACAAGAAAATGATACTTTTGTAAAATTCTGTCAGTCTTAACACTGAGGAACACCTAAACCCACAATAAAAAAAGCTCAAAAGCGAATAATTCTCCATGGCATACCATTTTACTCACCAATATCAACATCATTTTGCTTCCCCAACTGCTCTTCCTCTTCTCCTTGTCCTTGGAAAATGGCATTTACCAGAGGCAACCGCCTTTTAAGTTCCTCGACAATAGGAATAACATTATCATCCAGGGGATCCCGAAGCAATACCTACCCCAAAAAAAGCGCAATTACGACAAATACCCACTTCAATTCACTTGAAAATGACCTGAATTCTCATTATGTTTACCGATTACTCCAAACAGAACAGCCCAAAATTCTAATTCAGAAAATAAAATGAACTAATAAAGGTTTCATATTCCCCAGCCAAAACACAAATATGACAAACACCCACTTCAACCAAACTTGAAAATGGCCCGAATTCTCATCATTTATACCAATAACGCCAAACAGAACAACAGAAAATCTACCTGTGAAAACCGAATGAACTAATGATAGACTCATTTTTCCTCAATATTTTGAAAATACTACTCTTTAACACACTCTCATGGTTTGCCATTAACAGTAACTACTCTTAAAGATTTATTTATAGTTTACCTCTTCTGCAGTGATGATTGCTTTGATGTGCTGAAACCAAACCCAAGCACAAGCAAAATTAATCAAAACTATCAACCAAAAGAAAACAAGGCCAAAAACGAATTAAAAAAACCAGAAGTGAGTCGAAAATTCACCTCCAAATTGAGAACAATCACTCTTTCCCGGCCTAAAATCGTCGAAGGATACGACAACAGAGGATCGAGAATTCGAAGATCTCTGGCGTGAATCTGCACTCTGCTCATGATAGCATACTTATCCACATCCAAAATCGTGCCTTTCCCATTGTGATCTATCGAAATCCAGCTCCTTGAAACCGCGGTTTTCTTCTTCGAAGCCATTTGAATATCCAGTGGAACAATGAACCCATCTCGACCCATTCTTTTCGAATCACCGCTATGAAAAAACCATACGCTATCTGCCTATCTTCGCATATTAATGCGAAGATAAAAAAAAACAAAAACAAAGAAAGAATATAATTTTAGAGAATTGTTCTGCGTGTCGGTGAATGATGCAGAGTTTGCTGAGTACGTTGAGAATTCAGTTGAAATAGAGTTGAACTGTGAGGAGAGAGAGACAGAGAGAGAGAGAGAGAGAGAGAGGACTAGGGTTTTGGAGAGTTGGGGGGTAGAAGACGTAGGAGTGTGGCAGTGGGGGAATGATTGGAGGTGTGAGATATTTGCATGGCTCAATGGCAGGTAGTGGAGTGGTGTTGGAGTGAAAGATAAAATGGGGCAGACAAGGTTTCGAAAAACAGGCGGTTAGTGTTAGCTCCACTCTCATTTGTGAGCGCGTGTAAACAACAGTCCCCCTTTCTTTCACTCATTCGTTTCTTTATTTTTCTAGGCCTTTCAGTTGCCACTCCGCCTGAGAAGACATGTTCAAGTTCCTATTTTTATTTTTATTTTTATGAGGATAAAGGGTAAGAGGGATCCCTCATGAGGGGAAAAGTGTGCGTCTATTTGCCAATTTATGTACACTTACCTAAATGGGTCAAAGTAGGCAAGTGTCATCTAATGATATAAATAAATAAATAAATAAATATATATATATATATATATATATATATATATATTTTTTTTGGTGCATTGGATGATATATCTTGATTACACGTCTATGGTGACATTAAATAAAGAGGGGACGTTATGTCGGTGAATATAAAAAGAGCATATGTTTGGTGAGGGGCATACTAATTTATCTTGTTATGAGCTCTTTCGTGTTTTTTAGATATTTTAGTTATCCATTTTAAGACACTCATAACATCATCATATTTATCATGTTTAAATTATTATATTAGTTCAAATTTCGTTGAAATATGTTATCAAATGGATCTACAATAATCAATGGAGCAAAAAAAATTATACACAAACATCGTTAGGAGAAACTCATCAATACATCAACAAGGGTTAATTAACAAAATATTTAATTTGAGATGAGCATAAAATTCATGGAAGAGGAGTCACACCCAACTTACTTTACACCGCAAAAACCAAATGCTGCATCATGCAACAGCTATAAGCGACCTTTTACCTAGACTATAGAAAAGTGTGCATATATGTGCCAATTAAAGCAATGAGAAAGACTCACAGAGGTAGCCCTGGTGATGGCCTTTTCTCATATTGGTCCCCCCTAATGACGTGAGTAATGAGACGAGTGATTGCTTATACGCTAGAATTGACTCGAGTGTTTTCCTCACATTCCTCAGAGCGCGTGCGGAGGACACCACGTGGGGCTAAAACTCACATGAGATTGATGTCCGTTTCCCCACCGGCCTGCATTAATGAAAATCCAACGACTCATTCAGGTGTCCTGTTTGGCTTTCGGGAAATTCTCTCTCCACTCACGAATGAAAATTTTCCCATTCCCGTTAAGGAAATTCTATTCCTACATGAAGGCGTGTCATTCTAAATGTTGCTACAAAGACCCATAATAATAATAAATTCAAACAAAAAGAGGAAAATCGAAGTTCCAACTTAAAGAGAAGCAACAAAAATAGAAAAATGGAAAAATAGAAAAAGCTATACTAGGAAAATATACATAAAAGATAAAAAGTAGAGAAATTATAGGTTCAAACGGTGTCGTTTTGGTAAAAATTTGAGCAACTATGTTACCCAAAACAACAACAATTTGCTAATATACAAAAACAAGCATAAAGTAGCACCGAGAAAAAACAAATAAGATTATTCATACAAGTATCCAACTATTTTAGACCTTTGTTTTTGATTCATCAATCCACCCCCCAAACCCCCCCCCCCCCCCCCCCCCCAAAAAAAAAAGAAACAGATTGTTTATATGCCAGTATTTTACGAAACATATTGTGAATCACATTTAACAGATTTAACAAGTAAATCAAAAACTTTACTTTGTTAAATTATCATGCTTAATGGCTAGTCATGATTGAGTGGTTCACAAGTCTCTTTTATATAAACAACGATTGGTAAGGTAATTATCCATACATATAATTCACGTAGTGTTATATGCATTAATCTTCTGTATTAATTCACTTGCTTGATGATGGAATGTTGATTTGTTTTAACTACAGCAAATTATTTAACACCGACCTGTATAAAGAGTTGGAGTAGAGAATTATTGCAAATAGTATTTTTCCCAAATGATTTTATTTAGAAAAATAAAAAGAAGAAGATGTGAATTACAATGCTCGTGCAGCTTACGATGTGACTTATGTGACATCGTCGCTAAATAGTTACCAGCTTAGTGTAAACTTATGATAGCAAAATAAAATTTTATAATGCATTATTGTACCTTACTTTTAACTCATCTGGTAACTCATTCTCTCATAAGAATTTTTCAAAAGTGATCTATATTAATTAATTTATTTGTCCTGCGGCAGCTTTCACATTTGGATCCTCTCATAGTCTCGTGAATCATGATAACACGCGATCACTTTAAATAAGCAAATGAGGGTACACCATGTAAAAGGGTCATGTGAGTAATCACGTGATCATAACACTGTATGCACTGTGCAGTGGAGTACCTTTGACATAGGAGAGGAGAAAAACTTGTGTGTAATCGTGATATTAGGTCATTATGTCGACAATATTAACGTCATATCACAAACTAAAAATAACACAACGGAATGATATGTATACATATACACATCAAAATTTGATAAAACCTTTAATGTTTATGCATTTTTAGATTCATACTTGACGCATATAGTTTTTTTAAAGATATTTTTATTGACTTGTTATACGATATCGTTATGTTGGACGTGATATTACCGAGTGGCAACATGAGATCTTCTAGAAGAAGGTGTCTGGGGCAATTTACGTGCACTTTAATTAAATTTCTTTCCGAATGATTTTAAAAAAACATTATCTTATCTCGACCTAGTGCATTTAAGAATAAATTTGTAAAATATTTTCCAAAAAATTCGAATCCAAATTGATAAAATAAAAAAATTTTCCTTTTATCCACTGAACTAATTCCTTTAAGTCTACACGCAAGATTTTAACAATAGACGAAAAACTTCTGTGCCATGGTGGATACCACTTCACCGTACATAGGTAGTACTGCGAGCAAATAAAAATACAATGAGGGTGCTGCTACTGATCTCTAGTTTTTGTCCACAATTTTTCCACTTCATCGTACGGGCTTTTCCATAGTTTTTGGTCCGGCCTGTAGGACCAAATTACCAAAATGGTCATTACGGAGTATCTTGAACGCCCATGGTCCATGGTCCAGATCAACCACCGATGTCCCCGCCACCATTCCCATCATGCACCGTCATTCCACGCGTCTCGAATCTCGATGTAAACCCCAAAGTATATAAATCCAACAGAGAATCATAAAATCATATAAAAATATAAATGTAAATATAAAAAAAAATGCAAAAAACTTCCCTTGCAGAAACCTGAACATGGAGCATCCCTCTCCTCCTCCTTCTCCTCCGCCGTCTTTCTCTCTCTAGGAACTTTCTCTCTCTCTCTCTCTACATGCTTTCTCTTCTCTCTCTAAAAGGCAGCTGCATCGGATGCTTGTCTTTGACGAAAAAGGCGAAACAATAAAACCCTAGCTGGTATTTCTTTGCGCTCAAGGAGCGAATCGTGTTTGATCTGAATCCTTTTTTTCTTCTTTTTTCCCCGCAAATGTTCTTTCGGGGAGAAATCGAAAACCCTAGAGTGTCTTGATGAAGCAGGCTCGCCGATGCCAGAGGATCCTCATCCTCTCTTTGCTTTCTGTTTCTGTGTTCGCTCCTATCGTTTTGGTCTCTAACAGGCTTAAAAATCTCACTTCTACCGGTAAGTTTCAGATATCTACATCTCTTTCTCTCTCTCTCTATATAGATATATAGGCATGTATGTGTGTATGGGTTTGGTTTTTTGATTGAATTGTTATGTATATATATTCGCTGACGTTGTTTTGTGCATTCATGAATCTGTTTGTTGCAGGAGGGCCGGAGTTTATTGAGGATTTATCGAGTATTGTATGAATCTGCCTTATCTGATTTCCATTTCTGTGTTTTTTTAGTTACTCTCTGATTGGTTGACGAGAAAATCGAGGAAAAGAAAAGAAAATGAAACTTTGAATTTCATTTTTTATGTTGTTTTGTTTTCAAGCACTTTAAGAATGGCCCCGAGTAATCCAATCAGTCCTATAAGCTTCATTTTGTATATGCTTTTATTTTCTTGGTTCTAATTCTTTGCAATCAAATGGAGCTCTGTATTAAATTTGTTTAAAAAAAAATTATAATAATAGAGAACTGAGATAGATTTTGTTTAATTTGTGCAGAAATATAGGACCGATGACCTGAAACTTAATGCTTTTGAGCAGGTAATTTTGATTTGATTCGTTTCATACTGCTTTGCTTTGGAATTGTAGTTTGGGTTTTCTTAATCACTTATTTCTGTGGAATTGGTTTGGTTTGGTTTTGTCATTTAGGAAGTGGGCGAAGGCTTGAAAGAGCCAACTTCAGTTGTGTACAGAGATGGAGATTTAAATAATATAGTTAGTTATAGTTCTTCTAATGAGAATCCCAAGTCTGAGGAATCCAGAAATGTCAGAGGCAGAGATAGTTTGTTGGAAACAAATGGTTGGTGTCATTGGGCGTTCTTAATATTCTTGTAATTTTTATTCGCTCGCTTACTGTGTATCTAATCTTATTTCACTTTTGGTCAAGTTGCGGGAACTAATTATGAAGGCAAAGAAGAAAATCGGCAAAATCAGCAGAATAGTTCATCATCCGCATCGGTAGGGAAGGTATGATATTTGTGCATATACTTTATGACAACCTTGGAGGTGGTTTTAAACTTGTAATTACAATGTATAAAAGCAGGTTGCATTGGCATCTATATGAAAGATATAAACTGATTAATTTTAAGTCAAGGAAAAGGTATTTGCTAAGAGTGAAAAGGATTGACGAGGTTTTTTTATCTCCTATTTATATCGGTCTGCATTGCGAGTGGATCCTTGGAATGATTGTTCTAGTACTTTTTAGGTGTTAGACATAGCAATTTATAGTTGAGCCATCAATTCTATTTCTGCCATGTTTTGAGTAACATATCATTATTCAAAGGATTATGGAATGCAACAAGCTTTAGAGTGAGTGAGCTGGGTTTTCTCTTGTTTACTATTTTTCATTTAAGGCCTTTTAAGGGTTTTGGAAAACTCTATTGTTGTAGATTTAATCCCTAAGGTGGCTGCTTACCTTCACCGATGCCCAGTTTATTACAGTCCCTGATGGATAAAATTCATTTGATGATTTTATGTTTAAGTGTTTTTGGAGTATTGCTTGAATGCCCATCCGATGTCATGGGATCTCGTAGAATTGTCTGTAACTCTGTAAGCTTAGGTTGCCTTTGGACGTGTTGTCATTCTTCTTGTTTCTAAAAGTAGTAATAATAATTGTTTTCTATTTAAACAAACTAAAAACATTATAAATGTATTTGGTTATTGAATTTTAATGAATTGGCAAGGGTGGTCAAGGTATTGGTGGGACAGTGGTGGAGTTAGGGCAGTGCAGGTGGTGTTGGCAATGGTGGTACTTGTGGCAGTGGTGGTTTTTGTGTCTGTGGCATGAGATTTTTGGAAATAAATTTTCAAAAATTTTGAAAATCTGTGGAAGCATGAAAACTGTATTGGGATTAAGCAGATAGGAAGAAACAAAGAGGGGATAGGTCTCACCCCAGGTAATGTGATATTTTGCAATGCCATGGGAGCATAAGCAGATAGGAAGAAACTAAGAGTGGATGATGGTGCGATGCAATGGCATGACTGAACAACGACAACAATCAAACACCCTTTCTCTATCTTATCAAATGAAGATTTAGTAATTATAAGGATCTTTGGGGGTAGCTAAGTAATAATGATACAATAGTTTAACTGGGGTGGGGTTTGGGGCTCAGTGGTCCAAGCTCTACCCTGGCCTAAACCAGACTCCAGCTTTGAAGGCTTTTCCCAAACCGACCCCCTACCCTGATTGAAAATGGCCCAAACCTGTCCCATTAGGACAACAATCAAACACCCTTTCTCTATCTTATCAAATGAAGATTTAGTAATTATAAGGATCTGTGGGGGTAGCTAAGTAATAATGATACAATAGTTTAACTGGGGTGGGGTTTGGGGCTAAGTGGTCCAAGCTCTATTCTGGCCTAAACCAGACTCCAGCTTTGAAAGCTCTTCCCAAACCAGCCCCCTACCCTGATTGAAAACGGCCCAAACCTGTCCCATTAGGGCCAGGCGAGCCTGGGTTACCCTTTTAGTAAGCTGCTCTGTAATTTTCATTGTGGCTTGAAGGGTTTGAGTTCAGTGTTTATGGGTGTGTCTTGAGGATAGTGATTGAGCCGGTATGAGGATGTTTTAGGACCAATGAGATAACATGGGTTTGTTTTTGGAGTTATCTATTGGGAATTATTTTAATGATTGGGATATGAAATTGAAAGAAGCATGAGTTCTCATATGAAGATTTTCTTTTTCTTTTGTTTCTCTGTCTTTGGTTTAAACTTTAATAGCCAATGGACCTATATATATTTTTAAAATTTTATATATATATATATATATTCTGGGATGGTTCCACTGTTATCAAATAGGAAAAAAAAAAAAAAATTATATATATATATATATATATATATATTCACACACACAATTATAAACACATTATTTTTTTTTTTTTGACACAGCATAAGTTGAATTTATAATAGTATGTGCGTTCTTCATATCATTTTGGTTTGGGTTTATGAGCAGGAGCAATCCAATCGAACAACAGTGCGACATGATCAGAATATAAATTCCCAGTCACGAAGGGCAACAGATGAGAAGGTAAAAGAGATGAAAGATCAGGTGGTTAGGGCCAAAGCATACTTGAATTTTGCACCACCAAGCAGCAACTCCCACCTTGTAAAAGAGTTGAAATTACGTATTAAAGAGGTGGAACGAGCACTGGGTGAAGCGACCAAGGATTCAGATTTATCTAGGAGGTAAAATAGTTAACTATGTTTTCCCATTCTCTTGCATCTTCACGAATATTTGGGAAATAAAAAAGGACAAAGCTTGGCTACTGAACATTGAGTAGGAACTCCTCCTGAAAAGGGATGTGGCATATCCTATGATTGCCACATGTCCCACAATTTAAAAATTTTCAAACTGCTTATGTGATTTTATAGTGTCTTTATGCTTTTTATTTTTAAAAGACCAAAATACCCCATCTTTCTATTAGAATAGGATTTCTGTACTTTTCTTTTCTATAGAGGGAAAATTGGAGCCACAGATGAGAGAGAAGTGGAAGAAAGAGATCCCACGCCATCACTGGCAGAGGGATTTAGATCTCCACTGTCAACTGCTGCTGCAATTTGGACTGCCTGTTTTCACAATCCACACCATCTTCATCTTCACATCTCGATCACCACTGAACTCCACAAACTTCCATTATCAGCCCCAACAACTCTTATCCATTAAAATTAATCCAGCCTCCATTTCTCTTTCTTTTTGGGTGACATTTGAGCTATTCACTAACCCCATGTTTCCTCCATTTGTTGGGATTGGAGCTAAATTTATTAGCTTTCTATGATAATTCCATCAGGAAAGCATGGATGAACAAGGATAGTATTTTTAAATTTCCCCTTTTGTTTGTTATTGTTGCTTCTTCTTTTTTTCTCCCTTCTTTTTCTCTGTAGTTTTTGTTTTTTCCTGGAAGATTGAGTGAGAAGTAGAGAGGGACAGTGTTTGACAGAGAGAGTGTGGAGGATGAAGAGGCTCGAGGAAGGTGAGTGGGGTGTGAGGCTATTTTAGTTCTTACGAAAAAATTGAAAAAAAGGGGATGAGAATAGGTGAATGGGTAGCATGCATCTTTTGTGGTGTGGGACATGTGGCAGTTATAAATCATGCCACGTCACTTTTCAGGAGGAGTTCCTACTCAATGTTCAGTAGCCAAGCATTGTCCATAAAAAAATTGTGTTGAAGGAGCAATTTCAATGCTGATCAGTCACTTAACATTTAACAATTTCTAAATGAATTCTCATTGAAAATCATGCAAGATTTAATATAAGCATGAGTTGTTACATAAATCAAGTTCTGATCTGACCGGTGAACTTTACAGTGCTCTGCAGAAGATGAGATCCATGGAAGCTTCCTTGTCAAAAGCCAGTCATATATACACTGACTGCTCAGCCATGGCCACTAAGCTCCGCGCTATGACTTACAATGCTGAAGAACAGGTTCAGGCACAGAAGAATCAAGCAACATATCTTGTTCAGCTCGCTGCAAGGACTACCCCAAAAGGCCTTCACTGCCTTTCTATGCGGTTGACTGCTGAATACTTTGCTCTGCAGCCTGAGGAGCGGGAACTCATTAACCAGCAGAAATTGCGTGATCGAGATCTCTATCACTATGCTGTCTTCTCTGACAATGTTCTGGCTTGTCAAGTGGTTGTGAGTTCCGCTGTCTCAAATTCTATGGTAAATTCCTGATCCAACACTCACCTGAAACCAGTGTGTGGGTACGTACAACTGTGTGTCGACCTTTGTTTGCTTCCAAACTTTGTGGGGGAGCACTGGAGCACTCATGGTGTATTTTTTTAGGAAATAATTTTTTTTTCTAATTTTTGGATAGGAAATGAAACATGTTTTAGGAAATATGTGTACACACAAACACTTATATATATATATATATATATATATATATATATATATGGAATATGTGTATGTTCCATAATTTTTAGCTGTTCCCTATGTGAAGAATGCTTCGTTTCCCTATGTCAAGAATGCTTTCTGTATTCAATACCCTTGTCCTGTTGAAGTGTGAAAATTGTTTCCTTGTAAGTTGTAACATATCAGGGTAAGTTATTTGAATTAGGTAAAATTCTTAATAAACCACCGAAAAACCAACAATTGCATAATTTTGGCTTCAGTAGTTAGATAAAAGCACAGGTTGTCCATTTCAATGGATATCATTCAACTTCAACTAAGCTACATTGTTCTGATAAATTAACAGGGAGTAGTGCCTAGATATGTGCTGAGGAAGCCACTCAATATGGTTTCCATGCCTTGATTCAGGCTATTAATAAAATGTGAGAAAGCCTGATGATATTTCAAATGCAAAGTGACTAACTTTGCTCGGCTTTTTGCAGGAACCGGAGAAAATTGTCTTTCATGTAGTGACCGATTCTCTAAACTTCCCAGCAATTTCAATGTGGTTCTTATTAAATCCTCCTGGTAAAGCCACAATCCAGATCCAGAGCATGGACAGTTTCGAATGGTTATTTACCAAGTATGGATCAACACTGAAGAATCAAAATTCCCATGACCCGAGATATACTAATGCACTGAACCACCTTCGATTCTACCTGCCAGATGTTTTCCCTATGTTGAATAAGATTGTGCTCCTTGACCATGATGTGGTTGTGCAGAGAGATTTAACAGGACTTTGGAGTATTGATATGAAGGGAAAAGTAAATGGAGCGGTGCAGACTTGTCAGGAAGGCGAGTCTTCATTTCGTCGGATGGATACTTTTATTAACTTCTCAGATCCAATGGTGGCAAAGAGGTTCGATGTCAAGGCATGCACATGGGCATTTGGGATGAATTTGGTTGATCTTCGGGAGTGGAGAAGACGAAATTTGACTGTTCTTTACCATAAATACTTGCAACTGGTATGGGAATCCGTCTCCTTTGGTTTATTTTTGTCATTTTCTTGAATCTTTACATGCTTGTGGATGCTTGCTTTTTCTGTCATCCTTTCAATCATACGTACAAATCAACCAAGGGTTGCCTTGGAAGTATGATCTTTAGGAGTCCCTATTTATTATTTTTTAAAATTTACTGATTTTGCTTGTTCTTTTAGGAGTTCTGGAGATTTTAATATCCTTCCCCTCCCCCCTACTCCTACTCTCCCTCCCTCCCTCTCTCTCTCTCTCTCTCTCTCTCTCTCTCTCTCTCTCTGGAGAATTGTGCTTCTGCTGGGGTCTATATTTCCCTGAAAGTGGTTTAATTTATAGTTGTAAAGTCATTATTTCTCTAGAAGTCTACATGCCTTTTGTTCTTATTGGTACATACTTAAATAGGCTTGTTATGATTTCTAATTTAAATTTTCAGTATAGGGTGAGTATTGTGTCTGTGAGGGCAACAATGGCATGGCCCCTGGGTTTGTGGATATGATATCACCACAATGTCGGCCACTGAAGATCTCATAGTGGCATTAAACTCACATTGTCCGTCTTTACAACGAACCTTGATCCGAGTGGTGACCTAAGGGGCTGACATTTTTTGTTATCTAAAGGCAAAGACTCTGAAGTGGGCCCTTTTAGGACATCCTTAATCTCTTATCTGACGGTTGACACGAATTAGTATTTTTCTCCTCTATTTCTGTAGCCTGTCATTTTCATTCTATTAATATCCTTTCTTGGAAGTTGATTTGGGTGAGCTTTTACTTCTGTGGTTTAAGTCCGCTGGCATAAATGTATAATTTTTTTTCCTTGTTAGCCTATGCATATATATTGGATGACAGATATTGAAGGCGACCATACAATGAGATGTGTACAAAGATGTGTCAGATTATATGCACTTTCTATATATACCTTCTAACGTAAATTCTATTGATGTGTGGCTGATTTAAGTGTGTAGTACGTTCCCAGCAAAAAAAGTACGTATAATTTAACCACGTATTAATATCTGATGCCTTTTTTGTTTCCCTTCCAATTGGTTCATGGGTTTGCAGGGAGATAAGAGGCAATTGTGGAAGGCTGGGAGCCTGCCCTTAGGGTGGGTCACCTTCTATAACCAGACAGTGGCTTTGGACAGGAGATGGCATGTCCTTGGGCTGGGTTATGATTCAAGCATAGAGCGAGGGAACATAGAGCGGGCAGCGGTGATCCACTATGATGGAGTCATGAAGCCATGGTTGGATATTGGGATTGGAAAGTATAAGGGTTATTGGAAAAAATACGTCAAGTATAACCACCCTTTCTTACAACAGTGCAATATTCATGGATAGTTAAATCTAGCAACAGCGTCATCTCTAGCTTCACGTGCAGGAACTGCACGTGTTTACACAACTCTTTTTGTTTCTTATAACTATTTTTAGTGTAAATTTCAAGTCATATTTTTTTCCCAATTTTTCCGGCTATAATCTTGTAGGAGCTGAGTCAATTTATATAGCAATAATGCAGATGGAAAAATAAGAGTGTCATTAGGGGAATTTAATGCCGGTGCTTCTTTGTACATAACTCATTATAGACATTATAGTTTCATTCACCCAACTCTTGTTTCTTCAATGATTAATTTCTTTATGTTTTACATTTGTTTCGATGCCTCAATGTAAGCTTGTGAATGTTCTATGCTTTCTTGAAAAAACAAGTTTTTGCATTGGTTAAGCCTCCTGGGCGTCTGATCCTGGTCCGATATAGGCCTATAGCATTGCCTTGTGTGTGTGTATCTGTGTGTTTTTTTTTAAAAAAAAAAAAAAAAATCTGATGCAGCCCAAAGTCCATTACTATACGTAAGGACAAAAATAACCTTCATATGTTTTGAGGCAATACCATAACTGTGTTGTGCTCCATAAATAACGGCCAACATCAAAGGCCGTGATTTTAGGCTAGCTATTTGTCCCCAAAAACAGTCATGCGGGTTTATCGATTACACTCCAAAAGCATCCATGTATACCACGTTCTACATAATAAAAATTAGGGTTTCTACAAGGTGGAGGAAACTTCCGATGAAGAAGATAACTGTTGTCAAAAACCAATGTTACGAAACCTTGTAAAAACTTGAAAAACAATCGTATTTCTTTAAGAGAATGGAGAAAAAACATAAGTAAACCATCAATCAACACTTTTTTTTTAATAGTTTTTTCCTTTTTGAAATAAGTTCGAAGCTAAAGAATTTTTAAATTCAAACACTTGGTGTAGCTGTTTTTACATTCTTTTTGGCCTTTTGCATCTTGTTCAAAGAGTGCTCACAATTATCATCAAAAGTTACATGTAAACCATTGTTTTGTTATGTAGAATCACATTCATTGATGTACTTGCATTTAAAAGTTATGTGTAACTATTGGGATTAATAATTATTGCAATGTGATCAGGAATGCAAAATAGCTACATGAATGTGTTATATGTGAGAAAAAAATAATAATATATATATATATATATATATGTTAATCACTAGCATTTTGCAATGCTTCATGTTTTCTCCAAACCCTTCATTTTCAATGCTTGGATACAAAATTAAATAGTTATAGACTTACAAGTAATTGTTCTAATTGTAAACAATCATTTGTCATATGGGTAAACAATTACAAGAGTAATTAGAATTGTTAATTTTAATTAAACAGTTACTGCAAAAACCCCATATGGAGTAATATTTTATATATGCTTTTGCCAAAATTAAGCATAAAGCCATGGGCTGAAGCCTTCCCAACAATTAATGCTTGGCCAGTCAGCACTTCTCAATTGGGTTGCAACCTTGGGGCAATATGGGACAAACCTATAAAGGTACATTAAAGGGCTGACTTCGTCTCGTTGAACACACAAGGGAACCGTTAATCAGATCCTTGATGGACGCAAGAAAATCTGGTATTCTTCAGAAAAATCCTATTTATTTGCTTACCATAACTGACTGACAATAAGGGCAAGTACTGTATTCTTTAGGGGATGATTTTAGTAAATCACTCTAGAACGTGGTTGTTTTATACCGGGAGTGGACTTGACGCATGAGCAGAAAACTCCTTGGACTCTTGGTTGGAATTTTATGATAGAATAATATAATAAATCCATACTAGAAAACTAGAACACATAGAGATAATAATAATAAATAATACACGCGTACTTGTAGAAGCCATTAAATCCAATTAACAAATCTCTGCAAAAGAGACACACGGTTATAGGACTGATCTTTCTTTACTTGCTTAAGCCCATATTATACAAAAATTCTAACACTTTATGCTGAAAATATTACTTTTGGCTAATTTTTCCTTCTTCTTCTTCTTCATATTTTTTTTTTTTTTTTTTTAACAGCAGCAGATGAGGCAAAGCTTGATTGTCGTGTGGATGATTAACAAGCAATTGAAAGCTGAAATGTACTGGGAATTTTCTGTTACAATATTGTTAATGCCGAAATCTTGTCTGTAGGTTTGATTGTGAAGTTGACTCTATTCAGATACACGACTTTCATGGCCATAACCAAATATTCAACTGGGCCTAACAAGTTAGCCAGGTTAAATAATTTGGAGAAATCAAATCCATTAGACAGATTCTCTAGACAGGTGGGGCTCACAAGAAGGGCTACTTCATATCTTGATGATATGACACGTGGAGGAAAATGGTTGGGTTTGTACAGATAAAGGATATCGAATGAGGAGCTACCTATCTATCTATCCATGTTGTGTAGTGTGTTGGACAGACTCCCAACCAATGATATTAATTTTGTAAATTCCTCCCAATGTTATGAAAAATAAACTGAACCCCTTTACCAAAACTCTTTCATAGCAGAGCAGTATCATTGTGCACAAAGCCATCTCACTTCTCATATCAAATTTTCTTCCAATTAAAGAGAAATGGCCACCATCACTGCTAGCACTCCAACCTCAACAGTCACTCGTGCTGGCCTTTTACACAAGAGATCAATTGGGGTCTCGTCGTCTCCTGTCCTTGGTAAGATTTATGCACTATGAATGAAGGGGGTGAAGACATTAACCATTACATTAATTTTTTTTTACTTCTTGTGTTAATTCAGTACTATTTGGTTGCAGGGTTGCCTGCAATGACAATGAAGGGAAAGGTGAGATGTTCCATGGAGGGAAAGCCTTGTGGGCAGGAGGAGAGTGGATCAAAAATGGGCATGGGTGCAGCATTGATGGCAGCAGCCAGCGCCGCGGCCGTGTCGAGCCCAGCCATGGCTCTAGTGGATGAGAGGTTGAGCACTGAAGGAACAGGACTTCCCTTTGGTTTGAGCAACAACGTTCTTGGTTGGATCCTTTTTGGTGTTTTTGGTCTAATTTGGGGTCTCTACTTTGTTTACACTTCCACTCTTGAGGAGGATGAGGAGTCAGGATTGTCCCTTTAAACTATGACCCATTATGCTCTTTGGACTGCATTACAAATCTTTTTTTTAATGCTCCGTTTAGTAGCAGGTCAAAATTTGGAATGTCATGCTTGTATTTCTGGCAACCAAACGGCCAATGGCCACTGGGTTTGATTAATATATTATTTGTGGCTTTGATTAGAGACGATAGATCTTGGTGGCATGTAAATTATCTGAACTAGCCCCATTACCTTTTGCAAAGATGGTGTTTCTCACCACAGATGACTCACCCTTTTTTTTTTCTCCTCTTTGGTTAAAGAAAAAGGGTTAAGAAGAGTGGGTGGCAACCCCCAACCCGGGCAACCTAAAGGGGAAAAACTCACTAGGACCCCAATAATGCATGATTAACTTGATAATGCATGTCCTTCCAACTTATTCATGTTAAAAAATTTATATACGTACCTAATGTACCAGTAGTAATAGTTTATCAAGCAGTTTGCCATTTCAAACACCATGATTTGCACTGAACTTTGTGATGAGTGGCTTCACTCATAGTAGGTTTTGTAGTGGGATTAGACAAGAATATGGAAAATGGTTGTCATATTTTCTCTTTTTCTCTTTTATTTTTTCACTACGGCTAGTGATTGCTTCCATGTTCACAAGAGGATTTTTAATTTTTTTTTAAATATCATAAATTAGAATTGAGCCCGCACTGTCGATCTACTATATATTTGATAAAACATTATCATCCGGTCATGACAATTGTGGTTGCCACGATGGAAAAATCAAGGAACATGTAGATTTATCACAATAGGACTATAGGAGCTTGTTGCAGAAGTGGTGAAATTAAATGCTGAAGGAAAAAAAAAACAAAAAGGGTGATGTGTATGAATTGTTAGATTTATTGCTTCAGTCTTTCCACTCCACAATTTTCCTTTTTCTTGTTTGGTGGGGCGGGGGGTGGTGGAGAGTGCTTAAAAAGGAAGCTAAATAAGGCTCACTATAATTGTTCATTATTAGTATGGGGATATAAAACACCCCTTGCATTAACATCCAAAGAAAAAAATAAAATGACCCTTGAAGAAAATTTTGAAATCTCAAAAGTGATTTTGTCAATATAATTTTTAGAGATGGAAGTGTTTGAATTAGTCTACCAATAGAAGTTCAATTTGACAAAAGAGAACCCCTCCCAATTAATGTCAAGCATGGTCTGCATGTTCAAATGCATTCATAGCAAAGTAGTTCTTGATCGTAGCAGAAACAATATTTTGATTTTGATCATCCAAGATGCATTTTAGATGCAATTAGCATGACTTAGTAACTACATCATACAAACAATTTTTGTACATGACTTCCAACTATAAAGTAGAATGTTAGAAATACTTAAAACAAAATGAGACAATGATTCATGAATTTTCAACAATGATAAGAAGTATTCTAACAATGGTGAGATATTGGAGTGAACCTAATGCTGCAAATGAGCCAAGCTAAACTAAGATTTACGCTGTTCAAACTTAATTGGCTTGTTTATAACCTTTGTTTATGAGGCTCAGCTCAGTTGTTATCCTGAAAAGATGAGACAAAATGTTTCTATGGATGAGTCAAAATCAATAGTGATCGAAATTCTATTGAGGAAAAGCGGGTGGTGGGTGCTAGACGTTTGTTTAGAGATGAGCAAGGCAATTGGATAGTGGGTCTATCACTGCAATGGGAGCTTCTACTTAAGTGTGACAATCTACATATCACTTTGCAATGTTGACTACGCAAGTGGTTGTTGTGGAATTTAGTCTAGGTTTCTTTCTCCATCGTGCATCTTTTAGACGCTGGCAACACCTCCTTATGCCTTACGCACGTTGTTGAAGTGGGATTTGGTCAAGTTTCTTTTTCATGTCTTGTGCGTCTTTAGGTTTTGTTATTTGTGCGTCTTCAGGTTTTGTTATTTGTATTCTTTCAAATAAAAATAAGAAGACCCATCTTTTTTTTAAACAACTGATGTGGATACTTTCTTTTAAACAACTTGTTTTTGATCGATCTCAATTAGAATTTGATTGATCAATGTGGATTAGACTTCTTGTCATTGTAGTAGTGTATAAGCTCTTATAAGTGCTCCTATTGCTACATTATATTAATATAGCTTTGAAAATACTTTAATATTAATATAATATTTTCTTTTAATACTACTTTTTCAAGTTTTGACATGTTTTATATTATCTCTAAATGGAAACATAAGAAAAGAAAGGAAAAAGGAAAGAAAGATGCGAAACTAGCTTGAATTACATATTTTTCATATAACATCTCAAGCCTCAAACAAGTTTGTTTGTAAGTTTAATGAGCTGATGTCCCCTCAAGTTCCGCTCGTTTGTTTAAGAAGTCTGAAATTTCACCTTAAACTCGGCTTATTTGATGGTAGAAGGAAATGAGCTTGAGCGAGCTCTTATTAACAATGGTAAAGTCAATGGGGTGACTTTTAACTTATTGTTAGAATTCTATTTTAATTTTATTAGCCAAAGAAATTAATTGACTACAACCCTATACTATTTTTCCCCCTCATTGACAATAATATGATCAAATAATTTTTTTTGAACTAATAATAAATACAAGACGTAAATTTTGGCTAATAGTATTTCTATTCAACAAATCAAGACATTCACAATTGTCCCTAAGATAGAGGGTTTTGAGTTGGGGTGAGGCTGAATGATAAAATAAAATTAGTAAGGATGAAATAACAATTTTTTGATATTGGAAAATCTATAAATATTATAAAATATATATACAAAGTTTTAATTTAAAAAATTTGTGCGGGGGCCACTCGGCTTTACATGGCTCCACCTATGCTTATCGCCCTTGTTTAGTTTAACGGGCTGTTCACAACTGGCATTCCCTGATTGGTTTTCAAGGCATGAGTTGGAATTAAAGCTAGTATTAAAGCAAATGATGACCCGACCAAATCACTGAACATTTTCTCACTGCTACAACAAACATTTGTACAACGCATGAGGGAGACAATCCCTGTGCATCTAATAACAAAGAAAATTAAGAGGAGAAGAGAAACCCCCTTCTGCTCCCTTCTGCTACGCAGTCATCAACCTTTACGAGGTTTGCGCTGTGCTCTCTCCTTCGCAACCGGCCACTGGTGTTAGGTATGAATAATATTTGTTTTTTAGTCGTCTATATAACTATGCTCGCCAGGTGTTTGCATAAATGCTCCTACGAGGAGTTTGGATGATTTACCTGTACAAGCAAATCCTTTACAGGTTCAGAGTTCAAACTACTTGAGAGGTTTTTTTTTTTTTTTTTTTTTTTTGGGAGTGGGGGGGAAGCAACCTTTAAGGGCCCGTTTGGGTGTCCATTAAAATTTAACAGTTATAGCGTATTTTACCTAGTATCGAAGGCAAACGCCCACAACTGGACACTCTATATTTTGGCTTAATTTCATGTGACAAAGTACATCTCCAATTGATTCTCAATTTTAAATTTACATTTTGTAGGAGTTCTAAATGTTCTTCCTTAGCCTAATCGAGCACACATTGCGTGTGCCTCCACATCTCCTCAGTCTTCCTCTCAATAAAGCAATCATGGGAGAGCTTGAGAAACTCTTCTTAGATAAGGTCTGTGGTATTTCTTTATTGTATTTAGTCTGTTCTTTATGGGTTTTTTCTCATTCTTATGTGTGTGAATTATGCTTGATAATATTATGGGGACTAAGAAAATGTTTGGAATAAAGGTTATTGCAAATTTGGGGCTTTGTATCTCTGTTTATGATATACGTTCCATTGATGGTGGCTTTATCTTTCCTGGGGATGGTGCCTCGACCTATACGGTATTTTTACTATATGGATCTTCTAGTCTTCATTTTATTTTTTTAATTTATTTTTCTATATATTGCTTGGTACACTTCTTAGCATTTCCTAAGGAGGTAAGAGTATGGGCACTTATGGCGATGTCTTTGAACAACACTGCCAATTTTATGTGTTCGAACTCTATTCATGGCACAATTTACTGATTCAAATCCCATGGGGCGTTCAAACTTTGCAAAATATTTAGACTTTATAACAATAAAATGTAATGGTATTTTGGCAGGTGAAATTCAGACTGATTATGTTTCGTCCATTTGTGGGAGAGATTGTTACTGCAAAACTCAAAGAATCTGACACTAATGGTTTACGCTGTATGTTCTACAAATACTTCTCTATTTGTTTGATTTGCATCAAGAATTATGCTATCTCTCTTTCTTTCTTTCTTTCCGTTTTTCTTTTTAAATTTTAAGGATGAGTATTATCTTTTCATTACACAGGTATATGACATGTATACACATAATAGCTCTGACTAGCCAGGTGCTATCAGTGTTCCTTTTCTTTGGTGGATCTGGGGTTAAAATTCAACTTCTTCATTACTTTATGTGGCATGATAATTGGTCTAAGTAGGGGCTTGAGGTTAACCTGACTTAGATCAGCTCGTCACTGGGTTGTGAAAGTTCAGAACTAGATGGGCTGATTTGGATTCATTTTTTCAATCTTAAACAATATGAGGATATTGTAGCCCAACAGAAAAAGGGGGAAATTGTTATGAGGAAATTGTATAAAAACAAATCTCTGTTTTTTTTTTTTTTTTTTTTTTCAATGAATTTGATCACTAATCTTTGACTCAAATGAGTTTATGAATTCCTGGGTTCTGCTGCCCCAATGGTTCCTTCAGATCTTTTAGTGTGAATTTTATACATTTAACCGGTTCCAGTGCTCAGTACCGTTGAAAAATTTCCTTGATTTGGTGGGGGAACCAACTTCCATACCAATTGCCATGACAAAACTATGTGAAATACTTGTCCACTAATTGAGGCAATGCTCTCATGATTCACAAGAGAACTGACCCCAGAAATTTGATTTTTCTGTGTTTTTGTTTTGTTTTTTATACGTCGTTTAAGGCATCCATTGTTTTTTGGGGTGTGGGGGGTGTTCATTCCTTGTGTGATGGGGATACTTGATCCCTTTTTTTTATTTTTTATTTTTATTATATATATATTTTTTTATATACATTTTGTGAATAAAAATTTAATTTTTTTCGTTGGTGATACTTGCTATTTAGCCTCTGGTTTGCACACCTTAAAACCTATTTTGTGATGATAAACCAATTCCATGAATTGCGGCATACTGATGTTGAATCTATAATCAGCAGTATCTCTTGGATTTTTTGATGACATTTACGTACCAGCCCATCTTATGCCAAATCCATCCCAATTTGAGCCTGACCCAGAAAATAAGTAAGAGTCCTTGCCTACATTGACTACTCTAATAGAATTACAACTCTTGTAGTCATTTTTTGTTCAGTTCATTTCATGGCTTCTCTTACCATTTTTTATGACAGTCCTTACGTTTATCTTATTGTGAGTATTTCAGGAACCAAGTCAGATGGATGTGGGAGTTTCAAGGAGAAAAATATCCTATAGATGGGATAGATGAGGTTTAAACTATTACGCTAACAGTCATTATTTTCTCAAACTTCCATCTGCAAGTGATATTAACGTTTGGTGTTCAACTGCAGATTAGGTTTCGAGTTCATAATGTAAATTATCCTTCAATTCCAATTGAGCAACCAAAAGAATCAAAGCCGTTTGCCCCTATGGTGATCACTGTAAGTTTATCCTTTGAACTCTGTTTTGTGAAGTGTTTTCACCTCTAGCTGTAGCGTCACTTTGAGCTCTGCATGCCTTTGAATCTCTGCTATAACGTTAAGGGCCAACCAATCGAGGATATTGCTAATTCTAAAGAATCTGGGTTTACTGAGAAGGATTCTTGTACTCTCCTGTGGTCTGTGCCCAAAACTACTTAGTAATGTTCTGGGCTCCATTTTGGCTATGCAAGTTCTTGCAATAAGTTATATCATCTCTTTGAAACATAACGTTAGCTAACGGAAAATAATTTGAATAAATAGACCAAATTATATGCAGACATGCAGTAGACCCCTTAGCTGTTTTTTTTTTTTTTTTTTTTTCAGACAAATTGTTTCATGTATCTGTTGATTCTTCAAGGAATCAACTCAGTTACACCATGGTATATCCAAGTTGAGCTATAATCTGAATCCAATTTGTGATAGGTCATCATATTTCAATAATTATGTCATGAATTTGATTTGATGACCTGGACATCTGATCAGTTCACTTAATGTTGCACATATATCATAGATTCTCATAAGATTTTCTTTCTCCTTTTAAATCTCCCTCATGTATTTATATATTTACACCAGCATATATTTATATATTTACACCAGCAGTTTTGTATTTAAATAAGGATATTGCCAGAGATATTAGGATGTTTCCATTGCCATTTAAAGCATTTTATAGGACATATCTAGGCAAAAGGCTAGAAACAACTGAAGTAGGTCAATAACCCTTCCCTTTGTTATGACTAGTTGTTTCTTCATCAGATCAAAGTTAAATCTCCTGGTCCTCAGTCAGGGAATTAGATTTAGTATTGAGTTGATAAAACTCAGCACCATGCCAAGGTAATCCACACCCTTGAATGAGAGATTGGATGGCTTGAGTTAAAGGTTGAAAATGTGCTACTGAAATGACCAAATAAAATGACCTCATTGGGCAATTTTTTCAACTTTCAATCCAAGCCATCCAATCTCTCATTCAAGGGTGTGGATTACCTTGGCATGGTGCTAAGTTTTATCAACTCAGCACCGAATCCAATTCCGTCAGTAAGGAAGGTAAACTGTAGTTTTATGGTGATAGATTGAAGTTAATGAATAAGTTCACAATCAGCGCGGGCACTGCAGAAATCTCTTTTCTATGTGAAGACTTGATAACCTAAAGGCCCCTTCAATTTGTTCTCCACGTGTTCCATGATATTGATATATTATTAATGGGTTGTTTGTTTTACAAATGGCAGGGAGAATTCAATCAAGGAGTTACTCTAATTATTTTCTCTATTTTGCAGGGATCGCTTGATTATGATGGTTTGGGTCCCATTTCATGGTGGGTGTGACCAGCGCTTTTGAATTGTTTGAGGTGATTATGTTGCAAAAAGGAGCAATCAAAACGATGGCTTTCTAGTTTGCTGTGTAATTTTTCCTGGTCATACAATACCAAAGTGAAAAACATTTCTCATTTTTAGTTTTGGAGGGAAAAAGAAAAAAATTTGCATTGATTTTGCTTTCATCTTTTGATCACTTCTTTGCGAAAGGTATATGGAAAGGTGAAAGGCTTCATAACTTCACGCAAATTAGAAGATTATAGGGACACAAGTTGATGCTTTTTTAAGAAACAGGTATTTAAAAAGAAAATAAAACTTTGAATTCAATGTTGTTTGAATTCATGAAACTAAATTAGCTGATTTTTATTTTTATTTTTATTTTTTATTGCTGCGTAAATTTCATGAGCTTTAAAACCACATAGAAAACATCTTGTATCAATGGTGGACAAGAAGATCCTCTTCAATTGAGTTTTTATTAGTGCGTGATCAAACATTCAGTCTCTAGCGGAACCCAATCCAATTAGGTTGGATGTTAAAGAATGTAGTATCATTTTATTTTTATTTTTATTGAATCCTTATAATGACAACTATCTTAATTATTTTAATAAAAATAAAACCATATGAGTTTCTTAACGAACCAATCACTCGTTACGTTTGAGCAATAATGCAATTGTAGAAGTTCCCACATGTAAATCTTGACCCATAATATTGTGGGTCTCATAAGAGGTACTAGGAACACTTTATAAGGAACACGACCCTATTTCCACTCGATGTGGAACAAGTATATGCATATTTTTTGGGATAAGATTTTGATCACTTATGCAGTGTGAGTACACAAAACAAGTTTGAGATCCTAGATTTGATAATCGTTTAGGCCTTTTTTTTCTTTCAACATGGATTTTGACCCGACTGTTACAAAAGGAAATCCAAAAGTTCTTCAAGTCTGGAATTCCAAACCTGAAGTAAATTATATACACGAGTTAAGATCCATAAGTTCAAGATTTGATATAAATTTTGACTTAAGTTTTTATAACTCACTCTATGAAGCGTATCTTAAAAAATTTACCGTTGGATTAAATAGTTTTTTTATGTAGACCATGCATACTAAGACTCTTCTCTAGTTATTGGATCCTCCAATGAAATGGAGACCATTAATATTTGGTGGGTATTGTGGGAATTGATGGGCCTCGTAGGGTACGAATAGCTACGAATAGTCCAAATTTGACATACATTGATACAAAAATGCACCCACAGTCCCACATGGACACATACAGTATTTTTTATTTTTTTGGCTAAACACAACCATACAAATATATATTCCGTATTTCTTTAGAGCAAGATAGAATAGAACGACCAAACAATGGCCACCTCTCTCAGCACACCAAAGCTCACTAGTCTCTCTTCCCCAACCCTCCAAACCCTCTGCCAGAGACTCCCAACCTCTCTCTCTCCTTTTCTCTTTCTCTCTCCTCACTCTCCCCACCCCTCCTCCTCTCTCGCTCTCTCCAAAACCCTAACCTTTTTCACTCACCCCCGTCCCTCTTTCTCCCACTACCGCCGCTTCTCTGCCCGGGCCGAGTCCGATAACGGCGCCGAACCTCGCCACTATGATTTCGACCTCTTCACCATCGGCGCCGGCAGCGGCGGCGTTAGGGCTGCGCGCTTCGCCTCCAATTTTGGTGCCTCGGTCGCTGTCTGTGAGCTTCCTTTTGCTACCATATCGTCGGAGACCGCCGGAGGTGTCGGCGGAACGTAAGCTGTGATTTTCAATTGTTTCCAGTTGGTATTTGTATGTTGACCAATACCATACGCCAACACACGAATACACGTACATATGCAGACATGCTTAACGAAAAGTGTGTATTTCTTATATAAAAAAAACTATATGCATATATGTTTATATGCGTATCTGTGTGTGTGTGTGTGTGGGTGTAATGAAATTTCATTGAGTTCAGTGGGTTTATAAGGTTTTAGAACTATAAATTCATGAATGCTAAATTTTGTGAGTAATTGCGAATTCGTGGTTGGGAAATTATGTGGCATTGGAAATTTAGAATAATTTGTAATTCAGGAGTTGGGGAATAATTCGGAGAAAATTCAATGATGGATTTACACGTAAGAAAAGTGATGGATGTTAAGAGCTTGATCAGGATGTCTTGTCGTGTGTTTCAAAGAATTATGGAATAATTTGCGATTTAATGATATTGAAGACAGTAGGGAAGATTGAAGTATTGAAACTTCAATTGAATTCTCCTGCGTGATATTTTGATCAACCCTAAACAGTTGGCATGAGGTTATGATCGCCATTTGCCACAATATATGATTTGCCAGATTGTTTTCATTTAATTTGTCTTTGAATTGATGTGGACTCTTTTACGGAGTATTTAAAAACTGAGTTCAGCCTACTAGTTGCCACATTACAATATATGGAGTCTTAAAAAAAGACATTATATTTTCCTTATATTGAATTAACTTCATGGTTGAAAGCTCCTATATTTTCTGAATTTTTATGTGCCTATAAATTTTTTTATATTTATTTCTCTAATGCAGGTGTGTACTTCGTGGATGTGTACCAAAGAAATTAATGGTGTATGCATCCAAATATTCTCATGAATTTGAAGAGAGTTGTGGTTTTGGATGGACTTATGAAACTGAACCGAAGCATGATTGGAGCACCCTGATGGCCAATAAGAACGCTGAGTTGCAGCGCCTTACTGGTATCTACAAGAATATTCTGAATAATGCTGGTGTCACATTAATTGAAGGCCGCGGAAAGGTTGGTTGATGCTGTGGGACAGATTAAATTTAACATAGCATTTTTATGAAACGTATGTAGTATGTACACTTGCTTCAAATTATTTGTAAATGTTGATTACTGTTGATATTCACAGATTGTGGACCCACACACAGTGGATGTGGATGGAAAACTTTACTCAGCAAGGAACATACTAATTTCAGTTGGAGGACGCCCCTTCATTCCTGAAATTCCTGGAAGTGAATATGCAATTGATTCAGATGCTGCCCTTGATTTGCCCTCAAAACCTAAGAAAATTGCAATAGTTGGAGGTGGGTACATTGCTTTGGAGTTTGCCGGCATCTTCAATGGTTTAAAAAGTGAGGTCCATGTATTTATAAGGCAAAAAAAGGTTTTAAGAGGCTTTGACGAAGAGGTGGGGAATTGTGAACATTAATGGTTATTGTTTGGTTTATGCATACTCGGGCAAAGGTTTTCCTTCATTGTAAACTTGCATTCTTCAAATCTTGCAGGTCCGAGATTTTGTCGCAGAACAGATGTCTTTAAGAGGAATCGAGTTCCACACGGAGGAGTCACCTCAGGCTATTCACAAAATGCCAGACGGTTCACTGTCTCTGAAGACCACCAAAGGAACAGTTGAAGGTTTCTCTCATATTATGTTTGCTACTGGGCGCAGGCCTAATACCAAGGTTTGATTTCCTTTTCTTTTCTTTTTTTGGATGGTTTGTTCCTCTCTGGTAGAGACCTCTTCAAGTTCGTTAGGCAACCAATAGAGTGCCATATTGATGCATAAGTGTGATTCTGACATTGTTATTTTAAAAAAGCAGGGTTTTCAGTAACTAACTGCTTTAGAATTTTTGGAATCATGCGCCATGCCTTGATTTGGTGCTTGCAATTAGTGATTCAACAGATATGAAGATGGCCAGTCATTATTGGGGTCGTATATCTTCTGTTGGCATAGTTGTAAATTCTATACTTATTATGAGAGGGATAACAATTTTAAATTGAGTGTTATGTGAACTTGTATTACATTGCAGAAGCTGGGATTGGAGATGGTAGGGGTAAAAATGAAAAAGAATGGAGCAATAGAGGTACTTTTTTTCTTTTTTTTTTTATTGGATTTGATTTTTTATATAAAAAAAAGAAAAAAAAAATTGCTGGACTCTCTCTCTCTCCCTCACACACACACACATACACATATATATAGTGGTATCGGTTGCCTTTTTTTTATCTAATATTTCCTCCATTGTTTTCCCAGGTTGATGAATACTCCCGGACATCAGTTCCTTCCATTTGGGCAGTTGGAGATGTTACAGATAGAGTGAATTTGACTCCGGTTGCTTTGATGGAGGGAGGGGCATTGGCAAAAACTTTGTTTGGGAATGAACCAACTAAACCAGATTATAGGTATTCTAGCCAGCTTGTGATTAATTCTTTGATAGTCTTTAGATTGTATTTAAGTTTCAAAATGTCCCCATGGAGATCTAGGCAGATACAGCAGTCCCTCTGTCAATCAAGAATTAAGTTGGGCATTTTTTATTTCTTTTAGGGTTCACGTTAATAAAGCATTTAATGAGGTTCCCTGGGGGCATGCGTAGCTTTATCGGGAAAGAATGCATCTAAAAGCAATACAGGGTTTCCCACTTTTTCCCAATGAAATTACACATGCCTATGTGGAGCCTAATTAAAGGCTCTATTAAAGTATGCCCTTATTTTATAAGTATACATTTAAAAACAACATATATCCTTGATATCTTTTTGTGCATACAATTTTCATTGTTTTACAAGTAAAATTTGCACGTCCATATTTAATTAAAAATCTCAATTAGGGCTCCTCAAAACTCCACACAATCCCTTCAACCTTGTCATATTAAATTTAAAACAAAAGATTGGGATTGTATATCAGTATAACAAAATAGCATTTTCTCTTTCTTTAAAATGAGAAACCTTTATCATATTACATCCCCCAAACCTTAAAAGTTTGCATATGTTATAAAATTATTTATTACATATTTCTATCACATTAGAATACCACACACAATTATGTGAAAGACCATCAGGTAATCCAGATCTTTGAAAATCCTAACACAAAAATTTAGTTTCGAGTGTGGAGCACAATGTGAAATGGTTAGTGAAGATGATGGTCAACTTGAAAGACTAGAGTCAACAAGTTTTCTTAACAAAGTTGCTGTGTAAAAGAATTTAGGGCACCTATTATATGATTTATATTGTACTGAATGATAGGAATGATGCTTATGGGATCTGTTTGTTGGAATCTATGACACTATTTAATAATCATTAGATGTGGAGAATTTTCTGTTTTGTTTCTATCCTTTTATTTTTCCATTCAGACAAGAAATTGTGGGTGGGTTTATGATTTAGTGATAAATCTAAATTGATGATTAATTTCCTCCTAACCAGTTTATGATATGCTTTTGATTAGCGCTGTGCCCTCAGCTGTGTTTTCCCAGCCACCAATTGGACAAGTTGGTCTTAGTGAAGAACAGGTGCTGATTTTCTGCTTTTTCTGCAACAACTGAGATTGGTCTTTTGTAGTCTTTTGCTGTCTGCAGCAACTACTGAGATTTCTCTTTTGTGCTTAATCTTGTAAGTAATTTTGCAGGCTATACAACAGTATGGTGACATTGATATCTTCACAGCGAACTTCAGGCCCTTAAAGGCTACTGTCTCTGGGCTCCCAGACCGGGTCTTTATGAAACTTGTAGTCTGTGCAAGGACAAACAAAGTTCTGGGATTGCATATGTGTGGAGAAGATTCACCAGAAATTGTCCAGGTTCCTGCCTTCTCCACCATTGTGTGTTTTCCAGAAATAACTCTATATGATCTGTGGTTCGTGTGGTTTAATTTTTCTTAAAATCCCAGGGATTTGCTGTCGCTATCAAAGCTGGCTTGACAAAGGCAAACTTTGATGCCACAGTGGGCGTTCACCCTACATCCGCTGAGGAGCTTGTCACAATGCGGACTCCTACTCGGAAGATTCGAAAAAGCCCTCCATCTGAGGTTTGTCTAGCACTAAGAGCCTTTGTGTTAATTACCAATTTATGATGGATCTAGTCGCGTGATCTTTGACCCATTGTAACATAATTTTCACTCTTTTTAACAAGTTCTGAACTTTTTATTGTTTCTTAAATTTCTTGTGATTAGTTCGTTATATTTTAAAATTTCTCACCACTGTTGGCTATCCAATCTTTACCTTATTTACATCAGCTAGTTCCCAATAAAGCAATTTGCTCTCCTAAAGGTGTGGGTGGGCTTGGTTTCAGAGATCTGAAAATGATGAATAAAGCTTTGCTTGGTAAGTGGCTGTGGAGATTTGCTTCTGATAAAGAATCATTATGGAGGAAGGTAGTGGAATGGAAATATGGAGTGGAAGAAGGAAATTGGAAATCTAAGGAGGTTAGGGGAACTTATGGCGTCAGTGTTTGGAAACATATCAGTAAAGGTTGGGAGGACTTTGTAAATGGTGCCTGCTATTTAGTTCAGGATGGTCACTGTGTAAAATTCTGGGAAGATGTGTGGTGTGGGTCCCACGCTCTTAAAGAGGATTTTCCCCTCCTCTTTGACTTGGCTCTAAATAAGGAGGCTTGGGTGGCGGATTATTTAGTCTGGACTAATGATTCTCACTCTTGGGAGGTGGTTTTTGGCAGAAACTTTCAAGATTGGGAGTTAGATGATGCTCTTTCCTTCCTGGGAAAACTTTATGATGTCCATATATCTAGAGGGGAGGTGGATTGCTTTATGTGGAAGGGAGGTAAGAGAGGGGAGTTCACTGATAAATCTTATTTTCGGTCTTTGGTCGGGTCTAACAGTGCGAGATTCCCGAACCATAATATCTGGGTGGCATATGTGCCCTCTAAAGTCTGTTTTTTTAATTGGGTTGCTTGTTGGGGGAAGTGTCTCACCATTAATAACTTGCAGAGGAGAGGTTTCCATATGGCTAACTAGTGTATTCTTTGCAAAAAGGAAAGGGAAACAGTGGCCCACTTGCGGATTCATTGTGAGTTTACCTACCAGCTTTGGATGTTCTGCCTGGATCTTTTTGGCATGAGTTGGATTCTGCCTAAGGAGGTTGTTGCGGTTGTGAACTCTTGGAGATGTAGGAGTCATAACATTGAGGCATTAAGAGTGTGGAGGATTGTTCCACATGCCATTTTTTGGGCAGTTTGGAGAGAGCGCAACAACAAAGTCTTTAATGATAAGGAAGATACGGTCATTGGTCTCAAAGTTCATATTACTGATTTTCTTTTTGCTTGGGGTGATACGACGAATTTTTGTTTGCAGAGGCCCCTTTTAGAATTTTTGGATAGTCTAACCCTTTAGCTTGCTGTATACTGCCTGTGTACAGGGGCCGCTGGCCTTTTGTTTTGGTGCTTTTTGTGCCCTTTTGTTAATAATAATTGATTACTTTATCAACAAAAAAAATACTTGAATTTGTCAATATGCCCTTTGCCATAGTGGTGAGCGATTCACTAGTATTTGATTTCTGAAGTTATTCATGACTAACTTTTATGCAGCATTCTGAATATGTATCACCTGCGATTTGCAAACAGTCTTAGCCACTTCTTTGATTTTCATGGATTTTGTGGATTTAATATCAGTCTTGTTCAAATTTGTTTCAGGGAAAAACAGATCCTGAGGTTAAAGCTGCAGCAGGTGTGTAGCATGATTCACGCTAATTTATCTGCTGCACAAACATAGTACAGCCTTTCAAGGTGAGAAAAGTTGGATAACTTGTTCACACAATTTCTGTAGCAACGTAGTTTGTCGAAGCCTAATCTTTCTTCTTGTAGACCCCTTTGATGTCATATTTTTACTGCCAGTACTTCTATTGACAATTGGATATTTAATTTACAAAGTTTTTAAACCTAGGTAAGTACTGCTGCTGACAATTTGATTTTCAATTTTTCGGTTCACAATGCATGTCAACATCAGTAGATAGAGACATAATTGTGAATTACATATTTTGTTTAAGGTAGGTTTTGAGGAATGTTTGCCAAAGCATATGCATACTCTTTAATTCTCAGCTCAGGCTCATGTTGATATGTCTATGAGGATACAGATTTTGACAACGCACTCTTTAACGTTAAGTTTGGGACAGACTGACCTGGCATAAGAAGTTGCTACACTTGAGTATGAATTCCATCATGGGTTAGTTGCTATTCAAATCTGCGGCAACTTGTTCTATTGATTGGATTTGTCTGCACAAATGCAGTTCTGTTGTTTCTGTCTGTTAAATATATTGATCAGAACACCATCCTCTAAAAGTGAATTAGTTCTCTATCATCATAAAGACAGATGGATCAAATCAACTCGTGGATGTATTGCAATTTGCAAATATTACTGAACCTGAGAAAAGTCAATGCCCATGCCCAATTCTTGAAGCCTTACAGGCCTACATGGCTATTGTTTCAAACCTTCCAAATTAAATCCCGAGAACAAAAAATGTGGTTTGTATTGTTTTCCTGAACAATTCATCTTTTGCTAAGTGAAGGATTCTCATAAAACGTGTTTTTTTTCCTTCTATGAGAAAAAAATCATCTGACAGGGCAAAATAATTTTGTTATAAGGAGTTATAGTTCTGAAGTTCCTTGCTGCGCTTCAATAGTAAGATAAAATCATCCTTTTCTTGTCCGCATTATAAAATATCTTAACATTGCCATTTTGGTAAATTGCAGGTGATATTCTACTGTGGAATGGCTGACGGGAAACTCAGATGCGGATTCAATACAGTAATACAGCTTTCTTGGAGGAGAGGAAACAATACGGTTTACCGATTGGAGCAATTGATGAACTTCAGCAATAGAAAGATCTTCAGAATTTATAGTTTTTCTATGATCTTTAGTCTAATTTTGCTCTTTTGGCACGGAAATGAGCAGCACTGGATCCACCTTTAGTGGTTTTATTTTTATTTTCTTTTTATATTTTACGTGATTTGAGTGATGGTTTTTCCCTTTTTCTTTATCATCAAATGTACACTAACTCTAAAGAAGTATGTCAGCCGAAGGTATGATAGTTACAGATCCAAGATTTGCATAGTCAAAGTCAGTCTGTCTCTCTCTCTCTCTCTCTCTCTCTCTCTCTCTCTATATATATATATATATATAGCCCCAATCAAGTCAGCACGTGTTGATAGAAGTTATATCAGTACCATGCACTGGAGGTTGTATTCTGTATATTGGTCCAATGTACCCCATAAGTCACTAATGCACGAGATACAACTCTCAATGCAAGTGTTGATATAAGTCATATATATATATGCATTTGTGTATACTAATATGGCCAACCCCAAGCTATGGGTGAAGCAATAATAAGACTATTGAGAGCTTGCCCAGCAACCTGGAAGAAAAGAGTGATTCTTTTCCTAAATCTCCTACATATGTATTTGAGTTCAACAAATCTAGGCAGCTAGTCAGCAGGCTGAAAATCAGAATGGATTCAACCACTCCAACAATTTTATCAAATTAATTTGGCACGAAATCATAACAAAAGATCTGAAATCTTCCTGAACAAGGTGAATTCACAATTCAGCAATTTAGGCACCCAAAACCTAAAAATTCTTCGTAAGAATTCACAAATTCCAAACCGAGTTCCATCTTCACGTAAGGACATTATTTCAATCATGACAAGGGAAATAAAGGACATTTGTAGCTGCACAACTGACTAGAACACCTACATTGACAATTACTAGGGTACCAACAAATGGGGGAGGGATCTTGATTCAATTTTATGAGGACGTGCCAAGATTAAATGGTGTACTTGACTCTATACTGGAGGCATGAGGGAGCTAGACCAAAGATACATGAATAAGAGTTGTGGTCGTCTGAACTAAAAAGACATAGAAAAAGTCTAAAATAAGGATAAAAATACAAAAGCATGTTGACATAGACTTGAATAGCCAGGCCATGAAACAAAGGAGCATCAATTGTAATGATATTTAGGAACACATGGAAGGGTTGGCATGAGTAGAAGGCAGTAAAGCAGGTAACAGAGAAGGCTAAATGGGCAATAATAGCAGAACTAATATTGACAATTTTGTACTCCAATTGAATTTATCATGTCAAATAGACAACAATTAAAACATGAGATAAGGCACTGAGGAAGATAAGTAGTAGTAATAACAACAAAAACACAAAATAAGGAACAATTTCCAAAAGCAAGAAGTCACTAAATTGTAACCGAGTTACCAGAATCTTCATCCAAATATTAAATGATACACCATGAGAAGATGAACAAGCCATTATAAAGTAAAAATACTGCAGAAGCCCTTTCTGCAACCAACAACTGATACAAATAAGATACTGGTTTTACTCGTAATCAGTCTATGCATGATGGTAATGATGCAACTTGTACAGTAACACTTTTCCAGCTGCATTTCCCACCGCCATGAAACCTCCCCCAGGACTAAAATCTAGACAGAGTGGATGCTGTAAAGTCTTATTTGGGGCAGGCCAGTTTGAGAATACTGTAAATGATGGAATGTGTATCAACTTCAAACTGTTCTTCTTCATGCTTGAACTGACAGCCAAAATCTGAGCATCATTATTAAATTTCAAAAGATCCACTTTGGTGGTTAGATTCTCAATGGTTTTGATCGGCTTTCTCTTGCCCCCTAAAAATTCTTCTCTATTGTAGATGTTCACGATCCCACTGTCTGAACCGGCTGCAAACAAGTTTCCACTAGGCGAAGTAGAAAGAGCTGTACCATTTATGCAACCTTCATCTACAGCCTTATGGAAGCAAGCCCTTGTTCTCAAATCCCAGTGGTAGACGTGCCCATCACCACCAGAGCTCAATAACTGCCGCCCACCATCAGCAAAAGCTAAAGAACGAACAGTTCCATTCATCTTAAGTGTTCCAATCAGTTCCTTTGTTTTGGATGAAACCAGCAAGATATAACCCTCATTGCCCACAAAAGCAATTGTACTAGAATCTGGAGAAACCTCAAAAAATTCCAAGCTCTTTTCCTCCCTGCCTGTCAGTGGGCCTATTTTATCAACTTTTGCTTTCACCAAATCAAAGCTATAAAAGAACTTCCTTCTTCCTGCTACGATTACTTGAGACCCATCGGGTAAGAAAGATGCCTTTCGAATAGGGCAATCATCAAGGAAGATGCTTTGTATTTTCGTGTTCCGTTTGCCATCAATCTGAAAAAACCTAAGCCTTCGATCTAATCCAGCAGCAAGTAGCAACTGGGCATTTCGATGGAACTGAACTGAATTTATTGGACCATTCGAAGGATCCTCAGCATTTGCATCTACCAGCCTGGAGTATTCAAGTAGTCCAGGCAACAATTTTGTACCACTCTTCATGACAAGGTCTTCGTTTGTTCGGAGGATATCATCAACAGTTTCAACATCCTCATAACCACGGGCCACTACTGCCCCATTTTCTTCATCTGATGATTCATCATCATAAGAGCTGTAATTCCTTGACCGTGAATCAAGTTCAGCCCACTCTGTGCCCGGGTTAAGCTTAACATGCTGAGCCCTCAATCTTGAGATATACACCGAACCAGAAACCACACTCTCATCCTCTTCTTTCCTCAGCTTCCTCAATCTGTTAACTTTACCTATGTTTATATTGGTCTTTTCCTCTTCCTCATCCAGCCAAACAGGTTTCCTTTGCTTAGTTTTCTCCTCCTCCTCACTTTCTGCTGAATATTCTGCATCCTCTTCATAAACAGACAGTATGCTATTTGCAGACCGGTCTGTGAAGAACAAAGCGGAACCTTTCTCACCACCCTCTTGGTCTACTTTCTCATCTTCCTTCCCAAATTCAACTGGGGAATGAAGGGATCCAAACAAAAGGTTCTCGAGCTTCTTCATTTCCCTTTCTTGCTCAATTTCCAATTGCTTTCCCTCTTCCTTGCGTTCTTTCTTTCTCTTCTTAATCCTCAAAGTATCCAAATCAGATCGTTCTCTGTCTTCAATGTCATTTTTCCCTTCCATTAATGAAGGCTCGTCAGCAGTCCTCCCTTTTCTTCTTGTCAACCCGGTTTTTATGGAGAACATTTTGAGAAATCAAACTCATCTTCACAAGACGAAAAGCCTAGTTCTACAGAATCAAACAAAATATAGTAGCGGTGAGATAAAATATCTACAACTCAAAGTCCTTAGGCTTTGGAACAATTGGAATAAACTAAAACATAATTTCACTCAATAAATTAAATAATAAAACCATGATTACACATTCCAGGCTGATCATGTACATAAGTGCATCTTTGTAACATAGGAAATTGGATAACCAAATAAATGGAATTTGGAAAAACGAGTCAGCCACAATTCCACAAATGTCTAAAAACAACAGGATATCTCCAAAAATAAAAATTAAAATAAAAATTCTTTGCGTTAAACATGAAATAAATGGAAGCTATTGTAGATTCCAACAGATCAAATCTCACTGATTTCTCAAGTTTCAAATAGATCGCACAACCCAAAGAGAGAGAAGAAAGAGACAGAGAGAGAATTAAGATCATGAATTACAACCCCATTTAAATATCTTTATAAGCAAAAAGCCAGCCAAACAAACTTAAAAATAAAAAACAAAATCTATTTCCTAGTGTTTAGGAACCCAATTTCAATAATCAATGGGACTTCCCGAAAAAAGTATATTTTCATCCCAAAAAAAAAAATATCCCAATGAATTTTAATTTGATAATATTTTATCTAATCCCAATTTTTACAAAGTTACATAAATGTATTCAATTTTTAAGAGCTAGTTTGGGCGTCCAAATGGAAAGTAAACAAATATTATTGCATGTTACATAGAATTGAAGGCACAAATCCATCACCTTGAACATTTCTTTTATTGAAGTGCTGCTAAAATCAGAGAGCTATCCTACAAAACAGATTTTAATTTTTTTCCCCTTTTTTTTCAATTACTCAGCCGAAACTTCGACAAGCCCACTTGTTATATTATCAATCACCATTACCCATCCAAAAACAAACAAACACCATTAAGGCATCACCAGAACTCCAGAAGGAATTCAACTTGCTAAAAAATGGTTTCAAACTTTCCTCTTATACTTCTCTGGGTGTTATCCTCCCAATTTAAATTTGCCCCAAACCAAACACACACTCATAAATCCGACAAAGCATATGCCGAATTTAACACATCCCCACAGTTACCCAACTACAGTAAAACATGCCCACTTCATTTCCAAAAAAATAAAACAAAAACAATTTGACATGGGGGAAGGTTATTGTGTAACTTCAATCCCATAGATTTGAATGAAAACATGAACTCCAAGAAGGAAAAAATGATCAGCTCTATGTGTGCGTATGTCAGAGAACTATTACCTCTCGTTGTTGAAAGGTGGCTCCTGAGCTACAACCAGAAGAGAAAGAAAGAGAGAGAGAGAGAGGGCGGGTAGATGGTAGGGTTTATTTCTAGCCCACTTTGAATATATGGGTAGGGTTCAGACCGATTGGGTTTTCAATTCGGGTTTTTGGGTTGATGATAATGAATTGGCCTTTTTTTTCTTTTTTCTTTTTTTTTTCTGGTTTCTTAAGGTGTCTAGGCGAAGTCTACGACTAATCTTCTGAAGTATTATCAAACGTCGAAATAGGGACGTCTCCCAAAAAAATTTACTGCATTTATAAGGATTCAAACCTAAAACCTTTTACTTAAGCGACTAAAGTCCCTTCCACTAAGGCCAACCTTCTTTGTGGTTAATGAAAAGGCTTTGAGAGGTGAGGCTGCCACTCTGGATCCGGATTACAGGTGGTTGTTTTTGAATGAGATTGCGCCACGTCCAACTTGAGAGGAAATGGACGGATTTGCTGCAAAACGACTTGGTGGAGACGCGTTTGGACCATGGAAGGTCGCAGATGACGGCGTTAGGTTTGTTAAGGCTCCAAAACGACCATCAAGGGAACTGACGTGGCGGCGTAGTTGCAGCTATGTTTTCTCTGACGAACCCTCCTTCTTCGACGAGCTTCGAGCGAGTGAAAGATGAATTGAGGGGTGTGTGTGTCGGGTAGAGAGAAAGTGTGTGTGTGTGTGTGTGTGTGTGTGAGAGAGAGAGAGAGGGTGATGAGAGAGAATGTTGTAACTTGTAAGAGAGACGAAATCGATGGAGGGCTCTGGCGCCGGCGGCGTAGCGTTCACGGGCGATCTCCTCTCAGATCCCTTGTACGGAGTTTATTTTAAACGTCTCAACGCTTCTCAACGCTTCACACTTCACAGCGTTAAATCTCGCACACAAACCACGAAACGACGCCGACCATGGACTGATGGTTCACTTCAAATGGCGACGTGGCGCAATCTCTTCCAAACAAGCAATAGACGACATGGATCGGAAGTCCAAAAAGTTGCTGAGGTCAGCTTCAATCAACAGTTTTTCAGGCTTTTAATATGAGTCCTTCGTTGTTTTTATGGATGGCTTGGGTTACATCATCACGGTGATAGTTTTTTTCAAATCATTGTCGAATTTTACTCCTTATTTTCAGGACCTGTTTGGAAATTTAAAAAACTGAATCAAATTGAGTCTGATCCACAACTATTATCCGGTTTTTAAATAAACCAAGTTAAAGTTGATTTGAAAAAAACTGTGTTTATGTTTTGTTTTCATAATAAAATTGAACTAATTAGCAAAAAAAAAAAAAAAAAAAAAAAAAATTTACCAAACAGCGTGAAATTAAAACTAGCCAGATTTGTTTTTCAGTTGACCAGAGTTTTAGGTTTGCCAAATAGCCCATCAATCTTGAAGCAAAGCAGTGCATTTCAAGGTCTATAATTTTTGCCTAAATTTAGAATTTGTTTAGTTGTCCAATTCGAAATTAAATAATTCAAGGAATTTTACATAGTGTTAAATACATAAATCCATCACTTTGATTTTTGTCTAAACTTAGGGCTTATTTAGTTGTTCAATTTTTTATACAAATTCTTACACAAGATTTTAGATAACATATATATAACCCATCACTAGATTAAATAGTCTTCCCACATAGGTCATGTACACAAAGAATCAAATTGATGCGAGATTAAGAGTTGCTTCATCCATAAATGTAAGATTTTTAGTAGTGAAAAATGTAAGTTTTTGGATCGAATGGCTACAAATCTCGGATCAACTTGATTTTTTGCGTACATGACCTATTTGGGAAGACTATCTAATCCAACGATAGGTTTCGCCAAATATGAATTGAAGATAGATTATCTAAAAATTTATGTACAAAATTATGTATGTTGACCCTGACCCATATATATAAGACGATAATTAGATGAGCACGTGCTGATATATTATATCAATACCTGCATTGAAAGTTATACCGAGTGTGTTAGTGAATTACAAATTATAATAAATCAATGTACAGAATACAACTCCCAATACATTGTGCTGATTTGATCATGACCATATATATATATATATGTGTATGTATATATGTATAACGTGTTTTTACGCGTCTTGTTTTTAATGTTTTTTATAAAAAGTTTTTAATGTAGGCAACAACAACAACAATGAAGAAAGAAGAAAAAAAAAGAAAGCGTCTTACTAACACCGCTTTCATCTTTTTCCCACTCACTACCCTTCTTTGCGGCATTTGGGTGCCCATGAGCATAGGCGGAGCTAGGGGACCTTTGGGGACACATGCCCCCACTGGCTCAACCATGTTTCTTTCTTTCTTTCTTTCTTTCTTTCTTCTTCTTTTTTTTTTTTTTTTTTTTTAGGAGAGATATTATCATTTGATGATTATTTCTTAACATAATGCCAAAAGGAGGAAGATAGTAGTCATTTTAAAATATATTTACAGTTAATTTGTAATAAATTGAAAAAAAAAAAATTTTTTTGGTATTAAATTAAAAATATTACTAAAAAGTAATTTTTTCAAAAAAAAAAAATGCTTTCTCCGGATTTTTTTCATTTTACAAAATCATAACATAGTGTTTCCATTGGAAATAAATCCTGGCTCCGCCTCCGCCTCCGCCCGTGAGTGGGGCTGTATGCCAGTTTTTTGCCTAAAACCTCGAGGGATCCAACTCTAACGATGTTGGGAGCTCATGCCTCTTCGGAACCCCTTCCTTCCTTCGGCACACCGTCGTCCATACCGGCTTTCGGCACTCCAACGACACCGTCTTCCCCACCGGATTCGGTTCCTCCCTCTTCTCTCAACAACACACTCCCCTGTTGCTCCTCCTCTTCCTTTTCTCCCTTACCAGTCGCGACATTCAAGTGAGCTTCATTCCAAAACCCTTATACTAACTCTCTTCCTCTCTCATCAATTGGAGGTTTTTTTTTTTCTTTTTTTTATTTTATGCCAAGCCTGAGGAATTGGTTGCAGTACCAGTTTATGTGGGCAGAGACTATGGGGAAGTTGGAGGGGATGGAGAGTTCCAAGCGCGAACGCATTATGGGCTCCTGTGGGATCTTCAGGGAGTGTTGCAGTGCCTTTTGCGAATTTGGGAGAATGGGAGGTAAGGTTGCTTTCAAATCACCATGAAATTGCAAATTCACAAATTCCTGTGGAAAACAATTCTTGGCCTCATTTTCTTCCCCACCTCTGTCTTGGTAATTGGAATGCTGTTATTCAAAATTTAGGCACAATATATTTATATATACAACACACCCCACTAGATTCTTTAGAAAAATTCTCAAAAATTAAGATTAATTAAAATCCATCCTTCTTTCTTTAATCACAATGGGAGGGATATTCAGTGGCCATCACATCATACTAATTCAATGAAGTATGGTTCCATTAACAGCTAGTGTGCCCTCTCCCTATATTTAAAAATAAAAAATAAATCCACAACTTTAATCCACTTTTTACTATATAGTGTGTGGTTTCCTCCTCATCATTTTAACCTTTGAAATCCCAGAACTTCCATGCCATTTTAATATCCTCCAACATTTTGCTATTATAATTACAAAATATGAAAGTAACCAGTCCCTTTCATTTAAGCACTTTTATTGATCAGAAGCAGCCAGGCCTAATTTCTTGAGGTGGTGGTGCATATCAGCAGGGTGATCGGTGAGTTTGGGCCGTTCAGGCTGCATCCACCGGCCATCCTTGTTCCTCACCATACCTTTGTTCTCATCTTGCCTCCAGTAAGGTGGGACTAAGTAGTGATCTTTCAAAAAATCTGAAGCCTTGTTCACCAATGCAGGGTCCCTTCCACTTGCTAGCACAAATCTTTGGCCTTTCCCATGGTATCTGCATAATGTGTATCAACCAGAAGTCAGTCCATTTTTCTCCAAATATTTGTAAGGCATATAGAGGTAGAGAAAGATCCCAAAAAATTAAAAATTAAAATCATTGCAGTAAATAAATTTATTGTTTTCTTTGTTTTGGACATTTTTTTAATGTGTAGGTGGCTGCGCAAAATTTTTAAAATTCCAATTGCACTGCAACATGTCTTATAAACTATAAAACCAAACAATAATTCCCAGGATAGGCTGTTAAATGAAAAATATTGAATGACCCTTGAACCCTTGATATTATACCAATAAATTATAAAATATTTTAGATTAAGACTAATATTATATTTAATTATTAAGATACCTAAAGTGAAAATTTTGTTGGACAAGTTACTGTGGGAGAAATTTGGTTGCTTTCAGTATCAGTCAATCACTTAGAGCTGCTAATTGAGAGTATATATGGTATGGTTTCTTAATAACAACTCTAACTCTTGACAAAAATTAAATAAAATAAATAATAATAATAATAACAACTCTAACAATAACATGATTAGAAAATTTTAAACAAAAATTCATCATATATATATGTGTGTGTGTGTGTGTGTGTGTGTGCTCGCGCGGTAATGATCCTATCACACATGCTGATATAGGCTTATATCAGCACGGCTACAAACCTACAATTGTTGATTACAAACCTACAATTGACTGATTACAAACTTACAATTGACTGACTACAAATGTTGCCCGTAGGTTAGATAATTGTCCATCTGTAGTCAGTCAATTGTAAGTTTGTAATCAGCAATTGTAAATTTGTAGTCGTGCTGATATAAGCTTATATCAACACGTACTGATAGGATCATTACTGTATATATGTGTATGTAAATATTTTACTTTTTCCCATCTCTATCATGGGAACAGGGGATAGTTGGAGAATTGAATGGTTCTGCCTATTAATGGGTTGATTTCATATTCGACGTATCATTTGAGTGATGGAGTCTGAACATATTGGTGGAGAGTTATGATTATAATTTTTTAATTCCGTGGAGAGAATTAGGTCATTACTATTAAAATTCAAAACCTCTTGGTCCAATTAATATTTCAACACATGCATAGGCCTAAGGATTAAGATGAGAGGACATAAAACTTTCACAAAATTCTTAAGCCATTGTAAGTTGATCCGACGGTCTAATCACAATGTTGTTTAATTTTTCATTCAGATTGGTTTTTTTTGGGAGAACTTTGGATTTTTTTGGAATCCAGAAAACAAAGTCTTTTGTCAAAAAAAAAAGTTTATCTCACTGTAGTATAATTGTACTATTATTATTAATGCCATTAGGTAGCTATCATTATCATAACCATTTATGATATGAATACCATTAGTTAGCTATCATTATCAACTCATCACGCATTCTTATTTTATCAGCCTCCAGCTGAAACCTACATTATTAAATACAATATGGTCACGCGTGCTTATATAATTACATATTAGCATTATACTGGACCACTGCACTGAATGGGATATCACATGAGCCCCTGTAAAATGATGTTCCCCTTTTCAAGGGCCAAAATCACTTGTCCTTGTACTCTACATGAAGTAGAAGATCGCAAGCTCATTATTCAATTTTTTTTTTCCTTTTTTAAACTAAGAGTTTTAAAGAAAGGGATTGGAGGGCTACTCCTGTCGTGTAGCCCTTCTAAAAACCAAATATATACAATACACACAGTGTTACTCACCTCTAGAATGATGCGCATATCCCAAAATGATCGGATGGCTTTGCATATTGCATACCATTCACGTTTGCAAGTGAACTTTACACAGCCTCGATCAACTGAGTGTGTGCTCATAAAAATTATATGACACGATGCATTAGGAGTAGTATCTCATGTATTGGCCTAATGTATCTAGTAACCTACTAATGCACGATGACTCTCAAAACGGAAACTAATATAAGTTATATGGGTATGTATTCACTTGATGGTCATCCTATATATATATATATATATATATATATATATATAATTAAACCATTGAGTTATTTTCTCCATTTATCTAGTAACCCACTAATGCATGAGATATGACTCTTAAAATTAGAACCGATATAAGTTATATGGGTATGTATTCACCTAATGGTCATCCAATATATATATATATATATAATTAAACCATTGAGTTATTTTCTTCATCTATACTACCTATAAAAAGATGAATGTAAGAAAAACTTTTGATTGACAAATATACCCTTATTTTAATTTTTAAATACACAACTACCCACCCTTCTGCATATATAGGAAATATAGCAATATTATAAAACACAAATAGGAATTCAAAGGAAACCCTAAATCAAATATTTCATTTAATACTATATATATAATCCTAAAACACATTGACTTCGTATCTCCCTCTTCCTCCCATTCTCTAGCAAACGAGAATGGCTTGTTAGAGGCACACCTACTTCCCAGCGCAGTCATAAACTAAATATCCACATCATGGAGACGATACATGGAGATGATACCGGATCTCAAGGGGCTGTTGCGTGAGTATTTTATACTTTTCTTATGTATTTCTTGAAATTTGGTAAGAATTCATATAATGCTGAATTTGTTTGTGGTTAGAGGTGGTTGTTTTCGAGAATTTTGGGTAGACTAGGAAAACCCTTGAATGTGTTTTGATTGTAACGTGGAAATTGTTGGAATGGGTTATATATGTATATGATAATTATTATTATTATTTTGCTTGAATTTGGTTGTTGATGGGAAGGGAGGGGGAAAAAGAAAAAGGAAAAAAAAAAAAAAAGAAATGAGGAAAAAAATAAAATGAAAATCTCGATCTCCTCTCTCTTTTCAATCTCTAAGTGAACAAAAAAAAAATGTGGATGATGATACCATATAAAAATAAAATTGAGAATTTTTTTATAGAAAAAGTAAGAAAAACTATATTATGGGGGATCAATTTCACTTATTAAAAAAATAAATTAAATAATATTTAAAAACATCAAAAATATAAAATATAGAAAATAAATATGTTTGCTACTTCCCTTTGGAATGCACATCTCAAATTGAAGTAGCAAATTGCCACAGCCCACGTAAGGTAGCAAAAGACAGATTTGTTACCTTTTTTTTTTTTTTGCTACCTCCCTCAAAGATGATCTTGTATCACATATTAAATTATATTATATCTAAAATACCTATAAAAGTTTATACTTTAGAAATATTTTTGATTGACCATTACATCCTTATTTTAAATTTTAAATATTTATTTGCTTCCCATATTTAACCAATTAAGAATGTTTTATATTTAACCAATTAATAATGTTTATTTTCTAGCAAAAAAGAAGGAAAAAAGATAACACAATTTATGTTCACTTCATAAATTCTATACAGCCTCTACTACGATGCATGTGTTCTAGCTAACTTCTTATTCTTTCCATAACTCTAACAATTGAAAGAATTTTGACCTATTGTGTTGAGTGTTTATTCTAATAAGTTAAATTAACACAAAAGTAACAAATAATTAGATTTTCATGTTCAATATATATATATATATATAATTTATAATTTTTTTTATTTAAATAATATTCATGTGCTTCGCACGTGTGCCCATATCTAGTTTATCCTAAGTGCATGTATTCCGTACCCTATTTGGGTTGCCAGAAATTTCATTGATTGATGAACGGGGATGAGAGAAACAACTAACCCGTCAAGCAAATGTAGGTGAGCCTCCAAGTTATGGGCGCAAGCCGGATCGCCTGTTTCCTTCAAGAACGGTGAATTCTTATGATCCAACGCGAGCTCGACTCCGACGTGCGAGTAACTCCACGGCAAACCCTCGGCCAATTTCATCAACACCGGCGAAACCCGTTCGTTGAAAAATAATCCCGGCGATTTAGGGACCATATCATGAACATTCACTACCCTGAGGACCTTAACGCCCAGCCATTCAAGCCGTTCCTTGAACCTAACATTTCCGACCCGTGGACCCGAAAATGAAAACACACAAACGGGTAAGGCCCGCCCATCGTCCGTCACGTTTAGGCCCGTTTCAACAATATCGTACGCACACAGCAAGGCTAATGCACTGCCCAAGCTATGCCCAGTAATTGTTATGCTCAATTCCTCGTTTGGGTACATTTCCATCAACCGTTTCACCTCGCTCAAAATTTGTTCCCTTGCCGAGAACTTGCAAAACCGGCAATCCTCGTCCTTGTCGGTGTAGAGATCGAGGAACCCGGATTCAACCTTGACCGTCGGATCGGGGCACGGGATTTTATCCGACGATATCGGCCTTAAAAAATCCATCAAATCGGCGATCCACTCCAGCCTAGTCACCGTGCCCCTCCAAGCAACAGTGATGTCGCGACGCCCTAATTTCTTCGACGTCTCGTCGTTGGACACGGCCACGTATCCGATCCAATTGGCATTTTTGCTCCACACTTTAGGCCACCTAGATTTCTTGAAAAAATTTGGTAGGTTAATGTTGGAGGTCGCATAGAGGTAACGTGACACCTCGTACCCATGATCTGCCATTTCTAGGGAATCAAAGAATTTACGATGCATGAATCTACAACTTCCACAGTACTTGGAGAATGGATCGAAATCGAATGCATCGTAACATGCTTGTGCCATTTCGCCATACCGGATAAGCTCGGATCGTAGGAGGGAGTCCATCGGGTCAAGCAAGCCTACCCAATCATCCTGTCCATGAATTTCTCTCCATGAGTCAGCTAGTTGCCTCTCTGGTTGCCTACTTGTTATAGCTTCTTCTTCTTCTTCTTCTTCGTCTTCGTCTTCTTCTGTTTGCTCTTTTTCAAGCTCCGCGATGATGGACGACATCGATTCGCTTGTTTTCGACAAGACTCTTGCTATGGAAGATGTTCTCGTCATGGCAAGCTCTCCCGTCTCGCACCACCCAACTTGAGGTTTTTGGCTGAAAACTCTCACCGGAAGAGATTTTTCCGGTCGGATCGCGAAATCTTGAACTTTTGGTGGGAAGGGAAGAACCGATTTGGGTAGAGAAATGGCCATTGAAGGTGTTTGTTGAATGAGGTTGGGGTGGTGACTGGTGAGGATGAGGTTGGACTATTTTGGAGTTCTAGGAAAGAGATAGGCTATAATTAAATTATTTAGTCCCAAAGCAAGATATAATTTATATGAGCAAAAATAATTGAATATGGGTGCACATGTTTCATGCGGGTGGGCCATGTTCATCAAAGGTGACAATTTGGTCTATTGTATATGGTTTCAAGGAAGTTGTTGACTGGAAAATTAATCACGAACATAGAGGCATGGCTGACCTAGAATATGATTCCCATGGTACGTGTTACTAGCCAGCTCATTTAGAAGAAAAGTCAAGTCGAAAAATGTAGAACCTGATTTCTTCGATCGATTGTGTGGTTGAGGCTTTTCACATATGTGGTTTATATAAATTGGTTTAATAAAAGCACAAAAAGGTCCACCTTTTAATATAAAAAAAAGTCACCTTAGGCTGAGGGGGGCAGCCGCCTTCACTTATTTTATGGTTAACAGGTTATATGATGAAGATTGGTGCTCCTTAGTCATTAGACAATCTCTAGTGGTATATGCTAAATCTGCCATGTCTGTGTTATTAACATGTTACAAAACCGAAATACTATACTTTGATACATCCACTCCAGTGCCAAAATGATAAAATAGGGCAGCACTCAAGGGCGAAGCCACTTTAGGCTTAGGGGCTTAGGGGGGAAACGGCATCCCCTCATTTTCTTTCTAAAAATATTTTATAATTTAATTTTTCTAAAAATTTTACACTTACCTTCTGAATTTTTTTTCAATATCTTTTATTTTTCTTTCCCACCCTCTCATTTTTTATTTTTTCCTCTCTATAAAAGCTGCAATCCCTTTCCTAATATCTCATTTTATATAATGTTTGAGACCTCATTGAGGATAATTGCAAATGTAATGAATTGAAATATAGTTTATCAATAGATTATAAAATTTTGTAATTTTTTCTACCTCGAAATTACAAGATAAAATAACTTTTTTGAGCTGTATAAAAGTTTGCCTCCCCTGAATCAAATTCCTAGCCTCGCCACTAGCAGCACTAAATTTGCTTTGAATCCATTCAATGTTATTTTATTCATTTGTCGTAGCATTGCATTTGTTTTTAATGGATTAAATATCACTGTATTTTATTCACTTGGCATAACTATCAAATGCCAATTTTTGCGCCATGGCACCAATAGAAAGTGTCGGTTTTGTCGGCATTGAAGATAGCCTTATAGGAATTTGAATCTTACTGTCAAATATGATGCCTCACATACTTTAACTTCCAACTTGAATGAATGATTATTTTAAAAAATAAATAAAATAAATTTTTCTACAACAATCTTTTTTCGTTTAATTTTCATGTAGTGAATAAAGGTACTTTTGGCACCATGTCCAGCTCGCTGCCCTACAACCCATTTCCCCACGTTTAAAATAATATATATAATTCTTATAGACAACCAATATGCAATCGGTAGGCACTGTTTATTTCTTTTTTCCCTTTTTTTTTTTTTTTTTTGGTTTCCTAAGGTGTCCCCGGACTTTGTTTAGGATTAATCCTCCGAGATACTGTCGGATGCCAAAGCGGAGATCTCTCCCAAGAAAGTTTGCTTCATCTACTAGGGTTCGAATCCGAAACCCCTTACTTAAGCAACTAGAACTCCTTTTATTCAGGCCAACCTTCGTTGGTGGCACTGTTCATTTCTATTGTCTGGAGCATCAATGGTGTTTGTTAGGACGTCCTCAAAAATGGTAAAAATTGTATAACAATTTTTTTAAAAAAAAATGGAGTAATCCAATATGTTTACAAGGCACTAAAAAATTGGTCCACATTGCATCATGTGTAGGATTAAATTCTAGTATTTCATAAAAAAAATTGTAGTGTACGTTTTGCTTCTCTTCTTATTCTTACAGCGTGCATTTTGTGCCAGCTACATTTTGCGAATTTGCATAGTGGCTTTCATTACATCCATCCAGGTTAGGTGCTGATAAAAAAAAAATGAAAAAAAAATCTATCCAGGTTAGGAGAACCATCTTTGACTTGGCTTCAAAAAAGGGGATCAAATTGCCTAAATTAATTTAGGCCAGGTTTGAATTGATCGTATCAACTAAAACTAATCGGAACTTATCCTCAATTAACCGAGTTTAATTTCACACTTCCCAAACAGTCTAGGAAGAGATTAATTTTTTTAATTATTTATTATTATTTTTTGGAATTTTCCTGCGTCATTTTGTACCAAGTAAATATTGCATTGGTCTTGGTAGCTGGCTTTAATTCAATGACCTAATGTAGTTTGATTACCCTAAGGTGTCTTTGCATTGTGAGCAGAACATGCCGATTTCTTTCAAGTTACCGGTGAAGCATAGGTTGGTTAGTGAGTAAATTAATAGGGATCCTTGTTGCCTTATGGATCGTTGACTCCAACTTCTTGATGACTTCCAATTTTTTGCACGCACCATCTTTGAATAATAGCATACCGTTATTCTCCATATTTACCTTGGTGGCTTTCTTAATTTTGTGCTTCTTAGAAGACATTACAGACGAGGTCATGAGCCAAATTTGCGCGCTATACCAAAATCATGGTCATAAATTTGTCACACCTCATTTTTGCACCATCTTACTAGGGCTGTGAACCCCAGAAATTAGGCTCACAAGGATTGAAAAGAAAATAAATCATGATTACAAGAACCGAGCGAATCGTTTGTGATATAAGCGAACTAAGCTCAATCTCATCTTGGAACACATTGAGTTCCCAAGTCAAGAGCATCCTATTAGTGAGACCTAGGAAACACAGATACACCTAGGAAAGTGCCGTGGTCATGTCCGACATAGACACATCCCTGACACGTGTCGGATACTTCCCGTACGTGTCCATTAAATAAAAATATAGATTAATTTCAGACACAGCATGGACACGGCGGGGTAAAAAATAGAATTTTAATTTTTTTAAAAAAGGGTAATTTTAGTTATTATAAACAATTAATGGGTGCTTTTGCAAAAGCTGAAAAATTCCTTATTATAGATCATTTTAGGGACACAACATTTCTGCCTTAAAGAATAATGGTTTTGTATCATGAGGTGCATGCCTCTTATGATGGGACGTAATATATGTTTTTTTTTAATTTATTATCGTATTTCCGCCGTGTCATGTTTTAATATTTTTAAAAATTACTGTGTCAAAGTATTCATGTCGTGTCATAACCATGTTGCATGCCTGTATCCGTGTTTCATAGAGTAAGACTAAATAGAATGATATAGATTAAGCGGACTCAAAATCAGCATGATTCGAATCTGCATGGGATGGTGGATGACAAATAAATAAACAATATCATACCGGAATGAGCTAAAAGCGTATGCACTGTATACAGTTCCTAGAGATCCTTTAAACTGCGAAGTCAGGAAATTGAAGTTGATGATACTACATTTAACCTTCCTAGTTTTTTCTGTTAGAATTAAGGACACAATTTTTATATAAAATTTGTTACTCGTATATCATTATCATTCATTTGTTACGGTCCTAATAAATAGGATGAATGATACAATTTTTACATATTTTTTTAATACACTAGTTGGTGCATACGTGCGTTGCACGTGAATTTTTTTGAGTTAAATTATTTTTTTCAATAATGATAATAATTTTTTAAATTTAATAATTTTATCATGCCTTTACATAAGATGAAAACACTTTGATCACTCAATTCTTTACTTCTTTTGATATGATTACTATTTTTTTTTCTTTCATTATCTTTCCCAAATCATACTGCTTAAAATTATATTTAAAACTTCATTATACATAGGTTCTTTGAAGGTTTTGTGAAACTTTCAATGCTGAAACAAAAGCCTCTCTCTTTTACTCTCTATCTCTTTCTTTAATCAAAACATATTTACGCCATAGTTGAAAGATTTAATAGCAAATTATTAGTACATTAGTCTTACAAAAATCAAAACCAAGACTTGCGCGGCTTTGCAAACCCTACGGACATGCCATCCTTTTTTTTTATGATGTACTACAATTTACACCTCTCCCGTAGATTCATGCCACAGAAGCTAACTCAAGTTCCTAATAAGGCCTACACTACCACCTTTAAAAAAATATAGTATTTATAGGATTGGGAGGTTCTCATTTTATTTATGAGTAAAGTAGTCTTTGATATATATGTATTGGAAAAATATAGGAGAAAACAGATACTCCACGCGAGATCGAAACCAAGACTTACGCAAATCCGAACTTCTATTGGTCTTTGATTAAAATAATAATATTCCTAATATGTACATGTTTAGAATTTTTTTTTTTTCCTTTTAAAAATATGATATTTATGGGATCAGGATGTTGTCATTTTATTTATGAGTAAATTAGTTTTTGATGATTTTTTTATTTGGAAAACGATATGAGAATACACATAACTTATGTAGGGTCTGAAACCAAAGACTTCTGCAAACCTTAAAGTTACAGATTAATAAACTCAAGGACCATTGATTTTTCATTAAAAAATAATACTCCCTTCGTCCCGTAAAGATAGGCTACGTTTGACAAAACACGAAATTTAAGAAAACGTAATCATTATATTGACTTGTCATTAATTAAGTTCCATCTTTTCAAAAATACCCTTATCTTTTTTGTATTGGGTTTTGTGTTGAAAGTAAATATTGAATAATGAAAGGTATAAGAAACTTTAAAAAAACTAGATATAGCATACTTGCGTTGCACGTGAATATTTTTAAATAATATTAGTTTCTATATTTTTTTTTTCATTAATCTATGTATTTTTGTTTAGATATGCCTGTAATAGAAAATCAATTTTGAGGGGTTTTTCATGTATTCAGAGTACATCCTTTTTGGGTTTCCTGCATCCTTTTTGGGTTTCAGTTGAAATTCTTGAAGTATGTATTGTATTTTGTTCCTTGGTTTAATGAGTCTAAACGGTTTCTCAAAACTATGAGTTTTTCGTTTCGAATGATTTTTCTTTCTTTAATTACAGTACCTATTATGATTATAAATTCATCTATCTAACTTATAAATTCATCAAAAATCAAACTTATTCTCTAACAGTACCATATATATATATATATATATATATATATATATTATAATTTGCAGCTCTCTAACAGTACCATATATATATATTACAATTTGCAGAGCAAAACTTATCAGAGAATGGAGAAGTCGCCGTTAACCAGAGAAGGGAAAAGTCACAGCTACTCTTGATGGAGAAAATGAAATTTACAATCTGGCTGTTTATTTATTATACAGGAATTATAGTTTCCTGTTTCCTTTGAATTCTTATTTGTGTTTTATATATTAAGGTATGTGTTTTAGAATTACAGTTTCCATATTCCTATATATTTCTATTTATTATATAGGAATTATAGTTTCTGTTTCCTTTGAATTCCTATTTGTGTTTTATATATTAAGGTATGTGTTTTAGAATTACTATATTTCCTATATATGCAGAAGAGTGGGTAGTTGTGTATTTAAAAATTAAAATAAGGGTATATTAGTCAATCAAAAGTTTTTCTTACATTCATCTTTTTATAGGTAGTATAGATATAGATATGATTTGATTTTTTAAAGTGGCCAAATATTTTGGGACAAAAAAAGTTAAAAATTTGGCGTACCTTATTGGGACGGAGGGAGTACTCGTTTTTATGTATTGCTTTGGCAAATTGGCATCATAACTTTGCTCCATGATTTTAAATTTTTCTAACAGTTACTAACCTAGTTGAATCTGGATGGCTATGATGAGATGAGAATATGACTTTTTGGTAGTCGCCTCCAAATAATGCCAAATAAAGTTTGTTTGTCAACTTATTAAATATTAACTGCCAACATGGTACAAATTGACTGCCAATATATTATGATTAGTGCTACATTTGGAAGTAATAACTAAAACGTCATTTAGCTGGTTATCTTTTCTGCCCCGCCTCTTATGTCCCATCATCTGTTTTTTCCCATCAACTTTTTCTTACATCAGAAGTTCAGAATCATTTTCTATATCTCTCTCTCTCCCACGTTATCACGGATCCAGATCAGATTAGGTGATCCTAGCTCTGTTATCATTTACTCCTCTCTTTCTCTCTCTACGTCATCTCCATTTGCTACAATAATCTATTTGGGTAAACCCATTATCTCTGTCTCTCTCGCACACACCCTTATTAGGCGGTGTGTTTATTTCTCTAGCTAGTTCTCACTCATTCTCTGTCTTTCTTTCCTTTTTTTCTTTTACCTCATTCTCTATGTATTTGTTTTGATTGCAAATTTACAATCTGTTCTCTCTAACTTTCTCTCATCTCTATTTCTTTATCAGTCTCTCACCCATTTTTATTCTCTCTCTCTCACCATCATTTGGTCGTAAATCACATGTTTGGGTCTATACTTTTAATGATTGTTGATTGGTTTTCTTAATAGTCTGCCTATATGGTTTGGATCCTCGTTGGTTTCCTTGATTGTCTTTGGAAAATTAATCATGAACATAGAGGCATGTCTGACCTAGAATATGATTCCCATGGTACGTGTTACTAGCCAGCTCATTTAGAAGAAAGGCCACGTCGAAAAATGTAGAATCTGATTTCTTCAATTGTGTGGTTGAGGTTCTTCACATATATGGTTTATATAAATTGGTTTAATAAAAGCACAAAAAGGTCCACTTTTTAATATAAAAAAAAGTCACCTTTTCCAGGATACCAGGTCACCGACACAAAAAATAAAAAATAATAAAAAAAATTAAAAAAAAAGGGAATTCATATACGAGAATTATATAATTTTTATCGTTAGCAGGTTATATGGTGAAGATTGGTGCTCCTTAGTCATTAGACAATCTCTAGTGGTACGTGCTATATCTGTCATGTTTGTGTTATTAACATGCTACAAAACAGAAATACTATACTTTGATATATCCACTCCAGTGCCAAAATGATAAAAATAAGGCAGCACTCAAGGGCAAAGCCACTTTAGGCTTAGGAGGGCAACCGTCTCCTCTCATTTTCTTTCTAAAAATATTTTATAATTTATTTTTCTTGATATTTTACATTTACCTCCTAAATTTTTTTTCAATATCTTTTATTTTTCTTTCCCAACCTCTCATTTTATTTTATTTTCTTCTCTATAAAAGCTGCAATCTCTTTCCCAATCTCTCATTTTATACAATGTTTGGAGTCTCATTGAGGACAATTGCAAATGTATTGAATTGAAATATATCTTATCAATAGATTATAAAATTTTGTAATTTTTTCTACCCTAAAATTACGAGATAAAAGAAATTCTTTGAGCAGTATAAAAGTTTGCCTCCCCTGAATCAAATTCCTAACTTCACTCTTGGCAGCACTAAATTTGCTTTGAATCCATTCAATGTTATTTTATTCATTTGTCGTAGAATTGCATTTGTTTTTAATGGATTAAATATCACTGTATTTTATTCACTTGGCATAACTATCAAATGCCAATTTTTGCGCCATGCCACCAATAGAAAGTGTCGGTTTTGTCAGCATTGAAGATAGCCTTATAGGAATTTGAATCTTACTGTTAAATATGATGCCTCACATACTTTAACATCCAACTTGAATGAATGATTATTTTAAAAAATAAATAAAATTAATTTTTCTACAAGAATCCTTTTTCGTTTAATTTTCATGTATTGAATAAAGGTACTTTTGGCACCATGTCCAGCTCGCTGCCCTACAACCCATTTCCCCACGTTTAAAATAATATATATAATTCTTATAGACAACCAATATGCAATCGGCGGGCACTGTTTATTTCCATTGTCTGGAACATCAATGGTGTTGGTTACGACGTCCTCAAAAATGGTAAAAATTGTATACCAAAATTTAAAATAAAAATGGAGTAATTCCAATATGTTTACAAGGCACTAAAAAATTGGTCCACATTGCATCATGTGTAGGATTAAATTCTAGTATTTCATAAAAAAAAATTGTAGCATACGTTTTACTTTTCTTCTTATTCTTACCGCGTGTATTTTGTGCCAGCTACATTTTGCGTAGTGGGTCGGGATCCTCTCCAGTCCCACTCCCACCAATTCTATCCAGTCGACGGCTCTCAATGCTCCTCTTCATTATAAGCTAATCCAGGTTAGGTGCTGAGAAAAAAAAAAAAAAAATGAAAAATCTATCCAGGCTAGGAAAACCAACTTTGACTTGGCTTCAAAAAAGGCGATCAAATTGCCTAAATTAATTTAGGCCAGGTTTGAATTGATTGTATAAACTAAAACCAGTCGGAACTTATCCTCAATTAACCGAGTTTAATTTCACACTTCCCAAACAGTCCAGGGAGAGATTAATATTTTTTTTCTCTTCAGAATTTTCCTGCGTCATTTTGTACAAGTAAATATTGCGTTGGTCTTGCTAGCTGGCTTTAATTCAATGACCTAATGTAGTTTGATTACCCTAAGGCTATGTTTGTTTAGCTGGAATGGAATGGATGGAATGGAATCTCATTCCAATTCATTTCAAACAGCATGTTTGGATAAGATAATTTAAATGGGAATGGAATCAACTAGTATGTTTAAACAGCTTTTTTAAATCTATTTTCATTCCAGACTACTTCAAGCATGGAATCACATTCCATTTCCATCCATTCCATTCCAACTAAACAAACATAGCCTAAGGTGTCATTGCATTGTGAGCAGAACATGCAGATTTCTTGCAAGTTATAGGTGAAGCATAGGTTGATTAGTGAGTAAATTAAGTTTATCCCTAAGCACCGCGTGGTTGTAAATTGGTTTTTCTTGCTATAGAGTTGGTAGAAAATAGGGATCCGTGTTGCCTTATGGATTGTTGACTCCAACTTCTTGATGACTTCCTATCTTTTGCACGCACCATTTTTGAATAATAGCATGCCGATATTCTCCATATATACCTTTGTGGCTTTCTTAATTTTGTGCTTCTTAGAAGACACTACAAATGAGGTCATGAGCCAAATTTGCTTTACCAAAATTATGGTCATGATTACAAGAACCGAGCGAATTGTTTGTGATATAAACGAACTAAGCTCAATGTTATCTTGGAACACATTGAGTTCCCAAGTCAAGCGCATCCTATTAGTGAGACCTAAGAAGCACGGACACGCCTAGGAAAGTGCCATGGCCGTATCCGACACAAACACGCCCCCGACACGTGTCGGATACTTCCCGTATGTGTCCATTAAATAAAAAAATATATTAATTTCAGACACGGCGGGATAAAAAATAGAAATTTAAATTGTTTTAAAAAAATTAATTTTAGTTATTATAAACAATTGATGGGCGCTTTTGCAAAAGCTGAAAAATTCCTTATTATAGATAACTTTAGGGACACGACATTTCTGCCTTAAAGAATAATGGTTTTGTATCATGAGGTGCATGCCTCTAATGATGGGACGTAATATATTTTTTTAATTTAAAAATTGTGTAAATAATTATAAATATGTATTTAATTATTTATTTATTATCGTATCTCTGCCGTATCGTGTCTTAATATTTTTAAAAATTGCTATGTCAAAGTATCCGAGTTGTATTGTAACCATATCGCGTGTCCTTATCCGTGTTTCATAGAGTGAGACTAAATAGAATGATATAGATTAAGCGGACTCAAAATCAGCATGATTCGAATCTGCATGGGATGGTGGATGACAAATAAGTAAACAATATCATACTGGAATGAGCTAAGGGCGTATGCACTATATATGGTTCCTAAAGATCCTTTTACCGGCGAAGGTGGGGAATTGAAGTTGATGATACTACATTTAACCTTCCTATTTTTCGTTGATAGAATCAAGGACACAATTTTTATTTAAAATTTGTTACTCGTATATCATTATCATTCATTTGTTACGGTCCTAATAAATAGGATGAATGATATAATTTTTACATATTTTTTTGATACATTGGAAGGGATTTGAACCCCTAATCTATTCTATTCTTACTTTTTTTCTACTCTCCTTCATCACTAGGCTAGCCCCAGTAACTTTACAATTTTTATATATTGCCATCAAGTACTTTAATCCGTAAAATTCATAATTTCTAAAATCTAATGTTAACAATTTACTTGACAAATTAGTTAGTGTAAAAAATTGTATCATCTGATCTTAATTATGAAATAATTTATAATTGTACATTATACTCCTTTCATCCCACAAAGATAAGCCATGTGGGACAAAACATGCAGTTTAAGAAAAACTATGATTTCATCGCCTTGTCATTTTTTAAATTCTATTTTTCTAAAAATACCCTCTTATACTTGTTATTAGGTTTTGTGTTGAAAGTAATTATTAAAATAACAAAGGGTGGTATAGGAAATTAAAAATAAATAAATAAATACTCCCTCCGTTCCTAATTGACTATCCCCTTTAAAAAAACATGTTTTTTAAGGAAACTTTATTAAATGTTTTCCCATTAATACATATGTTTTGATATTTCAATTTTTTCCTCAAGTGTACAAAAAATTAGAAAAATAGAGAATGCCTTTTTAGGGGTATTTTAGGAAGTGAAATAAAAAGAACTAATGACTAATGAAATGTGACAATAATTTTGAAATATCCAAAAATAAAAAATAGGCCACTTATTTAGGAACAAAGAGAGTGTATGATTTGACTTTTCAAAATGAAAAACATTTTGGGACAAAAAAAAAAAGGCAAAAATGGCCTTTATTTGTGGGACGGATGGAGTATTTCTTACTTAATGCCTAAAAAATACTCCCTCCATTTCTATTTAAGTCGCCTCATTTCCCTTTTGGGATGTTTCAAAATAATTGTCACGTTAAAAAAGTTAATGATTCTTTTTGTTTAATTTCTTAAACTACCTTTAAAAATGTTTTTTTATCTTTTTTCAATGTTTTGTACACTTGAAGGCAAAATTGGATTTTTAAAATTTAAGTGTTGATTTGAAAGCATTTAATAGAGTTACCTAAAAAAACATATTTTTTTTTAAGGGAACAGTCAAATAAAAATGGATGGAGTATCTTTTAAAAATTAAAAAAAAAAACAATAGAAAAATAAAAATCAAGCCACTCTTCTTCTCCTTTTTTTTTTTTTTTTTTTTTTTTTTTTTTTTTTTTTTTTTTTTTGGTACATATCAGAGGGTAATTTTATGATACTCACAAAGTTTTTAAAATACCATATTCACTTATCATTTAAAATGATCTACTTATTATTTCAACTGATCCACTTATCTTTTTAAGTGACCTTATAGATACGGTATCCAATTTTACACTTGAGTACCATAAAATTGGGCCACGTATCAAGCCACTCATTTTAAAGAATGCGTTGGACGGCAATCACATGTTGTCATCAACCGCGTAGAACCGTTGCTCACGACAGCATTCCGTCGAGAGAATCGGCGCCACGAGGTTTGGGCCTTGAAAAGTAGGACTGGTGATGGACTAAAATCCCCTTGATAAGACAGGCAAAATTACCAAGATACCAATGCTTTTGTTCTCGAGGAGCGATATTCACCATTTGTCTCCTTTTGACCTACCTACCTATGCAGGTCCTAATTTTTAATATTTTTATTTTTACGCTATGCTTGAACAAGCAATGCACATGTATTGGCATGATTCTGATTTACTCTGATCTCGACCGTTCATTTGGATAAAGAGATAAGCACTGCTTAATTCCCACAATCCCACAATTTAATGGTTCTTCTTAGGAGTATAATTTGGTTTGGTGCAAATTGAGAGTCAAACCATTTTATGTTGGTTTGATCCGGTTTTTAAACAACTTTGGTTCAGTCTTAAGTTAAATAAATAAATAAATTTAAATTATAATATTATATTATTTTTGTTCCAATTTCAACAACACCAGATATAGCACACAAAATATTTTTAAATAATATTAATTATGCAAAATAATAATTACATAAAGATTTTATATTTTTTCATAAAAGATAAAGTTTAAAATTCAAAAGTATATTTTTTATTTTTATTTTTATAATTAAAATTGTCAACGAGAGAATAAAAGTTCTTTAGATATACATTCAGAATTTTTTTTCTTCATAAAACGGAATATTTAAAGAGTTTATCTTCATATATATTATCATGCAACTTGATAGTTGCTCTAGGAAAAAGAATTTGGATAAGAATCTAACTTTAATTTGTTAAGAGTTTGAGTTAAAATCTAACTTTTATTTGTTATTAAATGATAAGAATGTTTACTATGTGTTTCAATTAATGAAATGGTAGATACGTATTTTTCTTTTAAAATAAGGATATATTGGTCATTTAAAATTTTTTCTGAAATTCAACCTTTTATAGATATAGATAGATATCGATAAATATATAGATAGATATAGATATGTATATTGTTTTTGTTCCACTTTCAATCTTTATTATTTTATAATATTAAAAAGATATATCTTTGTGTTTTTTCTTTCTTGATTTTGTTACCTAGTTACCTAGTTAATTATAGTAAACTTTTATGCTTTGTTGTGCTGAAATTATTATATTTATATATATATATATATATATATATATATATATATTATAATATTATCTCCAAACTGAACTTTGCATGGGTTGGATTGGTTTGCTTTCTATTACAGACTAGTATATAGTTTGGTCATGGGTTGAAAAAAAATGAGAACCAACTCTTGGTTTGTTTGGTTATTAAATCGACCCAAACCAAATTGAGTTCCAACCCTAGCTTTTATCTCTTGATAAACGATAAAATTGGGAAAAATTCACATGAAAGTTCACACTCTCAAAGAGAGAACTCTTTCAAATTATAGCAAGAAGCTTTGATGAAGGACAACTATCTTTATCCGTTGGATAAATTATTTTCGGCGATGATCATTTTTTGCTATTGTTAAGTCAATTTTGTAGTTGATCACTTAGATTCAATGGAGGGAGACAAATTGGATATGGTTTTTGTTACATATAATCAATCTCCTAATATTTGTGATAATTTGTATAATAAAACTAGAGGTCTTACTAATTGGGAGTAGCTAGAGATCTTACTAGTGAAAATATGTTTATATATAATTTCTATATTCGTCATCAATGTTAAGGGGGGAGGGAAAGAAAGAAAGAGAGAAGAGAGAGGAGGGAAGAGATCCAAGGCTTATGTTGAAGCATGCCATGCAAGTAGTATGTGGCAAAACTGTTTGACAATAGGCCACCTGTCACTGTGGTTAAATAAATTTTTTAGGAGTGAAGGTCTTAGGTTATAGTCTTCAAACACTTGGAATAAAAAGAGATTAAGCTATAAAGATAGACTATACTATTGGTGTTAAGATTCGATATTAAATTGTTAAAACTTAGCACCATAATATGATGGTAGCTTTTGGATGGACTCTTAAATGACTAAGATTAAAAGATCAAAAAGTTATTATTAAGATCATTTTGGTAATTCAGCATTGAATCTTAACTTCCACTTGTTGTAGCCCAAGGATTCGTTTGGGCTTTCCTCAATGATAGTTATAGAAATGACAAAAATTTTATGTTCTACTCCTATTCCTATCCCTTTTACACAAAAAATTTTATGTTCTACTCCTATTCCTATCCCTTTTACACACACTATTTGGTTTTTTTTTAAAATATTTATTTAAAAAAAACATTTTTTCTATTATCGGATCCTGTAACGTGAATATGTGATCATCATGAAACGGGTGGGGATCTATTTCATCTAAAAAACGAAAAAGAGCAAAAAATCCTCATAAGGACCATTTGGTAAATCAACCAAAAAACAAACAAAAACATCACGCTTGTAAGTTTTAGCGCCGGCGGACATTATAGTCAAAGTAAGAAAACAAGAGACGCTCCTCCCTCATTTTTCAAAAACAGGGCGCGAAATTATCTCCAATCTCCCGCGCCTTTTAGACCAAACCCTCGCCTTTATTTCATCACTCTCTCAATTACTGAATCCTCCCTCTCTCTCTCTCTTTCTCTCTCCATCACTCCAAAACAAAACAAACACCAAAATGCACCACCACCACCAACCCCATCCCTCCGCCGTCGGCTCCACCACCCCCGGCGGCGCTAACTTCGACGCCACCCAATTTAAGCGCGCCAAAAGGCGCGGCAACTACAACTGTGGCCGTTGTGGCCTTCCCAAAAAAGGCCACTCCTGTAACGTCACTCCCACCACAACCGCCGATGCCACACCTGACTCGTCCGCCTCCGCATCTGTCTCTGCCGCCGCTTCATTGCCTCCACGTCAGCCCTACTCCCACCTCCGACGGGCACTCTCATTTGACGACATTGACATTTGTGATTCGGTCCAATCCGACGACGATGAGTTCCCTGGCGATTTTCCGGAGTTGGTATCCGATTCCGGTTTGCCTGCGAACTGCATCTGGGAGGTGCTGAGGAGGTTGCCGCCGCCGGCGTTGTTGTCGGCGGCGAAGGTGTGCAAAGGGTGGAGGGACACCACGAGGAGGCTTTGGAAGGCGGCCGAGGAGCTAAAACTTAGGGTTCCTGCTAGGTCCCAGGTTGGGTTTGTTGGATCGGTGTTGCAGAAGTGCCCGGGGCTTGTTAGGTTATATCTTAGGATGGAAAGGTTAGGGTTTTTTATGAGACTCTATCAGATCTAGGGTTTTATTGGATGGATCAGTTGATTCTTAATCAACTAAGACTAAACACTGTGGATTAACATCATAAACATAATTTTGGACAAATTATACAAGTAAAAACCTGATTCGGAGAATGATCTATATAGGTGACCTCAATCCAAATGAATCAATCGAATTATCACCATAATGAATCAACCAGAGATAGGATATATATATATGTATATGTTGAAACAGATCACAAATGAGTTTGTTCAATGTAGGTCTATAGATGTGCACATGATTTTGGTGTTTTGAATCTGAAGAATAGATGTTGATCTGTGTTCTTTTGGGGTTGTTGCAGTGATGTGGATGCCACAATGTTGGCTTGCATTGCATTCTCATGCCCTAATCTGGAATTTATGGAGATCTCGACATCTGATACTGCTATCAATCGGATCACTGGGTATATTTGCTGTTTCTTCCTTACATCTGTTATATTTATGCATGAATATATTTATATGCATCTTCCATGTTACAATTGTTACTGTCATGTTATGTATAACTCCCAAACTGTCAGTGCTAGACCTCCTTGCACTGCTTCATTGCCCAAGTCTTGGTTTTTTTATGGGGCGGTAGCCGATCTGAAAAAAAACAATCCTGAAAAGTGGTTGGGGTAAGGCTTGGGTGATGAGGATGATGAATCCAGAACCAGGTGTTGAAGTTAAATCATTTAATTCGATTTTGATACTTGGATTTGATTGGAAATGATCTATCCTTGGTTCTTTTTCCCCCTTGCTGGGAAGAAACTATATCCTTGTTATATAGTAAGTGGTTGACTTATGAAGGTGGATCTGCGTGTGCAATTATGTATGACCACTGAATATTGAGTAATTTTTATGTTTGGGGTCATAGATCATGGTTATGATTTTCTCCTGTTGCTTGTTAAATCAGTTTTTGGCTTTAGTTTCCGTGTGATCCATGGGCCACTTGATTTTTATATCCTGAACATACTGTGTGATGCAACTAATTGGTCCATTATATGCTTTCCAAATGCAGAGATGAACTGGGTCGTTTTGTTGCGGATAGACGATGTCTTACAGGTCTTAGGATGGAAGGGTGTTCTAACCTTGGTGGTTTTATTCTCTCTTCATCCAGTCTTTCTACACTTTGGCTTTCAGATCTTCACTCCTTATCTAAGATGGTAATTTTTCTTCTTGTACACACATCTATTCAGATGTGATTTTCCTCTATATATATATGTGCCTGAAATTTTATTTATACATTTAAATAATTTCATTTGTACTTCATTATGACCCATGTAGGTTTTTCATTGCCCTAATTTGAAAGAGATATCTTTGGATTTTTCTCGCCAAGAAAATGATAGTACTGATCTTATTACCATGGTGGATGGTTTGGGAAGGAGTTGCCCAAGGTTGCAAAACATACACATTGCATCGGTTCGACTTTCTCATCCTGTTGTGCTTGCTCTTACAGCTGCAAACTTGAGGTTTGTGAAGTGATTTTGTTATGTGGCTCACTATATTTTTATTTGTAAAATGGCTGAATACAGTTACACAATCATCAGATTATACTTAAATTTCTTTTGGAATTTGCATTTTTTTCAGCAACAGATGATATTGTAACGATTACAGTTCAATGATTGTTGTTTGATTGCTTCAATATGCAGGTGGTTGCGAATGCTTTCTCTTGTACTTGGTTCAGAAATCACTGATGCATCGGTTGCTGCCATTGCTTCAAGCTATTCAAATCTAGAATTGCTTGATTTGAGTGGGTATGTTTCAGTGCCTGGTTTCAAATTTGTTTCTTACAGGATAAACTGTGACCACAAAATCTTTTTGACTAGATATTGTTGTGAGGTATTTTTTTTGATAAAGTAAGTATTGTATTAGAAAAAAGGGCAAAACCCAAGTACATAAGAGATATACAAGAGGTAACCACAAGAAAGAGGAGAAAAGAAAAGAAAAAGAAAAAGAAAAAACCCCAAGCTAAATCTTTAACATGTCAAGAAAATCAACAAAGGAGGGGTTGTGACCATTAGAGTAGCTAGAAGACCACCAAAAAAGTGTCTTTATAAAAGAAGACTTTAGCTCAATTAAGGAGGCTTCCTTATCTTCAAAAGTTCGAAGGTTCCTTTCTCTCCAAAGGCACCAAAAAAGAGCGTGTGGTACCATATCCCAAACCATCTTGGCTTTTGTTGTGAGGTATTGTCTTTGGGTTGTTGATAATTTACTGGTTTAAGAAAATAAATTATATACTTGCATCTGCATTAGTGAGCACTGCTAAATGAGAGTTGTTATCTATTTGCTCCATGTGGAAGCAAAGAAATATGCATGTGAAAAATGAACATATGGGTTGAGACAACAAATATCACATTGTGGGGGACTAGTTTTAGTTCTTTCTGCAGTTCTGCTTACTCAAGAATCATAATGCTGAATGCTGATGGTAAACATTCAGGAATTAAGATGAATAGGAATTATGAGTTATTTTATGGGTTGAATCATTGAATTTGCAAGCACCAGAATTAATATTAATAATGGATGATCTTAGCTTGTATCAACTATGCCTCGATTTTGACCTGGTTAAGCTATCTAATATAATCCTATAGATGATGACAGCTTGGCTCCATAATTTGTCTCCTGAATTTCAGTTTTTCTAATGAAAACCTAATTTGAATTTGGTATAAAGAACTGGTTCAACAATTATATTGTTTAAGACGGTTTGATTCAGTTAATTCAAGAGTGGAATTGTGATAGTATCATGTGATTTCAGATCTAGCATCAGTGACAGTGGCATTGGAATGATCTGCAATGTGTTCCCTGAAACACTATCAAGGCTCCTGTTGGCTCTTTGTCCTAATATTACTTCAAGTAACTTCAGAGCCCATTTTCTAAATCTACTGATTATTTGTCTATTATTTCTCATTTGCTTTGCTCATGCACCTGTTATCTGCACCTTTCAGGTGGCATTCAGTTTGCCACAGCACAATTGCCTCTTCTGGAACTCATGGACTGTGGAATGACCATATGTGATCCCAATTCCGAAAGCCCAACTTCTGAAGAAATAAGTGATAGTGAACCACAGAAGACATCTGACAAAAAACTACATCTTATTTACCAGAAACTGATAATCAAACATGGCCGGTTGAAAAAACTCAGCCTTTGGGGTTGTTCTGGCTTAGATGTGAGATCCTCTGGTCTGATAAGTATGTTAAGTAGTCTTCTTGACTTAGTTTTTCCTCTCCAGGTTCTAACTTTCCGATATTTAAATGCAGGCTCTATGTTTGAACTGCCCTGAACTCAATGATCTGAATCTAAACTCTTGTAGAAATTTGCATCCAGGTATATTATCTGCTGTTTAACTTTTTTGAGCTGATCTGTTTACAACTTTAAATGATGGTGTAATTTGTAAATTTTCTTTATTCTTGCTAAATGATCTTGTTGTTCTTTTTAAACTCCAGAGAGATTGTTGCTTCAGTGTCGCAATTTAGAAAGTGTGCATGCATCAGGTTGTCAAGATGTGTTGATTGGTGCTATTCAAGACCAGGTAATCAATCAATTCTTTAAGACTTAAATCTTTAATTGTTTTTTCATCTGAAACTCCACAAATTTTCAGTTCTTTAAAGTTCTTATTCTCCTAATCTCCTAGTGTCTTCTTGCAGATCAATAATGATTTTTCTGCTGTAGAAAACCATTTCCCAATTAAACGTATGGCTGATGGCTCCAAGAGGGTTCAGGTCCCGCATTTTCTCAACCCACAGGTAAAACATAAAAGCCTGTTTAACTGAAAGCTGTTTTTGGTATTAGGTAACCTGGAACCTAAAAGTGGTCATTGGAAATTCACATTTGTTAATAATTACTATGTTCCTTAACAAAAGGAATTTTATTTTCTTGGGATGTCACTTTCTGGAATATGGATTTGCTTATGTTTGCATACACTATCTAATGCTATGCAATATCAAATATACAATCAAAATGATTACACGAGTCATCCAATAACAATGAAGGTATTTTCTTCAGTGAAACATACAGAGCTTTCAGCAATTGTAATCTCTTGCTCCAATTTTCCCTATTTTTCTAACTGGGTATTCTTGGAATTTGGAAGATTTTTTTTTTTTTTTTGGGGGGGGGGGGGGGGTTGAAACTCAATCTCTTATGTAGCTCTTGTTTCCACTTGCAGCCATCTGATGATAAGAAGAAAATGAGAGCTTGGAAACAGCGATGCACGGTGCTAGTGGACTGATCATATATGTGCCTTTCATACATTGTTCTCAATGTAGACATGGTGCTATATTTAGTTTTGATGTATTGTTTGTTTCCAGGGGCATGTGTGCTGAAGGATCTAATTGGTTTGTAGTTGTTAGTGTTACAATGGTGGTTAGGGGTAGCGGCTGCCTAATAGAAAATGCCTTTCCCTCATCACAAACCAATTGTTGTCTTGCTTTCATATTAAATGTCAATACAGGGAGAGAAACATTGTATTAACAACTTTTGAGTTTGAGCTCTTCCCATCTCTATAATAAAAATAATCTTTCTTAATTTCATTTTTCTCTTATCCATGTTTTATCCATCTTTTGTTTGTATTTGAGTGTATACTAGTGGTTATGAATTTTCTTGCATTGGTATTCAAATATTCAATGCTCTATGTGGCTTACTTCAGCTTTGCAGATTGGTAACCAAGACCACAGAAACTTGGAAAATCAATATCAAATGATTGTTTGAACCAATAGCATTTCTACAGGAGGATCAGGGATTTTAGGTTATATGAATTTGAGTTCAACATTGTTCATCTGCAAAATTCTTGGGGATTACATTTGTGCGTTGTACTCTTGTTGATCAAATTATGAAAGTATATTGGAAGTGTATTGAATATTTGAATTCTGTTATGAATTATATTTTCCTGAATTTTCCCAGCAACCAAACAGAGACCATATTAAAGCAGGAAAATTGGTACCCGGGCAAACTTTGGAGATGTTTTATAGGAGCACAAGCTCATGTAAAGCCCAAGTACAAATGGGGTATCTTGTAGCTGACAGGTCAACCTAATGTCAAAGCTTTGTCTTTTCATTGAGTTTTTATATTTTTGAGCCAATAATATGAGCCATTTAGCCAAAAAAAGAAAAAAGAAAAGGAAAAAGCCAATAATATGAGCCAATGCATGTATGACACGTGATCTTAGACTCGCCCAATGAGAACAGAATAAAACCGGTGTCGTTTAAAGTAACGGTCCGTTCTCAATAATGTAAAACGATGCGTTTTTGTACCTTCTCTGGTTCGGATGTTACTACATTCTACATTCCTTCATTTTTGGGGAAATTCAGTTGCTCTGTCGCTTCGTTGTGTGATTCAGAAATGGAGGTTTCGTCGTATTCGACAGCCTCAAGAGGGCACTGGTATTCTTCTCCTGCAGGTATCTCTTTCTCTTGCTCTCTCTGGCACTGTTTCTCTCTCTTCAATGGATTCTCTGTTTGCAATGAGATTCATGCAAGGGATTTGAGTTTTCCGTGATTGTGACTGATCGCAGCATGATGACAAAAACCCTAAAATAAAACTATTCTTCAACTGGTCTTATAATACCTTGCAATTTCTCTGCTAAGTTTGCGTACTATCTTAGTTATCAGTTATCACTCTTTTTATACTCGAAATATTCTGTCTTTCACCAGAGAGAAAAAATTACATTTGAAACCCATAATTCTTCATCAAATTTTTCATATGTAGTCTTCGAGTTTGTGACCAAATGGGTTTTTTAAAGTTTTCATGACTATTCACAGTAACGGGTATTGTTTTGCAAATGCTTGCATTTGTTTGCCATTGCCTTTGCATTATTAGGAGGCCATTACACAGTGTCGTCCCATGAAACGAGGTCCCAGGAGAGGTGAGCTGGATAAAGTCCTAAGTGTTTTATTTTATTTTTATTTTCAAAATTTAATTTCCAATGTGGCCGCTCTCAAGACTTGAATCCGCTCTTCACGCTTGGCAGCCTGAGACTTTACCATTGCACCAGACAATGTTTTTGCATGATTAGCTCTTAACAATCATCTAATTAGCTATTGAAATGCATTATTTTGTCTGTCATTGTTTTTCAAATTTCCCCAATGATTTATTTTCCATAATCCCTTGTTTTTGGGTCTGCAATGTCTTATTAATTAATTAACTCATAATTTTAAAAGGGAAATGCTATTTACAGTGCAAAAGAAACCTCCCACAGTCCTCCTTACTCTTATACTTGAGGAGTGTGGGAGGCTTCTTTGAGAGTGCAAATAGTGTTTCCCTTTTAAATATAGGAAAATAAATATAGGAATAGGCTTTTTTTAAAGTAGTGTTATTTGTTGTAGCTGTAGTTTAGTGAGGTTGTGTATTATTTTTCAGAGCCGTTGCTGCTTAAAAGGGTAAAGATTCCCATAAGATATCGATGTTTAGAATCCATTTCACCAAATCGAAGAATTGCACAACCTTTAGTGGGTCAAGCGGAGTCTCTAATTCGGAAGAAAAATTGTCTGAAGGTTCAATTATTATTGCTAAAAACAATTTATTTTCCTTTATTATTAGGATGTTGTATTATTTTACGATACTTGTAAGGTTATTCTATATCGATACATTTGGGTTTCTTTATCAGGTTTTATGTAGTCAGAAGAATGAAATTTATGAGTTGGAGTCCAGGTATGTTATCCTCTCACGATTTTGTCCTTATATTCTTTATGAGGTCAATCTATATATGTGTGTGTGTGCGTGCGCCCACATGTGAGTGTAATTGTATACTTTGTTTATGATTCCTATTGCTTCCATTTTCTTTCAAGGTGTATGGATGAGATATACGATGCTTTGGCTGAACATCTTCTTTCTACTGCAGCAGTAGCGTCAAATCCTAATGCAAAGTAAGTTCAAGCTTTTTGAATCAGGAAATAATGTGTATTTTGACATCTTATGTAACTGGATGCTCAGCCAAAAATTAAAAAATTTAAAACTTATCTGTTTGGAAACATAGGACGTACTCAAGTACACAACAATGCCTTACCCCAATCATTTGGGTCTCCTTGGCTATGCTGTTGATAAATGATGATCAATATGTAGACATTTTCTCACTTGAATATTGGATGTATATGTTTTATTGATTTAGAACATTTTCCACGTCAACAAAATTAGAGTGATACAGTGATACAGAAGAAATTAGACCACTTAAAAATGTTCCATGGATAACACCTTGTGTATTACCCAGTACACTATTAACATGTGACTAATTGTATCAGAGAGGATGCAGATACAGTAAATGAGTACTTCCTAACGTTATAAAATTTCAAAGATCTCATGACTCTCTACATGCAGCCTTGGTTTACTCAAGTGAAAGCATAAGAACTTGTACACTTTCTAATAGATTTCCAATTCTGTACATTATTGTGGTCCCCATCTGTCCCTCTGTATGGTTACTATTTGAACTTCAGGGACCAGGGACTGCACGAGAATAGTTAACACTTAACTGCATGTAAGTGTTTCAATTATTGTTCTATTGTTTAGGAATCAACCAATCTTGCAGATCTTGCCAGTTACTCTTCAAATGAAATTATCTGTCTGGAATATCTGCAGGCATATTGTGGGTTTGGCTGGTCCTCCTGGTGCAGGAAAGAGCACTGTAGCATCTGAAGTAGCCCGACGTTTAAACAAGTTGTGGCCCCAAAAAGCTCGTTCATTTGATTCTCAGGTTGAACCTCCAGATGTTGCCACAGTTCTTCCCATGGATGGGTTTCATCTTTATCGTCATCAACTGGATGCAATGGAGGTAGCCTTTGTCTATTGTTTAAGATTTATATTATTTTTCTTTGTTAACCATGGGTTTTATTCCAGGGCATTTCTTATTTGTGGGGGTTGTCTTAGCACAGGTTCAAAGCAGTATTTGAAAAAAGAAAAAAGGAAAAAGAAAAAGGAACAAAGGCAGAAAAGCCTAAAGGAGAAACGTGCTAATGAGTTGCATACAACTTTAGTGGCACTAAGGAGCAAATTATTACATGATTATCAGAACATAAATTCTTTGTATACCCAACTGACTAATCACAACTTTGGCTTTTTATATATGGTTTGTGATGAACTCCATGGTGAATTGGATTTGTATTTACTATAGTGGTTTCATATTATATATTTGATTTTTATCAAAACATTATTTCTTAGGAACATATGTGTGACAACTATTGGCCAAGACACGAAGTCATGTAGTGTAGTGCAAGAAGTTAAAATGTAGTAGAGTTTGAATATTTTAAAGCAAATCGTTTGATGTAGTGCCTTGTGAATTTATATTAAAGGAATTTTTTTTTTTTTTAATTTTTATGTATTTGTCATTCATATTATATAAAATGGATAGTCTATAATGTCAGACAAAGATAACACAGTTTGATGCATCATTTATTATGTAACGATCATTTCAAACTGATAGGTAAAGGGTGGATTGGCTTGTGAACCTTGACATTTGTGACACGTTAAGCTATATCTATATGATTATAGAAAGGGAAAACTTAGTTTGGTGTTTCCCTTTTTACTACTTGAAGCTACAAAAATAACCTTCTACAACCATTGGAAACCATAGAATAAAGGGTTGTAATGTCTTAACGTACCATAACTGTTTATAACTAGCCAATACATTATCTTTATAGAAGTTTTAAACTTTAGGCCCACTAACCACGATTCTTACCTGCGTTATGGTGGGATAACTAGGGTGTTGTGCATGCATGTGCATTGCGTGTGCTACCACCTTTAGTTACAATGAAATTGCAAAGTGAAACCACCCCTTTTTTGGTGTGTGTGGGTTGAGGGTGGGGGGGGAGGAGGTTTTGATTGGTTGGTTGGTAAAACTATGGTCTTTTTATGGTGTCACACACACACAATCATGTATAGGGCTTTTTTATTGAAATATTTTATAAATTTCTAATTTTTTGAGTAATGTTCTTGTGTATCAGAATCCAGAGGAAGCCCATGCAAGAAGGGGAGGTGAGTTTACTATTTTTTTTAATCACTACTTTGATTCCTTGTAAGCATACAAGTTGATCCATCTGTCTGTAAATCAGCCCCATGGACATTTGATCCCTCGCTGCTATTGACATGTCTCAAGACTCTGAGGAATCAGGTTAGTAGCTATTAATATTTACAACTTGATAATATTTTTTTATTAATCTTGGGACTTCAGAATTGGCTTATTGGTGTGTAAACTTAATTTTTTTTTATTGTAGTATGGATTATTTTTTATTTTTTCAGTTCTGAGATATTTGTTGCTACCCACAAAAAGAAGCGCCCCCCCTCCCCTACCACCCCTACCCCCACCCCCTTTATAAAAAAAAAAAAAAAAAAAATGTAGTTTCCTCATATTGCATTCTGATAAGCAATGGTGTCCTCAGGGGTCAGTTTATGCGCCATCATTTGACCATGGTGTTGGAGATCCAGTAGAAGATGATATCTTCGTGAGCCTTCAGTAAGTTATTTATTTTCATGGGTGATCTTGCCCTCTTCATAGAAGTTGCTAGTAACCTTGGGACTTTGGTCTTTGTAATGTGATGTCACTATGGTCTGGCATGATTAATGTGAAGTCGAACAAAGCAAAAAACATGCAAAAGTAGGAGTTTCCTTGCTATGTTGAGTTATATTTATTGAAACAGGTCATCAGTTTGGAAAATTCAAGTTTGAAAGTGGTAGACTGTTGGTATGCACAAAATGCAATGGAATTTGAGATGTTGGATCAAGCTAGGATGCAAGGAACTTATTCTTATTGTTTTTCTCTGATTAAAGTCGTAAAACTGGTGATGAAACTTCAGATAATTAAGTACTTAGAGGAAACAAATTCCTTGTTATAGCACCAATGTTCTTATTTGTTTGATTGATCTTTAAAATAAGTACAACATTTTGATTCTTAGTGTATTTATTTATTTATAGGATTGATTCTTAGGATAATGAATCTTGGATGTTTAATTTTTGAGACTCTTTTATAACTACATACAATGATTCAGTATTTGCTTTAGCTTAGAAGGATTGTATAGACATAATGCTGGGATAGTGTGTGTTACATATAATATTCATACTCATTGCTGTACCTCAGCGTGCTAGCATTCAACATTTTGTCAAAATGAAACATAAATGTTTTGAAGGTGTTGGTTTTTCATTACTTGACTAAAAGAATATAGCATTCCATAGCTTCTTTTGTATGCTTTATCCTTGCAAAAAAATAATTTACTGTCAATGAAAACCATCGTCATCTAATGTTGGCAGCAGCTCATAACTCTTGCCTTCATTCTAAATGGTGGAAACTCTTGTCCATAAAGCCTTGATTAGACCTTAACTTTCTTCCCTTTTGCAGGCACAAAGTGGTGATAGTGGAAGGAAATTATTTGCTCTTGGGTGAAGGGGTTTGGAAGGAGATATCATGTGTGTTTGACGAGAAGTGGTAAGTGTCCGGTGCCTTCAGGCCAGTGCCATCCTGCAGTCCTTACAAAAGGATGTCCAGGGAATATGTAAAAGTAATGTCCAGGGAATGTGTCAAAGTATATTGGTAGCAGCTTGAAAGAAAAAGGGGTGGGCAGCCCCCCACCCCCACTCCAACAAAAAGGGGGAAAAAAAAAAAAGGGAAAAGAAAAGAAGATTTGAATTTGAGCAGGTGGCTAGGATTGAAAAAATAGTTATGACACAATGATATGACTTAAATATTTACAAGGCTAAATACCAGGTTATGGGACCAAGGATTGCATTGTTTTTAATGATAAACATGTGCACCAACTTCACAGGGTTTTTTGTTTTTTGTTTTTATAAAAAAAATGTAGTACCAAAGCCCCAGATTGCAACCCACCCACGCCCCCCCCACAAAACCAAAAAAAAAAAAGAAAAAAAACTAAAATAATCCTTTTGTTCCATCAGATACCACTTTGGCTACAAGACTAGTTGTTACAAAAAAGGCTTTATGAGTATGGCATAATTCCACTTCTGAATTTTTTATTTTTTGGGTATTTTGTATTTTTCTTAAATAGACTCTTGTTCATTGCGTTTTCCTTAGGTTCATCGAGGTTGACATTGACACAGCAATGCAAAGAGTCCTAAAAAGACACATTTCAACGGGTACCTACTCTGAGATTTTGAACACAGTTCTTCTCCGGAAAGCATATAAATAGAACATAGATAGGTACTAATTAAATCGTTTCATTCTGCTTATTACAGGAAAGCCCCCAGATATTGCAAAATGGCGGGTAAGCTTGACTTTGTTCTGATGCTTATGACTTCTTTGCATTCTCACTTGAGCACTAAAATGCCTTTCTTAGTGGATTTTTCCTAATTTATCCACCCCCTAGTTATTTACTAGTATTTTGCTTGTAACAGTAATTTCATCTTGCAGATAGAGTACAATGACCGGCCTAATGCAGAGCTCATACTTAAGTCAAAGAAAAATGCAGATCTAGTAATCAGGTCAGTTGACTTCTGATGGCGAATCCCCCTTCATGTATCTAGAAGAGAGAGAAAAGTGGTGAAGTCAGTTAATCCTGCTTTTGCAACAAGTTAATGCAACCTGAAGATGAGGTCAGCTACTCTTGCTTTCACAATAAGTTGCTGCAACCTGAAGGAAAGTAGTGAAAAGCAAATGCGGGCTAGTCAGAATGTTTTTACTTCACATAAATTTGATGTTTATATTGAATCCATTTGTGGCATAATTAAAATGGTAATGTTTCTTCTTTATAAGGAAATTGGCTTGTTTTTTTTTTGTGTGTGTGAAATCCTTGCTTCTTAATGAAAAAGAAACAAAAGCTTGAGAAAAGCTAAATTTCCTATTTCTATCTAGTACATGAACACAGTCTACGACTACTTGATCCTTTCTCGTCTTATACATTATATTTTCCCATCCCAGTATTCTGTCAATTGAAGAATCCTGATTGACGATAACCTTTGATGATAACGACATGAATGGGTCGAGAAATAAAGAAAAAAATTGAGTAAAAACACTACGTTAAGGGCAGGAAAGGGCAGTGTATGTTTCTGCCATGAATGTAGTTGTTTGAGTTTGTGGTCTGGGTTTGGCTGGAGCCCTACCCTTGATTTTTGATTGAAAAGCCAGAGCTTCATTGAAGAGACCAATGAAAACAGAACAAAACCAAGTAAACCCAGCAAACGAACAGCACAGCTACAACAAAAAGATAATAAGGCAAATAGAAAACAACTGAGATCAGCAGACCCACCACAAAGATCACACTAAAGGACCTCTAAACAGCACAACCTACTTAAAAAACCAAGCTCGGCCGGGAAGCCATCAATAGAGTAATCCATATCCTTGTTGTCTAACCCCAACTTGAGAGTATTACTTTTTGAAGATGCTTTATCACTGTGTAAAGATATAATATCATATGATGATATAATCCCACTTTGGGCAAAATTAACAACAAAATACCCAGGGTTTAATCACAATGCATGTTAGGCATGCCTAATGCATCCGCACTCCTAGTTTCATTTTAAAAAAATCTACTATGAGGTTACTCTCATGGGTGTACCAACAAGCGCGCTCTTCCCTATTTTAGAGAATATTGCACAAATAAAAAGGCATACGCCAAACTATATATACAAATCCCGAACTCTCCTTGGTGGCTTTTTTCCCTTTTTAATGAGAAATGAGGTATTTAGACTCTTGATCCGACTAGTTTTTTGACACAGTTAAGGCTACCTCTCTCCTGGCATTGATTAACGATTGGAAAAAACCTGACTGGCTTAATTGAGAAGTAACACATTTAATTTGAAGCAAAAAAATACATAATAGAGAAGTACTACTTCACACCTCAATCTCTATCTAGACCCACACACTTACGTTTTGTAAATGGTGGTGAAGATTCGAATCATTTCCTGATATCTTTATGTTAATCTTCTCCGTATTATGCCAGGATTATTGGATCTCTCCAAGATTAATAATTTCCATTAATGGTAATGCATGCACTTGAGCAATGTCAGATCCAAGATATGAGAGAGAGAGAGAGAGAGAGAGAGAGAGAGAGAGAGAGAGAGATTCCAAGCAATATCATATTGTATATAAGAGCCAGCCACCACCATGGCCAATTGGCCATGACAAAATTCCAGCCATTAATGGCCATCAACACGAGGGACCAAAGTCATTTGTCAAATGTATAAATGATTGTCACATAGGCCCTATTCCCACTCTGGTGTTTTGCTGCTTCCACTGATTTGTATTTTTTTTTTCTGATTTGATAGAAGCATGGCAAAATATTAGCATGGAGATGGCAAAATTAGGTCTACAACTATAAACAAATGGGGCATGAATAAATGCTCCAACAACAATGCACATGATCTTGTTCCTCCCTCCCCCAACAAGGTCATGGAACACATTCAATAATGCTTAGTCCTCAGTCCTCACCCACAAATAAATACAAATAAATAAAATTATTTTAGTAATTAAATAAATAAATGAATGATACAGAGAAATAAATGAAGGAATAAAAACACAAAATATAGAAGTACAACCACAAGGACATTATTAGAAATATTATTAAGCAAGCCAACAATAATTAATACTAATTAAACAAGAAAAGTCTTGGAATTGAACACAAAGAGTTATTGTTTCTGTCCATAATAAATACCAATTAAAGTATCTCACATTTTACATATATATATATATATATATATATCAAACCATATTGATACAAACACACACCCAAACATCCTGCTCAATCCATCTTGCCCTTTCTGTCGTTGTTTAGGGTTGTGCAGATCCATTGATGACCACAAGATCAAAGGAGCAGGCTGTGGTGGGTACTACTTTAGCTTCTGTTCTTGCATTTCTCCATGGCTCTTGGTGCTGATTCAACCCACCACACACACACACACAAAAAAAAAAAAATTTGCATTAATATAGATCATCACATTTTGGAGGAAAATGAAAAAGCTCAATATAAAAAAGAAGATCAAACTTCTTCCAAAATTCCAGTAAAGTAAATTACCTTCCCCTTTTTTTTTTTTTTTTTTTTTTCTAATAATAGAAATTAAAATGTGACTTAACACTAATTAAGAATGGTGGTTAGTTAAATTTATTAAAGTTAGTGAATTGAACTAACTCAATAGGTTGACATCTTCCAAGTAATAATTTTGTCTAAAGATACTCACCAAGCCCAATCGCCTCCGTTCCCTTCATTATACGCAATCGTTTGCATGATTCGACAAACATCCTGCAGGTTGAGAGATCAAAGAGAGGTAAGTTTTAGTGTTGCCATTCAGACAATGAATTTCAATGCTCTAAGGTACGTTATTATGAGTTCAAAATGAACTTACTCCCATGGGACATCGCCAACAAGCATCCAATCACTGTCCTTGTCTTCATATGATGGGAACGTAATCAGAACCGTTCAAAAGATCCATCAGCTTGCTCTCATTCATGAAATCTTTCATTCCTTGGGCTCCACAATTACCTTCATTGCAGAACCATACATATAACAGTAAATTTAATTTGTAACTTAATTTATTTAATACCCATAAATACATTACAAAAGGAAAAATAAATAAATAGGAGGATCGGAAAAAATTATTTGTTCCATAATTGAACATTCATGTTTTTTAACCTATGAGCATTTTAAATTTGTATAGGACAGTATGGGATTTTTAATGGACTTACCAATGGTGAAGGAACTGAACATCTTGCCTAAGGCATCAGAGAGCTCTTGGTAACTCTTGTACATCTTTAAGTCCACTTTGCGTAGGTAAGGTGCGCCATCCATGCTGACCTTGACAAAGGCTGCATCGCTGCTAATCTTGTCGCTCTCCTCGCTGCTGCTCTTTTGGACAGATAATATGTTCTTTCGAAATGATCGGACGGGTGGCCAACCCACAGCCTGTGCCCTAAAATCCCATTTTGATATTAGTATTCAATCTCATTCTATGGTTTTAGCTACAGAGAAAGCTGGTAGGAATTTTTTAAAAAAACAGAAAACACACTACAAAAAAGCACCCCTTTTCAGCGTATGACTAGGGAATTTAGAATTCAAAAAAAAAAAAGGAAGCAAATTTGTGAATTGAACTTAAATGAAGCAAGCATTCAAGAACGAAAAGTTATGGTTGAAAGTAGATGTGGGGTTACAATATTTTTTGTTTCCCCTTTTTATTGCTGGGGTCGGAATGTTTTTGTGAGAATTCAATTTAAATTTTTTTTTCTTTTTCCCTCACCATCTTCCCAAAGCACATATGATGAAAATTATGTCTTTGTCGTGATGATGAAGCTTCATAAGAACCAGCCCATTCTCTACATATCATCCATGCAAATTATGTCATTCCATTCTTTGAAAAAAAATATTTCACCTTTTCGAGATCTATTTTTCTCTCCTTAAGTTGTTATTTCTGCAAATTGCAAAATTAAAATCTGCTAAAGGTGTCTTCATCAGAAAATATAAAGCTATGTTGTAAAGAAATTAAAAGGGTCATATATTCAGGAAAAAAAAATAATAATAATAATTCCTTATAAATTTTTATGAAATACTATGGAAACAAAAAGGTTAATTTCCGAAGTGTTTTTTCGTTAATGTAAGAGAGAATCATTGCTATTATCCATTTTCCTTAAATCAAATTTTACAGCTTCAATTCTTATAATAATAACAATAATAATAATAATACCATCACCAGCAACAGCAATAATTGTTACGGACAAAAACTTCTAACTTTAATCTCTTTCCTTAGAAAACAAGATCCAGGTTTTTTAAGTTTGCCATTCTCTCATGCAAAAATAATTAACATAAGCCTGATCATATTTTAAGTATGCATTAGCATGACCAAGGAAAAATAAATTAGAAGACTCGTATATATATTTATATATATATATATCTATATATATTTAAAAAAAAAAAAAAAAAAAGGTAACTTACTTAGCGGGAGGCTTTGCCGGATCATTAGTGGCAGGAAGAAGGTTCTTCTCCTTGTGCATATTCTTCGCTTTCTCATTCGAATCCTCCTTGGACGAAAGGTTTAGCTTCAAATCCATAGTCTGAGAGAACCCTCTCTTATTCCCACCACCACCACCACTCGAAGTATTCATATTACTCTTCACCATCTCTCCTTCGCCTCCTCGTCCTCCTCCTCCGCCGCCGCCCGGCAACCCTAGCCGTAACTCTGTCTCATCGAAATTCAAGCTCGGCTTCTCACTTAGCGTATTCGCCATTTTTTGGCCAACTTATATGAAAATTCTCTTGCAAACGTACAAACACACCCTCAACTCCCCTCTCTCTCTAGATTCTCTCTCCTAGGTTCAAGTTGGTCATGGTGGTTCTTGGGTTGGTGCTTAATGGGAATGGTTGTGGGGGGAGAAAGTGAAAGTGAGGAGTAATGGTTTGTATGAGATAATAAAAGGGACGTGGGCATAAGGGAAGAGGTGTGTTTGGGCCTTTAGTGCGTATTAATATACGGATGGGTACATCGTCCTTATCGAGTTTTTGCTGTTGAGATGTGGACACGTGGCGGATCTAAGTGAGCTCGATTTTCCACACCTTTCTTTTTGGGATAGGTGACGACACGGTGACCTTGGCTTTCTATGATTCGTTTGTGCGGAGCGGTTTGGATCGGGCGATTACTGCGGGAAAAGTCGGCGATCAGAGTCCAATTTTTGGGGGCGATTATTTTAACTTTTACTATTTATCAAAGTATTAAAAAAAAATGAAAAAGCTTTTTAAAAAGATAATGATTAATTTGTATTCCGTATTTTACAATGCCAACAAAAAGTCATTATTATAGGCAATGGTAGGAGCTAGGGGGCCTTTGGAGGCACGTGCTTCCACTGGTTTCAAACAATTTTTTTTATTTTTTTGGATAAGTTATCATTTAATGATTAAAAAAAAGAAGATAGTAGTCATTGTTAAGCATATATATAGTTTATTTGTAATAAGTTGAGACAGAAATCCTTGTTTTGGTATTACATTAGAAAATGATTACCAAAAAGTAATGTTTTTTAAAAAAATTTAGAGTTTTTAGTTCCCATTGCACAAAATCATAGCATGGTGCCTTCACTGGAGATAACTCCTGACTCCGCCCCTGATTATAGGACGATGATAAAACATAAAAAACAGAGAGTGGGGCTACGGATTTAATTTTCTTTCTTAAAATAAAAAAATACTATATCATTTGCAGGGGTTTTAAAATTTCAAAATTTTACTCGTCAAAGTGATTGAAATCTTTGTACGATGAATTTAGTTTTAAAGGAAAAAAAAAAGGTTATATTTTCTTAGTAATTAAGAACGACAGCTAAGAAATATTTAAAAAATTTAAGCAAAAATAAAAATTATGAAAGTAATAACACAATAGTAAAATTTAAAAACCCAACGCTAAAGAGTTTTGTATATATCATTAAAAAAAAAAAAAAAAACTCACATTTCTGAGTAATTAAATGTACTAAAACTAATTAATCACACTAGAGAGAGCTCAAAAAATATGTTTGCTTGTCTATGAAATGCTTTATATTGTTCACCATATATTGCCGGGACATAAGTAGAAAGTTGTGCACTCATTTCACAAGTACAATCAATTGTTCCAAAATTTGGTCGTGCGCATAATATGTGATGTTGGTCTAAAATGATGTATAAACATGGAAGATGGGTTCACAATATGCAATAAAATATGCACCAACAAAGTATATTGAAGAAACAGATGGTATAGTAAGATTGAAGGAAGAAAAAAAACTCATTATGTTGAATTGAGAGTGCATTTTGGTATGAAAGGGTTAGGACTGTGGGAGAAACAAAGTATATTAGAGAAACATAAGATTTATTATTTTGATGTTCTTATACATGTATAATTTAATGTGTATATATATATATTATATAGATGTATTTTAGGGAAATCACAAATGATGCATGATCATCAAATTTAATATTAAAGAGCTTAATTTTTTTTGTCCAAATGATATACATCAACCCATTATGAATTAATAATTATTTTTTAAATTAACAATTTAGGTAAATAAATTTGAGAAAAAAAATAAGGATATCTTACAATACTCAGTTTCTAATGTTTTGAAAGGAAAAATATTTTCTAATTATTAATAATAAAAGTGGGGAAAAAATGAATGTATAAATGGCGATCATAAAACTTCAACACAAAAACTCGTCGAAGTCTCTCTCTCTCTCTCTCCCCCCTCTTGAGTCTATGGCTGGTTAAAGAAGGGAAGGAGGAAGGAAGTGGGACCCAAATGTAAGGAAAGCATGTGCAGAGTTTCATGGGGGTTGTGAGGGACCCACCTAAGCCACCATGTGAACTTGTTGGCTATGTCACCCTAGTGTCAAACCCTATCCCATGTGCGCCGCTGTAGGGCATCCCACTGACCCTTTCCTTGTTTCTTTATTATTTACTCCCGTCTCTCTCTCTCTCTCTCTCTCTGTGCGCAAAAATATACATGAACCACCCCTTCCAACAAATGTATGCGTGTATATACATGCATGTATAAAACCTTCAAAGCCTCCCACAGTTTTGAGTACTAAGATTGCTTATATATTATAGTATTTAGTAATTATGTAAATACCATACAAAGAATCGAAGATATCATTGGAGGTGATGGGCTAGTGATTGATAAAAGTGAATAAAGTAAGATAATTAAAAGTTCAAGTTTTAAGAGCATGATGTGTATTTATCTCTAGATAGTCTTATTCTGGTACTGGAGTTATTATCTTTTGGTGGGGATTAAAGTCAGCTAGTCAGGTCTCGGGTCAACCAATTTGGGGAAGTGCTTCTGATTCCCTCTTTTATAACTCGTTAAGGTTTTTATCGTCACTAATTCCTCAACAGCAAGAAAACTATTATAGTTACACTCAAATAGAATCACAATATATAACTGGTTACCCCCGCCTTCCATCATTTTTCAATCATCAAACAAAATAAATAAATAAATAAAAGAAGAAAAGAATCAAAGGTCTTAGCTATTGTATTGTTCTAAATTGTTAGGGATCATTATAATCCAATGATTATTATTCTTTTTGTCTTTGGGTGAAATTATCCAATGATCATTGATCAGACATATTGTGACATTATTCATTGGACGGTGGTTATTTAAGGAAGAAAAAAAAAAAATAATAGTCAAATGATCTTGAGGGCTAGGGTTAGGAGTGCCCCGACCCAAAAGAAAAAAAAAAAAATTATAGAACCTTCGTGCTAGATACCTCCAAAGCCAGAAATTGGATAACATTTTCACGATAGCCTCGTTTCGATGCTTTAATTAAGGAATTCTTTAACTAATTAATCTAAAAAAGCCCAACCTAATTATATTCCTTTTATTTCCCTCATTTTCTTTTTGTCAAAAACGGAATGAAAATAATGAAATGAAATAGATAATTAATTTGATCACTCTAATCTTTTCCAGAGTAGATACTTGAAATAGGACCACCATATATTGTTAGGTCTTAATCTTGAATATGCAATAACAAAAATAAATAAATTTAATTTTTTTTTCTCTTTTAAATGACCACGAAGCTACACTTATTTCATAACTATGCAACGAGTGTGAAAGCATCCTATCTTGCTACCTTTCCAATTGATATTGTCTGATCTTGGGGACACATCCCCAATTAAATTAAGTCCATCAAGTCTAATTAATTAATCAAGTGGGCTAATTTAATCTCGATTGTCAATGAACTTTCAATCATATTATATGAACATTCCTTTGGAAGTCAAGTTGTAGAACGGTGCGAATGGCACTATACCCCAATGACGTCTCTTTCCCTCTTGTAAGAGAGAGGTTCTAGGTTTGACTGAGTTCGAGTTTATATATATGAAGTATATAGGATGATGCTTAGGTGAATACGTATTGCATGATATAACTTATATCAATATCTGTATTGAGGATTGTACCTCGTGCATTAATGGATTACATGATATATTAGGCCAATGCATAGAATACAACTTCAACGCATAGTCCTAACCTGATCAGGAATATATACAAGTATAGAGAGAGATAAAGAGAGAGATCCGTTGATACTTGGAGTAAGTTCTTTTATTTTTACAGCTGTCAATATTTTTTTACATATTTCTTCAATCGGTTGGATCATGTTATTGACCTCACAACAACTATTGATTGATTGTTGGTCTCAGGATAGACACCGATGACACCACTGTGATAGAAGATCCATGTTTCCTTTTGCTGGGTGTCATCTACATCTGATAACCCACAACTCAAATATCAGAAAATGGGCAGACATGGTTACCCCAGTGGCCTCACCCAAATACAGAAGGCAAAGTCACCATCTCAGTGTCGGATGTGGGCTTTATCTCTGTGTCTAGGCCCAGTACCCACAATTCCAAGCTTATCAGCTAAAAAATGGCTTATTGTGATTGGCTTTCACCAAAAGAGGGTGAGAAGGATGACAACATAGGGTATGGTATGGGTATGTGACAAATGCTTTCATGAGAGAAAAAAATGGTGGGCATGGGTCACGTTGATACATGGTTGTAAAATGTAAAAATATAATGAGTTTACATGTTTGAAAGGAGACTACGTGTCTGAATTTTCGTCATTATATTTTATAAGAATGGATCATTATGTTTGTCGGATTCTATTGTATGATGGTAACAAGGAGACCTACGACCATCTTACCAGATGATATTTTTACCATTTTGTCATCATTGGGTAGGATTAAATATATATGGTCTATTCTATAAATTACCGTTAAGACTAGACAACTATGAGAGATTCCAAAAATTCTCATGCTTAAAAATGCTATAGAAGTCAAAGAATTAAAGAAGGTACCCTTTCACCAAAAATAAAAGACAACAAATAATTTTTTTTTTTTAAATTTTAAAAAAGATTCCATCTTTCCATCTTTAAAAAATGAAAAAAGAAAAAAAAAAAAGACAACCCTTTTGTATGATGTATGTATATGATGATGATGATATCTAATGACATGATGCATGTACATAGGAAACATGGGCCAAACCCAACTATCAAATGGGCACTAGACAAGGGAAACAAGAAGGAAAGAGAGGTAGGGAATGCTCCTCTGTTTTTGGCCATCCTGTCCCTCTCGCATCCCCTAAAGTCCAAAATTCCAAAAAGTTTGCAGCACGTGTGGTTTGAGGCCCACATTTCACCATCAACATTTAATACGTCACACGTGTGTGCACACTGATATGAATTATGACTAGTAGTGAGCCCGTGCGTTGCACGGGACAAAAAGAAGAAGATGTCTAAAGAAAAAAGAAAAGGAAAGAAAAAACGTAAAAGTAAGATCTTATTTGTGCTAATACATTAGCATCGTTAACTTCTTGATCTAACTTCTGAATCAAAATTATAATTCTAATATATAGATGTCAATTAGAAGGATTGTATTTTTTAAATTAAAACAAATGGATATAACTTTTGAAAAAAGAATTGTGTTTTTTAAGAATAATTGAACGGTTACCATTTTTGAAAATTAGAGATACAACTTTTAAAAAACTTTTAAAACACTTAAAAATAAAAAGGATGTCACGTGGTTGCATAAAAAATTAACATGTGACGATTGTGAACACTACTTATATATATATATATATTAGATGCTCCAATACCCCCATCCTCATCCTTCGGTTCCCTAGTATTTATTTTGCAAAGCTGCCAGAGCCTTATCCTTGAGAAGGGACCCTCATAGATTGTATAATGTTTAGGACTCGAATCTACTTCCCTACATTTGATTTTACTATATATATATATATATATATAGAGAGAGGATGATGATCAGGTAAGCACGTGTTGATATAACTTATATCAACATCCTGCATTGAGAGTTGTACCCTATGCATTAGTGGGATATGAGGTACATTGGACCTTGGACCGATGCAAGGATAAAACCCCCAATGCGTGATGCAGATATAACTTATATCAATACGTACTGATGAAAACATAACCTATATATATATATATATATATATATAGTCTCGACCTTCTAAGGGATCTAATTTTATGATCATTAAATCAAATATTAATTATAAATAACTAGGATAAAAAATCATTACTTAACTTACATGAGGGATTCCTCACGAGATTGGGGAAGATTGAGACTGATATACAACATCGATCTTATCAAGAATCCCCAATATACTAGATACGGACTTCTAATATCAGCATTTTGTTTAATTTTTATCTATCGGCTAAATTGTAGGATCACTTCATATTGATATTTTGAAATAACAGGAATTGTTGAAAAGAGCGATACTATATATATATAAACATATATGTGGTTCTATAAGGAGAAATCTCAAAATTTTGGCGGGTCAGCTTGATAATCTCTAGGAATCTTCTCTTTTAATGTAAATGTAGTGGAAAGAGTAGTTTCAAAATTGAAAAATTTTGGGGGGAGGAGGAGAGGGCCCACAGTATTATGAAGTGGGGTTTTGAAAGGGTGGCATATAAGTGGAATTGGCCTAGACAGACACTAGGGAAAAATCAATGCTCCGATCCAATCTACATGGGAGAAAAGGTGGTGGACCCTTTGTGTCTGTGGTCCTATCAAGATAAATGAGTTGGGTTCACAAAAGAATGCCTGTGGATTTATTACAAGAATAGTGGTACCTTAATGTGACACCTTCATTATTTGTCCATTGTTCAACTTTTTTTGCATTCCCCATCATCTATGAGTTGTATTTTCTTGGTGTGTTGTTGGTGTATGGATATGGTATGGGATCTCAAAACACTGACCTAACTCAATGTTGGGTCTAGGTACATAGGCACCGGCAATGCAAGCTGCCCAATTCTCAAAATGGGCTGTTAGGGAGATTCACTGTTGCACCGCCGGATTTCGATTCTCACCGGATTTGATTCATCTCTGTTTAGTTAAGATCCGTTGGGTTGTCTAAATGATAATTAAATAATTTTTATAAGAAAAAAGAACATGGGAAAGAAAGGAAAATACATGAGAATATTTGTATATAATGGAGTTCCTATCCTCAATGGCATTACCTAGAGGACACCAAAAAACACATCGATGAATATTTCCAAACACTAGAGGATAAAATGATCAAAGCATTAAAATTTTGAAATAATGACGATGACCACGATGACAGCAACAACAATAATGATTTCAGCTGTGCATGGATTGCTATACTTTTCCATTTCGCAATCTATTTACAAGAAAAATATTGCAATGGTTTGAAGAACCCTAACTTTGAAGTGCTTGGTCAATACTTGCCAAGGTGCTATGCCAATTTAGAGGTTCAAATCCATCGATCAATTAATGGCGTGGCCAATATATCTCATTTTTGTGGATCAAATGCATGGAAGTAACAATCAAAACCCGATATCGATCAATTAATGTCACGGCCAACATATCTCATTTTTGTGGATCAAATGCATGGAAGTTAACAATCAAAACCCGCCAACATATCTCATTTTTGTGGATCAAATGCATGGAAGTAACAATCAAAACCCGCTATGGTGTATTTATTTGAAAGGTGAACAATGTGGTACACATCCCCATCGTTTCCACATAACGCAATTAATTTTGGAGAAGATATCTGCCATTAATAAATAATTCACCTGAAACTTAACTAATACACCACCAACATTTTTGTTAGCCACATTTGGTTGCAATTGCTTGTTGATCATATACCACACGATTTAACTAACCCAATCAAAACGATCTCAGCGCCATATATAATCGTTTGGCTATGGAGCTTCTGATAAATGCTACCAATAAATGTACGTGCACCAATTTCCTCTGAGGGAAACATAATAAATCTTTATTATAAACATGCTGTCGACAAAAGATGGATCGTTTGAGTGTAACTTGATCATTATAATGCAGAGATTATCTTTAGGGTTTCGAGAAACGATATGGTATCATCTTTCTTCTTTGACCACCCACCCCCATCCCCAACAAAAAATCTCGATCATGATATGTATATCACTTAGCAATGAGGAGATTACAAGCAAAAAAGGCAGGAGATTACATGTTGGAGAGTGGCATTAAAAAAGGAAGAGGAGATTACATATATGTTGGAGTCTATCTAATGAAGTCTTTTAATTAATGTAGTAAATTTTAAGAGAAAACGATGTCATTTAGGATTACGGAATGAGCTAATGAAAGAATTAATAATGGGAAAAGCATTTTTTTTTTTCCCCCTCTTAGTTTGTTCATTTCGTTATTTCCTAAATCCAAATGGAGGTTTTTTTTTTTTTTTTTTTTTTTTTTTTTTCACTCTTTGCATTTTTTGAAACTTTATTTTCTTAGAAACCAAGCAAAAGGATAGAAAAATAATGGCACATTACACAAAATGCACATAAACTATGGGGTCAAGAGTGAAACCATCAAAACCTAAAAAATTTGTACAAAACATTTTCCAATTTTTTTGCTTAATTGTGACACTTCGATCTCTCTCCTCCGCTCATATGTCATTAGGAAAAATTATGTGACATGCAGTCTCTCAACGCTTTCAACTTTCTTAATGCTAATATTATCCTTAAATAAATTTTAAAAAATAAAATTTTACTAATATGATAATAAGGATAAAATGAAATTTTCATTATTTTTTTTTTTGGGTAAATAAATAAATAAGGGGATGCATAAACTCATTAAGCTGACCATGCCCACATGTGACATGACATCCCACATGGTCACGTACAGCCCCCACAAGGCAATCAATGCGGAAAAAATGGGGTCCCACTAACCCCAACCCACATGGCCATGCCTACCCTATCAGCAACATCCACGTGGGCCCATTCACATGGTCTGTTCCCCCTTTCCACCTCCTGATCCAACGCTCCAAATTCCACTCCGAAGACCCCTCTAGGAGGCATCTCATCCGTCCATCCCCTGCTCCACAGTCTTCAATACGGGATGCTGTGCTTGTCCCTCCTCTGTTCCCTCATCGTACAACAGCATCCTTTAAGGTGTTGCTAATGCGACCGACAGCTACACTGGTCAATGTCAAAAATTGGATTTTCACACCCCACGCGCCACCGTATAATTTACGGCAACGTCTTAGTGTGGGTCTCACATGAACTCACGCGTGGCTTGCTTTTGATTGGTCATTCCCGAAAGCGCGTGGGACACTGCATGTGGGGTTACCGTTTCCCACGTATGAAATTCATGCACGGAGAGAATAAGTCACCTAGATATTGTCCCTCCCCCCAACCACTCTATATAATCCTTTCAAAAATCACGTCCTTCAATCAAACACCAAATTCTCTCTAGTGGTGTAACACAACCGGAATATACATTAATCCGCCGGAGACTCGCCGGAATCTTACCCAGAAATTTCCCATTCCACCCCTTCAAGCAAGTTTTAAAAAGGTGATATCGATCCGTTAGTTGTGGTTAAACCAATTGGAGTTTGTCCCAAGAGAGGAAAAAAAGAGGAAAAAAATGGAAGGACCAGTGATTTACGCGAATGATCTAAATCTTAAGGCGACCGAGCTAAGATTAGGGTTGCCAGGGAGTGATGAGTTGGAGAAACAATCACCTCCTAGTGTTAAGAGTAACAAAAGAGCTTCACCGGAGATGGCGGAGGATTCCAGGCTTAAAAGCAGTTCTACCATGTCAAATGCTGAAAATGGTGATCAGGAAACCGCCCCTCCTGCCAAGTAAGTAAATCTAGTTTGGTGGAAAGATCGAAACCTGAAATAAATTTTTTTTTCCCATTTTTATTTTTTTATTTTTTATGTAGATGATTAGGGTTTTGTCCGTACTTATAATTGTTAGACCTAATGCATGAACTTAACTTATTGTGGTTAATGAAATGGCAGGGCACAAGTAGTGGGGTGGCCGCCGATCCGATCTTACCGGAAAAATAGTCTTCAAGCAAAGAAAAGTGAAGCCGATGGTGCAGGGATGTATGTGAAAGTAAGCATGGATGGAGCTCCTTATCTAAGAAAGATAGATCTTAAAGTTTACAAAAGCTACCAAGAGCTCCTCAAGGCGTTGGAAAATATGTTCAAGTTCACCATTGGTAAGAACCACTTTTGTGTGTTATATATGGGCTGGTGATAATTGTGTTGAGCATGCTTTTGGTGATGATAGTTAAGCTGATTCTGCTTTTAATTTTTCAGGTGAGTATTCAGAGAGGGAAGGCTACAATGGATCTGATTATGCACCCACCTATGAAGACAAAGATGGTGACTGGATGCTGGTCGGAGATGTTCCATGGGAGTAAGTCCTCTCTCCATCTCTCTCTCTCTCTCTCTCTCTCATCAAGGCACTTTCTCTCTCTTAATCTCACAAGGGAAATTTTTTTTTTTTTCCTTACTGCAGTATGTTTATCTCCTCATGCAAGAGAATGAGAATCATGAAAGGATCAGAAGCTAGAGGCCTGGGTTGTTTATGAAACCTTCAAAACCTCATAACCCACAAGATGAAGTTGGAGAATAACCTTTTTGGCTTGGGTTTCTCCAAGAAGTTTGGTCTCAGAGAGGTTTATGAAACAAAGATGCCACTTCCATCACACAGTTTTATTTCTTACTCATGGCTAGCTGTTTTTGAGCCTCTGTGATGTATGTTTTGAGTCTTTGTAACAACCCGTCAAAATACTACACGATATATAGAAATACTTGCTTCAGATCCAACTGTACAAAAGGAAAAATAAGCTTCACAAATTTTTCAATCATGTATCAGTAAGAATATTTACAAATACAAGGCTAAAAATACGATCGAGAGTTTGTGTTAAGCTATGTGTACTTGTTTGTTGATTGGAATTATAAATGGAAACAATTTTCATGTTTTTGCTCTCTCAATTACAATGTTTTTGATCTGCAATAGTCCTTGGGTCACAACTCAAGAGTTAATATATGCCCATATCAATCCCTAAATATGGGTCGGTAACATGGAAAGGGGACCAGATCTAGAATTAATACCTGCACGGATATTGGATCAAGCCAAAATCAGCACCTTCAAATAGGTTTTGCAACCAGTCAACCACTATAAGATCGACCTTCCCCACCTATGACATTCATATCAATGTTGAATAACTCAAATCAATGATCCTAATGATCGATCGATCTTGGCTAATGACATTCTTTTGGATAAAATTCTTAACTCAACAACAGTCTTCATCTCGATCTAGGATGCAAAAAATGCCCAAATTCCATCAATATTCAAATTGGTGCACTCTTTTTTTGCAAGGACAAGCAATAGATGTCAGTCTTATTGCTGGGTGGACTTTTACCAAAATGAGTGAACTTTAGAATCATCAACTCCTCATCCCCTGAGCTGAATTAAATTAGCAATTGAAACCAAGTTTCTAATCTAGTTACCAAAACACTAATTCTGCAAGTGCTAGAACAGAGCTAGGGGGAAGAACTTGGCAGGAACACCAACACTACCTGGCTTGTGCTAAGAGATCAATCCAAGGACAGAGTTTTACAAAACCAGCGCACTCAGTCCTAATTAACAAAGGGTACGTTTGGGAACCTGGATTTGAGGGGGATGGATTTGGATTTGGGGCCCCAAATCCAAATCCCTTGTTTGGATACATTTTAATCATATGGATTTGGATTTCGGGCAAATCTAGGGTGGATTTCAAAAGCCAAAACCTGGGGATTTCAAATAACTCCCAAATAGGTGTTATTTGCAAATCCTTCCAGCGAAGAATCACCCCCAAGTTCGACCCCGAGTCCCCGATCCTCGACTCCACGCTTGACGTATCACCTCAGGTAAAAGTTCTTCCTCGCATTTGCTCTCATCTCCTTCGTTCTCTTGCATCTCTCTCTCTCTCTTCGTTCTCTTACATCTCTCTCTGCTCTCTTGCCCTTATGGGTTTGTTTTCAAAAACCTAACCCTAACCCAATCCTCAACTTTATGCTTGGAATTTTAGCTGACCTTGGCAATGTCTCTTCTCTCTTCCATGATGCTTTGATAACCCTAACACTAACCTTCATTCTACCCCATTTTTGTTGGTTTTTCACGAACAGAACCTAACTTCCAGATTGGTTCAAATTTTTTTGAGGTTATCGAGTTTCATATGAATGCTTAAGGTTGGTTGTATTTCAAGCTCCTTCATCTTCAATTTTTGAATCGAATTCGTTGCTATTGTGATACGTTCCTAGCCCGATATTATGCAAAATAAAACAAAATATAGAATGGTGGGGGAGAAGAACCCACTTCCAACGAGCTAATGCTCAATCAAAATTCATTCTTTTCATATCTTGGCCATACGGCATCTACATATTTATAATATTAAAACTCATAATTCAAATTCAAATGAAATCAAACCAAATCAAATCAAACCAAACTTATTACTTACCTAATTCTAATATTCGAATAAATCTAATCTAATAATTATTTATTAATTTAAATACCTAAAATAGATAATAGTAACTTATTATTATGGAGCCCATTCATTGTATTACAATGTTCCCAATATATAAATGGGTACGTATCATTCCACGTCCCTTGAAATCGACCTTGCCCTCAAGGTCGAGAGAAAAAATAAAAATAAAAAATAAAAAAAATTTCCCCCCGGATCCCACATCTTGCTTGATCTATCACCATAAAATAAATTTATAAATAACAATTTGATGCTGCTGCCTTTCTTTCTCAATGAGAAAATTGTGATGAAAAAAGCTCCATCTTCAAATAATGTTGTGAATGCAATCAGAACCAGAGATATCTTCTCAGTATGGCACCTTGACTCAATGGAATACGCGAAGGAATCTAGAAAATCTAGACGCCTTGCTCCATCATGAAGGAAATAAGTGTTGTAACTCATTTCAATACTTAAGAGCATTGGGTCTTCATGGATTTTTGGAAATTCTTCAACAACACGAAACTCATAATCACGATCAACAACATTTTCTTCTGACAAAAATTCAACATTTTCACCCGTCAATTTCTCCCAATCATGATGATTCATATCTTCAAGAATCTCCAAAATATTGGTGCAGTCTTGCCTCAATTTTTGATTCCCTTCAATAGCTCTATCAAGCAGTGCGGTCATCTTCTTAAAATCTTCACGCATTGAATTGATAATCTCTAATGGTGTGGCCATCCTAGGAACAACTGCTCTGATACCAATTGATATGTTCCTAACCCGATATTATGCAAAATAAAACAAATTATAGAATGGGGGAGAGAAGAACCCACTTCGAGGGGGGCGGAACCTCCAACGAGCTAACGCTCAATCAAAATTCATTCTTTTTTTTTTTTTTTAATATTAGAATTGGGTAAATAATAAGTTTGGTTTGATTTGATTTGATTTGAATTTGAATTTGAATTATGAGTTTTAATATTATAAATATGTAGATGCCGTATGGCCAAGATATGAAAAGAATGAATTTTGATTGAGCATTAGCTCGTTGGAGGTTCCACCCCCCTCAAAGTGGGTTCTTCTCTCCCCCATTCTATATTTTGTTTTATTTTGCATAATATCGAGCTAGGAACGTATCAATTGGTATCAGAGCAGTTGTTCCTAGGATGGCCACACCATTAGAGATTATCAATTCAATGCACGAAGATTTTAAGAAGATGACCGCACTACTTGATAGAGCTATTGAAGGGAATCAAAAATTGAGGCAAGGCTGCACCAATATTTGGAGATTCTTGAAGATATGAATCATCATGATTGGGAGAAATTGATTGGTGAAAATGTTGAATTTTTGCCAAAAGAAAATGTTGTTGATTGTGATGATGAGTTTCGTGTTGTTGAAGAATTTCCAAAAATCCATGAAGACCCAATGCTCTTAAGTATTGAAATGAGTTACAACACTTCTTTCCTTTACGATGGAGCAAGGCGTCTAGATTTTCTAGATTCCTTCGCATATTCCATTGAGTCAAGGTGCCATACTGAGAAGATGTCTCTGTTTCTGATTGCATTCACAACATTATTTGAAGATGGAGCTTTTTTCATCACAATTTTCTCATTGAGAAAGAAAGGCAGCAGCATCAAATTGTTATTTATAAATTTATTTTATGGTGATAGATCAAGCAAGATGTGGGATCCGGGGGGAAAATTTTTTTTATCTTTTATTTTTATTTTTTCTCTCGACCTTGAGGGCAAGGTCGATTTTAAGGGGTGTGGAATGATATGTACCCATTTATATATTGGGAACATCGTAATACAATGAATGGCGCTCCATAATAATAAGTTACTATTATCTATTTTAGGTATTTAAATTAATAAATAATTATTAGATTAGATTTATTCGAATATTAGAATTAGGTAAATAATAAGTTTGGTTTGATTTGATTTGGTTTGATTTGATTTGATTTGATTTGAATTTGAATTTGAATTATGAGTTTTAATATTATAAATATGTAGATGCCGTATGGCCAAGATATGAAAAGAATGAATTTTGATTGAGCATTAGCTCGTTGGAGGTTCCACCCCCCTCAAAGTGGGTTCTTCTCTCCCCCATTCTATATTTTGTTTTATTTTGCATAATATCGGGCTAGGAACGTATCATATTGTTGGTTTTTTCTTTTTATTTTTTTGTAATTTAAATTTTAAATTTTAAATTTTTTGGGTAATTCAATTGTTGAACATTGTATAACCTTTAATTCTCTATGTCTGTGTATGTCAAAAAATTGTTGAATTTTGAGCATTTACAGGTGATGCATGCTACCTGTTTGATGAAATGGGTTTGAGAAATTAGTTAAGTCTGATTCTATTTTCCTATGCATATGGCAAGTCCGTTCAAAAACACCTCATTTTTACACACTTTTTTTAATTCATTTCACAACATAAACCCAGGGAAAAGAAAGGGACTCGTTTTTATTACTGCTCTGGATTTTGATTCTATGCCAGCCAAAACTGGGTAAAAGCACACACATGGTTTGCTTCTAGGAAATATGGGTTTAATATGTGACGGATCTCATTTGAATGTTCTTCTTGCAAGGAGAAGGAAAAAGAAAAAAAAAAACAAAGAAAAGTTAGGATGCCCGAGTTTGGGATGTTGGCTGACATGAATATGACCAAATTTGATTACTTTCATTCTCTCGCACTGTTACTTTTAGAATATCTGAATAATGGCTTTATGGCATTGCCCTTGTAATTTTTTTACTGGTTAGAAATCCTATTTGAAAGGCAAGGGTTGTGGATTTCAGGTCTTTTCTTGCATGCATAAATGCTATGCCACTTTAATAACAATTTAGGCATTGATTTTACTTAGAAGTTGAATATTACATATTGGGGCTCTGAATTCAATTTAGTGTTAGTATGTTCATATGTGTGTGCGTGCACACATGCATTTGTTAAAATTTATCTCTAAGTGACCCTACTGAGTCTTATTTTTTATGGAAATATTAAAGATTTGTTGCACTTCAATCAAGTTAATCATAGTCAAAAGTCATGTGAAATTTTTAGTTGGATATTATTACTTTGAGGCTGGAAGTAGTTGGTTATCTTTGTGCTCATCACTTAAATGTGTTCTTTTTTACCTCCATAATCAAGCATAATAGTGTTGATCTTTTCTATTCTTATGAGACATTTTCTGTTGAGATATTTGACTTATACTCTACATGTGGCTGTCCTTGTTTGTTTGTGCCCTTGTTCTTTCAGTTTAGCCAAATGTCGGATAACGAAGAATACTGTTGTTTATGGACTGTCCTGGGTTTAATTTTATCATACTAGGTCTGCTTATGCTGTTGTTTATGGACTGTCCTTGTATTTTATTTTTTATTGTTCATTGAAGAGAATAGTGTGTTTTAGCATTATGTAACCTTTTAAATATTTTTTCTTACCCTTGTTAAAAATATAGATTTAGGGGAAAATGGATAGTGGCGGAAGGGAGTTAATAATTAGATAAAAACGTAAGAGGGAGGAAGAGGAAATGCATGAGGAGGAGGAGGAATATGGATCCCTTGTGATATGAATGTCAGGGTAATGGTAGGTTTCAGGTGACTTCGTGTGCAAAGTGCTTTTGATTTGGATAGTGTTGATTTATAGACATGGACAATGGGTGCATAAAATGACTAGTGATGGCCTATATTATGAAAATGTTTTTTAGATTTCCTTTGATTTGTATTTTTCTGGTTATGCTACCAAATCACTTTGGGACTGTTTCCCTTTTCCTGTGAAATGCAAGGGTAATTTGTCCAAGAAGTGGTTTCCCAAATTATGAGTGCAAGAATTGCTTAAGAAAAAATTGATTGGGATAAATGCACCCATCTTTTGGATGAGGAATAAGCCAAATTTATCATTTCCCAGATTTTTTTTTTTTGGATGAGGAATAAGCCACGTTTATCATTTTCTAAAGGGACGAATTGTGTTTTTTGATGAATTTTAGCACAATAATAATATTATGAAATAGTGGTTTTTGAAATCCATGATTTGAAATCCTTCCTTCAAATATTTTATCCAAACAATAGATTCTTAAATCCATGGATTTCAAATCTATGAATTTCAAATCCATAGATTTAAAATCCATACTCAAATCCAAATCCATGTTCCCAAACGCAGCCTAAAGATTTCAAGAAGATTAATGTACGGGGAAATGAGTAAAAAAATACTCACTTAATTTGTTGAATTTCAAATGTTGAAATGGAGTAAGCTTCTGTTCAACATTTTAGTCCTGCAGTTGATGCAGGAAGTCTGTAAGTATCCGACCTAACATCAGCAACACACCTTTCAGAAGCTTACTCCATGGCATGGCCATGGATCTGCGCTTTTACCAAATATTTGGAGGATTCAAGCCTGGAAAGAAGAGTGAATTGATAATACAAGACTAGAGCATTTAGCTATAAACTTGAAGATGGAAAATAATTGGGTCGAAGAGAAAAATAAAGGCGAGATCACAGCTAGTCTTACAATAGTAGAGAGTGAACAACGAGACAACTATTGAAGACAGCAGAAAAGTAGACTTTTGGAGCATAAGATGAATGAGAAAAATATACTGGAAAATGGAAGGTGTCTGGTGAGATACTGAGATAATAATACATCATCTGAGTCAAGTTCATCCCTGTTCTGCACATACCAAACAATAGGCTGGAGTGCTTAAGATGACAGATGGATTAATCCAGCTTTCTACTGGTTGAAGAATTAAGTGCAGAGCCTAAGGCGTTTAAAGGGTCGCAGTAAGCAACAGATCCAGACCTCATCAAATGTGAAGTTTAGACATGCAATGGATTTTATGAAACGAACCAATCGAATGATGGGTCACCACTCACCAGTTGGTGCCCAATAATGCATGATGAAATTAAACTAGAACATATACATGACAGAAACAAATGAATGACGGGGAGCCCTAAAAATAAAGACTATAGGTTTAAGTTTGAATTCCTACATGTGAATATGAAAATATACAAATGAACCTAGACCTATGCCCATTTTATTATAGAGCCCAATATTTGCACCCAAACCCTGCTATTTGGGTATATGGGCAGCCATCAAGAACCCTAGCAAAGGTTACTGACAAAGCCATTACCCAACCCAAAGCCAAACTATTGGAATATGTAATCTATATATAACAGGCTATAACATTCTTGATTAGAATCAATCCTTCTTTGTTTAAGTATTCAAGACTCAAAATAAAACTTTCCATTATAATGCTGGTTGAAGTGTGTAACAAATTCCGAAAGGTTTGAAGTGCAAAATCAATGCACAGCAACTCATGACCACCATACAACATGAATTCCACATACAAATTATACAAGCCTATTGAGACTCTTCCAAAATGATCTCTGACAAAATATCAGAACTATACAAAGAAATTACTCTGTTGACATGGGTATCCAGTAATCAGAATCACGAGCAGTTAGAAAGGCATGAAATCATCACCAGCCATAAAATTAGCATGCCTGCTGACATTCTGATCATGGAGAGACTCCATTCTCGTATCCATTATTGCCAGTTGGGACTTCACCCATGGTGGATTGTACCTGCCTTCAACCCACAAAGCTTCACCAGTATCTTTGTGTTTGAAATCTGGATATTTTGGGCTTCTCTGTAAAATGACATAACTACATTGAGTTAAGACTATAAAATTACTTATTATCAGCAACAAATATAATCAAACAGAACCTATATGAATTTAACATCTCAAGCCAGCATATAGTGCTTTTTAAAGGTACTTCAGTAACAGAGCATTTCAATGATTCCATCCAGCTGTTCAGTTTCATCATTGTTCAAGATATGCAAAAATGTAGCATCAGAAGATGAATCCCATAAATAAGTTATTTCCCAAGCCATCTAACATACTATTCATCTGGTCATGTATTTATTGTCTACATACTGGAACTTCTTATCTTGGATCTATTGAATGGTCTATCTAGAGTTCTAGACCTTGGTGCATGTTGAACATGGCCAATGCCCTACATATAGCTTCTTCTCTTTGTCACACTCTATTAAGGGTATTTGCACTTGCGCATGCACACACACACACAGACAGATAAACATGCACACTCTTTTTTTATGAAGAAGATAAACATGCATACTCAGAGACATAAGCCTGCTGCTCACAAAGATTTCAATGCCACTCTAGACGCACTGTAGAATGATAAATATGCATATTTTCAATTTATGAAAAAACTGAGTAGAGTCACCTTGTTCTTCCTATTATCCCACCATTCTACTGGATTAGCGAAGAAGGCTTGCCATAGTTCTTCTGTAGAAGCACTACCCGCACTATTTGCAGTATAATTGCCAAGCTTTCTACCTGTAAGGAAATGAAATTATATGAAAAAATAAGGTTAAAAAGGAAGGGGAAAAAAAAACCTGCATTAATCAAGAATTTCAGTCAAAGATATTAATTGCCTGATGCCATGGAATTAGTTTCCTGATCATACAAAGCCACAGATGAGAAGTTCCTTTCAACAAAATTCAGCTGCTGAACAACTACCTGCCGGAGATTTAAAACAATCACTATCTTGTTGGAACAAATTAACAAGAACACAAAATGGCGACATCTAATGCCATAAAATCACAAAACCTTGTAGTATGTCTGCTGTTTTCCGTCATCAGTTTCAACTGTATCTGAAACCAGCCGACCAGATACATATATTTGGTGGCCTTTCTCAACATGCTGAAAAGCAACTTGAGCAAGCTCATCCCAAAATGTCAAATTGATCCTGATACATATAAACATCACTTTTGAGAAATGCTTAAATTCCTCAATCTAGTATTGATCTTAGCATTCATAAAACAATCAATTGGAATTATCCGAACAAAATCAACCATAAAGAAACTGATGGAAATGTTTGATGGAGTCATTTCTCACTTGGTTAAATTGGTTCATTTTTCTTCCGATGACCAGGAGGTGAAAAGTTTCATTTAAATGGAATGAGAGAGAAACAGAGGGAATAAATCTGTTTATAAAGTTAGTGCCTATTGGAACATCCCATGTAAATTGAATTATTTCCTTGTGATTTGTATACAATTTTGTGAACAAATATATCATCTTGAAGGGGAAAATTCAATAGAATGATATCGATCATCATAAATTTGAGTGGAAATTCAAAATGGAGGCATTTCATAAATCTCTAAAATTGATCCTATAACTTCAGCTATGGTGATGACTCAAATTTTAAAGGGTTCCATCCAAGACGATGGATTTATAAAATACTAAATAAAATACACTAGAACCATTTAATTTCCATTTGCACAACCAAACATGCCTTTAATGTTTGTCTTGATTTGCAATTTTGCATTGTTCCAAGAGACAAATCAGTTTGGTAAATTTCCTCTGCAATCTTTTTCCTTGAAAATCTAAGAATACTGTTTTTCAAAGTCATAAAAACTGTCCTTCAAAAACTACAAGCAGGTATGCATGATCCATGTTCACTACATGGTAGTAAGGGGTGAAAGAGGAGTTAAGATAATGGTGTCATTGGGAAAACCGGTTGCTAGTTGTGCAGATGCAAGACCTCTTTTTTCTATATCATAGCATTGACAAATACCAAGATAATATTGACAGAAATGACTCCCTCCTCAAGGAGTCCAGGGTATTACTTCAATGGCAGGGGTATATCATATATGTTGGACACAGACAGAGGACACAGATGCAATACAACATGGACACATTAATATGAAAAACTTTGGAAGAGTGGGACACAGACACAAGGAGAACACATCAAGAAATCATTTATAGTTATACAAAGTTAAATTATATATCATTTATATCCTCCTTCTTAGAAGTGTTTATGCTACTCAGCAAAGGTTGACAGTTTCCAAGAAAGCAAACTGGGATGTTGCATGTACAACCGTAGTAGTTATTCGCTTCCTTGATTTGGGCATATATGCCATATCATCTCTACTTAAAAGATAACCTGTTTGGCAACTATAGAGTTTCTTCACATGATTTGGCAATTCATTCACTTGACCCAATCAACCTCCATGTATATACATTGATTAAAGGAGTGATAGCTGACAAATAGCCTAAGCAAATCATGAATAGGCATGTGAATATTTAATGTTTCCAGATGAGATATACAATACATGAAGTTGTCCCTAGCTGTATTAAATTTATGTAATATTATTACAGGTGTCACATGTCAACTATATCTGGATGCATTTGATCGTGTAAAATTCAAAAAAGCATCAGCTTAACCAATTTCGGCAACCCAAGTTCCCCAGCCTAAGAGCTATTCAATAGCCACTTTACATCAGACTTTGTAAATACAGGGTAGGAATTTCAGAGAAGCAGCATTCAAATATGCTTTCACTGTTAAAGTTCACTGCGCAACTGTTTGGTTAGTATTTTGGAAGTACTTTTCTTACTTTTGAGTGCCAAAATGTATGCAATTTTTGTTTCAAAAAGCATAAAAAGTACATTTAAAATGCTCATCAAACAATACCTTATTACAAAATTCTCCCAAGTATCCCTAATACAGAAAAATATTTCCCAATTACTTTTTCAGTAAAAAAATCATTCCAATTAATCATATAATGGAAACACATCCTTCTTGTTTTTTTAACATGGATTTCTTCTCATACTATCAATCACTCTTTGTCTATTTTCCCACTAATTTAGCCAAGTAACTCCCAAATTCCAAATTATTCAAATGCAAAATAATTCCCAAATCCCAAGCTTGCCAGCAAGTTTCTCATTTCCAACCAGATCAAACACAACTTCAACAGTAAACTTCTTCACCCAAAAACCAAATTTCAACAATAAAATGGTTTAAAATAATAAAATAAATAAGAACTACTAGGTACTAGTGTAATACTACTACTACCAAGTACAATATGTAGCTAACAATGTCACCAAACACACATGAATCATGGACCAACCATGTCAAAAATTCCATTAATAACAGCAATCAATCCCAACTGAAAATTGGGTTATTTCAATCTTTCCCATTAGCCTACGAACTTGCATAGCTACTCATTCTAGTGAAAGTGCCCCATATAGTAACCAATCAACAAAACAAAATTACCATATATGAGGACAAAGAAAACCCAATAAATACATGCGTGTGTGTATGTGTGTATATATATTACCAGGCAGTGTCGGTGGCGGATTTCTTGACGGCGAGGCGGGTCCAGGCGAGGACCTTGCCGGAGGGGAGATGCTTAATTTCGATGGGCTTTCCGACGATGCCGATGAGTTGAACCGAGTTGCAGAGCTCCTTCTTCCAAGGAACCTCTGAGGGTTTAGGGTACACGACTTGATTATAGTGACCGTTGCTGTAATCCATTGAGCATTTCAAACGGCGATTGAATCCTGGCCGTTTGATATTGGATTGCGAAGGAGAAGAGAAGAGGCAGAGGGAAGAAATGAGGTTTAAGGGTGGGGATGAAGAGGAGATTTGGGTGTTTGAGAATGGGTTTTTGGGTATAGAGGAGATGGTCTTTGTTAGCAGGAGTGTTTGCTCCAACACCATTGCTCTCCTCTTCGGTGGATTTTGTAGAAATGCAGTGTATGACCGTATGTTGCGGAAGGTTGGCTTCTAAAATCTAATGCAGCTGCAACTCGTGTGTACTGGACCTGGAGATCCCAACTTTATGGGCTTGGATCTTCTTTATTTATTTTCATAGGTTTAGTTTCAGACTTTTAGCGTCGAATTGGAAATTAACCAATCTAAGAAAGCAAGAAATCATAGAATATAGAAGGTATAATTTATTATTTTAAATTGATAAATTTAAAATATGTCAATTTAAAATATGATGATTATTATCACAAATAAAATAAAAAATTCAAAATTATAGTATTTTATGAATTTCTTAAAATAAATCATAGACATCAAATATAGTAATAACTCTAATATTTTAAAATATTCTAATTCAATGTGATTGATTTATGTTGTTAAATATTATGTAAAATTTCTTAAATTATTTAATTTCAAATTAAACACCCAAACAGGCCCTTATTTTATATATACATATATATTATAAATATAAAGATTGTAAATGATCAAAAATTTACTTAAATGACAAATTTTTGAAAATGTCTTTTTTACAAAGATATTCAAAATGACGTTTTTAAACAAACAATACATCAAGTTTTTATAAAAACCTTTCTTATTTTTCATAAAAACTTAAAAAATTTAAAATAAGTGAAAGTACAATAAAAACTAATAAGTGGCTATAGTAACCCCTGTGTCAAATTTCAAATGGCTTACCCAAAAAAAGAGAGAAAAAGAAAAGAATAGCTATTGGCATCCCAATATTTGTTTTTTATTCTCACATTTTTTAAATGTCTCAAGGTTTTATGAAAAATATAAAAAGTTTTCATGAAAATTGGCTACATTGGTAATTAAAAAAAAAATAGATTTAAATAATTTTGTGAAAAAAAGGTTTTTTATAGAATTTATTGTTTAAGTAGAATAATTGTCCATTTATAATATATTTCTTTAAATAACCAAAAAATCTACTTAAATAAAAAATTTTAAAAAACATTTTTTTACGAAGGTGTTCAAGATATGTTTTCTAATATGTAACTTAGAGGTAATTTTATATGAAAACTGTTAATATTTTTCATAAAATCTGATGTTTAAAAAGTTGGGATAAAATGCAACTCTTAGGTGCCAATAAAGGCCCCAAAAAAATCAAATGGGCCAATTCGGAGCCGACTCAATTACTTAAGCCACTTGAAATCCCAAGCCCCGTGGCTTGGGCTGGCTGAGCGCCGCGACCTTACGCACCAGGCGCACTCATCGTAAACGGCGCTTACAAAGCGCCCAATGCGCACTACGCACCACGCAAACGTTAGATCCTTCCGTCTCTCAACACGCTCCGGCCCTTTCTCTCTTCTCCACCCACAAAATCTCCTTCACATTTCTTCTTCTGCTTCGTCTTCAGCTCACTTTCCTCCCAAAAAAATGCTAGCTCGTCTTGCCTCGAAGCGCCTCCTCGAGATACGCCAAGTTTTCCGTCAATCTCCTCAGGTTTTCCATCTCACTTCTTCTCGCATTTTCTTTTTATCCAAACACCATCTAATTCCGTTTCTCTGTTTGTTTGTTTGTATTTTGGATTTTTGCAGACGTCTCGATCCTTATCCACTGCCCTAAACTACGTGAGTTTCAATCATCGCTTTGAGAATTTGTTTGATTTCGTTAATTTTCTGTTTGTTTGGCTCACTGTATATTATATTTGGCAGCACATTGACTCTCCAGATAACAATCCCGACGTCCCTTGGGAGTTCAGTGATGCTAATAAAGAAAAGGTAAGTGTATGCTTAGATTTTGAATCTCTCAACAGTTTGGATTCTATACTCTGATATAATATGATATTTGGCCTATATATATATATATATATATATATATATATATTTTTTTTTTTTTTTTTTTTTGCTCATTATATATGTATGTGTTTTGCTCTGGAACTGAGTGAAATTATGATTTTTGTTGATGAAGAAGGAACTCTCGCAGGATAAGGAAATAAAGCAGCGAAGGACATGAGTCAAATTTATTGACTATGGCATTGTCTAAAATACTATGTAGTATGTACAAATTTAATTCAAGTTATCAGGCATAAATGTGGGATAATACATACAAACATAATTTACAGGTTTCGCATTAATTCATGGATTATTGTGATTAATTGATTGTGAATAATAGGAAATGATAAGTGGATTAGCAGAAATACTAACAAAAAAAATATATATATTATGAATTATATTTTGTGGGTATCTACTAGTTTTATATTGCATAATAGCTAGGGTAAGCCGATTGTCATGCAAGTGAGTTGGTTTGATGAGAATATTACAATTCCTATCATGGAAGCTTTAGCTCTTAGAAATGATCTCATTTTGGCAATAGAGAAATTTTTTTAAAAGATATATATCGAGGTTGATTCTAAGTTAACAATAAATTGTCTTTTGAAGAAAGATAGGTGCTGTTAGAGTATTTAGAGTTTTAGACATTCGTGTGACACGTAATTACAGACATTCTTATTCATATTGTTCATCATATGTCTAGGAGTATCCAAGAAATATCAGAGACTTTTTTAAAATTTAAAAGTTCATTTTTGAATTTTGGATACGTTTAAGATGTATTGGATATGTACTGAGGAGCATCTAAGAAGTATTGGTATCCAGTATGGATACAGTTCTGTGAAAGTACTTGTGATATTTAGGATGGTGGTGATGTGTATGGTTTTGGATGTGGACATGGTTGTGTGGTAAATCTTGCGGTGAAAGTGGCACTGTGCAGTATGTGGTGATGTTATGGTGGTGGCATGCTGGAACAAATGGTGATGTAGTGTTTTCATCATACGTATAGTATTCTATAGTGGATTAGTGGTCAAAAGAGCCCTATAAAGATGTCTTTGTGTGTCTGTGTGTGTGTTGGGGGGGGGGGGGGTATAATGATAGTTATTGGATTTTTTTTTTTCATGTGATTTATTTATTGGGAATCCTTTCATCGCTACCTGTTCACTTAGGCAGGAAAACTTATGATTTAGCTAATGTGGAATAGCCGAAAGGTTCGACGACCAGCTAGTTGATTTATAGATTTTTTGAATATGGGAATATAAATAGTTTTGAAAGTTGAAAAAGTAATATTCATGATATTTATGAATCATAGATAATAATTTTAATAATTTCGTTCTACAAGATATATATAGGACTAATCAAATGCGGGATATGCCTAGAGTATCCCATTCAATCACAGCCGTCCGTGGATGACATGCGCGCATTCACACACACACGCGCGTGTGTCGCTCACGGACGGCTGTGATTCGAACGGGATATCCCGCACATGATAAAAGCTTTATATATATATATATATATATATATATATATAGATATTTGTATTTATGTATGTATGTATGTATGTATTGCATATGAAAAGTCACTTAAAAAGGCTTGAGAATCTATCATAATAGATACAATATTCTATGACTGGTCCGAACCTGCTCGAGAAGGATGTTTTTGGAAGCTGTAGTGATTTTATATTTGAGTTTTTATTTGCCATTTGTCTTAAAAGGGAATTTCTTTCTGGTTTCATTTATTATCTTCCCCCTGTACTCATTTTAAAATTTGTCAGTTGTTGATTAGAAACTCACATCTATAATTGTCTTGTATAAGTTCTTAAGGTATGAGTATAAACATGCTGGGTCTTATGGACCTTTTAAATGCCTGTGCTTTTGCAATAAGCTGTGTTGAAAATATAAGTGAGCTCAGAATTTCAACAGATAAGAATAGTAGGTAACCTTTTAGCTGGCTTTGGGAGGCAGATACAGTAAACTTAAGGGACTTTTTGGCCATGCACTTGGAGAATAGTTTTCAAAAACGAGAACAGAGAATTGTTTTTGGTCTAAAGATTTGTGTGGTAACTGGTTAGACAAGATGGAGAACAGTTTCAGAGAACAAAAATAATAAAAATTAGTTTGGTGATGGAGTTTGAAATAGAAACAGTGAAAGCAGAAGGTTTTTAGGATTATGATGTTCTAAAAAATTAACCTTGGCCTTGTTTCATCATTTATCAGATACTAGAATCTTTGTTAGGCTGGGTGTTGATTCTCGTGAGAGGCTCACCAGACAAGTCTTCTTAAGTCTACTATTCCTAGTTAGAATGTAAAAGTAATGTCTTCATGCCTCGAGTAAGTCTCAATAGGATCCTGGTATAGTAAAACCTTAATTCAAGGGTGATGAGTTTTCTAGAGTCTAGGCAACTGTATGAAGTTGGAAGTTTGAACTTCTGGATAGATGCTTCTAGGGAGTAGTGCTGCTTTGGGATTCAGGAATTTGACTGGTAAGTTGAAAGTGCTAATGTCCATAGCTTTGGTTGCACCTGTGCTATATGCACCTGACGCTTGCTAGAGTTTTAAATTTCACTAGTAGGAACAACGGTATAATGTCTTTATGATTATTGTTTCACTTAGGAGAACTTTCTGTAAAATGTAGGCTACATCTAAGCCACCAAAAGTTGCACAAAAGAAGACAGTCTACTCATTCTATTAGGAGTGGTAAGCTCTATGAAAGCCTGCTATAGTTGTGTTTAAAGTATGCTATATGAAAGCCTATTGGTAACTTATAAGTGAGGTTGATGAAGTCTTCGAGGCCTTTCATCCAGCTTAACTGGTTTAAAGACCTGTTGTGGAGCAAAGATTCTGGCTTACTGGAGGTTGTCAAGCTATAGGTATCACAGATCAGTGAACTCTGTGCGTGAAGAGCCCATGTTTTCTCTTGGACAGATTATAACAGGAAATTAGAGAAAATTCCAGCTCCAATTGCCAAGAGATTAGAGAAGCTTCAAAGGGACTTTCTTTGGGAAGGAATGGGGGGTGAGAGAAAATTCCATCTTCTCAAATGGGACACCATCTACTCCCCTAAAAAAGTAGGTGGACTAGGGCTTAGAAACTTGAGCCAAATGAACAAGGCACTGCTTGGGAAATGGTTATGGAGATATGCATCAGAACCGGAAGCTTTGTGGCGCCATGTAATAGTGTGGAAATATGGCCAGGGGGAAGGAGATTGGTGGCCCAAGAATTCCACTAGGCCTGCATGGAGTGGGGGTCTGGAAAGCCATCATGGTAGAGTTGATAGATTTTGCGAGAAAGGTGAAATTCAAAATTGGAAATGGTGAAAGAGTTAAGTTCTGGATAGATAAGTGGTGTGGGAATAGCACTTTATTGGAGACTTTCCCTTTCATTTACAATTTAGCTCTAAGAAAAGAGAGGATGGGTATCAGATTTCCTGATTTGGGCTAGGGACTCCCCCTTTTGGAATGTCACCTTCATTAGAAATTTTCAAGATTGGGAGATTGAAGGAGCTAAGTTATTTTTTGCACATCTATATGACACCAAAATGGAAAAGGGGAACTGAAGATGCTCTTATCTTGGGGATAAATTCTAATGGGAAATTTTCAGTCAAGTCGCTGTACAGGAGTTTATCCCCCCCTATGGCTATTTCCTTCCTGCTGCCCAGATTTGGACCCCTCTTGTCCCTCTGAAAGTTGCATTTCTTAGTTGGACTGCCACATGGGGAAAATGTCTAACTATAGACATCCTACAATCAAAAGGCTTCTCTTTATCTAATTGGTGTGTCTTATGCAAAGCTGCGCTTGAGTCCATTGATCACCTCTTCTTACACTATAAGGCAGCAACTGAACTTTGGACAAGCTACCTGGCCATTTTTGGTATGCATTGGGTTCAGTCTGCAATTGTTCGCCAAGTGCTAGCCTCGTGGAGATGTAGGAGCACAAATAAGAGGGGTCGGGAAGTGGGGAGGACAGTTCTTCATGCTATCTTCTGGTCTATATGGCGGGAAAGAAACAAAAGGACTTTTGAAGATCTTGAGTCCACTGCTGAACAACTAAAGAACACTTGTATAGGGCTGCTTTTTTGCTGGAGCAATCCGGAGTTTTTCGAAGACCGGATGAACTCCCTAATCTTTTTTGACTCCTTGGCTTTACAGCCTTCTCTTTTGGTTGCATTGGTATACTTTTGGTATACTTCTGTACATGGGTCTCGGCTCTTTTTTGTGATTAAAATTACCTTTTAAAAAAAATTTATAAAAAAAAAAAAAAAAAAAACAGGATGACAGATTTATCTGTTCTCTCAACTGGCCTTTTCTTTTTCCTTTTTTTTTTTGGGTGGGGGGGGAGGGGAGGGAGTGATTGTGTTTCTAAATAGACATATATTGTCTAATTGTTCTTGTGAGCAAAAAATAATAAGATAAAACAAAGGGATTAAAAATATTACCATACATTCTCAGCAATTAGTTAGATGATTAATCATGTTTTGGTTACATAATTTGAATTTTAGATGGAGTTTTAATTCATTTAACCATGAATGCACGCACACGCGCCCACACACTCACAAACACGCATATGTCTGTGTGTGTGTGTTGATGATATTTCTTGGCAGGTGTTATGTTTCTAAAATCTTGAGCTCTAATGACCATATCTGAATGTATGTGTAGGTTAAGGAGATAATATCTCACTATCCATCCAACTACAAGCAATCTGCAGTTATTCCTTTGCTAGATCTTGCACAACAGCAGCAAGGAGGATGGCTCCCTGTTTCAGCAATGAATGCAGTATGTTGACATGAATGATTGATATATTACTCATGACTTGTAATTAGTTTAATATATTTGTAAGTGGAATTGCTATATATTTGATTTTGAGAAAGGTCATTGTATTTATATTACATGATTATCTTATGCTATTGAGCTTCTGAATTATATTAATTTGGTTACGTATGACCATGCCTGCTTGCTTTTGGGTTGATTGTTTCATTGTAATATTTGGTTAACACTACTTAAAGTCAACGGAAAGTCCAGGCTTTACAAGATTTAATTATCATGAATTGGAACTGATTTTGACTTATATGATCATTTATTGTGATCCTCGGTTGTGAAATCCAAGTTATGCATTAAGTTTTAAGAGAGTGAATGCAATTCAGATTTGGGATTTGGAATTCTACTTCATAACTGCGTCAAAGACTAGCAATCTAACGTGTCCATGTTATATGGACTGCTAATTTGAATATGTGACATTGCCATTTTTTGTGTCGGACTACATTGATTATTGGTCAGTGGATCTGTTAAGGATACTATGACATCTGAGGACATGGGTATTCAGTTTGTTCTTAAAAGGTGTCACATCACTGTGCATCACTTATTTAATGGCCAAAAAATTGTGCTTGAAATGAAACATCAATCATTTTGTATGGATGGTGGCAAGTGTTACTCTAACTTCTTGCTATGTAATAATTTGCCTCGTTACCACAGTAGAAGTTGTAGAAAACTCGGGCAGTGGAATATATTACTCCCTCCGTCCCATCAAGATAGGCCAAGTTTGACAAAACACGCAATTTAAGAAAAGCCATCATTGCATTGACTTTTCATTTATTAAACTTCATCTTTCCAAAAATACCCTCTTCTACTTGGTATTGGGGTTTGTGTTGGACTGTTGGGAGTAAGTATTGAAATAAAAAAGGGTAGTATAGGGAAATTCAAAAAATTTATGATTTGACTTTTCAAAATGGACAAACATTTTGGGACAAAAAAAGGTAGGAAAAATGGCCAATCTTTGTGGGACGGAGGGAGTATTGTATGTTTTGGGAACATGCAGTAGGCTTTGCAATTGTTGGATCGATGAGCCTCTCTTTTATTTCCCCATTGCAGATAATTAGAAAGATGAATTATTTTAAAGCTTGCGATTCTTAGAATATTCTACTAAATCTTTGTATTGGTTGTCCACTAGATTCACCCAACCTAGTTAGGAATCTATAACTTTATCTATAAGCTTCTTGTTTCTACTTTAGAGAATTACCCAAAAACAAATGCTTTAAGACTGATGCTCAAAGCTCTATATAATTTTTGTGTTGTACTCTAATACTCATCATTGCTTATTTTTCCTCTTAAAAGAAGAAGAAGAAATTTGAATGTAGTAGTCATAGCTAACTTCTTCCATTTACCATTTATCTGTTTTTATTTAATTTTATGGATAAGTTGGCACATATGTTCACTCCAAAATCCTACCTTATTATATTGCAAATGTAATTCAATCAATTATGGATAATCCAGGTAGCTAAGGTTATAGAAGTTGCTCCTATTCGTGTATACGAGGTTGCCACTTTCTATTCAATGTTCAACCGGTCAAAGGTGAGGAAGTGTATCTATATTTGACATTTTAATGCATGTACTAGTTGTGTGCAAGTTGCAGCATGAACTTCCTTTTGTGGGTTTTGCAGGTGGGTAAGTACCACTTATTGGTTTGTGGCACAACACCTTGTATGATTCGCGGTTCTCGAGAAATTGAAGATGCATTGCTGAAGCACTTAGGAGTGAAGCGCAATGGTGAGTTTTATAGAATATGTGTGGCCTGATTTACCATCAGTCTGCATTTTACAGAACCTCATATAAGGATAGTGGAATGCATTTGAAGATTAAGCCTCAAATCATTTCTCATGTGCAGAGGTAACCAAAGACGGGTTGTTTTCTGTTGGAGAAATGGAATGCATGGTGAGTCTTCACTTTACCTTTTACTATATTGAACCTGTATCTCTTGGGCAGTCTGTAGCCTTGGTTTTGCTCAATTTATACTGGGAGGAGTGGCAATGAGTGGAAAGGAAATAAACTAATGACCAGTGGGCTCATGGGTTTCCCATAGATGGAGGTCAAGCGACAGCAACTGTAATAGTGTATCTGAAAACCTACTAGTATAGTTATATATGTATGGACTGGAATTGACTGTTGCTGTGGGTCATGTTTCTCTTGTACATGTGGCCATTCCTCAGTAGCATGGTTCTCCAAGAGGCCATGGTTCACCATGCCATGGTCCTTCAAGGGAATTTTACCACTTTGATATGATATAACCAAGTTCAAGCCATGCTATCTTAATTGAATAATGTATGGTGCAGCATAACATGTGAAATTGTTTATCAAAAAACTATAATGTATGCACTTCTGCAGGGATGCTGTGTAAATGCTCCCATGATTACAGTGGCTGATTACTCCAACGGATCTGAAGGATATACCTACAATTACTATGTCAGTCCAAGAAAATTCCTCTCATTTTGCACCTTCTAGTGATTTTTGAACTCAAATGATCAAGGCTTTTGAAATTTTATCTGGGTGTCCTGTGTTAAATGCAGGAAGATGTCACTCCGAAGCGAGTTGTTGAGATAGTTGAGATGTTGAGAAGGGGGGAGAAGCTACCGGTAAGGCAACTGGGCAGGAAATGTCAACTTATCCTTTTTCAATGGTAAAATTCTAGCTACATCATTTGATTTCTGTTCTGCATTTCAGCCTGGCACGCAAAATCCATTGCGCACTAAAAGTGGGCCAGAAGGAGGGAATACTACTTTGTTGAGTGAGCCAAAGCCTCCCCCGTGCCGAGATCTTGATGCGTGCTAAAGTTAAATCGGTACATGTTATCTACAATAATGGAAAGCTTGGATGTTGATGGGCTTCTGAGTTGTAAGCTGTGTTTTAAATGCTTTTAACCATTTTTTTCATTATCCTGCTGTTATGGTTTATGGTGGAAATTAATTTCATTTTCACATCAGTCCGCCTCCTTCCAGGTTATGGGCCTGTTCATTGTACCAGATGATTGATGTGGATGCTGTCTGTTGACTTCCATAAATACCTTGTGTGAACTCATTACCTTGAGTAAAGTGAGCACACCCATGATTTAGATGCTCAGAGCAAGATGGATATTTGAACATCATTACCATTTTTAGTTCATGCATCTCAATTTTACCACATAGTTGTCACTTATCAGTTCATAAATGTTGGGAAGCAATCAAATATTAACTTCGAATCTAAATAAGAATACATGCTGATTTCTTCCCTTTTGCCATCGTTAGGCATTGTGTTACCCCACTCAAGCCCCCTCCCCCCATACCATTTTGAAATACTTGATCATGAATTCCTTATTGCTATTGCGGCAATTTCCAGTATTGATTGTATTATGATTCCATTAATGCTTTGAGGAACTGTCTTTGTCATGTGTAGGGCTTCATCTTTTCCCTCAGCCACCTCTAAACCTTGAGAAAGGAGGATTGAGTTTAGTTAATATGGTTAAACCTATTGTGGACCATTGTTGAACACGTAAAGGGAAGGTGACAAGAACCAATAGAATTAGAAATGAATATTGTGTAGTGTGAAGTTAAAAGGTAGCACCGATTGAGGACATGACATGAGAAATTTGGCTATGATGGTTGGTTTATCTGCAAATATAAATAAATAAATAATCACTGCTCAAGCAGTGATATGTTTCAAGCAGAAGGCATATCACAGCTAGACTTTGGGTTAGGGCTAATTAAATTCAAAATGGTACTTGAGTATTCTCTGAAACTGATGTTAGATGCACAAGTTGGGACATTTAGAAGAAAAGGACAACGCACCATGGGGACAAGATGATAATGGCAGACCACCAATCTAACATATTTAATCAAATGATTAGCCTTTTAGATTTAGTCTCTGGGTGTTGATATTCTGAACCAACCCTAAACCCTAACTTAACCACATACGTCTGTGTTGGGTTAGTTTTGAGACAAATCGAGCCATTCCTAAATGGAAAATGGGCGAATGGGAGCCAGCCTTGATTGTTTATGAGACTATCGTTGAACATATGCGCCACGAAAAATTAAATATTAGTTCCAAATGCCCTTGTGTTTGGCTACTTGCATGGCTTGATCTGACATTTTGATCATAACTTAACTAATTTTTTAGACACGCACGAGAGCTCGGTAGAGGGAGGCCTCATTCGGCCCCTGAGAAGTAGGTCAGCAGTCGTATTGGAACCCAATTTAGTGACACAAATTGAAAGGAAAGCTAAAACCATAGACACAGATGAAGTTATAATTGACATCATTAACTGGTCTCCATGGCTGAATTGGTTTTTTCCCTTTTTCCTCGCACGAGGAAAATATTGTCTCTCTCTCCTCACTGTGGGTCAGTTGTCAAGTAGGCAAGACTGGTTCACATGGACCAAACCCTATCTAGTGGACACGTTTTGGGACTGAGATTTTCAACCCAATTAGCGTTGGGTGATTTAATATCCATATAAATATATACACACTACTCACCAATTGAAATCAAGAAAATCGACGGCTGGGCAGCTTTTATGTAAAGAGTATTGCTATCAAGACCTGGACAGAGCCAACCCATTGCCCACTAGATTTAAGTACAACTTTTTTGTAAAGAGTATTGCTATTCATTTCTAAAAAAATTTCACCAATCCCTACTTTTAATGATGCTACTTCCGCCAGATCAGACATTTTTCGTATTTCTTAAGTGAGACTGAGAGAGACATATCTACAGCCAGATCATTAAGAACAGAAATTAGGAAAAAGATTTGGCCGTCCCCATCTCTTGTTTATCTTAGTTCTTACAGCAAGTCTTGTGGGATCACTCACTCACTCACTCACTCCCCCTCTTTTCTCTCTCTCATGATTCCTTACCAGTAAGTCAAACAACTTTTGGATAAACAACACACAGCACAAACAGACCAAGGAGCACCATCAATTTTCTATTGGACAGCAAATCCCTACTTTTTCGAACCACCAACCATAAACCATTATCCATTCTAACTCTGCATTCCATTTGCTCTGAAATTACAATACAACTACATAAAAATATATGTATTCATCCAACCCTTTTACAAGGTCCCACTACCCACTATCAAAAAATGAGAGCTCCCCACTACAAATAAAAAGTGCTTTCGTCATTATCCCACTACTCCCACCATTGATCCAAAAAAGAAGAGCATATCAAGAGAGCTTTGACATTTCTTCTCCTTTAGTTGAACTTGGCAATGGCATCAAGGGGTATGCTGGTATCTTTTTAGGTATGACATCAAACCCTGTTTTGACAAAAGCCTCAAATAATTGCAAAAAGCAGGAACTATGGCATCTGACTTTGATAGCAATTAAAAGAGCGTGATTATCGACCGATCTTGTGGGGTGTTGGAATCAAACTATTGAGAAAGTGGGACCCAGGGAGCATTTAGGAAAGTTTAGACCGGAACGTGGGATGCATACCCGTTTTTCTCGAGGTTTATGAAGGAGGATTTGTTTCAGGCTTGACGAGGGTGGTGGTATCTGGTGGTTGCGTGTGGTAAATCGCTGAGGCAAGTGAGATGGGCATGATGCAGAGTGCCTTGGATTGGAGGAACTGCATAGCAGCCCCAACATTTTCTTCCATGAGCTTAGCAACTTGTCGTTCTGTCCCGTCATTTGACCACTTCTCCCAGGCTGGTTGATTCCTTCCACCTTCACCTGCTTCTTCCTTCAAAACAAAAAGAAACACAAGGAATAAAAATATATATAAAAGGAGAAAAAGAGGAAGAAAAACCTGCAAAACCATTTAAGTTCTAGTTTATTACCTCAACTGATGATATTGGGATGTCTGTTACAAGTGGTGCCACTGCACCGGCTCCACCCAATCTACTCATGCTCAAAACCTGCTTAGTTGATGAATTAAGTATAAATAAGTGAAAAGTGCAGGAAATCAACAATTTAGAAAATAAAGAGAACCTTAGTTTGGACAGTCCCTTTTTAAAGAAAGGAGGTGTATCCATCCTAAATAAACTATTGAATAATATACCAGTAATCACATGGTATAAACATGACTTCAATGATGGATAATTTTAACTTCTCAATGTGCTTACAAAGGGAGTATCCCGTTTTTTCTTTTTTCTCTTTTCTTTTTTTATTTTTTTAATTTTTTAAATGAGGGTTTTAAAACGACAGAATGAACTGGTAGTTGGAATTTTCAGAACTCCCTTTAACTTGAACTTCACGCACAGAAACTGAATTTTTTTTTTTACTCAGACAGAATATAATGTGTGCAACATTACAGGACCTTGAAAAAAAAATGATAAATATTTCAGATGGGCACCACCATCTATTAAATGATTCCACCAAATCTGTTAAAAAGAAAAAGGTTTGGAGCACAAAAGAAAAAAAGTTGGTCGTGGATTAGAAATTTGTGGCATTCATAAGGCAAACTGTAGATTTTAGGACAGCACAACTTCACCAGATGCATTAACAATTTGTGCCAAAAGAAAGGAATAGGTAATTAGACTCAGATATAGTAAGCCACATGAACAAATTTTAAAATTTGGTTGATAAGCAATAAGAAAAATAAGAAGAATTGAGCTGCAACTTCACCTTTACTTGGAGCCTTAAGAACTTCACATAGTCCACAATTTCATCAAGCATGGCTGCTCTATCCGTCTACACAAACAAAATAAATATTTCAATATCCAAGGGAGGATATACTCAACATTACGCTTCCCATCTCTCAATTATATTTAATTTCATTACTCAAATTCTGCATTTGATGATATAAAGGTTAGATTTGGCAGTCCAGTAACACATGTAACTAATATAATTATTGTCAAACAAGCATAGCTTTCAGGGACTAAACTTTATTACATCATGCAAAAAAACATTTCAAATTTTGCTACAATGTTGTCCACTAGTCTTTCTTTGGCACTGATTTATCGGTCCTTGCAAAGAAGTGCAACGTATCTTCAAGAAAAAAATAGTAAACTTTGAGAGAGTACATAGACCTACCTCAACAGCAGAACAATCTCTCTTACTTTCTGATCAAGAATGGCTGAGTTAACAGTTTTTACATTAATTAAATTTTTTTAAACAAAAATAAAATAAAATAAAAATTCAAAGAATAATGTGCAGTTGTGTGCTACATCTTGTATTCGTTTTTCCCTTGCATTTTTTGTCCTCTTTATTATGTTTTCAACATAAAACAATTGCCTGAACCCTCCACCCAGTCAAGTTCACTTATATATTGCAAGCTTCATTATGAATGACCCTATTTTATTGCCAGATTTTAAAGTTTCTGGATCTCCCAAGATCATTGGAGTTCTAGGCTTCTAGCTTGCAGTCTGCAGGGCTACACTTTACCAACTGATTTCTTGGATGCTATCTACCAGATCTTTTCTTATTATTCTATAAATCTACTCTGATACCGCAGACATAAAGTGGATGGGCAATATACCATTCAAACAACCAAAATGATACATTCCCTTTTCTATCTTTCTTTTTTAAGTTTAAAATTTAAGCAACAGGTCACCCAATTAGCATACATAAAAATCAGAAACAATTTCCACAGATGTTTCCAGTTATTAAAAGTGGAATTCCAGATGGGATACAATCTACACTCAACTATTGTTAGTCACATTGTTGCTCTATAATCCATCTTATGCAGTCCTTTAACAGCTAAAGCAGTTTTTCCGAATAGCCTATGGGTGCTGAGAAAATGGTATATCCTCTGAAATGTCCCTGCTGCAAAAAACCCTCTTGTCCAGGATTATGAGAAGTAATAGGGTCCTCAATTGTTGATTTTCAGCAATGATTTTTGGAACATTTTTTGTTTCAGCATTGCTTTTTGGACCATTTGAAGTGGATAGGAAGTTAAACTGTTGGACTACCATACATTGCTTCTATAAATAAATAAAAAAAAGTTGCCTCACAATCTCTAGGACAATGCAATATTCATTAATTTTTTTAATAAAAGTAAAAGGAGGGCCTACTGAATCACACCCTATTTAAAGAACATGTTGGAGCCGACCCTACATCTAAAATACCAAAACAATGAAAAAAAAAAAAAAAAAAAAAAAAAAAAAAAAGATGATTTTTGGAGACCCTGAAATTTGTATTACAACTCTATTCTTATATCAAACACATGCAACCAGGAGGTCGAATAAGGCTATAATATTTTCAAACCAATTTCCAAGGGAAAAAGTTTATTACATTCAGCTTTATAAGGAATCACATTTTTTCTTCTCAATTTTGGTGAACACATGAAAAACTTCCCAACCTTTTCTAAATGATAAAATTCCAAAAATAAAATAAAATAAAAACAAATCATTTACTGCTTGGTGGAGAAAGCAACCAAGCGTTGTGTAGGTATGGTTATTAAATGACAAAAGTGAGGAGACACGGACCTTGTTGACACTAGGAACCAGTTCCTGCAATGCCCTAATTCTTTCTGCTATTCTTTCTCTGCGTAACTGTACCAAAGGAGAAAAGTGGAGGGTGATCATGCAATAATAATGGAAGAAAAAATAAACAGGCTTTAAAGAAAGTAAATAGTCATAAAAATATGGTTCCATTGTAGCCCCAAACTAGATTTCATAATATCATAACTACAAGCGGACTAGCCTGGTCTTTCTTAAATGAATAAAGTTTATCCTAGTAATCAAAATTAGTTATCCAGAGATATCACATGTTGGACACCAAAACTAGTCTATGTCCACGCAAATCTTCCATAGCTTGTTGCTCTCACATATATTACAACAAGCTTACCCGCTCAGCAATGCTGTGAGGATCCGTGGCCTGTCCTCGTCTTGCCCGTACCCTTGGGCGAATTGTAGGCGGATGTGGCACAACCGTACTTGGCATTGGTTGGCCATGGTAAGCCTGCAAAAAGATGGTAATTTCATCAAATAACAGTAACAGGAATATAGTGGTATTTTCTTCTCTCTCTCTCTCTCTCTCTCTCTCTCTCTATACACGCACACACACACACATACACATGCTTGTAATTATGTAGGAATCATCTCAACCCAAAAAGTACTCCATTGCAAAGAATAATGCCAAAAATACAGCTTTCAAAGAACAGCTACAATATCATCATTGGAACTTTACTGGATATTTTTTCATTATAAATTGAAGCAACATTATAGTTAATTGGATTAGGCAGTAGAAAATAAAATACTGGCCAATTACCTAACATGTATAATGGACGTACATATGTACTCATTGATTACCCAGAAACACCAAATGAAATGAATCACTTCAATTAGTTATATATCTCTCCGCAATAAAAATAAAATAAAAACAACTGACATGAACACCACAGCTCTATTTCTCTAGCATATTGATAGTACTACCACCATACATTCAACTGAGCCTAATACCACCATCTAGCTTTACGGCAATTTTTTTCATTTGCTTGTTAAGAACAAACAGACAAACAGCATATACCACAAGATTGACAATTTTATTTTTCCTTTCCTCTTCCTCCATTTTCTCAGCAACATTAAACGTGAAAATGTAGGTAAAGAAAAATTATAAAAACATTGAATATTTTCTAATTATTTCAGATTCTCGAAAAGCGAAAAGATTGAATCTAGCTAAGTTACAGACTCCTTCACTTACTAGAAAAACCAAAGCCACATAGAACAAGAAAAAAAAAAATCAAAATAAAATTTTTTAAAAAAAATTATTTGGTTCCATTCTCAAAAAACAGTCCATAGAAACGCATTTTCAGAAAATGGCAAGAAATTTTCGGAACATGCTGTTTCCAGTGGTTTCATTTTTCTTGAACAGAAAGTGAAAACTCCATTTTGATTTCATTGAAAGGCCCGTTTTCAGGGGAAAAATATTCAGAAAACAGTTTTCAAAGACGCGTTCCCAAACATGTTTTCTGCACTGCTTCCCGTTTTCAGCAACTCTGAGAACAGAAAACTGTTTTCGGAACACAGAGCCAAACGGGTCCGTCATTCACTTTCTTTCCTTCTCCTCCACTTACTCAGCAATCAAACAAAAAGTTCAACAATAGCAGGAAAAAAGGCAACCCAAAGAAGAAAAAAGGTTCTCTTACGTTTTTCACAGTTGAAGCTCTACCATCAACAACATCCTCACGGAACCGCTTACCACTCCCGGACGCCTCGTCCGGCTTCATGAACCCCGCCGTTTTCCCCTGTTCCAAGCTCAACCCCAACGGAAACACCGGCCCATGAAAACCGGCTCCACCGCCCACACCAACGTGGCCAGAGCCGTCGCCGGAGCTGAGCTGGAGCACCATCTGAGCCTGCGGCGTTCCCCCCAAGTTTACATCGTTGCCGGCCAAGCCGCCGTCAGCTGAGGCGTAGGTGGGAATCCCGAGAAGGTGTTCGAGGAAATCGTCAGTAGGGGGTTCGGAGGGGTTATTCGCCATGAGTGAGACTCAGGGCGAGTTGAGTTGAGTTGAGTTCAGTTGGATCGGAGAGTGAGTTGGACTGGGACGAGCGAGCTAGGGTTTCGAAAGAGCATCTACAGAGAGGAATGAGCGTGTGGAGATTTGAAGAAAGGTTTCTACAGCTTTGTAGTGTGAGAGTGCTGAAAGCGTAGAAGGAGAGAAAAAGTGAGAGTTGAAAAAAATGAAAGAGAGAGGAGAGGGCAATGGGAAAGTGATCGGCTTCTTCCGCCGGTTTAAAATGTTGTACTTTATCTAAAAGGTACTGCTTTTTAGGAAAATTACGAATCTAGTCCTTTTATATTTTCTTTTTTGGTATGAAACCCATGGGCCATGGGGTCATAGGGAGAACGAGCAACTGGTCTCCAATCTCAAGGCATGGGCTACCCACAAGGTATATAGCTCGGGGAACGGCTATTGCAATCCCCCATTGTTATCACCCCACCCCCATCTTTTAGGTTTTTAAAGTTTTATGCAAAATATAAAGGTTTTTATGAAAATCGGCCGTGATGTCTACTAAAAAAAATCATTTTGAATAACTTTTAGAATAAAACTTTTCCTAAATCTATCGTTTAAATATATTTTTTAGTCATTTATAACTTTTATTTTATTTCTTGCCAAAAAGTCTACCTAAACGATAGAGTTTGGAAAAACTTTCTTTTACAAAGTTGTTCAAAATGATATTTTTTAGTGGACTAAGCAACCGATTTTTGTAAAAACCTTTTATTTATATTTTTTTTCATAAAATCTTAAAAACCAAAAGGAAATGGATGGGGTGATAACAATGGGGGGTTGCAATAGTCGTTCCCATATAACTCGAATGATTAGGAATCATGGTTCAAAAACTACGTCTCATAATTGAATCTTATATTTGGACTATCGAATGAATGGGCTTTGTGAGAGATCTTATCTGTTTCGAATGAGAGGGTGGTTACTGTAAATTTGTAACCTTTCGATTTTATTTGTAAATTTTATTTTATCTTTTTATTTTTTAAGGTTTATGAAAAATATAAAATATTTTCATAAAAACTAAGAACATTATCCGTTAGAAAATATCATTTTGAACAATTTTGTAAAATAACGTTTTTATAAAAATCTCCTCCATCCCACAAAGATAGGCCATATTTACTATTTTTTTTGTCCCAAAATGTTTGTCAACTTTGAAAAGTCAAATCATAATTTTTTTAAGTTTCCTACACTACCCTTGTTAATTCAATAATTACCTTCAACATAAAACCCAATACAAAAAAGTGAGGGTATTTTTGGAAAGATGGTGCTTAATAAATAACAAGTCAATGCAATGATTGTATTTTCTTAAACTCCATATTTTGTCAAACATGGCCTATCTTTGTGAGACAAAATGAGTATGTTGTTTATGTAAACTTTTTAACCATTTATAATTTTTGTTTCTATAAAACTAAAATAAAAACTATAAATTGTCATTATATGTTTTGCAAAAAATGTAGGTAGGCGCCTATCTTAAATGGGAGATGTTAGGATTCTATATACAAATATTTGGTACAACCACATAAGAGTGGGTTTACATGGAATGATTTTTCTATGGATTGAATGTGATGAAAATTGGTTAAGGATAACAAATTGGTAATCTTTCCATTTGTTACCAATCGTTATCTCAATCGAGATTTTCATGTACTCGCGCACAAGACACGTAATAAATGTTTCAAATACAAAAATAGTGAGTGATCAATAAAATTTTTAAAATTTGTCAACTCATTTATTAGTTTTTTTTTTTTTTGGGTAAGTCATTTATCACTTTGCTCTTTGGGATGAAATCCATGATTCATCAGATTTTCTACTATAAATATTACTGAGTATAATTTACATAATGAAAACTTGAATATAAAGAAGAAAGAAAGTGTTAGTACCTATTTTTCCACAATTTTTGCTCAATCCATACCTTTCAAGGTTTGTATTTTTTCATATTTTTGCTTGTGGAGAAACGTGGATTTAGTGAAAAAAAGGTGTGAAAATAAAACCACCCATATTATAAATTGGGTCAAACCCACACATGTAAAACCCAGGTGTGTACTTAAAACCCCGGATCAGGGCCGCAGAAGCATCCAAAAAATTTCTGAAAACAGTGGGGATGGCTATTGCTCTGAAAGCAAATGGCTTTCTTCGACTAAAGAAATCTGAAAACAGCCATCTCTTTCGTATCCCTTCCCAGAAATCCACAGTTTCTACTAAACAATACAGGCCAATGGCTACCATGACCACCGTCCCAACCGTTGGACTCTCCGAAACATTCACCAGATTGAAAAAACAGGGCAAGGTATGCATCATTTCATTCCCTCATCTGTTTCATGCTTTCCAGCTGTGTATTGATTTATCATTGTTTGGTATCTGTTGCTTAATGGGCTTTTACTATTTTTTGTTATTTTGTCTGTATTTGTTATATTGATACGGTTATAGCTATACTTATATTCATTTATTTTTGTTCAGTGTCTGTTTTTTAATGGGTTTTTGTTACTTTTTGTTTTTGGAATGGTGTTTTCTAGATTGATGCGGTTGATATGTCAATGGGATATGAGATGGTAGTCGTCGGGTTTAGCCGAATTTATGATTTTTATAGTATTGATATGCATATTGTTGGAAATGTGATATAAATTTATAGATGGGCAAGGAAGAAATGGGGAAGTTTCTTTGAGAGTTACTGATAATAGTGTAGAAATTGAATTTTAATGTGCTTATTTTACTGTTCTACTGGTAGAGCTTTGATCATTTTCCATCCACTGCGATTATTTCAAAACCCTTGACATTTTATGGCAGATAATGTTACTGCCTGAGCCAATAATTTTCAGGCACCCAACAATATAATCGGTTATGTTATTGGGGTCAACTTAGCTACTTTGAAATGCTAACTCCCATGTCTGCCTGTGTAGGCGCCTATTGATGTGAAGATATGCTTTTATCTCATAATTTTGTTCTGATGAGCATATCTCTGGTGTGAAGGTGGCATTTATCCCATACATCACAGCTGGTGATCCTGACCTTTTAACCACTGCAGAAGCACTAAAGGTGCTTGATTCATGCGGGTCAGACATTATCGAATTGGGTGTACCTTACTCCGATCCTTTGGCAGATGGTCCAGTTATCCAGGTTTGCTCGTGGGGTTGTTGCGTATTACTTATTTATTTATTTTATATTTCCAGTTTTTTTATCTGAATTTTATTTATCTGTAGGCTGCTGCTACACGATCCTTGGCAAGAGGGACCAATTTTGATGCAATCATTTCAATGTTGAAGGGGGTAGGAGTGCTCTCTCTCTCTCTCTCTCTCTCTCTCTCTCTCTCTCAATGGGACACTGACAGAAAATGCCAAATGAACTATTTTCCCCATTTGGACCTAGTTGTAATGGTGGGCTTCATAGATGGCTATAAAATTTTTCTCACTGAATGCATTGTTTTAGGAAATAAATCCAATGCCTTTCCTGAAAACATGCATGCATGCATACATGCATGCACACAAATGCATACTTAGTTGCTAAATATGTTGATGATATCTGTTGTTATAGATTGGTTACCCACTATCCTATTTGCTTCTTGTTTTTGAGTTAAAATGTTCTCTATAGATTCTGATACCATGCTTTCATCATTGACTAACAGGTTGTACCACAATTATCTTGTCCAATTGCTTTATTTTCATATTACAACCCCATACTTAAGCGTGGCATTGAGAAGTTCATGTGTACTGTAAAAGATGTTGGCATACATGGTAATGTGTAAGTTATGCTTTGATGAATATTTCAAGTTTTGAATTTGTTGGTGGTATATTTCTTTGTTAGACAATTAATGTTTGATTGTTTAAACTTTAAAACAATGGCATGAAGTGAAGGGCATGAGGCATTTCACTCACTGAAGTGCTAGGTTGAAGTTTCATGACTGCATTTTTTATAACATAATATGTGATATTTATATAAACCCAAGTACCCAACCCAACTAAACAAAGCATGGGCTAGATCAGATCAAGCTTGATTTGATTAAATAGACAAATATCCATTGAGCTTGACAAATATCCATTGAACTTAGCTACTTAATGTTTTGTCAATATCCTGGATAGCTGAAATGAAGTTGATTTCAGTTTCAGGCCATATTGTGATTAATAGGAGTGTTGAACATCTACTTCCCTCACTTGGGTTGATGGGAGTCAGGTCAATCCATGTAGGAAGTCTATGGGTGCAATTTGATAAAAAAAAACTTAAGAGTTTTAACTGTGCCATTAGAGTGATTCAAAAGAGAAGGCCTTCTTTGTGTTTATGTCCTCAAATGGTGTATTTTGTGTAAGCCTGTAAGGAAGAGGAGGAGAGCATTGATCATTTGTTCTTGCATTGCTCGGTGGCTGGTTGGTTGTGGCAAAAGCTGTTCCAATTGGCTTATGAGTCCTGGGTAATTCTGGCATCGGCCATAGCTATGTTTGAGCTTCTTTTTTATGGTTCTGGCCATGGATGTAAGGCTGACACCCTTTGGAAATGTGCAGTTCTTGTGTTTTTTTGGGTAGTGTGGTTGGAGAGGAATGCTAGGATTTTTTATGATAAAGAGTCCTCAGTTAACGATTTATGGAATCATATTCACTTTTTAGCATCATTTTGGGCTACATCTTCGGAGGACTTTGCTGGATACCTTTGTTTGTTATCAAATCGGATTGGTTGGCTGTTTGTTCCAAGTTTAGGCTGTAGTTTTCTGTTTTGGTAGTAATTTTTGGTCAATTCCTAGGTTGACTGCTGGTCCTCCTTCCTTTGTATTCTCTTTTTTTTTTTTTTTTTAATAATAATATTCTTCTTTTGTTGTTGATTTTAAAATTTTAAAAAAAAATGTCCTTTCTCCCATCACAAATTTTCCATGCCAATTCTTAGATTTTTATTTCATACCTTTTGTAAAATAATTATGGACTTTAATCTTTTACAAATATATCTATTGAGGAAAATTTTGGAATATGATGCAACATTTTTGTCAAAGGTTGAGTTTTAAAGCTGAACAGAGATGTAGGATTTGTGCAGTCAACCCTAATTAGTTGGGACATAAGGCTTTGTCTTTGTTGTTGTTAGGTTGCTGACAAGTTCTATTAATTGGCCTCTTTTGCTTGTATTAAGGCCATTAAATCCAAAAAATTATTTCTGATGCTTTTGATTTAAGAACTTCATTTTCTTCACTTTTGCTTTCTTATTTTTTCTTCTTTCTTTTTGAATGTGGTTCATAAATTAATCTTATTATATCTACACATTCTTTTTAGGGCTTGTGGTCCCGGATGTTCCTCTAGAGGAGACTGAAATCTTGAGAAAAGAAGCTGTTAAGAATAAGATCGAATTGGTGGGTTGCCCTATATAAATGCTATTTTGCTTCTCTTTTGGCTTATGATTTAACGTGGATCTTTGGTTTATTAACGAATTAGATACATAATTACAAGTAGTAGAATAATATCTAACATCATCACTCTTTGGAGAAACTACTTTCAAGATTTAGTATATACTAGACTTAGATAACGTTTCCCTTAAACCATGCATGCATGTGTGTATGTTACGGATGCGGTTTTCTGTGATCCTATGCCACACACACATGCACAACAGCTAAAACTTTGATACAAGAAAAGGGTCTGCTGATTTTGGAAATTAAGGCAGTGTGTAAGGTTTGGGAAGGTTTAAGTCTGGACACATCTTGGTAGGATCAAAACAAGCCACCACAAATACAACTTGCCAGCCTGGTCGTAGGGCTGATCTCAGCCTGATTAAACAAAGTGCTCTTGAGTGTTTGGGTTCAGATTTTTCCAATTTAATTTCAGTTGAAAGTTTGAAACAATAGATCTCTGAAAGTAAAAAGTTAAGGAAAATGATATTTTTTCCCTTATTTAATTTTTTTCCCTGAGCGCTTGGGATCAGATTTTGCCAAAAATATTCTTGCTTGTTATGGGTTCCTACATTATGGTGCCATGGCAGCTGGCTGTGCGATTGCATAAAGCATTTGAATAGGCTATATGTCAATGTTGGCATATGAAAGCTCTTTCTTCTTGGATAGTATATTTCGTTCCTGGCTTTGTTAATGGATACTACCCTGGGGGAGTGCAAGAAGAAACGAAGAAGATTTGCTACGCATCTCCATAGGCTAGTAACTTCTATTATATACTATGGATTGGGCACGTGTGATGTGTGTGCATATCGCATCAGTGGTGCCATTAGTGTGGAATAGCAATGGAATTGGGGTAGCAATGGTGGTGCATGGTGGGGTGATATGGAGGTGGTTGGGGTAGCAACATGTTTTCTGATTCGAGAATTTATAGGCATTTAATTCTTTGGACAGAATCTGAACATGTTTAAATCTGAATTTCACCATATTTCCAAATTGTTTGCCCAAACTTCAAATCAAATTAATAAACAATATAAAAGTTGCTGAACCATCATCAGTTCAATACTTCAATACTTCTTATCTAATTTTAACTTTGGATGAATATAAACTTTATATTTTTCTATTAGTGTATCTCTCTTTATATGTTTCTTTTCTGAATAAAAGTAGTTATATAGTTGATAACTTAAAAGTTTGTTTAATTGGTTTTAGCTATTTATCTTGTGTCCTTAGTTTAGTTTATATTGTATAGACTTGTTTACTTAGTTGAATTTGTTGCGTGATTAAGGTATTGCTCACAACACCCACCACTCCGAGGGATCGAATGAAGGCCATTGTTGAAGCATCGGAAGGATTCGTGTACCTTGTAAGATCCTTTATGGAGCAGATAAACTGCTCATCATGTTTCTTCTTTAGTTGGTCTGCAATTCCAGAGCTGTATGTTCATAATATTATAGGTTTTTAGTGTTTATATCAGTTCACTTTCATGATTTCTAAGTTGTGTTGCCAGAATTTTTATATCTTTTCATGTTATGTCCAACTCTGCTGGTAATTTACTTTTTCATACTAAACAAGATAAAGTTATGAGGTACATGCTGGTTATCCTTAACATGAGGAGAAAGTAGATCTGAGAAATTTTACAGGATACTCCTTTTATAATATGTTTGCTGCACAAATATATTGGTATGGTAATAACAATTGTTGAAGGATACTAATTTCTGAGGAAATAAGCTGGATGTACACCCCTGAACTATCACATCAGTAGTAATACCTGATTGACTTTACTATCATAATGGTACAACTGTACAAGCTTCATCCTATCAAAGAGTCATTCTATTGATCTTCTTTTCCTTCACATCCCTTGTCCTGGACATACAAGTATAATATTATGTTGCATTCACTGCCTTTTGTGGCTATTATCAACATCAGTTGATTCCATCATTTGATACAAGAAATTAGTTAAATCCATCATAAAAGATTTGAAAAAAAAAAATGGTCAAACTGTATAAAATGCATGTTGGAGTTCTCCAGTAGCTTAGCCTTACGAATTTGAGAACCTAATGGCTTCCATCTTGGGTTGGGTTCCTCAATTGCGTATGGATGCAAGCATCTCTCGAGGTAAAAAGGGCTCTTTCTTTATCCAACTCCTGACTCTGATGTAATCTATTTTCAGAACCTCAAGGATTTTGAGACTTTTCAATGTGGTAGGGATTTGTTTAGGGGTTCAGGTTCTAATTATCAAATTAGATTTAGGTTATGTCTTTCTTTCCTCTATGAGGAGCATGCAATACCAAATTTGCTGGTAAAGTGCAAGCTTAAGATTAATAGCCATGTTGAACTTAATCCCATATATGGATGGTGTTCGAAACATTTTTTTCCATTGGTGATTTGTAACTGTGACTAGGTTAAGTTCTTGAGATGTTTGCTTGTATGTTAAGATCTCTTTGAAGATGCTAAGTTGAATAGAATTAAGGGAATCAAAAGCATATTTTTTAAAAAATAATAAATTTGGATGTGTCATTCAAAAGCATATTCATGTGGAGTGCTTGATCTAACCTTAGTTCTTCATGTATGCGTGGAGTGCTTGATCTAAACTTAGTTCTTCGCGTACGCATACACGAAGAACTTTGCACTGTTTGTAGTGGTGATGGGTTTTTATTGGGTTTGTACAGAAAGGTGTGCAATTGATGCTGACTAATTCTTCCTTGAAACTGAGGAGAGGGAAGGTGTTTTCAGTCGTAGATGTGCTGAATAAGTATGTTTCAAGTTATTCTTGTTTGGGCATGCACAGATCCATGTTAGTTGGTGATTTGGATATTGAACTATGGAGCCATTAATTTTTGTATAATTAACATCAAGGATTCAACTTGGATGGGCTTGGGTCAGTTAATGATTTTAACACCAAACCCAGAATGATCTGAGGGTTTAGAAACTTAACCCGATAAACCTATTGAATCCGATTCTCAAACCAATATGCTTAAAGTCTTAAACCTACCAACAATTAAGTTTGTAATGTTAGGTTCAGTTGTGACTCAGGTCAGTCATTCTGGTAGTGAAAAAAAAGCCTGTTCCAGTCCAGGGTTGTGTTGCCTCAGTCGTGGTTTGGTTGGACTTTTAATACATAGATGTTGAACATGACGTATATGAGGACAGTGAATCATGTAGCGCTCTTGAATTTTTATATATATTAATATCATTTGTTGCTGGATCTGCTTCTCTTGATTGCTTATATTTTATGCACAACGCAGAAGAGTACCTTGAATTGCTTAAGAGTAATCCCTTTAATTTTTTGACGGAGGGATTGATACTTATGGCAGTGCAAATGGGCATTAATCTGGAAGTCTCACATCAAGTGGCCACCTCTTGATTATTGTGTTTGTGACATTAACCGGATGATCATGTTCCTGGACCGTAGATTGATACAATTAGGGAGGCGCTTGTTAGAATTCCATTAGTCAGATCTGATCATTATCATTATACTAACATGTTTTAGTTTAGGCACTACGGTAGTTTTTAGATTCAATGAGTATGAGCGTTTATGGGCTCATAGTTTGTTGAAAAAATAATAATCTACAAGAAATTCTTTAATTAACTTATAAATTTTCCTGTATCATTGCTATCTTCCACAAATTTACTTGTTTACAGTAATTCAATCTACATATTCATGGATATCATCTTTATTGGTACCTTTCTTTTAATAAGTTGCTTTTAATTTTTTAAGGAAAAAAATCAGAAAGATGCTGAACCTTACTTTTTATCATCTATAAGTACTTGTAAAATTACAAGGGACCTGAATGCCCCATATTTTCTTTTCCTCTTTTTGACAAGAAAGCAGCTGAAATTAACTCTTTCTTTATGATGCCATGACAGGGCATTAATGTGCAATGCCATCTATGAATATTTATGTGGCTTGTGGTGACAAATAAGTTGTCAAACCTAGGAACTTAATTTGTTTTTTCCTCTTTTTGATGACTTGGTCATATTTTTATGTTCAAAGTTGATATATTTTCATGAATCCCATAAGAAGAAAAGAACAGGAGAACGAGTATAAAAGAAACTGGTTGTTTTTATTTGCATTATAGTGGACTTTATCACTGCAATATAGACTGAACCATTCTTTGTTTTCAATTATAGGTTAGCTCAATTGGAGTTACTGGTGCCCGTGCGTCTGTGAGTGAACGGGTTCCAATGCTTCTACAGGAAATTAAAGAGGTCTGTCCTCTTCATTAATATTTCATGCTACACAATGTAAAAGAAGAGTCCTTGTATGATTTCTGAAATAGGTGCAGGTTTTGTGTAATACTCCCTCCGTTCCTAAATAAGTGTCCTACTTTCCTTTTTGGGATGTTTCAAAATAATTATCCTATTTCAAAAGTCAATAGTCATTTTTGACTCATTTCCTAAAATACCCTTAAAAAGGTATTCTCACTTTTTCTAATGTTTTACACACTTGAGGGCAAAAATGGAATTTCAAAACAAATGCATTGATGTGAAAGCATTTAATAGGGTTTTCTTAAAAAATGTGTTTTTTCAAAGGGGTCACTTAATTTGGAATGGAGGGAGTATGTAAAACATTGACTAGCATACCAGTAGGTGGATTGGCTTCAATATGAGTATCCAACTGGTAAATGTGTGCTATCAGTCTGGACCAAACATGTCTGGACATCTCTTTGAAGGCTGGCTAAATGGCTGTATAAAGTGATACCATAAAGTGGCCCTTCAGCTGACAGCTTTAGGTTGATGGATAGATGTATTCTATCACATGTGCCTCATACTTTAATCTTTATTATGACAGGCAACAACTAAGCCAGTGGCAGTTGGCTTTGGTATTTCGAAACCTGAGCATGTGAAACAGGTCTGTCTTCCAACCTATATGCTTCTACTAAAACCAAATTGCTCAGTTCAGATGTTATATTACCCAGTTTGAATCTCGTTTGCTACAGGTAGCAGGATGGGGAGCTGATGGTGTGATTGTTGGTAGTGCCATGGTGAAACTGCTGGGTGAGGCAAAATCTCCCGAGGAAGGGTTGAAGGAACTTGAAAGTTTTACCAAATCCTTAATATCTGCACTCTGAGAACAATTTGGTGAATCAAGTTGAGCTTGTAACTCTAATTGTCAACTTTGAGATACATCGGATTCAAAAATGAATAAATCGTTGTTGTTTAATATCATCACAGCTTCAAAATTATTTTCAATCTTTTTTAGCATTGAATTAATCTCTGCATGACCGGGATTGTGAACTGTCTCCTACAAGAAATTCATGAACTGTGCCATTCATCTCAATTGAGCTATACCCAGGAAACTTCTTCAACCCTTTCTCTTTCATTTCTTGCCGGAGCTTTTGAACCCCATCCCATCTAGATTCTTTTGCATACGTGTTAGACAGCTTACTCTGGCCCATGGATGATGGATCATAAGGGTCTAGCAGAAGCAGCCCTCTGGCTGCAACCTCACCTAGCTTCGCATTTTAACCTCATTACCCTCCATGGGCATTTCCATTATAAGTTTGTATGCCTCTTTTAGTCAACCCATTCATCCTAGAAGATCAACCATTCAAACATAGTGTTCAATCTTGGGTTCCAGATCATATTCTATTTCCATTGAACGGAAGTACCACCACCCTTGATCAAACAATCCATTATGAGCACAGGCATTCAGGACTCCAATCAGCGTGATATCATCCGGTTGAACTCCAGCCTCTTCCATCTTAGAGAAATAATGTAAAGCAGTTCTTTCACTGTCCGTGCATCGCTAGCCCACATATAATTGATGTCCATGAAAGAGATCTCTTCGGGGAGAAGCTTCAAATATTTGAATTGCCTTGTCCATGTTTCCACACTACATTTCAATTAGGCTGGAGTCCAATGCCCCATCTAAATTCATGTCATTCTTCTCAACATAAGCATGGATCCACGTACCAATGTCGAGAGCTCCAAGGCTAGCACAGGCAGAAAGAGTGCTCGACAATGTCAATATATTAGGTTTCCCACCCAACGATTCTATCTCATGAAACAAAGCTAACACCTCCTCATATTGATCTACACGAGACAATCTTGGATCATCGTATTCCATGACCCACGTACATCCCATCGATCCAAATAACTGCTTCGCAAGCTCCAACCTATTGTGCTTGACACATTGATGAATCATAGTGTTCCAAGTCACAATATTTTTCATGAGCATCTCTGAAAGAAGTTGGTAGGCGAAATCTAGACCACCAGAGTCTCCATACAGGCTCAGAAGCCCGCTACTTACAAACCCATCAACCTGAATTCCACTCTTGCTGACAAAACCATGAAAAGCTTTTGCAACGCACAACTCCCCCAACTGACCACAGGCTGCAACAACAATAGCCAACGCTACCGGCTCAGGCGTCAGACCAACTTCTCGCATATTCCGAAACAGTTCTAATGCTTTACTCCGAAGATTCAAGCAAACATAAGCCCGAACCATTGCAGTCCACACTCCAAACCACCAACCCTAGTTGAGACATTTCATCAAACATTTGTCTCTCTATTAATGAAACCACATGCAATATAAAACTAAAGTAAAGCCCCTGAAACAGACTGACAAGAACCAAACCCAGTTCTCACAACACTTGCATGAACTTCTCCTTCTCTAACGTCACTTCGAGTCACCAATGCCTTTACTTAAGTACATAAAAGTGTGGCCATCAGGTCTTAGGCCTGCATTGAGCATTTGAACATAGAGGGTGGTTTGTCTTGTGCTTCATGAAGCCACAAACACAAGTCGCATCCAAGTCTAACTACAACTAAAGAGTCAAAATTTATCTGTTTTAAGGCAATTTTTTCCCCTTCTTATCACTTTCAACTTACCCTACCATTTTTAGGGATCAGAATTCGGAATGAAGAATATATTGTATCAACCACTATTGTTAATATTAGTTTATTACTCTTGCTTCATTCCAGTATGCTGCTTCCGAGTGAAAAGTAAAGCAAAACACGCTAATCAGATGGCATTTGACTAATTCTTGTAGAATCAAAAGCTGTTCCAACTCGCCTTTCTTTAAACAAACCTATTAAAGTATAGGTTAAAATTTAAGAGTAACCTCCAAATCACAATTCACGAGTTAAAAAAGAAAATTACAAACATAGATTTCCCTATTTCAGTGGAAAGGGGTTTATAAGCATTATATAACAGTGCACAACCACATCTTGTATCTGTGCTTAACGCCTCTCAGATGCCACTGACTCTGCAGAGAAGAGGTACTTTACTCGTGAAAGAACTGAATCGTGTGTGGGATCATAAGGATGGCTCTTGGAAGGAATCTCCAGAATCGCTGGAACTGGCTTGTTGTAGCTATCAACTAAAAATCTTATCATGTTTGCAATCTGGAAATTAAAGAACAGAGGCCATGTATAAATCCATCATGCCAAACTATAAATAAAAATCCATCATTGCATCATCTAGCATATGTCTCAGACATAAAAAGTGACCTTCATGCACAATAACTAGATTAGCAGAGGCCGGTCCTGAGTTTTCGGTGATGAAACTATTTTAATTATAAAACAATTGAGCTATTTCATAGAAGCTGTGTTCAGAGAGTTGAAACTTGAAAACCTTCCCTTACTACGACAACACTAAGCAGTAACGAGTCAGATGTTTGCTTAATTAAAAAGATTCTTAAACAACATCAAAATTATCACTCAGAATCATGAGAAATCGATTGATAAATTATGATCCTAGAGTACAAGAAACAACTTACATATTGGCTAATCAACACTATTGCAATGTCCTCCCTTGTTGTGAAGTCTTTGAACGTATCTTCAATTGCTTTCACTGTTGTTTCTAAGACAAGCAAACACCCTCTGTGAGCCACTAAGAACATGAGAAGAATTCACTTCAAAAAAACAACATTAACATAAGCAAATGCTCTGTTTTGTTACAAATGAAACAGGGAGAGAATTTAAAATTTTAGAATCTTAAGGAATTGTTCCAAGCCTATATGGTATTAAGTTCATCCTATCAGCTACATGTCCATAAAGTGAACAAGTTGTTCCTTGATCATCTAACTTTCCATACCAAAGCAGGCAGAGAGGTGACTGAAAATGGCCAGGAATGAGTACCTATCCCGGTTACAAGCTACATACCTTGAATTTGAATGCCCCTGCTAAAGGGTATTCATGATGAAAAAGGGGGAAACTTTATAGGATCAAATGTTACACATTTCCACTCATCCAAACACCTAGAAAGTAAAAGGATTTCAATAAATTTCTATATGATTACATTGGTAGAACTGATTGGTTTGGACCTCAGGGTGAGCTGACTAAAGCTGCAAATACTTTTACGAAGCACTAGAAAGAAGTCAAAAAATCAGTTGATATGCACCCTATAACCACAGTTAATTTTGAAAAGTTATCTGCATGATTGTTCACCATATTTTACATGCTACTATTTACGAAACAAGAAAAAAATATTTAAAACAAAAATAATATTAAAATATATGCCATTACTTCAAATATACTGAACTTACTTCATCTTTTTGTGCTTTATATGCAACTCTATAGTATCAAATCTTTCCTTTTTCTTTTTTGGGGTTTGGGGGTGTTTCTTCCGTTGAACACTTTAAAGAAATATTGGATTTTATAATTAATGATAATAACACAAGTAACAAATTAGAAATCATAAGTGATTCAAAAATTAAGTAAACAGATGAGTCCCTCAATTAGGTGCATATTTGATAAAGGACCAGAATTTTTACAATCAATTTTAGAATTTCAGTACAAATCATGCCTAAGAAATTATACATTTCATAGCAATAAGTTATTCAAGGATGAAGAGCATACTTGAGTCCACAATTAGGTAATTTGTCTTTCTCCGCAAGTCAACATTACCCACGCCAGCAAGTAAGAAACCAGTTACTGTGTCCTATATCAAATGATTAGTTCATCAGATAGGCTCCAAGGAATTATGCATCAACTGAGAACTCTCTAAGTAGTAGTTACAATCATAAGGAACATACATGCTTGATATTGTATTTACAATCTGTATAGAGTCTACAGAATCTTTAGTGAAACCATAAAAAGAGGAGATCCAACATACCCATTCCATATTCCCTGACAGTACACTCAATGCATAATAGTTTTCAGATATCCCAGAAAGAAAAGAAACCATTAACCACCATACAGTTTAGTGTGAACTTTCTTTACAATCTTGACCATTTAATTTTCTGAAGAAGTGAACATGCAAAATAATATCATTTTTTCTCAATCAAGTGTTTCGCTAGATCGCATCCACCGATTACAATTAACAACCTGGAGTGATTTCTTTGTTGCTGGTTAAGTGATTCTCAGGCTTTACCCCTTACTCGGTTTGAAACCATTTTGATTTCACAACTCAAGCTTCACTTCACTCAGTAGTGTCAATGCTCATTTGCACCTCCAATTTGGAAAACAGCGGCAAAAGGAAGGGTAGGAGGAAAGATAACTCAATGTGAAATCACTGTAATTTGAAAATCATGTAACTTTTCTTTCAAACAAGTGGACTATGGCTATATCTTTACACACAGAACGTGTCCACTAATAATTTCTGAGCAACCGAAAGATAAAGCTTTTGCAAGCCAAACTCAGGACCTAAGTGCCCATAAACTTCTGTGCAGTGTGTTGCTCCCACTCCAAAACCTCATTCTAGGACTTGAAATTGATCCTCCTTTAGACTCATTCCCATATTTTTCTGCACTCTAGAAGCTCATCCTTCTTAGGCTATCGTGCGCTCCCTTTCTCTTTCTCCGCTCCCCTCCATTGGAGGGGACTGGATCTCTCTACCCCTTTCCCTTTCTGGTTCTGGTTCTAAGGTATGGTTGCTGTCGGTGGTCCTCGCGATTTTCGTTAAGATGATATTTGAAGATTTCTGATTTGTCTTAGCAATGGGTAAGATTTTTCAGATCGAAGGGAAAACCTTTGAAGTATCAGTGGTCGACGATAACAAAGGTAGGTTTGTAAGAATTAATGAAAGGGGTAAAGGTTTCTCTAGAAGCGTTTTTTTAGAAAGAATTTTTGTGAAAAAATTTATCGATTTCGTTGATGGCATCCTCTGCTGTGGATCTAGAGCAAAACTTTACTGGAAGGAGATGGGTGTATTCAGGGAGGTGGTGGCTATGGTTAGATCTAACCACAGAGGCAGAACACTGTTCTTTTCTGAATTTCCATTCAATCACAACAAGAGTATGGTGATTATCCCTGCAGGCATGGAAGCTATTGGATGGAGATCCTTATTCTAAAGGAGTGTTTCAATGGCGTCTCTGTTAGCATTCGTAGAGAGGATCAAACATTGCCCCTCAAATCTCCTCTGTCATTCTTACAAATGGCTAAGTTACCATTTTTACCATTATCAGGAGCATGCAATGTTATGTCGAGGGGCAATAGAGTGTTTTTTCAGATGCGTGATGAGGAGGTGAAGAACAGAACAGAGTTTCTAAAAACTTGTATTGTGGGTCTATTCAATGGCGAAGGGGGTTCGATTTTGGAAATTGAAAAATGGGCTGCCAAAGCATAGGGTATTTCTACAAGAGTAAAAATTTATCGTCTCTGTGATGATTTGCTGCTATTTTGTCTTCCCTCTGACGTGGAAGCATCTCGAGTGTTAAATGAAGGTCAACGTGTTAAAGGGGATGTTCGTATCCATCTTGATCGGTGGGGGTTTAAGGTTGGATGCACTGGTCATATGAAAAGTGAGGGTAAGAGGTGGATACAAATCATGGGGTTACCGATTCATACCTGGTGTTTGGATCTGTTCAGAACGATTGGTGATTTTTGCAGTGGGTATATAGGTATGAAAGCAGATTGGGAGAAGAAGTGGGATAGAACAAGAGTGCTGGTAAAAAATACAGTTACAATCCCTAATTTTGTCGAGGTCTCGGTGCTTGGTGTATACTACAGAGTTCAAGTAATCGAAGAAATTCAACCGCAATTGCTACCTTTTCAACCAACATTTGATGGCCAAAAATATGTTTGCAGTGCCGGATTAAAGGGGTTTCAAGGGATGTCTGGAGATGGTGAGAAGAATGATAGGCAATACCATGAGGCTGCTCACAGAACAAGAGGTAGGGGATGGGTTGGCAATCACGCGCAATGAAGGAGAGTTGAGGATGAACGTTCGGTGAAGGCATGTGGCAAGAGACCTGTGGCTGACCGTACTGTGTTAGGTAAGCAGAGTTTGAATTTTGTATTACATAAGGATAAGGTGAGAGGAGGTGTAGCACATGACAATAAAGGGAAGAAGGTGGTGTGTGCCTCATGCGCCTCACGTGATGAATTAGTGGAAAAGCATTTGGGCTTCGTCAGTAGTGAGAATGAAGTTGGGGTTTCGGCCCAACTTCCTATTCATGGTGATGGCCCGTCTTCTTCTGGGGTTAATAAGAACTGTGGTCTGTTGGGCTGAAGATTATACCCCATAATACTGGTTCTTTAAGTGGTCGAAATTCGTTCACTTCTTTAGGTATGCTTTCTGGAACTTTCTCGACAGAAGTTGAAGGGGGCTCTACTCAAGTCTGTGCTAGTGATGGTGAGGGTGTGGTCGTCTCTCGCAAGGAGAACAAGATAGGCAATGGCGGCTCCTTGACTATGGTGGAAGGTGATACAGTTGATGAGCATATGGAAGATGGAGTTAACTGTTCTCGTTTATGTGGGAGTTCTCCAGTGATGGAGGCAAAGTTTTGTTTAGATGGAGACTCTAGGACTGATGACTTCGACAGTGATATTGAAGATGAGGATAGAATCAGGTAATGTTCTATCTGAACCTCTCTTATGCTCTCTGATTGATTTTTTGGAACCTAGTGTGGACTTTTTCAACAAAAATGGAGTCGATGGTTGTCTGTTTCTCCTATATGGGGCTGTTAATGATGCTGAAATTTCGGAATGGGTGAAATCCAAAGTTAAAGGCTTGAGTAGATTTTTGGGAACTTCCTATGGTGGTCATGAAGAGGAAGTGGTTTCTCTATTCTCTTCCATTGAAAAAAATTGGAGGATGAAAAGCTCCTTATCTCCGAAGAGGAAACCGATTAGTCCAATTGATAGGAGGAATAGGGAGCTGAAAAAGTTGGAATGGTCTATCAATTATGAGGGCAGAGAAGGATCTGATGTTGTGAAAAGGTATGATGGGGTGAATCATATTCGTGAGTTAGTTCCTTTATGAAGTTACGTATAATTTGCTGGAATATCAGAGGTTTGAACAATAGAGAAAGAAGGAGGAGGATCAAATCTGCTTTGAAGAAATGGAAAGGAGATGTAGTGGTTTTTCAAGAAACTAAGATTAAAACTCTGAACAGAGACATTCTTAGAGAGCTTTGGGCAGGCAGTCATGTAAATTGGGTAGAGTTGGAAGCCCAAGGTACGTCTGGTGGGGTCTTGATTATGTGGGATAGCAGGGTATTGTCTAAGGTTGATGAAGGAATTGGCGTGTTTTCTACATCCTGTGTTTGTAAGAATATTGATGATGATTTCAAATGGTTATTGCTTGGGGTTTATGGCCCAAATGCCGACAATCTTAGAGCTTCTTGTTGGCAAGAATTGGAAGGCTTCCATTCGAGGTGGACGTTACCTTGGTGTGTGGCAGGCAATTTCAATGTGGTGCGATTCCCTATTGAAAAAAAAAATGAGGTGTTCACCTATCTTCGGCTATGAGTTTATTTTCAGATTTTGTGGAATTTAATGAACTAGTGGATCCTCCGTTAATTAGGGGCTAGTTTACTTGGTCGAATAATCATGATTTCCCTACTCTATTAAGATTGGATAGGTTTCTTTTTTCACCTTGTTGGGAAGAGCACTTTCCTAGAGTTACTCAATTTGCACTTCCTAGACTACTTTCCAATCATATTCCTTTATTACTTGATAGTGAAGGTATGAGAATGGCTAAAGGTCCTTTCCGTTTTGAGAATATGTGGCTTGAAGAGGAAGGTTTTGTAGATCTTGTGAATTCTTGGTGGGGTTCTTATTCCTTCTCCGATTCGCCTAGCTTTGTGTTTGCAAAAAAATTAAAAGCTTTGAAGGAAAATATGAAAGTTTGGAATAAGGAAGTGTTTGGTAATATTAGAGAATCCAAAGATAGGGTGTTGGACATTATCCATTTTTATGATGAGAAGGAGGGGAGGATGGTTTTGTCGAATGTCGAGAAAGCTAGTAGAATGAAGGCTAAAGCGGATCTTGCTAGATTAGCTCGGATGGAAGAGATTAGTTGGCGTTAAAAGTCTAGAGTTTCTTAGCTTGAGGAAGGTGATAAGAACACTAAGTTTTTTCATAGGATGGCAAATGCTCATAAGAGGGGTAACTTCATTGGGAAATTATTGATGAATGGAAATAGTAGATTATTATGAGAATCTCTATTATGAGGAGGAGGATTGGAGGCCGCTTACCGATAATATGCTCTTTAAGTCTCTTGATCAAGAGGAATCCAATTGTTTGGATAGAGAATTTGATGAATTGGAGGTTTTAGAGGCTCTTAACTCTTTGTGTGGTGATAAAGCCCCCGGCCCGGATGGTATATCTATTTCTTTTTATCATAAATGTTGGCATGTGATTAAAGAGGATTTAATGAAGGTTTTTGCGGAATTCTTTGAAAGAACAAAGATTGAAAAGAGCCTCAATGCTACCTTATTGCTCTCATTCCTAAGAATGGGGAAGTGGTGGATGTGCGTGACTTCCGTCCTATTTCCTTACTTGGTAGTGTTTACAAAATAATTTCTAAGGTGTTGGCTTTGAGACTTGCTAAAGTTATTAAGAAACTCATCTCACCTTCACAATTCGCTTTTATTAGTGGGAGACAAATTGTTGATGTGGCCTTGGTAGCTAATGTATGCATCGACTCTAGACTTAAAAGTGGGAATCTAGGAGTATTGGCTAAGATTGATTTAGAAAAGGCATATGATCCTGCCAATTGGCATTTCCTTATGTACTTACTTGGTAGAATGGGATTTGGTGTGAAATGGCGTAAGTGGATTTCTTGGTGCATTTCTACCCCATCTTTCTCGGTTTTGGTAAATGGGACTCCTTATGGTTTTTTCCAAAGCTCTCGTGGGGTTCGTCAAAGGGACCCTCTTTCTCCTTTTTTGTTCATTTTGGTGATGGAAGTTTTGAGTAATTTTATTTCCAAAGCAATGGATGCTAACTTATTGGATGGTTTTATGGTGGGTGATGGGCAGTTTGGGTTGGGTAAGGTTTCACATTTACTCTTCGTCAATGACGCTCTATGCTTTTGTGGTTTGGAGGAGGATCAAATGTCACACTTGAGGATTATCCTTCTTAGTTTTGAAGCGGTGTCAGGGCTTAAAGTTAATCTTGGCAAAACCAAATTGATACCGGTGGGTAGTGTTGATAATATAGATAACCTTGCTACTATTCTTAGTAGTAAAGTTGGTAAATTGCTGGTATCTTATCTTGGTCTCCCTTTGGGGGCTTGCTTCAAAGATCCTAAAGTATGGGACCCGCCATTGAGAAAATTGAAAGAAGGCTTGGTGGTGGAAAAAAGGGTATTTATCTAAAGGTGGTAAGCCAACACTCATTCATAATGTTTTATCAAGCATCCCAATTTATTTCATGTCCATTCATAAAATTCCTAAGTCCGTGGCTAATAGAATTGAAAAATTGCAAAGGGATTTTTTTATGGAATGGAGTGCGAGGTGTGAGGAAGTATCATCTTGTTGATTGGCATACCGTTTGCCTTTCAAAAAAATTGGGAGGCTTAGGGGTTAGATCCATTGTCTGTACCAATCAAGCTCTCCTAGGTAAATGGCTTAGGCAATTTGGGTGGGGTGTTCAAGGATTGTGGCGCGATGTTATTATATGGAAATATGGTGCTACTAGAGAGGGTTGGTGGTCTAATGATGTTGATGCTCCTCATGGTGTGGGTCTTTGGAAGGCGATTATGCAAGGTTTTGGTGATTTTGTTAAGGAAATTGGGTTTAAAGTAGGAGATGGTTGTAGAGTGAAGTTTTGGCAAGATTTGTGGTGTTCTAATTCGCCTCTTATGGTGGAATTCCCCTCCTTATTCTCTATTGCTTCTAACAAGGAAGCTTTGATGAAGATTGTTTGGAAGGGGTTGGTGGTACTCAACATTGGAATGTTATTTTTATTCGTCACTTTAATGATTGGGAATTGGAGGATGTGATGAATTTTTACCAAGTTTTTTATGATAGTAAGATTTTAGTAGGTGAGAATGATTCCTTGGTTTGGCGTAAGGATTCTAAAGAGTTATTCTCCGTAAAATCTTTCTACAATTCTTTAAGACCGATTGGGAATAGATTTCTTCCGGCTAAAGTTACATGGATTTCCTCAGTTCCTACTAAAGTAGCCTTTTTTTGTTGGTTGGTGGGTAGTAATAAGTGTTTGACTTTGGATAATCTTGCTAGAAAAGGTTGGTATGTGCCGAATTGATGTATTCTTTGTAAACAAGACTTGGAAACGGTGGATCATCTTTTCATTCATTGCGTTGTGGCAAGGAGTCTTTGGATGCTCTTATTCAACATGTTTGGTGTTAATTGGGTGCTTTCTTCATCTACTTATGACCTTTTGTCAGGTGGTATTTGAAGGGGGGATGTAAGAATGCTAAAGTGATTTGGAATATGGCTCCGCATGCTATTTTGTGGTGCATATGGAGAGAAAGAAATGCTAGAACTTTTGATGGGTTGGAGAAGTCTATTATTGTCCTCAAGGCTTCTCTTGTTAAGTCTTTAAATATGTGGTTTTCTAGTCATACTAATACTCGTCATCTTCCTTTTCTTTCTTTTGTTTACTTCTTTAGGGTGTAGAGGCGAGTCGTTTATTTTTTGTATATGGCTCATGTACATGGACGACGCCCTTTTTGTTCGTTAATACATATTTACCTTATCAAAAAAAAAAAAAATGTCACTCCAATGCAGTGTGTACATATTTCAACCATGCTCCAAAGTGGAGTGCAAAATCCTCTCTACCTCTCTCTCTCTGAGGGAATACGTTGAAATACGTCTGATTAAGCTTTATAACACTAAGTCACTAACAAAATTTTCCATGGAAAATTTTCCATGCTTTTGAATATTGTTAATGTGACCTTTTCTTTTGAATATTTATAGCTTCAGTATCATTTGTGATAGATTGACGATCATGCTTTTGAATTCTTCCATTCAATGGAGATGGATTTATGACTTCAATACTATATAAATAAAGGAAAAAAGCGCCCGTAATTGTTTAATTTTCATTTAGACGCCTAAACGGGCCCCAAATAAATAAACCAGCTCCAGCTCCAGCTCCCTTACAGAGAAGAACAACCAACCAAACCAAAGGCAGAAAATGCTTAGTCAAAAGACTCAAAACCCTATTAAAAAAATAATAATTTAAATAAAATCAAAAAAACTTCAAATTCACGACAAACATGTGTGCAATTTTTTAAATAAATATTCTTGTTCTTCAACAAATATATATATATATATATATATTCATATTAAAATGATTTCTACCAGTTGAATCATAGTAAACTATTAAATTCTTACCTCATCTGCAATCACAGCAAGAAGCGCCGAGTTCCTCGTGGAGATTTGAGTTCTGTTGGCCATTCAAGACGAATAACGCTTCTACAAAAGGAAAAACAATCATATATATATGGACTTCGAACAAATATGAATAAGATATTATCAAATAAATTAAAGATATAACAAGGAAATACATAAATATATGTGTGTGGGCTCTGTTTGGTCGCCGAGAAAAGGTCGGAAAATAAATTAAAAGTAGGAATCATACAACAGAATGGGATGGAAGTGCTTCTTGTGAGTTGTGACAGTCAATTTCAGGAGCAATAGAAGAATCATATTTACCTCTGCAACTAAATCCGCTCCGAAGGTTCGAACGATCGAGAGTCCAAGATAGACAAAGAAACGGATACACGGGGAGAGAGTTCTAAGAGAGGTAGTTCACTGAGACGCACCGTTTTTTGGCTTGCTCGAGACGGCTTCGTTTCATGACCATTTAAAACGAATAAAAAATTCATGAAATTAATAAAGGCACTGCTTGGTTGCAATTTTTAAAAGAATTTTTTTTTAAGTAGAAAAAATTATTTTTTACTTTCTTGCTTTTTACTTTTAAATAGAAGTAACAAAAGTAAAAGCGCATTTAGTTAAATTAATTTTACCAATAATTTTTTGGATGTAATAAGAAATTATATTGAATCATCGTTGTTCAAACGGAAGTTTAGGATAAACACAACCTTTCTTGATTGTGAATTTTTCAAGTTAAGATCAAACTCATCCGAAAGAAGAGAAAAAAAGACTTTTATAAGCAAATCTTCATTCCTTTTGCTTAAAATCAAATATTTTGTTTTTTGCTTTCTAGAAATCCTTTTTAGTTTCTTTAATCAAACAATGCTTTTTGTTTTTACAACTTTTTGTTTTAAAAAACAAAAACAATCTTAAAATAAGTGCAACCAAATAGTGCCAAAGAGTTTTCCTTTTTTTTTTTACTATCATCTTGAAGTGAACCAATAATCAATAGAAATATGCTAATGGCATGGTAATATAGTGGTACTTTTCGTCACTTGCTAAGGGAGTGATCTCAAATTCAGGTTCAAGCTTATGGAATCATAAAGAAACATTTATATTTATTTGTTGATAATAGATAAGTTTAGGGTAAAAATAGATTCTATCAATTATCAAAAAAATGATGAAAGAGAAATGCGCAACGCCACCATTTTTTTCCATCATATTTTAAGAAACGATATTTTTTTAGGTTAATTTCACTTTTTCCCCTAATTTATTGATTTTGGTACTTTATTTTTCAATGTATTGTATATTATAAAAGTAAAATCAAATGTTCAGAGGTAAATGACACGTACTCATTACGCATTGAAGTGGGTGATGAGCTTATACTGGGAATAGTTGAATCAAAGTCCGAACACATTGTAAGCATAGAGTGAGTCTTCTATGTATCTGTGACATGGCCACGTGACATCATGGGTTAATAGGAGAGGAGAAAAGTGGAATTATGGAGGTAAAAAGTATTCTAATGATCCCATTTTTCTCATCTTCTATTGACTTGTAACATCACGTTAGCTGTGTCACAATTACATACAAGTTTTGCTCGTAAGCGCATAACACAAATCTCTATCCTTATAAAAGGAAGACAATTATTTTATTTTATTTTATTTTGATAAAAAAGGAAGACAAATTTTTAGTAGTCATAATTTTCTTTTGAAAACATCCTTATCATTATAATATAGGAGTGTTTAAAAAAAAAAAAATAGCGGTTAAGTATATCTTAGACCTTATTCTCATCAAGCTTTTAGTCAAAATTATCCATCTAATGACTCGTGTAAGATGATACATTCTTACACAAGTAACGATAACTTTGAAGAATTGAAATGATGACATTTGGTGAGTACACTTAGGATAGAACCTACCTTTTCCTCTTAACCCGTCTTTAATATCAACAAACAAGTATCAATCAATGTTTTTTTCATAAGTTTGAGTATGAGATTACTTAGTTAACAAATAAAATAAATGTTTTTAAGCTACTATGTCATCAGCAATTTAAATTTAAATTCATTAACCACTTTCCACAATTTTCTCTTAAATTATAATGGGATTATTCAAGGTGTTGTGGATACACACATCACGTATGCTATTAACTCTAATAGAAATTAAAATAAAATGCTTGCAAAATGATATTTTCTAATAAACGGTATGATTGGTTTTCATGAAATTTATTTATATTTTTCATAAAACTTTAAAATATAAAATGGGTGGAGGTAAAGCATCTCCTGCGATGCCAATAGAAGCCCACTTATAGCAAAGGACAATGGGAACGGCTATTGCAACCCCCCAATATCCTAAGTTGACCCCCCATATTTTTTAATTAAAAAAATTATGGAGCAAAATTACCAAAAAGGGCTTAAGTACCCTCACCCACCCCAACCCACCCCACCGGCTCTGGCATCCTCACCCACCCCACCCCATCGGCGACCCCACCCCACCCCACCCCACCCCACCTCGCTGGCAACCCTCTTCTTCCTTCCTCCTCTCCCGCAACAGCAGCCCTCCCTCCCTCCCTCCCTCCCGTCGGAACCCTCTTCTTTTTCTTTTTTTTTTTCCTTTTTTCTTCTTTCCTTTTCTTTTCCTTTTCTTCTCCTCTTCCCTCCCGTTGGCAGCCTCTGTTTTTTTCTTTCCTTTTCTTTCTCTTCCCTCCCGTCGCCGGGGAAAAAAAAAGAAGGGGAAGAACCTCCAGAAAAAATAGAGGTTTTGAAATCTTTTTTTTTTCTTTTCTTCTTTCCTTTTCTTTTCCTTTTCTTCTCCTCTTCCCTCCCGTCGGCAGCCTCTTTTTTTTCTTTCCTTTTCTTTCTCTTCCCTCCCGTTGCTGGAAAAAAGAAGAAAGGGAAGAACCTCCTCGTCAGAAAAAATGGAGGTTTTGAAAAAAAAACCTCCTTTGCACAGATCTAACCAACAGAGGAAAAAAAAGAAGAAAGAAGAAGAGGGAAGAGTCGCCGGAAAAAATGGAGTGGCCCTTCCTTACCGGTCGGCGTCACCGTCGCCGTCGCTTCTTCTTTTTCTCGCCGGTCCACTGACATAGGGTGTGGGGTGGGTGAAAGGGGTGGGTGAGAATAAGGGGTATTGAGGTATTTGAGAGGGGTGGGTATGGAAATTTTGGGGGTGGGGATACGTGGTTGGGGGCAATTTAGGGGATTGGGGGTTGCAATAGCCGTTCCCAAGGACAATGGAGTCATGGAGCCCACTACTGACCCATGGGTTTGCGATGGGTCCAGGAATCTCAGAAATCAGTTTCGGACTTGGTTCCAATTCGGTAGACCCAAAAGGCCCTGGGCCCCATGGTCCTTTACACTTGGCCTCTAGTCACTCCTTCTCTCTCTCTTTCTGGTGGGTCCTCTAGAAATGACTTGAGACAGAAGCATAAACAAACAAACATATGCGTATAGAGAGAGAAAAGTCACACGAAAAAGCAAAACCCCATGGATACTGCGTTTTCGGTCGACGAGATCTCCGACCCTCTCTGGTCGGCTTCGGCTCCGGCGATGAACCGGAGCTCATCGGAGTGGGCGTTTGAGAGATTTCTGGAAGAAACTTTGAAACCTGAAGAAGGTGATGTCGACGACGTCGTCGAGATCAAGGAGCATCTTCCTCCTGCTCAGCCCTCCGATTCCTCTTCAATGGCTCCGATCGGTTCTGATGAGTACCACGCGCTCCTCAAGCGCCGCCTCGATCTGGCGTGCGCCGCGGTCGCGCAGACTCGTGTACGACTCTCTCTCTCTCTATATATTTATACGCGCAGACACACAGTGACACACCCATATGTGTATAAATGTATCCAATTGGGTATATATATATACGTATATTCACATGTGTACCCCTTTCCCCCCCTCTCTCTCTATGTGTGTGTGTGTGTGTGTATAGCTCTGAATTCCATCCATTGTGTACTCTAGCAGGACAAAAAAATTTCTCTTGGTCTATGAATATATATTGTTTGCAGGCATCTTCTGTGAAGCCTCAAGATTCTGCCCTTTTATCAGAGAATCAATCACTGGTTTCTAAGCCTGCGCATTCAGGATCTCAATCTATTGGTAAAACTTCACATTTTTGTAGCTAATTAATAGTTAATAACTTAATTTAGCGATGTAAAATGGCTCTCGCGCATAAGTTAAAAATTACGACATGGAAGGTTTTCCTGGTATCTAGAATAGGTTTGTTGGCTAATTGTTGCCCATGTGTAAGCCATGAACAGGGAAACAAATACACACGCAACCTGTGTGCGCACACACACAACCTGTCTGTATATGAATATATGAATTATGCTATATAGTCCGACTCCTTTGCCCAACATGCCATATCAGCCAATTAAAGAACTTACCAATAAAATAGCTGCGAATACAATCTGTGAATTTTTGGGCCTTCTATCCTGAAGTGAGTTTTTTGAATCTCAAATTTCAGTGGGGGAAGTGGGTGTTTTTGTGTTTTTGAGGTGGGCTGACAGGGGATACAATATCGGCTACAACATTGGTTGAGCAAAGGATTTGGATTCCTTAACATTTTTCTTCTTCTTTTTCTTCTCTGTGTGTGTGCGTGTGCGGTTGTGTGTGTCTATAGCCAATATAATGGTCATGGCAGGAAAAAAAGTGCTATTAAAATGGTTTTGTGATGCTGCCACAGCATCATTTTAGTCATTAATAGATCTGGTGTGGTTGAAGTCCTTTGTTGTCTTACACTTGCAAAATCTCTTCATGATTTCATGTAAAGTAAATTCTTTTACTTGAGTGAGGAATATGGGGATGGTTTAGTTAGCTCACTGATGAGTCTACTGTCCTTGGTTGTTGATGAACTGGAGGAATATTACACATGGACAGATGGTGACATGGGCCAGTCAAAGTTTTGCGTTATCATTCTTTTGATTATTGACTGATGTCACTACTCGAACTTTGATGGGAGTGTGCAGCCAAATCTTGGTATTTTTGGGCATGATGACGTGGCAAATGTGTTGATGTTCAAGCATAACAATGCATTCTGAAATGGAGAAATCTTAGCAAGGCAATGAGGGTGCCCCATGATAGCCTTACCCTTTTGTATGTGAGAATGTCTTGGATATACCACATATCTAAAATTTAATTGTTATATAAACTACTACAGTAAAATAGAAGGAAACTCTTTATAATCTTGGATATACAAAAACCCATGATTTCTTGTGCAAATTGAATCCATTCTCCTCAACTCTCTTAAATGTTTGTTGATAAAGCTAAATTTGATTTTTTTTGTTCTCTCTCTTTTTCCATTTGTGAATCTGTTATGCATGCCAATTAATAAATGAATGTTGCTTGGCTTAGCCCACCTTGTCTTTCAACTTCATGCATTAAATTGCCACTTCTGCTCTTTAATATTATATTTTCCTTCCTCTTTCCATAGAATGTCACAATTCTCTTTTACACCAATACAGGACTGGGGAATGGTTTCTCCATGGCACAAAGTAAGGCTGATGGTGGGCCACTTGGCATTCCAGTCTCACCTGATGTGCAGAAAAAATCAGGGGTCCAGGGTAAGCCATCAACCAGTGGGTCTTCAAGAGAACAGTCAGATGATGACGAGCTTGAAGGAGAAACAGAAACCACTGAGAATAGGGATCCTGCTGATGCAAGACGTGCAAGGAGGTAATCGCAAATTTTAGTTTTTGTGGTTAATATTCATTTGTGATTGAGTGGATTGGTTTGTGGAACTACTGGGTAAATTTTTTTTTTTGATAAGCAACGAAATTATTATTAAGAAGAGAGAAGAATGTACAAGAGGACAAGAAGTCCTACAGGAAAAGAAAGTAAAATAAAATAAAAAGGAAAATAAAACAAGTCCTACATTCCACAAATTGCCAACCAATCCGATGAAATGAGAAATAATGGAATTCCAGAAAACTCTTTAGCACCCTAAAGCCCAAAAGGAGGCTAAAAAAACCACCCTTTCCCATAAAAACTCAAACTCCTATGTCTTGTTTTCAAACACCCTTGCATTTCGTTCTAACCACAAAACCCAGAAAATGGCCAGAACCACACATCTCCACAAGACCACCCCCTTGGAGCTCCTACCGAAACCACAAAAGTCAATTACCAACAAATCATCACAAGAAGCCGGAGGAACCCAAAAAAACCCAATCAACTGAAACAATGATGACCACAACTAAAAGGCCACATCGCAATGCAAAAACAGGTGATCCAAGCTCTCATCCAACCTCCTACACATGTAGCACCATTGAGGTAATAGACAAAACATAGGTCTTCTCTTTTGCCACATATCATTAGTGTTAATCCTTCTATGAACAACAGTCCATGCAAAAACTTCAACTTTTAAAGGCACCTTTGATTTCCAAATCATCTTATAAGGAGGAAAGGAAGGCAAGGCAAGATCATCAAGAATAACATCCAAGAAAGATTTACATGAAAAAACTCCCGATGAACAAGGAACCCACCTTCTCTTATCCGACAACCCAGAATTAAGGGTGATCCCATGAATCTCGGATAACAAAGAAGAGAACTCAACCAACTCCCTATCATTTAGGTTTCTAAAGAAATGAAAATCCCAACCAATAGGTACCGAATGCGAAGCTACCATATTGTGAATAGAAAAATCATGAGCAAGAGAAAGATTATACAAGCGAGGAAAACGAGCTGAAAAAGGACCACCATCTCTCCAAGAATCCTCCCAAAAACGAATCCTTTCCCCATTCCCCACCCCAAGTGATATATGCTCCAAAAAAAGTGGTAAACCCCGAACAATGGACCTCCATGGGCTCCGGGTGGAAGTTCTCAGACCAACCCCAGAGTCCCAACCATTATTCTGCAAGCCACTTTTGATAACCAAGTGCCATAAAGAATCTCTCTCCAACGGAAATCTCCATAGCCATTTACCCAATAAAGCAATGTTCCTGGCAATGATGTTACCCAAACCACGCCCCTCCTCAGACCTAGATCTAGACACCACCTCCCAACTAACCAAGTGATCCTTTTTACCTTCCCCCAGTCCTTTCCATAAAAATTTCCTCATCAACTTCTCAATCCCCTCAGCCATTCCCTTAGGTATCTTAAATAAAGACAAATAATAAATGGGAATACTAGCCAAGACTGACTGAACTAACACCAATCTCCCTCCCTTTGAAATCAATGCCCTCTTCCAACCATCCAATCTCTTTCCCACCTTGTCAATCACTGGTTGCCAAAAGTTAGCATGTCTCGGATCCCCCCCTAAAGGCAAGCCTAAATATTTCAATGGCCAGCTCTCTACCAAACACCCAATCTCCCTAGCTATCCTACCCAACTTGTCCTGAAAGCAATTCACTCCTGCTAAAGAACTCTTACCCATATTCACCTTCAACTCGGACACCAACTCAAAGATCTGTAATATATATTTCAAAGTAGTAATATTTTGTTCATTGCTAGATGCAAGAAAGAGAGTATCATCAGCAAACTGCAAATGAGAAATTGAAACATTATCCCTCCCAATAGAAAACCCTTCAAACAGCCCACACTCCTTAGCTCTATCAACCAACCTACTCAAAACATCCACCACCAAGGTAAATAAAAAAGGAGAGAGTGGATCTCCTTGCCTCAACCCCTTAGACGCCCTGAAAACCTTCCCGGGTTTCCCATTTAACACCACAGCCAGGTTTACAAACAACAGGCAACCCAAAATCCACTTCCTCCACCTATCCCCAAAACCCTTCCTCTCTAAAACAAAATCCAAGAAATCCCAATCTACATGATCATAAGCTTTTTCAAAATCAAGCTTAAAAAGGAAACCTTCTAAACCCCTCACCCTATACTCATCCACTGCCTCATTAGCGACTAACACTGCATCCAAAATTTGACGCCCTTTGACAAAAGTGCACTGGGCAACTAGAAATAGTTACACTGAGCACCTCCCTCAACCTGTTAGCCAACACTTTAGCAAGAATCTTATAAAGAGAAGTGACCAAGCTAATAGGTCTAAAATCTTTCAAATGTAAAGACCTCTCTTTTTTGGGGATTAAGCAAATAAAAGAAGCATTGGTGCAAGCATTCACCACCCCATTTTCATAAAACTCAAGAAAAACTTTCAACAAGTCATCCTTAATCACTTCCCAACAGTCCTGAAAAACTGCCAACGTAAAATCATCCGGACCTGGTGACTTATCCCTACCACAATCAAAAACAACACCTCTAATTTCTTCTAAATCAAAAGGACGCTCAAATCTTAGCGCTTGCGCCTCATTAATTGGACTCCAATCCAATCCCAAAATACCAGGCCTCTCCACTCCATCTGAAGAGTACAGCCTGGAAAAAAAATCAAACCCCTCCTTAATAATGAGAGATTCATCCTCCAATACTTCACCATTATCCTTTACTAATTGCTTCACCAAATTTTTCTTTCTTTTCCCATTTGCCACTAAATGAAAGAACTTTGTATTATTATCCTCCTCCTTTAACCACTTAATTTTAGATTTTTGACTCCACATAACCTCTTCCTTAAATAAAATCTCTTGAAGTTTATTCTTTAAATCCCCTCTCTCAACGTTAAACCTATGCTCTAGAGAACCACTCATCTCCATAGTATCCAGCTCATCAATCCTCCTAACAATGGAACCTTTCATCTCCTTGATATCGCCAAATACTTCTTTGTTCCACAGTTTAACTTTATATTTCACAAAATTAAGCTTCTTCATGAACTTGAAACCCTCCTAACCTTGTACAATGCCCTCTCTACCCACCAAGATTCAAAGCAACTCCTAAATAGATGATGATCTAACCACATATTCTCAAACCTAAAAGGAGTCGGACCCCACTTAATAGAACAACTCTCCAAGACTAGTGGACAATGATCTGACGTCACTCTAGTCAAAACCTCCTGCCTGATCTGAGGAAAATGCTCCTCCCACTCACAAGAAAAAAGAAATCTGTCAATCCTAGTACAAACAAGCCTATCCTGCATATTAGACCAAGTAAAACTAGTATTCAATAGAGGAGGATTTCTCAAATCACATTCTCTAATAAACTCATCAAACTTCCTCATACTAGAAGTGATCCTAGAACCATTGAGCTTTTCTGAAACCACTCTGATAACATTAAAGTCCCCCCCTAAGCGTGAGCAAAGACCATAAAGATCAAATAGTTCCTCCCAAAAATCAGACCTCATATTGGGGTTGTTAGGCCCATACACTCCTGACAACCACCATACAAAACCATCCAATCCTTTAAATTTAACCGACATAGAAAATATGCCTAAGACAAATTTGATACTAGACAGCACCCTGAAATCCCAAATAACTAAAATACCTTCAGATCTGCCCAGTGAAGGTAAAGCTACCCAATCTTTGAATCTGTAACCCCACAAACTTTTAACTATTTTCCTATCCACCTACTCCAGCTTTGTTTCCTTGCAACATGACTACATCCGGATTCTCCTTAACAAGAAAATCCTTTATCAAACTCTCTTCCTTCTCGAACCTAAACCTCTCACATTCCAGCTAAGAATCTTCACTAAAACTTATGACTAGCCCTATTCCCTTTCCTACCACAAGCTTCACCATAGTTCACACTCCACTGTAACTTTCTCAACTCCCTAACGCCCCTGCCCCTCATTGTATCCCTTCTATTATCAGTATCACTACCCCTTCCTCCCCTATCAAACACTCCTTTCTTACTTCTACCCCTTCTTATAAGAGTCAAATTCATTTTTCCAAGAAAATTCCTTAAATCAGCCCAACCTTCATCATTGAGAAAAAACGAAAAGGCCTTCCCCCCTCCCCTTCCTCCTTTTCACCCTCCGACAAGCACGCCTCTGCATTACTCTTATTTTCCTTTTGCCCATCCCCTCCAGTCAATTGAGAACTCATTGTGATATTTTTGTCCAGCACATCACCCACATTAGGTAAAGTCTCCAGGTCAAAACCCCTTTCAAGATCCTCCTTATGGCACTCGTGTTCATCAATGGAAGCTAAATTAGAACCCGCAGAACCATGGCCGTCCTTAGAATTGTGTGTTTGAACCGCTCCATTCCTAGAAGAGACTACACCAAAAGAAAATGGAGTATTTGACTTGGGACTCGCATCACACCCCTCCGCTGAATAGCAACCAGTAAAACCCCTTCTAGATGATTCATCAACCAAGAAGTGCCTTAAAGAATCAGATTCACATGGAACATAATGCATAGAAGAATTACATACCTCACAAAAAATGCATTTGGTTAATTGGGAGACCATTTGCTCTTCAAAGAAAAATGGTGGGTTGGGTTTTAGGCCTTTAAGAGTATTCAATAAGGCTTTGCTTGGGAAGTGGATGTGGAGGTTTAGCTCAGAAAAAGAGGCTCTATGGAGAAGAGTAGTGGAGTGGAAATATGGGAGTGAGGAAGGTGACTGGTGACCTAAAAGCATGAGAAGTTCTTATGGTACGGGTGTTTGGAAAGCAATCACTAATGTGTTGATTTGGTTTAAAAAAGAGACTACTTTTAAAATAGGAAATGGGCACACAGTAAGATTTTGGAGTGACCTTTGGTGTGGAGATATAACTTTGAAGGAGGAGTTCCCTAATTTATTTAGGTTAGCAGTGAACAAAGAAGCCTGGGTAGGGAGATATGATTAAGTGGAATGAGAATGTTGTGAATTGGGATGTGATATTTGGGAGGGATTTACAAGACTGGGAGCTCGAAGAAGTCATCCATTTTTTTGAAAAAATTTATTCAACTGAAATTCGTCGAAATGAGGAAGATAAGTTAGTTTGGAGAAGTAAGTCAAATGGCAGATTTTCGGTGGGCTCTTTTTATGCTGCATTGGCATATAAAGAGGGAAGAGGCTTTCCTTCGGCTAGAGTCTGGGTTCCTAATGTCCTGATTAAAATCTCTTTCTTTTTATGGGTGGCCTCCTAAGATAAATGTTTGCTGATCGATAATCTTATTAAACGAGGCTTTGAACTTCCCAATCGTTGTATCATGTGTAAACAAGAGGAAGAATTTGTTGATCACCTGTTACTTCATTGTGAGATAGCTAGGAAAATGTGGACTGTGTGTTTCAAGGCGTTTGGAATTCAATGGGTGATGCCCAGGTCAGTACAACAACTCTTATTCTCCTGGTGGTGCAAAAGCAAGAACAAGGAAGCCTTGGCCATATGGAAATTGGTGCCCATGCTACATTATGGGCTATTTGGAGAGAGAGAAATGGAAGAACGTTTGAAGGAGGGGGATGGGGTATTGAAAAATTGAGATATTACATTTTTGACTTCCTTTTTGAGTGGGGAGATCCTGGCCGCTTTTTCACCAGACTCCTCTGGAAGATTTTATGGATACTTTGATTCTTTAGGCTCTTTTTTCTTTCTTTTTCTTTTTTTGGTATACTCCCTGTATACATGGCTTTGGCCTATTCTTTTGCAATCAAGTAACCTTTTATCAAAAAATACCTCACGATTTTGAACAGAAGAGACCCCAGAATTGTGTACCTCCCTTCTTTCAAACAACTCCTGGATCCCATCATAAAATCTGCAACAATTGGACCATCAAACTGAGACACAAAAGAAGAATTATCCTCTGAAGACTCCTCCCCGACGTCAGTGCTACTGGTGTCTGCCCATCTTTCCTGCGCCCTTTGCATCGTACCTGATTCAACCTCATCGACCATCGTTTGTAATTTCCCCTCGCCAATACCTTCATCAAGATGAAAGATTGACTGATCAACATCGTCTAATATCGCATCCTCCTTCTGATTGCTTCTTATTAGTGATACAGTGCTAGAATCTTCAACAATAAAATTACCGGCAAACTTTCTTCATTCCACAGAATTAACAGCTCGAGATGATGAACAATGGACTTCTTATCGCGCCATTCGAGTACTGTCCTCCCCCGTAGCCACCGACTGCACCGATCCCTCATTGCGTAGCCTCGACCCACTGCTCAGCCTGTCGGAAGTTGTAATTTGTGCTTTACTTTGTGCGCGCTTAGTACATGTTTGTTGAACGAACTTTTTCTTCCCCATCCCCCCCCCCCCCAAAAAAAAAAAAAAAAGAATTAAAAGCAGTACTAGTGATATAAAGGATTTAATTTTCCTTCTGCAGTTCCCTTCCGCCCCTTTGCAGCTAAACTTGTGCAATGCCTGGATAAAGATTTAAAAATTTGTTATGGAATTTATTAAATTTTATGAAGTAAAGTTTTTTTATTTGTTTCTAATTCAAAAAGTTTATTCAATGATAAAAGATGAATAACTTCTGTGGAGAATTAAACTGAAGTGCTTATCATGATTTGTATATTTGAAATCAAATGAAGTCATTAAACAAAAGAAAATTAGTGCTGTATTTCCCTGTTCTGATGTATTTGTTTGGTAATAAATCTCACCGGAGGTTTAGGTTCCATGGGTGGGTCCAAAGGGCCCTACTGTGGGATGGTTCCACCATTATCACAAAAAAAAAAAAAAAAAAAAAAAAAAAAAAATATATATATATATATATATATATATATATATATATATATATCTGCACTGTGTTGAAAGACAACTTACTTTAATGGACTGGGTTGGGTGGCCGCTGTGAGTTCCCTTTTTTAAGTTCTAAGAAACAAGAGTGAATTTCGATCTGACGGCTTAAAAAAGGAATATACATATCTTTATATTGTAGATATAAAAGAAATTATGACCGTAGCACACTGGAATGGTGAAACAGGATTTATGTGGCAGACCCTAAATAGTTTGAGTAAGGCCTTGTTGATTTGAGTTGAGTTGAGTTGAGTTCATGTATAGGAGAAACTGACATGTAGATTTTAGTTCTAGCAGTAAGATGTTGAGTGTTTTGATGCCCTATGCATGCACATCTACACTTGAACCAAATGAATCTTTTGTCATGCTTTGTGTTTATGCACTTCCCTTCTAATTGATGTATTAATGGTGACTCAGGATGCTGTCAAATCGAGAGTCAGCAAGACGCTCCAGAAGGAGAAAACAAGAACAATTGAGTGAAGTTGAGACACAGGTTTTGACCCATCTTTTGGTGACTCAGGATGCTTTGTGTTTACTTAGATTTTCTGACACAGTCCTGTGGTATGGTTTTTAATAGGTTGCAGGGTTGAGGGTTGAAAATTCTTTGTTATTGAAGCGTCTCACTGATGTGAATCAGAAATATAGTGAAGCTACTGTTGACAATAGAATTTTAAAGGCTGATGTTGAGACATTGAGAGCAAAGGTGAGCCACCATTATATTCTGATTGTGCTATAGAAAATATTTCTGGAAATCATAGATTTTTGTTAGGTCAGTAACATTTCTCTTCATAGTTGATAATTGTTTTATTTATTTATCAAATCTAAATGAGATTTCATTAAGTGGTGAACATAAAATTTCCATTTAAAATAGTGAAAATAAGGGGCATGTTTTGATGTTTCATGGAAATCGAGTCTTGCTAATTTGGACTGGGCAAAAAGTTTAGATGTTTCACTTCAAGAGATAGACATGTTAATGGGAGGGGATTACTTTTAGCAGTTTGACCAGCCACTTGGTTTGGATACGATAATTGTGCTAGACGGGCTTCAGAATTTAATATTTTGGTATTGAATTTGGGCTACAGTGTGTGCATTAATGTATAATTTGCTCAAATATGTCAAGTAACCCGCACATTGCCAATTTTCTTACATCTATGAAGTGTTTTAATTGTGTGCCATTTATTTGTTTACCATTAATAGTGTGCTTTGCATTATATACCAGTGGTCACTGTACTAATGCCTCCATAGTTGTATTTTTATTCATGTGTTCATTTTTTCTCCCTGCTAGGTCTTTATTCTATAAACTGCTTTCTTATTTTCTTTAGAAAAGGCAATTTTATAGCATCCATGAAGTTCTGTGGTTGATTTCTTATAAGATCTTTTTTCAAGGTGATGATGGCTGAACACAAAGTCAAGAGAGTGACAGGATTGTTCCCTCCGGCCCATGCTTATCCAGAGATATCTAGCATGGGCGTGCCATTTGGTAGTACTCCATCTAATGCATCTGCAGATGCTGCTGTTCCGGTCCAACTTAATTCCAGCCTCTTCTTCCACCAACCAGGTCCTAATATCACTACTGCTCCTCCACTTGATCAGGGATTGAACAATGTCATCTCCAGCGATCCCCGAGTTTCCTCCTGTAAGAGCACCACTAAATAGTAACAATTAGTGAATCTCAATGTGCTCACTTCCCTTCTTTTTCTTGGGGTTGGGGGCTTCAAACGCTGCATGGAACACTATCCTATCAGCTCATATGTTCAGTTCTTGCTGTTTCATTGCATTTGTAACTTTGAGCTCAATCGTTCTTGCTGTTTCATTGCATTTGTAACTTTTAGCTTAATCGTTCTGACTTCAGTCGGATATTGCATCTCACGTTCAGTATGCAATCAATGCATACTTTTCCAATGTTTCTAGTGTTTGCATGATCAAATTTGAAGCCTTCGTAAGAGTCGTATTTTAGCTTCTTTTATGTCATGATTTTTATTTTATTTTATTTTTGGAGCCAGTAACATTTTTATAGTAAAATCGTTAAATTAAATGGGAAGACTATCCCAAAAAGGAAAAAAAGGCTAGAGGATTGACCCCCCCGCTCCCCCAAAAAAGAGAAAAAAGAAAAAAAAGAGAGGAGAGGCTAGGGAATACTTCCTGGTGTTAATTGAAACGATGCTTTTAGGAAATTTCCACAGTTTCTTGCACCAGAAACCCACAACGGAGATTTCCAGTTTCTTGCACCAGAAACCCACAACAACAACGCCGCCGCCACCAAAAAAGGATTTCTGCTGTTTCATTTGGTCAATGGTGAGAATATTGTTGCCGCATTTCAACTACTAGGTTTTGTTTGGTTTATGTGAATGAAATAAGGAATGATAATGTAATAAAAATAAGAGGAATGGAAAAAATTATTCTATTTTAATGTTTGGTAAGAAGTTGAAATAGGATGAGAGATATCAAACGGGATCAACTTTTCTGACTTCATTCCTTTAATGGTGAGAATCTTGATTTAGGGAAGAATGACTTCATTTCTTAGAGGAAATCCACAAGGGAAACCATTCCATTCGTTAGGGGTACCAAACTCACTTTTTTTTTTGGCTAATGGAATTACTATTTTATTCCCTCTCTCATTCACTCATAACACAACCCCAATAGCCAATCTTTGGAAAAGGCCAATATTTGTTATCATTTTTTAAAGAGCAATGGATTAAGGGTTATTTGTCTATCATTAACCGAGTTAACTAGCACATTAAAATAAGGCCGTAAATGGATCAGAAAGAGGGAAATACAAACTCAATCCAAAAGAAAATATCTGAATCTGATTGAAAGATCCATTGGATTTTTGAGCAAATAAATAAAATTAAAATATTTATTTAATAATCTGATTTCTTTCACTTATACAAGGATGTGTGAAATGTGCTATGCAAACATGACCAAAAGAGAAATGCCTGAACAAGTCATGCAACAATTCTGAGAAAAGGATGCTACAATAATGTAATAATGAGCTATTCGGGATTCTACTTATATGCTATGCAACTGCAGAGAGTGGTGAAGATTTAAATATGCACAAAGGAAGAGTTTGTACGTTCATTACTGCTGAGTTTTGGCGCCAGACTGAACTCTGCCTGAGAAATGGGCGTCCAGCCTGCATGTCAATCTTTCAAAGTTGTAATCAGAGAATAAAAAGGAAAAATGAAAGACTTGTACACAGAATTTAAGCACCATGCCTGCTTGCACATTTATAATAAATGGTTTCAGGAGAGTTGTAAGTGCGTGCATTGGCAAACATCCGCCGGACATCTGCCACAAACATCTCAAATGTCACATAGTATTGCTCTGACTCTACCCTCTTTGACATCGACTTCAAATCTGCAGTACAAGTAATATCCATTAAAGCATCACATAGATGACATAATGAGCACAAGGGAAAGTTCTCTTTAGAGATTTTTTGCTCTAAGTTGATGGGTCAAGACTATTTAACCTAGATCAATATATAATGTATCACATTGCATGCCAGTCAACAGAGAACAAAAATACTTGTAGCAATGTGCTTTTCCCAGTGGACTACTCCCACAGGAAATTCTTCTTTATCTTCTTTAACCTTTCTTTTTTTGCCTTTTTTTTTCTTCAAGAAGTGATTCGATTCATTACACAGAAATGGAGCTTATTCCTGCTGAACAGTGTACTAATATTAGCAACAACTAGATCCCTCCACATTTACCCTTTAGAAAACTCAGTTTTTACATGTAATCAATCCAACAAACGAAAGAGCAGGAGCAAGCCCCTTGCAGATGAAAAGTATTCCACAATTATGCAAAGCCAAACCAAATCAGATGCTAACCCAATTACATGTGTGCTCCTGCTCTTATAATCCTCAAAAGGCTAATCGTTCAAACCTACATTATGGCAATGCTCTTCCATATATTGTCCTCTTTAACTGAATCCTCTTGCATATTTGCTGCTACTGCTCCCAAAACTGTAATTCTATTCCTCCTCCCCTACTAGTGCAAAGCCCAACTTGTCCTCTTTTCGCCATAAGCTCGAAATTTTATTCAAGAAAAGAAAATAAATGGTACAGAAGAAAAGAGAAAAAGGAGAAACAATCTCTCTGGTCTCGGTGGAATTTGTGAAGTTTTTTCATTATCTTTATTTTCATAGATAAAGATATGTGAATATACATGGAATCGTTTTAACCTAAATAATTCCCCAAAATTTTGAGTCAAGACCCCTCCAAAGCTGAAACATTTCAGTTGTTTCAGCCATACCAAAATTAAATTTTGCACTTTGTATAAGAGCCGCTTGGATGCTTCCTTACACTCCCAAACCATTTAACCCAAATCAGCAAATGCTTCCTTGCTCTTAATCAGTCTTCCAACCTCACAGTCAGAATGCATTACTTTAATTAAATTAAAAATTTGTCAGCCATAAGCCAGTTATAAGACCAAACCCAAGTCTGGAAAAACCTCTTTACACTCATATAATATTCTACTGGAGATAATCAAAATTTTATAAGATAGGGAAAAGAAGAAAAACATAAAAAGTAAAATGGAACTATTTCACTGCAAGTCTCTCTCTTTCTACACACACAAACATACGCAAAACATACAGGTACTGGCTGCATACAATGTTGCTGAGTGACACATGGACACTAAACCTCAAAAATGAATTTAAAACCTCAATTGCCCTACCTTGCTGTCATCTGGACACTAAACTTATCTAATGTTGACAGGATAAACTAGTAAGAAAACAGTAAACTTATTTCGTGCTAACAGGATAGACATTTAGAAACTGAAATACTTAGCAACTTCACCATTATTTAAGCATATTATACATGCATGAATGATCAATGAGGAAATCATCACAATGGAATGGCCAATGTAATTATAGAAATTATCACTAAATTTAGCACAGAAGGTAAATAACAGAGGTCATTAGAAGAAAAACATTGATAAAATTAGTTCTTACCCATAGGATCTTTGATGATATCATAATAATCAGGGACGTCACGTGCATCAACTGGTTCCTTGAATGGCCAAGAATCAGGATGGTCATGCATTGACTGCTTAAATGAAAGACTATTTTATAAGAACCCAATAAATCATGAGGTGGACATAAGTCATGTTGACATATAAGCAGGGAGTCAGAAATGAAAAGTAAATGAGAGAGAGAGAGAGAGATAAAATTAGAACAGAAGAAGAAGAAGATAATAAAATAGAAAAAAAAGCTTCCTACATGTTAGAGCGCGAGGCAAATTGGGTCCTACATATCATATACAAAAACTTACCCAGAAGGCCAGAATTCAACATCCCCAAGAAGTCAGGCATCTTAAGTCAGTTAACAGTGTAATCATCATACTGTCATGATCATATGTAGATGTAGGTATTATTTTAATATTTTCATATTGCAATTACTTGAAAACATATAAATACGATGATCTGTAGTCCCTAGTTCTTTTCATGGAACTCTCACAATATTTTTAAAAGACATAAAAAAAAAAAAAACAAAAAAAAAAAACAATGATGTTGGCCTTCTCATTCATGTTCTGGGGATTTACAGCTAAACTGATGAAACACAAATTAACTGTTAGGAACTGGCATACAAGTGAGAAAAGTATGGCAACATACTTGAAAAATGGAACTAACATTAAATATTAAGATAATTTTTAATTTATAAGTTCAGCAATAACAACAACAAGCATTTATTGCAACCATGAGCCAACTATACCTCTCAGCTTCATATTGCAATATAATTGTGCATAACCATTTCCAAAATGTTTTCTAAAACCATCTGACCATCAACTTTAGATATAAGTTGCAGTATTTATTGAACTTCAACACTAGAAGTTATTTGAACACTAATTGAAAGCAAGGCATGGGAAAAAAAAAAATGAAAGAAAGAAAGAAGGAAACTTTGCAAGCTTGCCTTTAGAAGTGAGCGCATGAATGCAGTCAAGGATTTTTGATTTGAGGCACTATCTGTTGAAGCATTTATAGTTCTAAATCGTGAATGGCCCCATTGATCTGGAGTCCATCCAGCCTCCCCTATTATTAGATTCACCACAAACTTCAAATTAGTATTCTAAAGTGGCACCAGAAAGGTATATATTAAAAAATAATATGATAAGTTAAGGGAGTTAAAAAACTTACTCAAGCCAGGAATATCCTCAACTTTGATGATTTTTTTAGGAATACCAGCTTCTTTCTGAATAGAGAAGTTCTTGGTCAGAACTAAATTTAAGACATACATTATTTGCATAAAACCTAACCATATCATTCTTAACAAGAAAAACAAGCATCATCCAGCCATGAGAATATAACATATTTCCTATAAATAATAAGAGAAAACATCTTATGCGTCATATACTGCATGGGAACTTCGATTTGCACACTTTGAGACACATAGTCATAAATTTGGATGCCAAAGAAAAAAAAAAAAAAAAAAAAAAAAAAAAAAAACAGAATTAGTTTATTCGAGATAATGAAATCTGTATGTAACAGAACAAAACAAATATACGTATAATACATGAATCAAAAATAATATTCAAATCCCAAATACTGATAGAGAACAAAATACCTCCATGTCATTAGAATTTACAAAACACTGTTAATTTTCCAAAGCTCTAAAGCTTTTGTTTTCCTTTTTTTTTTTTTTTTTTTTTTTAAAGGGCATATATTATGGCCCAATAAAGTAAGATTCTTTGTGCCAATGTTACAATAATCATAGATAAACCTCACCCGATGTCCTGTAAAAATCTACAATGGAGTATTTGCTCATGCTAAAAAGTGACGCCTGGAGAATTTGGATGTAAAACTCCAAACAATCAGATTTTTTTCCACTGATGATGGAAGTTGGACCGAAATTTTGACTACCATAAAAGAACCCGAAAATGTTCCTATTTTTAAGGGTAAGATTTTTTGCAATAATTGAAATTTCTGATTCAATATATATATATATATATATATATATATATACTGGTTCAGAACACAATTTGACATTTTCAAAAAATTTCATGGTTTTACAAGAAAAAGGTTGTAATACAGCATAAAGTGAATAACAAAATGAGAATAAAAAAAGGATCCTAATTTATCATAAGATTTAATCAGAAGAAAAGGTTGCTGTGTAATTTAATTTCAGGACATAGTCTGATAAACCAGTAAAATTTTTATTATGCCATGCTACTGCATGACACTTTATACTGTTAAACATGAATCCAAATGCACATGTCAAACACATATAGAATGAATTCATTGTAGAGGCCAGGGAGCTTCCAAATGGTGATAGTCAATGTTTATAGCATATACCTTTTGAAAATCAATTCCAGAGTAGACAATGTGACAGTTTGAGAGCTCTCTTATCTTTTCATCAATTGCCTAACATAACCAAAATAATAAGAATAAGATAACAGATGTAAAACTTTGCTAAGATGAAGTTATATAGTACAAGAAATAAAGCGCAAAAGAAATTGAATCCATGCTATGAATGGAAACAAGAATAGTAGCTTGTGTTAGAAGGGATAAACTGATAAGCATAGTGCAGAGAAAGAATTTAACAATAGTTGTCTGGAAGCATGGCGGGGATTAGGATGAAGTAAGTTAGCCAAATTGTTTGGGGACTAACTTCATGGATTGTTGATGGTATATTTTGGTCTCCATCTTGATATGCACACAAGGATTTATAAATCTGTACCTGGGTAAGACTTATTCAAAGATCAATATATGAAAATAAAATCTAAGTCTTTCCAAGAGCCAAAATAAGTTTAATAAAATTATATATATTTTCTCCACTATGGAATTCTAATAGAATTAATTACTGGGACTTCTGATGGTATGATAGAGAAGAAAAAAGAACCATCAGTGGAACAAGTTTGCAAAACAAAGAAGGGATTTGATTATAAAATACAAAGACATTTCCCAAAATTCTGAAGCAACTGTTTGCTTCATCAAAAGGGTGACATTCCAACCAATCTCAGGAGTACATAGTTTTTATCATTGGATGTTCATTAATACCCCCTCTCAAAGAGTACATATTTTTTGTCATTGGATGTTCATTAATTAGTCCCACTTCGGTCCAACGGTCCAACCTTTTCTCTGTTGACATGAAATATCCTGAGTTTAAAAAAAGAAAAATTGCAAACTGAAAATTCTGGTAAGGAAAATATATTAAGTTACTGTTTGCTTCTTTTTGTCAAGTATACTGTATACCATAATCCAATAATGCGAAACAAGAGCCCCTGGTCCCAATCAAAAGTAAGGCAACAAAGATTTATAAAAGTCAGAGACAAGATATATAGGACAGGATATAGGTGATAGTGACACTCTCAACTTACAGCTTTAAGCCTCAGTAAGACTTGCAATGATCTCTACCAGATTTTAAAGCTAAAAGATTACTACTGAGTTGATGCTGATCAAATCTATATAAACATGGTCTCTCCCAAGCATTAGTGCTTCATTCCAAAGCTCCCATTTGAACTATATTAACTTTTATTTGATCTAATTGTTGCTGCAATAGACCTTAAAAAAATTAAGTGGCCAAAAGGGTGACATCATTGAATCAAGGACCAGCACCATCTGATCAGAAGTGCCTGAAGAGATTCTTCATCAAAATAAAAGTTTAAAAAAAATAAGTGCCTGAAGAGATGAATCCTGGCTGGTGGAGATTTGTAGCAAATATACTGCTTTACTGATACTAACATTTATTTTTATTTTGTTTTGCACTTTTAGAAGAACTTATGATTGACATCTTGCATCAAAAGAAAGTATATTAGAGGATGCAATGTGAAAAATCTTAGCCCATCTTTTTCTCCAGAAAGAACCACCTTGATAGGACATGTCATATGCTGCTCTATAGATTCTTTAACTTCTGCCATGATACTTTTTCTCAAACTTAAGAATCCATGTTCTCATTCAACTCAATATTGAAACAAAAAACCATAGCATTGTCTGAACAAATTTTAATATTACCTGCCTCTGACGGTGAATCATAGTTGATAAATCAGTGTATGGAAGCTTTGGATCAATTTTGCATTCCATAAGGATGCCACCATCATAGTCTTTAATGTACCTGAAATATTTAAAATCCTTATAAAATCATAGAAGTATGTTACATGTGAATACTAAACTAATAAAAAATTATCAACCATTCAAATACAGTGGAAAAAAGTTCCTTCAGGAGGTAACGTATAAAAAGACATTCATAGTAGCTCCCGTGTAGGACTATCAACTCACAAGTGCATTTAATATTTATAAATTTGAGTTAAAAACATTGTTTCAAGAGTAATATCATGACAACTTACTATAACAGTAACAAAACTGGGTAAGGCATTTAGTAGATACTCAGATGTGACGATAAACTTCGACAGTTTTAAATACCACCAGAGTTGTTTATAAACCATACAACAAACCTAAGTTGAAGTCTCCTCAAGAGCTTGTATAGTTTATTCATTCACCAACAAAACATTGACCATTGCCCAGCTAGAGAAGTGGGAAAAAACCCAAAAAGAAAAGAAAATAGTATGAACCATACCCTTGCCATCGATCTTTCTCCAAATCAATCTCTTTTGTAAAACCCTGTAAATGGATAAATTATTTTAGTCAAATGCTTTATTTACAACTATATCCATTACATCCAACAGCAAAATACATAGAAGAATTACAAAGGACACAGTTTAGCAAAAAAACATGTCAAGCTATCAAAGAGCTCAGAAATTGTTTATAGACTAGGATAAAAGAGGACAACAATGGAAATATTCAACAGTTAGAGTTCACGAAATCAAATAAATGAATGATACCACAAAATCAATTAAAAATTTTGAACTCGTTTCAACAAAAGAACTTTTAAATTTTCCTTTTGTTTCTCTTCAATAACGCATTATCTAAAAGGGAGGCATGTCCAAGAAATGGTGAGATGGACCCAACAGAAGACATAATTCGTTAAGTTCCATTGGTTTCTGATAGAGGGTTCTGTCATATTTTATTCATACTATAAATTAATATAGAAATTTCAAGATTCACCATTCATTAAAGGCACTTGTACAAGTGAGTAAAATTAAAGGACAGACAGACAATATATTTTTCACTCCCTTTTCCACCTCTATAAATCCACGGATTCTCCCTTTCCTTTTATCATGTTGTCTTCACTCTTGATTACCGAACTATGCCTACAAGTTCATCTTAAAGCCAATTTCTCTTAGTAAAGATATATTTTTCATCACTCGTGCACATTTTTTTTTGCCAACATAGAGAGTTTCTGCAGCAGATGATTTTACATTCTTTTTCTCTAAATTGACCCAAACATATAAAGCAAAATTATAACGCCTCACTAAATTTATTAAGAAACAAGCAATAACACCCCCCCTCCCCAACAAATACATAAACAACCTCACCAAAAATAGATTATCAAACCTGTTTGATAAAATAACCAACAGCATTATTGTCAGCATATGTTAGGAAATGAGTTAGCCCATCAACATCGCGTGCATGCTGTTTCAAGTGATTCATCAATCTCGTTCCGTAACCTTTTACTTGTTCATCGGCTGTGATTGCACAAAAAGCTATCTCCCCAAACTTTTGGCTACAAGATTCCACGTACAGAGTATCAGTTTGGGTAAAAAGGTGCCAAATGGATGTAACCATAAATTGAAGAGGTGCATGAAAGGGGGAAAAAAAGCTAATAAAATTCGAAAGTCTTAAATATAGGGTTCAACTCACTAAGGAAAAACCAGACTCTTGTGGATCCCAAATTCCCATTTGCAAAATCAAACCAAAATCATTCACTATCTTATGATGAGTATGTTTAAAGTGCCAGGAATATAAAGAGCCAACAGACGAGCATTTCATTTTTTACTTCAGACAGTTTGGATAAGACATTAATTGAACTTACAAAGCTTAAGGTAGTAAGTAAACATATGTAAATGGTTATCAGTTGTTTAAGAAACAGAAAGAGATGACTGAAAATGAACATAAGCAAGGCTCCATAATGGTTCTTATATTTTTCTTTAGTTATTTTATAAGCAACTGTTCATATTAATGCATTAAAAGGCAGAATCTTAAGCACTGCATAGAATGATAGAAATATATGAAAATGATAACATTAAAAGCAAATGTAACAAAACCAGAGAGCATCTTCATTATTATGAATTCAATCCTCATTGACACCTCAAGAAAAAAACAAAAGGATATGATATTACATGAATATGAACCTCACCTGACATATGGCCGGTATGTGATGCCACCAACAACCAGATTACGTCTGATAACCATTACGGATTTATGGCTCCTGCAACAGATCCAAGTTGAAAGGCATGCATGAATACTCTGAAGGAATTACAAACAACACTAGATTACAAGAGAGACCTGAGAGGGTATATCGTTTCAAAAATCATCAGAACCTCAGCTAACAGCCAGTATACTTGGAACTACAAGCTAGGGGTGTTCGTGGTTCGGTTTGGTTCGGTTTTAGGGTAGACCTTAAACCAAACCATTATACTTCGGTTTTTGTTTTCTCAAACCAAAACCAAACCATACTATAAAAAAAACCAAACCAAACCAAACCATAAAATTTCGGTTTGGTTTGGTTCGGTTTTGGTTTTATCCTATCAAATAGCAAGAAATAATTAAAATAGAAAAATAATAAGCCAAACTCTAAATAAAAACATTTTTAATAAAATCATTACATTAGCAACTAAAAAAAACATTAAACATTGTATCAAAACAGAAAAGTATTGACTTACGTCAATCCAAGTTCAAATCTTCAATCTAATACGTGCCAATATCTCACACAACAATAATAGATAGTTTAATACATGCCAATCTAATAAAGAAAAAACATTATGAAAATTTACAATCTATTACCTATTATGCCCTTATTAGAATAAAAATTCACAAAGTAAGTTTAATATGTAATATATAAAATTATATACATTCATACTATATTTTTTCGGTTTTTTCGGTTTTTCGGTTTGGTTTGGTTTTTTAAACATGAAAACCAAAACCAAACCAATTTAATTCGGTTTTCTAAAATTAGAACCAAAACCAAACCTAAGGACAAAAAAACCAAACCAAACCAAACCGACCGGTTTGGTTTGGTTTGGTTTTCGGTTTTAACCTAAACCATGAACACCCCTACTACAAGCTCAGGTTACGCTTGAACCACTCACAAACTAGTTTTAATTTGTTGCAATAAATGGAATTTTAAAACCAAAACTCAAATTCAACTGACATGGGGTTTTGCACTTGAACTTTGATTACTTTGGAAGTCAAAATAAATTTTTTCCAGTTAAAAACCATAAAATCGGAGACGGAACTCTACAAATAAACATGAAAAACAGAAATATGCTGGGCCCATACTCACAAGTTGATATGTTTGCATATAAGGTGTTTTAAACCACAATGTATTCTCACCAATGGCATCCCAAAAGCAGACACCTAATTACAAAACCCTTTTCAAAACTCTGAGTCAGTTGAAATCAAGACGAAAGATTTACATATCCAATATATCATTTGCACTGAAGCAAGATCAATAGGTGATTCTACAACAAACAACTGGCCACACTAAAAGTTAAACAATGCCAGCCACCAAATACATATTCTCAATGCTTTTCAAACACGAACTGAACGAGATGTCGGACTACTAAAGTCTAAAAGCCTAAACCCATCAACTGGGGATGATTATGGTTTTTGGTGGTTTCATTTAGAAGTTTAATAAGGGGGGAAAAAAAACAAGGAGGGGGTGGGTGTTCTCTAAACATAGGTTGTTTGATCGATTTTTGGTACTAATTTGCATTACTTCTTGCCACAATTGATTTTTTGCAAAAGAAAATTTTATTTCTGTCCTTTCTTTTTGAAGTCACAGGTCGTTTGGTTGAGTAGAACTGTCCAACCATTCAACCTTTGAACCAGCAGGCCTTCCAGTTCAAGCTACCATCCAGTTTTAAAAACATTTCTCTTTCAATTATACTTTAAAAAGATGTCACAATGTTTACCTGTCCATAACAAGACGGACAATGTATTCTTTAGGCATGTTAGGCAGTTGCCTGGCAAATATATTCTTCAATCCTATCAACCTGAAGAAACCAAAGGGAAGACATATTTATGAGTTAAAAATACCAAAACTTGTACATTCCTTATGGAAGTTTGCTGTAAGATGAGTATAAACAGAAATTGAAAAAACTAAATAATTTACATAAGTTCTCATCACAACAAAACTGAACGCAACATGGATGTTCATAAAAGAGAAATAGATACCAAATCATATGCTCATCGATACCATCATTCGCAAAGCATACAAACTTGAGTCTACCAGCTTCCTCCTGTAAGATTCCAAATTGGTGACTCCATAAGAGTGAAGAGAGTATGATCATAACATAATTCACATGATGAAAAACTACAAATGACTTACCCAAATCAACCACAGGGTTCAATGAAATCATTTGTCAAGAAGGAAACTCTAGAAGCTTCACCACTTGCTTCTCATTCATATTTAATATATTTTTTTATATATGTTTTGAATAATCATTTACACACTTTAGACATAAGAACACCATATGGATTGATAACAAGTAAACGATCTCATTTTGGTCAAATAGCTCATTAACCAAGAATGTGCAAAAGAAACAAAAGTTATTAGCACTACAAGCCAAAAACAGTAAAGAAATTTATTTTAAAATACGCGCACCCACACAAGCAAAGAAAGGAATACAGAATGGAGAATTGACACAAATTTTGGCAAATACACAAAACTAAATTTAAACATAAAACATATAACTAAAATTAACTTTTCCAGCTATTGATAATCCCATCCAAGTGATTTGAAAGAAGCGGGGGGGGGGGGGGGGGGGGGGGGGGGGAAGAAAATAAAATCACTAATGTACTAGTTTATTTAACTTAACCTGAATTGCTTGCCAGTTTCCACTTTTCAAATTCAATCTTAAAATATTTTGTGCATTGGTTCCAGAGGTATTACTATTTTTTGTAATTACCACCGGCCTCCTGACTTTCTCACATATTTCTAATTTAGTGCTCGAATTCCATATCAATCTTAGCTCCAATTCTCAAATCCCAATTGGCCAATGCAAAATGTTGTTTCACTATTTTTTTATAAAGCTGAAAAATCGTATTTTAAAAAAAGGTGAGAGAGAGAGAGAGAGAGAGAAAGGAAAAGAAAAATGACACAATAGGAGCTAGAAAAGGGATCAAAAACATCATTACCAAAGTGCAATTTGAATATAGTGTTCCAACATATTTGCCAAGTACAATTTGAACCAAAGTAAAGAGAAATTTGTGTCATTCTGAAGTGTTCCAAGGTATTTGCCCCTTTTAGATAGAACTCAAATTTGGTGAAAAAGGGAACCAAGAGAAACATTAGTCAACAAAAGGAGACAAGGAAAGATATCAACAAGGAGTTACCCTATCTTAGAATAGAAAGAAAAAAAAAAAAAAAAGTCATCACAAGTACACAACTAGCTGGGGAGGCACTTATGCTCTACACAAGCGAACAAAAATTGTTCATACTGCCAGAGAAGTGAGCGTGTATCGAGTCCCACCAATTCACAATTATACTAGTTCATTTGGCACTAATTCAAACACTGCTCTTAATGGGAAATTGCAACTCGACAAGCGTAAGAATGGGTAATGACTGAATGCTAATACACCATAATTCATCGGTTCAAAATATCGAGGAAGGTCATTTAATAAATTCATGTGATAGTCCACAAGGACAGTTCGTCATAGACCAAATTTCTAATCTTCCTTCTCTATACAAATGAGGAAGAATAAAACCAATTTAATATAACTGAAGGGCGCGGCAATTTACATTACGTTTTTTACTTTATACACACACTTGCTTTGTACACACATCTTTAAATTTTAAAAATCATACTTTTACTTTATACACACTCCATAATATCTAAACTAACCTTAACCCTAACTCCAAAAAGTTAGGTACATTTGAACTAAACATATCGTATTTGTTTAGTACATTATGACTAAACAATTTCAAAAAATTTAGTTGGTATATCCCGAACAACATTAAAATATTCGGTAAAAATAGTTTGACCATTTTAGATTTATTTGGTATACCAAGTCTAAAAAACGTAAGAAATACAAACAATAATTAATGTTTAAGAGATATTAGTGGTTAGGGTTTGTGAGAGAGTAAAGATTTATGAATGGAGTAAAGGTTTTTTAGTGAAAGGGTTTTCATGATTATGGTTATGTGTAGTAGGTGTGTAAAGCAAATTTGTATTTTTATTTAAATCATTTTGTCCTTGATAGTCATTTTACTCAAGGATAAAATAGTAATAATAAATTTCATTAAATGGTATGTGTATAAAGAAAAAAAATTAGTGTAAATAGCTACCCTTCAATCAGTGCAAATACATTACATCAGAAATTCCGCTTCAATCAGTGTCATGAATCTCAAGCATAGATATAAAATTGGAGTAAACAAAATTTTAAAAAAAAAAATACAATAAATTATCAAAAATTCGAAGCACTCATGCTTACCTCTCTCTTCAAACTCTCTTCTCTCGCACTATAAGCACCACTAGTCTGTATATTCTCTGTAAATATCTTCGAAGCATCCTCCTTCACCACAATCCCCGGAACCGTCCCCGCAGTTGTCCCGGCCCCACCGGCCCCACCATCCTTTGTGGTCTCTGATTCGATCTTGACCGTCGGATTCTCCGTCTTGAGCTTCGAATTCCTCACCGCCGCCGTACTACTCTCCAACCTCTTCGTGGTGAAAGTCCTCATGGTGTCATTGTCGTAGTCCTCCTCGTCGTCGTCGACAACGGCATCGTCCGAGTCGTCGTCGTCGGATTCGGCGCCGCCGCGGGCGCTGATGCTCTCGAGGTCATCATTAGAGGTGGTGGTGAGGGCGCCGTCGCGAGTGTCGGAGAGGGAGGAGGGGAGGGGGGGCGGCGCGTGGTCGTCAGGCGGGAGCTTGCGCTTGTGGATGGAGGAGGTGGCGGATGCGGAGGCGGAGTGGGAGGGGGAGGGAGATTGTGAGCTCCGAGACCGGCCTGGTGCGGTAAGGTGGGTAGAGTGAGTATCCATTGAGTTGATGCGGGCCGAGTTAGGGTTTTTCTGGGGAGAAAGAAAGGGTCTAATTTGCAGAGATGAGGCGGCTTCTATTTGAAATGGTTATTTTTACGCAAAAATTATGGATGTGATCTATTGCTAGAAAACGCTGTTATGAATAGCGCTTTCAATGTAAATTTTTTTATATAAAGCGTTTTTTATAGTAGCGCTTTCCAAATAAAATTTTTACATAAAGCGTTTTCAATAATAGCGCTGTCCGTGTAAGTTTCCCATAAAGCGCTTTTATCAATAGCGCTTTCACTATAATTTTTTATTTTTATTTTTAAAGACACGTCTGGAGAGGGAAGAAAACGTCGTGCTGCAAGAATAAAAAATAAAGAAAAAACAAAACAAAAATCCTTCTCTTTACCAGTGTCCAGACGTGCTGCATCTCTCTCCAGGTCTCGACTGCAACTCAGATCTCGGGCTCTCTTTCCTCTCCCTCTCCCTCTCCCTCTCCGGCTCTCCCTACTGCAACTCAGGCCAGTGGATGATCGGATTATGCCCCGGCAGAAACGTAGCTGGTAAAAAAAATCATCTTTTTTCTTTCCTTTTTTTCTTCTTCTTTACCCTCACTTTTCTCTAATGCATTTTCTCTTAAGCTGCCCTGCCTGATGCTTTTTTGTTCATCCTCCATATATGTGCTACAAATTAGGACCTTTTCTCTTGTATTCATAATTATTTTATCAACTTATTAATTTGTTAGTTGAAGCTTGAGAAGAACTCGCTTAGAGTGTCTTTCCCTTTTACTTCTTTTTTTTTTTTTTTTCACGTATTTTCTCTTCTTTTGTTCTTTGAATTTCATTAATGACACCAATGACTCTCGAATCTAATGACATGTTTCATCTTAATAAAGGTGTAAGATTTGAAATATTCTTGATTTCGATTTCGTATGAGTGTTTTTTTCTTATAATTTGACCCCAAAAAAAAAAAAAAGTTTCAAAACGAGAGGCTAGCGATGATGCCCTTAATTACCCTCAACACATTTATTCCTCTTTGATTTAAGATTATATGTAGCTTGTTCGACAAATTTGATATTAATTTACGATTTAGATTTAATTATCTGCTTTCCCTGTTAGGGATTGACCTTAGATCTGGGTTTAAACCAAAAAAAGAAGAAGCCATTCTACTGCGTAATTGAACTGAATTAGCTGTTAAATAATAGATATTCAAATAATCAATTGAAATAGTAATGATACAAACCATATGGAAATGCTACAGCTGGGGACACTATAACCACTGCCAATAGCCAGTTGATCCTTTAACCTCTCCACAATTTCAGATTCAAGGGTCTATTGAGTACCAAAATTCCATTGGCGGGCTTTGTGTATATAAATAAAAAAGAATGAGAAGTTCGCCCAAGAAGCTGAACGAACAGAGGCATTACCAATTGCTTCAAGCATGCAGTCACTATTCATTTAGTCTGATCTTCGCCCAAGAAGCTGAACTGAACGGAGGCATACCAACTGCTTCAAGCATGCACACTCTATTCATTTAGTCTGATCTCGGTCGATTTGGGCCACCTTTTTTAGTGTTGTACATGGGTAACAGCCATTGGGACCCATGTTTCCTCCTCCCACAACACCGCCAGTAAAGTATCAATATTGCCACTATTGCACATATGGGAATCGCCCATCTGTTGCAATGAATTTTCAGAAGAGGTGGGGAAGGGGGGAAGAATAGGAAAAAAGAGAGAGTCATCAATTAACTTCAAGACAGTCGCAACATTATTGGAAGAAGTGTGTGTTTTGTACTCAACAAAATCGCAACCATGTGGATTGGCTACGTGAATCCCTGTAAGGCATTTAGCTCTATCATGGGCCATACCCTAGGGTTTTCACTGGAAAGGACCTCATGTTTCTCACAACCTTCCTTTTAACCCAAAGGAAAAAAACAAGAAAACAAAAAAAAATAAAAAGAAGTGTTTTCATGCATTTCTTGTGGAAACCACTTTCTGCAAAGCTACACTACCAAGCAGAATTAGGCAACCCATTTTGCTGTTTGATGAGTAAAAACAAGTTTTAGACTCCATTTAACATGCCATCCAAAGTCCAAACACCATGTTCAAGAAGAAATGTAGACTTTGATTAATTTAGGAACCAAAAGAAACTTTTTGTTACCTGTCCACATCAAGGATAGGGCTGTAAACAAGTGTTTCCCAAGTTGCTACGATAAAATGCCAGACTGAGTTATAATAAAGAGACTCTGCTGACCAAAACATCCTTGTGTATGTCTCCAAGAATATAAAAAGCACCCATGCCCCAATTTCGATCAGAAAGAACTTTATAATAAACCGGCCAACCACCACCATGACGAGGGAGAAACCCACCAACCAATTGAAGAGCCTATGGTTGTATTCCTTGATAAATAGAGATTGTGATTTCCCCAACATCTGCAGATTTTTACGGTACATGCACAAAAATACAATTCAGAATAGATAACATGGAGATGAGACTGCGAAGATAAAAAAGAGCGAGGAAGGCAGGGGGCATTTGGGCACCATATGATACATGATATATTTAGTTCCATCGATTCAAAATAAAGTCTATAATGCAACATATACAGGATCACATATAGGATTCCAAGAATTGACAATGCCTTGATTTTTATTCATTTTGGCATATGTAATTTCTTAATGACCCTTAACTAAAGCATCAAGCCTAATCATATTCAGTTTCGAACCACCAAACAAAAATGAAATCTGCAACAGAAGGGTAAACACAAAAAGGGTAAAAATGAAAGAAAAAAAAAATGTGAGGATTAAGGATACCTTCGCCATCCGATGCTCATAGTTGGCTTTTGAAGGTCCAACACACTCCTGCTCAAAACTTTGGTTGCATTGGAAGAAACCTGCATTAAATTTTGCCATAGAAGGAAGCCTAAGGACTTGAAGTTGATCCATTTTGTCCTCACATCTGGTGTACAGAGCCTCACACAACTTTGAAGATTTATATTCATTTGCCAAAATGAAATTCTTGTACACCTACATATAATTTCCAACATTAAAAAGTGCACATGATTTTAGAATTTCACACTCATTATATTAATTCTCAAAGGTAAATGATTTAGAAAAACCATTTGATTTGAAGACAATTTCTACAACTTCTTCAAGAAACATTCCAACTGTTTAAGGTATACTTTGACCATGCCTTTGAGAAAAGTGCACATTCTACAAGGTCTTGGCCTTCCGCAATGAAAGGTGCACAAAGAACAAGGTGCTTACAGTGATCGGAGTAATGAGATCAAGAATTTCCGAATTTAAACAAAAAGATAATTTTTAAAATCCAGAATTTCGCAATTTAAAAACAATACTCAAGGAACTTCTGGATAGACACTAAATATGAAATATCACTAGAAATTCATATTACAACATTTTTCAATTAAATTTACAACCATTCCATTAATTTTGCAAAGATTTTCACCCACTAAGCAACAATTAAAAAAATTCCATCTTAGGCCCAAGTCATACCTTCAATATCTCTTCATCCAGTTTTGCGACTGAACTCTTGGCATGGTGACGGCCGAAATGCTGCTCATCAAAAGTTTTCATTGCTTCTTCTCTGGATGCTTCATGTGCTTGTTGCAGAGATAGCTCCAAGAGAGGCAAACCCAGTTTAGCCATCCTTTCACTGTATAGCTTCAAACACCTTTCAAGAATACCCTTATTGAAAACCTCAACAAGAGAGCCTGTTGACGGAATCTCTCCTTTATTCAAGGCTTCAAGTATCTGAAATTCCAAAATATGATGTTGAAGAGAATGTATATTATAAGACATGCTAACTCCAACATTTAATATTCTACTTTATTTTCTCTTTTCTCTTCCCTTATTTGGCAATAAGATCCAAAGTTCAAAATAACAATGAGGGTAAAAATGAGTGAACCGTAAATGCTGTAAAAATTTCAGGATATAATTCAAACATCTTACAACTTTTTAATATTTTATAGCTAAATATGACAAGCAACGCAATCAATTTGACATTAAAAATTCATTTTAAAATAATTCATTTTAAAAAAGGACTCATAAATCATGATGTTACAGCCATTAAATAAGAGGCAATAGATAATTGCCATCACAAGACACAATCCTATGGCATCTAGACAACTCAAATGGCATGGACACACACTTGCATCATTTAACTGAAAAGATTGGCTATTTTGATAATTAACCGGTAGCCTTTCCTTACAAAAGCATGACACCAGTACCTCTCTATTGCATTGTGGTAACCATATAGGTGCTATGCATAGAGGAGCTCAAACCTATACAATGATGTTGGCCATTGTAGTATCAACTGTTGTGGTGGTCTTCAATTAAACCAAAGAAAGAGGGTCACAAAGCCATTAATAATCAAGGGAAAGGAGTAGAAGTTATGTAAGTCTGGAACAAATTCAGATTCCAATTTTCCAACTTAAATCATCACCAGTTGAGTCTCATGCAAACACCTATGCTTATAGTAATACAATAAACAGTCTCAAAAGCTTGTTCCTTCTAAAATTATGGCTGATCTGAGACCATAATACTCTAAGGATTAGAGAAAGGCACCTGCTCCAAAAATGATACAAACTCCTTTCCAGTGAGAAGTTTACCCTGCGCAATCTTTGGACGGATAACACCAGCAAGAAGTTCTTTTAACTGGTCCCTCTTCTTGACGTATATTGGATCAAGCTCAGTATCATTCAAGTCGCAAAGCCTTGTGCGCTGGAGATGAGGCTGTTTGAAAGTTCAAATTCGAACAACTATTAGAACATCTCGTGGTATAGAATATAACAGTATGTTTGCAAATGCCAACAGATAAACTGGATCCAATTCGAACGCCCATAAAAATGAGGCAGCAGATATGATCCATGATAACCCTAAAACACCCACCCACCCACCCTCTTGTGAACTGATATACAAGTATATGCATGCAAGCAGCATGTTTACGAATTACGACTATACATATATTTATTTAACGAAAACCATTTCTATAAGTAAGGTAGAAGATTCTTCACACCATCCTTACTACTTGCCACAGGGAGTCGCATGTATATAACTGGACCCTCATGGAGACCTCTACTAATAATGTCCCATAGTTGCATGCATATTGATTCAAATCACAGTAGTGGCAGTATTGCAGGTAAAAATGCTGGAAAGGGGCAATACTGGGGGAGTTAGGGACATTGTGTGGTAGAGTTTCCTTTGCAGAAAAGAGTGACTAGTCAACACATATACTATAACCGGACCATGCCCTATCATGTCCAACTAGGGTACTTCACACTTTTTTTAAGTGTCCATGCCAGCCATGCAACATAGTTAGCTGCTCACTTCACTAGTCAGCTCATAGTTGGAAACCCTTTATCACCAGGCCTTCAAATAGCGCCTACATAAGTTGCATAACTCTAGAAAATGGAAGGGGGAGGGGGGACAAATCCTTGAAATGAAGCAAACCACACCTGTGGTAAGCTAAAAGCTGTGCTGTTAGCACCCATAATAGCTAAGGAATCCCGGATCTGGTTAACCTGATTAAATTGACAGAAAAATAAATTGAACTGTTATAATCTTAAAATAATAATGTTTCACTTAACAAAATAAGAAATTTTGAAGAGATGATACCTGTTCAATATTTTTGTTCCCTGCAGCCACAATAAGCACCCGCTATCAACCTTTGTTATAAAGATGCTGATATGATAATATAAAGAGAACTCAACCCATATACACGTGTAAATAGGACGAAAACTAACCATCATAATTAGGGACATGCTGAAGGGCCTCATCAACCATTTCTTGTACAGATTTCCCTTCTGTAAAACACCAATACAATGTCAAAAGCATCAGGAAAAAATTTGCACAGATAAAGCATGGTCCACAACTAAGAAATGCACCCTGACAAGGATATCTCCTCGTTAAAAAGTTGTAATCATTCATTCTATGGCATTCTGTCAAATGGATAAAAAAAAACACCTATAGAGAAAAAACTAAAAAGAATAACCTTTTGGCAAATATAATAAATAGTTCAGAGCAACTGTTTCAGGAATACAAGTCTATCACCCTCCTGACTGTCAGTTATACGAATACATGATCGGTACATTGTCATTAGGACTACCCAGCCGCTAATATAATTTCTTCAAAAAATCACAAGATGGCATTTCATCACTTACGTAGAAAATCGCGCTGGATAAGCCACAAAAGCTTAGCAGGTTCGAAAGCAACATCTTGACCCTGCAAAATAATCCAGCTATTAAAATGCATACCCAAAGGTTTGACTTCATTACAAGATAAACATAGAGAAGAAAAAACCTTCAAGTAGCTTGTCAAATTACCTTTACTCTGTTCGCCACGTAAAATTTGTAGATAAAGCCACAAAGCAAGTCAGTGTCAGTCATAAAAATAGGACACTAAACAGCAATAGTTGGAAATAATTTGCTGAATCGATTGAATATAATAAATTCAAATGTTCACAAAATAATATGGCAGAACTGCAAACCTTCCGTAGAATTCTTCAGCAAGTTCAACGGCAAATGACAGCCGAGATATGTCAGCTTCACGAATCTAAACACACAACAAGACCAATATTAGTATTTCAAGTAAATCAAATGAGATGATGCAAATGTAGACCATGGGATTCAAAGATAGTAGCCAACAACCCAGCACATGAATCATAGGCCCAGGTCACAAAGTTAGGGATTAAATGTGCATATCTAAGTGTCCTATCAATTGCACAATGCATCTAGTTTTCCAAGAATCCAAACTTTCTTTTAATCACCATTTTACTTTCAATATATTAAAGTAAGAATTATTATTTTAGTTGATTTACCTTATTCAATTCTTATTTTAGTTAATATACATTGTTCTCTATACTGTTTAAAAAAATTTATTTAATCAATAAATTATAATTGTTCCTTTATTTTAATAAGCCATTTAGGCTAGGAATGTTTTTTCTTGAAGGTTCTACACATAAGGGGAAAATGTTTGCCAATACTCCTGAGGTAAGTATTTTTGTCACTTCAAAAAAAAAAATTTAGATAAGGATACTTCAAATATAAGGACTAAATGGAACATGAATGGATTTAAACTCCGTTGCCCTTCAGAATAAGATATGGAGTTAAAATTCAAAATTGCAGTCCAGATAGTCTTAAGTATCCTAGAGAATGAAGATGAGAATGGAACCACTGTTAGTCTTACAATAGCGTAGAAGAAGACAGACTTGAAAGAAAGAGCACCTCACTTTCTGGCCAATTGCCTTTTGAAAGCAAGTATGCGCAAGACAAGTAATACAACTTCCCAAAACTTCCTTTAACCAATCACTAGTGATCCATTAGGTTTTCAGTTTAGTTTCTTTCAATTCTGGTTAGGATTCTAACTAAAGTTACTTAATTTAATTCTTTAAGAATGATTCATTACAATTTAAAAATAGCTGGATGTTAAGGTTTCTAATATAGAGTGGTTTAAGAGAGGGGGGGGGGGGGTTCTCATTTAGAATTTGTAACTAAAAAATTCAAAGAGCTGCAGCCTGTTCCACATTGAAAACATTTTGTTTATATATTTTCAAAAAAAAAAAAAAACAAAACAATAATAATAACATTAACCATAAATGAATTGAATTTTTTGGTTGATGGGCATTTCAAGGAACCGGGAAAGATTATCCAACCACAATTATCTTTTCTAGCTTCTGACTCTTGTCATGAATAATATACTGCTTTGGATTATGGTTCTGCATCCCACATAGTGAATGTTTTACCGAATCCTTTTGCCATTTCTTTAGATACTTCATCTAATTATTTTTTTTTATTCTTTCAAGAGTATCCCACCTTTCATACTTTGCGTTTAAAACCCATTTCAGCCGATGTCTAATCAGCCTAACTTATCTGAATGTCTAATTCAGATAGGTACTCAACCCCATAGAACCGTAGAAAGCTCTACGTTTACATCCCTTTATCTGAATGTCTATTTAGCCCAACTTTCATACCAAAAGTAACAAGAAGACCAGCAAGAATTTTATCCAAAACTCTACCTTCAAGCCATAATTTCATGCTTAATGCTGATATCTCACTTCTTCCTTAGGACTTGGCAAAACATATTTTTCACCATACTAAAATGCCTACATCTTTTAGCTGCACTATGGCATGAGGCTACAAAACAAGAGCATTTAAAGGGGGGAAAAAGAATTGAGAAAGTTACTGGCAGAATAACAAACCGTCTCAGGCAGGTTATAAATAAGCACTGAACTCATAACATTTGCCAGAGCAAAAATCCTGCAAAAAACAGAAATCAGAATGGCAGGATATACAAAAATTGATCACCACAAAAGGCAGATTGAGGATTACTCAATGACTAGGAAATTACCGGTCATCATATACGTTTGACTTCCCAACACTCTCAAATCCCTCCGTGTCAAGGTAAAACACAGAAGTTTTCGTTCCATCAATTTCCACTTCTAGCGGGGTTCCCCACACCCATATCCCTAGAAGAAACCAAAAGACATATAAAAGATATGATTGCATGAATTTGGAGTTTCCTCGTGTAGTTGTTTGAAACGATGCGTTTTAATGAGAAACGGAAGACATGGATGCTTGTGTGCATCTGTTTGACTACTTTTTCAATCTTAGTGAATGGCTTTTTCAAAAGCTCTAGAGGTTTGAGATAAGCCCCCTTTCTCCTCTTCTCATTAGTTTGGTGATGGAGGCACCTTCTAAGTTCTTTAAAAAGCCAATAGATGGAAGTTTTCTCAAGGGCTTTGAGCTGCAGTCAAGTGGTCAAGGGGGTGTTATCAAGCATCTTTTATATGCTAATGATACTTTGATTTTTTCTGATGTGGTAACGTGTAAGAGGGGCAAGTTTGGTACTTGTTTGTCACCTCAAAGTTTCAATTTTGGTTGCGAACCGTTTGGAGAAGTTTTCCATAGGAAATTTTTTTGGTGGGCATGGCAGGGGATGAGTTCAAATTCCGCTTGGTAGATTGGAAGGCTATTTGTATGCCATAGGAGTCGGGGGGGGTTAGAATTTAGCCACCTTAAATCATTGAATCAAGCCTTACTTGGTATATGGATTTGGAGGTTTGCCTTGGAAAAAGAAAGTTCATGGAGAAGGGTTATAGCTTGGAAGCAGGGTAATGTTGATGGAGATTGGCATTCTAAAGAGGTGAGAGGCACCCATTGGGTGAGCTTTTGGAAATCCATTGTGCAAAGTTGTGATGAATTCGAAAAAAGGGAGGCCTTCAAGGTGGGTAATGGTAATAGGGTGGCATTTTGGCTGAATTCTTGAATCATAATGATCCACTAATGGCTAGCTTTCCAAATATTTTGCCATTGCTATTAACAAGAAGACCTAGGTGAGTGATTATATGGTATGGGTGGAGGACTGCATCAAAATCCAGTCTTTATTCATAATTTTCATAATTATTAAGTTTAAAGTGCCCACTTCTTAATATGCTTTATTCAGCTTCTTTATATAAAGAAGGAGAAGACACTTTGGTTTGGAAATTTAAAGCAAAATGAGATTTCAGTTAATTCCTTCTACCTTACTCTTTGCTCTAATGGAAGGGTGGGGGAAAATGGATTTTTTTTTTTTTCCTGGCAAAGAGGGTTTAGAAATCTTATGTATCAACAAAAGTGGCCTTCTCTATGAGGACAACTATTAAATATAAATGTCCCACGGTGGATAACTTGATGTATAAATAATGGATTATGGCTAATTGCCGTATCTTGTTCAAGTGTGAGGAGGAAGGAGAGAATCATCTTTTAATTCATGGTCTCTTCACTACAAAGCTTCAGAACTTCTTAATTTCACTAGTGGGGGTTAATTGGGTGATGTCTTTTTCGGTGAGATATCTTTGTGGTTAGGGAATCAAAGGTGATGAGAATAGTAAAAAGGTTTTTTTAAAAGTAATTCATATTTACCTAATGTGAAGTGCATGGAAAAGAACAATAAAAAAAACTCTGAAGAGGAGGAGCTTTCAGTTAAGAAGATTAAAAAGATTATTCTTAATCAGTATTTTTCCCCCCTTTTTCTCCCCCCCCCCCCTTTTTTTTTTTTTTTTTTTCCTGGTTTGGTGCCTCTAATGATGAATATAAAGCTACTTTTAGAGTTTTTAGATTGTTGTAGTTGGGATTGACTTTCGTTATCTTTCATTGTATAGTACTTGCATAAGGCCTTATTTATAATGAAATACCTAAAATAAAACATAAAAAAAGAGAGATATAAATGAATAGTTCCACACACCCACTACATCAGGGTGAAATCTGCACCTACCTTTTGTTTTCGTGTCACGCATATGTCCAACACCAAATCCTGCAAAAAAATAAAATAAAATAATAAAAAATAAACTTCAAGAGTTAATTCTGAAACTTACTGATCAATAAATAAATAAATAAATAAAGGTCTAAACCAATCGAACTACATGAAATCTTGGCAATAACAAGTTCATTCTGAAAACTAAATAAATAAAAGGAAGAAGTAGCAGAAGAAGAAGTTAAACTAATTAACAGTAAAGGTAAGACCTTCATAACAAGAAAGAGATAGAAGTTGATTAAGTAGAAAAGATTTGCCAGAGCGGTATGGACCAATTACCTGATAAGACAACCATCAAGACGGGAGTCAGAAATGGGAAAAACTCCTTAAGTAGAGACAAATTTTCTTTGCAAAGTATTACCAGTGGAAAACACAAATTTGGTATGCACAAATAGCTACATAGATGGACAAATAGAGCATGAACAAAAAATTCATACAAAAATTTGAATTCCCAAGCATAAAAACAAATTGGAAAATTAAAATTTACTTATGAACAAATTCATTTTTCAAGAATTTGGAAATTCCCAGGAATAGATTTAATGCAGGTATTGGTCTCTAAATTAATTTCCATAAATAATAATTCTTGAGAGACCCTAAAACCAAGCAAGGCAGTCTACAGGAATTTCAAGTCTCACCTTTTTAGGAAGGTTATGAAATTTCAACAAGTGAACTAGTGTTGGTTCATTATAAAGACGGGCATTGACAATATCCAGGTATCCTGCCCATTGAAACTCATCTATATTGTTTATATGTAATAATTTTTTACTTAGAGTCTTAGTATTTTATCATGCCTCAAAATACTAATTTAATCATGTTCAAGCTCAATTTTCAGCCCGTGGTTAAGCCTGGAATTTCTTAATCAACTCTTAAACTAGTTCAGGTATACGCTTCCACAACAAGAGTAAACCTGGGTGTCCACTGCTATCTTTTATACATACAAACTTAACACAAGTCACTACACATATGTCCTTTACACCCTTAATGCTCAATTATCTTGAACGATTTCTGGACCCCCATTTCTTACATTATACTTTGCTTAGCTTTGATACTATGTAAGGAGTGAGAAATTAGAGGATAGGATTAACAATTGATTCAATCAATAAGAAAAGAATGAAATTACTTTCCCTTTTCCTATGTGTGAAAACATCAGGCATAGGTCTGGACTATGGAGAGATCCAACCAACTGAAGAGTTGTTTCCTTATAACATTAGCTAATTCATCATAAGACATTCCATCTGGAAATTCCAATCCAATTACCCAAATATATTCAGGATTTTGAGAAAATAATCAAATATTACCCAATTGGTTAAGAGACTACTATTATGTGAAGTGTGAATATCAATAACCTAGATTTCACAGACAACTTTTGATCTTCATTTAGTAGCAATTAAGTTGCAAATATAATAATTTATATCAGGCTTACGGCAACAGCTGCAATGGGGGTTGTTATTCTCTCAAGGGCTTCCAAGCCTTCCCTTGCAAGACGAAGTTTTGTATGACCAGGATCAGGTTCCACAATAGGAAACCTGTGATAACAAAATAACGACAATCATTAAATAAATAATAATATATTCAATAGCTGCTTAGATTTTATCTAAAAAATAAGTTCAACCCACTTCATGGGTGAGGAGCAGCATCATTCATAGTCAATAGTAGAAACTTTCACTTTAGTAGGATTAGAATCTCGAGAAACTTGCTAATGAAACCTTATATTAGTATGTAGGAAACTATAAATGTCCACTGATATAAAAGCAGTAAATGCAGGAAAATGTGGAAACAAAATGTTTCGTTTGAATTCTCTTATGATTATCTCATCATTGTTTAACATCAATATAAATCAAACAATTCGAATCTTTTCTTGAATCCCATCAAAATAGGAACATCAATGCGACTCATTAAGCCCAATGCACACACACACACACACACACATACAAATAATAGATAATAGATTCCAAACTAAAACCACAATGTATCATTAAGATCGTTAAAAAATTATGAACCCACATCAAAAAATTCAATTTTACATACAAATCAAGCATAAAAATCAACTTCAACTGATATTTAAAACTAAATTAACAGTATAAATTCAAAAATAAAATAAAATAAATCAAACCACTTACGCTTGATGAAAGTTCTCAATTGAAGCCAACCCAGATGCGAAAAAGCAGAGAAAGATCGAAAGAGCCAGAACCCACAACGAAACCTCCATGGTATAACGATGCAGAGCAGGAGAGAGGGGGTTCTACCTCCCAAACGCGGTGAAATCAGAGGCGGGTGTAAAAAAATGTACGGACGACACGAACATAGCAAGGCTTATAAGAGGAAAAGATATTGGGTTCGGAGACATGGGATGTGAAAAACAGGGATCTCAAGGAGCCATGAGAGATGGGGATGTACGTTAAGAATCGTGCACCCACTTTGCGAGGGTAGTTTTGGTGTCCAAAGGGAGGAAACCCTGTGGGACGGGTTTTGCAGTTTAGAAGTAGGGTATTCGTGCCCTGAGAAAGAAGGTGATCCTGAGAAGAGAGAATGTGTAGAGAGGAGAAGAACGGTCGGAGAAGACTGAGTAGAGAAAGAAAACCCTTTGGCTTCGTGAATTGAACACGAGTGCCGGAGCGACTAGGGGTATTTTCGGAACTCTGATTGGTATTATCATGATGTGTGAGTGTTGACGTTAAAGGTCAGGCGTTATTGTTGCACGTGTTAACTGATCATTCGTCTGTCTTTTGCGCCTATGGGCTGTGGAAGTTATAATTTTGAACAAATGGGATCTAACTGACTATTCGTCTGTATTTTGTATTTTTCTTTTTTATTTTGTTTTTAATAAATTACACTTACACGTCATTTGATCTGATAATTATAAATGCATCCCCTTTTATTTATGAAATTACAAATTTAATGATGTTAATTATACACATAAAATGATATTAATACCCTTAATGTATATTGCATTTTTTAATAAATCTTTTTGACTTTTTACTAGCTTTAGATTTATCTACATACCCCATTCAGGAACATACATTTAATTCATTTTCCATTCAATAATAAAATAATGATTATACAAGGGCATGATTATAATTGGATAAGTAACATTAATTACTACAAAGCACTTCATCGTCTTTCCCCCCACCCCCCCCCCTTAAAACTCGTCATTCATAATTTTTCTTAAATTTAATGGTAAAACAAAACAAATATTAACAAAATCAACAAAGCTAAAAACAAATGCAAAAACAAAAAGAGGTTAGGCAATTAAAGGGCCCGGCTATTGCCACCCCTCGATTTTATCAGTGTCTCCACTTATTTAAGTTTTTTAAAATTTTATGCAAAATATAAAATGCAAAATATAAAATGTTTTTATGAAAACTGAACATGTATTCTATTAGAGCACATCATTTTGAACAACTTTACAAAAAAAAGTTTTTCCAAAATCTATCATTTAAGTAGATTTTCTGGCCTTTTATAGTATTTATTTCATTTTTGTCAAAAAATCTATATAAACGTTATGTTTTGGAAAATTTTATTCATGAAAAGTTGTTCAAAATAATGTTTCCTAATAAACAATGCGGCCAATTTTCATAAAAACCTTTAACATTTTGCATAAAAGCTTAAAAACCTAAAATAAGTGAGGTGCTGATAAAATCGAAGCGTGGCAATAGCCAGGCCCGCAATTAAATTGGTCGGCCCAAATTTTATAACCTCAAGCTAAGTACAGCCTCAGTCAGTCAAAAGCTGGAGGCTATAGCCCAATCTTAGTTGGCCTATAATGGAGATCTGGATTGGTCCAGGCTAGCCCAAGTCAAAAGTGGTCCTCTCATCAAGATTTAAGAATGATAACAACCCAAACAAAATTTCACAATTTAGATGGGCTTAGCGCTTGCTTGGTAACATGCGGGTTAGGGGGTTTGCATGGGCTTGGAGTTACCACATTTTAAGCTCATTGGACAGAACAATTGGTCTTGGGTTCTTAGCACCTGCACTTTTAAATAGTGAAAGATCCCAAATTCCATTTCCTTCGTAGGGCAATCACCAAATAGAATCTTTGGCGAGTTGGGTACCTATGTTCGAAAATTATTTAGGTTACCACGTTGACATTCAAATAAAAAAAATTAATTAATAAAAAAAAATGGGTTACTGATTCTGGGGTACCTATATTGTCACATTGAACCACAGTCTAATTATTCCAGCCCCATTTTTGTAGCCTTATAAAGTTATAGGAAGTCTTGCGTCTATCCCTTTCCTCTTAGCCGAAGAAATATAAACAAAATTTAATTAAACTTGATTATGATGATTCAAAATACACCAACAAACTATATAATTTTTTAAAAAAAATCTGAAAATATTCTATTTAATGATCTTGAAATATAGGTACTTCATATTATATGGAGAAGTGGTCAACGTGACCAGTGGACCCCATTCATTAACTAGTAGTGACTTGTCACACCGAAACTAGCTAGGTACAACCAAAAGGTAATGATTTTCCCTATAATCAAGCATGGCACAAAAATTCTGAAAAGAGAATAAATGTTCAGGGTCCAGTGTCCAGTGATAGTGACTAGCATGCAGCCGAAGACCGCATATGATCAACAATATAATCTAACCAACGTTCAAAGGAATTAAACCTATTTGGTACTAATTTTTCTACTTCAACATGGCTAACTCCCTGTGATAAAAAGGTTTGTAGATCTCTCAATACAAGTCTTAGCGTGCCAATAATTAGTAGTGTAATTTTAAATATTAACCTCCTTGCAAATGCTTCTTTTGTTTTTGTATAATGCTCTTCAGATGCTTTGTTCTATTGTATCCGATAAAAACAAGAGATCGCTAATATAACAGTTTGTAATTATTTTTTGGATAATGGATATCACACTGTCTAGTCTTCTATAATACTATATTATTATGCAAAATGTTCATCGGTTACTGGATAAATTGGATTAGGTCAAGGCTAATCGGACGACTGATTTTGTTACTAAGATCTAGGTCACGATATTCTTGACATAAAGAGGATTTGTACATAATTGCATTCTTGCGTCATATGAATACTTATGTTTAACTAATTAATTTGTTTTTTAAAAAGGGAATGGCATCGAAAATTAATGCTCTTGTTGGGTCGTTGGCAGTTGCGACTTTTAATGCATGTTGTTGGTGTAGTTAAAAATGAAATTAAACTATTAAAGGCTCATCATGATTACATCCTGGACAAAAGTCCAGCTGTTTCTATGGTGTTTGAAATTTATTTGTTTATTTATTTATTTATTTTGACAACATAAGTATTTTAAGCTTAATTCTGCTATAGTTCAAGTCCAAACTATTCCTTGGGGACGTACGAAATCATCCACAAACTTTATTCATCCAATAGTTAAGGTGGTGAGATTTGATATTGACACTTCCAATTCGTGAGTTGTAGTTTGCTTGAACTATCTTGATTGGTTGTTTGAAATTGAATTGATTATAGAAAAATTTTTAAATTATGGCATCTTGACCTAATTAGTGCAAGATGTCCTCATAAAAAATAAAAAAAAAATTTTAAAAAAAATGTAATAAAAATGACATATATATATTTATACTATTATGTAAATCTACCTATACTATTATATAAATCCTAGTTTGCTTAATTATATGACTTGCCTTTCTAACCTTCCCTCTCTCATTATCTTATTTCATTCATTCTCTTCTCTCATTAAAGATTTTATTAAACCAGTTATCATTTATCATTTTTCTGTTACTTCACTTATTTCTCTAGGTAGCATTAGTAGTCTTTTAGATTTGTTCCAGCATTTTCTTCAAAAGGTAATTTTTGCAAAAACCCATGTATGGGTAAACCATTGGGTCGTCCATAATTGACCAATTGTTTTTTTTTTTTGTTAATCCTTATTCGTTTATATTAAAAGGGAATCGAATCTTAACCCCACCTCAATCCACTCATATGTCATCTGAGCCACGACTCAGTGGTGTAATTGACCAATTTCTTGTTGATAAAATTACTTAAAAACAAATGTTTACTAGGTATATGTCATATGCATGTCATAATTATATACTAGCAGTCTTTTTTTTTTTTTTTTTTTTTTATGTCATAATTATAACTGTGCGCTACTACACAATAAGGTAATTGTGAGGAAAAGATTGAGATGAGATTGTTGGTATTCAATTGTCACTGTGAGGAGAAACAGACATGGGACGAAACAGGTGCGTGCTATATATTCTGTATGCGAAAGGAAGAGGGAGAGATATGTGTGATTCAGTTTGTGGGCGAATAATAGTGATTGAGTGGTTGTGTTAGTTTGTGCCGGAATGGATTGGAGAAGAGAATGGAATTAGAATGGGAATAAACATTTCATTTTAGGCTTATGGGATAACCCATTTGATCATTGCGAAGTTGGAGATAGAGTGAAGCCAGAAATTTCGCTCAAATGGGGCAAATTTTGGTTGATCGTTAGTACTTTATCCTAATTTAAATAATGGAAGAAGCTTTAATTCTCAAAAAATTTCTCTTGTGATCTTGTCTTGTTATTTTGGATGAAAAAATTACAAATATTTATAATCCAATGATAAAAAAAGGGAAAAAGGAAATGAGAATGAGAGATTTGCAGACTGGGATTGAAGGTTTATATGAAGGAAAAAAATAAAAAATGAGAGGATTGAGAAAGAATAATAAAAGTCATAAAAAATTATGAGTAACAAATATGGTACTTTAAAAAATTGAGATTGAAAAAAAATTTCAGGTGTGGCAATTGCCCCACCTCACCCTTCTGTAGTAGCCTCGCCCATGGAGATACTAAGTTCAGCTTCAATCCAATAGAACCAATGACCTCATTAAGGAGATAAATTTTTTTTTTTTTGACAATAAATACATAAAATACCTAAAATATGTTATCTGAACTCTAATCATCCTAATATCAATAAATAAGTATCTAAAGTTTCTCTATTAGCTTGAATTTAATAAGAATAACCACATTCGGAGCCAGTCTTATGGATAGCATAGGACCAAGGGCAGAGTCAGGAGTTTTCTCCAATGAGAATACTGTGTTATAATTCTATAAAGTGGAAATTGAAAACTCTAAATTTTTTTTAAACAAATTACTTTTGGTAATCATTTTTCAATGTAATACAAAAAAAAAAAATTTTGTATCAATTTATTATAAATGTACCGTATATATGCTTAACAATAACTAATATTTTCCTTATTTTGGCATTATGTTGATGAATAATTATCAAATGAAAACTCATCCCAAAAAAAAAATAATAAATTTGTTTGACGCAGATGGGACACGTGCCCCAAAAACCCCCTGCCTCCGCCATTCTGTAGGACTATAGGATCATTTAATTTCATGGAATATAATAATCGAAGTGGGATTTCCAACATCTCAGTCAGGTTGCTTCATCTTATCCCGACAGAATAACGTGTAAATATTGATGGAGTTCGGCACCAAGAGGGCCTTGCAAAATAAATGTGAAACCATAAGTATCAGGCTGACTATTAAAATTAGGATAAATTACATATTAGTTTTATTAATTTCATCCAAATTTTAATATAATATACAAACTTTTAATTTGTCTAATTTAATACATTAACTATACATTTTTAGTTTCAATGTGGGTAAATATGGAATGATCTTTTAATTTATTAACGGAGATCACAGGTGCCCTCATGTAATGGCTCATCTGGCATCGACAGTAGTATTTTCGATGGAATCTCCTCTAAGACAAACTATATATTAGTGTTACTAATTTTATCCCTAAATTTTAATATGATACATAAATTTTAATTTGTTCAATTTAATCTATTAATTATATATTAATGTTTCAATGTAAGTAAATATAAACAGATGTTTAGCTCACTAACAAAGACTTCACTTATGCTCACGTGGTGGCTCGTATTCTACATTTGGATCACCACCTTCAACAAACCATCATTAAAAGCCCCAACAACTCTTATCCAGAAAAATTAAGCCAACCTTCGTTTTTCTTTCCCTCTTTGGCCGAGATTGGAACTTTTTTTAATTTTTATTTTTGGTTCAAGAGAATTGAACTATTTCACCAGCCAACTGCATTACCCGGACCCTCCATGTTTTGGGATTGGAGCTTGTTGTATTAGCCTTCTTGCGTAATAAATCCACTGGGCAAAGCACGATACTCTAGACAACGATCATAACTCCACACCTGACCGTCAGTGGATTCAATTTAAAGCATATGCCAATGCAGTTTGGTATGGCCCGTGCCACTAAAGTCGTCGGTCTCTGATTATATATATATATATATATATATATATATATATGTATATATAGGTGCCTCTATCTGCGCATCCTTTTTTACTTATTCACACTCCTGCATAGATAATTCCGTTACTTCCTTTTTCCTTTTCCTTCCCTTTCCTCTGTTTTTCTCTCTCCATTTTTTTCCCCTATTCTTTTATTCTCTTACACCACCCCTCTCCTCTCATAATTGAATACAAATTCATAACCTCCATAATATCATTGAATTTGGTTTGAAAAATAAAAATTCAATAGTTTCAAGACAAATAAATATACATAAATATAAGTACGCAAGCAGATAAAAAAAAAATTTCACGACAAACTCCTATTTTTTTTGCCAACAAGGCAACTCCCCCACACAATTGATCATGTCCTATCTTGAATTAAATTTGACACTTTGACGCTGGCCACAACCCTCTCTCTAGTTTTCTTATTTTCTTCTTCTTTCTTTTTTTTTTTCCTCTCCCCATCACTCCATCCCTCCATGTACCTATCGTTGTCATCCACCATGGACCGCATAAGCTCATTTGCTGGAAATCACCAACTATGGAAACCATAGACTCATCACTTTCATTGTCAAAGCCGCCATCGTCAACATACCAAACCTAGCCTTCGGTGCCCCGCGATGAGGGTTTTGTGGGTTTTTTATGGGTTTGAACTTGAAGTTCAAATTTGGTTGGTCGTTAACAAGTGGCTAATTGCTGCTACGCGTTAATTTTTCTTCCTTCGATTTTTATTTTTTTATTTATTTTGATTTCTTGTTTGTTTATTTTTTTTTTTGGTTTTTTTGTTTTTTTTTCTCCAAAGGAATGTCATGTTTCTTCCTTTTCAATTTACTCTCCTCCTCTTCATCTTGATTTTTTTTCTTTTTGAAGTTTCATTATATACTAGAAGAAATGGAGTTAGTTGTGTACAAAAGGGTTGTCAGAGGAAGGAGAAAGGATAGAAGAGAAGAAAGACTGATGTAGAGGAAAAGAGAAGGGAAAATGAATAAAATGACAAAATTGCCCCAGAGAAGGGTGTAGATAAGTAAAAAAGGGTATGCAAATAGGGTCACCCATATATATATACATGGTTCTGTTCTCATCAGCGCGAGTTAATATAAGTTATACCAGCACCATGCATTAAGGGTTGTACCCTTTGCATTGATCCAATGTATCTCATATCCCACTAATGCACGAGATAAAACTCCCAATGCAGGTGTTGATATAAATTATAATCAGCACGTCCTTACCTGATCATCATCCTATATATATATATATTGGAAAGAACTTGACTTTTCACAATGGAAGACCAACTCCTTCTCCTTCCCATCCATATTATGTTATGTGTCATAATTAATTTTTAAAAATGCGAATATGTGAATATAAACATGTGAACACGTGGATACAAATATAAAAACACATATTTATATTAATTTGACCATATAAATATATATATATATATACACAAACATATGGATGCATGTTTATAATAACATAATATAGAGATACATGTATATAATCACTTTTCATTTGTTTTGTTAGATACATGATATAATATAAATGAAAAAGATGTGCAATTGCTACTCTTATGTGAGGAGCTAAGTATTATCATATATATTTAGAAAAGGAGCGGCTAATACCATTTAATTTTTTTTGCTTAATCCATTAATGGTAGAGGTATTATCATCAGTAGGTCGCTTGAGCCAACACTTTCACCCGTCTCTCCGTGAACACAAGCACCACACGTGTTCTTTTTCTTTTCTCCCTTTTTTTTTTTTTTTTTTTTTTTTCGTTTGTTGGAGGAAAGAGGTGGGGGACAGCTATTGGTCGAGGCCGGACTGCACGCATGCATGGAAATATCCCAATATGGCTCTAGACTGTCTCCTTTTTTTGGTCAATAAAAATGGGAAGATAAGCTACATTGGCCAAAACATTTATATCCCCTACTATATATATCCATGTTGGGATATATATATACATGTATAATCAGTCTTTTAATTTGGGATTTAGGATAAGAATTCCATATGGGATTGTAAATATTTTAAGTAATCGGATCAAGATCATTTAAATCATTAATTCAAGTAAATCTCAATTCAATAATTTCAAAAAGAATCTTGGACAGAATTTCCTGTACTGAAAGTTATTTCAAAATATATATATATTTATCCCATATATGTGGCACTAATTAAACAATCAAATTAAAATATTCACACCGGCTCAAAGCCCTATACAGCCATTCACTTCCATCTCTATATATTTATGAGTCCCTGTACTTCCGTTCTCACCCATCTCTTTATTCTAAGATCTCAAAAGAGCTCTGATTAACAGCCCACTTTTCCTCTCACGATGTTTGTTGACACCTTCACTTTTAATGATCTCCTAGACTTCATGTACCACTCCAAGCTCACTTCTTCTGCATTACTAATAACATGCTTAACCCTAATGGTTATGCTATCAACCCTCTTCACCGCGAAACCTTCGCGTAAAGTTTTCTTAATAGATTTTGCATGTTACAAGCCTAGGCACACCCTAGCATGCTCCAAAGAAGTTTTCATGCAGAAAGCAAGGCGGTATGGGAATTACTCGGAAGAAACATTGAATTTCATCGGGAAAATGTTGGAGAGATCGGGGTTGGGTGAGTCCACGTACGGGGCAGAAGCACTGATGCGGGAGCCACCGATTTCGTGCATGGAAGAGGCGAGAAGAGAGACGGAGGAGGTGATGTTTGGCGCCGTGGACGAGCTACTGATGAAGACAGGAGTGAAGGGTAAGGATATAGGGATATTAGTGGTGAATTGTAGTGCTTTTAACGTCGTTCCATCTCTTTCTGCCGTCATAGTCAATAGGTATAAGCTTGGAGACAATGTTCGGAGCTATAACCTTGGAGGGATGGGGTGCACTGCTGGTCTTAGAGCTATCGGCCTTGCCCAACAGCTACTCCAGGTGGGTTTTCTACTTTTATGTCATTGCAGGCTCCTTTTTTTGTTTTTTTCTCGTTCTTGTCAAGGGTGGAGTCAGGATTTAAAATTACACTGGGTTAGATAAAAATAAAAAAATAAAAAAAAACTAATAAACACACAAAATATATATATTCCTCATATATATACATAGGAGGTTGTTATTGGCACCCTAAGATCAAGTTGCATTTTATCTCTTATTTTTTAAACTTCTCAAGATTTTATGGAAAATATAAAAGGTTTTCATGAAAAATGGTCAATGTTATATACTAAAAAACATCATTTTGAACAACTTTGTAAAAGAAATTTTTTTAAAAATATATTTTTTAAGTAGATTTCTTGGTCATTTAATGAAACAATAATAGTAAATGACTAAAAAGTCCACTTAAACGAGAACAAATTTCTCTTATAAAGTTATTCAAAATGATGTCTCTACTGGACAACGTGGTCAATTTTAATAAAAACTTTTTTTTTTTTTTTCATAAAACCTTGAAAAAAGAGGGATAAATAGCAAAACCTGTGTGCTAATAGAGGCCCCAATTATGTATAAATTAAATTTGCAACCCTTCTTCTTATTGTTTTATTATATTATTGCAAGCATTTGGACCGTAGATATGACCTAGGCTAGTGAATTATTTTTTACCTAGGCTAAGGCTCTCTTAGGTGGTAAAACTCAACTTAATGAAGATGTAAAAAACGAAAAAGTGGGTTGGACTGTCTGGGCTATAGCCTAGGACAGCCCTCTACATGGCTCCGCCCATGCTTCTTGTTGATCTCGCTGAATTTTTTGGTCAAAAAATAATAGTGGGACATTTATTATTTGATGTCCACAAGCCCAATTCATGTAACCCAAAGGCTATATTTTATTCAATTGATCTCGTAGCTACTTTAGGTAATCTGATTCAGAATATTAAGAATCGGGAGAAAAACACTTTTTTTAACAAAAAAGGATAATGCTATTTGTAGCGCCATAATACAGCACCTAATATGATAATAGATTTTTTGTGATGATACTAAATAGTTTGAAAGATATTTTTGTCAACCAATTCATGATACATTAGGTGTTGACTGTGATTAGGTTCAATTTATCGCATTTCCCTTACAAAAATTTTGTTTATTTTTTGAAAAGATTTAGTTGGAAGATCCAGTATTAAGTTGTGTTGATTACTTGATTTTCTTCTTCCAGCAACAATAAATGTATATATTTTTTATTTATTCTATGGTCCACATGCAGGTGCACAATAATTCCTATGCCCTAGTAGTGAGCACAGAGAACGTCACCCAGAATATATACCAGGGTAAAAATCGGTCCATGCTCTTGGTTAACTGCTTGTTCCGTGTGGGTGGGGCCGCCATCCTCCTCTCCAATCGACCGTCGGATCGCCTCTGTTCCAAGTACCAACTCATCCACACCGTTCATACCAACACGGCTAGTTCTGACCGTTCATACAACTGCATCTGCCAAGAGGAAGATCAAGATGGAGTCCTGGGAGTCACCATCACCAAAGATCTCGTTGTCTCGGCAAGCAAAGCCATAAAAGCCAACATCTCCACACTGGGTAGGCTAGTCCTCCCCGTATCGGAACAACTCCTATTTCTCGCAAATTACATTATAAGACATTTCCAGTTGGCAAAAATCCAACCGTACATCCCCAACTTCAAGGTCACATTTGAGCACTTTTGCTCACACGTGGGTGGGAAACCTATACTGGACGGAGTGGAGAAAAACCTGAAGCTTGGGGAGGCTGAAATGGAAGCTTCTAGAATGACACTGTATAGGTTTGGGAATACTTCTAGTAGCTCAGTGTGGTATGAGTTGGCCTATACGGAGGCCAAGGGTAGGATCAAGAGGGGCGACCGTGTGTGGCAGATTGCATTTGGGTCTGGGTTCAAATGTAGTAGTGCAATTTGGCGAGCGATGAGGACCGTTGGTTTGGAGGAGGGGAATCCTTGGAGTGATGAGATCGATCAGTTTCCTGTGGACTTGGACATTGGAGAATTCCCTCAATATTTTGAAGGGTTGCAATAAACATATGGGAATGATCTGGGCAGATGAACAAGGAGTGGACTCATTCGTGCAGCCATACTCCCATTGGTATTGTACTAAGTGTTTTTAAGTTGGCATGAATTTTTGTCTTAAATATGTTTGGCTTAGGAAAGTAAATGCCTATTGTTCCGTCCTGGTCATGTTGAAAACACTCACCAAGCATTTTCAAGAATCCCAACAGCCACCAACACCACTCCAAATATCATCATTATTATTATTTTAAAAATATTTGGGCTGTGGAGGTTAATGGTTATATAGTTCCCTTTTTTTGGAGGTTTTGCTGACTTGGTGTTGGATGGATTTCAACTTGAATATGTTGCTGTCTATGGAATTTTATGTTTAAAGATGTCTATTAGTTGAATGGCACTTTCAAGGTTTCATATATGTACTATATGTTACAGGAAATTGCTACATAGTCCAATTTTTTGCTAAAATTAAGTTGTTCAAAACATGAATAAATTTTGATAATTACATTAACTATTACAAAAGGACATGTTACTAGGTTTAGATTTACCTACATACCCCCTTCACGAACATACGAACATACATTTAGTTCATTTTTCTTTCCAATTGAGTATTTTTTTTAGATGATAATAATAATAATAATAATAATAATAATAAAAAAATAATGATCATACAAACGTTTGATCATAATTGGATAAGTAAATTTGATTATTACAAAGCACCTCATTATCTTCCCCCCCCCCCCCCCCCGGCCGCGCGGGGGTAAAACTCCTCATTCATAATTTTTGTAAATAAAAATTAAAGAGGAAATCAAAACAATTACGAACGGAGCTATAAAATAAAAACAAAAAGAAGTTGGGCAATTAAATTGGGTTTAGCTGCGGGCGGCCCAAATTCAGCCAAAGCCTGGAGGCTACAGCCCAATCTTAGTTCGCTTATAATTGAGATCTGGATTAGTCCAGGCTAGCCCAAGTCAACGGTAAACAGGTTCTCACCATATCATTTGTTGAGTACCCCACACTCTCTCTCTCTCTCTCTCTCTCTCTCTATATATATATATATATATATACACACTATTCCGGAGATGCCTCTAAACAGGCAATTTATTAACACTTACGTTTGAAGTTGTGTTGTGATGAGAACCCCAAGGAGGCCTCCATTGGCATCCGAAGACTTACTTTTCATCTCCTACTTATTTTATATTTCAAGATTTTATGAAAAATATAAAAGATTTTTATAAAAACCAAATGCACTATCCATTAGAAAATATCATTTTGAACAACTTTGTAGAATAAAGTTTTTACAAAATCTATCGTTTAAATGAAATTTTTGGCCATTTGTAGTATTTGTTTTATAAATGGCTAAAAAACCTGTTTAAACAATAGATTTTTGAAAAACTTTCTTCTATAAAGTTGTTCAAAATGATTTTTTATAATAGATTATGTGATAAGTTTTTATGAAAATATTTTATACTTTTCATAAAATCTTAAAATATAAAATAAATAGGGAATGAAAAGCAAGTTTTTGGGTGCCAATAAAGACCCCTAACCCCAAAGAGTAACTCAATTGATCAGGGGTCACCTATATTAAATTCTTGCCAACGGCTTAGTACCACCTGTGGACCACATTCATTAACTAGTAGTGACTTGTCACACTGAAACTAACTAGGTTCTACCAAAAGGTGATTATTTTCCCAATGGGACAAACCCTATAATTAAGCAGGGTACAAAAGTTCTGAAAGGAGAACAAATGATCAGGGTCCAGTCCGAGCCAGTGATAGGAGCCAGATTGAAGGACTCTAGCATGCAGCGGAAGACCGCACGAGGCCTCATATGATCAACAATCCAACCAATGTTCAAAGGAATTAAACCTATTTGGTATTAATTTTTCTACTTCAACAAGGATAACTCCCCGTGATAAAAGGCTTGTGGACCTCTCAATACAAGCCTTAGCGCGTCAATAATATAGTGTAATCTTCAATATTAACCTTCTTGCAAATGCATTTTTTGTTTTTGTATAATGTTCTTCAAATGCTTATATTATATCCCATAAAAACAAATAAGAGATTGCTTACATGACGGTTCATAATTACTTTTTGCGATAACGTATAGTCTATTTATAATATTATGTAAAATGCTTATCAGTTACGAGCTAGATAAATCCGATCAAGTCAAGGCTAAGCGGACGGCTGATTATGTAACTAATTTAGGTCCCGATATTGTTGCTGGCTTATTTGGAGCAAGTGATAAGTTTCTTACAACTTTGTGATACATTTATATAGAGGATTTGTACATAATTGCATTATTGCGTCATATGAATGCTCATATTTAGCGAATTAATTTATTTTTGAGAAAAAAGGAATGGCTTCGAAAATTAATGCTCTTGTCGGGTCGGTGGCAGTTGAGAGTTTTAAATGTACCTTGTTGGTGTAATATTAAAAGGAAATTAATGGCTCATCATGAATACATCCCTGGTTGTCCCACAAAAGTCAAATTGTTTCTGTGGTGTTTGAAATTCATTAGTTTATTTATTTATTTTTACAGCATAAGGTATTTTAAGCTAAAGTCTGTTCAGGTCCACACTAGTCCTTAGGGATATTGTACGAGATCATCCATAAACTTTTTTCATTCGATAATCGAGGTGGTGAGATTTGATCTTAAGACTTTCAATTCTTGAGTTGTAGTCTGGTTGAGTTACCTACCTAATTAGAGCATGATGTCCTCTTAAAAAAAAAAATGTAATAACAATAGCGTATGTTTATACTATTATATAAATCTATCTATACTATCATATAAAAGCTAATTTGCTTAATTATATGACATGCCTTTATAACTTTCCCTCTCTTATTATCTTTTCTCATTCATCGTCTCCTCTCATTAAAGATTTTATTAAAGCAGTGTTATGGTTTAGGTTTTTTTACTCTAATAGAATCACCATTCTCTTCTTTCCTTTATTATTTTGTAACAAATACAACCTCAATACTAATTTGTCCGTCAATCTTCTTAAACAGAGAGTATTAAGAGGGGTTTTTTTTTAGTAAATTCAAGTGTATAGTAAGGGACAACATAGGTTCTCTAAAAGGGAAATTATAGATTGGTCCAGCTAGGGGCAAATAATAACAAATTATTATAGTTCAATACAAATTGCTACAAATTTCTTAGTAAATAACTACTAATTTAACTAAGAATAATCATTAATTATTATTATTTATCCATAATTGGACCAATCTATAATTCCCCCTTCTCTTAATATAATAGTCCGTATTAGGTATAGATAAATAGGTGATGGGCTTCACAATTAATTCTCCCAGATGCATGATATATATCTAGTATATATCCAACTTTATTATCTCAAAAAAAAAAAAGGAAAACTTTTTTTTTTTTCATTTTTCATGGGATAGCCCATTTGACCATTGCGAAGTGGGAGAGACCAGTTAAGCTACAATCTAGCAACACCAATGACCCATTAAGGTGATATATATATATATATATATATATATTTGGGAAATTAGGAAAAGGCTTTTAAAAATGAAACTATTGAGGAAAAAAATGGGATAGACTCCTTTATTTATTTTAAAAGGGCAATTAGGACTTTTAATTTTTCAAGGAGGGAATTATTACATAATTCTTATTATACCCTTATATTATTTCTTTATGAAAAATTGTTTTTCCTAATTACATTAAATTATCCACACACACAAAAATAAAAATAAAAAAACCCTCATTTGTTTTTAAAAAATCTCCAACCTCACTGTTCGCAACGGTATTTGAAACTGGTTTGGAAATGTTGTTTTGGGTCTTGGCACTCACCGACTTGGCCGAATAAATCTCTTATGGTGCTCTTGTGTCTTTTCCTTCGTTTCTTTTTCTCCTTCATTTTTCCTTCCTAAAACATTTTTTTATTTTTTTTTTCCTTGAATTTTTTGACTTCGTATCTTTTATTTTTCTCTTCTTATTTTACCTTGTTATTTATTATTTTGTTGTAATGTGAGGTTGTAGGTGTCTGGTGTTTTCCTCAGATTTGGGAAGGTTTGGAGGTAGAGTGGGTGCATGGTTGCAGTAGCTGCGGGTGCCTCCGGTGGCCTAACATCGGTCAAGAGAGAAAAAAATTAGTGTTTTGAGTTGGTGATTTCAAATAGTTTAATTTTGTTTTAAGGGGTGCATATTGAGAAGATCTTGGGTTACTTTAAGGTTTTTGTGGATTGTGATTGGGCTCTTCTGCTGTTTTTAACTGTCCTTGGGTTTTTTTTTTTTTTTTTTTGATTGGGGTTATAATTGTTGTGAGACATTTTGGTTGATTGTAAGGGCGTATTAATGCTCACTACCTTACTAAGTTTTTGAAAATTTTGGGTGTTTTGGGTATTTGCTTTAGGTTCTTGGTTTTGGAGGGCTGAGGTGTGATTGTTGGGACCGTTGGTGTTTGTATATCTCTTAATTTATATCAATGAAATATTTTCCTTTGCTGATTTTAAAAAAAAAAAAAAAAGTAATGGATTTAATAGGAATTATCTAAAAATAACATCTTTGAAAAATTAAAAATCTCACTTGCCATTTTTAAATAAATATCCCATGTTTTCTTAAATAGTTTCATTTTTGAACATCTTTTCCTAATTCTCCATTCTTTTTTTTCTTTTTTGTGTGTGTATATATATATATATATATATATATTTTAACAATAGATACATAAAAAAATCTATAATATCTACTCTTAAATCTTAAGTCTTAACTCCATGTCATCCTAATATCAATAAATGAGTAATTAAAGTTTCCCTGTTAGCTTGAATTTAATAAGAATAACGAACATTCGTAGCCACCATGACCATGACGGATAGTGAGGGACTCTTGGGTCATTTAATTTCATTGAATATATTTCCAACATCTCAATCAGGTTGCTCCATTTTCTTCCGACATAATAACGTGTAAATATTGATGGAAGTCGGCATCAAGACGGCCTTGCAAAATAAATATAATACCTTAAATTTCAGGCTGATAATTAAAATTATTAAAGATCACGTCCCTACCACGTACGTGAAGAGACGTACAAAAATTTTAAAAAATAAAAAATAAAATCTAATAGATATTTCTTTGATTAAGAAAAATAGTTTAAGATAAATCTTTACTTAGTGTTTGTATAGGTTTTCTTTCTCCTTCACTATTTTTAAACAACATGCCTTCGCCCTTTTATTTTTGGAAAATGCTAAATGGGACCAAACCGTGAGACCAAACTGTGAGACCAAACATCCAAAACAAACGGACGTTTTCTTCATAAATATATCATGCCATAATTGTAGGGATTCACACCAAACCGTCAACGTTTGTTTTGGTTTGTAAAATCTATTTTGATCATAACCAATTCTATTCCACAATTTTAGGGATTCACCCTAAAACTGTCCACCCCAGTTATCTCATCTGATTCGATTCCCAACTGTGGGTTTTGTACGTTTTTCATTGCATCTCCATTGTAACGGTTTCTTGCTCTCTTTCGTCAATCGATTTTGTTTTATAAATTTAAAATATTGTGTTGAGACGATTGAAATCATCAACCCACTTGAGGTAAGTTTATGGTTTTCATTTGTGTTTGATTTGTTTTTGTCTGTATTGGCCATAATTTTTTTGTAATCAAAATTAGTTGACTAGTTTTTTGGTTTATGAACACACTAAACTTGGTAAAATAATTGTATCTTGTAGCGAAAGGTAGTTTGTTACATGGTTTGAGATGTAATACAATAAATCAACTCGAGTTACATCTTTCACAGCTTTAAGAACACCCTCAGAGTAACTACACGAGTACTTAATGTTTGCTATGGGGTGGTGACCTATTTTCTATGACTCAAGTAGTATGTGCACCCAATGAGGACAATCCAAAGCCACAAACAACGGGGGTAGGTGCCAAAACAAAATGGGGTGGACGTCATAAAAAATTTGAAAACCATTGGACAAACCCATGTGCTCAAGACGAACGGGAGCATGAGAAAGAAGAATAAGACTATTTGGATTTTGAACGGCACAAAACTCCAGTTTCTAAGCCTCATTTTTCAGTATTTCTTCCATGACCACGATTACCCTTTCCCAGAAGTTAACAAATATGCACATTGATATGCATATTTTCTACACCAGTACTTAATGTTTTCTATGCCCAGTTTACAACATTGCAAAAACAATCAAGTTAAGCTCGACTTAACTAGATTTATCATTGCAAGGGAATAGTTAGCTCGACTTAACTAGATTTATTGTTGCAAGGGAAAAAAAAAAGAAGAAAAGACCTTGCCAATCTTATAGTCTAGCATTAAATCCAAATATCTAATTTTGATCATAGAAGAAAAAATGTTCAAAAATTCATAGTGATCCATATGCATGTTACCAATGTAGTGTACCTAGAAATCATAATTCCATAAAAGTTGAACCCTAACTTCTATTGCCATTAGGGAAGTAACAAAATATGGTGCTAATTGAAAGTAACTACATATTAACCCAAAAATCCAGCACTTTAAAGAACAAAAAAACGTGCGTTTAATGTTGCTATTGTAGTTTACATCATTAATGTGCAATCATATGCTTCCTGAGTTTCATTTTCCATGCACGAATGTTTTTTGGGGCACCACGCAGCGGAGTCAGACTTTTGTTCTTATTCTTTGTGTTCGGTGCTTCCACATCCTTTGTGATATCTTCCTCAGTCCATGTTATCAACTTTGACCTATATTGGGGGTAATAAGCTTCCTTCTTCTGTGCTTCAATTACCCTCACAACACCTGCAAAATAAAAGGGTAAAGATGAAAGAAAGCATATATCTCAACTATATATTAACATAGTTATCTACATATCACCCTTACTTAACTAGATATTACTAGCAATTAATAAGATCATTAATTAGATATTACCTCTATCAAAACCCACTCAACTAGATATATGTCAACTAGATCCCATCATTAAAAAAAAAAAAAAAAAAAAAAATGATGTAATGCGAAAGGTGATCTAGTTGACATATTCAACTTGAAGCTATTAATTTGAAGGTGATCTAGAACACAAAGAAAAAAACTTTCGATTACTTCATTCCTAAGAGGATCACACCCATTCCCAACTCAAATCACCCAACAAGAACCAAAAACATTAGAGGAACCAAAAAATTCATTTCTTAAAAAAAAAAAAAAAAAACTTACAATAATATCCAGTTAATCTCTATGTATATCATCTAGATATTCCAACTTGTGGTAAGCATTGACAAATTGAAGCTCAGATCATAGAAGATTTGGATAAAAAAAAAAAAACACAAGAGAACACTAGCTTCCCCCACTCAAACTCATCCAATTTGTTTGGGAAAAAACTAAATATCTCAACTAGATTCTAACACACGAGCAAAAAATTCCATTTCATTGACAAGGCTGTTAACTAGATAGTACACTAGAAGCAAAAAATACCCTTATCATAAAAGGAGAACACCCATTTTCCACTCAAAGTCACCTAACAAAAACCAAAAACATTAGAACACTCAAAAAATCCATTACAAAGAAAACTACAATAAGATCTAGTTAAACTCAACATCAATTAGATATTTTGACTCAAGACAAAACATTCACAATTTGAAGTTTAAAACCTACAAGAGGAATACTGCTTTCCCCACTCAAAGTCACCCAACTTGTTTTGGGAAAAATCTAGATATGTCAACTAAATCTTATCACACGAAGAAAAAAATTGCATTTCATCCACAATGATGTTAACTAGATAGTACACTAAAAGCAAACTTTGTAGACAATTGTTTGTCAAACATCAATCGGAATTGGGGAAAAACAATAAAAATTGCCTATCAAACCTCAAACAGCATAAATATTATACATTTAATCTTCAGTTAATTTATTTCTTTAAAAAAACATCAGAGAAACCAAAAAATTCTTTTCTTACAAAAAAAAAACTAGCTTACAATTAATAATATCCAGTTAATCTCTATGTATATCATCTAGATATTCTAACTCGAGGCAAACATTGACAAATTGAAGCTCAGAAGACCATAGAAGATTGGGGAAAAAAAAAAAATAAACTGCAAGAGAAGCACTAGCTCAACCCACTCAAACTCATTCAATTTGTTTAGGGAAAAAACTAAATATCTCAACTAGATTCTAACACACAAAGCAAAAATTCCATTTCATTCACAAGGCTATTAACTAGATAGTACACTAGAAGCAAAAAATACCCTTATCATAAAAAAAGAACACCCATACCCCACTCAAAGTCACCTAATAAAAACCAAAAACATCAGAAGACCCAAAAAATCCATTACAAAAAAAAAACTACAATAACATCTAGTTATACTCTACATCAATTAGATTTTTGGACTTGTGGTAGAACATTGACAAGTTGAAGTTTAAAATCTACAAGAACGAAAAAAACAAAAAAAACGTAAGAGGAATACTGGCTTTTCCCAATCAAAGTCACCCCAACTTGTTTTGGGAAAAATCTAGATATATCAACTAGATCCCATCACACAAAAAGAAATTACATTTCATTCACAATGATGTTAACTAGAATATTAGACTAGCAGCAAACTTTTGTAGACGATTGTTTAACAAACATCAACCGGAATTGGGGAGAAACAATACAAATTGTTTGTCAAATCTCAGACGACATAAATAGAAACTACAGGTTCTTGAAATTTTTTTACAAATTTGACAAATTCATATGGATATAAGTCCACCAATATCAACTGATATCGTCATACGAAGAAAAAAAAAGCATTCTTGAACCCCAAAACACCATGTGCGAACCCTAATGGAAGAAAGAAAACATGCAATTTCTTTCATTTTTCAACTTAAACCTACTTTAACAATGTACAAATTTAACAAGGACTGAAAAATTAGTGCTTTTTACCAACAACATATCATTATCAAGCACCCACGAAGCAAAATTTTCAGATTCATACACACCTTTTTTCTCCATTGATTTCGGCTTCTTCCATTGAAGATGTCTTCCTCTAGGCTTGGATAATTTTGGCTTCATTGATTTTTTTCCTTGCTTCATCTTGAACAGAAATGGGTGAGAAGATTTCGTTCAAATCCTTCAAAAATCGCGCAATGTTTTCGGCTCGAATCCCTCAAATGGTTCGTTCCTCATTTGGATTGAAGTTGAGTTCGTCTCCTTTTTTGGTGAAATTGAGCTATTGTTTTTCCTCGTTAAAATACCTTGTTTCGTCTCACGGTGGGCCCAAATGGGTCTGCCTAGGTAGTAGTACTCTTTATTTTTTGGGGAAATTAGCAATAACCCCTATTAAGGGACTGCTTTTAACTAAAATCCCACCATAAGATTTTTTAACTCCATAACCCCTGTTTTAAAAGTTTTTTTTGTGATAAGGTAAGTAGCAATTTTTGTATACCGTTTTTACCCTTTTTTGACTTTTTAATATTGTTTATACCAGATTTTTAGGAAGGGCTGATTTTTTGGAGGGGTTTCCAATCGTGGGAGAGAAATCTTTGGGATATTGTCTTTCTCTTTCTTCAACTCAGCATTGGTGCGTTGCTATCAGCCATTTTTGAATGTTCTTGCTCTTATCGTCTTCTTCAAGTGAAATCAACCATTTTTCTTGTCTTTTTCGAAGTTTAACGAGAAATTATGTGCTGGTTTTGTTTGTGTTTTCTGAGTTCGGCAACAACGATGGGGTTTTGAAGGGTGTTCGAGCATCAAATCCGAGTTTTCATTGTTTTCGTTGCTTTGTTATGAAAATTCTGGGTTATTGACGTAAGTTTATTAAATCGTTTATGTTAAGAACTCCAATTTTTGCTGTTTTAGTATGTGTTCAATTTAATCTTAAGGTTTTTAATGGGTTCGACCATCATATTACCAGATTTTGTGTTCATGTTGTTTGTTTTTTGTGTGTTTTGGGTTGATTTTTGATACAACCAAAGGAGTAGATCAATCATTTTTGTCTTTTGCTGCATTTTTTTAGTTTATGTTATTCACATATGCTGGTTTGTAGTGGTCACATATGCTGGGTTTTAATGTAAGTAGGTGTAATTCAATTTTTTATACTCTTGACAGTACCACGTTATTGTTAACAGTTCATTATATGATTTTTAAACATATTGGATAGTAACACGGTACTATTGGGTTATGTTTACAGTTCATTGTAGGATTTTAACATGTCAGATAGTAACACGATACTATTATTTAGGTTATACATGCTGGTCTTTTCATACATAAATGTCTATGTATGTTTCATGTTTTACATAGTAACACGATACTGTTTGCTTTGTAATTCAGGGTTTTTTACATTTCGGATCAACAATGGACCGTCAACGAAGAAATCTGTGATATTGTCATTCTTCCCAACATGAAATGATCATCTTGTAAACCAAAAAAGAGAAGAATATCTCCTAGAGGAGGGAAGATAAGACAATAAGACAAACAAAATGCAGTAGGTGTGGACGGTTCGAAACTCATAATAAAAAGACATGGCAAAACCAATTTAGTGTGCGATGCTAACCACTTTCAATTGTTTTAGCATCTGTAATCGTTGGAATTTATTAGGAGTTTGATTCATAAAGTCCAAGCTGTTGACTTCATGTGCCATTTTTTTTTTGTTTCTACTTCATGTTCAATGGATGATGTTTTTTTGCGTATGTTCTGTTGGATGGTTGTGTAAATATAACTCAAAAAAATTTAATTTTTTAAGTACGTATAGTAAACTGTTACTATAAGAGATCCTTATAATATCACAATAGGAGAGTGTATGATATTCCTCAAATTAACTGTCAATAGTGAATTGTTACTATTGCAAATGGAAAAAGTAAACAGCAGCACAGTACAAGTGAATACCCGATCATCCCTGTTGAAAATTTGATACACATCAGTACTGAATTCCTAGCATTAGATATTTTTTCATTACAAGTGTGAAATTGCTGTTTATCTTTGGGAAAAGTAAGTGCTATGTACAAACACAAATGCATATTTGTCCTTTAAATTTCATACACTCAATAGTAAATTGTTACTATTACAAATGCAAAAAATAACCAGCAACAAATTACAAGTGAATATCCGATTACCCCTGTGACAATTTGATAGACTTCACTACTTAACTTTTATCATTATGACATTTTTGAATTGCAATTGAGAACTAATAAAGTGCTGCTTGCAAATGCATATTTGTTAATTAAATTTGTACTATCAATAGTAAACTGTTATTGTTGCGATTGGAAAAATTAAAAAACAGCACAATACAAAGGAATATCTGCACACTCCTAATCACAGTACAAGTGAATATCTATTTTTGTACAAATTGACCCAACACACTACATATTGTCCACCCCTTTTTCCTTTCTCTCACCCTTTTTAGTTTTTAGATATGCAATTGATAGTGTCTTGATTGAAATTAGTCAAGCTTTCTGAAATTTGTAGTCCAGATGCTACCTTCATGCAATAACATAGTAAACAAACGCATGGATATTAACAAACTATTATAGTTGACAATAACAACATACTATTTAAAATAGAAAACATGTTAGAGAAAATATTTTGTTGCAAACTATGGTGTGTGACAGTACCACCATAGTATTTTTAAAACAAGAAACATGAATAGCAAATGTATACTAATTCAAAGTATTATTATCAACAGTAACAACATACTTTTGGGGAATAAAAACATGATATCAAATGCTTACTACCCCAAAATGTTACCTGGACAATAATATCATACTGTTACTATTTCGCAATATAAACTCCAAAACTAGTATCATGTTACTATCGTACATCCAAAATATAAATAAAAAAAAAATTAAAAAAAAAAAATCTAAAATTCCAAAGAATTTGTCCAAACGGAACAACAAATCTCACATAGTACAGATTTACCGTTGGGTATTAAAACTACAATTACATCTTCATAAAATCTAAAAAAATGAGAACAAAATCAACCAAAAGCATACCGATTTACTATTCACAACTGAAAATCAAAAAGAAAACATGAATCGCAATTAAATGGAAGCATTAGACTCTTTTTTGGCATTTTGTTTCTTGAAACGGAATCAAAAGGAAACGGGAACCAAACCAACCAAAAAGCATGCCGATTTACTATTCCCAACAGAAAATCAAAAAGAAAACATGAATCACAACTAATGGAAGCATTAGACTCACTTTTCTCCGGCAGTTTGCTTCTTGAAACGGAATTGAATGGTCTTCAAAAGTCTTCAAATGGTCTTCGAAAAGGAACTTGGATCGCATGAACAGTCTAATGAAACCCTAGAATGGTTAGGTGATATGTTTAGAAGTGTTTTTTGCCGTTTTTGATGGGGATTCTCTTCTATAATGTCGGCTGAAAAAATGGGATTCAAATCCCTGTTTTTTAGGATAAAGAGTAAGATGGCACGATCATAAATACTTGCAAGTGTAAAGTTAGGGGTTTTTTAGTCTGTACGGTGCCAAAAGGGGTTTTCACAAAACGTAATTTGTTTTGGGGTCTATTGTAAAATGAGTCTTATACATAGGGGCTATGGCCAAAATTCCCTTATTTTTTTTATTTTTTTTTTCCCCAAACGATAGAAGATCACATACCCCACTTATGCATTCACGTTGGATCGAAACAAAACCTCTGCAAACCATACACCCTTATTGGGATGTGACATACCATTTGATTAAAAAGTCATTGGCCTTTTATATTTTATTGTTGATGTTGTTATTAATTATTGTTATCTTCTTATATTTTTTCTAGTTGGTTTCTTGAATATTGAAGTGGAGAGATGCGAGTTTAGGATTAACTACCAATATTGATTTCGTAGTTTTCTCATTCACAAAAGTTGGCTCAACTGTCCCCTCATAAGCGTTTGTTTGTATAATGAGGGGGAGTAGTTTTCTCAGCAACAAAAGTTGGCTTAACTGCCTCATAGGCGTTTGTTTGTATAATGAGGGGGAGTTAGCAAGGTCCGACCAAGAAAAGTGAACGGAGTGCAACATATTAAAGGCGACATTTAAACACGTATTCAGAAAAGTTTTTACTCAATAGAAACAAATTTTCTACAAATGAGATTGTATTATTAAAGAGTCGACGGCATAATAATGTAGTGACATTTGTTTTAACTTATAAATATGCATTGATGTCCTTTTCTTGGCGTTCGGATTTGCTGCAGTTCTAATAAAAATACAACACATGATATGCTAGCAAGAGATCGCGACACGTGACAACTTTAATACATAGACGACTCATGAATAAAAAGCAGCCATTTAGGCAGTGTTTAGTTGGGGGTTTGAATCTTGAGAAAGGGATATCATTCCCGATTCCCATGTTTGATAGCAACGCATTCCTGAGTAAGTATCATTCCTATAGGATTAAGATCCCCATAAAAGGTAGGTAAGTGAAACCCACCTTGAAGGTGGGTTTGCTTTAAGATTCCTAGGATTGGGTTTTATAATAAAACTTGTTGACAAGCGTACCCCTCATATTTGCAAACAACAAATTTATAATCCCTTCCCATGTCCCCTTCTCAACTCCCAAAACACGATCAGACCCATTTCCCTATCTCTTCTCACACGCAGCAACCGCTTCCGTTGCATCTCCATCGACGGCGGGAGGCAAGATCAGGAAAGAGAAACCGTCGCGTGTGGGTTCAAGCCACTTCTAAGGAGGCGTTTCGTTCCTAACATCCAAAGGCTAGCATATCCCCAAGAACTCATTGCTTGTCGACTCCATTGTCCAAAAATATGGAATCAAGAACATCGATGTTATCCTCAAGAGATCGATCCTGGACTCGTAGTACAGGGTACCGGAAACCTCACCAAGAAGCTACTAGAAGCCAGGAAGATGGCTATTGCCGTTGAGTTTGACAAATCTAAACACCAACACCTGTTTCTTTTTTTTTCTTTTTCTTTTTTGTTTTGTTGAGGGATTGAGGAATTGGCTTGCTGGGATAATTACAAAAATCTGGAACTAAGGTCTTTTTTTATTTTTATTTTTTTGTTGGGAGAACAAAATCTAAAGGAAAAAAGGACACAAACAAAGAAGAAAAAAAATCAGAAAAACAAATTGTGTGATAAGGGTAGTTGATGGGGTTGAATTAGCTTGTGAAAGAGGGGATTTGGGTGTGATGTTGTTGAAGAAAAAAGAGGGGGAATATCAATTGACAGAAGGGGTTTTTAGAAGGGATGAGAAGCTTTTTTTTGTTGTGCAATTTGTGGCCATTTTTGGGTATAATGTTGAGAATAATTTGACAGAAGAAGAAGAAGAAGAAGAAGAAGAAGCAATAGTGGTGTATCTGTGAGAAGCATTTTTAGTAAAGCAAGGGTATTATTGGAATTTATTACATTTGGAATCAATTTCTTGACCCCAAATAAACATAGGTGTGGAAATGTTAAGTGGGAATGCTACTTTCCATTATCACTAACCAAACGTTGGAATGGGAATGTTTAATCACATTCCCATTCCCAAGTAATGCCCCTTTCTCAAGTATCGCATTCTTATTCCTTGAACCAAACACACCCTTAGGGTCATTTGGACGGCAATGCTTTATTTCCTTCCTAAAATCCTTAAAGAACGATCATGGAAGGCTTTCTCAAGGTCAATGGTGCCAAACCCTCCCTTGCCTCCTCTCTCTCTCGCAACTTCGCTTGGCCGCCGGCAACTGACACTGCAAGAATCTCTACTTCGAAACCTCACTTAGCCGCCGGCAACCAACGTTGAAAAGCCAACCGTTCATTGATCAGGTATGTTTGATCTCTTTCTTTCTTTCTTTTCTTTTCTTTTATTTATTCATTTATTTGTTTATGGACAAAGCTTGGCTACTGAACATTGAGTAGCCACTCCTACTGAAAAGTGATGTAGCATAATATATAGCTGCCACATGTCACACAACACAAAAGAAGCATGCTGCTCATTCTCCTATTCTAATTTCTTCCTTTTAATTTTTTCATCAGGACTAAAATAGCCTTACCCCACTTAACTTCCCTGAGTCTTTCTCATTTTCTGCTGTCTAAATTGTCCCTCCCCCTCCTCTCTGTTGCTCTCCCTCAACTATCGATGAAGTTCTCAAAGCCATGGTGGGGGAGTTGTGACGGTGGATCATTTTGCTTCTAGATCGAGTACATAGCTTCAAAACCCAGTTTGCTAGAGCCAATCTTCAGCTGTTTGCTCGAGTCACATGTATATATATACCCATAATCATTACAATCTTGAGAATCCAAATAATGGAGAGATCGAAAAAAGAATACAAATTCCGAAAATCATTACAATCTTGAGAGCCCAAACAATGGAGGAAAAAATGAAAACATGATAAAAAGCAATGTTCATAGGGCAACTAACCATGACACCTCAATCCAACACATTTTGAGAAATAATAAAAGAATTTTAATAACAACAATAGAAGATGACTTACAAATAAAATAAACCCATATTTACCTTCTCTTCCTTCGATCTCTGAATCCACACAATAAACCCAAATTTGGCGGTGGGAGATGGTTGAGAATTATTTCCTTCTTTTTTTTTTTCTTTTTTTTTTTTGTTCTTTTTAATAACGTTTGTGGAGAGAGAGGGATGTATAAGTGGGATTCCAGTTGCGGGTTATAAAAATGGAGTGGATTGAACAGAGAAAAGAGTAGAAAAACAGAGATTTTGGACATGTTTGGATAAAGAAAAGTAAATTGGAGTGGGGAGTGGGGGTATTTTGGTCTCAAAGAAGAAATGAGATAACTGCGTTACAGTGATCACGAGCAACATGTTTCTTTTCTCTAAAACTCAGGACGTGTGGCAGTATAATGACATGCCACGTCATTTTTCGGTAGGAATGGCTACTCAATGTTCAGTAACCAAGCTTTATCCGAAAGTAAATGCCTATTCTTCCGTCCTGGCCATGCATGTTGAAAACACTCACCAAGCATTTTCAAGAATCCCAACAGCCACGGACACCATTCCACATATTATTATTATTACGGGTAATTGAGCACACGTGATGCGTGTGCAATACATTTTTTCAAATTTTCACTACATCAGTGGAACTGCTATATTAGTTTTCAAGTTTTTAAACCACATGTGTGTGTCAGTGTGTGTGAAAGAATTAAGGGGAAACATATTGTGGTGGGTTTTTCAAAGTTAATAAAATTATTAAATCGTTTCTTAATTTTATTAACTTATAAGGGTATTTTAGTATTTTCCAGTGTAGTCTAACCACAAAGAAAATTGAGTAGTATAGATTATTTTAAAAAAATTTGGGCTGTGGAAGATGTCAATGGTCATATAGTGCCTTTTTTTTGGAGGTTTTGTTGAGTTGGTGCTGGGTGGATTTCAACTTAAATATGTTTGGTTTAAACGAGATTGATATGTTGCTGTCTACGGAATTTTATTTTTAAAGATGTCTAGGTTGTTGAATGGCACTGTCAAGGTTTCATATATGTACTATATGTTACAGGAAATTGCTACAGAGTCCAATTTTTTGCTAAAATTAAGTTGTTCAAAACATGAATAAATTTTGATAATTACATTAACTATTACAAAAGGACATGTTAATTACTAGGTTTAGATTTTTTATCTTAAATATGTTTGGCTTAAGAAAGTAAATGCCTATTCTTCCGTTCGGGTCATGTTGAAAACACTCACCAAGCATTTTCAAGAATCCCACCAGCCTCCGACACCACTCCAAATATTATCATTATTACTGGTAATTGAGCACACAAGCATTGCGTGTGCAACATGTTTTTTCAAATTTTCACTACATCAGTGGAATTGTTATGTTAGTTTCCAAGTTTTTAAACCGCATGTGTGTGTCAGTGTGTGTAAGAGAATTGAGGGGAAACAGGTTGGGGTGGGTTTTTTAAAGTTGGTAAAATTACTAAATCATTTCTTAATTTTATTAACTTATAAGAGTATTTTTGTATTTTCAGGTGCAGTCCAACCACAAGGAAAATTGACTTCATATAGTAGTATAGATTATTTTAAAAAGATTTGGGCTGTGGAAGATGGTCAATGGTTAAATAGTGTGCCCTTTTTTTTTTTTTTTTGGAGGTTTTGCTGAGTTGGTGCTGGGTGGATTTCAACTTAAATATGTTTGCTTTAAACGAGGTTGATATGTTGCTGTCTACGGAATTTTAGTGTTTAAAGATGTCTAGGTTGTTGAATGGCACTGTCAAGGTTTCATATATGTACTATATGTTACAGGAAATTGCTACAGAGTCCAATTTTTTGCTAAAATTAAGTTGTTCAAAACATGAATAAATTTTGATAATTACATTAACTATTACAAAAGGACATGTTAATTACTAGGTTTAGATTTATCTACATACCCCCTCCACGAACATACGTTTAATTCATTTTCCTTTCCAATTGAGTATTTTTTTTAAAATAATAATAATAATAAAATAATGATCATACAAGGGTATGATCATAATTGGATAAGTAAAATTGATTATTACAAAGCACCTCATTGTCCTTTTTCCCCCCTTAAAACTCCTCATTCATAATTTTTGTAAATAAAAATTCAAGAGAAAATCAAAACAAATACGAATGGAGCCGCAAAATAAAAACACAAAGAAGTTAGGCATTTAAATAGGGTTGAGCTGCGGTTGGCCCAAATTCAGCCAAAGCCTGGAGGCTATAGCCCAATCTTAGTCGCCTAATTAGTCCAGGCTAGCCCAAGTCAACGGTAAACAGGTTCTCACTATATCATTTGTTGAATACCCCACACGCTCACTCTCTATCTATATCTATATATCTATATTTATATTTTTTATTTTTTATTTTTTCATACTACCTATAAAAAGATGAATGTGAGAAAAACTTTTGATTGACTAATATATCTTTATTTTAATTTTTAAATACATAACTACCCTTCTACATATATAGGAAATATAGTAATATAAAACACATTCCTTAATAAGAATTTTAAGGAAACTATAATTCGTATAATAATTAAATAAAACCAAATCCAAATAGGAATTCTAAGAAAACAGAAACTATAATTCGTAAAACCCTAACAATGTTAACATATAAATATAAATAGAAATAAATTATAAAAATCATAAAACCCTAACACACAAAAAAAAAAAAAACAACTACTACTTCCTTCTTCTGTGTCTTATATATGCCTTCATTGCGTCTCCTTTCTTCTGATGCTTTGTCTGCTATGTAGTTTTCAATAAACTTGACTCAATGAATAAGTTATTTGTTAAGATTCTTGATAGTTACGTGTCATTATGTATTAGCATTTCTTTCCCAATCATTTGATATACATGGACTAAAACCTTCTACGGAAGTAATAAATAATTTCTTAACATCTCAAATCTTTACACTTGATATGGATTAAATGTTAAAGAACAAATGACCGCATAACCTTCCTTAAGTAAATAATATTTATATTTAATTGATATGGACAATATTGAGGAGCTAATTACCACTAGATAAGGGGCTATGGACAATATTGAGGAGATAATTACCACTAGATAAGGGGTTATGCTACATGAAAAGGGTCAATCCCTATTCAAGCTAAAAAGATCTTGGGAAGCATCGATCTTTTATATGTTTATTTAGGAAAAATAATTAATGATCTTTAAATCATTTTATTGTTGACAAAAAATCAACGTGCAATGCACGTGTGCAACATCCCTTAGCTTTTTGGAGTTTTTTAGATTGTTAATTGTGAAGGTTCGAACATAGTTTTTTTTTTTGGTCAAACATTCCTGAATACTAGAACCTTTTTTTTTTTCCTTCTCAATAAAATCGTTACCTATGGGGAAAAAAAAGGCCCAAAATTTTAGAGTATTGCGTCATCATTGCTTCATCAATGACAAGAAAATAAGATCTATATTAATCTTATGAGCTACCTAATCACCATTATACAATCATGTTGATGTGTGATTGTATGATTTTAACTTTTTTCCTATTTTACCTTTAATTTAGAAAAAATCCATATAAGTTATGCAAACTTCTGCATGTCAAGCAATATTCTTTGAAGTCTAAACCTTTTTTGGAGTTGGTGCTGCATGGATTTCAACTTAAATGTGTTTGGTTTAAATGAGCTTGATATTTTGCACATATTTTTTTATTTATTAATCATAGATTTGGCCATTCTCAAAATCTTTTTAGCCCTTTAAATTTATTACCTCATTTATATATATATATATATATATATAGAGAGAGAGAGAGAGAGAGAGAGCATTGTTTAAACCAGATATCCCATACTATCACAGCCATTTGTGATCGAACAGGATAGTCTAGGATGTCCCACACTTAAATAACCATTACACACACACACACATATATAGCCTTTCCATGTAAGCATTCTATCTCAAAATCAAGTTGATTTGGGATTGATTATTATTTAATCCAAAACGTGCATTTTTTAATTAATAACAATCATTTATTTATGAACATTTTAAATGAAATTACTCTTAATCTTAGTTCAACTTTATTTTTGGTATATATGACTAACATATGAATCAAATTTAATCGGGCAGTTAGTTTGGCCAAAAGAGTTTTAGAGTGCCCTTGATACAATTTTGCATCCGGTGCACCTGAAAATAGAAGAACTGATATATATATTTTTCCAACCTTTTTTTTTTACATGCAAATTTCCTCGTTTTTTCTTTATTTATATTTTATTTTCACCCCATATTTTCTTAAATATTTTCATAATTTTCTTTAGTCTTTTCTCATTGTAATTATTCTTTTCATTTATTTATATACATGAGCAATGCTATATAGCCCAATTTTTTTTATCCAAATCTACTTACTCAAATGAAGTGGTAACATGATAAATCAATTTTTAATTTTTTTTTTTTTGGGCAAATCAATTAAAAATTTAGTTGAAAAAATAATTGTCTTTAATGAGAAAATCTGATAACTACCACATTAGTTGGACAAAAAATTTAAGCCTTTTGCTTAAATATATTATTATTATTTGATTATCAATGAAAAATAAAATAAAATAAAATAATCTAATGTATTAGATGAATGTGTTGGATTGATGAGTTATATGCATTTAACATGGGAGTTGTCATCTAAGAAGGATAGTTAGGGTATTTTAAAAAAATTGAGCTATGACATCACTTTTTTTCAACAGACCAGTTGATGGCTGTGAGAGGGAGGGGTCTCTTTGTAGTTTATTTTGTAAATAGTGGGTGTTAATATCGTTTCAGAAATGTGGAGGGGTCTATTTGTAATTGTCAGATACTAGAGGGGGTCTTAATGTAATTTATCCTTTTTTTACTATTCTTACAAAATAGGATAAATTACATTTATACCCCTAGTTTTTGAAAATTATAGATGCACCCCTTCTCTTTTCTAAAATTACACTACAATCCCCTACTTTAGTAAATAAATTACAAACACACCCCCTCATCATAACAGCTGATTATAACTACATCTTATTCTGATGACGTTACACTTAAATTTTTTGAAAATGCCAAAATTACTCTCATATTCTTACTGATGATCTCACCTTCCTTTCATTTCTTTTAGGTATATAATTCCAGACACATGCTATGTCATTATATTCATTGCATTAACATAAATTTAATTAAAAATATGTTAAAATAAATTAAACCACGTGTCCATGGTATTTCATGTAACTCTTTACACAAGCATTCATGCGTCTAGAAGATATTTTATAGGGTAAATTAGATTTAGTCCCCTTATAATATCTGATAATTATAGATACACCCCTTCTTATTTATGAAATTACATTGCCACCCTCCTCTTATGATGATGAGCTCAACAGGGTCAACAAAATAGGTAAAATGACATAAATGCCCATAAATTCAAGCAATGGAGACAATGAATTGGAGGTGGCTTGGTGGGAGATCAACAACCTTCCATGAAGTAGCTTTGTACTTGGAAATTAATTTTTGTCAAATATTCTGCTAATTAATTCGCTTCTTTTTTTTTTTTTTTTGGCTAAGTAATCGTCCTATTCTTCCTGCAAAAGAAATGTACGACATAAAGTAAAGTTTAAGAGCAGGAAATAAATGAATTAAGTATAAAAAAAGACTACAAAATAGAAGGGTATAATAAGGCATGCTAGTTCTAGACATCAATATTGCCCCTGCAAATCACACATGAAAATAATAGATGAAAATAAAATGAATGTACCCTCAGCAATGTGTTGGGGGACCCATTGCTTCTCCTCTCCTTCTTCTTCGTCTTCTCCCAAATTGTCCTGATCTCATCATAATTTTATGATTAAGTAGTTTTTTTTTTCTTTGAAAAAAAATAGAATTGATGATGTATTTTTTGGAAACAAAGCAAAATTGTAATACTCTCCATTAAAATACAAGAATAAATAAAAACTATTTATTTGAAAAGGGAAGAGCGGTGTTTGGGAAGATAAGTCTATTTTATATGCAAGACCTTTCTAGATACTCCTTTTAATGATTGGGCATGTCTATCCAACAATTGTCAACACATTGATAGTCGCATCCCCTATTCATTGCAAAGAATTACTCAAAAAAATAGTTAAAGATAAAGAGCATGCGCTATACGAGTGCCAACCTTCGCCTAATACAAATAATTCTGCAACATAAATATGGATACAAACATACATCAAGAGTAACATTGCATAGGTGTGGGGCAATGCATGTCCTATCATAATAACAACCTTCTGTCCATCGAAATTTAATAAAGAAGATGCCACACAGGTTGATCATGACTTCCAACTTATTTAAGTTTCCCTGCATCTGAACTTTTACTACAGACCTGCCCAGCCTCCCACTAAAATAAATGTGAAAGGGCAACAATCATGGAGCAAAAAATTACCAAATCATTTTTTAAAAATTTTTTCTCTCTCATCCAAGATATCTTACTATTCTTATTCAATGTTTATCGATCCATTTGAGTTATGGGTCTGGCTGTATGCAATTAATGAGGGACAGTCAAATATACGATATACCTGTGTCCTAATTTTTACTTTTTTATAATGACAGTCTATATGTCATCGTGTGAGTATTATCATTTGACACCTTTCTTTTCTCTCTCTCTTCTACTTTTTATTTTTTAGTTATTTTTTTAATCTATGCTCCCCGCTATTATTATTTTCCTCTTAAGTGAAACATCATGTTGACTCCTTGCATATTAATGTATATAGTTTTCTCTACCAATCTCTAACACTAATTTTTTTTTTTTTTTTTTCCTTCTTTCTTGGTGGCGATCCTGCGATGCATATATGGCATCTTGTTTAAAGGTGTCTCCCAGAAAGGGCATAATCCAAACCGGCTTTAGAACAAGAATACTTCAATCTAATTAAAATGTTAAACTACCATCAATTGAGAACATAAAAGCCATCAATGATAATGAACCCCATCTGATAAACATCATCATATCAATACATCCTATGAAAAATATATTTTAATGATTTAGTCCTGCCGACATCAAACGGGGCCGGAATACTAATCATTGCCACGGCATGTTGATTAGCATCTTTTTTACTTTAAAATCATTTATAATTCAAGTCGCTTGATGATGTTACAATAAAAATCTCATATCATGTTTGTTTAATTGGAATTAATGGAATAGATCGGAATGAAATTTGGTTTCATATTTGAAATAGTTTGAAATGATTGTCCTAAAGCATTGTTTGATTTTTTTTCAATTTAAATTATCTTAATTCAAATACGCTAGGGCCATTTTTGTTTGGTTGGAACAGAATGGGTGGAATGGAATCTGATTCCATCCTCAAAATAGTCTGGAAATGGAATGAGATTGAAATCAATATTACGAAATGAATATCATTATAATTCACTACTACTGTTTGATTCCATTCCTATTTAATTATCTAATTCAAACATATTGTTCAGAAAAAATTGAAATGGGATTCTATTGCATCTATTTCATTCCAACCAAAACATGCGTAGTTAGTTTGAAATAAATTAAAATGTGATTTCATTCCAGCGCAACTAAATAAAATGACCCTTATCAGTGATTACAACAATTGAAAATGACCAATTTGAAAAAGAGAAAAGAGTAATAGTGGTACTACTGAAAGCATTAAAACTTTGGGACTGAGAATAGCATCCGAATTAATGGTACGGTCCGGTGGTTGGCGTGAGCAGTTGTGACTTTTAAATGTAGAATGTTGTCATGTTGTGTATTAAATGAAAATTAAAGACTAAAAATCATTGCTGTAATTTTGATTCACCGTAAAGGGTAAAGATTTTTATTTTTATTTGTTTTATTTTATTTTGCCAAACAAGGGGTATTCTAAATCATTGGACCTAAACTAATTCCTGTAATACACAAATCACCCTATAAGTTTATGCATCCAATTGTAAGGGATCGAAGACTTGAATTTGAGACACACGATTTTTGACAAAATTTTTTAATGTAATTCCTAAGTCATTGAATCTTGTTAATTCCAATTATCTCCCAAAAAGCAAACTGAAAAATAAATAATGAAACCATTGGATCTCATGAGATGTAATGGCTTAAGAATAATGTAATACTTGAGAATGTGTTGATAGCATTGGCTGTACGTTGTATCTTTGCATTGGTGGATTATGGGATAGATTGAGCAAATGTAAGGGGTATAACCCCCAACGTATGATACTAATATAACTGATATCAGTACATCTTTATAAGAGTGATATTGAATATATATATGTGTGTGTGTCTACAATCTTGATTTCTTAAGCGATTCCTTATGTAAGTTAGATAAGGACTTTTAATCGTTGCCATTTTTATTTTATTTAAGATTCAAAATGTTTAATGGGTGCTGTGTGGGTAAATTTTATCGGACGAGCTCCCCGCAGAAGAATGGTATAGCCTTCGCGCTAAGAGAACGAGCTGAAGGTCTCGCCTTCGCAACTTGGGCTCCTAACCCCAGTACTGAGCCCCAATCCTAGGCGTCTGGCCTGAAGAATCAGCTCGATCCATCTATTCACCAATTCGTAAATGTGCATCATCACTCAAAACCCGACGTCAACTCAGGTCATGACACCTGGCAATCTCAATCATACCAAAGTTCCGTCTTATCATCACTGTCTACTAACCGTAGTCTAGTAGTTACACTTAACCCCTGGTTAGCCACTCAACCAGGGTCCATAAACCATGGTCTGACGGTTATTAGGTCAACCTCAGTTAGGCTTAACTTAACCCCAGAGGTTATCATAGCTAGCTCAGGTCAGTTCGTACAGGTGGGTATAAAAAGAACATTACGCAGCCGAATGAGGTAGGATGAACAATACCCTAATTTGACTATTGTTTTTTACCTTTCTTCTTCTTCTAAGAGCAATACAGTCACTGACTTAAGCATTAGAGAGGTCAAGGCCGAACCCACTTTGGCCTCTCTCTAATCTCGTTCCTTGAGTGTTGTGTTTGCAAATCAAACGGTGGAGTTGGCTCCAATCCTTCATCATAGTTCGCGGTCCAATTTTTGACCCGTACAGGTGCCATCGCACGCATTTGTCCAAATGTATTTGGGATATGAAGGTCGCTAGCATTTCTCATGGAGGACTCTATTAATATTCCTTATAATTTATATTCGGGGTTTGGCTGCGATATACGGATCAAAAAATGTATGGACATAGTCCCAGGCCCTAATAAATGTTGCTATTTTTGCCCAACAAGTATTCAAACTATGATTTGAATAGTTGGATCAATTTTCGTGTTGATCTAATTACTCAACCATATTGGCCCTTGTGGGGGTGGATACATGGGTAGAGCATTTTTATTCAAAAGGTAATTTTGGCAAAACCCATGCATGCACGGGTCATGGCCTCATGGGTGAGCCACTGGGTCGTCCATAGTTGGTCAATTTTCGTGTTGATCTAATTACATAAATAAAAAAGAGGAAATTGAATATGACTACTCACAATGGTTAATTGTGCGTGTCCAATAATGATACCATTGTCCACAATGCGAATGAATTTTCGCCCAAACCAAAGTCGACCCGAATTCAGGACAGGTTGAAATTGTTTTAGTCCAACTCAACCCTAAACCTATACAAGGCTACCCGACCCGAACCCGCTTAATAATTAATTAAGTTGAATTCGGGGTGGACAGGTTGAATCCACCCAAATTGCAACCCTAAATATTGATCCGGTGATTTATGGGATCGAATCACATTTTTCTCTTAACAAACCAAATTAAGATATACGTACCTTGATCCGGTTTGAAATATATTGTTGGGGGTTATGGTTTGTTTTTTTTTTGTTGCCGCGGGGGGGGGGGGGCAAGGGGGGGCGTTGTCTGTTTGGTGAAACTTCTTTTTACATTGATTTTTTTTAATGATTTTTTATTATCGGGTTTTCCCTTTCAGACCTAGCTTGGGTCCTCTCCATTCCTGCCATGTCTGAATTGAATTGAATCCTTGAGCTGGTGAAGAAAAACAAAACCCAAAATTAAATAAATAAATAAATAATATATATATATATATATTTTTTTTTTTTTTTTTTTACTTTCTCTAACTTCAAACCCCACACATTTGATAATTCCTTGAGCTTGCAAGCGTTTGAAATTGCTTAGATGATTTCATGTGGGATAGTTGATGGTCTGTTATTACTTCGCAATGACGGTCTAATTCAGGCAGTCATTGCCAGAATCGACACTAACATTATTAAAAAGCGATAATTTTCTGGATTAGTGTGTCATGATGATCTAATTCAGGTAGTCATTATGTACGCATGGGTACGTTTGCAAAAAACTGAGAGGAATTATGGTGCTTGATTGGTGGTTTAACCTAGGGTTGGAAATTGCTTAACCCGGCCTGAACCGAACCAAGCCGTAAGCAATTCAACAAAACTCAAGTTTGAAAGAGCTAGTAGTGCTCTTTGCATCAACCTCTATTACAAAACTATGTGTTGACACTATTTTTTTGTCATGTAAATTAGTACAGAGAGTTTAAGGAAATAGCATTTACTAGTTAGAAATTTTACCTTTTTTTACTCCCAAGCACGTTACAAAGACATTAAGTCAAAAATCACGTGCATGCTTGTTTATTAGAGTGCATTCTAAAAAAATACGCCATATATATTTAGATGCAATCAAGATTAATTGAGAGAAAGCAACTTTGACATTAACATTTCGGATCTACTGTGTCCGAGGAGTAGCATCCCAATTAATGCTTCATTTGGCTGGTTGGTTGTTGGCTGTTGTGCCATATCGTTCAGATGTGGCCTTTAAATGCAAGATGTTTGCGTACTTACGAGGCAATTGAGGGCTCATATATGTATGTAAGAAGCCTTAAGTCCCTAGGCTTCCGACAAAAAAAATATATGCTCTCCCAATAGCAACGTAGAGCTCTAGTTCACAGCCCATTTTGTACTAATCACATTTATCCCACAATGGTTGTTGTCACCTTCACTTTCAATGATCTCTTGGAGTTCATGTACCAGTCCAACCCTAATTCTATTGCACTATTATTGTGCTTAACCCTAGTGGTTATCCTATCAACCCTCTTCATCGTAAAGCCTTCTCGAAAAGTTTTCTTACTAGATTTTGCATGTTACAAGCCTAAAGACACTCAAGCATGCACCAACAAACGGGCCCTAAAGCAAATCGGCAAGTGTGGGAAATTTCTGGAGTCGTCTATGGATTTCATGAAGAAATCGATGGAGAAAACGGGGCTGGGTCAGTCCACATACTTGCCAGACGCGTTGCTAAGGGAGTGTCCCAATCCATGCATGAAAGAGGCGAGAGAAGAGGCCGAGGAGGTGATGTTTGGGGCCATCGACGAGCTACTAAGGAAGACCGGAGTGAAGAGTGAGGATATAGGGATATTGGTGGTGAATTGTAGTATTTTTAGCGTGGTGCCATCACTTTCTGCCATGATAGTCAATAGGTATAAGCTTGGAGAAAATGTTCGGAGCTATAACCTTGGAGGGATGGGGTGCAGTGCTGGACTCATAGCTATTGGCCTTGCAAAGCAGTTACTCCAGGTGGGTTTTCTGTATTTGAATTGGCCTTTTTTGCCCTTTTTCTTTTTTTCAGTATTAAAGATTGAATCGCATGCATTGGTGGTCTATCTGGTTATGAGGTACAGTACATGGGGTCAATGCCCTGGATCATAATAAGCACGTTCTTATTTGATCGGGACTGACTTAATGAAAAGCTTATTAGTGAACCTAGCACGAATTACATTTATTTGCTGATCAACAGGTGCACCATAACTCCTACGCTCTGGTAGTGAGTACAGAAAATATCAGCCAGAATTGCTACATCGGTGACGATCCCTCCATGCTTGTCGCTAACTGCCTGTTCCGTGTCGGTGGGGCTGCCATCCTGCTCTCCAATCGGCCGTCTGATCTCCGCTCTTCCAAGTACCAGCTCATCCACACCGTCCATTCCAACACAGCTAGTTCTGACCGTTCATACCGTTGCATCTACCAAGAAGAAGATGGGGACGGACAAGAGGGTGTCAACATCAGCAAATTAGATCTAATGGCCGTGGCGATCAAAACCATAAGCATCCAACATCACCCGGTTAGGTAGGCTAGTCCTACCCGTGTCTGAACAACTCTGCTTTCTCGCCAATTATCTAATAAGGTATTTCCACGTGGCAAAAATTGAGCCCTATATTCCCAAGTTCAAAAATGCTTTTGATCACTTTTTCCCACATGTGGGTGGGAAGCCTGTATTGGACGGACTGCAGAGAAACTTGGGCTTTAGTGAGGCTGAAATGGAAGCTTCTAGAATGACACTCTATAGGTTTGGGAATACTTCTAGTAGCTCAGTGTGGTATGGACTTGCCTATTCTGAGGCCAAGGGTAGGATTAAGAGGGGTAATCGTGTGTGGCAGATTGCATTTGGATCTGGGTTCAAGTGTAGTAGTGCAGTCTGGCGGGCATTGAGGAGCGTCGATCATGAAGAGGGGAATCCCTGGAGGGATGAGATCGATCAGTTTCCTGCGGACTTGAGTGACATAAGACCGTGTCCAGAGGATTTTGAACCCGTCCAAGAAGACATTGCCGGGTAGCATGGAAGATGGAATAAAAAACTACATGACCCTGGCGTGCGGGTCATGTGAGGTGACCCGCTCCCAAATTTGTCCGCGTCACGTACGTAACAGCTCTCATGCCAAATTATGTAGAATTATTACGATTTCTTGTTCTTGTTAATTTTCTTCTTAATTAAAAACCCTTTTTTATTGTACTAAATATTTGAACCCCTTGGGGAGTTGGTGTTGGGTTTATTTTATCTATGTTTGGTTACAAATATTATTGCCTTTAAAATTTAATTTTAAAGATGCATGTCTAAATAGTTATCGGTAGCAAAATGGTTTGGGTGGTGTTTCTCTCTCTTAAAAATTAAAAGAAGAAGGTTGAAGGGTTGAATATGCCTTTTCCAATGCCATCCCTATTACAGCTAGATAATGTGTGTGACCCTATAGGCAAACCCATAGAGAAAAGGGGTTGGAGGGGCTAATTGAGACCCTGTTTTCACTTTTATTTCAAGAAGAATGGGGGCACCAGCATATCCCAAATCTGGAAAATCTAAGTTTTTTTTTGTAACTTGAAACAATACACGAAGAAAAGCTACGAAGGAAAGAACTTGAATTTTCAGCAAGAATTTTTGCTCTTCTATTGCCGTTGAAGAGACATTATTAGTACCGTGCCGATATTAAAACGGAAAAGAAAGATGATTAAAATAACGTGGCATATTGTAAACCCTTGGATTTGGTTGCACTATTGAGAGCCATTAATTGGATTAAACTGGCTGGTATTCGATTGGAGGAGAGCCGAACCCAACTATTTATGGATACAAGTAAAGCATTGCATGGGTGTATGTGATGAGAAAATATTATATGTAACTATGATATAATTGATGTGGGATCTCAAGCCAATGAGTGGAGTAAAATGAGATTGTCAGAATATTTTTTTAGGGTAAATATCGGAAATATCATTCTTAAAAAGATAAATATTTGAAAACCTCATAAAATAACTTTTCTATCAGAAAAACCCAAATAGGATTAATCTATATAAAAAAAAAAAACCCCCAAAAACTTAGTTTCCATCTAATTCCATTTTAGTGATAAATTTTCTTGACTAAAATACCCTTATTAAATTTTTTATTAAAATAAAAAAATAATTATTCAAAATTTGTTTACCATCTGTTTATCTAACAAATGGATTATTTGTCATTTATCACCAAAAAAAAAAAAAACAACACAAACAAACAATTATAAAAAAAACATATGTCGGTTGAATAGCTGTATAATTTAAATGGAGTTGGATGGAAGTTAGGGTATTGGGTTTTATGAATATACTATAACTTTATATGATTTTTTTAGATTTTTAAAAAAATGACTCAGAGTTTTTTATGAGAGATATATTAGATATTCACTCTATTTTTTAACCCTATAATTCCACTTTGTTTCTTTCGTATTGGCTCGTGCATGACATGTCACATAGCCGTGCAATGTCACAGTTACATGGAAGACTCATTGTGGGTGTGAAGCCATGTGATAAGGGTAATGTTATTTTACCCTACTTAATACATTTGAGAGGATAAAATTGTGGGATCCACTAATATGATTAAACATTAAAAATTGAAACTCTTTCAAATGTACCAAGTAGAACAAAATGTAGAGCAAAATGCAGGACAATATAATATTACTCAAGTGGCAACGTAGCAAGTTTTTGACAATGTAAAAAGCTTGGGAAAAGATGTGGCACGGGCTGATGCCCTACGTTCCAAAAGTTGTCTCAATTAATAAACTAACTCGGCAACCACTACTGTACGTGTGTACCATTTGCGGGATGGGTCAATTCATTTCCATGATGCAGTGGGTGAGATCCACTCTAAATATAGGAAATGTAATGAATGAATCAAGGATCATAAATATGAAACAGATGCCATCTGACAAAGTCGATCATTATATATGCTAGAGATTTTATGACGATGAGTGATTTTCTCAGTATTCGAATCAGTGACCTAACAATAGCATCCTCAATTAATGCCTTAATTCTCCTTTTTCCTTTTCCTTATTTTTTTTCTTTTATCTTTGGTCGGGAAATTAATGCCTCATTTTTAAATAAATAAAAAATTAAAATTACCCTTTTATTTCTCCTGCCATGTATGGCTGGTTGATACTTGTGTCACTGTTTTATGGCACCCACGATAGGGGTACGGCGGGTGTTCTTATTTTTAATATGAGAAATACTTGCATGACAGTTTATGATTGCATTTAGCAATGATCACTAGCAAATTAAGTCCATAAAAAGTACAAAATTCACAAATAATTTCTTTTCCCTCCAAGCTTTTATTATTATTATTATTATTATGATTATTTTGGACTTGATTTGTACATCATTATAATAACAGGAGCTACTCAAATCCCATATGATCGATGTGAACCATCTGTTTACACCAACAAAAAATATGTGTATATATATATATATATTCTTTTGGTACCATTTAAACCATGTTTTCACACCTGTATGTCCTATATATAGCTATTCAAGTCCATCTTCACCCATCATTCCTTGTATTTCTCACCATTATTTTGAGGCCTCCAAAGACTATCCTTAGGTTATGAAAACAAAATTTCTCGCCATGTCACCGTAAAGCTTTGATTCACAGCCCATTTCTCACACAATGTTTGTTGTCACCTTCACATTCAATGATCTCTTGGAGTTCATGTACCACTCCAACCCTAATTCTATTGCACTACTATCGTGCTTGACCCTAGTGATTATCCTATTAACCCTCTTCATCGTAACGCCATCTCGAAAAGTTTTCTTACTAGATTTTGCATGTTACAAGCCTAAAGACACTCAGGCATGCACCAACGAACGGGTCATAAAGCAAATCGGCAACTATGGGAAATTTCTGGAGGAGTCTATGGATTTCATGAAGAAAATGATGGAGATAACGGGGCTGGGTCAGTCCACGTACTTGCCAGACGCGTTGCTAAGGGAGTGTCCCAATCCATGCATGAAAGAGGCGAGAAGAGAGGCCGAGGAGGTGATGTTTGGGGCCATCGACGAGCTACTAAGGAAAACCGGATTGAAGAGTGAGCATATAGGGATATTGGTGGTGAATTGTAGTATTTTTAACGTGGTGCCATCACTTTCTGCCATGATAGTCAATAGGTATAAGCTTGGAGAAAATGTTCGGAGCTATAACCTTGGAGGGATGGGGTGCAGTGCTGGACTCAAAGCTATTGGCCTTGCAAAGCAGTTACTCCTGGTGGGTTTTCTGTCTTTGAATTGGCCCCTTTTTTTCCTTTTTTTTTTTCCCCAGCTACTTGTTTTGCTCTCAATCCCCTAATCTTCGGAATTTTTTTTTCCTTCCCTTTTTGAGAGAAAATTCAATTTAAAATTAGAAATTATTTTGACTTGGGTCTGGGGCTGAGAAATAAATCACCCCTAGAGCTCACTTAATACTTTGTTTCATTTTTGTTTAAATTTGTTTGTACTTGGCTAAATTAAGAAATTAAAAAAGATACACAGGACTAAAAAGTATGGGCTTCTACTTCTAGTGGTGCTGCGGTGGGACAATCATGAAGGATTGAACGGGCCACCATAAATGACACAAGTAGAGTTCATCTAAAGCGTACTAGGGCCAACCTTGGAACGTTGGCCAAATTGATGTCCATTATTAAAATCGGACTTGCCACCACTTTCAAGAGATTGAATCCAGAGTTAGAGTAAGGATTCTCTCCATTGTAACAGACGGTTTATTGAAATTTGAACCATTCATAATATATGGATCTTACATATTTTGGTGAGTCTCACATGATATGAGCAGTCTAGATTTCATGGGACTGTCCATTAAATGGAGAGAATTTCTTCCTTTGAATTAAGGATGTTCATGGTTTAAGTAAAAATCGAGAACTGAACTGAATCAAATCAAACTAGTCAATTTGATTCGGAATTTTTTTCATTTGGTTTGGTTTTAGTTTGCATGTTAAAAAAACCAAATCGAAAAATATATAATATATTATAAGATATGTTTATTGTATTCTCCGTATTAAACTTCAATATGTAAATTTCTATTTCAATATATTTCCATTTTGGATACAATGTTTAATTATTAATTTTTTAGTTGACAATCTTTAATGCAATTATTAAAATTGTTTTTATTTTTAATTTTGATTGTCATTTTTCCCAATTTGTTATATGTATTCAATTATCCATAATTTGTTACTACTTGATAGAGGAAATTAAACTTAAACCAAACCGAACCAAACTAATATTTCTCGGTTTGGTTTGGTTTTTTTTTCTTTTAATAGTATAGTTTGGGTTTGGTTTAGTAAAATTACCCAAAAATCGAACTAAATTGAACCATAAACACCCCTAGTTGAATCTCAAGAATACCAATTCAACCATAGGTTGGCCTGGTAGATGAGTCTAAATTATAAATAGGTTAAATATTAAAAATTCTATGAATACCGAATTACTTAACAAATGATGACAATCAATTCATCAAGTAAAAACGTGACGACTTAAGTTATATCAACATCCGTATTAAAGATTGTACCATATCCATTGGTGGCCTGATTGTGAGGTATATGAGTCCAATGCACGGGATCATAATAAGCACCATCTCATTTGATCGGGTCTGACTTAATGAATATCCAATTAGCGAACCTAGCTCAACTTACATTTATTTGCTGATCAACAGGTGCACCACAACTCCTACGCTCTAGTGGTGAGTACAGAAAATATTACCCAGAACTGCTACATCGGTGACAATCCCTCCATGCTCGTTGTTAACTGCCTATTCCGTGTTGGTGGGGCCGCCATTCTCCTCTCCAATCGGCCGTCTGATCGCCGCTCTTCCAAGTACCAGCTCATCTACACCGTCCATACCAACACAGCTAGTTCTGACCGTTCATACAATTGCATCTACAAAGAAGAAGATCTGGACGGACAAGAAGGTGTCAACATCTCCAAAGATCTAATGGTCGTGGCAATCGAAACCATAGAATCCAACATCACCACGCTTGGTTGGGTAGTCCTGCCCGTATCTGAACAACTTTGTTTTCTCGCCAATTATCTAATAAGATATTTCCACGTGGCAAAAATCGAGCCCTACATTCCCAAGTTCAGAAATGTTTTTGATCACTTTTTCCCACATGTGGGGGGGAAGCCTGTACTGGACGGACTGCAGAGAAACTTGGGCTTTAGCGAGGCTGAAATGGAAGCTTCTAGAATGACACTCTATAGGTTTGGGAATACTTCTAGCAGCTCAGTGTGGTATGAACTTGCCTATTCTGAGGCCAAGGGCAGGATTAAGAGGGGTAATCGTGTGTGGCAAATTGCATTTGGATCTGGGTTCAAGTGTAGTAGTGCAGTCTGGCGGGCATTAAGGACCGTCAATCATGAAGAGGGGAATCCTTGGAGGGATGAGATCAATCAGTTTCCCGTGGACTTGCGTAACATAGGACCGTGTCCATACTATTTTGAACCCGTCCAAAAAGACATTGCTGGTAGCATGGAGGATGGAAAAAAAATTACATGACCCAACGGGCGGGTAAATGTGAGGTAATCCGCCCCCAAATTTGTCCGCGTCACGTAGCAGCTCTCATGCTAAATTATGTAGAATTATTATAATTTGTAGTTCTTGTTTCCTTCTTAATTAAAAACCCTTTTTTATTGTACTAAATATTTGAACCCCTTTGGGAGTTGGTGTTGGGTTTTTTTTATCGACGTATGGTTACAAACCTTGTTGCCTTCAAGATTTAATTTTAAAGATGCATGTCTGAATAGTTATCGCTAGCCAAACAATTTGGGTGGTGTTTTTCCCACTTCAAAATTAAAAGAAAAAGGTTGAACGGATTGAGAATATATGTTTTCTAATGCCATCCTTATTACAAAAAATGGGATAAAATGGAGCAATTATATAAAAATAACCACAATTTATGGTAGAGGATCCGTTTGGGAGCATCAATCCCTTAAAAATGTGAGAAAAATACTACTTCACTCACTTAATATTACATGATGTGCCAATCTCGAGGTGAACTCATACCAACCAATCTAATTTACTTTAAAGAATTGGGTTACACAAACTATATGGGGTTAAGATCGATCCCCTCTAGCCCGATAGTGTTCGATCAGTTTCATCCAGTTGATGGTTCTAAATAGCCCAAAAAAAATCCAAGGGTTTACAACTTGCCACGTCATCTAACTCCTCCATTCTCACATCTTACTCTTAGCATCACTGACATCCCGTCACTTTTAACAGTAATCGAATAGGCAAAATTCCTTCCTGTTTTCAGAAATTTTCTATCCTTACAGAGTTACACAGCAAGTGAGAAATTATTTTGTATAAGTTCCATTATTCTCGAACCGTGAAGATCGATATTCGTTGATATCTTAAGTTGCACCCGAAGCAAGCCTTGATACCAATTGCATGGCATGGTGTTTCACTGACCCTTGATCAGGGACGGAACCAAAATTTCATTTTGAGGAGCCAAAGCATGAATAATTTTTTTATTTTTATTTTTAAGTATAAGAAATATAGTAAGATAAACCTAGTATCTATTCAATGTTAACAAAATATAAACCATGGAAGAGACAATTTTTTCTTAAACTATAAGAGGACAAAGCTAGCTGAGGCACAGAGCATCACAATTCATAGATGGCAATTGGCGTCAAGAACCCTAAAGTCATGAGATCAATAGAAAGTGAAGATAGTGTTGTATTGAGAAAAAGGGAATCGCCCTATTTCATTTAATTGGGTTGTATACAACCCAATTCACTTGGCCAATTGGACTAATTACCTTGAAAAATCGGGTATACATACACAAAAAGACCATGTTAGACTTGTGTCATTTGGCATTGCTCATGTTGGTATATAATTACTTACCAAGTGTACACGTAAATTTCTATGTAAACTAATTTTGGATTCTTGATACATTGAAATACACCATACTTACCATGTGTGCATAAGTATTCTATGCATATTACTAAGGCAAATTCAAAAAGGATAGAGGTGGCCATGGCCCCCCTAGGCCTCAACATAGGTTGGTCTCTGCCCTAGATCAGATTAATTTGCCAATTTAATTATACATTGCACGGGTGTGTCACAAGCCCAGAGTTCAGTTCCTAACAGCTAGATAATGCGTGTGATCGTGTGTGCAAATACATAGAGAAAAAGGGTTGGAAGGGCTTGTAACACCCCGACTCAAGGATCTAACAATTGAGAAGCTATACACGTGAACAAGTTAGAATATAAAAATTATGAAGACTTGGTCAAAGATCCACATGTATTTTTAGAATATCGGTCACAAGGTTAGACGTGGTCAAAATAAAGTCATCTTGGCAAACATTGGTCTTGAAATGTCAATATAATTTTTGAAACCGTTTTTCTATTTTTTGGAAATTTGGCCAAAAATCAAATATGGTCAACTCTTAGTCAAAGTTGGTCAACAAGGGTGCCATGAGGTGAGGCCCAATGTGATGAGTCAAATGGTCAAAGATGGGACCCACTGGGTCAACTTATAGCGTCCAAAAGGGTGAGAACACAAAACTTGTACATGGACTCTCACACGTAGGATAGACAGCCAAGGAGTCATCCCCAACCTCTACAAGGTTATATAAATGGTTCTTATAAAAGCTCACAAAATCAAACGGGTTTTCATGTTCAAACTAGCGGGTTTTCATGACCCTAAAATTCTGCAACTTTTCAAAACTCTAGGTTATGATTATTTTCTCTCAAATCAAACAGTTACCAACGAGTTCCTTACCCCAAAATCCTAGGAATAAGTCATAAACACCCAATAAACTGAAAAAATTCAAAATATATAAAGCCCACGTACATCCGATCCATGTACACTTAATACATATACATATAGATAAAGTGAGGTTTTTACCTTTTTTTTTTTTTTTTTTTGGTTAAGTAGATACTAGAAACAAGTTAGAACCTAAATGTAAAACACTTAATAAATCGGCCAAAAACAAATTATACAACCCTAAAAGGGGCAAATCGAATCCATAACCAAAAATTACAAGCTATTATATGTCCTTCTTCAGCAAGAAAGTCAACACATTGATTTCTCTTTCTAAAAACATATTGCAACCTACAATTTCAAGATCATGCTAAGAAAGATACGCAATCCTCGATCAAACTCCCACCTGGGTGAAATCTGGTTATCTTAAGTGCACAGTCCGAAGCCATTCACTTTCTCCTCCCCTCCTCTGTCCTTTTTTTTTTTTTTGGGTCAATTTCTTTTCCCTTGGTTTCACTCTCTCTAACCCTCTGGCTCACCCTCTTCGTATGACACGAGACAAAATAAGGGAAAGGGTGTGGGGTGTGTCAGGTGTAGGTGTAGGGTGATGGGTTGTGTACTTAGCCTAGGTATAGATTAGGTAGGGTACTTTTCCTTTCCATTTTTATTTGACTGTCTCATTTAAAAAAATATGTTATAAGTACCGTGTGGGTAATATAACAGAGAAAAAAAAATGATTAAAATAACTTGACAAATTGCAAACCCTAGGATTTTATTGCACTGTTGAGAGTCGTTAACTAGGTTGAACCGGCTAGTTTTCAATTGGAGGAGAGCCGAACCCAACTGTATACGTGGATTCAAGTAAAACATTGCATGGGTGTGGGGAGAAAAAGTTATGTGTAACTCTTATTAATCACAATCAAGAACAAGGTAGAGCTAGATGTCCCTAGCTGCCCACAATCTTTGACTTTGTTACTTGTTAGAGCCTGCACATAATCTTTGTGATTGTCTTTCTTGACTTTGTCAATACAATTCATTTATTACGGGTGGCTGTATGCCTGACTTTGTATATCACTAGTTCTTACAACAATTACCCTATTTCATATCTGACATGATATTACAAGTGGTAAATGTACGTAAAGTAAAATAGGATATTAAAATATTTTTTAACTTCATAATTTTATTTTATTTCTCTTTCATTAATTGGTCAGTCACATGGAAGACCCAGTGCAGGTGTGAGGCCATGTGACAACATAAGAAGTTTTTGACAATGTAGGAAGTTTGGGAAAAGATGGGTCACGGGCTGATGCCCTGCCAAAAATTGTCTCAATGAACTAACTACTACCATTTTCAACAGCTAGCTACTGTACGTGTGTTCCATTTGCGGGATGGGTCAATTCATTTCCATGACCCAGCGGGTGAGATCCACCCCAAATGTAGGAAACAAGTAATGAATGAATCAAAGGATATCATAAATGTGAAACAGATACCACTTGCCAAAGTCGAGATTATACCAGAGATTCGATTACGATGTGTGATTTTCTCTGTTTTCGATTCAGTGACCTAGGAATAGCATACCCAATTAATGCCTTTTTTTTCTTTTTCTTTTTCTTTTTTTCTTTTCAGGAAATTAATGCCTCATTTTTTTTTTTTAAATAACCCTTTTATTTCTCCTGCGATATGTGGCTGGTTGATACTTGTGTCACTATTCTATTACCACACACAATTGGGGGAATGTTTTGTCTTCAAAATGAAAAATACTTAGCATGATAGTTTATCACTGTATTTTACAATAATTATTGGCAAATTAAGTCCATAAAAATACAAAATTTACAAATAATTTCTTTTCACTCCAAGCTTTTTTATGGTTATTATTTTTATTTTGGACTTGATTTGTACATCATTACAATAACAGGAGCTACTCAAATCCCATATGCTGTGTGAGTGAGTCTTTCATATAACTATGACATGATCACGTGGTGTCATAAGCCAATAAGAAGCAAACAAAGTAGGATTATGGAGCCAAAAAATACTTTAACAACTACACTTTGCTTAACTCTCATTAGCCCACAACACCACATAAGTCGTGTTATAGTTAAGTAAGTCTTCTATGTAACTATGACACGGCCATGTAGAGTCATAGGCCAATAAAAAAACAAGAAAAATGAGATTGTGCGGTAAAAAAATACTCTGTAAATTAAAAAAGAAAAAGAATAAAATATATCCTTTTGATACCATTAGAACCATGTTTTCACACCTCTATGTCCTATATATAGCTATTCAAGTCCATCTCCATCCATCATTCCTTGTATTTCTCACCATTCTCTTTATTTTGAGACCTCCAAAGACTATCCTTAGGTTACGAAAACAAAATTTCTTGCCATACCAACGTAAAGCTTTGATTCACAGCCCATTTCTCACACAATGTTTGTTGTCACCTTCACATTCAATGATCTCTTAGAGTCCATGTACAACCCCAACATCACTTGTATTGCGCTACTGATCGTGTGCTTAACCTTAATGGCAATCCTGTCAACACTCTTCACCTTCAAACCTTCTAGCGAAGTTCTCCTACTAGATTTTGTATGTCACAAGCCTAGAGAAACTCAAAGATGCACCAAAGAAACGATCATAGAGCAAGCAAGGGACTGCGGTAATTTCTCAGAGAAGTCTGTGGAGTTCATGCAGAAGATTTTAGAGAGATCAGGGCTGGGTCAGTCCACTTACTTGGCAGAAGCACTGCTAAGGAAGCCCATGAACCCTAGCATGGAAGAGGCGAGAAAAGAGGCGGAGGAGGTGATGTTTGGAGCCGTCAACGAGCTGCTCAGGAAAACCGGAGTGAAGGGTAAGGATATAGCGATATTGGTGGTGAATTGTAGTGTTTTTAACGTGGTGCCATCTCTTTCTGCCATGATAGTCAACAGGTACAATCTTGGAGATAATGTTTTGAGCTATAATCTTGGAGGAATGGGGTGCAGTGCTGGACTCGCGGCCATAGGCCTAGCCAAACAGCTACTCCAGGTGGGTTTCTTCGGGAATTTATCTTCCAGTAAATGTCATTCGATACATATGAGGGACTCAAAATAAAGGCTCATATGATGTGCTCAAACCATTTAACACTTAAAAAACACTATTTGTTAGTAAACACATGGGTTATAAATCTAATCGACTTATTTTATTATGACTCAAAATATATGGGTGAAAACAGCCTTTTTTTAATTTTAATTTTATTTATTAATTTTCTCTTTCTGTCTGAAAGTATATTTGTTTCATGGTCAACAGGTGCACCATAACTCCTATGCTCTAGTGGTGAGTACAGAAAACATCACCCAGAATGCCTACATGGGCAACGATCCCTCCAAGCTCTTGGTTAACTGCCTGTTTCGTGTCGGTGGGGCCGCCATTCTCCTCTCCAATCGACCCTCCGATCGCCGCTCTTCCAAGTACCAGCTCATCCACACCGTCCATACCCACACGGCTAGTTCTGACCGTTCATACAACTGCATCTACCAAGAGGAAGATCAGGATGGACACGTGGGAGTCACCATCACCAAAGATCTCATGGCCGTGGCAAGCAAAGCCATAGAAGCCAACATCACCACACTAGGTAGGCTAGTCCTGCCCCTATCGGAACAACTCCTATTTCTCGCAAATCGCCTGATAAGATATTTCCACGTGGCAAAAATCCAGCCGTACATCCCCAATTTCAAGTATGCCATTGATCACTTTTTCTCAGCATGTTGGTGCAAAACCTGTATTGGATGAAGTGGAGAGGAACTTGGAGTTTGGTGAGAATGAAATGGAAGCTTCTAAAATGACTCTCTATAGGTTTGGAAATACTTCTAGCAGCTCAGTGTGGTATGAACTCGCTTATGCTGAGGCCAAGGGTAGGATCAAGAGGGGTGATCGTGTGTGGCAGATTGCATTCGGGTCTGGGTTCAAGTGCAGTAGTGCAGTTTGGCGGGCGAGGAGGACCGTTGATCAAGAAGAGAGTAATCCTTGGAGAGATGAGATCGATGAGTTTCCCGTGGACTCGCGTACCATAGAATCCTTTCCTTACTATTTTGAACCGTCTAAGTCCAAACAGAAATAATTGGGTAGATCTCTCATGCCAATTAAACTGGGGTGGACTTATTCTTGCTGCATGTATGTGGTGTGGTACTGTGGTGTTTACAATTTACAATTTCCATTGGTAGTTTTTTTTTTTTTTTCTTAACATGATGAGGTTCCTAGTATGCTTAATTGCTTACACACCCGACTAATTCCCTCACACTTGTTAAGAATAAATAACACTCATAAATTAAACCACCCTTTAAGAGTAAATAACACTCATAAATAAACCACCCTTTTTGTTGTACTAAAAATATTTGGGCCCTTTTGCCCCTAGTGTAGACAGTAATTTGGATAAAAAAACAGTCCAATTAATCCTACCAAAAACACACAGCAAACTGCAAGTAGCTTCATTCTTTTATATATCCTGCTTGAAATTGGGTATATAAAGGAATTAAGCTTCAAACAACTTTGTGCTTGCTTGTTGGCCAAATGTGTACATGGGTTTTCTCTTATTTGGAATTAGTATACTAATGGATATATTATTAACTTGGCGGACCAAACCACCTTATTGAACAACAAGATTATGGGTGAAGATTCACAAATGTTAACTCCTCTCCTTATTAAACAAAGAACTCGGATGATATTAAAATAGAAACGAAGAATGGCCGGCCGCTTGTATCTTGTGTTTTTTTTTTGTATTATTAATTGAACAAAGCACAAGAAGTTAGTTTGATATAAATTGTTGGCATATTCTTTTATAACTTAAGCTTTTGGAATTATCTAATTAAGGGGTATTAAAAAGCTCCTTGTTCTTAAGCCCCTTTCATTCGTTAGCCCATCTTGATTCTCCATGTGCAAACCCCAACAAGATAAAAACAATAAAACAGGCTCGAAAATGACGAATTCTGATAACATCTTTGAAAGTCACTTGACCTCGAGAACTGAAGTTATTATGGACTGGGCAATAACATTTAACCTCAATATAAAGAAAGAGGAGGCTACATATTTATAGTGTAATGTGTACATTTACTACGTTGTGAGAAATATGCCCCTACTCAGTAAGGCCAATGGAGTATGTTAGAACCCTTTAATTTCACTAGCTTGGCTCTGCTAAAAAACTGCTCTCTTGCCAAGATTCTCACTTGCCTAATATACAGTTCAAAACTCAGCACCCCCTCTTCAACTGCCTTATCCAATGCATATATCAAATCGTCCATGGCCCCATCTGCAGCCAATAAATCAAGTACCGATTTCGACTCCTCATCATCGGCCTCAAATGCATCCTCTAATTCATCCGCAGCCACAGCAACAACAGATTTCGGATCATGAACTCTCAACCAATTCATCAGCACATCAGCTTCCCCCGCCAACACATTAACTCTTCTTTTCAAATTCGTTCTTTCGTGCTGAAGCCCAATGATCATACTCGTGGCAATATCTACTCGCTTTACCACTTCAACTTGCAAGGCGGATAGCTCCTCTATTTCCTCCTCTGTTTTGGCCTGCAAAAACAGCATGTCATAGTGAAGTCTTCCAGCTAGTCGATCAATAGCCTCCATTTTTGAGGCACGGTAAGGATGGGTGGAGCAAGAAGCCGTGGAATGGATGAAAGGATGATCGATAGAAAAGAGTTTGACAAGGTTGTGGACAAGGTCACAGAGGTTGCACCTGGGATAGAGCCATGTTTGGAGGTAAGGAGAAATGGTTGCACCAGATGGTTGAACAAATGGATGATTAAAAGGAATTGGGTATGTTGAGTTTGATGTGATAAATACAACAGGGGCCATGCTTGGGTAATTTTCATGGACCCAAATGGTGAGGGGAATGGGAGGTGTAGAATGAGAGACATGGAGATAACCACTCGCATTTAAGAGGTTAACAGCAGCGCCATCGTTGTGAATGAAGGTATCGAAAGAAGGGGCGAGAGTGGGGAATTCTTGAAGGAGTGAACGGAGGTGGTTTTTTATGAGGCCTTTTTGTCTAGGGTCGGTGTAGGAGAGTGCAAAAGGGGTGGTGCAGGAAAGGGCGGCGTCGATGAATTGGGTTGGAGATGGTGGTGCCATTGATGGATTAATTTCAGTATGACAAAAGATTTTGCGTGTCTCTGTACTTAATATGTGTTTGATGTGGAATTATGAATTTAATAATTTTATTTCAATAATAGAAAAAGACTAAAAGATTGAAGTCAATCTATGAAATAAAAATAATAAATTAAAGTTTTTGGTTGCTTGGAAATTTCCCTGACGTGAAGAAGATTTCCAAGCACCTAAGATTGAAGTCAATGTACCAAAGAAGCTTTTGGTTTCTTGGAATTTTCCCTTGACCTTAAGGAAGATTCCTAATGAACAAGTCAATGTGACTTGTTCAATGTTGAATAGATAATTTTCTCGTTATAGTATATGGAATCAGTGTAAGGTTTGATCTGCGTGACATGATTAAGTATTCAAATTCTACATTACCAGTTTCTGGGGCACCCTTTTCTTTTTATTTCCATCACTGACTGAATTCTTGTTTCGGCACTTCTCATGTCTTGCTTGCACTGAATGCACATCCAAGTAAATTAGGTAAAGCCCCAAAACCCAAGAGTGGAAATTAACTGGAAATTAGGCTACCCTTTGACCTATTTCACTGTCAAGTAAGGTTTAACTTCACTATTTTGAAAAACAAACACAGATTTCTGGCCGTTGCCCCCTTGTACCATACTAAAACAAGCATCACAATTTGCTCTATTTTCGTAAGAAAGTTGAACTGTTGGACCAACATGCAGAAGCTAATAGGAAATGCTAAAATTTCTAACTCAGACAGAAAATATATAATTAAACGTGAAACGGCAAAAAAGGGTCATAGCTTGGGTAAGGATCGGAGCAAAGAGATTATCCTAAATTTAAAATATAAGATTTAAACCTAATCAATTAATTAACAAATAAAAAAATGATAAATCAAGTATCCAATTTGCATCTTTTCTCAGAGAGAGAGTAGTTTAATAGTGGCACTAAAGAGTTGGGTGCGAGTTTGAAATAGATTTCTCTTCGGAAAAAATACTTCTATTCAAATGGTGACGTGGATAGATAAGATCATGAGCCCCAGCCTGCAGATATATTTATTAACCACTGGATGTCAGGTAAAATAAAAATAATATGAAAAGTATTTGTGCGATCATTAAATCATAATCGTTAATTTGATGATTTTGTTTGATCGTGCGGTTCGTAATCAGGCCACTAAGGCCATGGTTCTGAGATTAATGCCCAAAGAAGATACATGGTTTACAGAATAAATTTATACCCTTCTCTTACCAGGCTACGTTGCAATGGCCCCGCAATCTACTTCTACTAGACTATAATAAAAGAGAAGGTTTTTCCTTCTACAGGACTTTGGTTCGTTCAACATGCTAGCTTGAGCAGATACCACCCGTCCCCACCTTGTTCCGCAAAATACAAATTCAAGGTCTGTTTTTCTATTTCTATCTCTATCTAAAACATTTTTATTATGTGTTACGGTATCGTTTGTGATTGGTACAAATTAAATGGGTCGTGTCGACTGAATCCATAAATTATAAATTAGTTAAGATGAAAGGTTTAATCGCGAGACAACAAATGTTGCAAAGTCTTTGGTTTGCTGTCATGCCATCATGGGAACCTCGTAGGGAGCCAGCAGGGAGGCAAAGATCATGGCTTACTATGTGGTTGCTCATGAACCGGGCCGGTCCTCTTGCCCATTTACCCATATAGCTCAAACATAAACACACCTACTTTCTATATAGTTCTGATCAAGTCAACACAGTTAATATAAGTTCTATTAATATTATGTATGAGAGATTATATCCCGTACATTGACCCAACATACTTCGTAACCTACTAATGCACATGGTATAATCCTTACAAAACATGCATATTCTTAATTGATGAGCAAAGTTGAATATATAAACTAAATTTTGGTATATATCATGAATGTTTTTTTCACACCGAGCATTGTCATATGGCCTACCTTTTTTTTCTTTCTAAATTTACTTTCTCAACTAATATGACAGGATAACCAATCAATTGAAAATTTTATTTAAAGAATAACTGTAGATAATGAGTTGACGTGGCAGCTTTTCCATCGATTGAACAAATATATTTGGATATAAGGAGAAAGGACAAAAAGAAAAAAAAGAAGACTTATACATGAATTACTCGGTGGTAGATCTAGAATTCATCGAATAATCAATGGGGCACATAATGCACGTGAATTGAAAGGAAGCCCATAGGATAAGAGCAAACCATATTTCACTTTCATTTTAAAAATTCTGGACCTTTTTATCCTTACACTCCTATTCTAGCCGTTGAATTCAATAGTTGAAATAATAAATTAAGGCGACTCAAATCTTGAAAACATACGATAATTTGTGGGGTTCAATTCTCTTTCAAGTCACATACAATAATTATTTTGCAAGAGATATTGGTTAGAATAATAATAATAATAATAATAATAATAATAAGAAGAAGGAACCACTGTACCAATTTCAGGAAGTTGTTTGTAATAATTAATTATTAGTGTAATTATTGAATTTGTACACTTGGGGTCCGATTGGAATGTTGAGGCTATATGTATGAGTTTGGTGGAATAAGAACAAAGCATCTCATTTGGAAAATTATCTGTAGCATATACTAATATCTGAAAAATGAGGTCTGTTTTCTTAGGAGCTTGAATGTACTTTTGGGAGTTAAATTTTAGAGTAATTTTTCTTTCAAAGAGCAAGAAATCAAAACATTGGGAATCTTAAGGGCTACATGCCCACTGACATGAGGTTTTTATACATGGCTATAATTTTAATTATAATGGACTGCTTTTAAATTTAGTGCATTCAATGTCCCCCCTTCAACACTGTGCGGAGCACGTGGGACTCTCACTAGTATAAACAAAAAAGGGAGAATTACAGATTGGTCCGGCTATGGGCGAATAATTACAGCTCGATGCTAATTACCACTAATTTCATAGTAGATGACTACTAACTTAACTAAGGATGACTACTAATTTGCATTAATATGTAATTATTTATCCCAAAAAAAAAAAAAAAAAAGGGTGGTGGGCGGGGGGGGGGGGGGGGCGTAATGTTGCTATGGTATGGTAAATTAGGTAGTTGCTAAACACAATAGAAAACACACACACAACATACCAATGAGGAAAGCCCACATATGGAACATAGACCAAAGGAAAGCTTAAGAGTTCATAAAGTTAACCCACACTCAACCTCCCAAAAAAAACTCAGGTATGTGTGTTTAGAAAAAAAAAAAATATATATATATATATATATATATAAAAAATGGTAAATTAGGCAGTTAACGAAATAAATGAGTCCATTATTAAACTCAACCAAGGATCTTGTGGCCTGCAACTCTGCATGAATTAGGGGATGATTTTTGTGAATTTATCCAATATAACTAGAAGCACACTGGGGGCAGTACATCACACGTGCTCTGTGGCTCAAAACTGCACCATTCTCGCTTGAGCATCCTCTTTATCCAATCTTGTTCACAACCCTTGATGCAAAAGTCCAAGTTCAAGCCCCAGCCCAAGTTTTGATAGCCAACTTGTCAAGCTGTTGGGCTTGAAGGGAAACTCATCTTACTCAATTTCAAATCCAATTTTGGATTTTTTTGTAGAATTTCAAATTGATTTTTGAGGGTTGCACCTCAAAAGGAATAATTAAAATTGGGAATCATGCCAGTTCCACCCTTAAAATCCATGTACTACATTTACAATGTTTTCGGTTTTTTTTTTTTTTTTTTTTTTTCCTTTTAAAGGATTTTCCAAGCTTTGTACATTACTTGCAGGAAATGTCAGTGCAGCTTGAGGCCTTGAGCCCAAGCCGGCAGCCCAGCAAATGCACAATAAGATTGTGAGCATCAACGATGTCTATTTTACATCTAAATTACAAAATAAAAATAAAAAATCTACAGGTGAAATGAGTTCACTTTTCATTATTGCCAAGCCTAAATATTACAAAACATTTTATTTTAAATCTTTTCTATCCCAGATGTGTTGGTGGTGGGTGAGGTCAGGTCAGGGTCAGGGTCAGGGTCAGGGGCTGATTCTTTAAAAGCGGTTCAAGCCTAATTCTGCCTAACAGTAAAACCACCAACCATCTCCCACTGTCCTGTACTACTAAATAATATATTATATATATTATTGTTCTCATTTTTTCCTGCGATCTCGATCTGCCTCTTTTTCTTTTCTTTTTTTGAGGGGGTGGGGGTTGGGGCCTTGGGGCATCTCCCTTTGGGACTTTGGACCTTGGCGTGTTTTATAGGGTTTGCCTTAAACTTTTGTAGGCATATATTTATTTAGTTGTGGGTGACTAATGCCTTTGCCGTAAACCCACTTTTTATTATTAGTTAATTTTTCCAACATTATAATGATGCTTAAAATGCGGCCATCACAATAAACTAATTTGGATTAAGGAAATATAACACGAGTACACGACCATAAAGTCACGTACATTGAGATCGATCCATACTTCTACTCCCCTTATTTAAAGTATTTATAAATATTGGGAAAAAAAATGAAAGACCTATCTTCTTATCCCTTGCAGAGGAACGTGGATAATATGTATTGTTTTAAAAGCCAGAATTTCAAGTAAGGCATCACCAAGTGAGCAAAAAAAGAGTGTTTTGAAGAGAGAGAGAGAGAGAGAGAGAGAGCCGGGGGGGAATAATAATTTGTGAGTGAATGGTATGGGTAGTGTGGTCCAAGGTGGATGTGGCAGAAAGAGAGGAACGGATGATGAAAGGGGCGAATTGAAGAAGCAGGGGGGTGATGACGTCAGAGTTCAGACTCTCGATCTCGTGTCCTTCCCACCGACACAACACAACCTTTTGAAAAAGTCACGAGAAACAGTATCCTCGTCCCACTTTCGTTCTCCTCCATGGTACACAATTACTAACGTTATCTTACGGTCTGCCCCCTTTTATTGACTTGTGATATCATCTTATTATTTTACAGTTATATAAAAGTTTTTGTTGCTAACATTATCGTTACGGGGTCTGGCCCCTTTTTATTGACTTGTGATATCATCTGATTATTTTACAGTTATATAGAAGTTTTTGCCGCTCCATCCCTCCATCCATCATAAAATCTTGTCATTCACGTTATAGATTGAAATAAAGTTCATGAATGAAACCAATGGCTTTATTATTTCTCCTAGTATAAGTTATTTTAAAGGTTTTAGTATGTGAAAGTCTAATAGTTGTTGCAAGTCCCTTTTAATTTTTTAATTGAAAATGCACCGACTAAAAATACAATCATTAACAGCAATGTTAAACGAATAGTTCGAATTTTCAATCGTGATTAATACTACATTATCCAAAAGACTATTATTTATAATGGGTGATGTAACAGGTTGAGCAAGTAAATTTTGTCAATTTAGAAGATTTCCTTTAAAGTGGTGCTTAGAGATGGTAACGAGAGCGGGTTGGAACAAGATGGGCCTAACTCGACACCCACTTGATTCTCCAATAACTTTAACTTGAAATTTCATTTTCAATTTTGTCCCAAACCAAATTACATATATCTCAAACCTGTACCAATAAGAAAAATAAAAAAAAATGATTAAATAAATGTACTTGTGTTGGTGAATCCTCTATGTAAATAAGTTTGTTAAACTTGCAAGTAATCTAACACAAAACTAACTAGAATGACACGCGGTGAGCATCCAAAAAATAGGTAATAATTCAATTATCTCGACTCATTTTCATAATTACCATTATTACTAAAACCAACGCCAGTTAATTTACAAAATAATTAACCTAAATTTGTCTTGACTTGGATTATATCATTTCTAAACCCTACTCAATAACAACATGTGGCAAGCATTCAATTATGCTGACTCATTTTTGTAAATATTATTGACAAGCAAGGCGAAGCTACCTTACAAGTTATCCCAAGCTATTAACCCGTGACAAGTCGCATCAATGTTATATAGTCTAGATTTTATTTGTCTAAATCTTCTTAATCAACTGATATGACAATTCAGTCAATTAATGTAATTTTGATTTTTTTTTAATTATTATTCATAATTAAGCAAAGTAGCAAATGCCACATCATTTCTGCATGTAGATCTAGGCTCTCAACATAAAAAAAATAATAATTTAAAAAAAAAAAAAACGGAGTAATAATAAAAATTGAATGGAGTGTTACTTCATCAAAATTAAGTGTGCCCAAGTCAAGAATTCGTGAAAATTTTCAAATCCAACAACCATCAAACTGAAAATCAGGTTGCACCAACTTCAAGAACCAAGAAGCCCAAAGAAACCACGTGGCACAACCGGATAAGATAAGGTTTGTAACTTTGTCGGAAGACCAAACATTGATTGGATACCAAAAAGGTTTCAACATCCAAATGATGGTACTCCTACTCCGTATTCAAAATTTCAAAATACGAAAACCGTGTTATCTCTATCCTCTTTACAAATCTACCAAATTTCGTATAATCCACTTTCTATATCTGCAAGTACAAGTAATCCCACAGATTCTATGGGCCAAAGCTAACGGATTGAAGAGAGGAAGATAGAGTGGGTGGGGTTTTTCTTTCTCAAACTAATCTGCTATTGTCAAGCTTTCTACAATTTTCCTTTATTATATATATTTAATCCAATATATATGTTATATATTATTTTGAATATGAAGGGACCCCACTAGACCCCCTTATTCGTCACATATCCTTGGTCCCCTCACCACTGAATTTATGTACTTGAGGCAGAGATGGAGAAACTATCTGGGAGTCAGAATTAATACCTATATGATAAGATAAATACTCTTATGTCATGTTTGTTTGATTGAAATGGAATAGAATTTTATTTCAATTTATTCAAAACAATATATTTGAATGAAAAAGTAATTAAATGGAAATGAAATCAAATAATAGTAATGAATTATAATGACATTCATTCTGCAATATTTATTTCAATCTCATTTTCATTTCAAACTATTTTGAACATGGAATCAGATTTCAGTCCCACTCATTTTATTCCAATCAAACACACATGGCCTTATATAACAATATCACCATGGGTTTTTTTTTTTTTTTTTTTTTTTTGGGGGATATAGGTATATATTTTAGAAATGCAATGATTAATTTAAGTATCCGCTACGTTAATTATCTTTGGTCCAACTCTCATAATTTCTCTCTCAAGATTATCTCTATAAATTTTATTTTATAATTATTCAAGATGGGGAAAATCACATGTGCATAGAAGATTAATAGGGTGCAAAACATTTCAAATCTTTTGATATTATTATAAATAACAAAAACCTATATTAATAAAATAAGTAGAGGCTTTCTAATTCCAGTTTCAAAATACTCCGGTGGATCCGGTTCTCTACGAGGCAAACCTACACGACACGTTTGGTGTGTGGTAAGAAGAAATTTATGATAGAAAAAACATGGGCAAGTGGGGAAAAATATTATTTTATGGTTGCTTTCACCTTGTCAGCACACAGTGTGATGAGAACAAGGTTTTGAGTATAACACACGAGCATAGCACAGAGACATATAGGTCATTTGTGTGTCTCTAAAGTGCCACCTCAAATCCGTTAGGACTGCAAATAAATCAAGTGTTCATAAAGGTTATAAACAAACTTGGCATGTTTGAGGGCAGTTGTCTATTAAATTATTTAAATTTAAGTTTAGAGTTAAGGTTACTTTAACAAATGAGTCAATCTCAAGTTTAGAGTTTATTTAAGTTGAAAACTTAACATGGTATCAAATCATGTCGTTTCTAAACCCATTTCGTTGGTGAGTCCGTCTTTATTGTCCATGTGATAGACCATTTGAATCTTGTTAGGTCTACACGTAAGGAGGAGTGTTGGAAATATACTACATCCCACATCGATTAAATATCGAGTTAAACATGGTCTTCATATAGCTGTTTGGACCCTCCACTTACAAGTTTAAGCTTTTTTAATTAAAAACTTAACAAGGAGAACGAAACCTAATAAAAATATTATTTTTATTTTTAGTTTATATTAACTTGTATTTTAAATACATATTTTATAAGTCACTCTTAGTAATGTTGCAAACAAAATAAATCATTTATGAACAGCTTGCCGAACAAGTTTGATAAGAATTTATTTGAAATTATTTGTTTACTAAACTAAAGCAAATCAAAATTAATTTCTAACTTAAATACTAAAGCTTCCGAATGGGTTAAACTCAGACATCACAAAGCTCGACTTGACTTGGTTTGTTTACATTCTTACTCTCAAGGTATTCATATTTATATTTCACTTACCGGTCAATCTGTCATAATTTTCATGAAACTTTCTACCACGGTCTGTGCGCTGAAATAGGAAAAAAAAAACTTACAAAAAAACTCACCGTGCGCAAAGGGTAAGAATTGGCTAAATCGAAAAAAAGAAAAAAAAAAAAAAAAGGTGTAAGGATTAGACTGATCGGTGATCCCCAAAAGTCACGGCAATCTCTATATCACTTTAGAATTAGGGAGGCACCATCATTTTCCACAAGAAAAGAATATGATCTTACTTTCACCCAATGACCTCATCATGTGAATAAATATCTCTTACATAAAAGTCACTTTTTTTTACTGCTCATAATTTTATACTAAATAAATTGTGGGTTTTTTTTTTTTTTTTTTTTTTTTTCAAAACTTAAAAATTATCTTGACGAGATGTAAATTACTATTTTTCTTAGTTTTTTTTTTTTGGGTCAAAAGAGAAGAATGGACAGACAAAGTCAAAATCAATACTTTTCTAAATTCCACATTTTTATTAGAACGAAATATGCTATTAAACCTAAAGTTCATTAACAAAAAAAAATGTTAATTAGTCCAAATAACTATGAGATTTGATTTCATATGTATATTCCAAAATTCCCATATCTCCATTTTATATAGAATATAAGATTACAAATTTTTACAAAATCAAAATTCAAAAGTTGGATCATGATTTGCCTGTGACCAAGCAACATTGTTCTCTACGTAAACATCTTTGATTCTTGATATGCTTGAAACACGGGTAAAATAACATGAATGCTTAGGAGTGTGCCTTTTTTTTTTTTGGCCATGAGTTCTCCTCTCAAACAACATACCACAAGTCTTGGAGGCAATAGGAATGTTCCCCAACACTGCCCCAAGTTTACTAAGCTCATCCCAACACAAATTTTGAATTTCGCATATATAAACATGAAATTGTTGACTCCAAAATCATTATTACTGTTCCTAATTAACTCCCTTAACAACCCCTTCCTCGGCCGCTAGTGTTGACCCACAATGTCATTTTTATTTTTTATAATAAATAAATTCTACACCTACTCTTAACCTTCTTCTAACTTTTCTTCTTGGAGATTAATATTTCTCTATGAGTTTAAATATAAGACGAATCACTACATCAACAAAGAAAAATTTTAGTACTAAACTAACATGCCATTGACATTTTTTTTTTCTTTTTTAAGTGTAAAATTTTCATACAAAAAAGTAATGATAATTTTATTTTAAGTAGTACTATAGGTAATAATTAAATACAACAACAAAAGATAACAATTGACATAACTGTCTATAATAAACAACCGTCAGCACTCTTCTCGTTATCACAATATAATGCCATATCAGTTGCTACAATTGGTTCCTGTATTTACCATTTTCCTTTTATTTTGTGATAATAACCTTAAAAAAAATGCTTACAACTTTAAAGTTTCAAGTTAAGCTGCACCTGATTTGTGGACAATATTTCTTGAAAGCATCTATCTACACGATGAGTAACGATGAAGATGACTATTAGACCAATTATTCATTTATTAATTATTCTGGCTCAATTAAATGATTTCTCTTTGCCTCCACCACAAGTCTCTTTCTTCCCCACCAGAGGAATTGAGATTCTCTTCTTCTTCTCCCCTTTCTCCTTCTCCTTCTCCTTCTCCTTCTCCTTCCCTGAAGAAAAGAATTTAAACAATTCGGAGAACAGAAATTTAAGCCAAAAAAAAAAAAAAAATCGAAAGCCCAAAGATAACAAAGGACAAAGCTGAAGGACAAGGAATCTACCCTTTTCTTCCTAGTTCCTTCCATCTCTTCCTTCCGGTTTCCATCGAACCCTCAAATGCCAAAACATCCAAACTTACAGATCCAAAAAACAATAACAGGAGTAAAAAATTTCCAAGCTTTCAACCCCAGCAGCGATGACCGTTTCAGATTACCAGAGACAGAACAAGAACATGTCGTAACAACTCTTTATAAGCCTATATTTTTATAGAATTTTATTCATATTAGTAATTCAGACCCTTACAAAAAAAGGAGAAGGGGATCGACGGTTACAAACCCATATACCATATTTGATTCTCTAATAGCAAGATTTAAAAAAGGACAAAAAAAAAAATATCAAAATTTTATGGTTTATCTTTCATAACTGAAGCTAAACCAGTCACGATCTTAACCCCGGTCTGTGAACTCATCTTCGGCTTAATCTCCGGTGGCTTCCATTGTTTCACCACCGTGGTCTTCTCCTCTTCGCTAGAACTTCCAGACAAAGCGAACATAGATTCCCCTGGCTCAAACCCAGTTTCATCTACAGAGCTTTCCTCTCCCAAACTCCGTCCAAGCTCGGTTGGTGGGATCAGAGTTTGGTGGGTAGCATCGGTTGAAGTCAGTGTTGGTGTTGGTGTTGGTGTTGAAGTGGGTGTGGTTCGCGTGTAAGGAGAGAGCCATTTGGCTCTGACGTACTCGGCTTTTCTCCAAGGAGGAAAGTGCATTCCTTTCCTCTTCAGGCTCTGTTTCGCTGCCTCTGATACGATGGAGATGATCCTTTGGAGACGATCGGCTTTGCCTACGAATAATTGGGGAAGGGATTGGAGGATCGATTTGTAGGTTTTGGTCGATCGAGCGATCTCGAATTCTGATCTGAAGTCAATGTCGATCAACAACCGTTCACCTTCCACGATCACGTCTGTATACTCGTATTCTCCTGTTACAGAATACATTTTCTCATGCTCAGAAAATAGTAGATTGAAAAGAGAGACACTATTTATTCGTATTTCCTGTTACAGAATACAATTTTTCTCACGCCTCTCAATAACCAAACAGACCGTAGAGAAATTTCTGCATGTCAGGAGGAAAAGAGAGACGCCATTTTTTAAAAAGAGATGATTAAATTTCTTTCAATTTCCTACATTTTCTCAGCAACTAAACTGGGTACGGAGATATTTCTGAAAGTTAAGAACGAGACGCCATTTTTTTAGGGGGAAAGAGAGGAGTACCGGCAGGAAAGGAGGGGGATTTTTCCCAGCGAGATTTGCAGATAGAGGCGTCGTATCCGAGAGCTGATAAACCGTCCGTGACGATCTGCATGCAAAAATCGTCTTTCCGCTTGCAGATCTTGTTCTTCTCCACGATTTTCGCAGTGTCCGCTAATAGATTTCTTTCGCAAACGCTCGCGCAGAGAACCAAACTCTGTCCAGAAAAATGAAACAATTTTTGAAAAACCATAACACAACGCACAAATTCATTCAACGGAACTCAGTCGAGCTATAAATTTTCATATATGTACATACCTTCAGAACATCGTAAGCTTCAGCAGATGAGGCAAGGTTGGAGTCGCCGAACCCACTGTAAGAGTCCAATTCGTCTTCGGAGCTATCGTTATTCACGTTGAAGCAGTTGCAGCGGCTCCGGCCACACCTGACCGCAGCAGATTGCTTCTCGTTGCTTTCCTCGATGAAATTCTGAACCATCTTCGCCAAACACACTGAGCTGGGCTCAAACTCACCTGAGCCATCTTTGTTCAGATGCGGCTCCTCGACGCCGACTTTTTCCGCCGGCGCCGAAATCCTCAGAACGCTCGGAAACTGCCGCTCAAACAGCCGCTTGAGGCGCGACTTCACCACCGGCTTCACTGGCTCAATGCGAATCGGTTCTTCCGGTGACTGACAATCGAGTGGCTGGATCTTCATTTGGAAAAAGGCGTGAACCGCGTGATCAAACACGAGAAACTTCCACAAATTATTTCCGATCTCCGATTATGCTAATTCATCATTCTCATCTTCCATTTCCAGAAGCTTAAGCTTGTGCATGTATCAGAGACTTATAGTTCACTCTATTTACTAAAATTATATATATAGATATATATTTCTCGCCTCGATCTTCGCCTTCTGATTCCAAAGAAAATTAACTACGAAGGACTTGAATTGTGTGATAAACTCGAAGATTACTTCAATTAAACCCTAATTTCTCGAATTCAAACACCGAAAGACCCAATTAATCTCATTGATCGTGTCCATAATCCCTCCTCATCAGATCAAAACACACGGAGAACAAGAATTTTCGCCAAAAATCAATGTATCGATTTCGAAACTCGAGAAGCTTAAACTAAAACAGGTACCTTTATCGCCGATTATTATATAAATTTTTTTGCTTCCGAGATTCGCGAGACAAAAGCAAGGAATAACTTCGAAACTCTGCTAACTGAAGTCCGCTTTTTCGCTTAGGGTTTGCAGAATTGGTTTAAAGTTCACGGCACGAGAACGAAACGGCGGTGCTCTGGCAACTGAGGGAACATTCGTTTGCCGAAGCCGCCATTTTTTCCGGCGATGAGTCGAATTTCCGGCGAGGCAGAGGGAGGTTGGAGGGAGAAAATGAAAGCTTTCGATCTTTGTGGGTTTTGGCTTTTCGTGACCAGAGAGACAGAGGGAGGAGCGGGAGGAATTGGCATTTATAAGGTGCCGGTGCTGACTAGGATTAGAGTTTGACACGTGGTCATCCGACGAGGGGCGTAGTATGATCTCGGTTTAAGCAGTGGGCACGTGTCCAGTGTTGAACAACGGTCTGGTTTGTGGATCGGCGACACGTTGCCACGTCTCTGTGTGGTGGTTTAAATTCCGGAAATGCCCTAGGCCTTTGAGGGAAAGTACGAGGTGGTTACCACTCGTGATACGGGTGGGGAGTACTGGACTTTTAGAAACCGCCTCACGATCGCGGCATGGGCGAGTTCGAAAAACGAACCACCACTGTCACTTTTATTGACGAAAGTACTCTCATGAATGGTACCCAAAAAGGCGTCTACAATGTCAATACCTAGAAGGGTGTTATGGTCATTCACTGTTTCAACCTCAAGGTAAAAGCTCGTTGCTTTATGAAGCATAAATTACCTGAAAATTACGAGTGGATTGTTTATTATGAGAGGCCAATTTAGGATTTGGATTTGATACATGGTTTAAACATAGAATTGACGACACGTAATTAAAAAGAGAAATAGAGAATTAAAATTTAAAAGATACATTTGACATTTTTCATTTCTCATTTTTGTCACGTGTCATCAATCGTAAATTTATTGCACCATGCAGTAAAAATAGTCAATTACACTAAATCCGATTCTAATTAGTCTAACTGTCTAAGTCTAAAATTCAGTCAATTTGCATAAACCCAAAATATCTCTTGCTAGTCCCAAAAAAAATAGCTTATGATAACTTAATAAGTAGTTCAATTGTTAAGAGATCCCGTCTTATGAAATAGAGATCTTAAGTTTCACTTTTATCATTTTTTTTAAAATTATTTGAATAAAAATTTTGTGGTTCTCATAAATCTTGATTTTACATCATTCATGTGGATGGTAAAGTCTTAACATGAGTATGAGATTTCCTTACTATAAGTAATAATAATAACAGCTCATAGGTTTTTTCCCTCTTTTTTTTTTTTTTTTTTTTTTTTTTGGACAACGTGGTATTTAAAATTTTAAACCTTTGCCCAGTTATTTTTTTAAACGTGAATAAATTCCTTGTCCTCACTTGACAGTCAACACCCCATAAAAATCTACGATAATAGTGTTTTTGTTATTTTTTTTAATCTATAATATAATATTTTTTAACCAATCTTTCTAGTGGGTTTTATGTAATTTTGACAAAAATGGAGGGTCATAAGTGAATGAAAGGTGCTCGGTTCCACATTCAAAAGAGATGTACTGAGGTTTTTTCTTTGTACTTTATGGCCATTTGAGTATTGACGAATCAATCTCTTTTCTTGCGTGAAGTGTATAACTCTGCTGACAAAATTGCCCTGCATAAATAGTCAAGGTCGTGCCTAAGAAGCCAATGAAAACGGGGCATCAATCTTGGTGTGGCGGAGCGGTTTTAAGACTTTTTTGTCAATAAAAGGTTTTAAATTCACCTCTCCTCGTTTTCTTTCATAGTTATTCTTGTAAACTGTCTCTTTTAAATTTATTAAAAAAAAAAAAACACGGAGATAGCTATTTAATGTTAAGTTTTTTTGACAGTTGAGTGTAAGTTAATCTTATGAATTTTAGTTTATATTTTTTATTTTCAGACTGTTATATATGTGAGTTTTTTCATTTTCGTGACAATAAATGATCACTCACTCACTGTAGAACAAAACATAAGTCGATTTATTTTTTATGTTTTGCGGGAACAGTATTAAAATATCACCATGAAAGGGACCACAATGTCAAATTAACCTAATGTTCAAAAAATTTAAAATAAAAGGGAGAGGAAGGAGGGAGGGTAAGCTCAAAATTAAAAATGGTGTGGTTTTTGGTAAATTTGTAAGAAGTGGGGTCTGGAATTGAAGGGGTCCACACTGGATATTCATTTGAATATTTGGTAACTATTTGTTGCCTGGGGGGGGGGTGTTCTGGAATTGGAGGGGTCCCCTCCCTCAGTATTCATGGGTTCTATTTTGGGGTGTTCTGGAATTTTCCCAATTTGCGCAAAAGCTGTTACTGTTTGTCGTTTAGCTGGGCACGCGGCGCTATTTGGACAGGGACGTTATGTCCTTTAGGATGATGTTATTTTGACGCGTACCAGTACGTGACGATGGAAGCCGTTGGATCATCTAGCGACCCACCAGAGGAAGAATCATTACCCTTTTTATAAATAAAAAAAAAAAGAATTTAAAATTCTTTGTCTTCTACGGGGAGGCAATAAAAGAGGGAGGGGACTTTGAGGTGGGTTGGCTCGTATAAACTCCTCCCCCCTCGTCATTGGTGAATAAATAAAGGATAAATTATATTTAAGAGTTTAAAGTTTGTGATAAGTTTTATTTTAGAATTTAAAATTTAAATTGTATCGATTTAACATTCAAATTATTAATTGAGTTATAATTTGAGAGTTATCATTATAATTTTTTATATTATTCTTATTTAGGATTTTTATAGGTTTAAAAATTCTATTATACTCTTATCAATATTTAATAAACTTTTATATTTTAATTAAAATTTTATATATTATCCCTACTTGTTTTTTTATGTATTATTTTTCATATGGTATTTGTGTGACATGTTTATAATTTTCTTTCTATTTTTATTTTAATTTTTACATTTGTTTGGGGGTAGGGGATGATGGGTAAAGTTAGAGATGGTGAGAGTGATATCTTAGCTAGCTGTTGGAGAAATTGGCCATATATGGTTGAGACGACATTAATCAATTATTAACGTTCCTAAGTTTTTACCCTACATCTCCTGTCTTCAACCAAAATCTTGAATTTGATTGAGACGCTTTATATTTAAATCAGCTCATAATCGCTAATAGGAACCTTAGCCTAAGGCATTAGCAATAAGACTCAGTTTGTGTTGCTTATTAGGAAAATTAGGGATTGAATACTTATGTAATCGAAAAAAGCTTTTTATTATTATTAGAGTCATCACACACGATAAGAAAAACAAACAAAAAATATGTATGGCAATATGTTTTCTGAAATACTGTTTTCTATTATTTGTTTACAAATTATACAACCACTATTGAAACCAAACACGTTCTTATTTCTAACAGTTTTCTAAAAGCGTGTTTTCGAAAAACAATTTTCAGCTGCGCAAAACCATATAGAGCCTTAGTTTTTCTCCACATTACTCCCCTCTTTTGTGAAAATAAAAAATTAAAAAAAAAAAAAAATCCCCATCAAGGTTGAGTTCACGCCAAGAAAATTTTGGAGTCTAGGGAAGGCCATTGGTTTCTAATGATTAAAGAGAAATATGTAGAAAGAAAAGCAAAAACATAATAATTAGATGTGTTTTGGTTTTAGATTAGAAACAAGAACCGAAAAGTGATGAGGTAACTGTGATTAATTTCCTGCAGTTCAATTATGCCCAAGCAATGCACAATTAGGCTTCCTTTCTTGCAAGCGAATTGAAGGAATTAGACTTTGATTAAAGCGAGGAGACTTTGATCAAAGCAACCGGCCAAGATGCAAGCTGAAGGCATTAAAAGGAGCAAATTAAAGCAAGGGCTATCCTTTATTTATTTTCTTTCCATTTCCTTTTTTATTTTATTTTTCTCTTTGGCAACGTAATAATAATAAATAGAAAAATAAATTACTTCCTTTTTAAGATGTTCGAAACCCTCATGCTACTTCTTGTTGGAGATAATAATTTGTTAGTACTTGTTTTCATTCTTCCTTTCATTTTATTTTTATCAACCACACACTTCAGTCTCAAAGGATAAAACCCCCTCCCACGACCTTATTTATTTATTTACATGGAAATCGATATTAAGATCTAAACTCCAAACCTCCACCTATTAACTCTAGACCTATTTTTTTGGTTTTTTGCCTTTGTTAGATAAGCTAGAATTGCCTTTGATTGATTATTGTAGTTCATGCTGGTCCAACTTAGGTTAGAATAGTACTTTCCTCCACTTTGGAGGAGCTCCTCCTTTACTTTTATTTATTTTTTCTTATACGGAGTTAATATCTTAGAAGAATATAAATTTAAAACACGAAACATGAACACATGGACACATATTTATATTAACATAAATACGTAATAGACAAATATATCCATGTTAGCATAAATATGTAATAGACAAATATAAATTTATAAAAATGTATTTATAATTATGTAAATATGAAAATGTATATATATAATTAATTTTTCTTATTTATTTAGACAAATGACGTAATAGGAATGAGTAGTAAAGAGAAGCACCCCTACCCCAAGATGAAGGCGAGTATTCTCCCTTCTGTTACATTTGTAAAAACGAGGAATTTTAGATCGGTCAAGTTGCAAGAAGATAATTACAATTTAATATAAATTACCACTAAATTCTTAATAAATAACTAATAACTTATCTAAGAATGATTACTAAGTGTAATTATTTTCCCCTAACCCCACCAATCTAATGTTCCCCTAGTAAAAGTCCTTGTGAAAAGACCAGGTTTTGTGGGCCAAGCAAGGCTCTAGTAACAAGACGAGGCATATGCCCCACTGAGTTGATGATGGGGGACCCCAACATTTACAGTGCCTTTTCTTTTCATAATAACACGGTCAGAAATTTTGCAGAAGAATTGATTAGTTACTTTGATATGACAATGCAATGAACAAGTCACCTGTGTTGCAATTGAGGGTGCACAGGAAGGTGTGGTGGAGGGCCTTAGTCCATGCTCAAAATGGGGCATGAAGGATATACTTTTGCCTATCACCTAACAGACAGCTTAATATTATATAAACAAATGAAATATTATATATGATGATGTAAGCACCCAAACCACTAGATAAAATAGTTTTATTCTCTTCTTTTGGGTTTTTTTTTTTTTTATTATTATTATTTTTAAATTTTTTTTGTTTGGTCTCCAACGTGGCAAGGTCAATTAGATTATTAGTATTGGGCCCCATGACCATGGTGGGCGGCCCTGAAAACCGCTGTCTGTAGGGACAGTTTCGTGAGTAAGATAAGGGAACGGCTATTGCAACCCCTCATTCTTATAACCCATTCTTATTTTTTTGTTTTTAAAATTTCATGAAAATTATAAAAGGTTTTTGTAAAAATCGGCCACTTGGTTCATTAGAAAACATAATTTTGAATAACTTTACAGAAAATTTTTTTTCTAAAATCTGTCGTTTGGATGACTTTTTGGCAAAAAATGAAATAAATGCTATAAATGGCTAAAAAGTATATTTAAACGATAGACTCAGTAAAAATTTTCTTCTACAAAGTTGTTCAAAATGATGTTTTCTAATAGACATGATGGCCAAGTTTTCATAAAAACCTTTTATATTTTGCATAAAACCTTAAAAACCTTAAAAGATAGGAGTAGGGGTGAGAAGAATGGAGGGTTGCAATAGCCATTCCCGTAAGATAATCATCATCAGGCCAGACATTCAGGCCCAGGCTGGGATTGGGGCGAGACCGGGTTTTGATGAACCTCGGCTTGTTGGTTAAATTGGATGAACTTTGTTAATTGTATATGTGAAATCCTATGTGCTTGTAATCTTTTAAAATATATATACATATTTAATTGAGTTAGTCCCGTTGCCATCCCTGACTATGTGAAATTATTGATGCTCGATTCAACCCCTGTTCTGTTGCTGTCCCTAACTATATGATTATATATGCTCGATTCAAGACTTGTCCAGTCACCATTTTTAGCCTATGCAAAACTTGTAGATATTTGATCCAAAATCCGTTCTATCACCATCTTTAACCATGTGGAATTGTCCGATGATTCAAAACCTGTCCAGTTGCCATTCTTAGGCTATGCAGAATTGTAGATATTCCGATTCCCATCCCATTGCCATCCGTAAGCATGTGTAATTGTCTGAAATTTGCCCCATTTCCCTTTGTGTCCAAAACCCATGTATTACCCATCTTTTGCATCAGCCATCAAGTGTCATAAGAAGTGGGGAGGGGGTCACACACTTAGGAGGGTGAAAGAGACCAAAGCTAAGGGTGTCTTTTTCTATCAAGTCATTACAGGTTGAGATGGATAAATGAGTGCTAGTGTGAGCCCTTACAAGTTACACAATACCCTTACAAGATTTGTGGGTGGTGGATGAAATGTCAAAATCCATGTTGAGGTGTGAGACCCACAACAATGAAACTGAATATTTCTGTGCCCACTCTTCCCCTTTTTTTTGTGCCAATTATTGATATACCTTCCAAATCCTTGGGTGGTACCATTATGACATAATAGTCTAAGCCTAGTAAAGCTTAAAGGTTGTCCTACAGGGAAAATGATATCATACCTAAGTTCACAGGCCTTACTTTACTATAAAGCCTCATTTGTTGGCCTACCCACCAAGCCCCTAGCCTCTTTTAAGGAAAGAGGAATTTTCTGTATTACATCACAACACAGGAAATTTCCTGCTCATCCACAGAATTTACTTTATTATATTGGTTTGAGGGCCTGGTTTTCTGAAACCTGTTTTTCATTTCCAACAAAGAAAACAATGAAAATTACTTTATTATTTTTTTAGGTTATTTGAGTGCTTCTAAAAGAAAATCACAAACATTTTTTTAATTATTTTTAATTCTTCATCTATATTTATGTTATTATAGATCATAAAAACTTATATCTATACGGTGGTGCATGTATTCTAAAAACTATTTCCAAATTTGTTTTTTAAAATACAGTAAAGAATTTTAAGTACTATATTATTTTCAATGATTCTATATTTTTTAAACAAACACATCTAGACTATGCGGCCTGTACTAAAATTTGCATAGCTTAATCACCACTGCCACTGATGAGGCAAAACTACATGGCCACCCACAGGAGAAATTCACATGCATGTTGTTGTGCTGAATAATACCACCTTCTCTCCTAGGTTTGCTGTTTTGATAGTCATTTCATTGTGTTTAGTGTCACATTTTGTCTGAAATCATAGCCAGATATATACATATTGGTTGTCTCCATCATCTCAACGTGGGTCCTTTATCATGGAGTCTCAACATGTATCAACCCCTGGTTTTTTTCTTTTCTGTTGGCTATAAGCAAGAAAGTTTTCATGGGTTGGAACTCATGTCATGTCTGTACTCTGTACTACTAAAGATAGAGAAGAGTGGGGTTGCAAGAATTTCCCTACCGAGGAAAAAAAATTGGGGGAATTACCGATTAGGTTCATCATTTCATGGTATTGCCCCATAAGGATGTTTTGACTATCAACTTGTTTTTGTTTCCAGTAGTTTATAATAAAGTTAGTAGTCAGTTTGTTGAGGCAATCCTTCTGAGGCAATTCCATAGAAACATGGAATCAATCGGTAGGTTCAAGTCACTTTTCAAAGAGAAAAATTCACCACCCAACAAACTCTTAGGGGGAGAGAAAAAGGTAAAATTCACTAATTTACCTTACCAACTTTTTTGTTTTGTGACAACATACATTAGCATTTTCCGCGGCGGATTACGCCGTGGATCAACTGGTCAATTATCTTTTCTTTTCACTTATCTTATCTTTTTACTTTTTGGTGAGATTGCGCAGTGCGTGCGTAGGAGAATTAGGGCATGTTTGTGTGCACACTATTTGTAAAATTTTCAACTTACACCATGTGAAGTTTATAACTTACAAATTTAAATTTGTAAGTGGAGGGATTCAAACAAGTATACAAAGTTATGTCAAATCTAATATTTGAGCGATCTGAGATGTGATATATTTCCAATACTATTATAACATTATGAAAAAATTCAGAAATAAATAAAACTCCTTTTAGGTGTGACCCATACAAACACGATCCCCTTTTTTCTGATCGATAGATTCGGTTTTACCTTATTGTCTATTTTTCTTGTGCGCATCGATGAGTGGTGATTTTTATGATCCTTCAAAATCTTTCTTTCTTTTGCTGCCTTTTCAACATAGGGCAATTACAAGAAAGTTTGACGCATTTTGTACCTAGTGAGGGGTACAAAGTTTGGAGATGGCCCTACACCTTTTGTACAATTTAGATATGGGGTCTTACATTAGTTTAATTAATTTCATGTGATTTAATGGGTGTAATGAGTACAGTAATAAAAAATCGATAACCAAGAAAGCTAAGTTAATACCCTTTTTACCTAACCTTGTAGCCTAATAATATATTAATATATCTTCCCCTCCTACGAAGGAAATGTCTAGGGCTCAAGTCTAGTGTTCTATTATTTACTTATGGAGATTGATAGCAACCCAATCCTTATGGAGATGGAAGTCGGCCTTAGTGATCAGACGGTCTTGTAAATTTCTTTTTTTGGTTATTAATAGGTTTATAAGAGAAAGTGTGAAGTCGAATTCAAATCCTTATATTTCTTGACATATAAGTCTAAGGAATCACTATATTTACCCCTTGGGTTGGAAACAATATCATATCATTCCATTAGGAGGGCTGCTATTGCAACCATTCAACTTTATTTATATATCCCAATTATTTTAAACTTTTTCAAAGTTTTATGAAAATATAATACGTTTTTATGACAACTGGTTGTATAGTCCACTAAAAAACATCATTTTGAGTAACCTTGTAGAAAAAAGTTTTTTTAAAATCTATCATTTAAGTGGATTTTTTGGTCAATTATAGTTTTCGTTTATGTAAAAATGAAATAAGAACTATAAATAGCCAAAAAGTCCTTTTAGACGACATATTTTGAAGAATTTTATTTAACAAAGTATTCAAAATAATGTTTTCTAGTAGACAGTGTAGCCAGATTTCACAAAAACCTTTTATATTTTTCATAAAATATTAAAAATTAAAAAGAATTGAGGTTTACAAATAAAATTCAAGGGTTGCAATAGCCGACCTCTTCCATTAGTGGGCTTTTGTTTCTATCATATTTGGGCCTAACCCAGCCCACGCTGCAATTTAAACACAAAATTCAGTCCAATATAGTGACAAAAGCCCAGCGTGCCCTAAACTCAGTGGGGGCTATTGCGCCATAATCCAGTCCACCAAAAATTTCAGCCCAAATTGTTCTCTGTCCCATTTAAAAAGGGTCGTGTGGGCTAACAAGCCTTTGGTTTGGTCAGAGGTTAACGCTGCCTAATCATACTTAGCCACATCTTATTACTCCGTTAAATAAAAGGATAGTTACTAAAGCTAATAAATTTACTTAGAGCATCCACAATGGATGCCTTAAAATTCTGACATACTAAAGTAATTTAACCAGTTAAAAACAACATGTGGACACTTTAGTTTTGACTAAAGAGACCCACTGCTTTAAAGTAAGATGTGCTCCAATGAAGCTATTAAGCTCCTTCTTTAACTACTAAAGCATCCATCGCATCAACTGCTGAAGCATCCATCTCCCGTTTTGGAATCTATCAAACACAACAAATGAAAAAAAAAAAATGATAAACAATTCATAACCTGCCAAGATGGTATGTTACTGACACCACTAACTGTAGTAGCAAGTTTAACACCTGACGGGTTTAACTCTTGATTTAGCATGTCCATTGGAGCAGCAAAAAGCATCACCTAGCTTTAAAATATAAAGGCTGACACTAAAAGGGGCATTAAAAGCATCATTGTGGATGCTCTTAGGCTCTATTTGGTTCATAGATTTTATCAAGGAAAAAAAATAAAATATGAGGAATTGTACTTTTTCTTATTTGGTTGCAAAGGAAAATTAGCAGAATGAACAATAATTGAAATAATTTTGGCTTAGTATGATATCATGTTTTCCTTTAATTTTCTTTCATCCATATTTTTTTTTTCCTTTTCTTTTCTTTTTTTTCCATGATAAAATTCACCGAACCAAATCGAGGGTTAATACTTTAATAATTTGAAATTTTTCTGAAATTTAAGCAGTGAGCAGCACATATCCATCTCACATTTCTATTTCCGAAACATTGCTAAATTACTTTCTAAATTTTTTTTGTAAACATAAAAATAAGAAGGATAAAATAGTAAATTAAATTTATCCATTACCTTTTGTATGAAAACCATTGTTTATGAGATTTTATAAAATAACTGTTACGGAGTATTATCAACAAGTAAATAATTAATAAAAAAGATATGAAAAGATATGCGCCTAAGGTATACCTCCCTCTAGGCCTATTAGTCTTGAAAAATTTATTTATTTATTTAACGAAAAATTTAAAAGTATGTTACTCCACCACCCAAACATTTATTTTCTCATTTTGATAAGTATAGATTATACTATGCGTTAAATGCTGCATGTTGCACCATCGAACGTAAAGTGTAGGATGGAATGTGGGTTAAACCGTAATAGGAAGGAATAGGGTAGGTTGGGTTCAAAATTCATAGGAGTTCATATCTTTCCACTTGTACCCAAAAAAAACAAGGAAAGAAAAAATAAATAAATAGGGTGTGAGCCTGTGGGGTGGTATTTATGGGAAACGAAAGGTCAGTTTAGTAAAAGGGGCGAAAATTTTGAAATCAAAAGGCATTTCCCACTCAAAAATCAAAATTAACCGCCATTTCGTTTTCCCTCATTTTCGAAACTTAAAAAGTTCAAAACACAGCCCCAAATAAATACATACGTAATAAATCCAAACGAGCAAAAACCTCTCTCTCTCTCTCTCTCTCTCTCAAGCTCCATTCCTTGCTTCTTCTTCGGCTTCTAAGCAAGCAAGCAAGCGAATCAGGTATCTCTCTCTCCATTTATATAGTTGGTTTGAAGGTTTTCATGAATGCTGAAATCGTGGGTCTTTCAGATATTGTATTTTTCTTCCTCTCAAATGTCCTTTTTCCCTGTGATTTTCTTTATGGTTTTGGTGCGGAAAGCTTGAATCAGAACACCCACTTCGTGTTTTCTCTGATTTTCGTTGTGGGTTTGTTTTTGCGTCTTAAGTTTAAGATTTTTGTAACGTATGTAAGTTAACTTTGGGAATTCTTGATATTCAAGATTAGATATTTTCTAGGTTTTTTTTTTTCTGGTGCTTGGTTCTTCAAGATTTCATCTAAGTTTAGTATGTTTATGGAGTTAAAAATTCAGGTAATTTAGTTCTATTGATGGGTATTTGACCCTTTTTTAAAAAATTAAAAATTTAATTAGGTGTGAAAATGGCTGGAAAAGGCGGGAAGGGGCTTTTGGCTGCAAAAACTACAGCAGCTAACAAGGACAAGGACAAGAAAAAGCCAGTTTCCCGGTCATCTCGAGCCGGTATCCAGGTAATTAATCCCACTTTCTTCCAGCATTGACGGTTTGGCTCTCAATTTCATGAATTTTTTGTGAGACTTTGTTTGGTCTTTGTACTCACGCCCATAATGGTCTTTATGGCCATTTTCTTAGTTTCTATTTAAGCGTGTGATCCTATTTACTGTGACTTTCATGTCAGTCTCTTTTGGTGTTGATATGTCTTTTGGTGTACCCGTATGCAGCTCCTCACAAATTGGTCTAGGACATTAATGTAAATTAAACAAAAGCACATTTATCATGGACCAGTTTCAATATTCCATAAAAATTGATTTTTTTTTTTTTTTTTGGGCATTTAATTTTGTGGACAAATGTTTCATTAATCATGGGGGCTCCAGGCTTTTGTCAATAGTGGATTGGTTTGAATTTGAAGTCTTGCCATTTATTGTAAATGTAGGAGAGATGCAATGCTTGTAAATTCTCTTGTTTGTTAGTAAGGGTCTTTCAGCAACAATGACTCCTAGCTCAACTGCTATGTTGAATTCCTTGGTAGAACATTACTGCTTATGAAGTAGGAGTTTCATGGTTAAAGTGATCCTCAAAAGAAGCAGATCACATACCCCACCACCCCCCCCCCCCCCCCCCTCTTCCCCTTTTTTTTTTGGGGGTGGGGGGGGCGAATTAAAGTAAAGAAATTTAATTTTCAAGACTTTAAGAGAGTTAAAAGATTTCTTCTATAGTCTAGGAAGTAATATTGAGTACTTTCTCCAAGTCAATAAATTCGTTCAACTTAAATATTTTCATTATAAACCACAGTAGGATGCTTGTATCCATTGAAAATGCTTTAATACTGCATTTTGTGCTGTTGGATGACATGAAGTCATTTATTTATCTCCATTCAACACTATTGTTGTGACAATGTGGAAACTACAGCTAGAGCATCTCCAACTGGATTTGCTACCTCACTCCCTATTTTCTTGTTCCAAGGGAGGTAGCAATTGTGAGTAGCAAACTTGGAAATGCTTCCTCTCTTTAAATTTGAAGAGCTAGAGGGGGGTAGCAAAGTATAAGCGAACTAAATAAATATCAATAAAAAATTGAGGGTTGGAATTGGGTTTTGTTTGACTTGAGGTGGTATGTTGTGAAAGCACCATAAATAATATTAAAATAATAAAGTTTGCTACCTCCCTTGGAGTGTACCATCTCTAAGTGAAGTAGCAAATTGTGACATGGGTCACCCAAGGACACATTTGCTACTTCCTTTGGAAGTACTCCACACTCTTCTATTAAGTGGGAAATTAGGCTCCTGGGATTCAGTCTTTAAATCTGATTCCAAAGTGGTGGAAGGCACGTAAATGTGTTATCGGGTTAATGCAAAATTGCAAATTGCTTGACTTGCAGCTGTCTAAGTCTGTCTTGTATAGACAATTTCTTAAACAAATACAATTCTTTTGTATCGATAGAGAACATTTGTTGCACCCCTTCGTGCCTCTTTTGATAGTTGTGATATTGTTTTGAGTTTGTCTTATTTGTTTTTCTTGTGCATTTGGGACTTCAGTTTCCAGTGGGCCGGATACACCGACATCTCAAAACAAGGATTTCTGCCAATGGGCGAGTTGGGGCCACTGCCGCTGTCTATACAGCTGCAATTCTTGAATATCTGACTGCTGAAGTACTCGAGCTTGCTGGAAATGCAAGCAAAGATCTGAAAGTGAAGAGAATCACTCCAAGGCATCTGCAGCTGGCCATTAGAGGGGATGAGGAGCTCGACACACTCATCAAGGGAACAATTGCTGGAGGTGGTGTGATCCCTCACATTCACAAATCCCTCATTAACAAGTCGTCTAAAGATTGAGTTGCTGTGACTGATTTTTCAAACAGCTGTTAACTGATGAACTGTGTGTTTAGCTTGACTGTATTTTGTTGGTGGTAGTAGACTTGGCATTATATGTAATGCTTGTGAAGAACATCTAGGTTTAGTGTATTAGAATTGTTCTTATGAACCAGTAGTTTTTTGTTCACCGAAGGATTATTGTTAGTTGGATAGTTTTAACTTTGTTTACTTCTCATCATAATTGCTTGTTGTTTTATGTTTTTTAGGGTCTGTTTTTTGTGTGGTTCTGAATTTGAATATGACTGAATTCATTGTCATTTTAGCTGTTTATGCTTGCAGCCTCTGTTCCTCTGTTTTATATAATGTTTTTGATGCTTTGGCGCCTGTGTTTAGAATGTATTGCATTTGCCATATTTAACTTTAGCTGAGACAATTTTGAAGTGTTGACATTTTTGTGTTGATAGCTTCCTAAAGGGGCTGCAGTTGTAATTTTCCGTAGCATTGTACTTACCTATTTACAAGGTCTAATAGTTATTGATGGCTACAGTTGTGGAACCTTTTTAAATTTTTTTTTCAAAATCTGTCCACACTTGATTCAGTATTTGCTCTGTGCTTCAAAAGCATCACAATTGTTTTGCTTCCACATGATATAATGGTAATGGAATGGAAACAAATGCAAAAATCCATTTAGGCTCTGTTGTTGTTGGAAAACGTTTCCTTGAAAAATGACAAAAGGCATAGTAGTTTACTTAATGGTGGTAATTACAATGATGTGCTTCTTGGTGCCTCATGAAAATGGTGTGAACTCTTATTTGGTATTTTGAGAATATTATTCCACTAATCAATATGGAAAATGTCAAGTCATCTTTTACCCAATAATAAACGAGACAATTTATGAGCATTGACCTACAAACTTTCCAAAATAGCAACTATTCCTAAAAATCTCAAAAGGTTTTTGTTGGAAATCCCTTTCGAAGGATTCTACTGGTGTTGGAGGATTTAGCATTTCTGTTAATTGTCAGTGGCCCAATTGTTTTCGTGCTTGGCTTATACTGTAACTCTTTGATAGCTTGGCCTTGATTATGCAAGGGAGACTAGCATCAACTGTATAAGCCAAATTGCCAATCAAGAAAGGTGTTCACATTGCAAAATTGATGACATTTAACGACAGGAAATGTTAGTGTACACAATGTTTTAAACCCATCTAACATGATAGTCTATGTGGCAATTTCCAAGTTAACAAGTTGGTTAATGTAGTATGCCATGTCATTGATGACATTACGAAAGAAGTAGAAAACATCATTTTTCTGCTTTGCTTGTCGCCGAAAATTCCCCACTGCTGCCTAGCTAGTCAGGTACTTAAGGAATATCATCTACTAAGGTGGATTGGTGTTCCCTAACTACCATATGGTTTAGCTAGCTTACCATGGTGGAAAGAAAAAAAAAAAAAGGAAAAAAAAGAAGCCATACGGTTTTAGTTTAGCAGTCTTGGCGTAAGGAGAAGGTACCTTATTAGAGGTTCAAGACTTCAAGGTTTAGCAACAAATTCAAAGATGATCCATCCTTTCCCATTCTAAGGAAAAACCAAAACATGAGGAGAATAATCTCTTTTTGTTTTTGTTTTTCCCTAAAAAAAAAAAAAAAAAAATTAAATTTATTATAATTTTGTATGACACTCGAGCGTTTCAAAGCACTCTTTATAAACAATTCGGGGGTGTGCGTCCCATATAAAAAGTAGCTCCCAAATGGGGGAGTTTGTGGTGGGATGCTTTTGAGCCAAATCATACACGCAAGACTTTTGAACCGTTTTTTCAGGCTTTGCTTCCATTGTTAGGGGAGGTCATTGAATAACCACCCTAAATTTCATGACTAAACCTAACCAATTCCAAGAGGAGCTTCTTTAAATTTGCGTCCCATCTTTCTTTCTCCATACCACTTTAACCTTTTTATTTCTATTTTTCTATGTGATGCCATCATCCAATGTTGAAACTTGAAAACCCCCCCTCCTTCAATATATGCAAATCCATCCATCCATCCATTTCAAATTAAAATAAGGTGGACTAGTCTATGGCCTTTTACTGTAATAGCATCTCTTTCACTTACAAAAGGGGAAGGTCTCGGGTTCGAATATCAAGCCTAGCAACATGAAAATGGAATTTGCACCCAAAAAAAAAAAAAACAAAAGAAAAGCCATGAAAATAGAAGGGGTAATGAGTCTCCTATGGGTTAGGATGTGGAATTCTAACATTTTTCCGATGCTGTGGTCTGTACCAACCTAATATATATATATATATAAAATGTGGACTAGGTTGATTGTCTGATAGAATTATTGCCACACCAAAAAAATAAAAATAAATAAATAAATAAGGACTAGGTTGCTGGTTCACACCGAACCCATCTCAATTCACCCATTACAGATTAGATCTATATTTATATGTAATGGGCTGCTGGTTGATGGATCTATGTTTATCTGTAATGGGTCGGCCAAGTTGCCACATTGAATACTGTAAATGTAATTGTAAATGCTCTTGTGATTTATTGCTATTAACCAGCGAGTTCTTAAATCCACAACCTGATAGAGACCCATGGATCAAAAGCCTCGGTTCACGTGTAATTTACAGGCCGGGTCGAATAAACAAATATATATATATTTGGGCTAGTCGAATAGTCTTCATTATCTAGATGGGGTCTCTTAGCAGTCAGCTGTTCATGTACAAACAAATACTATAAATGGGCATCTTGGAAGAGGTTTATGTGTAAGATTCCAGCCTTCAGGATCTCCAGCCAAAGGCTTTTCCTAAAATGCTTCGCCATGCTCTTTTGTATTTATGTACCTTCTCTCTTTACAAATAAGTTATTGTACCATTCAAAATACATCTCTCCTCCTCTTCCTCTTCCTCTTCCTCTTCCTCTCTCTCTCAAACACACACCCACCCACCCCTAAACACAAATGGAAGCAAAGGTTGTTTTACAAAACAAGATCCCTTTTCCAACTCGGGCTACGCCGGAGGCACATGCACAAGCGAGAATACTCACCTTTCATTCATGCTGTGCTGACAAAGCCTGCTGATAACGCAGCCGTAGTATCAGGACTCGACACCAACAACTGTTTATAACGACAATTGGCTCGATCGTATTGCCATTAACCATCTGTCCCAGTGTGTACAAGATACAACAGGTCCATTTCATTCGCTCATTCATTCATTTTGTAACAAGGCTTGCAGTTTTTCTTCATTAATTCAAAAGGAAAATAATCACATAAAGAAAGCTATTAAAAAGGAAAAAAACTATGTACACAGGGTTGAGAAACAGTAAAAGTGGGTATGAGAGCTTGGTGGAGGCAGCAAGGGTGGTGTCACGGAATTTTAATCCGATCCAACAACGTGAACTCGTCATTCAAGCTCTTGACAAAGCCTTCCCAAGGCCTATCCTATCCCTGGCAAGTACTCTATTATCATTTAATCATTTACTTAAGGAAATGCAAATACAAAAGCAGTATGAATAATTTGGCAATTATGCATGGAACTCTGTTATTTTATTTTATTTTTTCTCCTGTGGGGATTAGCACTGTTATAAATATCGTGTTAGCTGTTGTTTTAAAAGTTTAATTTACAAATCCTGTCTTTGAAAGGGCTCAGCTACACCAGTTTGATCTTCTTGTTTTGATCGTCTCGTTTCAAACCATATATATATATATATATATATATAGTGCTGCTGACTTGCGAATCAGTCTGCATGTTCCCTAGATAATTGGACTGGTGTGGTGTTGTGCGTGACATTCACGCCCACGTCTTGGTCGATATATATATATATATATATATATGATGCATATGATGAATACAAATGGATATATAACTGTTAATATATATACATACTAATAAATATGAGCCAACATATACTTTTCTTAATGATAGAGCTCTCTCCCTCTCTCTCCTCTCAAATTTTGATTTCTCTCTTTGTTTTTTGGGTAAATTTTGATTAACAATGTACAATTGGTGTTTTGTTCAACAAGGGCAGATTCAGGATGTTACTACCAAATTCGAAATTTGCAAGGGAATACTTTGCCGTCTTCACAACCTTGTTTTTTCCTTGGCTAGTCGGACCTTGTGAGGTAAGAGAAATAAAAATTATGCCTTTTTATTTTGGGGAAGATATAACAAAAATAAAACATGTACATGTTACTCATAATATATATTTACATTGGGAAATTAATGAAAATAAATTGTAGACTAGGTTTTCCTTGGCCTAATGACACCCTGACGCCACTATGCACGGGATCAATTCCAAAAAATGAAGAAGTTGCTTGTTGGAAAGATACCCTTCCCTAGCTAACCTTTAGGTTAGGGCCACACCATTCTCACCCCACCTGACCCAAACCTGTGGCAACTTCAAGTGCTACAGGTTTCCTTCCCCAAAACTGAATAGGGAACCTAATGCTAAGGACTTGCCAACCTCTGTAGTCATTTTCTTATAAAAGAAATATGGACAGGTGAATTTGCCTAGAAGAATATTTACATGGCAGCACCACATTTAATAATATTATTCATATATTCTATTCGGTACTGTATAGCATTCACATTATGGACCAACATACAAGCTTGGGCAACCCAAAATAAATAGAGATACAATGTTTGTATTTAGAAAGGTTAGACAGGGACAAACACCTCACAGATCAAGTGCATAAATTTAATAAAGGCATGATAGCCTATAACGAGGTGATAGTGAAAACATGTGAGTGCCAGCACACACAAATCATGCAATTTGGTAACAGAAGAATTATGTTTTTTGGGGGTCATTCCCACACATAATACAAGAAATGGTTAATGCATGTTTCAATTGGGTTGAGATTGAAATCTAAAGGAGATGATTTTATGTATGTCACAAATCAAGGTAAGGGAATCGGAGCTCAACGGAAGAAGAGAGAAGAATGTAGTCCACATAAAGAAATGCAGGTAAACTAAGCATTCCCCTTCAATTTGAATGGACATTCTGGATCCCTACTAACCTAACCTAAGACATCTTCCCCTGTCTAAAACAATCTGCTCCAATGATTGTGCCGCTTTCGGTTTCTCCTATTCTCTATTGCCATTATGACTACCATCATAATCACCATCAATATTAACATTACCAGTACTATTTTTATCATAATTGGCATCATCATTCATCCTCTCATTTTTTATTTTCCCCCCCCTAAATATGCAGGTTTTTACAGGAGTCGAATTGTGTGGGGATGTGTAGCAACCTCTGTATGATACCATCTCAAACTTTTATCAAGGACTCCCTGGGAATGCCACTCAACATGGTCCCTAGTAAGTAACCTACTATAGCAACAGTTAACTTGGGCACAGCTTGCATAGGTTGCAGGCGTCTGCAACCATTTATTTTCTCAATCAGAAATTCAATGAGTCAATTACAATTTGCGACAGAACACCCCCACTAAAAAAATCAAACAGTATTGATAGAACGCTTTTGAATCAAATGGGTAACAACAAATATATACATCCAAATAAATCAAACTTGAACAGGAAAAGTTATCATTGAAATCAAATATCCCTTGAATTTCCTTTTAGAGCAACTCTACTATACCCAAACGAATTAAAGAACGACAAGATGGAAAATTTTCATAAATGGAAAAGTAATAGTACCTGCACTAGAATATGTAGGCCATGCCCATAATCTCAATGGAGGACCCCATGCAAAATCCACTAAAGGTGCAACACCACAACTGGATCCATCAAACCTAAGTTCAAAATTCTACCATGTAAATAATTCAGCCATATAATTTATTTCACATGATGAAATCGATACCTGATCTCTGGACCGTTAATTGGGTATGCGTATAACCTCATTATCAGTGCATGTGGTCCACCATGTAGTTAAATGAGAGACACTAAATTGTTCTGTTTTCCATGAAGCCAATCATCCTTCTGTAACCCACCCCATGTAATATCACCATAAACGTCTAAATGCCACTCACTTAAAGCACCTGAATTGAACATTATTCAGAGTCCCTCAATCAATCATTTTTTAGAACCACAGACTAACATCATGATTTTTTTTAAAAAAATAACTGAGGAAGAAGAGAAGAATCTATGATCAGTAAACTAGCAATAGTGATAAATCAAAGTGAAGCCCATAATTCAGATACATGATTTACATAATTATGCTGTACCATCTGGTTTGCAGATTTTGATGACATGAGTTGCGAAATGGTATATGGTCAGGAACCTCCAGCACCAATCGATGATCCAGCATTCAAGCAACCATGCTACAAATTATGTAATAACTTCACATACCCCTTCACCTGATTTTTTATATTTCCTTTTAGATCTCCTCAAAACTTCATAGCTTGGCACAGCATGGGAAAGTTCACACAAGATTGCCTACCAGGCTAAATGACAGGTCTCATGTGGGGTCCAAACGAGGTTTCATATGCTGTGTCAATGGGGGAGTATGATGAAAAAATGTGAATTTATATGATATCATAGGTTCCATATTATAATGATATAAAGCAACTAGACGCTGACTCCAATACTTCTTGTGTGCAACATATATGCAGGCAAAGCAAAGCCTAAAAGCACGGTGTTAACTGCTCGAGCTAATGCAGAAGGATGGGAAAAGAGGTATTTGTGGATTAAATCCTTTCCTCCTGACAATTATTTGTCTAAAAATATTTTTGTTATTACAACATCAATTTGTTTAAATATTATGATGGGCAACATAATAAATGCCATATCATGCTGCTGTAATCAATGAAAAATCTGTTCAGGCATCATTACCTTGGATTTAAAATTTAAAAAATAAATAAATAAATAAAAATCCGTTCAGGCATCAGTAAAGTATTTTTTTCCCCCCGAGTTTTAAATGTTCTTTAAAATTTTAGAATAGTAAAAACAATTTATAAATCTCTGTTGAAAGTCATATGTTACAATGTTACAATCCTAAAAATGCAGCACACATAGCAAGAGTACTGTGATAAATAATGTGGTAGCTAACCCTACATTAAGGTTCTAAAAAAATGTTACAACGATGTTGTTCCGGCATCTTAATAAATATTAGGAGGCAAGTAGGGCCTCAAAAAATTCTATTTTGTAACTTCCTCATAAGGGGCCCAAGAAAGAACTTGGATCTAGTAATGATGTGTTAGCGAGTAACGAATTCTGGTTATGTCATGATTACTAAATTCATTCCTATGAATTCAACAGAATTTGATACCTGAAGTTTAGTAGACAGTTACATATTTACAAATTCCCTGGGTTGTTGAAGTTCAAAACTTCAAATATAGTTTAATGATTAAAGGCCAGATAATGGTTGGGAACTCATAGCTCATACAAGCAACTTAGAGCTTATGGTGTCAACTCAATGACTTAGTAAATCCCAGATGAGACATATTGATCATGGTGCCAAATATCACAAAATAAAAAAATAAAAAAAATTTGAAAAAAAAAAAAAATCACCTTGCTTGAGATTGTTGATATCTAGATGCATATTACATATAAAGAAATATGTATTTATTATATGAGCTAACTGCTTTGTGAATAATTCTAAAATAGGCAATGATATATAACCATATCAAAAAATCATAGATGGAACTTGCAGCTCATACAAGCAACTAAGAGGTTATGGTGTCAACTCAATCAGGTGACACTGACTGATCATGTTGGCAAATATCAAAATAAGATTTTGCATGGTAAGCTTGAAATAGGACAAATATAGAAGAATGAATTTTTTTTTTATGTCATAATTACAATTTTTTGAATCAGCAACCATTTTGTAATGAGTTCTAAAAGCAGAGTATTAGGAAATCGTAAGGATGAAGTTGAAAGGATCATCTAGAGGTTTCTTTGCCATCTTTGATGATGATTGGACTGGGATGATAGCAACTCTCCTTCCTTGTTTACCTTAATAGCCCAGTCAATCAAAGTATCCCTCATTAGGAGAAGTGTTTTGACTGAATATATATTGTAGGGTTTAAGGTCAGCAAGGGTGAACCAGTAGTGTCTGCCACTTTTTGTTTGTCGTCAAGAGACCAAGCCAAGATTCTTGTGCTGTCTTTTCTGTCCCTTGAGAGTGATAGACTTGTCTGACCCACTATGACCAATTGGGAAAATTCAGCTGCAAGTGGATCTTCTTCATCATTGTGCTTTGAAGTTTTTTAGGCAAATGTGAGACAGCTGGGTCAGTGGAGCAAAAATGCATATTTAGGGTTCAAGGGACATAAATTTTGATTTTCCAAAACGAGTGTGGTTGGGTCTTACTAGAACCAAAGCACAAAGCAAGGAGGCACCAGTTTAGGAAAAAGCCTCTCTAGATTGAAAATCACATACATGCCTATCTATTTTGTAAAATACAAGAACAAGTTCACAGGTCCTGTTTCTTTTAGTGGAAATTTTTTGGAAGCCAAGGCTCGATGCTGTTGGGTCAGGGATTTTACACCAGAAATGTGGAGCTTGTATACGATGCCAGTTGTGGTATTTGCACAATAGGAGATGAATGAGATGGAAAAAACGGCCTATTTCCTTGAAAGTGGACATCTCAAATGCAAAAGGAAACCACAGCCTCCATTTTGGAGGAATTAAGAATTTGCAATCAACAAAGCATTAATGATCTTTTGCACAACGTCACGTAGCGTGTGATCTATAAGACATGCTCTGGATCCTCTTTTCACTGAAACCAAACAGAGCCTCCGATAAGAACATTTTCAATAGAACAAATTAACTTACATCTAAAAATCAGAAAAACCAACAAGAAAACGTAACTGTGGACCTTGGCCATGGGAGGACATTCTTTGACTACAATGGTTTTTAGGACAAGAGTGAAAGTCTTTTATTCTCTCTACAACTCTTTAGTGCAATCCTTAATGAATAGGGGGAGCTCCCAAACTCTGTGTGAGAGAGTAGGGAGTAAAGAACTTGTTGGCGACTAATTCATCATACACCACATAAGACATTATCATCTGTAAACGACAAACGTGATTGCTAATGACCATCTAACATCTCATACACTGCAACAGTTGGAAGAAATGTGGGAACAAGTATCATGACTGACATATAATAATCATCAATGAACAATAATGTCGTATTGAGCAGGGATCTCCTTAGTGAGAATCGGGTGCACATTCCAACTCCCCTGAATGTAGGGTCTTTTTATGGGCCACACATGGTTTCTCATCCTATTTACAGCAGAAAAATGAAATATCTAGTATAACTGAATGACAGTAAATTGTTTTAAGCCAAAAACAAGCATGCAACCACGAGGAACTTGTTGGTTACGCCAATAAATGGTAGATAACAGAGCGTTGTTGGTTATTTAGAACCGAAAATGAGTGAATGACACGAAGAGGAGTTTAACAGACTCCGAAATTGTGTCATGATCCCAAAATTTTGAGGGCCTTAATTTATCCATGTGTCTTGGGCTTTTAGCATTAGATTAGATTGCAATCATTTGGTGTCAAACCCAATTGCACATTGTAAGATAAGGTTAGGGATGCAGGCATCTCAAGATGAAAAGAACAACCCTGAAACAGAATGTATTCACCAACAGATGGAAAGGCCTAGCTAGAGTTTGGGTCAAAGCAAACTAATACTGTCACACCAAAGCATGGTGGCACATTCAATCTGAAGTGTACAAAAGGCCTGATATTATGCATCCATCAGTTTTAGCCCATTTAGCATATTTGTTAGGTTTGTATAAATGTAAGATTGGTCATAAAGAAAACACATAAATTTCATAATCAAATTCATCGGGGAGAAAGATCGTACTAATCCACAACAACGAAAGCAAGTCATACAGCATATTTTAAGTTATTAACGTAGTATCACACTATCGCAACAATTTTGATATATTACATGGAAAAAGAGAAAACAAATAGCACATATTAGTAATAATTTAAACTATTCTCTCATTAAAAAACATCATAAGGATATAAAATAGGTACACACAAAACATGTGTATAAATATAACACTAAAGAATAACAATCTAATGCATATCTATGAAGCTGCTAGTGTGTTAAGTGTCTAGGGCATCTGAGAAACAAACACAACTGTGCAATACAAAGATAAGGGTCCACCTGAATGGTGATGTGTCACCCTGTTGAAGATGGATGATGCACACATGCTTATCTATACAAATTTGATCCTATCTAGCAATCCACATTCCAACCTGTTTCAACTGTTTTGATAATGAGTGATGCCATTATTGGCTTCAAGTTGCTTTGAACGTTTCTCACCAATATCTTTAGAAAATTGTACTTGAGTCCGTCACAAACATTGTGATTAAAAAAAACATTGATTCATCAGCCTTTGAGGGTAGAAAACCCAACTCATCCTATGAATAAAATACAAGGATTGTTCGTGTTTCTCCTCTTCCATCTTCGTTAGCAATTTTCCATTAAAAAACCTTCCTCATGGCATTGCCCATCACTTAAAAGGAATAGACAACGCATCTTTAATAAATTTAAGGGACAATATTTCCAAATATAGGTCAAATTAAGGTAGCATGAAAGGAGAATGGAACAACAAACAATGTATCTATTTCTGTAATATATCAAATAAAATCACAATAAAATAAATAAAAATATATAAAAACTAAGTTTCTTGTTTATTTCATTGTTTCCACCGCCTCGATTGTGCTTCAAGGATCAAACTTTAAATCCTAGAAAGAATGACGAAAGGAGAGGAAAATGCTTAGAATTTCAATCCATCTTAAACCATATATTGGAAAATCAAAACAACCCCATTTCTAAAGATTAAAAATTATAACCTCTCTGAAAAAACCTCGAGCAATCATCAACAATAAAAGAATGTCTTTAGTATAACAGTTACGGGAAAAGAAAAAGCAAAGGTTTTTAGAGTGACAGTGTGAATATAAAAATGCATCAGTCACATAGTCTTCCACAAAAATGCACAAACACCTAAAACATTGGTATGCACGATATGCCACATGACTCCTACTACACCAACAAGACATAATGTCCCAGGGAAAAGGATGTTCCCCAATTCTTTAACAGTCCGTTTGGTTCTCGGGAAAAGATAAAAAAAAGATGGAAAATAAAGGAAGATGTTTAAAAAAAAATTTGCGTGACTAATGGGTTCTTTTCTTGATCAATGTCAAGCCCCCCCACCCCCCCTCCCCCTCTTTTTCGGGTTTCCTTCAGCACAATTTTCTCGAGATCCAAACGGAAATTTAACATTCCCAATCCCTTTATAAGCATTTTGAGAAATAATAGTGCAGTTAAAAGGACTGAGATTACGAGAAGCAGAGAGGTATTATCTGAGTAAATCGAACCTGCAACAGTGGTATACTCTTCTCACCTCGCAATGCCATATGTAAATTCTACACAGAAGATACCGTCATAAGACTCACTGAAAGCGAATTTTTTCCTTTTGGCGTAAATTAGACAAACCGCTAGTGTTTGACCCTTTTTTCACGTTATCACTCGTAAATAAAAAAAAGTTGTAATGTCTCCGCATAAAACAGCTTGCAAATTTAATAATTTACAACATTGTTAATAACTATTCGTTAAATTAGTGGTGATAATGTGACGTTATTCTATTTAATTTTATAAATAACGATTAATAATGATGCTAATTTAGCATAAAAAATAGTTGTAATGTTTCATCTTGATAGTTTACAAATAGAAGGAATTGTACTTTTCTTTATTTGGTTGCGATGGAAAATTGAAAGAAAAAGAAAAATTATTATAATTTTGGCTTGATATGATTTTATATTTTCCTTTTATTTTCTTTTCTCCTCATTTTTTTTTCCGTTCTTTTTTTTTTTCCTTGATAGAATCCATGAACCAAATAGAGGGTTAAAGAATTTAAGTGAAAAAATTACTAAATATTAAGGGCTTGTTTGGTCTTCCAATTCAAAATTAAATAATTCAAGGAAATGTACATAGTATTGAAAGTACGCTCTATCATCTTGAATTAATAAATTAAAAAAAATGATAGTTATCATCACAAATAAGAGTGATAATTCAAAATAGTGGTATTTTATGAATTTCTTAAAATTGATTATACAACATCAACCATAGTGATAATTGTAACATTTTAAAACATTTTAATTTAAAATGATAAATTTATGCTTTCAACCTTATGTAAGATTTTTTAAATTATTTAATTTCGAATTGGACAACCAAATAGGTCATAGGAGGTTGCTTTTAATTGACCTTTATTTTAAACATGCTTTTGTTAGGATATATATATATATTTTTTTATTTTAAAGAAAAGAAAAAGAAAACAGGCTTTCAGTATATGTAAAATTTACCATCATAAGCTGTCCATCAACTACATGGGCTTCACAAGCCCAGATGTCTAGCCCAAATTACAGTTCTTTTAACTACAAAATTTGGCCTTTGAATTATCATATTCCATTTGATCGCAAAATGCCCATGCAATGCTATAGATGAATGTACATCCTAGGAATTTGTAAGCTGAAGATAAGCTTTTATCCACAGATTTTTAAGCGAGAAAAAACTTTTCTAACCAGGCCCTTTTTATAATTTAGAGAGAGAAAGACAATTGATTTTGGAGTTCATTAGTCTTAGTAATCATTCTAACATAACCTTCAATCCAAGTAACGATTGATTGTGGAGCTCAATCCTAGTAATCATTCTGATATAACGTACCTTCAATCTTTGGATTAATCTTGTATGGACCTAATCATTATTATTATTTTTTTTTTAGTTCTTTCCTTAGCTTGCACGCACATGAATGAAGAGTGCAACCAAAAATACTCAAAGCCTATTCGGGAAGTTTGAAAACTCGAACAGGGTCAAATCCTCTGATGTTACTTGGTTTTAGTTTAAAATTTTTTTTTTTGGTTAGATAAAAATAAAAAAAACAACAATGTATGGCTAATTTAAATGGAAAAAATTATGTTTATGTTTTACTTTCCACACAAGGATATGTCAATATCTACGGACAATAATATATTTACCAAACAAGGGTAGAATCAAAAAGGGTGCCCCTTAAGTAGAACTAATAAATACCACCATTACAAGACCAATATCCTTGTAGAGTAGTAGCCTGGTCAGCTAATCTCTCCCTCTTATTCTGCGCCCCCAGGGGGTTGAGGAACAAAACTTGTCCCCATTCACTATCATTGTAGGCTCTATTAGCTTAGCTAACCAGTCTCTCCCTCTGATTCGCAGGGGGGTGGAGAGGTTAGGGCATGAAAACATGTCCTCATCTGGTGTGAGGAACAAACAAATTTAATTTCTAAAAAAAATAAAAAAGATTTGATGTGTCAAGCAGGTAGATGAGTACCTGTTGATGCAACGTCACAAAGTCTATTGAGCAGTCATGAATCACTTACTCCAACCAAATACAAACAAGACCATGTTCCTTTCAATGGTTTCATTTTGTGGTTAGCTTTCACAGCATCGATTTGTATTTAAGCTTCAAAACAATTTGGTCCTGCCCAATAATGAACTCACATTGCTTAGTCAATTTTGCCTTCTGGCTAAAGGACCCAATAAGGAGACGACAACGACGATGACAACCAAACTAAGGACAAGGTTTGTGCAATTGTGCAAATGAGGTCGCTAGAGTTTTAAGAGCCCCAAGGAAAAAAATGTACCACTCAAATAAAGAAAAAAGGCCATTGCAGTGGGCATGTGCCCATGCCAGAGCACCATCCATTTCTCTGTTACGATACATAGATAAGCTTGTTCCCTTTTGGAGTGATAAGGACCCCATCCTTCGCCTTTTTTTGAGAAACTCTTGTCTTTGTATGAATTGGAGGATTTCTACTTATGAAGGGAGCAAGGAAGTAATGGAACAAAGAAAAGGAGGCAATAAACCCTAGTGTTAGGTGTGTATACACTACTATACACCTCAATTGTGTCATTGTGTGTGTGTGTGTGTGTGTGTAAGAGAGAGACGGCCTACCAAGTGGGAGAATGGGTCACAAAGCCTATAAGAGAAAAAAGATTAAGAAAAAAGAAGATCCATGGCCCACAAGTAAAGAGGGAAGAATGCTGAGGTACCACTTATCTCTTCACAGCCTCACTACCCCACCTCAATTTCAGCCCTTTCCTAAATTCAATTATTGCCTTGATATCAGAAAACTGCAAAATGACATGATCAAAAGCAAAGACATAAGAAAAATCACATCAACATGTATGAGCATCCTCATTGTGGTGAGGACATGTTGACATTAGTATCCTCATTGAGGGTTGTATTTCGTGCATTAGTAGATTACGGGTACGTTAGACTAACGCATGGGATTCAACTCCAAATCCATGGTAATGATATAAATTATATCAGTACGTCCTCACCTGATAGCCATATATATATAACCGTCCGATCCACATTAAATTGTCATTTAATGAGGTTGATATGAGAGGATCAAAGTTTTCACATCAAGTGGGTTGAAAGCGTTTGATTGGGTATTATTATTAATGGGCCATGCCAAATTTATTGGATATCAGCTTATTGTGAAGGCTCATTAAGAGAAAACATGTGAGAAACAAGTCCTGCCAGAGAGGGCCAAGTGAACCATAAATTTCCTAGGGCCCAGCCCTGTAGCCCAAAAGGACTGGCACTTGAAAATGTGGCCCTAGCCGCACTGCCACACCAGGTCAAAATTAGGTTTTGGAATTTTCTGTGAAACATCGGACTGACACATGGCACGCCTACGACAAATAGTGCTTACCACTTGGCAACATCATGGACCTCCACCCAACTTACCCCTTGCTCCTTGCATTGAATGCCAAAGACAAACTATTCTTTTGGCATATATGAAATTTGAGTTCCACACTTACCCAAAAAAAAAAAAAAAAAAAAAAAAAAAAGAGAGGTTTTGAGTATGAAAGCTTAAACCGGCCTCTTTTTCACTCCTACCAAATTTATCTGATCACTGAGTGGATAGCAGTTTGTAGGGGACCCCTAAGTTTGGAGGAAACCTTCTTCTCATTTATTTTTCTTGCGACACTTAACCAAAACAACAAAAATGCTGACGGCTATGTGATTGTGGGGTCCCTCAAACTTTTTTTTTTTTTTGTAAATTTTGTAAAGTACATGCACCCTATTCAAGGAGGAATTATTTTGTGTACTGAGTATACGCACCTCTTAAAATGCAGATGGGTAAGTTGTGACTTTAGGACACGTATGCCAATTTTATGGAATAATTTTTCTTATTCAAGGATGATAACTCGAGGGTAACTTATAATTATTGTAAAATGGATAACATGAAACCGTTAAAAAATGGAAAAAAAAAAAAAAAAGAAGAAGTTGCTTTCCACTGTTATGTTAGTTCAAGGGTTGTAATCAGTAAATCCGGTGATATGACTGCCACCTCCCACAACGGCATAATGGCAAACCAGCACCTTTCCGTACAAATACAATGAAAATAATAACAAGGCTATAGCCGGTAAGTCTAAAAAATTAAAAACAAAATACAAAAAGGGTCTAAAAATTGGCTGGACTTACCACTTCAAGAGAGGAGTGAACCCAACCTATCACTTATCCACAAAAAAAAAAAAAAAAAAAAAAAAAGAAAAAATAACCCAACGTATCTAATCATTCCAATTTCATTTTTACTTGTTATCAAACGTGGGAATAAAATAACCATTCATATTCTCTTTAATGTGAGTAGCTATTATATTTTATTTTTTTTTAACAAGAGGGTCAAAATCTTAGGTGAAAGTTGAAGGTAATGGTGAAAGTTGAAGGTAAAGCTTGGAAATTGCTTCTTCAGATAACTTTTGAGAGCCCTTTATTCATGGCAATGATTATTCCCCATTTTTAATTTCTTCACACTCATAAACAGTGCAGCAATAAATTCACTACCCACTCACAAACCCCAAATCACAGCGTGTATTGAGAATTTCAAGTGTAGAACCAAAAACCGATGTGAAAAAGTTGGCCCAAGTGTCTATGAACACATGATGGTCTGCAGGACAGCAGCGTGCCAAGAGTTTCAGAGCACAGCCAAGAAAATGATTAGCCTCACCTCGTTACAGACAAACACACAAACACGAAGCCAGCTAATTAACTTCGCTTTAGTGCCAAAAACATGGTCCCCTTTTTTCACTCACTTTACCCTTTTTTACAATTTATTATTTTAATGCTGAACGCCTGAACCCTTGATTTATGCTTTAAAGTTGAAACATTACACATGGACTTGACAAGATCTTCCATTTTGGAACAAATCAAGAGAAATTACCCCCCCTTTTTTGAAATTTTTACATACATATTTCGAAAAGTGACCGTTAGATTTCCCAATATTTAAAAACCAAAGAAAAAGGGTCATAATTAATCAAAAAAAAAGAAAAAAAAAAAAGAAGAAAAAGGCGGGGAAACCCAAAGAAAGCGCGCGAAAATAACGAAAAGCTTCTTCTTTCATTTTTCCCGGACTTCTAGAAAACCAACTTCCTACGAGGCACAGTGACTCTACTACTATTCCCAGCAAACGCAGCGAGATCTCGGATGGTTTCGCCGACCAGATCCTTGAATATCAGCCGTTCGATGTCCAACACAGCCTCCGACATCTCCACGTGGCAATGTCCCCACCCGTTGATCGCGTCTCCGGCTAAGTCCTTCCTCAACACTCCGCAAATGATGTCGAACACGTTCTCCGCCTCTGCCTCGTCTCGCTCTCGAATTTTCAGGAATTCGGACCAAATTTGATGCAATGACGGCGTTCTGGTACCGGAACTGGTCACCGAAATTGCCTTCCACGGCGGTAATTGTCTGTTGCGCTTGAGAATTTCGTTGATGGTGTCGAAGGATGAGCTTCCTCTGGAGCGTGGAGGCTTTGGAGGTGTCTTTACCTTGGAGATACTGTTGCTTCTCTAGTAAGAGGAAGATGTCCGAGTCCTCCGGAAGGTAGTCGGATGCTCGGAGGATTTCGGAGATGTAGAGAAAATCACAGTCGTCGGGTTTTTCTTCGGTTTTCGATTGGACGGGCGAGATTGCAGGGCTCCAAATCTCGTCTTCCAAGTCGACTGCTTGATCTGGTGATTCAATTCATTAACAAAAATAAGGATTTAAGTCTAGAAATCAACGCAAAATTAAACTAAACAAAAAAAACGGCAGCTTTTAGTAAATCATTCAATCCTTTGAAAAGTGGGCTTCTTAGCCCCTGTGGCTTAGTGATATCAGTGTGGGACTGAGGGTGGGGTTTGAGACTTTTGAGAGGGATCTAGGTTCGATTTCCTACTACAAACGAGGAGGAAAAAAAAAAAAAAAAAAAAACCTAGGGGGTCATTTTTTCTTACTTTTCAACGATTATTGGCCTGACTAACCTTTCAAGAAAGGATAAGGCGGTCCCTCTAATAATATCAAATAACACTAAAATAATTATAACCAGTAGTGAACCACGAGTGGAAAATCGAATTTAGGATTTTCCATTGCTTGAAACCTTAGTCCTACAAATCACAGGCCAGGCGCAACATGTAAATGGTCATTGTCCAAATTATATTAGTTAAAGTTCAAAATAATCTTAATTAATTAAGCCAAAAAAAGAAAATGATAATGGGACTTTCAACATTTTGAGGCCTTAGCTGGTGCAAGTCACTACTACTGCCCAGGAGGCACATATCTTGATTTGGCCCTGGATTAAAAAGACCATTGACCTAATTTGTTGGGACACCACCAAATGACACTTGTCAGCTATATTTGGCGAGTATATTTCCTCGTTGCTTGGGAGTACGTATACTTTTTCCCCAACAAGATAGATTTCGGTCACTTCCCTATTATTTATTTCGTTTATCGATTACAGTAACAGTTCATCAATGCTTTTGACTAAAATACGCACATCGTCATCAAACATCCGACGATCACCATCAATGTGCATTGGCCAGTCACTCCCACGTGACTGTACCTTGGCCACATGATAGATTTCCCTACCAAAACCCTAAGAGTATTTGCTAAGAGAGGATTCAATGCTGAGTTTTTCAAATTCAGTATGGTGTCGAGTTTATTTCAGTCGTTCATTTTGATTTTGAATGATTTTGATTTTGAATGATTGAGATTAAAAGATGATAAAATTACTAAAATATTCTTATAATATAATTTTTTTTAATTTTCAGCCTGTTCAAAACCGATAGAGACAACTGATATGAGCTCGATGCGGTACTGAATTTTTCAAACTAGCATTGAATCCAAGTCCGTATTTACTAACGCGAACCGGTCCTCTCAAGCTAATCAAGGTCAGGTCAGTACGGCCAAGTTACCAATTAACCAGACTCAGACCCACCTCAGCAACAAAAATGGGAAAGGACCGTAGGTACCGTACGTTATACTGACATGGTCTTCCACGAACTGTGACCATGTCACGTGGTTTTACGGCCATGGGCATGGGAGTGATGTAAAATGAAATTATGATAAAAATAGTCTCATAGTCTCAGAGTCCTACTTCGCACCACCCCATTAACTTATGATACCAATCAATCGGTCTTTTTTTAGTAACTGACAAAACTCTTACATGATTCACTGAAGAGAACAAGGTCCAATCAATCTAAATACGTCATCAGAGTCAAAATGCAAATCCAGCAGAGTACTAACCTTTGAAATCAATGCTCCGTTTCATGACGGGAGAAGGAGATGACGAATCGTCCTTGTAAAATGACGAGTCAAGGACCGAGACCGGACTCGGTTGCAACTCCGACGCAGTGATCTCGGCTATGCTGTGAAGCAGCTTATCACACCTCTCCAGCAGACTCCTTCCTCTCCCTTCCTTGTATTCCTCCGCCTTCGTTCTCTGCACTTGCGAGTATCATACATATATAATACCCCAATTAAAATCAAAACTTGATTAAGAACTACAATTTTAATTAGATTAATTAACTCGGCTCTCATGCATACCTCTGTGTCAGTTTGAGAAGACGTACTGATACTACTTTCTGAAATGGAGGATGACTCATCCTCCACCGGCACTGATACCTTATCGTTAGAATAAATCTCAGCCGTTGGTTTCCTGCTCCTTGGTGAACGTGTCTGATCCGATCCAGTTCTCTTGAAACTAGGCTTCGGAGAATGCACTGGGGACACTCTTCGCTGCTGCTCCACTGAATCATTACCCTTCCTCTGCGTTTCAACGTTCAACGGCATCTTTCTCACCACTGAGTTCGTACTCTTCGTACTACTCTCGCTACCAGTAGGCGAACTCGAGTTTCTAACCCTAACGTTGTGTCTTACACTACGGTCAATTTCGGGTCGATCCCGTCTCGGACTTGCGGCCGGTAATGTTTCACCGGCAGGATTGAGGTTTCGGCGAAGTGCCGATCTGGATCTGAAGCTCGATGGAGGGGAATCGATTTCCGTTCTTCGTTGACGAACCGGCGATCTCGACGGCTTCATAACGACGATCGGAGAGTCGTCGAATGAGAAACTCCGATCGTACACGAAGTTTCTGTGGTTGATTTGCTCAGTCGATTTCTTTGAATGTAGAAGGCCTTTGAGCTGCAGAGCCTCTAGGATTTGCTTCAGCGTTTCCAGATCTTTTGACGGTTCATCGATTCCTCTCATCCTCAGCCTCTTCTCAATCTCTCCGTAGAGAGATACAGTCTGCCTTGGTTCAGGAAAGAAATCCACCGAATTGAAAAAGCTCTTCCTTTGCTGAGGCGATTTCCATGTTGATGCACCCAAACCTCTTTGCGCAGCTTTCTGCGGTTCGGATTTGGCGGTTCGTACATTGTATTCCAGTGGATTTACTGGTCTGATATTCGATTTGTTCTGTTGTGCATTGTCTCTCATCACATTGCTTGAGATATTACATCCAGAATTCGACGGAACCTGTTTCTGCTGGAAATTGCTACCGTCCACCAATCGATACTGAAGCAGATCCCTCGAGACTCTGGACTCCGAGGCGGATCTTCGCAGCTCAGCTGTCTTCATCGGTTCAGGACATGAATGCGGCAACGGTTCGAGTCCCATGAGCCTCGCGATAACACTCGTAGACCGCCGCTGCGTCTCGCTAGCCTCACCACCTCCTACTCCTCCTCCTCCTCCATCTCCATTGCTCTCGCATCGATTCGCTGACAAGATCGACGCGTTCGTTCGGATCTCTCGCGGGTAAATGCTTCCCTTTGCGTCAACAATCGCTCTGCTATCCAGCGAGAGCCTCGGGGCTTCTCTGAACTTCCACGACGACCTCGTGCCTTCCTTGAATTCAAAAACCGGAAGCGGACGCGGCAATTTCGCCGGACTTTCCGCCGGAGTCGTAACATCCGGCACCGGCGAACGGAACTCCGGAACCGGAGATTGCTTCAATCGGTCTGGAGAGGGTACTGATCTGACGTGCTGCGATCTTTCCAATTCTTCCGAAATCGACGGCGACTCCGTTATGGAGTCAACTGCCTGGAAGTTTCAACAAACCAATCAGACAAATATACTCTGTAACACATAGAAATTAATATAAAAACCATGAGTAAAGAGGAAATAAGGGAGGGCAATGCTAATCGCCTAATCTACCTGGGAGGGAGGGAGTCGTTTGGTGGAGTAGAGGCGTTTTCCGGTGAGAATCTGGTGGCGATCGAAGAGCTGAAGAAATCCAGTCATACACCCCATTTGTTTCTCAATCTGCTTCTCCAGATTCTGATCATGGATTATCCCCGTCGTCATTCTTCCCGGTTGCCGGTAATCTCTCTCTCTGTCTATAAATTCTCTCAATGTCCACAGTCCATTTCTACATCTCTCACTCTCTCAAGCTTTCGCTTTATCTGCGACTCCCGCTTTCTGGGCTTTTAAAGGGCTGGGGGGTTGAGCGGAGACAATTAGGTTGGGTTTTCACTTTGACCCTCTGATTTTTGGAGAATACCACATGAGTCACGGGACAGTTTACGAAATGGGCATTTGGGGAGTAGAATTGGGATTTTGAATATTTATGAGGACTTTGTTGCAGGGAAAGCAAGGAGACCTGCACCTGCAGGTAAACCTCCGTGGGTGATGCTCTACGTGTCAGAGGCCCACTTCCTTGAGTTGCGAAAGTTTGAACGACGACCTTCACTCCTGTTTACCAATCTACCCCTCTTGCCTTCTCATCATGCCTCATTGCGAAGAAATTCCCAAAAGGGAGATTTCATATTGCTGAAAATAATTACAGTTTGTAGTTATTGTTAGTTAAGTTATTAGTTATTTACTAACCAAGTTAGTAGACTAACCAAGTTAAGTTATTAGTTATTAATGCGTCTGACACTCCCATACAACTTCCCTTTATTTTTTAACCGTTGATAATCATATAGAGCCTATCAATTCATATAAGACTCATTATTATTGGAGGTTTGGATTTCACTAAATCATCCCTTAAATTAAAAGGATCCTTACTTTTGTTTATAGGAGGCTTAGCTAGTTAATGCTATGGTGCAGGACTGTGATCGAATGAGCTGATTCGAGGACGTCACTGATTAATCTTAATTTGATAAATAAATAAATTTTAAAACAAATTTAAATTTACCTTATTTATTTCAAATTCTAGCAAAGCTAGCTAATTTTGAGTAATTATATTATTTTTAGTATTAATGATCTTTCAATTTTATTTTATTTTTTAAAATTATGATTGATAGAGCTTACTCCTACTCCTAATCTTTTTTTCTTTTTTTTTAGTGTGGTGGACATATCCCTAATCCTTTATTATCAACATATGGATACCCACAAAACCTAATATGGCTCACTCAGATTTTGCGATGTCTCTGTTACTTATTTGTAGCATTCTAGGCTTTTTTCTTTTTAACACCTCCTTGCAATCCTTGTCTCCCCCACCCCACAAATAAAAAAAAAAACCTCTGTCAAACCCAATAGTACTTTATTTAAATTTGGTTTAATAAATAAACTAACTTCAAATATTATATTTGAATTTCACTCCATTGCCAATGATTTGTTAACCTAATGACATCAGTCCCTTCTTTCAAGGGAAGTCTTCGGGTTTTTATTTTACTTTATTTTTTTTTGTGGAGGGTGTAGCAACAAATAGAATAGGTTTAATTATACAGAGTATATGATAATTCTTATCCACTACCAAAGTGGATAGGGGAAAAAAAATTCATGGCCAGCAGAAAAGAAAGCAAAAGGGATCCGTGTAGTACGTAGAGGCTAAGCGAGATGGGAGCAGCCAATTTTAGGAATGAAGTCTTATAAATTATTCACTTGGGGGTTGAATATGGACTTATTTAAAAGTTAAAACCACTTTAAAGAGAGAAGAATAAATAAATAGGAGAGAGAAGTAGCCAAGTAGGGAGGTTGGGATGTAACGCGATTCACGAGGGAGGAGAGAAACAGGTTTTACAAGAGATTATTCAGCAGTAGGAGTACGTGAGGTTTTATTCGTTTTCTGGAAAATGAAAATGTCCGTTGGTTCCAACGTTAATGAACAGGACCAACCACTAGTCTTTCACCGGCTGGCCAAAAACGGGATGATGCTTTAATTGCCACTTGCTACAACGGGACGGGGAATTTGGCCGCCCTTTTTAAGGCATACCCAAACATTTGGCTACAACCAGTCTGAACCCAACCCTAGTTGGTGGACTCAGATAGCTGTAACCCATTTTCAGGAGGACCAACAAATTCGGCTGCTACAATGGGACATGCTCTAGTTTCGAGGCTCTTTATTTTTCCCTGCAAGCCAATCCCTTGGTACAATTTTTTTTTTTTTATAATTTTTTTCACAAGAACAAAAACAAACACAACAAACAAAGGCTTACGTTTTTTCTCTAGATGCCGATCCTCTTAGTACATATTATTTGGCAAATTCTTATTTTTCTTCTTTCCTTTTCTTAAGGACAAAAACACATATAACAAAACGAGGCTCGTAAGTGGGTGATTGGAGTTTGGCCTTCTAAATAAGTTCTAACGATTCGGGTCCTCGAATTAGATGAAGTGAAACAGGCCTTAATCTAAGATTTATGTTCTTGTATTTGGTTCATGTGTGGGGACGCTCGCATAGTAATGCAGAGACACCACCCTTTCTTCTTGAGATTTTTCTTCGCACCAAATAATAAGTAAACAAATAAATAAATAAAACAATAAAACTAGGACCCCAGGTACAAAGACCCACCAAGTCAGCTGAGAACCTTGTTGACAAAAAATAAATAATTAAATAATCTCAATACTATGCACTATAATGATTAAGTTACCGATTTTTTCATCACAATGACGCCAATTTCTCCTACAGGGTTGGCGGGGTACGAGAATAATTAACCCAATTCGCTAGATATTAGTATTAATAAATCCCAGCCATTCAATTGTCATACCCATCCTAAGCGCATTTGGAGACAGCTGCGAAGATTTTATATTTATACATATTGTAACAATAAAAATAAATAAATAAATCGTGACATCTTCGACCAATACCTTACATTTTACGTAACGTATCATATTAATTTGGTACGCAGCTACGATATCGATGCCCTAATTGAGCTCAACTTGAGCAAGATCTTTTTGGAATTCTGATACCCATAATAACGTTTTGTGAATTTTCTTTATTTTGTCCCTTATTTTAGTAGGGTACCAAGCAACGGTAGGATTACTCCTCCTTGTACATAAGAGCTGAATTGAAAAACTCCCAGAGACTTTAATTGCTTGTGGGTTTTGATAGATTGCGTACACACCTACTTGTACATAAAATACATACTCTATTATATATGATCAATGATCTCTGTACGTGTATCTTGGTCTTCATAATCTCTATACAATCTAATCCGGAGAACTCTATGAATCAAGAGGGAAAATATGATTATTATATATAAAGAGTATTGTTTTCCTTTGTAACCCTTTTCTCTCTCTCTTACATGGCATTATCGCAGTAAACTATTTGATGTGTTAGTTGACATCAAATTATTATGTTATGAATGTTTTTAATTATTTTATGTTTATGTATTTTTAAAAATAAAAGTTAGTAGTTGATGGATATCTTCATGTAATCATGTTATGTACCTACTGATGAAAAAAGCTAGGATTTTTATTTTATTATTATTCCAATGTGGTCTTTTTTTAAAAAAAAATTTATTTATTATTTTTTAGAAGTAGTGAGGTTTCAAATGTTTTACACCTAATTAATCTCTTAGACAATTTAATATTATTTCAACTCATACTTCTATAACTTGACTATGTTGAACTATTCAATTAGAGGATACAATTGATTGAATTTCAGTTTGCGTTTTCAATTTGATTTGGTTTGGCTTTGGCCATGCTTTTTAATTGGCAAACCCACTTTCCTGCCCGCCAAACAGAACCGAATTCGAGTTACACCATAATCACTTATTTGGCTAGGCCGTATGTGAGGCATGATTAATGGGCTCCAATCATCAGGTCAGTCTGCCAAATGCCATGTGTTGTGTCTGTAAGACAAAATAAAAACCCCTAGCTTTTCTGGTTGCCCCATGTGAAGTCTATTAGTCTCTATGCATCTTTCTAAGCTCTCTCTAACTATTATTCATACCTTCCAACAAAACCTTACATCCCCATCTCTCCATATGTCTTGTCTTTGGCCCTATAATTCTCATACAAAAGCATGCTCTGGCAGACCCTTTTTCTAACTTTTCTCTCTCTTTTCTCATTTTTACCCACATGCAGTTCAGATCTTGCTGAATGCTGACCCAACCCCACCATTTCATAAATACCCCATCTTGATCTGACTGGTGCCGGCCTACTACTAGTAACTAGTAATTGTAAAAGGAAAACTTTTTGTATAAATAGAATAATAAGTTTCTAAAGTAAAAAATTAGTGGACCCACCCCACACCACCCCTACTGAATTTTCCCATGTCTAGGTTACATGAATGTGGTAAGATTTCACAGTTTCCAATACCTGAGTCTCCCATGTTCTCTCACCGACCCTCTTCTTCTGCCCACATTCCCTTGATATTCCAATAGCTTAACTGGATTTCACATTCCCCATAATCCCCTATGGTCCTATGCCCCTATGTATAAAAAAAAACTGGGCAGTGAAAAGGGCAAAACTACCCTTAATAATCTTCTACCTAATCCTATGGGATTCGGGGTAGTATTGGATTTTCAAAAATTACTTACACGACGGTTCATTATTACCAAAAAAAAAAAAAAAAAAAGAAAAATCTTATTTACGTATCTTTTTTCAAGTATCCATCCTAACTCCTGTTAATCCAACTCTTGATTTTGTAATTACCTTTGATTAAAATGATATTCAATTAAATTGAAGTATGGACAAAATTTAGAGTCTACGGATTAAATCCCCTATAATGTAACCCTACAAAAGGGGTTCTGTAGACGTAAAATATGGGATTAAAATGATATTCAATTGAATTGAATTATGGACAGAGTTTAGAGTCTAGGGATTAAATCCCCTATAATGTAGCCCTACAAAAAGGGTTCTATAGACATAAAATAAGGGATGTGCCCGAGTCAGTGGGCAGAGGCTAATACGTTGGATGAATATTCAACTTATCATGGGAAATACGCCCTCAGTTTTCATACAATGCTCCCCCCATATGCTTGAGACTTGAGAGCAGCCCTTTCCATATATTTTATTTTAAAATTTTGTGGATTGGGCAAAAAATGGATTTGGGAATGCTGAATCAATCATGAAGGGAGATGGGATTCTTTCCACAAGAAAAATAAAATAAAAATAAACAAATAAAAAAAGATGGGATTCTGATTCCTCTCTGGGTTTAGTAGTTGGACTACTTTAAAGAATTGGTACTTCCTATACCTTGACTTAAATTGTCAGGCATATTTTCCCAAAAAAACAAGATGGACAGTTTTTTCTTTTTGATGACAGACATTTATTTAAACTATACATGGGAATAATTGAATATACATGCATTCCAATTTTGCTAAGGTTTAATTTCACTATCAATGAAAATCTTCAGTTTCAAAATGACATGTTCTTGATGAAATTGACAGTGTAATTTTTGGCATTTTTTTCTTTTCAAGTCACATTCAAAAGAAATAATACAACATGCCAGCAGATGAGTTTTTGGACCTAATTGAAATAAATCTAAAAAGATTATTTGCATCCTCTAAATTTTAGTAATTGCCCCTTAAGATAAAGCACCCCTCCATGCTTTTAGTGGTGATACCCATTGCTTTATGGAGTGGTACTTTGCCTAGGAAATGGGATTTCCGAAGATATATTGGTTGCATTTTGTAAAAATATTGTCTCTTTTGAGTGCAAGTTCCCCGTTTTCATTTATTTCTAATGTTCATACTATTATTATTACTACTACAAATAATAATAATAATAATTTTTATTTTTCATTCGAAGTCAAAATATTTTCAAAATGATTTATTTTATGAAATAGAGAATGAACTATAATTAAAAATCTAAATTGGGTCCCAATTAGATCATGATTTGTAGTACAACCAATCTTAATTTCTGTTTTTATGTTTATATAAAAATAAATACTACTAATAATAAAAATAAAAAAGCTTGTCAAGATCCACATGTTAGAATAGTTGGCATCTTTGTCATATAGTAGGGAAGGTAATCCATCTTCTACCCTGTATAATCACAGACTGATATCACTCTACAAGATCTAAATGGAATAAGTGTTGTATTCATTGTTCAAACAAAAGTCAAAATATCAGAAAATTCTAAAAGTTAAAATCACATGCATAGATTAAATGAAATAATTATTACCTATAAAAAGAGGGAGGAAACACATGCTGTTGACATGCATTGCATCTACAGTCCATTAGGATGTTTTTGTGCTAGATCTTGCCCCTTTTATTTCTCCTCTAAATCCCTTATTAATTTTCTAGATTTAACATCAAAATCAAGCAATTTTCATGAAAAAAAGTTTATAATTTGTATGAGCACCACAAAACCAAATTAATTAAGGACTGAAACTTTGGTTCAACAACATAGACAAAATTAAATCAGGCCCGAAGATAGCTTAAAATATTTTTCAAATGGTATGAAATTTAATTATTTCTTCTTTTTTTTTAAATTAAAAAAAAAAAGATAATGTGGAGTAAACTGATCATTGATTATAAACACATTGAATTTTGTTTATTTATATAATTAGAATATTTCAATAACAAATTCGTATATCATATCAAATAATATTTGCCCACGTTATTACTTTTGGACCACGTGCAACCAAAATTAATCAAATGACATGATTAAAAAAAAGGGCAAACTTAATTATAGTCAATGGTTTAGCATATACCATATATCAAACAAGTAATCAAGCTGTAAAGCCCATTAAAACAAAATCATACTTGGGGACTGTTTCAAAGAATCCACTTTCTAACCTACCTAAAAATTTTGCAAAAAAAATAAAATAAAAAAGGAACTTTTATCCAAATATTTTGTTTGGTTAGTAGATTAGTTGATGAAGACGGGTACCTTTATGAGAATTTGAACTCAAGCATGAGGTATGACTCCGGCATATGGGATCTTTTAGTTCTTTTCAGTAACTGAATGGATGCCCAACTAGCTTGGGCAAGTTTCAATTCTGCTAGCCTAGTGGATTAGTGTGTTTATTTATTTTAATTTTTACTCCAAACAAGTCCTTAAGAAAAGAAAAAAAAATAATGATAATAATAAAAAAGAAAGCTTAGTTATTGCTAGCAACTCAGCCTTGCATGTGTTAGGTAAATTGATTAATCCAAGTGGATGAAAGAGAGGCAAAGGAAAACCTATAGATAAAGCCATTTTTCCTGCATGAAAGTTGCACTTGTATACTCTTTTATATCTCGTGCTTTGAAGGAAAGCAAAGCACTTGAAAAAGAGCCATGGGATGAGGAGAGAGAGGCTGGGGGCATATCACATATAAACTATATGGTTCAATGTCCCATGACAAGTGATTACTAGATTAAGGTTATTTAATATAATATTATATAATTATTATTATTTTATAATTGATGGGCCAAACTGGACAAAGTGAAAGTGATAGTAACAATAGATGCTTAACGGTCTTTTAGGTTTGCAGGTTTTTCTTCTTCGAAATGAATGTAGGGTTTTGTTTAATTGTTTCCACTTTGCTTGGGAAGCGTTGCCAAACTGCATGCCAAAAGTTGTGGGCTTTCTCGATTCGATGGATGCCGACCTTCACATGCCCCCCCCCCCCCCCCCCTCTCTCTCTCTCTCTCTCTAAAAGAATATTATGAAGTCATGGTGAATGAGTTGCTAAGATAATTCTGAGTATACTGTTAGATTACTCACTTAATTAGTTGCCATGTTTAGGTTTTCCATGAAATTTATACTATTTATGTACGGTCGCCAATGTGCTCTTTCTCATATCAGTGACGCAATGGCTTCATTTTTAGAATTTAATTATGTTCTACTTAATTGTTTTTATTTGTTTTATGTTTTATAAATTTTTTTTGGGCGCAAATTTAGACGGCAGCATTATAGTTAACTAAGTATCATTATTTAGGGTCACATTAGTGGACCTTCATTTGTTAAGATATATTAAACAACATATAATTAATCAATCCTTTGCTGACTTTTTTACTCTTCTCCTCCCCCCCCTCTTTTGTTTAGTGAAATTACATAGACCGATTCATTGGTTTTGTTTTGTATGGCGGTTGGACCATTAAAACTTTAAGGCTATGTTTGGTACACCGGATTAAAAAGTTGGATAAGATATGATTATTGAATGAACAAAAAGTCTTTGATTGCTTTGTTTGAAGTAGGGAAGATGGTTTCTTAGACAATTTTCGATCCCATTGTTATTTTTAAATGAGATAATATATCATTTATTTGAAAATAGCACAAAGTATATGAAAATGATATGTTTATCTTATCCGACCTATCCGATATATCAAACATAGCATTTGGGAGTAGAGGTAGTTCCACACCAATTTCATGTGATGACATTTTTTCTTTAAACTTTTTACACCAGTTATCAAACAGATTTGAACCGACGTCATTTGCTCTATGATCATTGATTATTACTCGGCAAAGACAGCAATAATCAATTTCATGTAACTATACCCTTCCCCCCTCTCCACTCTCTTTTCTTGCTTTGATCTTAAAAGTTATAAAATCACGAGTTAGAATGGCCAGTTAAATGATCATTCATAAGAAGGATATCCCAACATCACCAACATTTAACTCTTCCTTTAGCTTAGATGGGCTCCTCTTGGGCCGCATAGAGTTGAAGGAATCTACACTTTTCGCTTGTTTAGTCGTAGATGTCTTGGGCCTCGTTAAGTTCTCCATTCATTGCGCTTTTCACTTTAGGAACGGCTATTCCCCCTTCCCAATTTTTATCACCCCCATGTTTTAGGTTTTTAAGGTTTTATTCAAAGTATAAAAGGTTTTTACAAAAACCAGTCATGCTGTCCATCGGAAAATATAATTTTGAACAACTTTTTAGAAATTTTTTTTCCTAAAATCTATCATTTAAGTAGATTTTTTTTGCCATTTATAGCCTGTATTTCATTTTTTACAAAAAAGTCTACATAACAATAGATTTTGGGAAAATATTTCTTCTGCAAAGTTGTTCAAAATGATGTTTTTTAGTTGACAATGCAATTGGTTTCTGTAAAAACCCTTTACGCTATATTTGCATAAGGAATTTCTAGGTGGAATTTGCTTTTGAAATGAAATTTGTAAATTTTTTATAAGGATTTTGTCCATCTCATCCTTATAAACATTTTACAAATTTTATCTCAAAAGCAAATTCCACCTAAAAATTCTTTATCCAAACATAGCGTTATATTTTGCATAAAATCTTAAAAACCTAAACTAAAGGAGGGTTTGATTAAAATTGGTTTTTTGTGTGTACCCTTTACCATTTAACTGGCTGTCTCTGGGCCTATTGAAGCCCAGGTTGAGCACTTCTTGGGTCGATCCTACTTCATATATCTTTGGGCCGGCTATGGCATGGCCTGCAGTTGTTTGGTAACACATCGTTCCCATGTAAACAGTTTGTAAACATTGCCTAGACAAGGACAGATATATCCCGGCCATGAGAAAATACCCATGCACACACCCTAAAAAAAGAAAAAAAGAAAAGAAAAGTATACAATTGGGAAAAAAATAGAATAAATTAAATGATAGTAATTAAGAAAATAGATTAAGGTATTCTCTATTCAATTATATTCACTGATTTAAGATCTCACACAAACATGCTATTATTTAATCTTGATTTCCACTAGTTAAGGACCTTAAGGTTGTGGGCATTATTCTAGTGGTGAGGGAGGGTGGGGTAAGACTAGGATCAACTAGGGATCAACTAGGGGTCCGATCTGTCACTCGATTATTTGATGAAACGCATGGGCGATATTACCTAGAGAAAAATAGTATTGAAAGGGACCAAACAAGCGCGGCCCAAAACAAATGGTAAGTGATAATAGAGGTGGTGTGGGGACGAGAAAAGAGGGGAGTGGGGGAGATTATAGACCAAATCACTACAAAGGACACTAGGCTGCAAGGTAAGTGATTGGCGTACACATTAAACAATGGTCATTCACTGATAAAGAAAGGTAACAGCTTGAAAGATAGCATCTTCATTAATGTTTTGGCAAGCTCATCTGCAATTCTTAGAGGTACTACAAGAATTTTAAGACATGCAACCTAACATTGGATAATGGACTCTTCGAAGATCCCATCTACTCCGTATAAATTTTTGTTATACAATGTCACTTGCTTTAATCACACGAGGATCAATTTCAACAGTATTTAATTGAATTTTTTTTCTTTTTTTTTTTTTCAAGTAAACTAGAAGAACAAGGAAACAACAGAACTGAAAAATAAAAAATAAAAACAACAAAACCGAAACTAAGAAACATTATAGGACTCCCTGAAGCAAACTCTCTGTTTCGGGAAAATAGTCTTTCTAAGAAACTTGAGAAGTTTGTGCCTAGGACCCATTTGACTATTTCGTTAGTAACTTCATTAAATCCTCTATTGATAATTGAAATTGTTAGTTAACATTAACGGCAACACATAGATTCATTTTAACAAATTTTTTTTTTTAAAAAATAATAATAAAATAACATCATGCATTTGCTGAATTGTGTCCAAAATAGTGAAAAATGGGATTACTCAAAATCAGAAACAATAGAGCCGCGTCATTGTAGCCAATAGGAAAACATATGACCTCGTCCAAGTGATCCTTCATATTCCATGGCTCATTTAAAAAAAAAAATGATGATAATAATAAAATAAAATTTTAATTATTTTAGATAGAACAAATATATATATATATATATATAGGATGATGATCAGGTAAACACGTGCTGATATAACTTATATCAAAACTTGCATTGAGAGTTGTACCTTGTGCATTAGTGAGATGTGAGGTGCATTGAATCAATGCAAGGGGTACAACTCTCAATACATAGTGCTGATGTAACTTACATTAGCACGTGCTGATAGGATCACCTCTATATATATATATATTAAAAGCATCCAAATTATATTGATAATACATTTGCCTTCATACTAGATCGATCCTAAACCTTATCTTTTAAAGTGGGGAGAGATGCTATTAAGTTAGAAAGCTATCGGCATCTTGATTAGGTTAATATTGCAATCAATTTAATAATAATATGGTCTCTAAGGTTTGCAAAAAGTGAAGGATACGTAATTGACATTAGAGATACGATATTAATGTGGGCATTAAAAATGAAGCGGATGGTGAGGGTCACAATTACGTGATAATACCAAACTAAAACGGGTTTAAGTTAGTATCAAGAGCTAATCCAAGAGAAACAAAATTGAAAACAGAGCACGCCATTCTCTTCTGCATAGATGTGGTCGTGGCCACGACAAGCTGCCTCCTCTTCATCTTCAAACCCTCTCCCTCACTCTCTCCACCAATCCCAGGTCAGCCCCCATTTATATGTGTGTATATATAGATGTATGTATGTATGTATTTGCAATTTGAATGTGAATGAATATATTGTAAGATTGTTGTCATAGTTGTTATTGTTATTTATTTATTTATTTTTTTCTATCTAAAATTGTTTATGGGTTAATTTTGATACTGTATGATATCCCAGTTTATTGGTCCCTTTTTTTTTTTTTTTTTTTTTTTGGAATTATAGAATTTTGAAACCTGAGTAGGTGTTATTTTTTGAGATTTTTACTGATTTTTGGATGAAATTTGGTGATGGGTCTTTTGTGAGGGTTGCTAAAACTTGTGCAGAATCATTGATTTGTTTCGGTATGTGGGTTATTGCTCTATTTATTCATGAAACTGGTTATCTGGGTAAGTGGGTTCATCTAAGTTTGATGTAGAATCTTGCTAGTAGTTAGGAGTTTTGAATGATCTCATTTTGTGGTTTTCACAATCTCATGTGCTGTTTAATGCTAATTCTTTTTTTCTCTTGTCAGTTTGATTTTTGAATTTGTTGATTTCTCTCTGTTTATGATTTTGTTGCTTGGTTGAACTATCCAAATGTAAAGCGGTATGTAAGATGAGCTATCTTTGCCCTTTTCAAATGATGGGACTAGTTTCCACAAGTATAAGAATAAAAATGGAAAGTGAAAGAATAAATAGAAAATCAGTCTTGTGATGAGCATTTTGGTGCTTCACTATCCTGGGATTCCTCAATCTGCCATGACGAATTGGGATTCTCAAAGTAATGAAGCGGGTGGTTTTGAGGGGAATACTTTAGCCACTGACTTTTATTCATCATTCATCATTAAAAAGCCCATTTTTGTCACATCTTTTCAGGTTTGAGCTTGTGAAAGTTTGGAAATTGGAACCATGAAATTCAAACAAGGGAGTTCAGTGGAGGTGTTAAGAAGAGACGATGATCCATATGGCTCTTGGTTTTCTGGTGAAATAATTTCAGCAGATGGTGATAACTGCATTGTTAGGTTCAAATTACTGATGGACCACGATGGAAAGCCAGTCGTGGAAAATGTGCCTGGGGAAGATGTTAGGCCTCGGCCTCCAAATGATAAGGGGAAAAGATGGATGGTTGGTGATATAGCTGAAGTGTTTGATATTCATTCTTGGAGGGTTGGGAAGGTTGCAGAAGTGTTGAAGAACAATCATTTTGTCATTAGATTGTTTGGGTCCATCCAAGTAAAAGAATTTCATGAATCTAATGTAAGGACTCGGCAAATTTGGCATGGCAATAAGTGGTCAATAATTGGGAAGGTAATGAGATCAAATCATCTTCCTTTTTGGTAATTAGTTAATCTTCTTATTCATTATGCCATTAACTTAAGACGTCATCTTATTCTGCCATCAGCTATTTTTGTTTGGGTTCTATTTTTCAATCGATCTTACCTTTTTCATGGATCAGTGCTTCATAATTTACTAATTTGCTTCATTTCCTGTTTTATGTTATTTTCCTTTTTGGAGTAAAATGTAATGTCTTGTACCAGAGCACTCATATCTTAGTTGTGAAATTGAGTGTGCATACAGCAGACCTTACCAAGAAATCCTCATAGCAGTACTTTCTATTGTTTTCTACACAATTTGTTCTTTATGTTTTTTGAAGTTTCTAAATGAATAGCCTGTGTGTGTGTGTTTGCTGTGCTAACACATTCCTCTAATTTTATGAATTTAGGCATCATCTTATGTTAATATGGAGCATTAATGGACATCTTTGTGTTGTCATCTCTCCCACATTCAATGGTTTGAATTGATATTTATCCCAAAGCTCAATTCATCATTTTCTTACACAATAGGGCAGTTTATTTTTCCATTAATTTAGGATTTGAAGGTCACTCATGCATTAATGCTTTACACAACCAAGAATAGGATTTTAGCAAGTTCACATAATAATATAATTTCATATTGGGATTGATGAAACCCAAATGCCACAAACATCATTTTCATTTGGTTTGGTAACTTACTAATAATCTTGTTTAGCCAAAAAATAAAACAGAAGTACTGATTTTAATAATTGTCAGATTCCTTGTTAGGTAAGAAATTGTCAAGGTGAAAAGAGGGTACTGCGTTATTTAATTTGTGTTAGGAAAATGACCCTAGGAAAAAGCTGGTTTTTTGTACAAGTGGTGAAATGTTTACATATAGTGGCAAGTGTTAAAAGCCAACACTTAAGGTTAGTTTTTATACTTGGATAGGTAACTCTGTACATACTGTGCCTCTGATCTTCTTCTTTCTTTTTTTTTTTTTTTGGGGTAAGTGTGCTTCTGATCTTCATCAATATGGAATTCTATTTTCCATTTTCCTTGTGGACATTATTACACTCCTTATTGATGGCCATCTATATGTTGTGCTTTGATGTAATCTAGTTCCTTTTAGGTTTCCTCGATAAAATTAGGTCCAAATGTTTTGGTATATTCTTTATCTGTTGGCTTGAGTAATTGCTACAAAAGGTACAACAAAGATTTGTGGGTTGGAGCAATTTGCTACTCCCAATTTGAACTTTGGAGGAGATTTTCCTTCTCCAAGTTTCAAAGGTCTGGTTACTGTTGCTTGCTATCTAGTTTCAATGACTTCTTAAATTCCATGTTAAATTTGGAAGTTTATATGAGACATTTGTGTGTTTTGGGACTTATCTTCTTGTTTCTGACATTCGAGTACATCTGCTTGCAGGTTGGTCGAAATAAACAGATTGCTAACAATCTTGCACAAAATAATTCAGAATTAACTCCAAACTTGGCTTGTGGGGCTTTGCAACAAGTTATTCGTGACGAAACATGCGTCAAAGAGAAAAATGGGCTGGAACACCATGAGAAGGATGGGCGTGACCATTTCAAAATGGTCTCCCCTGTGAGAACCATAAAAAGAAACCATGCCTACTGTTCTGAACCATCCCCTGAGGACCTTCTTATTGGAGGAAGCTGCAAAAAAAGGAAATCAAGCCTAAATGCAGGAGGATGTGACAAGCCCTTAATAAGTACTCTTCCTTTTTTTGAGCAGGTAGATGATATCTCTCCTTTGAAAGCAAGAGTGAGTGAGAAAAGCATGAATAAATATACTAGAATGGATATTAAAACGGAGAAAACAACAAACTGTTCCTTACATTCTCCTTCTAGGCCTCTTTGGTCAACCGAAGATAGTAACCAATGTTCCATTGCTAGTTGTAGTTTTAATGAATTTGCTGGCTACCCTGCTCAAAATTTTAAAAAATCATTGGGAAAAATCTCTGATAGTTCTGATGCGGAGTCAACATTTCCTTCTTTATCTGTGGAAAAGCACTTACCTCCATTTCCAAAATACAAACTAGAAGTTGACATCCATAAGCTAGAGCTACGTGCTTATAAGTCCACCGTGGAGGCACTGTATGCTTCGGGTCCTTTAAGTTGGGAGCAAGAGTCCCTCTTAACAAACCTTCGCCTCTCCCTTCACATTTCAAACGAAGAACATTTACTCCAACTGAGGCACCTCTTGTCCACTCAAGTTCTTTGATCATCTCATCATTGCTTCTTGTACTACTAGGAGCTGGAATTCAAATTTGCTTTAGGAGGCTACACCATAAACATTTTCGGATTGGTATGAAACATTCTGGCTGATTCTCAAATGGTTCTATGAATACATCAGAGGCATTTTTCTAGCCTTTAAGTGTAAATATATGTATATTGTTTTAGAGACGGTTTTGAGTTTTACTTAATAAATATTCGGACTTTGTGCCATTGACAGGAAACCATGTCCTTTGCATGATAAGTTAATGAATCTTGTTCTCCTTCAGTTGCTAAATTTCAAGTTCTTTTCTTGGATGATGTATTTCAATCCTCTTATACTTTAGTTGGAACTACTCTTGCTCCATTGAATTTTGATATTTATTTGCACATAGGAACTTACTTTGCTCATCTCCAGCAGTTTGTTGTATGGTTAGTAGAAAAGGGAAAAGGGGAGGGTTGGAAAAAGGGTCTCAAACACCCCCACTCTCTGTGGCATGGCGGCCCCTTCTGTTCCTTTCAGTTGAAATTTATGTATTGCTACATAACCTCCATTGTCTAATTCATTTTTATTGTACTCATTTCCAGCGCAGTACTAGAAGCCAAATTTAGTTGTGTATCAATGCATGGGTGAAGAGAAGTTCTGTTTATATTTATATCCTTCAAGTTCAAAGCACTATCATGATTGATTCAGACGTCAACTTATTTCTGGGAATTGAAATTTCAACATTTCTGTAACATTTTCAGTTAATAACTTTATACAGGTGATGGAAAATTTTTGAGGGTGCTTTTGGTGATCTTCCTATCCTGTTATGTGTGCTCTTTTAGTATCTGTTGCCTTGTATTAAATCACTGCATATTGCCTCGGCTTGGCCTTATCATAGGTATTCAACTAGAGGATATGGGCATTAAAGAAACCATGGAAACATCAAACAATGGGAGGTCACTTTATGCACTTGGTTTGCACCATTTTTATCCTCTTTTGTAGTGCGAATTCGACGTGGAAAGCCAGTGCATACCACAAGGATTCAACAAAAGGTCACTTCACTTGGTTTGCAGTACAGCTAGTTTACCAGCTGAATGGTTCGGCATTGTGGGCTCATATAGTAATGTTTTATCGAATTAGTGGATTGGTTAGTGTTATCTTCTTGTTGAAAAAAATTTGAGCCACATTAAGCCGACATCAATTATTGGGGTTTTGGTAATTTTCGAAATCCTTTTATGTTCGGTGACTGGGAATCTACTCATGGGACAATTTCTTGTCGCTAAACAAGTATTGAGGAAAATGCTATTGGTTTCTAAAGACTTTATTATTATTATTATTTTTTCTTAATGACATGGCTATTAATGTGGCATTCCCAACTAAGCTGTAACTATTAGAATAAGATGTGATGCGAGGCTCATCCATATGCGAGCCATCCAACAAAATCCAAAAATAAATAGATAAATATATCATTGACACGTTATGTTAAATACTTGAAAATGAATTAAAAGTTGGAAACTTTCAAAGTTGTCAACTTCTCATATTATTATTGTCATTTTAATTTTGACCAAAACATAATTTGGAAGCGTTTCCTACCATTTTATTTATTTATTATTTTATTTTGGAAAAAAAACCAGGTCAAAATTGCATGATTTAATTTCCACACGATTGATGAATAATGATGCGATGAATGGATATAATAAGGTGGTTGTTGAGTCCTACTCTGTAATTATATTGTTATGATGACGTGGCAAGATGTGAGTGGGTAGATGGCCTAACGCAGCAATAACGTACAGGTCAGCACTAGGAGACGACGGTGGAGCCAAACGCCGGCAGCTTACTTTGATTTTCCACTATCAGAAATTTCTGCTCTCAAACAGCGAACGCAAGGGATCTCCGATCTCGTCTTCCCCCCACCAACATCTCTCCAGTCCTAGGTCCGTCTCTCTCTATCTCTCTCTCTCTCTCTCTCTATCTCTATGTATATGTTCGTTTTCCGGTCAAACTAGAAATCTCTCTCACTCTCTCTTTTTTTCTCTCATAGTCTCATTGTTGGAAAATGGGAAGATTTTCACACACAAATGAAGAAACTCTTCATCTCTCAAAACCTTAGAATCGTATCTGTGAAAATTTTATTGGGCGATTTAGGGATGTTTTTGACGGTTAATTTTGCATTGATTATGTGAATTTCAGTTTCAGTTTCTATATTTGTGTTATAAGAGGTTTTGTGGACGAATCGCAGTGCAGATTGAAGTTTGGATTTGATTTGGTTAGAGAGGATGGGTGCGTTCATGTCGAGATTTTGGTTCATGCTGTTTCGGGCGAAGGAATACAAAATTGTGGTTGTTGGGTTGGATAATGCGGGTAAGACGACGACGCTTTACAAGCTACACTTGGGTGAGGTTGTTACTACCCACCCTACTGTGGGTAGTAATGTAGAGGAGCTAGTCTACAAGAACATCCGTTTTGAGGTAAGTTGCCATGGATTTATTACCTTTTTTTTTTTTTGGGGGGCGGGGGGGGGGGGTTGAGAGAGATTTTGGTTTTTTTTTTTTTTTAAGACATCTTGTTCTTCTAACTAAAATCGAAAAAAAAAAAAGAAGAAAAAAGGGTATTTATTGATGTGTTTGGTAACATTAATCTTTTATTTAATTTTCTATGTTTTTCCCATTAGTTTGTGGAAGAAAGCTTGACTAGCTCAGTAATGCTTCTGATGACAGCAATTCTTTTAATGGGATATACATATAGTTACTAGAGGATTATACAGTCTATATATAGATAGACATATAGTTACTTGAGGAATAGACAGTCTATAAAATAGTTACTAGAGGATTAGATAGTCTACTCATGTGATTGATGGTTGTAGAAACCTTGGGATTCAGGTTTTGATGAAACCCATTTGAAGTAAGTTAACTATTTTTCAATCTTTCCCTGAATTTACAGTTACACCCCATGTGAAGAATATTATTTGATTTCGTCTATAGAATTAGGAGTATTGATTGATCAGAACTTCATAATTGGGCTCAGATCACTAACTGCTTTGCATGATTAACTAGTTAAGATGTCTATTTGTAGATGTTCCATATGGTTATGCAGAGTTTTGTTGCTTCTGAGTTTAAGCAAAAGCAAGTTGATAAAAAAATGTAAAGGAGGATTGTTTCTAGTAGGGTACAATCTAGTAGTTTCAGATACAGATTATAGGAGATCTAAAGAGAGGAGAAGAAGAAACACTGCAACCTAGCCAAAACAAAACACGCACACACACAAAAGGCCTGTTATTACGTCAAGAACTTTGTAGAGAATAATTCCATTGCTAGATCTGGGAACGTGACAAGGGCATTAAGCAACACATCAGGACCTTTATATATGTGAGGTTTAAGCCTTAAGACATGAGACTAGTGGACTACACATTCCAACTCTACTCTATCAAAGAAACTCTTTGTCTTGGTGTTCCCCTAAATTGAAGACGTGTCACACTTTTGTTTTCCAGAATAACCTGTATTTTACGACTCAATTTGGTTTAATTTTAACTTAAGTTTGAGGGCGTAACACTAAAAACATATAAATAAATCACACTCACGAATCAAGTGGCTTACATGACAAGCCTTCTTTTTTTAATTTGTAGCAATTCTGGGAGGAAGACGGACATATATGGAGGTCAGAAATTCCATTTTTATTTTTGAGATAATTTTATCATAGAATTTTTGTTGCCCAATAACTAAGTAGCATTTAGTGGGCAATAAATTCTTTGAACCATTGGCTATGAACTGCTGATGAATTTACCAAATCCTTATCTGGGCAATGAAACCAGTGGCTATGAACTGCTCAAATTGACACTGGAACAATTTCCTCAGCTCTATTCTGTTTACTTTTGCTCACATTCTTAAACAAGTCTTATGCTACGTTGATAAAATTGAGGTTTGTTTTTTCTTGACTGTTGGATTTGTGACATAATTTGGATTGGTTTTCATGGCCAAGCTTTTTCTATTGCAGCTGTTTCTTCAAAGCTCGTTTCTCATTGCTTTGTTTTGAAGTTGGTTATTTCCAACTCAGCTCTAAGATTACTCGTGGAGTTTAATTTATTTAATAAGATTGATGAGAGTGGGTCTACATATTTGTTTTAATTGACACTTTGTATTTTTGGCTTCCAACGCATAAGTTCATGTCAAGTTATAATTCAAGGGGCTGTAGCAAGAGCAGATATGTTTTTTGATTGTTCAGATCCAGCTGATTCACAAAATTCCTTGCCTATTTTTACTCAAAAATCCCTTTCATGGTGTCTTGCCAATCTTCTGCTTCCACTTTCTTTAAAGCTTATCAACTTGTAGATTTACATTTCTGAATATCCAACTCTCCTACGACTCTTCTCTTGCATCATGTTACAGCACCATTGCACTACGTGACCTTTGACCTCAGCAGCATCATGGGTTTCCCTATGCCTTACCCTGAAATATTTTTCTTAGGACAGTTAGCGCAGTTATCACCTGCCAGAGTGGAAGTGTTGCTGAAATGATGATGTTAATACTGTGATTTCTTGAATTCATAATGGTGGTTTTATATGAGCGGTGAAATAGGTTCATTTAAAATGCTCTGGACAATAAAATGAACTAATTTCAATCCTATGCTACTTGCAGTATTGTCAGTCTGGCTCAATTTTGCCCAATAGTCTCAAGTTTTTATCAAGACATTCTTTTGTTTTCTCAGTCACTCCTCCTTTCAAAACTGAACTCTACAGGACTAAACAAAAAAGTGTGAAGTGCATTCTAGCTACTTCTGCTATTTAAGGACAAAATGATCTCATTTGCATGCTGCATTCAAATACTCCAAGTTCCACCTCATTATCTCATTTTTCATGATAAGATTCTGAAGTCAGGCCACCTTTTGTTTGTTATTAGCAGATATATCAGTCTCGTCATGTATCCAATTAATAGTTGCTGCTGAGGAATTGTAGCCAAATTCTTGTTACTTGCAATAGGGTTGCTAAAACTGTTGAAATTCCTTCTTAATATCAGAATGTGGTCAAGTTTTTGGTCTTTTAAATTTCTTATATTAGTTGAATAGATGTTAGCAACAGGAATGCAACTTGGTTTAGCTGCTAGAAGTTTACACATCTGACTTATTTAGTTTCTAAATTTGCCTTTATCAGGTCTGGGATTTGGGTGGGCAAGAACGGTTAAGGAAATCCTGGGCAACATATTATCGCGGAACTCATGCTGTTATTGTGGTGATAGACAGCACTGACAGATCCCGGATTTCCATCATAAAGGACGAGCTTTTCGGGCTGCTCCGACATGAGGACCTTGAACATTCTGTTGTTCTTGTCTTTGCAAACAAACAAGACCTCAAGGATGCCATGCCTCCAGCTGAGATCACTGATGCCCTTTCCCTCCACAGCATCAAGAACCATGACTGGCACATTCAAGCTTGTTGTGCCCTCACTGGAGAAGGCTTGTATGATGGTTTAGGATGGATAGCCCAACGAGTGACTGGAAAGGCTACCAGTTAGAAGAAGAAATACTTTTAGGGTTTCTCTTTGCATCATGATTGAGTTTTGTTTAGATTTGAGGGCTTGTTGAAAGGTGATGAAGGGATAGCTCTTTCGATATGCAATTTATTCTTATGGATCACTTCATTCTGTGACTGTAGATTGTATTTCTCATATTGACTAGTATAAATATGAAAAAAAAAAGGTCTTTGTACATAAGGGAGCATTTTGCTTAACAAATTGCTGTTTTGTGTTGTAACATGGATTTTATGCTGAAATTCCTGGAACTTAAACCAAAAAAAGAAGAGTAAAAAATCTCTCTCTCTCTCTCTCTCTCTCTCTCACACACACACACACACACACACACACACACACACACACACACGATCCATAATGATCAAGGGTTAACTCATCAAATCATTTCAACTATTTGTGGTTCCCAGCTCTTTTCCATGCGCTTAATGAAAAGAAGTGAGACAAGCAGTCTGTTGATGTACCAAGAGAGGAATCCTGGTGATAATTCTTATGCTTGCCAAGAAGAAGAAACAAGAAAATGAAGAAACTGCCTCAGTTATTCAGCTTATTGAAGGTGGTGAAGTGTTGATGCTGCCTTTGTTATTCAGCAAATGGAAAATGGTTCAAGTGCCAATCTGCTCTAAAGCTCAAAACATGTGTGCAGTAGATGTAGTTATTTTACAAGCTATATCTTAACAGCATGTGGATTGTATAGTAAAAAAGATTGAACTAAAAATTTTAATTTGCACACGAAATGGGACATTTCATTAAACATTTGTTAAAATTAACAATGGTGTTGTAATGTGTGAACATGATGGTTATGTAACATATAGTAAAGTCTCCAGCAACAAATGGCAACAACTGCTAATCCGTTTCAAATCAGAGTATCCAACAACTGCAACCTTTTGACTCCTGGAGCCCTTCAAACCATCGATCCCATAGTGGATTTGCAGGACCATTTGTTCTGTAAAGAGTGAAAATGAATTGATAATCAAGCACTAGAAATAAGGGAAATTTATATTAAAGCAAAGTGAGAATTACGGTTATAGAGTTACACTGGGAGTAGCGGATCTGGTCTGGAATCAATGTTGTGCAGCAATCTGGTGAACACCAAATGGAAAATTGATTATAATCCAACCGATTTTGTGCCAAATTAATGTGGTTATCTATTGAGGCATTCTAGGCACACGTGCTAGAAGGGACTTTAAACCAACATGCTGACATGTGGATGCAGTTACTTAGGTTCCAAGTTACTACTGGTTGCTGGAACTCCTGAAAGAGCAAACTGAACCAGGAGATCCTGGTTAGTTTGTTGAGTTTAAAAGGGGCTAAAAATCTCTTTTATCCCAGTGATTTTACAAGCGTATTTGTTACCCTTTAAGCTTCTGCATCATTTTTTATACTTACTCCTGGCATGTGGTTGAAACATTTTCTGTTCTTTCAAGCTCTTCCAACTCTTCCTGGATACAATTAATCAACAGAAGTAAACAAGTCATAAACCAGAAAGCACTCCAAATTGCAACTGAGTAATGGATAACAAAACAATGACTTTCAGCAGCATATTAAATGAAATTAAAGAAGATAACATAGAAATAAGGGGACCCTCTCTGACATAAATGCACTGCAATTTACTAAGTAACTAACGAACTTAAGCTAATATATGCAGGAAAACAATATAATCTTTCAGGCGTGGTGGCTTTTTGGCTTGGGGCAGTGCCTATTTATAACTCACTTATGGGGTAAACCTTTTGAAAAAACAAATCATTTTCTTTTGTCAGGGGCTCAGACAACAAAGTTTGATCATGATAGAAGCATCCAAATATTTCAAGGTATGCTTATCAAAAAAAGAAAAAGAAAAAAAGAATGTGAGTTTTAAGTTCAAACATTGGTCAAGGAATGAAAGATGGTAGCCACAAGAATCACACATTAGCTGTTTCTGCAAGTTGAAAGAAATTTTCAATGCATATGCATGCCCATAGGGTATCTGAACAATTCTTGGAGTTTGCTCATATTTTGGTGCAGCTACTAGTAAGTGTTCATATATTCATTCAGTTATTCCCATCAGGTATTCCAGCAATTCTTGGGCATCTTGTCATAGCCTCATATATTCGTACAGCTATTAGTAGTATTCATGGGTTTGTCAAAGACCTAGTGAAGGTTAAGTAAACGCTTTGCAGATGGTGTCTTTGCCCATGGATTTGGTCACTGAAATCAATCACATAATGCATTGTGTTGTTCTTGTGTTCTTTCTTACCTATGTCGTTACTCTTCATCCACATTACACTCATCCTGGATCATATTTCTGCAGAATATATGGGATACCTTGCGTTCCAAATAAATGGCATTAGCCATGCAGCCTGATTCCACTAAATGGTAAGTAAAGAAACAGCTATCAATTTCAGCATTATATATCATTTGGTGTCTCCATAAAGCGTAAAGCAGTACGACCATTGTAGAAATTATATTGAGGGCACCCCCTTGACAAGATCTAGCAAATAGAGTCCAGAAATCCTCTCATAAGCATATCAACGTCCTACAGAAGCTATCAATTTATTCACCTCTTCATGAAAATTTTAACATCTCTATCCTTATAGAGTAGTAAGGCAAGGAAGCTCTCAAGCATACAAATGTTCAATGGTCCCTCACTCATAGTTTCCATCTAACTTTATAAAGCAGTGTTATGATGCAACTTTAAAAATAAAAATAAAAAATAAAAAAATTTAAAAAGACTCTTGAAACCTATTCCAAATGTTTTTGTCTAACTCCATTCGCCAGACCATTTTCATCTAGGAAACTCTCAACACTAGAGCTCAATTTCTTCTGATAGAAAAAGGAGCTATTTGATTCTTGAAAGGAACAAGGAGAGGAAAGGAAAAAAGGCTTTACAATACTACAAAATGAGTTCCTTTCTTGGGCATTTTTAAGCATTTTCCTTTTCTTCCCTTCATTCGTTCTAAAATAGGGGAAAATGTATACAGATTTTTTCTCAAGAGACCATAAAATTTGAGTGGCTCCATTGGTTTTTGCATAGCAATTGAATTTAAAAATCTACAATCCATAATGAGGCCATTTAGAAAAATTGGGGATACGACCACAAATCATGGTATGAGATCAATTTTAGGATTTCTTGAAAGGCCACGATTCTAAATCTTCACTATCATTTGTGATGGTAGCTGCCATTTTCTGTAAGCACAATGCTACATTACCCAACTCATTTGCCCAAATTTGCTTAAACATCTGATGTGGTGGCTGATGTGATAGACCTCATATGGCATGATACAATGATACATTAATTGCCACATCACATCACATCACATCAATTGCCACCTGAGTTGGCAGGAAGATTTGGGCAAAAAGTTTGGCTCATTAACATTTTCCTTTCTATAACGGCCCCATTTATGGGGATTAATGTGTATCTAAAACATTCAATTTCCAGAGACGCCCAAACGGGCTTTAAATAAATTTCAGGTGTAGAATGATTTTTCTTTACCTTTTTCCCCAAATCTAACTGAACGGAAATGATAATCTCTAAAAGTTATGAATTGAAGTACCCACCAAGATAAATAAACCTTGATGAAAAAATCCCGGAAATTTTTATTTTCCTTGAAAAAAAAAAAAAAAAAAGGACCTCTTAGAACTATATAAAATCCAAACTACGAAAGAAAATGCACATAGATCCCTACAAAAACGTAAACCTAATTCCAAGTACAGAGAACTTCAACTGGGTACACTGAAAAGTGTAAACAATATATTTCATTATATATCTATATATATACACACACACACACACACACACACATATATATTTGTTGTATTTAAGAGTGAAACGAAACAAGGAAACGAGAATGAGAAAGTAGAGAAATCTAACCTGCAAGAATCGAGTCTCTTGGTCCAGTCGCTTCAACTCCGCTAGAATCCGATGCTTCCCTCTCGTATCAGCTGCGGCCCCCGCAGAAGCAGCCTGCAGATCCACCGGCGACGCCGTTTCAGAGTCTTCCGCCGCCGTCTGCATCGCTCATATGCATATATATATGTATATTGATTTCTCTCTCTCTCTCTCTCTCTCTCTCTCTCTCTCGCCGAAACCCTAACAAGCACGGAATCAGATCTATACTACCAAACTACCTCCATTAATGGAACCCAACGGAAGCTCCTGAAATAACAGTCATGTAGTCTGAAATAGCTGAGATTTCAGAGAGAGAGAGAGAGAGAGAGGCGTCCGTACGAGTTTGATTCCCTCTGTGTGTTTTTCTACAACAAGGAAAACAAAAACACTTTTGTTTTCCTTTTCTTTGTTTTTTTGTTTTTTTGTTTTTCCCTTCTCTCCCCTTTTTTCGGTAAACTTCCCTTCTCTCCGTATCGTGTTCTCTGAAAGCTGGTCTTCTACTCCCTCTCTCTCTCTCTGTCTCTCTCTAGTTCTACAACACGAAAAGTAAAAGCACTTTCGTTTTTTCGTTTCAAAGAAAAGTCTGGCTGTTTCTCTCTCCCGCAGTAGTGTCAAATGTCTGTAATTTTACGAGTTTGTTATAAATAATATATTATATATTATATATTATTTATATATATCTACAACGATTCCATTTTCCAACTACTTTTTGGTGGCCGCCAGCACAAATGCAAAAAATAATTTAAAAAAAAAAAAAATGCTCTTTGCTCCTCATGCCTCTGTTAGGCCTTTCCCACTTAGTAAAAGTGCCTTTAAGTGCTATTCTTTTGTGTGTATCCCTTTTTTTATTCCTAGGAAAATTATTCAATATGGGACACCCAATAACTGTATAAGCTCCTCTGCTCTGTATAAATATAGTAATAGTAATAGGATCATCAAGTGATTCTAGGACCATCTGACATACCTTTGAAATGTAAGTATCCTTTCCAAGTTCCAAACTTACAGTTTTTGAACAAAATGCCCTTTTTCCTCTTTTCTTTGGATAACATCATAGAACATAAATACATACACACAGAAACGTAGAAAATGAAAGAAGTAATTTAGAACGGAAAAATATGTGATCTTATAAATGTAGTGGTATCTCTCATCTCCTAATATTAAGAAAGCTTAAGATTAGATTGAATCGGTGATCTCACTAACAAGTCTTCCTAGTTAAAATCAATGATTTTTTTGACGAGTTATGACTTAAAGATATCTTGAGAACTTCTCAAAGTGATTTCAAATACACTGAATGGCGCAAGAATTGTTAAGTTAGGATTAATTTGCTTCAACTTCATGTATATTATTCTTAATAATATGAAGATGATCAATTTATTTTTATTTATTTTTTCAATAGGATATCTAAACTTTTGTTTTAACTAATTCTTTAAATATGAGTAACTGAGTAAGGCGACCGACCACATCAAGAAATAATAATAAGTTGAACATATAGGGCCTTTTTCTATTTTAAACATAAATTTCAATAATCACCTATCTATCTTCACCTATTGGGATTGTGAGGTTTTTCAATTTTCGGGCCACGAATATGAGATCATTCCCACCTCATGCCACTCTAGGATTACGTAAATAACTACTTAAACTAGTCTTCTCAGTATGCCCGATGTCATTTGATTCTCATTGGTAGAATTTTGTGTCAAAAAGTGTCAAGCACATGGTCCTAACCTATCTCAGGAAAGGGAAAAATAATAATAATAATAATATAATAAAATAAAATACGCACACACTATTGCGTGGCCCGAGGTCAATGTGGAACACTTGTCACTTTTTGTCACAATATTCACCAATGTGTTCTCTAGAACATTTTTGTGAGAATTGTTAACTCTCTTCTGGAACATTATGTTGAGTTTTCAATGAAGTTTATGCTCTCCTAAGTGATTAGTTAAATAAATACAGCATGTTATTATTAGTACCAAAATTATTATTATTATTATTATTATTGTTGGCTAAATGGGTTCTGCACGATATAACTCAAGCCGCAAATCCGTCATCCAAATACAACCATAATTACCTAGCTTTTGAAGGAGAGGTGGAGTGTGGGTTAACTTCATAGGTTTTGAGACTCTTTTTTTGTTTAAGTTATATATGTAAGCTTCCTCATTTATGTGTTGTGTGAATTTCTTATATATGTTTAGCCAAAAAAAAAAAAAAAAAAAGGGACAAATACAACCATAATTACCAGAAACAAAAACAAAAAACAAAAAAGGAAGAGAAATAGACAAAGTGAGGATGACTTATGCATAATTATTCCACAACATAGAGTTAACCAAACTCATTTTCGAATCAAACCCCAATTAGTAATCCCCTTCTCCACCTTAGAAAACAAGGAGAAATACTTCCAAAAAGTCCAAAACACAAGCTCTATCACATTAAAATTCCTTCCCTTCCCCACATTTTTCCATTTGGATTTTGACACAACCCCATTCATGATCAAGCCATTTCAAGTTCACTCCTACCTTTTGTCGCCGTCGCCGGCGCCGGCGGGAACTCTTCAACGCCATAAACCGAATTATGCTTCGACTCAAACTTCTCCCCATCTCCCCACAATGCATAAGCCTCCTCCCCGTGGATGGCGTCGTCGCCGGTTTGCAACTCATCGTCCGTCAGTCTTAGTGGAACTATACGACTAACGAACAAACATACCAAACTAGTTGAAATTATATTAAAAATTATTACAAAGACAATTCCCAATAATTGAATGCCCATTTGCTTCAACCCGCCCTTGAAGTCACCAGTTTTAATGCCATAGGAAAGGCCTATGTAATGCTCCCATTCGTCAACCATGTAGAAGAGACGGTTGAGCTTTGGCTCGGCGAAGAAGCCGGTGAGAACGCCGCCTAAGCTGCCGGCGACGGCGTGGGTGTGGAAGACGGCCATGGTGTCGTCCACTTTCTTTAGGAGTTTGATTTTCTTGTGGAGGACCATCATTGTGTACCATGGAATGCTTCCGGACATAATTCCCATTACGATTGCTGCCCAACCTTGCACCACTCCTGTTTCAAGGGTAATTTGGAGCTAAGAAATTAAGATTTTATATAAAAATAGTTTTCAAATCTAAATAATTAGGTGCTGTCTGAATAGCATGAAAATCGGGTTACAAATGAGATTGATTGGTTTTGATTTTACATTTTTTTTTCTTTAAAAAAAAACCTCCAACATTATAGTTAAATTTTTTGACTCGACTAATCCCCTAACACAAATAAGGGTACCACCCATCTTGCATCAGTTAACGCCTTTAATAAACTCAGTTGGTGATATGTCTGTAGAAAAAGTGAGAAGTCAAATTTAAAACTTTCTGTTTTTTGAGATGCATGTTAAAAATCCCAAAAAAACCACTAATCTATTCATAGGAGATGATTTTACCAATTTTTGGTAAGTCATTTTATTTATTTTTATAGGTTTGTCTAGCCTTACAATAAAAATAAAAAAAAAGAAGGGGGGGCATGGTGAACTATGAGTTAGTTTATCAAAATACTATTTGCATTAAGAGAGTAGAGCAATCTAATTTTAATTTTAATTTTTCCAAACAAGTCTTATAAGTGGAGTTGACATACATTATATTTCAATGTAAACACCAACAACTCCAACAGTGGAGGCACTTGAGGAGGCAAAGCAAACTTTAGCTCCTCCCACCAAAAGAGGTACTCCAATGGTGAGGCAATCAAAATTAGGCTTTGATTAAGGCATTGTTTCAATGAAGGAGATTAACAATGACTTTTTCTTCCTAAAAAATAATTAAGCTGAATATATTGGTAAAGGGTGAAGGGTAATTAAGTCATTGTACCTGCAGCAGGGGTGATGCAAACTAAGCCAGTAATCATGCCTTGTGTGGCACCAATCACAGAAGGCTTTCCAAAGAAAAGGATGTCAAAAAGAAGCCACGTGAGCAAGCTTGAAGCAGCACAGATGTGGGTGTTAAGGACGGCTAGAGATGCGTCCATGCTGACAGTGTAAGGATCTCCACCGTTGAATCCTGTCCATCCCCATCCAAAGTAGGCCCGCCCCTGCAAGCATCAGAAGGATGTTGTTTGGTGGGAACCTCTCCCTGTCCTTACTCGCCCTTGGTCCCACCTATATTTCATTTTACACTAGTATCACTAGTAGCTTACCACAAGATGTCTCTGTTGAATAACAGTAATAGCATCTCTAATCACGTGAGGTATTTAGGACGTATTTACGTGAGTTATATATATTTTTTGTATTTATATAATGTAAAAATATATCACACAAAAAAAATAACTATTTAAATACATGTGAGACATTTTTTTTGCTTCACCCTCCTGAACCAATTTTTTTGTTTTAAAGACCAATTAACCATAGTAACAAAGTCAAGAACTCTAAGCTTATTTATTTATAATAAAAGAAAACAAAAAGAACTCTAAGCTAATCAAATCTTGATCTGTGATAAAAATAATAAATAATAAAATGCAGGCAAATAATAATAATAAATAATAAATGATAAAATGATAAAAAAATTGAAGGGTTATCTTATTCTGTTTTATTTCATTCAACTTGGTAACATCATTTTAAAAAAAAAGATACTGAAATGGTAAGTACATATCAAAAATAAAATGGTGCGTAATATTATCATGTTATTATACTAACTTAATATAACAAGTCAATAAAAATACCATTCAAACACATGTGTGTCATAATAAAAGGATAATTAGTTATAGTTTGACTCCATGCTTTGACATATATACTTATCTTTTTTTCTCTTCTATCTTTTTCTAAAATTTTTTTTTTAAAAAAAATTTATTAACAATTACCTTTACTCTCACTAAAGGTTTAGCTCAGACTAATCTTCTAACAATATGTAAGACACCTCTCATATTTATATAAGTACCAATAACTACGAACATTCGAAACAATGATCTTTGAGGACCCACCTAGGACCTAATTGCTCGACCTCACAGGAGCATCTTTGATACAAAGTTTGATGTATGTTTTTTCTCTTTTTCTCTCATTCTAGTTAAGTGATACGTTGAGGAGAAAATAAATTACAAGAAGAACGTTGTGAGGAAAAAACAATAAATTGTAAATTGTCATGCTAAATCTGCGGTGGAGGAGGATGTGCAGAATTCGGGTTATGATGGGTTACCCACTTACCCAATAAGCAGCAGTGAAACCAGCAACGCCAGAAGAGAGGTGAATAACATACCCACCGGAGTAGTCAATAACTCCGAGCTTCGCCAACCATCCGCCGGGGGACCAGATGCTATACGCCACAATGGTGTAAGAGAACGTAAGCCAAAGTGGCACAAACAACATCCACGCATGGAAATTCATCCTCCCAAGCAACGCTCCGGCGATCAGAATCAACGTGATCGCCGCGAAAACAAACTGGAAAAAAATCATCGTTGCGTTGGGAATATTCCCGGCGAAGGCCTTTTGAAGGAGATACCCCTCGTTCAAGGCCACACCGGGTCTTCCAAGGAAAGGTGCAAAATCGTCACCAAACGACAGCCGGTAGCCCCACCCGACCCAACAAACTAGGACCGCCGAGAAGGCGTATAGGGCCATGAAGGCAGAGTTCACGGCCCATTTCTTCTTGACAATGCTACCGTATAGGATAACTAGGCCCGGTACACTTTGCAGGCCCACGAGGGTAGCGGCTGTGAGCTGCCATGCATTGTCAGCTTTGTTCATCCACCCGGGGCTAGCCGCATTGGGGGCCAGGTTCGCCGGAAGCTCCATCTTTGGTAGTGAGTTTTTGTTGAAGAGTGAGATGAGGTTACATTTATATGTGCGTGCGAAATAAGGTTGAAGGCAGTGGGCGGAGTGGCTCTGGGGAGCCTGCTGTGATATGCCTGGACTATGTCTTTTTTTTTCTTTTCTTTTGGTTGCTGGGTGTCTGGGACAATGTCTTTACTATGTATTTTAATAAGCCGGCGGGTGGCAAAGTTACGCGAATGCCCTTGGTATTTTTGTCTTTAAATCAGTGGATTTATTGTGATATAAGAAGCTTGATCAAGGAATTAAGGCACCATCAAGGTATAGGAATTTTAAATGCATGAGATGTCTCTTTCTGGTCTCTGGCGGAGAATCCCACGGCTAGAAGTTAGATCACTGGAATTCCCGCTGAAAAATGGGTGGAGGTTGTCCGCATGGGAATCCAATTGATACTTCCCAAGGAACTTAATTTTATTGGAGTTTTAATTTTTCTTTGATTATAATTTAATAAGCTTATTATATATGGGTTTGGCTTTATCCGTGATCACTTCTCACCGCGTTAGGGGTTATCAAAGATTCAAGCCAATGGCTCAAGGGTGCAACTTAGTTGATTAAGATTCAAGAAGTACAAATGATGTGGCAACCGTCATCTTATTCTTGTAGTGAAATTTTAATAGGTTAATCAAGCTCATTTTTGAAGAAATTTTTTAGCTGTGAAAGTCTTAAAGTTATCTTCTTTCTTTACATGGTAGTGGTAAAAATTTTCTACAGATTTTTTTTTTTTCTTTAAAAAGTTCAATCCTATCAAGAGGCTACCAAGCCCAAAGATCTTAAATTCTAATGGTACCCTTACCTAAACATTGTGGGACGTGGCACTTTCACCCATTTGAACATGCCAACACTTTGGTCGTGACCAGCTCCACTCTTAGTGAGGAGTTCAGATTTGATGACTTGATGTTATACATGACCAATAGCTAATGTGTTGCCAGCCGTACTATGAACACTCACAGTACCAAATCCCAAGTCGCTAGTGAGAGTAGGGTTGCCTCAATCCTAATGATCCCTAGTGAGGGACCCAAGGGGATTATAAGGGAATGGCTATTGTAACCCCCCATTCTTATCACCCCAGTCCACATCTTTTAGGTTTTTAAGGTTTTATATAAAATATAAAAGGTTTTTATAAAAACTGGTTAGGGTGTCCACTAGAAAACATCTTTTTGAACAACTTTGTAGGAAAAAGTTTTTCCTAAATTTATCGTTTAAATATATATTTTAGCCATTTATAGCATTTATTTCATTTTTTGCCAAAAAGTCTACCTAAACGATAGATTTTAGAAAAACTTTCTTCTGCAAAGTTGTTCAAAATGATGTTTTCTAATGGACCAAGTGATTGATTTTTGCAAAAACCTTTTATATTTTTCATAAAATCTTAAAAACTAAAAAAAAAGGGGTGGGGTTATAAGAATGAGGGGTTGCAATAGCCGTTCCCGGATTATAATGTACTAGACCCTTTCCAATGTCACTGTCGCAGGCTTAGACCATCTTAAAAGGATCTACCCCATCAAAGAGTTACCTATCCCAAAGATCTCAGATCCAAGTAGCCCAAACCTTTCAACCTAGGCCCAACTGTAGGTCTGAACACTTCAACCCAAGCCCAAGCTTGCATTGTTCGGGTGGGTCTTGGCTTGGACCCCCTAAGTGGGGAAGCCCAACATAGCTTTGTGAGACGAGGCCCTCATTGGTCATTGCTGCCCTCTTCAATCTAAAATACAGGTTTAGGACTACGTGGCACACGCTCCTGCCTTTGTCAGATGGATTTATTGTAGCGGATGTAATGTCTCACCAATTGTAGGCAAGCATAAACCAAACCACACACAAGATCGTCATGTGATCATCAAAAACATCACCACTTGATCTTCTATGCAGCCATACAGACCAGTGACATCATTGTACCCCAGTAGTCCTGAGCCTGTGGTGCATGTTCTCCTCTCTCTCTTTTTCAAGCAAGCTCACTGAACTGGTAAGCCCCATTTCCTGTCCTTGAGGTTTCTTTCTTCTTTTGTGTACACACACACACACACACACACACATATATCATGTGTACTGATATATTGAATGATCACAACTCCACATGTAATATGGTTGCAGGTGGTCTTCACTGAAGAACAAAAAGTGGGGGTTATAGTTTCCAATAGTCAGATAGAAGCAGAAACCGTCGAGTCTGTTGGCTTTGAGTGTGGGTTTTCTTGGTAGATTTCAAATATCACTGGAACAAACTCAAAATTACTTGTTTCTGTTTGTGGGTTTTCTTGGTTTGATCCATCCATGCCTACTTCAATGCTTAATGGAGCTGAAAATCTCACACTCATTAGAGGGATAAGACCCAAAGGGTTAGAATTTCATGGGAGGCATTTTCCCAAGATGGGTTTGGTGTCTAATGGTAGAATTTCTCCTTCCAAGGCTAGAACCCTAGGACCCAAGTGCAGCCTTTCGGGATCGAGGCCGGCTTCGCAGCCTAGGTTTATACAACACAAGAAGGAGGCATTTTGGTTCTATAGGTTCCTTTCAATTGTGTATGACCATGTCATAAACCCTGGGCATTGGACTGAGGATATGAGGGATGAGGCACTTGAGCCTGCGGATCTCAGCGACAGGAGAATGATAGTGGTAGATGTTGGGGGTGGGACAGGGTTTACCACTTTGGGTATTGTTAAGCATGTGGATGCGAAAAATGTTACAATTCTCGACCAATCGCCTCATCAGCTTGCTAAGGCAAAGCAGAAGGAACCCTTGAAGGATTGCAAGATAATTGAGGGGGATGCAGAAGATCTCCCATTTCGTACTGATTATGCAGATAGATATGTATCTGCTGGGAGGTTTGTTACCAAATTTTAATTTTTAATTGTTCCCAATTTAATGGTTGAGATCATGGTTTTTGTTATGCAAAATACTTTTTTCTTTATTTCTTTTTGGATGGGTTATGCAAAATACTTTTATGGGCCACAACATGTGATATTTATGGTTGTTCTTGATATATATATTACCTTTTGTTGCCATGATATGTGAATTTTGATTTTTCTTGAGCTTGATTTTTAGATTGAATTTATATTGATTACTTTTTTGTCAATTGTAAGGACTGGAACCTTAGAGGCCTAAGCCCTCCAATCACCCCCGCTAGAAATGCACATGTACATATAATAATCTATATGTGTTATGCTCGTGAAAAGGAAAATAGAAACAATTTTAAGTACTGGGAAGTTTCTAGACCCCCCAACCACCCAAAAAAAAGAAACAAAAAGGATGAATAACTTTATGCAGTAAACCCATGTTTGGCTTTGACCTGTATGTTCTGGTGGAATCTAGCCATTCATATCAAGTGGGACTCACATCTTATGGAAGGTCCAGATTTCACTAAATTGTTTGGTCGATGGAAAGAATCTTTGGCCTATATTCCTGATACTACGTCAAGAAGGAAAAAAAAAAAAAAAAAAAAAAAAAAAAAAAAAAGCCCTTTGGCCTATATTGATGTCTACGAACCTCTCCACCATCAACACCCCCCAAACCCCCCCCCCCCCCCCCACCCACAAAAAAAAAAAAAAAAAAATCCTTGACTTTCTTAGAATTCTATTTGACAAGAATTATATGATTGCATGTTCAGTATCGAGTACTGGCCAGATCCACAACGCGGCATCAAGGAAGCATACAGGGTCTTGAAACTAGGAGGAAAGGCTTGTGTAATTGGTCCTGTGTACCCTACATTTTGGTTGTCTCGCTTCTTTGCAGATGTTTGGATGCTCTTCCCAAAGGAGGAAGAGTACATTGAGTGGTTTGAAAAGGCTGGATTTAAGGATGTCCAACTGAAAAGGATTGGCCCAAAATGGTATCGTGGGGTTCGCCGGCATGGGTTGATCATGGGATGTTCTGTAACAGGTGTAAAACCAGCATCTGGGGATTCTCCTTTGCAGGTGATTATTTTTTTTTCATTCTTCATTACCTCCCCTGGATATTTAGAATGCATTATAGATATCACCCATATATACTTGCTCTGTTTACCCTCTCTTCATAGTCATTTTATCTTGATCACGCTTCCATTAAATTTGGAATTAAATTAAAGCCTGTGTGTTTGACTTGCATGGAATTTGGACTTAGAGCCTGTGTGTGTTGTGTGTGTGTGTGTGTGTGTGTTATATCCTGTACATTCCTTCTTTGACAAAACTGATCACTTCAATGCAATTAGAAGACTCTGGCTCTCATTTACAATTAAAGATGACACGCTAATAGAGAAGGAGAGTCATATTTCCTTTTATTGTAAGCATGATGGAATTGTTGATGTGGCTTTCAAACATGCTTTTACTAATGGGGCCAATTTCAATTGTGAAATCCTTGTTTAAATTATAATGACTGACCCCAAAAAAGGTCGTGAATTGCTTTACCATCTCTTATTGATTTCTCTCTTAATGCTTTAGTTTCTTATACACTTCAATTTCAGGGCTAAATTACTGACACATCCAAAAGCAAAATCAAATTTATCCCTTTATTCAATTGATGGGATTCCTTTCCACTTTAATTGAAGACTGCTAATTATGGGGATATTGGGCTGAACAGTGAAATAGCAGACCAAGTAGTCAGGATTTAAGGTTGGTTTGAGTTGCAACCGTTGGATTTGGCTGCAAAATGCCTAGCAGTCAGAATGTTTTAAGCCGGTATCCATATCTTCTGAATTATTTTGAATGTTATGGTGCCAATGCTAGTCGTTGATTCATTCTATTACAACTTACAAATAATGCTTAATATAAAGATCTTATTTGCTCAACAAAAGTACTATTTCTCGACTACTGATGCTTCTTTCCTTAATTTTTCTCCATCTAATAGGATTTACGAAATTGTGTATTTTAATGCAGCTTGGTCCAAAAGCAGAGGATGTAACAAAGCCTGTAAATCCTTTTCTGCTTGCACTGCGCTTCCTTCTGGGTGCCATGGCAGCGACATACTTTGTGCTGGTTCCTATTTACATGTGGCTCAAAGATCAAATTGTTCCCAAAGGTCGACCAATCTGAGAGAGAGAGAGAGAGAGAGAGCAGAATGTAATGTTATTCGAAGCTGTAGAACTACATGTAATTTTCTTTGAATTTGCATACATTTCTTTTGTTATTTACCACACAATTTTAACCTGGGTCAGCCTGTTGCATTTCTCAAAGCCGTATATTTTCTACACTTGCCCTTCTAGATTCAAGCATGATATCATTTACAGTTTCAGCTTTGTTTCACAGAGGAGACCTGAACTTGGCAACTTGCATTTTTTCTAGCAGAAACTGGCATATTTCTTGCGACTAGGTTTCTACCAAAATTTTATTTTCCATTACATGCTTATTAAACCATCTCAACTACAATTTATTTTCCATTACATGCTTATTAAACTTTCACAAATATAAATTTTGGTATGCGAGCTTTGCGCTCCCTAATAGGGATAATAATTGAATAGTTGAATTGGTGGGTCCCTCTTACGTGGTATGCATGGCACGTAGTTTTGTAACTCTATCATCAATGTCAGTTTTATTTGGCGTGTGTATCCACCATCTTGAATAGTCGCTTTGGAAAATTGAACCAGCATCTTTACTGATGGCCTCTGAAATCTAAAAAAATATCTTTAAATTATAATAAAGCTCTTGATTCTAATGCTTTGTAGAACGATTAGGAGTCTTCAAATCCTTTGTAGAACACAATTTTCATGTTAAATTTAGGCCTGTGGGATGGGGGCCTGCACGTACGTGTGGGACAAGGTGGCTTGCAGCTGCCCTGGAGATTCCCCTAGATACCCTTGTTATTAAAAAAAAAAAAAAAAACCACAGTTCAGGAAATGTTTGGACGTCTCATTGAACAAGGCTATTCCATTTCTACCAATAAATTTAAAAAATAAAATGGAATCAGGTCAGGTTTAATTGTCAAGTATCGTTAAAATTGTGAAACTTCCAGACCTCAAACGATGCAAAAACCAGAGACTTATCTCCAATGCCAAATAAAACAAACAGATAAAACAATGCAAGAAATACCCAATAAATATCAAAACTAAGTCACAGCTCAATTTTAGAAGCCAAGTTTTCTGATCACGTCGTCTAAGCAAAGATAAAACCAAGGAAAATAGAAAAAAGATGGGGCAATCCTCATACCATTCAAATTACATTGCAATGAAGAACAAGGATCAAATTAAACTGAAAAGGTTTTTTGAACAAAGATCAAGTTAGGCCGATAAGTTTTCCATCATGCTAACCAAACCACACAAAATAGATTGAAAATACGGTCAGGAAGCACATCCTCACCTTCCCCATGGCAAAGATGCCACTGCATATCTACCTTGTCTCGGTATCAGGACTGGCATCTCCATAGGATACCAAACCCTTTTGTTCAGCAGGGGAGCTTGACCTAGAGCTGCTGGGTGACAAAGAAGCCACCTTGTCTCGACGCTTTTGTGGAGCAGCAACAGGAGATCTTGAACGAGATGAGCCTCGACTCCTGGACCTTGACCTCAGCCTTCCTTTTTCTGAAGGGTGTTGATCATCTATTCGGGGTCCAAGACGAGATCTTAACCTCTCACTTATGGCAGGTCGCTTATCTGTTGGACTAGGACTACGTATAGGGGTTCGGGGGTGATCCCTGTCACCACCATGGTTAACACCTGGGCTGCTAGAGATACTCCTACTACGGCTTCTCCTGCCTTGGTATCTGGAAAAAAAGGAAATATAAATTAGTTGCTTGTCTAGGGTGGTCTCTTGGTTTGTGTGATATGGAAATACAATAATTCGCAAGAGAAAAGGAAGGCTATTTCAAAGGAAAAGACATAATATCAAAGGAAAGGATCACACATCTTCATCAAATCTTACTTTGGTTGCAACTGAAAGAATACGTGCAGTCAGCCACGCATTCAGACAATAGGTGTATTTTTTCAAAATGAATCATTCATGTAAATCAGGCCAGTTCATTCTGGAGGTTCCACTATCCTGGCTCAACAGTTGAACTATGGCATCATAATTAAATATATTATCAACTTTTGCAACTCAAAAAAAGATGATTCTGAAAAAAATAAAACATTGAAAAACAAAGTTCTTGTTTTAATCACGACCTAAGTTTTGCAAATTAGTCATTATCGTCGGCTTCCCATCTTTCAAAATCATGATGCGACTGCACATTACAGCAATGTAAAAGGTACTGTATGGCTATAGTGATCAAATAAGGATGACAGGACACATGAACAAAGATCAATAGCTTAATTTTTTATAAGAAACAATGGGACATGACTGCATGAGACAGATCCAGACCAACCAAAAACTCTCTCAAGGGGGCACCGCCATAGGTTAGCCAATTGGTCTTTATTATTGTTTTTTGGATCAGAAAATGAAATATGTTTGAAATTGTCTTTATTATTGTTGGCTACTCATTTTTCATAATCATGATACAGCAGCACATTGCAGCTATGTAAAACGAGTATTATAGCTAAATAACTAGATAAAAATGATGGCAAGATGCAGGAGAAGAGATTTAGATCGATCAACCTCTCTCACTCAGTGAGGACATTACAGAAATATAGTTAATTATATAAATCAAAATTGTTAGAGAAATCAAAACCAAGAACTGAAAAAATAGTAAAGGAACATTAACAAAAATAAGCTTCCTCCGTAATATACATGCTATGAATGTGCGAGCGCGCGCTTGTGTGCGTGTGTGTGTGTGAGAGAGAGAGAGAGAACCTGGGTGGACTCCTGCCTCTTGGTGGGCTTCTGTGACGTCTTCCTGGTGAGCGCTCAGAATAACTTCTATAGCTTGAAAACCTAAAACAAACCAGAATAAATTCAAAGTTCATTGCAGCTTGTCTTCAATTCAGTTGGATGAATTTGAGGTTACCTATCACGGTTTCTTTCATGAGCATATCTTCCACCATAACGGTTGGGCCTAAGAGGTGAACGCTCTGGAGATGGGGTACGATACCGACGTGCAAAGGAGTATCGTTCAGTGAAGCCACGCCCCTTTCTAACGCGCTTTGGAGTTCCATTTGGAGAAGTGCTTCTTGACAATTCCTGGCCATGATTAGAAGCAGAAGGTTCAAGGGCTTTGCGGGCAGGACTCCGTAACGGATTCCTTGAAGAATTGTCCCGATTTGGCTTTCCAGACTTCCCCGGAGGACTTCCACTAACACGTCGGAATCTAGGACTCATCCTTGGAATTCTTTTAGGACTCATGCTTGTGCTGCTGCTAGGACTGATTTTTGACCTCCTTTTGGGGATTGGAGTTGGGCTCCTGTTCATCAAATAGTCAAATTATTTCACTGGATATTGAAGTATCCTGACACTCATATGCACGTATCAGTCAAACTCATGCCAAATTTTGAAAAGGAAATATATAAATTTAGGTAAGAAAAAGGCCAACAGAAACCTGGATTTGCTTGAGTTATCTGAATAAGGATGTCGATTGGCAGTTTTATCAGATTTACTTTCAGTGCCGTGACCATTGTTGAGAAGTTCATCTTTTTTCTGTAAAAATTCACCCTCTTCATGAGATGAGTTGTCCTCAGTCAACTTCAGCTCCTGATCCTTTCGTGGCTCTATGACCATTTCTTTTCCTAAGAGGGGTGCATGGGATTTCTTCCCTACATCTGTAACATGACAATCAAGCATAAATAAAAACTACAATATTCACAATGCTTGATGAAAATTATCTTAAAGCTTGATGTTTTGCACGAGAACAGAAGTCACAAATAAAATAGTGCTCCTACATATACCAGATAAATTTACCAGATTCATCAGCCGGCTGATGTGACTTCACATTTCTCCTTTAAGTTTGAAACAAAAAGAAAACTTTTTTTATCAAAAATTAATTTGCCATCGCAAGTCAGCTGGTAAAAGGAGTGGTGAACTCATCCAGTATGTTTAGCATTTCCCAAGTAAAAACACCACAAAGTGATGACAATAAATGGAAGGCCACAATGTAAAAAGGGAACAGATGGCATACCAAGATTTCGTGGTGGTTTTCTTTCATCTTTTTTTGGGTTACTAGTTTTATGAGCAGAAACACGGCGACTGGCTTTTTCATCTTCAGAGCTGCTTCTGCTGCTGCTAGTACTCTCACTTTCTGTACCACTAGAACTCTCTGAACTCCTGAAGAAAAAAACAAATGGTATAAGCAAGAAAGCAAGCAATACTGTAATGGCACAAGAAATATACCACCTAAATTAACAACAAATCAGACCGTTTGGATTTGCGCCTTGATCGTCTATCATGTCGACCTCTCCTCTGCCTTCGTCCATTCTTCCTTCTTTTCCCGTGCTGGTGCTTATCTCTTCTTATTGGCCGCCTCCTCTTCCTACGCTTTCCATCACTCGAAGAACTTGAATCAGATAGCGAGGAATCTGAATCTGAATCCGGGCCTGAATCTGAAACAGAATCAGTATCCGAGGAATAGGATTCAGAATCAGATGAGGAGCTGTATGAATCAGATGAAGAGTATCTCCTTTTCCTCTTCTTTCTTTTTTCATTGAGAGATTTCTTGCGTCTTCCTCTCACTTGGCCATCAGAACTATCCTCGGATGAAGGAGCTTTCCTTGTTTTTTTCTTTTTACCTGAAAAAGAAACCATCTCATAACGCATAAATACCAAGAACCCATCAGATCAGGATATCCTTGCATCTGTGACACTGACTAATCTAATATAATGGGATTACCTTTCTCCGTTCCGACTGCATCAAGGTTTTTCCTTTCAGAAACTTCACCACAATCTACAATTTTTACAAGCCCCGTAGGTTTTCCATCAGCAGTACCCAACCGTTCAATTTTCTTCACAATATCCATTCCCTGCATGACCTTTCCAAAGACAACATGTTTCCTGGCATGCAATTCAATAAGTGAAAATCTCATCAGACACAACAATCTACTAATGAGTTCTCCAAGATGGAAGAATGTAGGTATAACAAGTAAAGGAAGGTTAAATGGGTAATGAGGAGCCAAAACCATTCACAAAACAAGCATAAATCATATACCCATCAAGATGGGGTTGACGCTTGAAGGTTATAAAAAACTGGGACCCATTCGTGTTTGGACCACCATTTGCCATCGAGAGAATACCAGGCGCGTCATGAACAAGTTTGAAGTTCTCATCTGAAAAGAGAAAGGAATAAATTATGACAAATAAATCAAACAGAACAAGCACATCTAGATGTTCAAACACACAAGCGAAAACCTACCTGCAAACTTCCCTCCATAGATGCTTTCTCCACCAGTGCCTGCAAACCATTAAAAGGGCGTGCCTTACAAGTCTGGGCATGAAGATAGAAGTTAAACAGAGCATCTGCATTCATTACAAAAAAGACATTAAGGGGAAGCAAAGGGCATACCATTTCCTTTTGAAAAATCACCACCCTGTAGGGACAAGGAAAAAGATTGAATAATCATACAGATATTTAGAGGAAAAAATGAAATAGAAATAATATTTTTTGATGAAGAAAAAATAAATAATATTTCCCCCAGTGCAGAGATGAGAAGAACAGAAGAACCCATTTCTCTTCAAGTGCCAAAAAATCTTTCAACATCCGCAATGCTTGTGCAACAAAATAAACATCATTCAATGCGGTAGATAAATGCCATTCTCTCAAACAGAAAATTTCCACCAAAACAGAATACCTTATCCATTTTCCCAGCAGACACTCTTGAATACAATAGCCATAATACTTGCCATAATCATTGACAGAGACATTTTTCTCACTTGGACACGGACACAAGGTGTTGGACACAGAAATGCCCCAAAATCCAGACAATAGAACACGGCTATTAAAGATTACTCTATGGTTCAATGTTCTGTGAGTGTTCATGTGGAAAAACCATTGACAGGTGTCTTAGGTAGACAATTCAAAATATAATAATCATAAAAAAGATAAATAAATAAAATAAACCTGTGGCCTTTACTCTTGAGCATCAATGCATCATCATAAGTTATTAATGCAGGGGAAATCTTATAACAGGTCCATAACACTACTGCACAACAAACGTTTTGCACGTTTTGCAAGTAAATAAAGGTGGAGTTGTTACAAGAGTCCACACTGGTGTCAAACATCCGTGGACACAAGTTACCATGTCAACCAGCATCCAATAAACCATTCATCCATATCATACATCAAAGAGTATTACATATGAATGGTTATGATATCCAGAGTTCTAACCAGGGCAATTATGAAACCAAAGGCTCTCCAGAAGACCCATAAAAAAGGGACCAAATCCAATAAGATATGTGTGGTGCACATGTCCTCTCATGCAAAGATGGGTACTCTTTAGACAATGTGGGGAAGACAAACAAAGCTAGCACACAAAAAATATTAGCCTTCACCATCAGTTTAGCAGCAGTATCTTACATAGCAACAACCAAGCAATGTACCACTGAGGCACAAGCATTATTGCATATTTTCTTTAAAACTCTACATGGTTTGCAAAGAAAGGAAATAACATACTTGAGCCATGAATCCTTTAATTACGCGATGAAAAATTGATCCCTTGAAGTGTAGAGGTTTCCCAGTTGAAATTCCAACACCCTTCTCACCTACAAAAAACCACAACACAGGACCATCAAAGTCCACCACAACACTGGAGCAACCAATAAGTGATGCTTTCAGATAAACCAATGGCTTAGAACAGTGGAGTTCCTTCAATTACCTATTAATGCAAGCTATTGATTTTTCATGCACACAATAAAACAATGGCCACAATAAAAGAATGGCAATGATTATAATCCTAGAGTTCACAGAAAGCACAGAGACCCTTTTTCTATCAATGCTCAGAAGTTCATTACTTCTCATAACAAGTCAACATAACTGAAAATAAACCAGGATAGCATGAAGACCTTTTATAGAATAAGAACTCAAAAAAGGTGGAATGTTCTTTTAATTACTCATATACCTCATTTGGTTACAAATATTCATGTTTCCCATAAGAAAAAAAAAAAATATATATATATATATATATATATATATATATCAAATAATGGAAGTGAAAGATTTTTGAAGGTAAAAAAAAAAAAAATCAAGTGACTGGGATAATACTTTTACAGATGACTAGTATTGATTTGGCTGAGGTGATGGATTACTTTGATTCTTGTCCAGGCATTAGACAAGTTATGGACGAGAAATACCTTGTCAATCAATGTTAGTTGAGAATTGAAAGAGAACAACAGTCAAAGACTCAAAAATATCAAAATCATAAGAAAAGGTTAATATACTGTGAACTTGTATTGTTTTTTTTTTATATATAAAAAAGTGTAGTTTAGGTTCAAAACTTGTTGTTACTTAGATTTTTGTCACTTGGTTCATTATGTCCATAATGGTAAAGGTGGTCTTCTTTTGCCATTGCACGGCTAAATTCTTTTCTTTTTTTTTTTCTCATTCCAATAAATAGACATGTGGAGCTTTGGAGGTGTCAGTTGATATTTTGTCATCCAGGTTTAATCTGCAGGTGTTCCTTTCAGTTTTATTGTAGTATTTTAGCAGTGAGCTTACTCTGAGTCAAATACTCCCTATTTCATTTGGTAGCATTTCATCTACTTTATGAAAATATAATTGTTGGAGAATCCAATTTAAACATTTGAGTGTGTCTTGGGAGAAATGCTAAGTGCTTTAGTGAGAATTAAACATCACATGCATGCAAGGGTATTAGCTTAAAATATTAAAAGGTTTAGGATTGAGTAAAAAATTAATAAGCCAATATAGGATCTCAAAGCATGGATGCAATGAGAAAATCAGCTTTTGAATTAAAATATATATATATATATATATATATATATATATATAATAAAAGTTTTTCACTTCAATTGGATCTATTGGCCTTACAAAAATTAGAAATTTTCAGCCTCCATATAAAACGACTCGTTCTTCTTTTTATTCTCCGTTTTTATTCTAAGTCTTCTCACTTTTTCATCCCGAGAAAGTCCAAAGTCACATTCCTTTACATCAAGCTTAAAAATTCTCCAATACTTCCTTTTTCCATAAATCAACCCTACCAAAGCATCCAAGTTCCACCCTTCATTTTGTCTCTAAGAATTTCAGTTTCTTAGCAAGGACAGAACTATGGGTGCCAACAAAATCTAAACTCTCCAGCCAACCTCAGATAGCTCTTCAAAACCCTCCACTTCAAGCCACATGTTTTCAAAACGGAAAGGAGTTCTAATTGAATTCCACTCTCCACATTCGAAAAGAAGTGGGATATGATCTGACATAGGACAAAGCAATAGAGATTGCGAAACTTTAGGAAACCACTCCTCCCAAGAGGTGCAAAAAATGAATCTATCCAATCTAGACAGAATGGGCTCCACTTGGTTATTGAACCACGTGAACACCCCCTACTAAAGGTGAATCAACAAGTTGTTTCCATCAATGGAAGTATAAAACCCTCTATGACGCCCTTCTCTACCACTTTCAACTCCCTTAACATTAACTTATTAATGTCATAGCAAGAGGGAGAAGAACAAGTGATTTGGATTGAAGAGACAGTTCAAAATTCTTTTCCATCATTTAATAGCTTTTAGCCACTAAAGACACCATCTAAGTTATTTATATAAAATGATAAAAAAATAACAGCTTCATAGACAGATCCAAACAAGATGACACCACACACCAAATATTGGTAGTGAACAATGGTTTCATTTTCCATTTTTGGTTTCATTTTCCATTTTTCAAGTTGACTATTGCCCAACATGCATGGCTATCTATTATTTGTGTTGAAACTGGGTAATCGGGATACCTGTACAGAGTGCCCGAAAGTTCTCCGCTGTCGTAGGAACAACATCTGCAAAAAGCTGCACATTTCAAAAGAATACGTTTATTTGTATCTCATTACAGAAATGCAAGCCTTAAGTTGGGAAATGCTGATGTTCCCATAAGTTGATCCCGTAAGGGACCCCTACACTCACATGGGGTTTATGGGATCCCCTGGGTGATCCATTTACAGGGTGAACCAATCCCCCTTGCAGTTTCCTCTTAAAAACAACAAGACTAAACAGCTCAAGGAAAAAAGATAAAAACAAATAAGATATTTAGTGATCGGTAACTTACCTCAATAACAATTCTTTCCACTGGATCCCCATCAATTGATACGTCTAAAAATACAAGAGGGTTCTTTTTCTTAGCCATTTCCTCTCACTCCTAGATTCTGAAAAATCACCTTAGTGTTAGAATATATTTGCAAAGCCATACAGTAAACCAATTCCATTTACAAATATTTGGCAACATCAGTCACCATTTCATTCTCACATGTCAAAAATACTGACTCTGTTGGGCAAAAATATCCATTTCTTGTATATCCATTGGTTTTAAAAAAATTTAAAAAAAGTTCTATTACATTCTCACATGTTCAAAACTATTTACCTTGTTATGCACTTATGCGAAAACCTCCATCTACCGCATATCCATTCTTTTCAGCAAATATTCAAGAATAAGTTCTAAGTATATATTTCTATCTAAATTTCCACTACATGAGCTTAATTGTTCTATATTTCGAATAACTCAATAACCCATACTGATTGCCATCACCATGAACTACCTGATAAATAGTCTTCAGGAGAGGGATTCAAACAAAAGAAGTAGTGAAGTTAATTGTCATCCAGGAAAATCACCCCACATGGCGGTATAAATTGGGTCCACCTAAGTAATAACTTGAGAAGTGTTCTTGCATTAAAAGACAACAATAAAATGACCAGCACATCTTCAAAGTTATAGAAGCATATAGTAGTTAACATTAGATTTGAAAACCGATTAGTAGGCAGGCCAACTTTAATAATCACTAGTAAGTAGTAATGATGCATATTAAAAAAAAAAAAAAAAAAAACAGCTCAGGGGGTTAGGTAAGAGATTAGGAGAACCTGGTTATCACTTCATATAAACAAAGAACATAAACATAAAAAGCCTAAGTTAAAAATAAAAACTTTTGGGATAGATATGCTAGATAGTGTACTTTGATAAGCACATAATATATTTATCAAAGCCAGGACAGCAAGACTGCAAAACAAGAAGTAATTATCATATATTCAAGTTTTCCTTTCCTTTTCTTTTTATTGCTGAAGTGAATACATCACAATCCACTATGGCAAAAACCCGTGTCCCCCTCAGAAAGTCAAATCAAGTATTCCCCAGATTTTGAGATCCCTAATCCTTTTTCCAAACCTTTAAAGCTACTCAATAACAAAAATTGAGTTTTTTTTGGCATTCTAATACTTTTCTCTGATGTGCAATTAATCAAGTCGAAACAATGTATCACTAAACTGCAGTGTTTATACAGACTAGAAGTGACGTTAGCCACTTATGTGGTTACGCCTGATGAGGTGAGGCACAAGACTCAGGACCTAATAAAGCTTCATCTTTAAAAGTTTGATGAAAACCTATATTAAAGCATTCAATCGGAACCATAATCCAAATTAGTAAAAAAAATGCAAAAAAAATATATATATATACATATATATATATATATATATATATACGGCTAACGTTCAGATCTTTACGAATTGAAATCCATGCATCGGGACAGAACCCACAAAACACTAAACATTAATTTCTCATTCCAGCAATAGTTCAATCCAATTAGCTTCATTCAAAATATGTACAAAATACGGCTAAACCTTAGATCTTTACGGATTGAATACATGCATTGGGACAGAACCACAAAACCCTAAACCCTAATTTTTCATTCCAGCAGTAACTCAACCCAATTAGCTTCATTCACACCAAATTCATCACTTCAATCCAAAAGATTAACTAAATACGGCTACAGTTTAGATCTTTATAGATTGAATTCACGCATTCGGACAAAACCCAGAAAACCCTAAACCCTAATTTCTCATTTCAGCAGTAATTGCAACCCAATTAGCTTCATTCGCGTCAAATTCATCACCTTTTTACCCCAAAATCAAGCAGAAAAAAAATGAAGAACATCAATCAAGGACAAGCAACAAATATCAGTAACCTAAACCCTAGAAGTTCCGGCGTATCAAAGAAGATAGCGTACTGAGATGAGCTTCAGATTCCAACTTTCAAAACTACCTCGATTGTGCGTGACTCCGGATGAGTTAACTCGGTTTTTAAAACCCAGCAATTGAAACGGACGGCGAGAACCATAGATTTTTTAAGAGATAGGGAGAGAAATACCAGTACTTCCTCTTCGCATGAGAAAGACCTTAGATGGTACTGATTTGGGCGCCCGTGTACATATAAAGGGCTGTTTGGGAATTTAAAATTTTTTACCAGATCTGACGGATTTGGATTTGGTGCAATTTTGCATTTTAATTGCAACTGTGCAGTAACGGTCGGATGAACGACAAGTTGCAAAGGAAAGGCAAGAACGACTGAGATTTGTTTCATTAACAGCTCACTGCATTGCATAGCTCATGGCAAATTCTTCTCTCAAATCCCAATTGTTCCTAACTTCCCTTTGCAATGTGTCGTTCATCCAACGACTACTACACGATATAATTAAAGTGCAAAACTGGACCAAATCCGAATTCAAATCTGACCCATTTAATTAATTTATTTATTTTAGAATCCGGCTATTGCCACCCCTCAATTTTATCAATACCCACTTATTTTGGCTTTTTAAGGTTTTATGCAAAATACAAAAGATTTTATAAAAATCAATCACATGGTTCACTAGAAAACATCATTTTGAACAACTTTGCAGAAGAAAGTTTTTCCAAAATCTATCATTTAAATACGAGTAGATTTTTTTAACAAAAAATGAAAATATAGATTTTATATGCCAAAAAGTCTATTTAAATGATAAATTTTTGAAAATTTTTTTAGTATTCGAAATGATATTTTCTAATGGACTAATTTTCATAAAAACCTGTAATATTTTGTATAAAATCTAAATAAACTAAAACAAGTGGGGGGCATTGATAAAATTGAAGGGTGGCAACAGTCGGGCCTTTTATTTTAATACAATGAAAGGGTTCGAATTCTTAACCTGAAATATTTTTCTAGGAAATGCCAAGTTAGCCCTTACACTTTGCCTTCCAATCTTGCCCTATTATATGGATTTGGTTTTGTTTCAATTTTTAGAGATTAACCATATCAGTGGATCCAACAACTTTACCCCTTATTCTTTTCGTAAGGCAAGATTTATACAGCAAAGTGTGAGATTAACTAGCATTTCCCTATTTTTATCCTTTATCCTACCCATCCTTGCACTAAAGTAGTCCCATGGGTTAACCAATTTATTTTGTGGAATTATAGATTGATCTAGATACTTATGGTTAGTAGTCAATTTTAGTTAAGTTAGTAATTATTTTTAGTAAGTTAGTAATTATTTGTATTGAATTGTAATTATTTACTTGTAGCTAGACCTATCTGTAATTTCCCCATTTTTATGTTTTTTATGGGTAAGTAACTATTTTAATTTTGCCATTGCCTTATCTATTTTTTTCCCTCTTTTTTTTTTTTTTTTGGATAATGGAATTTCCTTCTTTTTCATTCTTCTAAATCTCTAGTTTTCTATAGCATTTAAGAAAAAATAATGTACAAATATAGTTTTTCTCAAATCAATTCTAAATTAATTTATTTAAAAATCAAACAGCATTAGAGAAGTAAATTCTTAATACAATTCTCAAAATTTCCAAATAGTTCTTGCGTTATAATAATAGGAATTATATATAATGTTGTAGGCTTGTAGCGTACCTATTATTTTGACTTTCTTAAAAGAAAGTTTTTAACAATGGTTGTTGGAGCTCCTACACTCCAATCTAACATACAATTAGAAGGTATATTTTAGGGTAAATTATAGAAAATCCTCCTTAAGTATGGGTGTATGGCACATAACCTCTGTGACGTTCAAAATTAACCAATGTGCCCCCTAATACAAATTTGCTGTTTTGATAAAATACACGGTGTTAATGGACTACTAAAAAGTCGGTTTTGCCCCTCACCCTCCCCGTCACGTGCTGAGTTTCAGATCCGAGTAAAAAAAAAAAAAAAAAAAAAATTATTTGTAGAAGAAGATGAAGCAACAGCAGCAGCAGCCATGGCTGCCCCCCCTTCTTGTCTTCTTTACCTTCACGGCGTTCCTCGCCAGACCACACTACCGCTAGCTTGCCAATGCTCCCTAACACAGCATCGCTGGTATCGATAGCAACCTTTGTTGCTCGTCTGGTACGTGAAGCTTTTCTCCCTCCCATCTCTCACTTCGTATTCTCTCTATTGCTCCCATTCGGTTTCTCTTTAAACTCTCAAATTCTCAATCTCTCTCGCCGGCAGGTCCTCCTCCAACGAATCCTCTCCTTTTCCTTTTTTTTTTTTTTTCCTGTGTCAAGTTAAGAGAGCCATAGCCATGGTTTCCATTAACACCGGGCATGGCCCATGGCTATCTTCTCTCTTTCTTCTTCATTTTTTTTATATTTTTTATATTTTGCTAGGGTTCTTCTTCTTCCTTAATGTATTTTTTCCCCCTTTCCTTGCAAATCAGATTCACTACACTATCCATGGTAGAATAATGGTAGATTAAGTCGGTAATTTGCTAGAATAATTGTGAGAGGGACAAAGTTGGGTATTGCAGAGAATGGTTGAATTGGATTTCAGATTTGGTCCAAAAATGGGGGTGAGGTGTTGTAGAGAAAGCTAGGAAAGGGTGGAGCTGGTTTTTGGGTGGAGTTGCAAGTGTTTTCGACTTAGATGTTGCAGGTGATGGTGGCGAACTTGAATTGTAATGAACAATGGGTTCTCTGGTCGCTAAGATGCTGGAGAATAATGAGAAACATTGGCTTGTATCCATGGACGGCCATGACATTGGCAAACAGAAAGTAAAGAAATTGTAAGGCTTTGTTAGCAAAAGGGAAAAAATGGAAACATATGCCCTTCAAACCATCACATGACAAGCACGTGACATTTTTCTGTCAAATTCAGCAAACGGACTTTAATGGTGGACCCAATTCATAAATGTATAAACTTAAGGGAGGGACATTGCAACATTTTGAACTTTAGGGGGTTATGTGCCATATCCCCCATACATAAAGGGAATTATCTATAATTTACCCTATATTTTATCTCACCTTATGAAATTATTTTTGATTTCGTCACTTTCTTAGAAAATCTAAGGCAATTTTATTTATGGAGTATAAAGTTTGGTAAGCAAGGTGTTCACACTAAAAATGTTGCGGGCGTGCCAAGGCTCGAAAGTTTAAAGATCGTGTGACCACGACCCCACAGCACCTAGCCATTAAATTCAAGGCCGTTGGCCCCAAATGCCTATTCGGTCACTGTTTGTGATTATAATTGAAATGTAGATCAGGCAATTGTCGAAAGATAGGAGTTCTTCTCTCTGTGGTTCGAAATTAAGCTATGATTCTAACTTAAATTAATGTTGAATGTAAACAGAACTTATCACAATATATCCGAAAGAATTGCAAGGAAATAATACTTCATTTAACGAATAAAACTTACAGAAATCAGCAAAGTGTCCAAACGATTGAAGTCCGAGCCAAGCATGAAACAAGCAAGATTGCTAAAAAGCTACTAACAAAATTAAATTTGAGAGAAAGCTAAGAAGCTAAGTTGAATAAAATTGAATTTCCTGAGTAGGATTTGTGTGTTGGTTGTGGAACCCTTTTTTTGGTCTTCTCTTTCGTCTTTTATATAGCATCAGGCTGAAATCTCACGTACATATCTCCTTTGTAGCAACTGCCATGGTGGTAGTATTAGTAGGCTTCACTCCTACTGCAACTTCGTCCCAAAAAAGCTCCAGTTTCAACCCCACTCTCCTGATCGTGATAGAACTCTATTAACCCACTTCCCTTATTTTTCTCACAACCTCCTTTTTGACGTGGTCAAATGTCTATCCTCTTTCAACTAACTCCCTTTAACATCTTCATCCTATCTGGTAGGACTTATCCACGTAGCTCTTCTTTAAAAACATACCCACATCCTGACAAATTCACTTTTTACCCAAAAACACAAGGTAAAGTGGTGACTCTTTCTTGGGTTTGCTTTGCGTGAACAGGGTTAAGATCTCTATAGAGAACTCTAGTGTCGTTGTAACTAGCGTTGGAACAAGTTCGGCAATCATTTATAACCGGAAAGGGAGAGCTAGACTTCCTCCTATGCTTCCCACGTACAGAGGGCGCCAAGCTATGTGGGTAAAAATCTTGACAAGCTATAAGGCCACCAATGGTTTCATTTATTAAAAAAAAAGGTGATAAATGAGTACGTAAAATTTAGAATTTTCAAAGTTACTATTTTCCCTTTACCGTATTTGATTTAAACCTAGTGATAAACGAGCAAGAGGCAACTTTGCCTTCTGGCAAAAATGAACATTGAATTGTAATGAGATGTAAATAGAATTTGTTGGCGGGATATCTAAATAGCTAATTGAAATGGATAATTGAAAAGGGTAGATAACTTTTTGTTATTGTTTTTTCTTTGATAAATGATTCTGCAATTTTCCCAAAGAAAAAAACACATGCATGAAAACATCAAACACCACCCTCCCCCTATTTTTTATTTTATTTTATTTATTAAAGAAAAGGTGAAAAAAATCTTATTCCTGCTTTCCAGTTTCCTCATATTTGTCCATATATTGTATAACTTTTGCCAAAAGTCCAATTACCTACAACAAGTTCAAACCCCTTCTAAGGTTTTGAGAGACTCAAATTCAAGACCTTCAGTTTTGAGAGACTCGAATTCAAGACCTTCATTTCATGTCACAGTAGAGATATCATGAGAGTAGATCAATGGACACCCGTTATCATGGTTTAATTGAAACTTTGAATGATGGTACCAAAATACTTAAAAATCATAAGACTGGCATTAAGCCCAAACTAGAGTGGGAACTGGGAACCATGGCAAGGCCTTGGCCATTTCGTCAAGGCCAATGTGTCTAAAATTCTGCATAACAATTAAATTAAAGAAAAGAATTGTCTAAAATTCTTCAATGTGGGTAGGTGACATGCATGGACCTTGAACAAATGCAAAGGAAAATCAATTCCCTCGAAATCAAATGTGAAGACAATAATAACGAAAGCTACCAGTCTAGTTTTGCTGACCCAAACATGAATTGGAAAAAGATTGAAAACTACTCCAATTCAAGCGTTGATTTAGGACCACATGCGGTTGTAGATAATTTTCTGTTTTGAATGAAAAATCTTCTTTTCTCAGGCGTGTTTGACTGTTTCCAACCTTCTCTTTTACAACCCCACCCCCAAAAGAAAGAAGAAGAAGAAGAAAAAAAAAAAAAACCATTCTGTAGCATTATATATATGGAAAATTCATCCTAAGCCACCTTATATATATATATATATGGAAAGAGTAAACATGAAGTGAACCCCAAGCTGTGAGTTGTGAGTAGTATACCTTTTCCTTCTCCTCCTACCTTGTTTTTTGTCTTTGAAAAGCAAGAGGTCCTTCCATTTCATCTTGTGATAGTATTGAAGATCAAATAAAGCATGGCTGAAACATTGACAGAAGAGCAAGTTGCCGAATTCCGGGAAGCGTTTTGTCTGATTGACAAGGACTCAGATGGTTTGTTCTTCATGATTACCCTTCTCTTTTGTTGCTCTGTTCTTTATTATATCTCCAGCCCCTCTCAGTTCAGATTAATGCATACATGGTTTTTGTAGTTCGAGTTATCCAAGGTTACAACGAAATTTCTCTAATAAAAAATATGTAGACCCGTACTGTGAAAATAAAACATGATGAGGGACTAGATGGCGGAAGCTCTAGATATTCTTTGCAAAAAAAAAAAAAGAAAAAGAAAAACACATATCCTGTAACTTTTATTTTCTCCCCTGTTATTTGAGTGAAAATAATAATAAATGGGTTAATGCATAGGCCATATTACAATGGAAGAACTGGCTGCAATCATCCAATCGCTGGATGAACGTCCAACAAGAGAAGAAGTTCAGGACATGATAAGTGAAGTTGATGTTGATGGAAGCACCACCATAGACTTTGCTCATTTCTTGAATATAATGGCAAGAAAAATGAAGGTAACATACATTGGGTGTCATATATCAGTCTCTGTTCATTTGGGCTTTGCTTGCTAGAGATGTAGAGATTGATGAAAAATGTGATTCTCAACAGGAAAATGTTGCGGAGGAGCTCAAAGAAGCTTTCAAAGTATTTGACCGTGATCAAGATGGATATATATCAGCCAGTGAGGTGATCCTACGAACTCAATAAATTTTTCTCAGCCCTAATGGCCGATATTGATCAATTTTATCTTTAATATATTTAGATTAGCTAAATTAAAATTCATCAGCTAGCTTTAATAGTTTAACACTGCTTGCAAAATTCCAACGAGTCACGTGCAAGCACATTGTTTTTGGGTGTGAACTCAAATTTATTAATTTAATTTTCCAATCTTAAACCAGGTTGGAATGAATCCAAATTGGGTCTAAATGTGACAACTTTTTTGACTTTAGAACCCGTTTGTGGTGTGTAGCTGAAACATGTGATGATTAATTTGGGGGAGAGGCTGACGGACGAAGAGGCCGAACAGATGGTCAGAGAGGCTGATTTGGATGGTGATGGTCAAGTCAGCTACGAGGAATTTGCAAGGATGATGATGACTTTCTGAATTGATCCCAACTGCATTCAGATTTGTTGTTTTTGCTCCTTTGAGGAACTCATGTATTGCACAACTGTTGTTAATAGAAGGGCTGCTTGCAATAACAGTATGACACAATACCCAAAAAGAAAGGAAGAGTTGCTTTACACAGACAGTACTGGTTAGAATCAGAAGAATTTGAGGGCATCATTGCTATGAAATGTTTCTTCTCGGCAACCCTAAAAAAAAAAATTGCCGAGATATATTAAAATAATTTAAAATTTGTATTAATATATTTGGAATATTTTGTGGGATTGCAAACGCATTGGCAATATATTACAGTGATAATTTGGGGCAATATTACAGCGATAATTTGGGTAGGATGGGGCAAATTTTGGGATGGTGGAAAGTTTTCACCAGAATGTTTTCAAATCTCTGCACTTTACTAGATAATTGGTTCATACCTCACATAGCATGCTGGTTTAACTCGTATATTCATAAATGCAGCTAATAGAGTTCTAAGCAAAAACATAGAGCTAACCAGAAAATGATGAACAATAACTCAATTAATGATAAGTAATATTAACATGGGCAAATAAGAACTCAATTGTTGGGTGTATTATCAGATTCTTCGAAGTAATGAAAATCCCAACCTTCCAGCTAGAAGTGCAGGAATTTGTTTGACTAGTAATCAAAATCAATAGATAGAATCTCAATGAAGTTCAGACCCCTTCACTATAAATTAGTCCAACCAGAACAGAATTAGATTCCAAAAATCCCAAACAGAGAAATGTAATAAGCAGCAGGTTAAGCTAAGGGGAGAAGACTAAAAAGGTGACTATTAGTTTATTTATTAGTTCAATTATCAGAACAAATGTGGTTTTCCTCGGAATCCAGCAAACAAGCTTCTGTTGTGGACTCATCCAGATCGGTTAGCATCTCTGATATGAACTTTATCAAAGAGCAGAGCCCACCCAAGAAGTTATGATCAATAACACCTTTGCCTTCCACGACATGTGCAAAATCAATAAGCTTCACTTGTGCACCTGAACTTCCTCCTTTCAGCACTGACTCCTCCTCGTACATGAAAAAAACCGAACAAGAATTAAAATGAAAAATGGTTTGATCCTCAAACCATGCTTTTAGCTCCAGCAGTTGAGCCAAAATCCCCGCAGAACCACCATAAACAGTTGATGCAAAAGAACAATTAGGGTCAGAGTCCGAATCTCTAATTGAGTTAGAAGAAACAAACTTCCTCAAAACTAACCTAACATCTTCAGCAGAAAACTTCTTGACTTGCTCCTTGTCGGGCTTCCAGAATCCTGATTCTTTGCTTTCATAGACCTGCAACCCGGATATCCTAAAACCTAAGGCCACACTCGTGGATTCTCCATCTTTCTTAAGGCATTTTTTAATATAATCCTCGGACGCTTCCGGGTACCATGTTCTGGAACCAATCTTAATGTCTATGAGGGATGGATTGAGGCGGTTTGAAGTGAGATCTTGCAAAATGAGGTGAGGATGCAAGCCAGATCCATCAGATGCCTTTAGAGGCTGAGTACCATAAAAGACAGGGAAGAACCTACGGATGTGATCCGGAATCCTAGCATCAGAAGAGAATGCTGTATAAAAGGCCACCTCATTGGAACCACGTTCATCACTCTGGAGAGGCTTGTAAAATCGCCCCGAATCATCTATCAAGGGTCCAAGCTTTCCATCACGAGCTTGGTGGCCTGCAACCTGATTATCTGGAACCTTAAACATGGTCTAGAGTATAAGAAAAACCTTAAGGAAAAGACAATACTTCTGCACTAGAACTCTATTCGTCTTGGATGAATACTTGATCAATAAAATTCCAGAAAAAATCAGAGAAGGGAAGTCTACCCTGCAAAATGAAAGTGGAAAATCTCCTTCGCTGTTAGAGATGTTAAAAACTATAAATGGTGAAAATTGCAATATGAAGAAGGGAAATTGTAAAACCCCGAATTTTTCTTCGGCGTAATTAATTAATTATAAAATTAATTACCTTTAGTTAGATTTAAACTGTATGAATTAATTTAGGATTAACCTCGAACACTGTTCAACTTTGTAGCCAAAGAAGGTGATTGTTTTCTAATCAATGAGTGATAGTTTTCGTATCCTAATCAAACACTAACTTTGAAAGTAATCCTAATTAGGTTAGGATTAACTTGCACCCTATATAAGAAACCTTTAAGGAGGATTTATATTCTTTTGACTGAAAACAATGTAAAGAGAGAAAAAAAAAAGAAAAGAAAGCAAGAGAGAAGGAAAAAGAAAGGAGCTGATGCTGTTTTGTACGAATCGACTGCCAACTTCGTGTCTGTTTACAGGTAACTTACCATCTGTTGAGTGGTAACTTTACCGTGTTACTAAGATTTTCTTCTCCAATCCAATCCTCCATCTCTATAACTTCTACAATCACTAAACCATCATCACCACGATTCAAAAACACCTCCATAGCTGCTGCACAAGATCATCCAACCACCAAAAATCTCTTTCTATGGGTTTGGGTGACAAGGAAAGCCAAAAATGGTGGATTTCCACCACTTCCCATGTCTAACACTACAATTTTTCTCAAAACCCTACCATACACCCTTCCACAAACATCTCTCTTACAGATTTAGGGACTGATTTCGAGGGAAAATCAGTGGGTGAACTTCTGCTTTTGCCTTGGGTAGCATAGGAAGTTAATACAAAATCTGCTGCTGTTTTACTACATTCTGACTGTCAACTTCACATCTGTTGACAGTCAACTTCCCTTGGATTGACTGTTAACTTTGCTGTGTTAAAAAGTAATTCAAATCTATTAATTTATAATTTAATATGAGTCTATTTTAATGGCACGTTAGTGTATATATTAATTATATTAAATATAGTAAGCATTATAAGGCCATGAGAATTAGACGTTGAATCCTTAACGCACCACTTAGTTAGAGAGGCTTTTTAGCTTAAGTATGATTTAGTGATAAAGAATATTATTGATTTTAGGTTCTGAGTAGCGTTGGGATTATTAGGAGTTTGATTCGCTTGGATTGTTGAAGGTTTGGCTTGAGGTAAGGGAACTTGCACAATGTATCGCCCTCTTTGATTAAATAAAAATAAATCTGATTTTTATTCCTCTTTTAGTGAGCCAATGATTTATGAACAATTGTTTTCAAAATCGTTTCATTATCAAAGTGTTTATTTCTTATGTATTGTGGGTCAAGCAAAAATAGTCATTTATTGAAATTGTTTTACATATGTGTTTAAATCTATTCTACTTGTGAAAGATATTTGCCAAATATATAAGTGTGAACTCTGGTTAGATTATTGGTCCGTCCCAGCAGGGATTTTAATACTGTTGGAAAATTGGTCCGTGCGAGCAGGGAATTCTAATACTGTTGGTCATCACTACTGATGTAGTGTAAAGTCCCACGATAATGGGCGCCTATTGAATGTGAGTCTAGCCAGAGGAAGTACTTGTATGAACTAGTGTTTTATTGATTTGTATATGAATCAGTGATTTTAAAGTGATTTATCGAATGCATTGTTATCGGAAGTGTTTCAGTGTTATTGTTTATTAAATTGAAAGAAAGAGAATTATTTCTAAAAGTTTATATGCCTACTGAATTGAAAGAAATGATTTATTGTGAAACTCTATCGTTTTGTTACTCATGTTTTTAAATCAATCGTGCGAATATGCTTGACCTCTTCCTGTATATATTGTGTAATGTTTTCTTGCTGAGCGTTATGCTCACCCCTTATATTTTTCCCCACAGATGAATAGATGAATAGCTTGACGTGAGTGGCTTCCGCGTACGAAGAGCTTAGGGTGTCGATGGCTTGATTTACTAGTTTAATTAGAACTTTTATTTTAGTAGTTAAAAGAATTAGTTTATTATTTAAGTGGACACTGTAATAGGTTATTGGAGGTGACAATTTACCTTGATGGATATGGATTTATCTAGTTATTTCAATTAATTGTTGAGACTTTAGTTATGCTATGACTTGAATTTTATTGTGAATGGATTATTGGAGACAACTTTATTACAGGTTGATATTGTTAAGTGGTCTAACCTATGTAGGACGTAGTCTTATATGGGTTATGACAATCATGTCGCCAAATCCAGTATTTTGGGTTTGGGGTGTGACAGAAATGGTCTCCATTAAGAAACCAGTGCAAAAATTTCCTCCACCATTTATTGACCATAAAACAAAGGAACTCAAATCATAAAAGTAGAGGCAACCAACGTCCCAGGAACTTTTAAATAACCTTCTTCACTAGGAGAAGGCATTGCTAACCAAAGTCACAGAAGGATCCCACCAAACCCAATATAGATTGATTGTGAATATCATGAAAACAAGAAAAGCAGTATATAGCCTCTTCATAACTAATCTAAAAGGGGTTCATATAAATCAAAATGCAAGGAAAATCCATACCCATTAGAAACTACCTAATATCCCCACCTCATTAGAATCATCAAATAATTAACTTTCAAAAAAATAACAATAACTAAAAATTAGGGACATTAACTATCCGGGTGCTTCTATTTACACCACAAAATGTGCTTTTTACATTCCACTTCTATCAACACCCACCAACAAATTTTAAAAACTTAACCCATTCTATTCACACTCCGGTTAATACCAAACATACCCTAACCCCACACCTTCACACACCATTTTTTATTTACACCCACCCCACCCTCACACAACATCAACCTCATCTTCTCACAGCTTCACCCAACCGGCCTCCCCTTCTCACGGTTCCCCTTCTCCTTTCTCACAGCTAAATGAGGCTCTCACGGCTTCACCCATAAGGTTGTGTGTGTGTGTATAAATCGTTGGAAACCACAAAACTTTTTTTTTTTTTTGGGGGGTAAAAACCACAAAATTATTTGTTTACTGAAATGTTTGGTTGACTCTCACGGCTTCACCCACCATATGCTGCCTATGTTATGTGAGAGAGGGTGGGTGTAAATAAAAAAATGTTGTGTGAGGGTGTGAGGGTGTGGTATGTTTGTTATTAAGTGGAGTGTGAATAGAATAAGTAAATTTTTCAAAATTTGTTGGTGGATCTTGATAGAAATGGAATGTCAATAGGTACATTTGGTGGTGTAAATAGAAGCACCCTAACTATCTCATTATACTCGTGAACATCTCATAGAAATCATAAAAATTTCAAATAAAAAACTAATAATTAGTGGAAAAACACAACACCCATTTCAGAAAAACTCATGAACACCAACTATTCATTCAACCCAAAAGCCCTCGTGAACCCACCTTCCCAATCCAATCAACAATTCCCTTCTGGTACCCAAGTCCAAATCCCCACTTCTCAATCTAGAAATCATCAAAGAACCCATTTCAGAAAACTCATGAACACCAACCATTCACTCAAAACAAACAAAAACACCACAAACCCTCATGAACCCGCCTTGCCAATCCACTCAACAACCTCCCTTCTGATAACGAAGTCCAAATCCCCACTCCTCAACCTCTTCAAGAGATCACCACCAGGCAAATGCTGGCTTACTCTCTCAACCATTGAAACCAAACACTCATCACTCTGCAATGGCAACCCAGACTTATATAAATATATATGTACGAAAAAAGGGAAGGAGCTTACAGATGAAAGAAGCGGCGTGAGAAGCACTGGAGACTCACTGAAGTCCTCGCCAACAGCTCGTGGCCTCCTCTTCAGGGTTTGGGAACGATTCGAAGAACGAGAAGAAGCCCTCGAGAGAAATATGCGAACGATTCGAAGCGCTTGAGAGAATCACTCGCGGTCTGAGAACGATTCTTTTTTTTTTTTGGCAGATATCTGAGAACGATTCTTCCCTTTGCAGGAAAGTGTCCGATTCGAATTAGGGTCGCTTCGTCTTTCTGAGTAGAACTTCCATGTAACTGTGATATGTTCAGGTGTATCACGACCCAATCAGATTCAAGCAGAGTAGAAATATTAGTGTACTTGTTGGTCACTTTTCCCACTTTATTTAGAACTTGATTAACTTGTGAAACCACCTGACCATACCACACTTACAGTAGAAGTTTTTGCCCTTTGCCCGTCTTTATACTTTACTATACTTGAATAAATAAATAAAAATATAAAAGGGAGGTGCCATTGCCGCTTTTAAATATTTTTTTTCTTTATTTTTAGTCTAAAAAAAATTGGGGTTTGGCTTGGGTAACAGTAACCCCAAAACAACTCGTTAATTTTTATATGAAAATAGTAAATATTTAAAATATAACCTAATAAATTATTATTATTATTTTTTTTAAAATTCACGATTAGAGATATCTCAAATCGTACTTCTGCTAAGATTTCAGTCCAGATTTTTTCTCTAAGATTATGTTTGTTATGAGGGAATAGAATAATGATTCCATTTTTCAAAAAAAAGTGAGTGTTTTGGTTGCACAAGGAAATGAAAATGACTATTCCTTTGTAGGGTTTATTCCCTCTAATGAGGGAATAGCCATTTTTTCTTAAACCAAGAGGAATAGCTATCCTCTCCTTTCAAATAGTAAAAATCATCAAAAATAGGTCATACCTTTACTTTTTTATTCCATTCCCACTCCTTACCAAACATCGGGATGGAATGTCCATTCTCATTCCATTCCATTCCCTTAAACCAAACGCAACCTAAGGGCTCTAATGATCGAGAGATGCCCCATACCCACACAAGTAACAATCAATGCGAGGGATTGAAATGATGACTTATGAAAAATAAACTTAAGGCCTGACCGTTTGACTAATCCTATAGGGATAATTAATTAACTTGTATATCTAAAAAAACTTGTTGAATTATTTGTATATAAAATAGATCAAATGAGCATCACACATCTTACTAAACCAAAAAAAACAAAACAAAACAAAAGTGAGCATCATAAAAATATGTGGAAGGAATAGATTGCCACAATTTATTAATTTAGTGAATTATTTGTTCATAGTTTAGAAGCTCTAATTTTTATTTTTATTTTTGGCAAAATTAGTCTATTATATAAGGAGGTTTTGTCTAATTTACAACCCCCAAAAAACAAAAAAACCAAAAAAAAAAAAAAAAGGATCAAGTGAGCTAAGTAGAATGTTGCTCAGGTTGGGCTCGTTAAGTTAATATGCCCAAAGATAAAAGCTTAAGTTAACTCATTTAAACGGTGTTTTTTATTGAGCAATCTTGAATATTTTTGTTATTTTAATTATTAATGAGCTTATTGAGTCAAATAAAATTCTATTTGTGATTAACTCAATAAATTAAATGACAAAAAAAAAGGAAAAGAAAAAGAAAGAGGGAGCGAAGATTTGAGGTTAACTTGTCTAACAACCGTACATGGACTTGTAATATTTTTAGCTGCACATAGTTCATCACTTCATCCAACCCAAATAATAATAAAAATGCCTACCAACTGGATTTGGAAAGAACTGAGGTCATGTTTGTTTGGTTGGAATGGAATGGATAGAATGGAATCACATTCCAATTCATTCTAAACAATGTATTTGAATGAGGTAATTAAATGGGAATAGAATCAAATAATAGTAGTGAATTATAATAATTTTCATTTCATAATGTTTATTTCAATCTCATTCCATTTTAAACTATTTTGAGCATGGAATCAGATTCCATTCTTACCCATTCCATTCCAACCAAACAAACATAGTCTGACAAAAACTTCACTCATCTCCGGTTGGATATAGGTTTGCTGTACTCCAATAGTCCAATTGTCACCTTTTTTTCAGAACAAGGTGAGGCTGTTTGGCTTATGTTCAAGTTAGCGTTGAGATTTATATAAAAAAAAAAGGGGTTAGCATAGAAAAATTCCTATAAAAAAATAAAGGGTAAATTTAAAAAAACCATCCAAAAGTATGAGGCTACACACGTCAATAAAGGGTAATTGCTGTACTCCAATTGTCACCTTATGTTTTTATTTTTGTCAATGTGCCTCATCATCACTCTTCGTTGATGAAATTTAACGAAAATTAATCACGTGGCTATACATGTGATATCGTTAACGAATCTGTGTTGCTCAAAATCGCCGCAACCTTAGCCGGCGTCATGACTAATTGAATGGCGATCGACGATTGATTTTATCTTCCAACTGAAATAAGAGGCACATTGACAAAATTAAAACATAAGGGGGTTATCTTTTGACCTGCCATACTTTGGAGGGATTTTTTGCAATTTACCGAAAAATGGAAAAGGAAACAGATGTCATAGAAAAAGCTGGTCATGTCAGTATCAAGTGGGCAGGTTTGGGTGGGCCGTGGACCTATAAAAATGGGAACATACATACTACAAGCCCAGTACAGATCCAATCTGAATGTAAAGCTGAATTTTTTTACGGGTCCAGTTATTGTCACCCTTCCATTTTATTTGCACTCCCACGTGTTTTAGTTTTTAAAGGTATTATGAAAAAATAAAAATTTTATAAATTTTTTTACAAATTCCATTTAAAAATAAATTCCATCAATAAATTCTTTATCTAAATATAGAGTGGGTTTTTATGAGAATTGGTTGTGATGTCAGTTAGAAAACATCATTTTGAACAACTTTATAGAACAAAGCTGTTTTTCCAAACTTTATCGTTGGAGTGGACTTTTTCACCAAGAATGAAATAGAGATCGTAAATGGCTCAAAAATCCACTTAAAGGATAAATTTTTGAAAAAGGGGCCTCTATTGATACCCAAAGACTTGCTTTTCATTTCACATTTATTTTACACTTCAAAGTTTTATAAAAAATATAAAAGGTTTTTATAAAAACCGGACACATAATCCATTAAATAACATCATTTCGAACAAATTTGTAGAAGAAAGTTTTTCCAAAATTTATCGTTTAAGTGGAATTTTTGGCCATTTACGTCTTTGCTTCATAAATGATTAAAAAGTCCATCTAAACGAAAGATTTTTGAAAAATTTTATTTTACAAAGTTATTCAAAATAATGTTTTCTAATAGAATACATGATTAATTTTTATGAAAACCTTTTATATTTTTCATAAAATCTTTAAATGTAAAGTAATTGGGAGATGAAAAACAAGTCTAGGGGTGCCAATGGAGGCCTCCTTTTGAAAAACCTTCTTCTGCAAAGTTATTCAAAATAATGTTTTTTTAGTAAACTACATGGTTTTCATAAAAACCTTAAAAACCTAAAACCTAAAATAAGTGGGGGATACAAATAAAATTGAGGGGCAGCAATAGCCAGACCCTTGTTTTTTTCATTTCTGGACCAACTGAGCCCAAACTGTTTAATGGGTTTAGGCCTGCCCATACTTTTTATTTTTCTTCCCTTGTGCTGTAATCTTATGCAGTTTTTGATCTTCCCCTAAAACAAAATTAAATGGTTAAGCTAATTCATTAGTTTATAAAGCAACAATGATTCTAGCGGGGAATTTGTGCACATAAATTACAATATTATGGGAAAAAAAAAGGGGGCTTTAGCCACAAATCCTTAAAATGGGATTTGCCGAGGCAAAAGTCCTTAAATAAATAAATAAATAAATAAATAAAAACAACACTTATACTGCGTGAAGTCCAAATTGGGCCTTCTTATTAATTACACGCAACGATTTAGGTGAAGTAGGCTAATACGATGTTTCTTACCACAAAAATGGGCCTTCAGTTGGTTGGGTGGGATAGCATATCTTCGCACTTAGCCTCAACTCATCTTTGGAACTCAGAGAGACCCCAACGGCCCAACCCAGCCCAGCCTAGCACAACGTTTGTTTTTTATTAATTGATTTATTTCATTGTGGTCTACCCATAATTTAGTGAGATAATTCGTCGTTGTGAATGAGGCAAGTAAAGCTATAGGAAATTAAAAATCTGAAACGATGACGTTTTAGAAAGTCCCTATATAGATTTTATACTACTAGACTATTTAGCTGTAGTGTGACAAAGATGGGTCTAACTTTTTTCTAGTGATTTCATTCAAGATTATGGATTCAGTCCGGTCATTTGGACCCTTCAATTCTATGTTTCTCTGCAAAACGTGATAGGAGCCTTTCAATTTTAACTGAAACAATAAAATAAAAAATAAAAAGAAAAATGCCCCTAGTCATCTATTCATGCATGTATTCTTTTAAGAAAATGCTAACAAAAAAAAGCCCCTTGCCAATGGGAAAATATTTTTTTGTTTTGCTTCTACCTGATACTCAGGGTTTGTTAGGGTTGGAGTAGTAAAACCAAATTGAGTTGGGGCGGTGCTTTCAAACATTGCCCCACTTACATTAATTTCTTGGTAACAAATGGATATACGTGACTAAAAAAATTAGGATCAGGCTATTACCACCACATAAAAATACTCTAAGCCCCCACATTTAGTTTACATCTTTTAAGGTTTAATGAGAATATAAAAGGTTTTTACAGAAACTAATCATGTAGTCTAATAGAAGACATTATTCCGGACAACTTTGTAGAATCATTTTTTAAAAAAAACTATCATTCAAGTGAACTTTTTGGTCATTTTTCATAGAAAACGTAATAAAGATTATAAATGACCAAAAAAATCTATTTAAATGACAAATTTTAAAAAATCTTTCTTTTATAAAGTTGTTCAAAATAATGTAATTTAGTGGATAACGCTACTAGTTTTTGTAAAAACTTTTCATATTTTTTATAAAACTTTAAAAATGTAAACTAATGAAAGGTTTAGAGTACTTTATGTAGTGGCAATAACTTCCCTAAAAAATTTTGTCCAATTGCAACTGCCCAAAAATATTAAGAAAATCGTGCACGAAAAGAAAAAAAAAAGAAGAGATATTAAGAAAAAATTTAAATAAGATGATATCATATAAAGGAGGCTCGCAAACCACGAGACTGGCAAAAAACATAAAAATAAAATCCTAACTCTGCATTTGTGGGCTTTGGCACCCTGTTGTTTAAAAAATGGAGACCTCTATTGGCACCCAAAGACTTGCTTTTCATCCCCACTTATTTTACACTTTAAGATTTTATGATAAATATCTAAGGTTTTCAAAAAAACTTATCGCTGTGTCTATTAAAAAAACATCATTTTGAACAATTTTTTAAGAGAAAGTTTTTCTAAAATCTATCGTTTAAGTGACTTTTTAGTCATTTATGAAGCGAAAACTATAAATGGCAAAAGAGTCTACTTAAATGATAGATTTTGGAAGAACTTTCTTTTAAAAAGTTGTTTAAAATGATGTTTTTTAATAGATTATGCAATCAGTTTTTATGAAAACTTTTTATATTTTTCATAAAATCTTAAAATATAAAATAAGTGGAGGGATGAAACGCAAATCTTTGGGTGCTAGTACAGGCCGTCTTAAAAAATCTCACTTCTGGCGTGTTGTTTAAAAATTCTTTGACCCTTGACAGAATCAAACCCACATGAACAGTGCAGGTGTGGACACGGCCAGTTTTTGAATTTACGCCCAATGAGGTATCAAAGCTTGATAAGTCTTGACGCGTTCAAATTGAAATACACCAAAAATGTGACATTGCTTTTGTAAGTCTTGACGCGTTCAAATTGAAATACACCAAAAATGTGACATTTTATTCATTTTTTTAATTAAAAAATTACATGTTAACCCTATCTGCTTAATTCGCAGGATCATTCTTGACAATCAAAGTATCCATTTAAAAAGTCCACTTCTAAGTGTTCCAATGACAATAAATTAACTAGAAGAGGACAATAATAGTCTAAGTACCCACCCGCCGCCTCTTATTACTCATCAAATGGGAGAAGATTCATTCTTTCATTTTATACATGAATGAGGACTATTCTTAATTTCTCATCAATCAATCGCTTTGCGTGATGAAAGACGTATTCATATCATACTGACATAATTGGACATCCCTCTATATTGGTGTTATATGACATTGGTAGTTAACAAGACACATAACGTTATGCTGATATATAATTATTACATCACTTGAAACGTTAAAAAATGAGTAATAAAAGATTGTAAAAGTGGTGATTGTTTTCATAATTTTTAATTAAAAATATTACTAGATCACTTTTATATATATATCTACACGGTAACGATCTTATCAATACGTGTTGATATAGGTTTATATCAGCATGGCTAAAAATCTATAATTGCTGATTATAAACTTATAATTGACTGATTATAAATTTATAATTGACTGATTACAAATGGATAATTATCTGGCCTGCGGGCGACATTTGTAGTCAGTCAATTGTAAGTTTGAAATTAGTCAATTGTAAATTTATAATCAACAATTGTAGATTTGTAACCGTATTGATATAAACCACGTGCTAATAAAATCATTACCGTGTATATATATATATATAAAATCTTTGATTAATTAATACAATGAAGGACCACCTAATTTAGACAAACTATTTAGATGATATAGCATTACTCCTTTTTTAATACATTTTAGTGTTCAAATGCAGAGTCCGCAGCACGTGAGAGAAATAATAGAAAAGGTCAGATAAATGGTAAAGGTTAGCTATCCTTCCACCAAGGATAAAAAAAACTATGCTTTTTGTCGGCTTAAGGCAGAAAATCATTCAAATTGGGTGAACCACTGCTAATAAAAATAAAATAAAATTATGTGGCCTTGTGGCGTGACTTATTTCCATTTGCTTTTGTCTCATGGGTTTTCAAGATGCGAAGAATGTGGCATAGCCCACCATTCCTATCACTATCACCTCTTCTCTCCTCTTTTTATTGTCCCTTTCAATGCTAAAAAAAAACCTATCTCTATGTGTTATCTATGTTTATATATATATATATATATATATATATGGTCGTTGGTATAGTAGCGTGTCCTAACTCTTGAGGAACTTTTCAATTAAATTGAAATTATACGGACACCTTCCTATTCCCCATCTTCTTCTTCATCAGAAAGAAAGAAACTAAGTCAAGTAGCAGCTTTTCGGTTCAGAAAGACTTGAAAGAGAGGTTGCAGCCTCGCATAGTTTCTTTCTTTCTGAAGAAGAAGGAGATGGGGAATAGGAGGCCGCTGTCCGGCCACCTTCCTCTAGACTTGTAATTCTAATTAGGACAAATCATGTATTGTTGTAAACATTTGGTTGTTAAAACTTTTCCTTTCGTTTTTTTGAGGAAAAAATTATTTTTTTTTAAAAAAATTGTTATTGTAGTGCATTGTTCATGACGCCTCCAAAAGGATTGTTATATTTTGTGGTGGATTCTTTCAAGGATTCCGAAAATTGTCATCTTACCGGCCGGCGGGGGGGTGCAGCTAGCCCTCTCTCTCTCTTGGTTTGCTTTCAAACCGGCCATGCATGTTGAATTCCAACCACAAGCCGCATCGAGCAGCTAGCAAACAATGCGATGCCAGTTTTTGTTCTGTAAGTTGTTTTACAGATCGAGTAAGGTTTTTGTTTTGACATGCTTTCTTTATGGAAAAGAAGAAGAAGACGGGGAATAGGAGGTGCGCGCATGTCCTTCCTTAGGACTTGCATTTGAGGACAATTATGTACTCTTAGACCGTACTCTGTATTAACTTTTGATTGTAGATTTGTAGTTTTCGATCAAAAAGCCCAATAGAGCAAGCAGCTAACTTTTGGCTGGGTTGTATTCATAAATTCCTTATGATTAATGCGAAAAGTCCCTGTTGGTGCTGAAAATCAACTTAGTCAGTCCTCACGAGGCCTCCTCCCATGCTTAAGTCAGGGAACGCAAATACTGGAGAGTCTAAGTAATTTTTGAAGAATTCAGAATGTTCCTCGAGATCTTGTGTGTCCCCTTATTTGTAATGATTGTTATCCCTATCTTATTTAAATTAGGAGAGTATGAATTTCCATCGGCTTAAGAGTGTCCTCAATTGGTGGATAATAATTAATAGATGACATTAATCGCATGGTTGTTGCGTGCCTTTAGGACTCGAATTGGAGAGAAACATGGAGAAAATATAGATGGAATTTCTGGACATGCTTGGAGCTTTCAGCATGATCGACATCCATTGGAGTTGGTGGTCCTAAGCTAATTTAGCTCAGGTCAAATAAAAGCTCAACTCAATAGCACCAAGTCCTTTTTGCATAAATGAAACAGGTTTCATTGGCTTTGAATAGGACCAAATGGGACTCATGCACGTTAGATTCCCACGTCAATTCTTAGATACAATATTCAGCATGTCAACTAAACATTTTAAGTCATCTAATTTGTTGGCAATACACTCACATGGCATGTAAGGTGAAAATATACTCCATCAGTTCTTATTTTCACATGGGTATATTTTTTCATGTATCCCTTCGGAAGAAGATCGAAGATAGGGGAATGTATAGAGGAAGTGTCCTTTCTTTAGAGTACTTTAGTTTTAAGGACAAGTCATCTATATATATTCAATCTGCCGTGACTTTTAATTTGGTGCGCGCATGGTGCGTTCATATGGTTTTCTTTTCATATTTTTTTGTTTTTACAACAAAGCCCAAAAATGATGGAAATATCGTCTTTTGCTAATGAAAGAATTTTTTATTTTTTATTTTTTAAAAGCCTAATTAATTAATGGTGGTGCATCGTCTAATTGAATATATCTAAGAAGAAGAACCATTTGTTCTCTAGGCCGGATTCTACATTATCGTCATTCATATATCGTCTTTGATGTTGAAGTTATATCAAACTCAATATTTAGATATGATAATATGGGCTGGGGTATGAGACCTTCTAACGTTTAACTCTCTTGAAACCAACACGGAAAATATAATCCATGGCCTGCCTGCATGTGCAGCCCTCTCTTGGATTGCTTTCAAGTGTCGAGGCATACTAATGTGACCTACAATAAAATGAATAAATGCACACAAATTAAATGGCCGAATTCAAGCCGCAAACATTGTGAAGTCAATTTGTTTCTGTATGTCGATTTACACAGTGCTAGTTAATCGGAATCATCCGAATTTGTGGGCGTCGAACCTTCGAAGTCTTTATGCTTCATTTTTTTCGCGGCAAGCGTCAACCAAAATAACATATCATATATGCACTTTTATTTGTTTTAAAAAATCGTGATTATATGTTTGCAATATTTCATCTCCAATACCAATTAACCCAATCCATCGATCGCAATAATCGCTAGCTAAATCAGGTTCCAAAAGGATTAGCTCTTTCTTTTTTTTCTTTTTTTGCTTTTTTTTTGGGATGGGATGGGGGGTGGGTTGTGTGCTGAGGAAGGAGAAGTGGATGGAGGCCTCTTACAAATTTGAAAAATCACCTGGTGGACATATGCACTCGAACACGTGTCAATTGAAGGTTGCGACATGTCACTTTTCAGTAGGAGCTTCGATACCTCTTTTTAAGTAGCAAGTATTCTCCTTAGATTTGCCGGTGAGTGATCCATTGTGGATCCATTGTGGCTTGTTTCCACCTACTCTTTGGGGGGTTGTTAGGGTTCTGAGTTCTGATTGTTAACCACACGGCGTTGAACTTTCCTTTGGAGCCTGCCCCAGCTGGATTCCCAGATCACTTGTGGGCTTGTGGCTATCCCAACTGCCATAAAAAAATAAAATCAAAAATCAAAAATAAAAAAATCAAACAATAGCTATAGAAACAGTATAGGGAGTGGTGCAGGCACAAGACAGGCAGAAAGTGAGCTAAATAATAATAATAATAAATAGTAAATAAAAAAAGAAGCTCAATGGACATTAATAGAGCTGGCAGCTGGCCTAGAACTGTAGAAGTGTTTGACAATCTTACATTTCTTTTGTCATCCCTTGCCTGCCGTGATTCTTGCAGCCGCAACCGATGGCTTCATCAATATGATCGATCAAATATTCAAAAGCCATTAGCGAAGCAAAGAAACGCCATCAAGCGTCATCGATCAATTTAAAGTAAAAGGCTATGATGCATGTGGACACCTTCATGGGTCAAATAAACATGTGGGTTTTTGTTTCCAATGAGCTCTTCATGACCTCCTTAAGTCTAGAACATGATCCAACAATAATGAAAAATTTTAATCATTTTGAGTGGCCCAGGCTGTGGACTTTTCATCCCTAGCTAGGTCACCCTAATCATTTTTCTAGAAGCAATATAATTTAGACTCATTCTTAGCCATGTGATCAGGACCAGTCTCAAAAAAATCGGCAGAAAGGCATGTTTCCCCAAGCATTATAATATAAAATTAATTGAAGATTATCTCCTTCCACGACGGACCATTTCCTAGTCCGACTTCTTTCCCTTGTTTCTACCTCTTGGATTACAAGATGCTACGGGTAAGGCGCAGCCCATGCACCAAGCTATCAGTCTCCCAGCCCAACTCTCTCGTCTTTTTCACCTACCTTTTCCATTTCCAACTTTTTTATTCTCCCCTTGCAATGATGAATTAAACACGGAAAGCCCACTAGAAACCACAAGTTTGGCCAGTCAGGCAGTCAACTATTGACCGAATTTCTCTATATATAGTCCAATATAGAGTTCTGAATGAAATCCCCCATCTTCTTCTTCTTCTTCTTCAAGGAAAGAAAGAAACTACGTCAAGCTGCAACTCAGTGTGCCGCATGACAAAATATTGCTGCTTGAGGTTGTTAGTTTCTTTCTTTCTGAAGAAGATGGGGAATACGGCTGGGTGGTTTGCAAGAAGGCTGAATTAGCGCGAGCAGGAAGTAAGAAACTGTGTCAAGATGCAACTTTTGAAAACTTTCGATGGTTTATGTGAAAAGTTGCTGCTTGACATAGTCTCTTTCCTTTCTGACGATCGAAGAAGAAAGATGGGGATTATATATACAGGCTAGGAGGTTTTCTCTCCTTTTTGAAGACTTGTATCCGGAGTAGGACAAATCATAAATTGTTGTTACTTTTGGTTGTTGATGTAGATTTTTCAAGAAAGCCCGAAAATTAATGATGGTGCAAGCATTTCCTATGCCGCAATGGAATCCATGGCAATGATCACCGCCGGCCCGCTGTGGAGACGCCTTGTGGTAAGTGTTAGAACCGAACATGTGCGAGTTTTTTGTTCTGTTTTTTTTTTTTTTTTTTTTTTTTTTTTTTTTGGGATTAACCCGGTTCGTGGATTTTACCATGGAAAAAAAAAGGAAGGGAAAAAAAATACGGAGGAAAGAAAATGAAAGCAAAAGATGATATCATATCAAATCAAAATTATTTCAATTATTATTCTTTTACCAATTTTCTTTTGCAACCAACTAAGAAAAAATATAATTCCTCATATTTTTTTTTTCCTTGATAAAATCCATGAACCAAATAGAGTCTTAAGAAAAGTCAATATTGGTTGTTCTCAATATATATTTCATCTCCCATCTTAAGCCAATAGATCGATAACCGTCATTAAATTAGTTTTGAGAAGCGTCATGGTTTTGTTTGATTTTTGTTGTGTGTACCTCTGCAATTATTCCTCTTGGTCAATGTGAAAAACATAGGCATCACAATCACATTGTCACAATAAAATTGCTTTCGCCAGCGAGGGGCAGTTGCACTAAGGCGCATGTCGGCCCCGTGCAACCACTCAAATTTTTTTTTTTTTCAAATTTGGAAGAGTAAATTTATTTAGTGCTTTAACCTTCATTAAAAAAGAATGGTTAATTTTTATTAAATTTATTAAAGTACACAACTTTTGTATATAATATAAACTCAAAGTTGAGTTTATTTTTATGTGCAACCATTAAAAGGAATCATATCCTATATTAGAGAGGGGGTGTTAGGAGTGGTATATAAGTAAAGTTTCTCATCTTTAAAAGTTACCTATACTTTTAGAGTATGACATGCTTGTCACTCTTACGTTCTACTACTTTATCACCTGTATTCAAAGTATACCAATATGTGGTCTTGAGACTTTTTTTCTTTCTTATCTTTCTAAGACCTTGTCTTACATTAGGTAGATCGGGGTGTTAGGAGAGTATTATATAAGTAAGTTTCGCATCTCTGAAGTCACTTAGACATTTTTAAGTATCGATGTCGATATGTATAGCCTTTCTCCTTTTTCCATCTTATTCTTAGAAAAAAATTAAAATTAATTTTTTTAAAAAAATGCAACCACTGAAAAAAAAAATTCTGAAGGCACATTATTTGATCAAGAAAATAGGGCGCCGGGACATATGAAGGTACCTTATTTGTCTCATTAATTATGTGCAAATCCTTCAATAAAAGCCTACTAATCTGACAATCAAGGCTGTTACACTGCCTCATTAATTTCACTGCATGGAAATACATTTTTCCAATTTCATTTTCTACACAGAGTGGAGAGAAAAGGAATGGGTTGTAGGGGACCTAGAGTTTTGGCTTCTTGCTCTGAACTGTCATGGGTGAGAACAAGGTTTCACGCTCGAGTTTTCGAATCTTGGGTGGAAAAGTTTAAAGCAAAGGGGATAGCTACATCTAGGGCGGGGCCGCGTGGGTTCCACACACACATGGATCCAGTACCCCAATAGTAGTAGATTTGTCACTTACCACTTTATTCCGTTGTCGTGCTTGCTTGAGTTCTCTCGTAAAATTTGGGCTTGTTTGGGTGTATAATTTAAAATTAAATAATTTAAAATTTTTTTCTATGTGATTGGAATTGATAAATTCAAAAAAAAAAATGATTACTATTATAAATGAGAGTGAAATGTCAAATAAAGGAATTTCAAGAATTTTTAAGAATTGATTATATAATATTAATTATAGTAATGATTCTAATTTTTTAAAATTTAACATAAGATAATAAATTTTAACTTCAACATCACGTAAAATTTATTGAATTGTTCGTTCAAAAAGACTCTAAATGAATTAAACTCATAATTACAATGCAACATCAAACTCGCTTTTAAGATAAATGGATCAAATTCAAATTTTATACACCGTTGATGTTGAACTCGCTCCAATCAAGTTTAAATTTTAGAGTATTTTTGAGTCTAAATGGGCTCGATTGCACTAAAATGTTGAGGGCGTAAGTGCTATTTTAGAAACTCAGGAGTGCATTTTTGATATTCAACAAACACGTTTGTCACTGTCCTTTACGACTTAACATTTGCTTTACCAAAGCCCTAGACCTTCCAAAACCCTAGGAATGTCGGCACCACCATACAATCTCGACGACTACTCACCATCTTCAACCATCATCCCCTTCGAACGCCCACTCCCTTTACTCCGAGGACCAGTACCAGCAGGTTCAACGGATGACCCATCGATCGGTCCATTCGTCCTCGCATTCAGAGACGCCCAAGCCTGGCGATCCGCATACAGAGCGTGCGAGTCCAAGCTTATCGAACAGTGCGAAGGCGGAGCTCGGATCGGGTGCTCCCTCAGCGCATCCAGCAAGTGTAAACCCCCGTGGTGGCGGGCCCTTATCGGCAGAATTTCTTCTTCCGATTTTGCGGAGAGAGCCAAGTGCGAAGAGCACGAAACGGAGATTTGTATGTCTGCGGCAAAAGAGAATTGCGTTAGGTTTGCGAAGGAGAAGTGTTTGAATCCGTTTAGAGACGCGCGAGTGGCAGTGAGGGAGCGAAAGGTGGATTCGAGGGAGGTTTCGAAGTTGATTTCGTTGGCGTCAGCGTCGAATGGGAGTGCGATGGCCAATTCAATTGGGGTAATTCAGTTGGGTTCTTGGCTTTCCTCTAAGTTTGTTTATGAAGTGACGAATTGTAGAGGAAGCGATTTATTAGGCCCTGATAAATGAATGTTGACCAGAGAAGATAATGGCAATAGGCCATTGAAGGTGTAAATGAATGGGGGTAAGTTGTTTCCCTCTTTTGTCGGTCCCCTGTTTTTGTCATAGAGTGGCCAAGCTTTTCACTCTGTATGTCTTATGTCTTATGTACGAGGGTTAAGCCCTTTTGGTTTCAATTACCTTATCAAAAAAAAAAAAAACAGTCCACAAGTGACCCATTTTCTGTTCTGAAGTGAATTACCACACACCACATATGGAGAGGGGTTTTGTATCGTGTTTCCTGGACATCATCAGAAGTTGCAATTGGGATTCAAAAAAATTGTCACTTTTGGAAACATATGATTAGGCATTTGGGCTTCTTTGAACAAGGAGAAGTATGCAGGAATAAGTTCCAAGCTGTTACGCCTGGGATTTCTGGTGAGCTATACTTGACAAGAACTAGAGAGCAGATTGTGAGAACTAAGAACCTCAGAAGAGTATATGAGGTATGTTATGTTCTGTTAAGTTCGTGTTATTGCTTTTAAAGTGATATCTCTTTATTAGTTCAGTTGGTAAATTAAAATCTAAGCATATATGGACTGGTGTTCGAATTTACTTCTTAAATTAAGCATACAAGAAGAGAAAAGATGCAAATCATATCAAATATGAAGTGAACTAATGTTTGACAGTTATAATGAAGTGTATAGTTTCTGAAATTTGTAAGCATCTGCCATTATGTAGTCTGTGTGCAGCTACATATCTTTCATAAAATTTGAATTGTGAAAGTTTGGTGTTACCTGACTGTTTACAACAAAGTGGTATTGGGTACAGTTGGTTCTTGCTATGAAATCAAATTGTCTACATTTTGATTTTCAAATCGCTAGAGGAATTTGCAATTGAGCTGCTTTTTTCTTGTTTGAATCTGACAAAAGTGCCTAGAACTACCTAGCCAACCCTAATTAGTTGGGATTGAGGCTTTGTTGAGATGAGTTTTGTTTGAGAATTTGCAGTCTTAGATTGAGGCATTCGGTCCTACGATAGTGTTCAGTCGTTTGATGCATTAAAGCCACCATTGTTGCCATCACCACCAACGGAAGCACTTTCATCATTCATCACAGCCAATGATTTGCACCATTTATCACTACCATCAGTACTGTCCTGTCACTGCAATAGTTGCCTGCACTTGAAGTACATCAACTATGAGGACACTAACTCAGTTTTGCTGCCGACGCCACCTGATGCTACATCTGCCAACACTTTCCCCATTTCTGACTCCATATGGCTTCTTCCATCCTCTATTTTTTTATCATTATTTATTTATGTAGAGCTACTTCCACCCTCTATTGAGTGCCACCTCCACACATTGGTTGCAACTTAAAATGTTTCTACCACCATTGCCAGCACCACTACCACCAGTAGAGATGTGCTGGCATCCTGGTACCATCTTCAGTTTTTTGTTTGTGTGTGTGTGTGTGTGTGTGTGTGTGTGTGTTGAGAGAATAAATAAGTAAGTGAGACAGGCTGGTAGATTGATATGGGCTTTGTTTTCGGTTTGAACAGGTTGTTGCTGGGTCCAAACCCAATCCTAATTCTGGGCTTGAAATCCTTGGACAGCGGGGTTGACAAATTCTTTAGCAGCAGATGCTTTCTTCTTCAACATTTTTTGTTTTTTTGGGTGAAAATGCCATAAGATGTCCGGATGAACATTGGTAAGACCAATGTTAATTGAACGACGAAAATATTATATATAAATTTAGCCAAATGCAATATCTGGAAGTAAGAAATGTAACAAGGCAAGGCTGAGCACACCGATGCTAGTCATCATGCCCAGCCTGCGTTTGGCCAAAGATAACCCAACCCAAACCAGATTGATATATACATGCATATATATATATTTTTGGGTTCTGGATTAAGCCGATTCCGAATATGACCCAAGGTTTAGGGCCAAACCAACCCAAAAAATGTTCATTGGGTTTAGGCAATGCTCATGCTCCATATTATCATGTGCAAATACCTGGTGTCTCGGTGACAATTTCCGAATGGTAATTTTTCCTCCGAGTTAAAAATTTCTCTGCCTAGGCCCAACCCAACATACAAAAAGTTGTTGCACAACCCATGGACCGGGTTGGACTTTCCCAAGTTGCAGCCCTTCTAACAGCCTTATTGTGGGCCATTTGAAACACAGTTCGGGTTTCCTTTCTAGTTAAACAGCTCACAAAGCGATAAAATATCATTATTAGAAGGGCTGCAACTTGGGTAGGTCCAAGAAACCCACTAATGTTTAGGCTGAATTTTGAACAGAATCGTTGCTGTAGCTCAAGAGAGAGCTTATTTCATGGCTATGGCTTCTGCCTGCGGAGGCACAGAAGCAAAAGCGGATAATGAAGTTGCCTCCACCACCTGATTCTGAGCACTGAGCCTTGCAAACTCAATGCCCGCATAAATTGCCTTCTCTTTCCAAACCCCATCAACCAAAAAACTTTGTACATGTTTGGGAGGAATTTTATTGTATTTTGAGTTTAAGTAAATTGCTCCACCCTTGTACTTTAGGAGTAACTAATCTTTCATAGAGAAATGTTAACCATGAGGGCTAGGGGTGTTCGTGGTTCGGTTTGGTTCGGTTTTGGGGTAGATTTTAAACTAAACCATTATACTTCGGTTTTTGTTTTCTCAAACCAAAACCAAACTATATTATAAAAAAACCAAACCAAATCAAATCAAACCATAAAATTTCGGTTTGGTTCAGTTCGGTTTCGGTTTTATCCTATCAAATAACAACAAATAATTAAAAATAGAAAAATGACAAGCTAAACTCTAAATAAAAACATTTTTAATAAAATCATTACATTAGCAACTAAAAAAAATATTAAACATTGTATCAAAATGGAAAAGTATTGACTTATGTCAATCCAAGTTCAAATCTCCAATCTAATACGTGCCAATATCTCACACAACAATAATAGCTAGTTTAATACATACCAATCTAATAAAGAAAAAACATTAAGAAAATTTATAATCTATTACCTATTATGCCCTTTATTAGAATAAAAAATTTACAAACTAAGTTTAATATGTAATATATAAAATTATATATATTTATATTATATTTTTTCGGTTTTTCGGTTTGGTTTGGTTTTTTAAACATGAAAACCAAAACCAAACCAATTTAATTCGGTTTTCTAAAATTAGAACCAAAACCAAACCTAAGGACCAAAAAACCAAACCAAACCGACTGGTTTGGTTTGATTCGGTTTGATTTTCGGTTTTAACCTAAACCATGAACACCCCTAATGAGGGCTCTCTTGTAGGTGTATTGACGAATTCTTCTCCTATTTGAGAGAATAGTACACGGATCTCAAGACGCTCTGCATAGATGGATAGAAAACCCCTTTAAGATAAAAAAAATATTCAAAATTTTATTTTATTTATAAAAAATGTCATATGGTTTACCACCCCCTCATGTGGATTAAAATGTAATTTTCTCTCATTGAATAATGTTTCATTAGAATTTTCTATCAATTTTGAGCAGGGGGCGGAACCACACAGTATTGGGAGGCCATGGCACCCCCAAATTTTTTTAGAACATTTAGAATGTGTTTAATTTGATGAAGTGGCACCCCTTAAATTTAATAAAATGGCACTTCCAAATTTATTTCTCTACCCACACATAATACATGAACATATATTGTATGCATATATGTCCTCACGTATGTATATTGTTACGTAAGTGGAGATCCCAAATAAAAAATTCTAGTTCCGTCCTTGATAATTGAGCAGTATGTGTGAGTCAATGTTGACATATTATTATAGTGTGAATCATTTTTGGGATATTTTTATCTTAATTTTTTCCGTTGGGATGACCTCAAACACAACATACTTGAAGACATCGCATTTCTTGGACTTTGTCCCTCAAATAACCTAATAGGGGATGCCGACCCTCTTAGCAGCCTTGTTCTTCTAATATTACCTTGAAAGTATGTATAAAGTTACATTTGAACCCCAATGTGTGAAATACTAATTTTTTAGACTTATTCTCCAAGTAGCAAAATGTTTCATGGGTTCGATTTCTCACTTTCTTTAATTAATTGATATTGGGTGAACAATAAAAGGAATTAATCAATTGAAAGTCGGCTCAATAAAATAAAATTAAAAAACAAAAACAAACAAACAAAACGAAGACTGGTCAGTGAGTAAACCCTCGTGGCCTTGTTTCCACCTAATATTTGGTGGTCCATTGAGGTGGAAACGTGTTATTTGGTCTGGGTTTTGGTCCAGATACTTACACAATCAAATTGATTACGAGTCACTTCCAAACCTTTCTACGTCAAGTGGGGCACGTATTGTACCAAAAAAAAACAACAAGTGGGGCACATGCAAGTGGAAATTTTTTTGGCCAATTCCCAAATCTACCAAAAAGCCAAGAAGAAAAATCAAACAAGACCAGCCTAGCAAAATGCAAAGTCCACGCGGAAAATGAATTCCACCCCGTGACCATCGGGTTACCAATTGTGGTTCCATCTTCAAAATGTTTAAAATGTCACTTTGCTCTGTCATCCCCGTGACCATCGTGGATCCGTAGCTGTCCCGCCACCGCCATTGTCACCACCGTCGTCATTGTCCAATCAAAATCCCTCAGTATCCAGTTTCCAGATAATCACTCCTCGACGATTTCATCGAGGCATGGAAGGTGCAAGGAAATTGCAGTGACGGCTATGAAATTCATTTCTTTTCCCCAAAACTGTGTGAATTCTGCAACATGAAATTGCTCGGTACCTTCCCACCCTTTCGTTGCTTAGTACTTTGGATTTTTATGGCCGATGACCGACTCTTGAGTCTTTTTAATTCTTTCAGCATCAGCATTTAATGCATTTTGTGGAAAATTGAATCCCTCTTCATAAATAATTACTTACGTTGAATACCTCTTCATAAATAATTACTTATGAGAAGGAATATTTCTTTTTTATCTATATATATATATATATATGTATGTATATGTATGTATGTACGTGTATATATATGCTATCTATAAAAGTCTGTACTTTAAAAAATCTTTTGATTGACTATTACATCTTTATTTTAAACTTTAAATACTTATTTGCCCTTAATATTTAATCAAACAATTAAAAATATTTATTTTCCAACAAAAAAAATTAAAAAAAAGAAAGATAATAATGTCCACTTTATGAATTTTACGCGACTTTCCATTACTGTAGGATGTCTCCTAACCAATTTTCTATTCCTATTATGATTCCTAACGATAGAAGGAAGTTTAACATATTGTGTTGAGTGTATATTCTAATGATCTAAATTAATGAGACACTTATATATTAAAAATATACATGTTTTTGAAACGAGATTTATGTTTTCAACAAAAAGTAATAAATAATTATATTTCTATTTTCTATATATATACATATCTAAGAATTTATAAATTTTCATATAAATTTTATTATTTAAATATTATTCACTGTGCAACGCACTTATGCCCATATCTAGTTTTTGAAATATGTTTAATTGTATAATTTTTTTTCTTCAAAACCTCTTACCTAGCTCAATCCACTATGAATAATTATTTCTTAATTAAAATTTTCATTAATTTATCAAAATAACATATCATTTGATTAATAAATCTAAATCCACCTCAATTTGGATTTTCTTAACATGGATCCTAAAAGTAGATGTTAAGTTCAATCTAAGAAGGAATTATCGTACAGAAAATACATAATAAAAAAAAATGATACAAAATAGTTAGAAAGATATGAAGATGTTTAAAAGACCGTACAAATCCATTTCCCAAAGGCCATTGATTCTTCGTAGAAGTTACGCAACCACGTGTTCCGGATTTCCAAAAAGTTGTTCGGCCACTTTACCAAAGAAACCCCGAAAGACGAAAAAGCGACAGCATACCTAATTGCCTTTTTGGTCAAGGGTGCAGCATTTCACACGGCAAAATTTATGACTTTAATCGTCCGTCAATTTGGACCAACGTACTGAAAACGATATGTTGATCAACTTTATTTATTTTTATATAAAAAAATAAAAAATGTAAAAGGAAAAGGGGGAAAAAAAAGAAAGGGATTTCCACCCACCGGATGCAAAAGGCAATTCAAAGTGAAATTTGGTTTTAACCATGGCAGTATTATGGGCCAATCAAAACATAAGGACTTGGTACATGGGTTGTTAGAGGTTGAAATGCTGACACTTCAATTTTTAATGGCTCCAATATGCCATTAAACAATGCCTCACTACCTCTCAACTTTCTACCAATTGAGAAGTTGGGCACTATCCCATAGAATTGATATGACCAAAATTTGGTCCAATTATTGTTTCCTCTGTTTCTAATAGACTGTTTGTTCTTTTTTAGAAAAACATGTTTTTTAATAAATCTTATTAAATGTTTTCTAATCAATATATAAGTTTTGACATTCTAATTTTATTTTTAAGTGTACAAAACTTTGAGGAAAAGATAAAATACATTTTTAAGAGTATTTTAAGAAATATTTTTTAAAAAATCATTGACTTCTACAACGTGACAATAATTTTCAAATATCTCAAAAAGCAAAGGAGACCAATAATTTAAAAACAAGGAGAGTATTTTTCAAAATAAAAGTTCAACTTTGTTATAAGGAGAGAAACGAGCGTTTCCTTGTGGTGCTTATCCCGTAAAAATAAAAAATAGCTGTTCTTCTTAAAATTAAGATGAATGATCATTATAACTCTTTATAAGGAATGGAATACTCTCGTTCCATTCCCATGTCGCAACTGAGCACCAATTTAGTGTTGAGTTAGTTTAATGTCATTGGATCATGTTGTGGATGATCTGAATTAAATTTTTTTAAAATTACAAGCTTTGGACAGTTTCGATTAAAATTTTAAAGAGTTACAAACTTTATGGAAAGGGAAATACTAGTTAGCCACACACTTTGTTCCTACACTTTGCCTTGTTACGTGGATTTAGTTTTGTTTCAAATTTTAGAGTTTAAGCATATCAATGGGTCTCACAACTTTACTTTGTTATTCCTGATAAAGCATAGGGGTTAACTAACATTTCTCTTGGGGCGCGTTTGGTTGAGAGGTTTGATGCCCAAAAAAAGGGTTTTGTTCGTCCATATACCTGCGATAGGGCTTTCCCGCTACCCTCCCATTCCCACTTAAATACCATTTTTTATTCCCATATTAGGCGTGGATTTCATTCCCCAAACCTGGGCATCCCTTTACAATAAATTAAAATACCGACTGTGGCCCTTATATTTGCACACAACAAATTTATAATTCCTTCTCATGTCCCCTTTCTCGATCAACTCCCAAAACACGATCCACAGGAAAAAAAAGAGCAAACCCTTGCTCTTCTCACACACCACGGTGGCGAAAAAACCCAACGACGTGAACTTGATCACCGGCGACGGAACTCCAGCGGCATTGTGGGTGTTACAGTGTTTGACAACGTTGAGGTTGATGTGGCTAGACTGTTGTCGAGAGTTTGTACTTGGATTGGTTTGGGCTGATCGAGCGAAGTGACTTTGACAGTGGGTATTGGCAGTGGTTGTGGGTATAGGCACTGGTTGTGGATTTGGGATTTGTTCCATCATAGATTGAAACTCTTTGTTCCACGGTGATGGAAGTCCCCTTATCAAAGCTCTACACTCTTATTTTATTTTATTTTATTTTGGATTTCTTAAATTGGGTGATGGACCAATTTTCTGGGATTTTTTTATTAAAAAAAAGTGCTTTTTTGGGGGTTTTTTTTTTGGATTTTCACTATGAATCAATGCGGGCTGTTCATGCATTTGTTGGTGGAGATCAGCCCCACCCGGAATCGGAAAGTATAAATAAAAAATCATGGTGGTGTGAAGGTGTTTGTTGGGTAAGTAATAGGTGTAAAAGAGTAATGGGTAGTATTGAAATTTCATTCATTTGGAAATCAATTTCCTAATCCAACTAAACGTGAGAACGAGAAGATAAGAGAAAATTTTATTTTTATTACTGCAAACCAAACATGAAAATAGATATTAAATACCATTTCCAAACCACGAACCAAAGGCACCCTTACCAAAAAGGAAATTGTGACCGACCACAGGAATATGTACGATCAACCATCGTACCACGTAAGCTCGTACTACGTACCACTAACGACGCTTTCACGTGAACGTATGACCACTTTACGTCACAAACATAATAAAGTAATGTCAGAGGCGTATGATAAGTTGCTTGTTACCCCTTTTTTTTTTTTGGTTAGACCATCTTCACCTCGTCTCTCCTTTCCTTTGTCATTTTCTCTCCCTAATGTGCAACACGGCCAAACGAAAACCAAGCATCTTTGGGCCCCATTACGCTAGGATCAACCAAAATTAAATTCGGGCAATATATTTTTTTTTCTTACAAGTTTGCTTGGTAAAACTGATAAATTTATTAAGTTTTAGTTTTACACGATTTAGTAATTGTTTTGATATTTACTTAACCAATTTAGTGTTTTTTCAAAATAAAGCATAAATATGTATATTATCTTTTTCAAACCTATGCTGATCTAGTTTTTGAAATTCCTAAATAAATTTTTAAACTTTATAAAATTTACAAAAACATAATTGACATTTTTGCTCTTAACTCTAGGTCATTTTTCTAACCATGCCTATCCATAGATTAAAAATGGTTGCCCAAAGCTCACATTCGACATGTGATCCCACACAAGTTGCACCCCTCTACTTACTTACTAGTAATTGTAAGATGAGCCAAATTAATTGAACTTTACTCAAGATTTAACTTAATAAAAGGTTTGTCCAAACTTGCTCCTAATAGAATTGGGTCTAACTTGAATTCATTAATTTATAGAGCCAAACTCTAATAAAAATACCACTCGGCACAATAAGCTACTTTAAATAAGCAAGTTATTAGAACTCTACTCGAAATCAATTCGATAAAAAAGCTCAGTTAAGTCCACGTATAAGACAAACAAGCCTCTAATTTTTAAACTTGGTAATAATTTATCGAACCGACCCTGAAAATTTTATTCTTTAAATTGCTTTGTCATAGGGTCCAATTCAATAACAACTTTCCTTTGTTTTTCTCTCCGGCTTACAAGGAGCTAAGAAACTGGCATAGCCCACAAAGCTCCTCAGCCAACCATATAGGAACACTCTCTTGTCTTTCTATCCGACCTTTTGTTCTTTGCGTCTGCTGGAAGCCCATGCTCCGGCCGTCGGCAAAGACTGAATATGTACACATATATATGGTCATATACGGAGGCCCAAATGTACATGGACAATGAACTGTTCAAAGTTCAAAGTTAAAAGTTCTTCGCCTCAGTCCGGCCGCCAACCACTCACATCTTGGACAAAACGGCAGCCGTCCTACCATTTTGAACCTCACTTTGGTTCATTTGTGAGTGATTTTAATTTTAAACTTGTTCCAAAAATATTAGAACAGTGGGAGAAAATACGATAGATTGTCCACTTGGGTCTAATACCCACTTTAGTCTATGATAAATAGTTAATGCCAATAGCTTGTAACATAACATAATGGCATCTCTCTCCCTCTTGTAGGAAAAAAAAAAAAAAAAAAAAAAAAGGGAAAAAAAAAGGAAAGATAATTTCAATTCTATGCCTCGGGATAGCCGAAAGCGTGTGGGGAAAAAAACAAAAAAAAAAAAAAAAAAAAAAAAAAAAAAAAAAAAAGTGGAAAGACGTGGGAAACTTTGTTCCAAATTTCCAACGCTTGCACGGGAAGGTTTTTTTTTTTAATTTGAAAATCATGGCTGGCGTGTATCTAAAAGTCAGCTCGAAGGCATGTGAAAGTAACAGACTAGTGAAGGATATCCCTCCACGACGGGCTAACTCCTTGCCTAACGAGCACGAAATCGGCTCGTGGGGGCGGAATCCAGTCGCCACTATTAAATAGAAAATCATATCGCCTTTGATAAATTATCTAATCTACTTTTCCAACCCACTACTATGTCAAGTCGAGAAAAAGACTCGATTCATACCGACTGAACTTCTCAATGGTATGGTCAACTGACCAAAAGTAAAATAAGTGACTAAGTATGTGTGCGGGATGGTTTGGAGTGGTTTAATGGTAAAATACTAATCAGGGTTACAAAATTTTTAATCCGCATCAAATTGTATATACTAAAAACCAATGGTTTTGTTGATTTTTTAGGTAGTTTGTCACAATGGTTTGGACGAGTTTGACGGTTTCTATCATGCCATTTTTAATTGGACATTTTCTTATATATATTGGGCCTTAATTGACGAGTTGTAAATAAATCCAAAAAATTTAACTATTTTAGTTGGTCATGTGAAGCTTGATACACACTTTCATAATATTTTAATACTAAAAAGGTAAATTATGATTTTGTGAGAATAAACACACAATCCATGTAAATGAAATTTGAGATAATTAATATTAAATTAGATTCAAATCTCATTAGAATACCCAAAATATAGCAACCTAACAAAGTAGCAATAAAAAATAGCAAATTACACTAATATGCAACCCAATTTTGTATTTTAGAATGGGGACTTGGTTATGTGAATTGTGTCATATTTTAATAAGTTTATATGCATCGTTTGGAGACTTAAGAATCTAAGGCATAAAGTTATCCAAACCACTAATTTTATTGCTCAATCCACCCAAACCGTGCCGCCTAACCTTTCAAACCGCTTGGGTTAATGCGGTATGGAACGGATTGGTTTGCTTTAGCGGATTAGGCGGATTTTTTGCACATCCCTATAAATGACCAATGAAGAATTGCCATGTCATTGATCAACAACCATAGAAACTATTTAATAGATCAGATATACTAAATGTAACTTGATTTGACGTGGCATGCCACGTTCATTAGCTAGTCATGCATTTTGTGATGATGTGAAATTGCCACGTTAATTAGCCATGTATTTTGTGATGACGTGGAATTGCCTAATAGGAAGGAAAGATCAAAGTCATACTGTCAGTTTTCATTCTAAACAATTACCAGACACAAATGAATGGATGCACACTGGAACTACAGCTTTTACATGTAGCTATGCACGCGAAACTACAAGGTACCTTCCCAACCGCTTAAAATTTGCAGGTTATAAAAACACAAAGCCGTGTACAATCAGAAAGAAGTTCATTCCTAACCCGTTCACCTTTCAATTTTTCTTTGGGAACTCCTCAACTTCCAACTATTTCTCCATCTTCTTCTTCTTTCTTCTTTCTTCTTCTTCTTCTTCTTCTTCAGAAAGAATGAAAGAAAAAACTATGTCAAGCAGCAACTTTTCACTTCACAGTTGTGATGCATTGCTTATTAACATAAGCAGTAGCACCCTCAACAAAGCCCAGAAGCGTTGGCGTATGGCTTATACCGCAATCTACTCTTTCCGGGTCATCCTATCCCTTGCCAGGGACATTGTTTCCAAGAACAAGAGCAACCCCACTATCTGAAATGTTGCAACACAAAATTGAACCGAATACTATGTCCGGCATAAACCTTTCATTTACATTGCTCACGAGCACCCTCACCAAAGCTAAGCTGCGCTGGCGCATGGCCTACACAGCAATCTACTCTGTCCGGGTAATGCTCTCTCTTGGCAGAGATATTATATCGAAGAAGAAGAGCAACCCCACATCTGAAATCTTGCCACACGAAATCGAACCAAGTATTATGTCAGGCAGGAACCTTTCGATTACATTGCTCACTGGCACCTTCACCAAAGCCAAGAAGCGATGGCGCATGGCTTATATGGCAATCCACTCTGTCCGGGTCATGCTATCCCTTGTCAAAGATATTGTTTCCAACAAGAAGAACTCCAGATCTCAAATCTTGCAGTCTCATTCATACACCATCCTTGATATTGAGCCAAGTAATTCTACACAACGTAGAGTGGATGCTGCGCCTCGTCCAAGCAATCTCAACACCGACAGAATTAAACTACAAGGCAGCGATGACACTGCACTGCGTCACAGCTGTCCCAAAATTGACCCGACTAAACTCACAGATATGGTGAAGGACAAAAACATGAACGCTCTTCTCGAGTTTGGAGGAGTAGAAGGCCTTTCCAGTACTCTTAAAACTGACTCAGAGAATGGAATTCATGGAGATGAACATGATGTCAACCAGCGGCGCGAAACGTTTGGTTCAAACACCTACCAAAAGCCACCTCCGAAAGAGTTGTTATATTTTGTGCTGGACGCTTTCAAGGATACCACAATTCTCATCTTGCTGGCCTGTGCAGCCCTGTCTCTTGGATTTGGCATCAAAGAGCATGGAGCGCAAGAAGGTTGGTACGAGGGAGGGAGTATATTTGTAGCTGTCTTCCTTGTTGTGGCTGTCTCTGCTCTCAGTAACTTCAGACAAGAGAGACAGTTTGACAAGTTGTCGAAAATAAGTAACAATATCAAAGTCGACGTTGTAAGAGAAGGGAGGCGACAACAGATCTCCATCTTTGATATTGTAGTTGGGGATGTTGTGTTTCTAAAGATTGGAGATCAGATTCCAGCTGATGGGTTGTTTTTAAATGGACATTCTTTGCTGGTGGACGAGTCAAGCATGACGGGGGAGAGTGACCATGTGGAAGTGGATTCCGTCCAGAACCCCTTCTTGTTTTCTGGTTCAAAGGTGGCAGATGGATGTGCTCGAATGCTTGTGACGTCGGTGGGAATCAACACGGCATGGGGAGAGATGATGAGCTCGATCTCCCGTGATTCTAATGAACGAACACCATTACAAGCTCGGCTCGACAAGTTGACATCTTCTATTGGAAAGGTTGGTCTTGCAGTAGCATTCCTAGTTCTTATAGTCTTATTAATTCGTTATTTCACTGGGAATACAAAAGATGAGAATGGAATGACGGAGTATAATGGAAGCAAAACAAATATAAATGATGTGATGAATTCAGTGGTGCGTATTGTTGCTACGGCAGTAACTATTGTGGTTGTGGCAATTCCAGAAGGTTTGCCATTGGCTGTCACGCTCACACTTGCTTACTCCATGAAGCGAATGATGACTGATCAGGCAATGGTGAGGAAGCTTTCCGCTTGCGAGACAATGGGCTCAGCCACGGTTATTTGTACGGACAAGACAGGCACGTTGACATTAAATCAGATGAAAGTAACCAAGTTCTGGCTTGGCCAAGAAGATTCTTCCAATGTGATTTCCCCAAAAGTTCTTGAATTGTTATACCAAGGAGTAGGTTTGAATACAACTGCTAGTGTTTTCAAACCTGCTTCAGGATATATATACGAGTTTTCAGGTAGTCCAACTGAAAAAGCAATTCTCTCTTGGGCTGTCCAGGAAAGGGATATGGATATGGAGAAATTGAAGCAAGGTTATAGCATTCTCTATGTTGAAACCTTCAATTCAGAGAAAAAACGAAGTGGAGTATTGTTGAAAAAGGCTACTGATAACACTATCAATGTTCATTGGAAAGGAGCTGCTGAGATGGTACTAGCAATGTGTTCAAAATATTATGAAAGCGATGGGACTATAAATCCCATGGATGAAGATAAAAGGAATAACTTCGAAAAAATAATCCAAGGCATGGCAGCTAGTAGCCTCAGATGCATTGCTTTTGCTCACAAGCAGATTTCAGAAGAAGAAATGGAATACAATGACGATGAGAAGACCCGCCACAAGCTAAAAGAAGATGGTTTGACCTTGCTAGGGATAGTTGGTCTCAAGGATCCATGTCGTCCAGGTGCCAAGAAAGCCGTGGAAGTATGCAAGGCTGCTCGAGTGGAAATCAAAATGATAACTGGAGACAATGTTTTCACAGCAAAAGCAATAGCCACGGAATGTGGGATACTTGAGGCCGGTCAAGAAGTAGACAGCGAACAAGTGGTAGAAGGAGTCGAATTTCGAAACTACACGCACGAAGAGAGAATGAAGAAGATTGATAAAATCCGCGTGATGGCAAGATCTTCTCCCTTTGACAAGCTTTTGATGGTACAGTGCTTGAAACAGAAGGGCCATGTGGTTGCAGTCACCGGAGATGGCACGAATGATGCGCCTGCATTAAAAGAAGCTGATATAGGACTTTCCATGGGTACTCAAGGCACAGAGGTGGCAAAGGAGAGCTCTGATATTGTCATCTTGGATGATGACTTCACTTCCGTGGCCACAGTTTTGAGGTGGGGACGATGCGTATACAACAACATTCAGAAATTCATCCAATTTCAACTCACTGTGAATGTTGCCGCTCTTGTGATCAACTTTATTGCCAGCAGTTTCTGCCGGTGAAGTTCCTCTAACTGCAGTTCAATTGCTGTGGGTGAACCTCATCATGGACACATTAGGAGCTCTCGCACTCGCTACAGAGAGGCCCACTGATGAGCTTCTGCATAGGCCGCCTGTGGGTCGATTTGAACCCCTCATAACCAACATCATGTGGAGGAACCTTTTGGCTCAAGCTCTATATCAAATAGCCATCCTCTTGATCTTACAATTCCAGGGTGAGTCCATCTTTAATGTGACTCCAGAGGTAAATGACACCCTAATCTTCAATACTTTCGTATTCTGCCAAGTTTTTAATGAGTTTAATTCAAGGAAGTTGGAAAAGCAGAATGTATTCAAAGGTATTCACAAGAATCGGTTGTTTCTTGCGATTGTGGGGATAACTATTGTTCTTCAAGTAGTGATGGTGGAGTTCCTAAAGAAATTTGCAACTACAGAGAGGTTGAGTTGGTTGCAATGGGGATTTTGTATTGCTCTAGCATCTGCATCATGGCCAATTGGTTGGTTTGTAAAGCTCATACCTGTTTCGGACAAACCATTCCTCAATTACCTCAAAAGATAAAGATTTATATTCATGAGGCTATGGAGATTAAGTGGGGTAAGAAACTAACAAGAACCTCTTACTGGCTGTGTGAAAAGGTAACACCCCCCAGCCAGTTCTCGACACAAGGGTTGGCAAGTTATCGCAATCGTCTTGTCCTCTGTGTTTCCAAAAAGAGGAAGACAAGAAAAAATTTATATACAAAAAGAGACTCCAGTGAGGAATGAAGGGCCTTTTATGCCTTAATCATCTCAGAGACTACAATCCAAGGGTTGATCAAGGAGAATTGATTGATAGCTTCATGAGTTCAACCATACAACTGGTTATGAATTCTCATCCTAAACGTTTGGGGAAACGGTGGACCACCTTTTCATCGGTTGCATTGTAGCTGGAAGGCTTTGGATGCTCACTTTTAATTTGTTTGGGGTTCCCTGCATTCTTCCTTCCTCTACTCATGATCTCCTTTCGGGGTTGGTGGTTAAGAAGGGGTAACAAAGAGGCTAAAGTGATTTGGAATATGGCCCTCATGCTATCTTTTGGTGCATTTGAAGAGAGAGAAATTGTAGGACTTTTGATGGGATTGAGAAGTCGGTCATTGATCCCAAGACCATTTTTATTAAGAACTTTTTTTGTGTGGTTTTCTAGCTATGCTAATATTGACAAACCATCTTTTGTACATTTTATAGATTCCCTAAAGATGTAAAGGGGTCTTTCTTTTTTGCTTCTTTGTTCTTGTGCTTGTATATGTCTCATGTACTTGGGCAAAGCCTCCTTCCATTATACATATCTTACTAAATCTAAAAATTAAAAAAAAAGAATTCTTTTCCTAAAGTTGTAATTAGGCATTTATAGTCCATCTCGTCATGTAATGATTGGATCCAAGAGAGGATTCCCCTTTAGGTCTTTTGTCCCTAACAACGAAAATTTTGTGTCCCCATTATAGAAATACTTGAGTCTGCACATCCTGTGGTTTTTCCCTCACATTGAAGGGTCACTTAAATCTTATTAGTGTATTGTACTTGTTTCATAGATTCCATTGAAGTTTGTTGTTCACTTCCACTAAGCCATCTAAGATACTCCATATATGTATACATACAGTCCTTTAAATATCAAGTTTGTGGTTCTCTTCCACAGTTGCATAATAAAGGTTACGAGGCTTGGCTTATTATAAAATTATAAAAATTCTCTCAATAACATATAAAGCAGAACCTGCAACATGCCTAACACTCTTTCATATAGAACGCAGGGATGATGATATTTCAGAAGCCATCCATTAAATCTACTGGACTGTTTATTTCTTATCAAACCACAAATTCAGCCCATATATTTCCCAAACAGGTGACTAATCCCAGAAAATAATTCCAGAAGATGTCATTTGTAATTTAATAACTAATAAGCACTGATGCATGGTGGACACACACATGCACTGATGCACTTGTCAACAGTAGCTTCGTCCATCACCACAGACATGCTCTGATGGGCTCATTTTGCAGGACAGATGACTCTAAATCCGATTAATATTATCTATACCTACCCTACAGTGCCATGAACTGTCTAAGGTTCTTAAAGGTATAAATATATATCATGTTATTTAATATCACAACTTTTAAAATTACAGTGTTTGTCATTTTGTATTTAAATTTTTTTAGCATACTTAAAGTTATTCAATAATATCATCATGTCTTTCTTTTTCTTTTTTGACAAAGTAAATTTGTATTAATAATTAAAGGCCTTAACCCAAATACATAAGATATATACAACTATAGAAGCATTAGCCAACAAAAACAACCCCCTATACTATAACTTGACAGAATCTAAAAACAGAAGAAAGGAGAGGTTAGCTAAGCCTATTAATCTTTTGGATTGTTTATTTACTTTATAAGCCAGCCCAAGTTGAGTTTTGTGGCTTGGATAAGTCCGCATCAAGCTTACTTGTTAAGGCGCTCTCGTATTTTTCCAGTGATGGGGAAAATCATCAAAGCTGATGATTCAAAGGAATTTCTTGGTAACTACTGTGGTTACCCAGAACAGGCCATTAAATACTAGCTAGATACCAAACATGGACAATAATATCTCGAATGAATTGTTAACTTTAGTTTGCTTGAGAGCATTTTGGAAGTTATAAGACTTGGAAGAGATTCTTCAATATGCTTGCTTCATTTGGGATTGAGTGGGGAGGAGATATAAACATAGTGAGAATAGATAGAGCATTCAGTAGGGTCCTTAAACATGTCATATTCAGTATTAAAAAGGGAAAAAAAGAAAAAAAAAAAAAATCGGAATATGCAGAGCAGCAGGGACCTGTAAATTGAATCCTCTGACCAAGTAGATAGCCTATATCAACATTAACCCTAGATAGACATTTATAACCATTTTCTCTCCATTTCTATATCAAAATCAACCCAAATAGGCATATATAGCCATTTGCTCTTCGCGAATGTTGTAAAGGAAAGACAGTGAACAATTCCAAAATCAGTATTTTTGACAATTACAAGTATAACCATTTGATCAGAAAACTGATCAAATGCTAATCAAAGCCCCCAATGCAACAATTTCAATTATGGACTGGTTACAGGCTTACAGGTCCAAGTGTCCAACAGAGACATACTAGAATACTAGGATCATTCCATTTTCAACATAGTAAGGCAAGAGATAACCAGAAATTTTTGCTCAAATAGTGAACATTTTTAGAAAGGGACTTTTTATGGAATGGAGTGGGTGGTGAAAGGAAGTACCATCTTGTTGATTAGGCGTACTGTTTGCCTTCCGAAGTATATGGGTGGTTTAGGGGGTGAGATCCATGGTATGCACTAACCAAGCTCTCATGGGAAAATGGCTTTGGAGATTTGGTAGGGGGGTTCAAGGCTTATGGCTGGATGTTATTATTTGGAAGTACGGTCTTTCCAATGAGGGATGGTGGTCTAATGAGGTGGTTGGTTCGCATGGGGTGGGTCTATGGAAGGCAATTATGCAAGGATTTAATGCTTTCGTCAAAGAGATTGGGTTTAAAGTGGGTGATGGCAGTAGGGTGTTTTCTTGGCAAGATTTGTGGTGCTCCAACACACCACTCAAGGAGGAGTTTCCCTCTTTATTCTCTATTGCTACTAACAAAGAAGCTTTGATTTTGGATTGCTTGGTAGGGGAAGCCAGGTTCCTATCATTGGAATATTCTATTTATTCGCCACCTTAATGATTGGGAAATGGAGGAAGCTTTGGTTTTTTTTCAAGTGCTTTACAAGAGTAAGATTTTAGAGGGTTAAGAATGATTCCTTGGTTTGGCGTAAGGATTCTAAGGGTTCATTCTCCATAAAATCTTATTACAATTGCATTAGGCCTATTGGGAATTTATTTCTCCCAGCCAAAGTCATTTGGGTTTCCTCAGTTCCTTCTAAGGTTGCCTTTTTTTGTTGGTTAGCGGGGTGCAATAAGTGCTTGACCTTGGATAATCTTGCAAGAAGGGGGTGGTTTGCTGCCGAATAGGTGTGTCCTTTGTAAACATGAAGCGGAGTCGGTGGATCATCATTTTTTACATTGTGATGTGGCTAGAAGTTTATGGATGTTAGTGTTTAATATGTTTGGGGTTCATTGGGTGCTACCTTCCTCTACTTATGATTTTTTGGCGGGGTGGTGGTTTAAAGGGGGTTGTAGAAAGGCTAAAGTTATTTGGCACATGACTCCGCATGCTATTTTGTGGTGTTTATGGAGGGAAAGGAATACTAGAACTTTTGAGGGGATTGAGAAGTCTATTATTGAACTCAAATCCTTGTTTCTCAAGTCTTTATTTTTGTGGTATTCAAGTCATACCAATACTTTATTTTGTGGACTCTTTTAAGCTGTAGAGGGGTTAATGCTTAGTTTTTGTATATGGCTTATGTACATGGGCTTTGGCCCTTTTTGGTTTAATACAAATTTACCTTATCAAAAAATAGTGAACATTTTTGACATGAAGCATGATTTAGATCATCAAGAACATTTACCAAGCACACCTGGGAAGTAAAAGAAACATATGTATTTGTTAACCTACAGGCCGTGATATCAACTTATATATTCTGCAGATCTGAGAATCAGCAACTGTGTGTGTGATTATATTATGGGACAGGAAGTGAATAGACTCACTCACATTGACAATCTACAAACGAACGGGAGCAATCAATCTCCTATTGTAACGGCTTCCCAGCCGCAGTCACCTGCAATTCAATATTCCATGGGAAAGGGAAGATAATTAACAAATGCAGGCGAAGTCCAAAATGCAAAATAGATAATCGTATCGTGAAATTAAGACTTTGAGTATCTTGGGAAACTCAGCGAGCAGAGAAACCCCTTCATCAATCAACCAGCATAATGCACCATAAAACAAATTAATCCGCTTGGGACTAAAATCATGTCCATTGAGAATCCAACAGTACAAAGCTCACGGTAATGGGCTTTGGAACATTTATCGATCTTGCAAAAGATTTCAATGTGATGGCCTAACCATGACTCAAAAATCAAACGGAAACGAAAGTCTCCAACTTCCGCCGCACTTTGAAATCCCACATGGGCTATTCTGGCCACTTGGCTTCATTTTTGTTGTCAATAGAATTGTTTTACGAAAACTATGAACACATCAAAAGAAAAACCAGACCGAAACAATAAAGATTTGCAATGGTTTGCAGATAGAGAGAGACCCATCAAAGCTATCATCATTATCATGTGAAAAAAATTGGCCTTCATCATGTATGTGGGCATGTGTGTGTGTGGATTTTTATATATATGAAAATGTGAAAAAAAAAGAAAGAAAATGCGAGAAAAAAATTGCACATATCACTATATCAGATTTCGTATAGAAGTCACCTCAGCGGAGTTCTTACCACGCAAAGATTTGATATATGCCACCGGTTATTTCTCAATGACAAGAGAGAGAAGGAGAAAGAGAGAGAAAGAGAGAAGGATAGAAAGAGAGCGCGCTCTAGCGTTACCCCAACGCGATGTCGTTCGGTTTGCTCCAACGCGGTGTTTTCTATACCTGGCCAAAACGACCACATCTCATGGTCGTTTGGAAAGAAAGGTAAAACGCCTGATGTTTCACTCCTTTGACTGTCGTTTGGAAATTTTAAAAATGAATCAGATTAGGTTTATTTTTATTTTTTTTCTAATTTTTCATTACAACTAAATAAGAAAAAGTATAATTCTTTATATTTTATTCTTTTCCTTGATAAAATTTGGGAACCAAATAGAACCTAAAGGAGTATTATCTGAAATTTTTAAAAGTTTATAGTTGGTTATTTTTTTTTCTATAAAAAAAAAAATGTATTAAGGCATTAATTTTTGCACAAGGTTAAACTTATTTACAGAAAAAATAGACTTATCAAACAAAATCAAATTCAAATTAGTTAAGACTCATCTTCCAAGAGTCACGTTTTTGTGTTTCTCAAACAATTCCTTAAAATCAATCATCCAGTCAAATTTATTTTGAATGTTAATATGCTTGTGATTCACATGTGTTTCGAGATTAATCGTCAAATGTCTTAATATTTCTTTACTAGTAAAAAATAATTGAATACTGTTTTCATGACGAAGGTAACGACAGATCTGAAATACACAATTACAAATGCATGAAAAGGAAATGGCAATAATATGTGATCCATATCGGATCAAGTGTCTACATTTCCCACATTCGAAGCTCTATATCATTATTTATTTATTTATTTTTGTTGACAAAGGATAGGAATTAACCCTTAATCCAAATCTAACGATATTAACAAATGGGTATTAATTTTTTTCTATAAATTTGAGCTCAATGTCACTCTCTTAACAACTGAGGCATGAGCCCACCAATGCCATCGCTTGGTGACCTAGTTTTAGGCGGGTTACATCTTGGGAATATTATATATGGCCACATAGGTGGCGTATAACATATATATACCCTCTATATTAAGCGACCCCACTTCACATGTGTCCTCCCTGAATGATGAGGACACATGAAATCCCAAGAGAAGTAGATAGAGAGAATCAAATGAGGGACGATTGTGGCTTGGTGGGTGCTCACACAATCGGGTAAAGGTCTGTGAAGTCTAACCCGATATTGGAACTTTCCGTCAAGGGGGCGGTGTCCAACTTCAACTACCCCTCTAAAACGACAAAAAGGGAAATCAATGTTTATGATATTTTATACGGTACACACTCACACATACTTCTATATTGATTTTTTTGGGAACACTACTTGCCTCCACCCCAAGTAGAGGAGTTTCTCTTCACCTTCTATTATTTTCTGTCACATGTTATAAATATTTTAGAAAAATATAACTTCAAAATCACAAACAAATAAATAAGCTAATTTGAATAAGTGAACACACATTATAAAAATGTAACACTCAAATATCGATTTATTAAAATGTGTTCACAATTATATAAATATGAGAATGCATACACACAATCAATTCTTCTTCTTTATTTGGACAAGTGGCGAAATATAAGTGGGAAAGAGGGAAGGAGCTCCTCCACCGAAGGGTGGAGGCCAATATTTTTCATTTTTTAGGGCACATTTGGACATTTAATATGAATTGATTGAATGGCTTTATCGTGTTTTACATAACACTTGAAAATGCTAAAAGCAAACAAGTAATGCTATTATTAGACCCCCTTAATTAAGGGCTTCCCCTCTAACCTTCTTATAATGTGGCATGAAAATGAAGGTGGGGTAGTGAGACCCGTAAGCACTAATCTCAATATGTTTTCACGCCACATCATGGTAGATTCTTTTGTGGGGCTATTAAGGGAGGTCTAAAAGCATTTTCCAAACATTATTATCCAAGAAAATGGCAACCACGACTCATCGCTTATGAGATAAAATATTAATTGGACTTTATTTTTCCTTAATTCTTAAATTTATCTAATGCCGTTGTTGATGGAGATGATCGGCCACCCGATTCTATAATGGCCTCATTATGAATGATGGGATTTGAGTGCAAATCCCATGTAGAACATATTAACAATTCCATTTGGATGGGTGTCCATGCCAAGTCTTCTTTAATTAAGCACATACCAACATAATATTGTACCATTACAACATAAATTAATGATTACTTGATCACGAATTTGGTTTTCAGTAACAAGCCCTTAGAAAGTTGTATCGCAAGTATTTTGATGCAATGATGCTCATTGTATCCACCATGAACACAAAGCTGAGATTAATGGGAGAGATCGAAACTGAGCTAGAGATTTTTAGAAGATTTAGAATCGAGCCTAACCTTAGCCCACAGAAACCTTAATAAACATCAGCTGAGCCTGTTCTTGATTACATCCTTTAAGTTTGAGCTCATTGGCCCTAGAAATTATGAGAATTTGCTTCTCATGCTTTCATGTCCCAAATCCAATTGAGAGGGGGAAAAAAAATTTGGAAAAACAGTAATACAAAGAAGATTCTCAATTCTTCACCGTACCTAGTCTTTAATAACTATTTTAATCTCATCAACATCCATGGAGAAGACAGGGAGTAAAAAAAATAAAATTATTTAAACGTTTTCTATTTCTTAGATTCAATGGTAGGTATATACCTTGATAACTATATGTTAATGGGCACTTTAATTTCATGATTCCTATGAATAAAGAAAGATATCCTAAGGTAACAAAAGATCGACTTGTAATATTGTAGACAACCAAGAATATTCAAGTGCTTTTCCTTCTCTCTTTTTTTTTTTTTTTTTTTTTCCTCCCTCTCTTTGTCAGTTTTATATTCTTTGTTGAAAGACACCAAGAATAAATTATGCTTCATGAAAATTACTTTAGTAAAATATCTGGAAAAACATGATGCACAGCCAATTAATAACAGTTCTCCTAAACAATGCAAAAAAGGAATATAAAGTCCTCCTCCATGAGGGATAAGAAGGGATCTCAAAAGCACCCACCAGGTTTTGACATTAGAAATTCTGTCACTCAAAACCCTAACAATGATATCTTTTTGCTGTTAAGAATCCATAGCACCTATAGACTTGACACAAAAAGCAACACAACTATCAATCATAAATCTATACATACATACATACATACATACTACTATGTATGTATGTATTTATGCATACATATATACAACAAATCTTGGATTTCCATTGAAGAATAAATTAAATCAAATATAATAGAAGGAAGTAAACAAACCGTGTACTAGGGTTTCTGTTAAAAACCCTAAAAGGGGTCATATGACCTAATGAGAAAATAAGAAAAAGTGGCATTAGAAGAGTTGATGATAATTTGGGTGTTTCATGCTCCCATCAACAGGTGAAGCTACCACATGATCTGATCTTCCCTTGATTGAGAGAGGCAAGTTTAGATCATGCTGGCAGCTTCAACTGCAAGTGGTGCACGATAAGCAATTACGCCGGCCGAGAGAGAGAGAGAGAGAGAGAGAATCATCTTGTTTATCCTTGTCGAGGGACATATGATGGAGTGGAGGGGAGGAGAGGAGAGGAGAGGGGAGGAAAGGAGAGGAGAGGAGAGGGACATATAGAGGCAAAGAGGATCTCATCTCGATGCTAGTCTTTTAGTGATTTTGGGTATTATTAGGGAGTGAAAAGCTTAGGAGAGATAATAAAAAAATGATGTGCCAAAAAACATATGGAAGTGGTCCAAAGTGAGACAAATTGGACATTATCATGCCCACGCCACCATGCAGACAAGTGTGAGTTCCTAAACTTTACCTAGAGCCTTTATTAACTTTAGGTGGGGGCAACCCCTCTCTCTCTATATATCCATTATAATATATATACATATAAATATATATTTATATGCAAACATCACCCATTAACCAAAAATAAGTGTCAAACACAAAGAGCATATGGGGGACCATTTTCATGGCTTCTTAGATGTAGGAGAAAGGAAAGGCATCTCAACCTAACAAAATCATGTGACTCTCTCTCTCTCTGTGTGATGATTGTTACATGATGCGTACCTTCTTCATTCCATATAAGTATATTTCCTTTGTTCATTGAAGGTAACCCTTTTCTTTATAAGCATGGAATGCCATTTGTCGGACGGTTGCTCCTCCTCTGTCTAGTTTGTGTCAGCCATACACAAAAAGTAAAATTTAAAGACATTACTATTGATTAAGTAATTTTTTGCAAGTCTAATCAATAAAGTGGACAATCCATTTGATCATAAACAATGGAAAAAAGTTATTATGATTTTGACATTCTCTTTCTTTTTACTTGTTTTTGATCCCTTTGGTAGGTTTGGGGGCAGATGGAACCATTAGATGAATGCAGAGTCATTCCCCACCACAAACTATATATGAGAAAAGTAGAAGACATTGTATTCTAAAGAAAACTACTTCCCAACAAATTGGCTTCAATGAGGTGTTAATAAACCATGATTAGATATACACTAATCCATATTTTAAAGACTGCAAACTTTTCCTTTTCCTTTACATTTTTTTATACTACTTTAATTATTACCTTGGAAAACCAATTGGAATATAATCAGTTCAATTTTAAGATTCTAGAAGATGCCATTTAGGTGAGATAATAAACATGTTGGCGTTATACGCACCTTACGATTGGACTCAAATCCGCACCAATTAATCTTTGTTCTATTGACCTATAAGCTATTGAATGATTGTATATTGTACATTTTGCCTGATGCTTAAAGAAATAAAAGATTACCAGGTATTTATTCATGCTTGGATTCGAATCTCTTTAAGAATTAAGATCTACATATCTTTATTCTATGAGCTCACAAATTGCAAAATGATTATATATGTATATATATATATATATATATATTGTTTCTAGCCCTGTAGCCCAATACCTAAGAAATAAAAAATAAAAATGAAAAAAAATGTAAGATCCTTGGGCGTGTAACAAGGAAATGTTGACCTCTAAAAAAATTGAGCTTTCATTAATAAAAAATTTTAGATTCTTATAAGTTAGAACAATAGCATTTTCTTTGCTTTTCAACTTCACAAACTTGGGCTTGCGACAAGGATTTGTGGTCCTTTGAAATAATTGAACTTCATTTTTATCACCCTAAGGATCTTCAAAGATTCTATCTCATTTTGGTCTTCGCATTTCTGCATGTCCCCTAGATCTTAAGGGCACACTCCTCCATATCGGTCTAGTGCATTTAAAAATAAATTCATGTAGTACTCTACAGAGGAATCGAACCTAATTTAATAGAATAAAGAATCCCTCCTCCTACGACCAACTCCCTTGGACATTGGATGTCTCATTGTTCATTGTAAAAAGTCAATAATTTATACTATACTATTTTTTTTTACTTTTCCATAATATAAAAACCTTCATCATGATAAGAATTACAATTGAAACACAAGCGAGCTTTCAGGGCATTAACTGCATTAAAAGGGTAATATTAAAAAGATAAATTAGTAACTAAGTAACGTGTTAATTCATTTATTAACCATTCAGAGATTGTGGGAGCACATAATAAGAGGCCATGGCTCACTTTTAAAGCTATGCCAAATTGATAAAGGGAAATGCTATTTGTCCCCGAAAAGAACCCTCCCACGCTCCTCACTCACTCTCTCAAGTAATTTGGGAAGCTTCTTTAAGAATGTGAATAGTCGATAAATTGAATAATCCAATTAGGTTTTCATTTACCCTCTGTTTGGTTCATGGATTCTATTAAGAAAAAAAAATAAGGAAAAAAATAAATAAATAAAATAAAAAGAAAGGATAAAATCATATCATACCAAAATAATTCTAATTCTTTTTTTTCTTCCAACTTTTCATTACAATAAAAAAAAAAAAAAAATTCCTTATATATTTTTTTTTTCTTGAAAAAATCTACAAACCAAATAGAGTCTTAATATAACTTCTGGTTAAAAAATTCCACAAGTTATACTAATAATTCTTACTTGGGGCCGGCAGGCCTGGCTAGGGGTGCAACTCGGTCCGGGACGGTCCGGGACAGGGGTATATCCGTCCCGTCCCGAAGTAATTCGGGACTTGAAAATCAATACCGGAACCGAACCGAATTTACTATTGTCCCGTCCCGTCCCGAAAAATACCGGGACGGAACGGTTCGGTTCTCGGTATTTATCAGTTTGTTTTCCCTGAATTAAAAATTAAAAATAACTACTTCCAATTAAAAATTGTCAACCTGATTAGCCACAAAATGAGTTAAATATACTTGCTTTTCCACAAAATAGGCTACATAAAATCATAAATACATAATCATTAATTATAATTCATTCATTCATTCATAGTAGTGAACTAGTGATAGCACAATAAACTAATAAGTCCACTTGTCCATTAGCATTATTTTACAACCAAACATAATTATACATTTATACTCAAGAAAGTCATAATTCAAAACCAAAATATTAGTAATATATAATTATATATTATATATTATATATATAAAAATATATATATAATATTATATTTAATCGGTACTCGGTCCGGGAATTCGGTACGGGACGGTACTGAACACCCCTAAACCGAGTCCCGTCCCGAAAAAATTCGGTTTTTAAAAATTTGTCCCGAGTCCCGTCCCGGACACTGTTTGTCCCGTCCCGTCCCGGACCGAATTGCTCGGAACGGTCCGGTCCCCGGAATTCCCGAACCAAGTTGCACCCCTAGCGGACGGGGACACACCAAAGCAAGAAAAGATGTGCTATATATTCCTTTTTCATTTCTTTTAAATAAAAGTCAATTTAAAGATTTCTCTTTTTCTTTTTCTTTTTCTTTTCTTATTCTTACCCTTTTTCTTTTTGGACAAGGGTTTCAACCCATTGTATTATTATCAACATTCTTAATTCTCTATGCTAACTCGGAACTTTTATTGGTTCCCATCAGACTCCTCTGTATAATAAAATGAAAGGGAGCTTTTGGTCATTTGATTTCCAAATGCACCCCATTCCTCAGATAATATTGGTTTTCTAAAAAAAATTTATTTATGCAATAAATGGCAATTATTGCTCACTCTAAGAGTCGGTACACAATCCTCTAGTGTGAAAACATTTCCTCTGCTATGGTAAAGTACAATGGATCAGTACAATTGAACATACACAGTTGGCCCCCTTAAAAATGCACGCTGAATAAGACATGATTTCTAATGAGAACAGTTTTTTTCCTGTGGATTTTTATTTCAAAATAAAAAAACTAAAACATATAATGACAGCTTTTAAATTTATGGGGGATTTACAGATTAGTTCGTCCACACCATACAATTACATATCAAGACAAGTTAATGATCATTCATATTTAAGTTAATAATCATCCACTACTTCGAAGTTATTGTTTTCCATGACTGGACTAATATGTAATTCCCCTTATTATTATTATTCTTACTTTTTTTGGCAAATCCCCCTCCCCCTCGACCAATAAACAATTCTATTCGATCCCAAAGGATGTGACTCCTTTTTTTTCCCCTTCCGTTCAATTCAACCAATTATTTTCCCCTTTATCCAAGTGCTCTTGCAAAATCAACAACATAGATAATTTAATTGAGAAAAAACATTTTCCGTCCAAAATTAATGAGTCCGAAATTTATTTATGAATAAATTGGACTCCAAATTTTTTTCTAAAGCTCAGCTGATCTTTGAAGAAATATTATTAATGGTTCTGGTGGGGTTTTTTTTTATATTTTTTTTGGGGAGAAATATCCAAAAACTCCTTCAAAAATAAATTCAAATCTAAAAACCCCACCACCTATTTTTCTTATTCATCTAATTCAAATAAAAAAAAAAATTATATCTATCAACTCCAATTAATTAAATTTTTGTTTATTGCGATTAAAAAAAAAAGAGTGATTCAACTTAAATACAATTCTTTCACAACAATATGTTTAATGACAAAAATACAAAAATACAAATTTTAATAAATTTTTCTCTTTTGCCCTCTCTTTTCCTAAACTTACATACCTACTCTCTCTGTCTCTCTTTTTCTCCTCCCTTCTCTCATGTGTACATTTAAAACTAATTAATTAATAATAATTTTTCTCAAATAAAAATAAAAATTCAGTTAAATATGTAATTTTTTTATTAAACATATTTATGTCGTATTTTAATCGGATCACTATTTTCTTTTAACAAAAATAAACAAAAAAATTAACTGATTAGTTCTATTTTATTTAGATTAGATGAATAGAAACGATTTTTAATGAAATTTTTAAATATGAATTATTTTTGAGGAAGTTTTTGGATATTCCCCCCCTTTTTTTTTTTTTGATACTACGTGACGGATTCATATTTGGTGCAGTTGCCGACAGGGATTGCACCATGTAATAGCCATGCAATGAACGACACCTTGCACGTGTTAAAAATAGAGGGCCCCCCATTTCTAACACTTGAAATGGAGGGCTAAAATTCGAACCCACAGCATTATGCATTTGACGTCAAATTCCTTTCTCAAATCTCAACCCCCATTTCTAACACTTACAACAAAGGTATCGCTCATCGCGCGGCTACTGCACGGTGCAATGCCCGTCGGCAACTACACCAAATCCGCTTCCAAGGCAGGGGTTGGTATGGTTCAACCGGTTGCATATATCTGCCACTTATGCTAAATTTAAAAATAAAAATCATTCGTTCGCAATACAATATTATATGACCATTTAGCCCAAAACATCACCCAATCAATTCTATTGAGCTATCATTTACACGAAGACAAATAAAAAGCAATAATAAAATAAAATATATAAAAAGAGGAAGACAAGCTCGAAGAAGCCCATGTGACCTCAACGATGCATCTTGTCAAGAACGAATGGCTTCAGATCAAAGTTGCTTCTCTTTGAAGCATTTGCACCTGACGAGGCTGCATCACCCTAGCTGGACACACACTGCAAAAAACCGCATATGACAACAACTGGCCGGGAAGCCCATACGAAGATGGAGACGTGCATGGTATCATTTCATATGCTTTAAACACGATTTATACCTTTTTTTTTTTTTTTTTTTTTTTTTTTGTGTGTTTAATTTCTCTCTGATCCTCTATACTTTTAACTTATCTTTAGATTTATATGGCCGATGGAATGATACTTAACATGGGTGATATGCTTTTCTTGATTTAATAGTGATCAGTCATAATATCTACTGCTCGTATCCATTGGTTTGTTCTCATCCGGACATGAGAATCTACATTGTACATGTATCATGTGAAGCAACTTTTAATTTAAAAACACAGAATATAATACTAGACAATCATTTCTATTTCATTCATGCATGTTGAAACATATATATTGATATATATACATTTTCAAAAGTTTTCAAAAGAGACAATCAAATAGGACCAATAAGACGTATATGACACGCCAACCTATATGAGCAACGTGACATATCATATAAACCGACTTAATGGGTACATCAGCATTTTCTTTTAATACAAGGCCGTTTGTTTAGTCTAAAGACATTTATTTTATTTTATTTTTTGTTTTAAAAAGGTAATTAAAAAAATATAAAATTCATGATATGCGCGCGTTGGAGCACACCATGTGTGGCCATTTGGGTGTCAAATATATATATATATATATATAAACATTTTTGCCCTCAATTGCTGTGTGTATTACTGCTTCTTACACTGGCGACAACCTTCATTTCCCAAATGATGCCATTTAGTTCTATTCAAGGAGAATACAACTTCCACACAAGAAAAAAAACTTACTATGTTTTATAATTGTGAATTGCTTGGATGATCCCACCACGACTTTCGGCAATTTAGCATAAAAAGCAAAAGCTAGCTACAGAACGGGTACTGTTTAGATGTGCAACACAAAAAAATAACCAAAACAGAGACAGAAACAAAAGAAAAAGCTATATCCAAAGCAGGCCAGGCAAGGCATGGTCAAAAAAATAAATAAAAAAAATGGTAAGGAATATACTTACAGTGTTTTCACTACCTGGGCCTTTGCTGTTGTCTTCGAAGATTTGATGGATGTTTGGAATCTGTCGGGTCCCCAAAGAGGAAGGAGTGAGGCTGTCAGAGCATGACCTAGCTAGGGTTAGCTCTTTTTCTAGCTTTCCTTGTCTATCTAGCCAAAGCTAGATCATGCTGGCAGCTTCACTTATTCCCTTGTTGACTTGGTTGAAACTTGACAAACAATAGGTCAAATCTTTCTACATACATTAGAAGGTGAGGAAAAAACCCCTAGATGATACTTCACCACTACAGAATGAATCTATTAGAAGATGAAGTTACGCAAAAGAAGTTCTGGCGGGTTGCTATAATAGTTAGAGGGGAAAGACAACCCCTCAGTGTAAAAATATAGAAGACGTACTGAACATACTATACGAAAAGTTTGTGTGTTCAAGAGAGAGAATAAGGCTCAAATATTTTCTCAACAAACTCAAAGGAAGAAGAAGAAGAAGAAGAAGAAGAAGAAGTGTTGGAAATTCATGTGGAACTCCACACTCGAGTCCCACTTTGGATACAAAAGGAGAAAGTGAAGCGGCATATATATATGGGATCAATTGGGCCCAAAATTCATCATCTAGCTTTTGGGTATTTGGATGAATCCTGCCGTATACAAACTCATTTACAAATGGTTTAAACTTGAACAAGGCCCACCATATGCGTGAGAAAAAATTACATATACTCCGTATATCATTAAATTTCCAACAAGAAAGAAGAAAAAGATAAAACCATGTAAGAAGGAAGATGAAATTTTTTCTCTGTTACATAACAAAAGAAAGAGGGAAATTATATATGAAGAAGATGAGTATAAAGGTACCTAGCTAGAGTGAAGGAGCCATCTATGAAAAGAAATAAATATGTATATGTGATGAAAAGATGCAGACGAGGTGGAAGAAGAGGGAAAGAACAACCCTCCAAAAAGGAAAACTAAATTTTTCCGGTGATGGTGGTGGTGGATTATACAAACCCCTGGGGGTTGTGTTATTTATAGAAGAAATTATGAGAGAGAGATGAAAGAAAGTGGGGTTGATGAAGAGAAGCATGCAGACATTACCCACAGTGTGAAACAGTGAAATAAAGGAGGCTATCATGTGGGCAGCCCAGCTAAGAAAGAACAGCTAAGGGAGAAAAACAGGTTATAGGCTTAGTTGTATTGTATTCAAAGAAGAGAGAGCTTTAGGGTTCACAGAGTCTCACAGGTGGAGCAAGTATAGGGCGGCACATGGCAGCTGTGTGGGGGCTAGCTCATAGGCCTCATTCATAGCTCGTGCCCACGCTCATTCGTAGACCTGTAATGGTGTGAGACGGAGATAGGGGTCGTACAAACATTGCCAAAATGTGAACACTGTTCCTCATCATGCAGCAGAAGGGTGACTGCAATTATTGGGTTGAAAAAAAAAAAATTTAGAATACCAATGCGTTTTTTTTGGATTACTTACCTGTTTTATAACACTTTGAGACGTGCTACTTCATTATTCTCTCCCTCTCTCTCTCCTCTTTTTCTCTCTCTCTCTCTGGCTTTCTTCAAATTCAGTTGTCAATTCATGTTCCTTGTGATTTTAATGCCCTCTTCCCGTCCATCGAGATCAGAGTAAATCTTTCCTCTCTATATATCTCTATATATAAGAATAAATGTGTATATATAGCCGTATGTACGTATACGGTGATATATTAATATTATATATATATATACACAAAAATAATCCGGTCCTGTCTCAGATGGTTTCGGATCATACTATATATACATATAAATCCTCGTACATATGACGCTTTAACCCTTGTATCACAGTAGACCAGTAGTAACCTTTCATTTTATAATTATAAATTCATGGGTAGTCTACAATACTCATCCGATATTCTACGTTAAGTCAATTTTTAAAACGCAAAAAATTCAAAACCAACAGTCACCTCAATTGTTACGGAAACTAAAACTGAATGATAGATATTTCCATGGATACCCCTGTATTTTCTAATTTATAATTAGATTTTGAATAAGAAGCCGTACCTTAGCTAAATAATAATAATAATAATAAACCATATATAAATGAAAAAAAGGAAAATTATAGATTAATCCACTAATAAGAGTCAGACTATTGTCACCACATAAAATATTTTAAGTTCCCAACTTAATTCATATTTTTTAAGTTTGATGAAAAATATAAAAAAAAATTTAAGAAAACCAATGCGTAATCTACTAGAAAATATCATTTCGGATAACTTTGTAGAAAAATTTGTCTTTATAATTTTTCATTTAAGTACACTTTTTGGCCATTTTTTATGGGAAATGAAATAAAAATTATAAATAACAAAAAAGTTTGCTTAAATGATAGATTTTGGAAAACTCCATTCTACAAAATTGTTCAGAACGATGTTTTCTATTGAATAGCGTGACTAGTTTTTGTAAAAACCTTTTATATTTTTCATAAAATTTTAAAAAGTATAAACTAATGAAACTTAGAGTATTTTATGTGGTGACAATAGACTTCTCTTAACTATAATTAATAGTCATTTTTAATTTAGTTAATAATCATTTATTAAGAAGTTAATAGTAATCTTTTAAATCCCCCTAAGTTGAAACATGGGAACGAACACATGGCGCAACCATTTATCTGGATGAACGGTGGTAAGGAGGCTGTGATTACAAATGGTTACAGACTTTTTTTTTTTTTTTTAATTCTTTCGGATAAGCTACAAATGGTTACAGACTATATGAAAGGTACTCTGTTTTCTGAATTGGCTCGTGAGTCGTGAAGGAGGGAGGACAAAACTGAATTTAAAGCTGATCGAGCAGACTGGTTTTAAGACTTAGAAGCCCAAACGTGAAAGCTGATACGTGTTGCATGTGTATTGGTGGGTGTAAAACGGAGTCAAAGTTTCTTTAACATTTTATTTGACCTTTTCTTGTCCTTCATATGAGTCCTCTCGGTCAACAGGGTCAACTAATATGATATCAATGCAAAATTCGCATCAACAGAGGTTTTTTTTTTTTTTTTTTTTTTTTTTTTTTTTTTTTTGGGTGTTTAAAATTCGCATCAAATTCAGACATCGGGGTCATACAGCAATTTGCATTTTTATATGAATGGAAAATCCGGAATGATTCAAACCCTAAGCTCTAAGTCCACTTAGGGTTTGAAGCATGTTCATTTGTGTGTTCAACATTACTCGTTTGTAATTGTCCTTGGATTTTTTTTTGAAGAAGCAAAATATGATTATATCTCTAAGGTTTATTGGTATAATTTTCAAATAAAAAAGTGATTATGAGGATGTCTCTGTAGATATATTAACCAATTCATTTTTCGTTTAAAAGATATGGTACAAAGTTATTACGGACGGAGTTAAAAAATGTTTATAGGATCTTATAAATGCCCCCATTGAAAGATTTAAGGTCAAATTAAAAGGGCATTTCAACATATGATCGCATCTAATTGACAGAAGGTCAGAGAGATAGCCTGATAGGTGTGCATGCTTGAACATCATGGCTAATCAAATGCTCATCAAGTGACCACAAACGATATAGAGGATTATCAAGATTTGCCACGGACTCAACCTGCAAAAGAAGTCATTGCAGAGAGTTAATCAACCCGAGTTAATTAGATGACTCAATGAAGACCGAGTGTCGATTTGGGTACTAAAATTAATGGATCTACTGTCTGAACTCTGAACTCAAGGAAGGGTTTTTTTTTTTATTTTATTTTATTTTAATGGGAGTAAGTGAAATAATATATGAAAAGAACATAATTTAATTTAATGAAAAGAACACAAGCTAGGAGACCAATTAGAAGTAAAAATATAGCAGGGAATTAATGGACGTAAACATAATTTATTTATTGAGTTTTTTAAATGTTTGCTCTAAGGGCACATGTTAAATTACAATTAATAATCTAATCATTACATGAAAAAAATGTGTCTTTACAGTTTTTTAAGTATTTTCATATTTTTTTCAAACAATTTTCATTATTTACAACGTATTTGCCTAATTTTCAATGCAATGATTAGATTATTAATTGCAGCTTAACATGCGCCTTAGGGGACACATTAAGAAAACCCTTAAGCTGTGCTTAGTTTGAGGGAATGACGGAGGGAATGGAATCATTATTTCATTCCTTTTTAAAAAAAGTGAATGTTTAGTAGTACAAGGAAATGGAATGATCATTTCTTTATAAGGGTCTATTCTTTCATTGGAAGGAATAGCCATTCCTTCCCAAACAAAGAGGAATGGCTATTCTCTTCTTTTAAATAGTGAAATTCATTAAAAGTGGATTCCACTTACTATTTTCCATTTCATTCTCACCCCTTAGTAAAACATTAGGGATGGAATAACTATTCCCATTTCATTCTCATTCTCATTCTATTCCCACTCCCATTTCATTCTATTCACTCAAGTCAAACGCAGCCTTATTTATTTAACCAATTAGAAATAGGACCAACGAAGGCTTAGGTCCCAGTAATGTAGGTGTGTAGATCAGCTGGAAGGTGAGGCAGAGCTGATATGTAATGAATGCATCATTTGTCGGTGACACATTAAATTGTTTAAAATTTTTTTTATAAAAAAATAAAACAAAAAAATAATAAACATTTTGGTAGTACTCTAGCAGCATGGTTTGAGTGAGAGTAATAGGCTAATACCGGGATGTGAGAGTAGAGTGGTCCTATATGGCTTTTGCAGTTTTGCCTAATCCCTAATCCCCCTGATCCCCTTCCCTAGTTATGTAGCTCCCATTATGTGTGTGAACTGTGAAGCATGAAGAGGGTGGAGAAACCTTTTATTGTCTCTTGGGATGCTAACTATTTACTCCTCAGCCGCACAAAAAACAGCCAGCCCCCAGCAGCAGCAGCCTCCAGCTGCGAGCCTACCACAAAGTGATAAAAGAGTAGACCCACAAGGATTTAGCTGCAACCATTATTATTTATTTATATTTACTACCATCTCTTGGGCTAGTCAGATTTTCCATGATTGTTTAAATTATAATAATATATATAAATACTTACCTCCTCAGTCCCATAATATATAGCAGTGAATTTAATGGTTTTTTTTTAAATTTTATTTTAGCTGTTTTTAAATTTTTATCCCTTTTAAAATGTTAATGTATCAATTTTAATCAATTTCTTAAAATAGTATTTTCTAAATTATACGATAAAGATAGAACAATACTCTCTGCCATTGTGAATAAAATTGGCATACTAAAGTACATTAGTGGGCGTGAATATAATAAATTCATGCATTTTTATTTAGACAAAAGGAAAAGCATGATTTTTAAAATAGGACAATAATTATGGGATGGAAGGAAGAAGTAAGCACATTACTATTTTGACCACCTCATATTACAATATTTTTTTGTTTTTGTGTGTATGTGTGTAGGATGGTGGGGTTGTTTGAAAGAACTACATGAAAACATGTTCATTCTGGACACTTTACCAAATGGAAATCTTTGACTCTTTCCTAAATTGAAAGCACTAGATTTTATTGGTAATTGGCTCGTATTGAACTCCATCGTGCAATAATATGAGAGTTCCTTGGTGCAAGGTTACACTGTCCCACATTTGGGTAGAATATTAGGGGCATTACTAAAAGCCAGAGTTATTTTAGCTCATCATTTAGCTCCCTTATTAGAAAACGTCCTTTAGCTCTAAAAGCTATTTTTAGTTTTACCTCACATTATAGCTTCCCAATAGAGATGCTCTTAGATGAATTTGCTATGGATTTACTGAATCTCTATGAAATGATAAAGAATAGGTAAATTTAGTAGTCATGCATCCAAAAGCTTAAAAACGTTTTGAATACTCGCTGATATTAAGAAAATTCTAAGATATTTGAGCTGGCTTAATTTATGCATTAAATTGTCGGCTAAACACACAGCGACTACTGTTGACATGTTGTGACTCATCTTTGGCACTAGCCATAATAGCGTCAATGCTTAGCTATAGTAGTATAGATAAATAACCCTAAAGAGATTAGACTAGTAGTAGTTCTTGGGACTTCATCGATACGGATTGAGAAATGGCCTCACCTGCGTCCAAAGATTTTGTCTGACTGAAAATTTGGATATCACTATTGGCCACAAAGATATATATATATATATATATATAATAATAAAATTTACCATGATTAGTTGAGCCCAAATTCAAGGCCCAAAGTAGCATGCATCTTCAAAAAACTTACCATGCAAGGTCAGTTGATTAAGCTACGGGTGGATTTGAAGAAACCTGGAAATTGAGGGGGGCAAAAAAACCTAATACATCACACAGGCACTAGGAAAAATTAAATAGTTGGGAAGAAGATTTCTGTTAATGCATTCTTTTTAGGAAGAACCAAAAGAATAGAGCGGTCTGCAATTTTTGTTTCTTTAGTAGAATTACAATCATAAAGAAACAATAATTATGAATCAACCAGGGGAGTTTCATATACTTCCATCAAATCTGGCTTTTCTAAATTCAGTTTGTTATTCTTCATCCACCTTCTTCTTTGAATTTTTGTCCAAAAAGTTTGATTATGGCTGTGCACTATTACAAATAATCATCTTCAACAGCTCTCTCTAAGTATCTCAAGTTGGGCACTTACGTGAACTATAAGTCCCAAACAGGCCTTGCATAGAAAGTGCCGGATGTAGGTAGCTTCAAGAGGCAGAACCCACTAAATTCCTGCAGAATGTGCGACTTTGTCCAAAATTCTACCCTTTGGGTACCAATTTTAGTTGTCCAGTTATGTTCTTTGGTATATGGCAAAGTGAGGAGCTTGAGCAGGAGCCTCTAACTGCTGAATATATAAAACCATAGCTCTTATATTCGCCGGCAATTCCAATTAAGCGATAGACGCGGCAAGCCTGAATATTTTTTGTGATCCAAGCATTTCGATATAATATTAAATCATCACCAGAAATCTTTGCAAGAACAGGCCCCACCCACAAAATGATGAAATCGGTTGGCATCCCTCACAACAAGTTCTCGTTTAAATGATTCCGAAACTAGCTTACAGAAGGTATGGCAATCACCACAAACCCGAAGATTCTTTGTGACTCGAATAGGGGTTCCTTCAGGAGTCTCCAGAAGACCATATGCAATAGCCAGCCTTTCGCTGTGCCCATAAAGCATCTTAACTTTCTCTTCTTCCTCTACATCATGCAAAACAAACTTGGTTTGAGCCACATAGCCTCTTTCCCTCTCCAATTTCTTGATAATTTGATATAAATTTTGGTAAATCTTATCAGAGTCTGGATGAGTCCTGTCTCTTGCGATGAACGTGTGAATCTTATTCCCAACCTCAATCCAACTACAACCAGGATTCTTCTTCAACCCATTTCCCTTCATTCTCCTCCTCACTTCTTCTACATCTTTCCATCTTCCCATTGCGGCAAACACATTAGATACAAGCACATAATTTCCTGGATTCTCTGGATTCAATTCAAGAAGCTTATGTGCAGCAATATCCCCTAATTCTTTGTTCGAGTGAACCCTGCAAGCCCCTAGGAGAGAACACCATACTTCAGCAGTGGGTTCTATCCACATACTTTTCACTACTTGATATGCCTCTTCTAAGTGGTTTGCACGACCAAGAAGATCAACCAGACAGGCATAGTGTTCTGGCCATGGCTCCAACTGATATTTACAATTCATAATTTCAACCAATCTTCTACCTTCACCAATCAATCCCGAATGGCTACACGCATAAAGAAGTGCCAAGAAGGTAATATGATCAGGAACAAAATTTTCATCCTCCATCCTATGAAATAAATCAATAGCCGCCCCGCCACGGCCATGCATTCCATTTGCATTGATCATACTAGTCCATAGAACTAAATCTTTGTTTCTGATACAATTGAATACCTTGCATGAGTTGTCTAGAGTTCCACAACGGGCATACATATCCACAAGAGAGCTTGCAATTGCTCCCCCTAAAATGAAGCCCCTCCTAATTAAAAACCCATGAATCTCTTTTCCTTTCTTCAAAGAAGATAAACTAGCAGCAGCTGAGAGTATGCTCACTAGAGCTATAGAGTCGGGTTCAACACTAGTTTCTTTCATGAGGTGGAAAAGTTCAAGGGCCTCATTTGCAAGCCCATTATGGACATAACATGATATCATGCTCGTCCAAGACACAACATCTTTTAATTCCATCAGTTCAAACATTCTAGTCGCACAATCTATGTTCCCACACACTCCATATATATCCACAATTGCATTCTGTAGTACAAGATCAGATAAGCCTCTTCTCATAATGTAACCATGGATCTCTTTAATATGGGAAATGCACTTCAAGCCACTACATGCCAGCAGGATGCTTCCAATCATCATGGCATCAACATCCATTCCTTCTCTCTGCACATCCCGGAACAATTCTAAAGCCATGGAATAACAATTGTTCTGAGCATAGCCAGCAATGATTGTTGTCCAAGTAATAAAGTCTTTATTGGGCATCATATCAAAAGCACGTTGCATATAGTTCACTGAACAACACTTGGAATACATATCAATAAGTGTGTTTCCAACCTGCAGATCAGAACCTATTCCATTTTTTAGTGCATATGCATGACCTTCCATTCCATTCAACAGATTCCCCAATCGACCAGACACTGCAATGACGCTTATTACAGAAACCTGATCAGGTTTCTGACCGGCATCCTGCATTTCATGGAAGAACCAAAGAGCATCATCATGAAGCCCATTCTGAACAAAACCAGAAAGCATTGAATTCCAAGATATATTATCTCTCTCGTCCATTTTATAAAAAATTCTTGCAGCATCATCCATTTTACCACATCTCGCATACATAGAAACCAAAGCATTGGCCACATAAACATCAAGTTGGTGATTAGATTTTAAAATAGCGGCATGAATCTCCCTACCCAGGTTCCTGAAGAATGGCTGCTCACAGGCTCGGAGAGCCGCAACAAAAGTATAGGTGTTTGTGGCAACGCCCGCCATATGCATTTCTCTGAAAAGCCTCAATGCCTCTATGGACTGCCCATTTGCAGAATATGCAGATATAATTGAATTCCATGATACAACATCCACTCTCTCAGTCATTCTTTCAAATAACCGCTTAGCCCCATCAAGATCATCCCACTTCGCATACATAGCAACAAGCGAATTGACAACAAACACGACAGAAATATACCCACATTTGATTGCTAGACCATGAATTTCACCTCCACAACGCATATCTTTAAGCCCACCACATGCTTTAAGTACAGAAGGGAAAGTACAAGCATCGAGCGGAACTCTAGAAATCCGCATTTGGCTATACAACTCAAGCGCCACTAAAGGTTCATTATTTGTAACATAAGCCCCAATCATAGCATTCCATGTGAAAATACTTCTGTAAGGCATTCTATCAAACAGATTCTTAGCATGCACAAGAGAGCCACACTTACCATACATAAACACAAGCCTAGTACTCAGAAACACAGAATCAGATATAGCATTCGATGTTATCAAATGGGCATGGATTTGTTTCCCCTGTGACAAAGCTTTCTTGCTCGCACAGAGCTCAAGAACGGATGAATAAGCTTCATCCGAGCAAAGCTGAGGTGGGTTTTGGTGAGTGAACAAAATGCTCAATGACTGAAAAGCTTCTCTGAGGCTTCCTTGCTTGCAAATATCTTTCACGCAAGGGGTTTTGATTGGTTTTTGAGAGGTTTTGGTGAATTGGATAGGTGGGTTTCTCAGGGTTTTCTTCAAAGTGCGGTGGGGAGTTGAGGTTGAGGTTGAGGTTGAGGTTGAGGAGGTGGTGAAGTAACAGTATTGGACAGACGCAGCCATTGTAGAGTAGCTGCACGGATTGCGAAGGAGGTGGGCAGCATGAGAGTGCAAGCGCATGAGCAACGTATTGGTGGTGTTCTTGACACCTTCATCGCGTGGAGGCCATCTGAACTTTCCTCACCACTCCCGGATCTCCTGTAACAATTCCACCCTATTTGATTATCTGTGTGATACAAGTCATCCGTGAAAATTACCTGCGATCACAGACGGACGACTCGGATCCGTTGCACACTTGCACCGTGTGTGACATGGCACTGGTGAACGGTGAACCCTCCTAATCCCCTAATATCCTCTCTTTTGTTTTGTTTTTTTCCTTCTTCTTTTCAAATTAAAATTTCTTATGGAACGGTCAAAACGCATGGGATTTATAGGGGAAATTCAGAGTATGGAACGTTGGATTAAAAACAAAGAAGTGAAATTAAAAAAACTTACATGTATCTTACATTATAAAAGACCTAGAGGGGATTCATTAGGTCCGAATAGGTTATATGGTCAGAGATCATATGTGGCATTCGTACATACACATGTAGTAAGTGTGACTGCCACGCATGTTATCAGTCGCTTTTCATGGGTATGAATCTTGTGGATATGGACTTTCAAATTTTAAAAATAAAACATCCTATAAATAAATAAATAAAAAGGTAGTCTGAAAGAGCACTTGCTAATAGCAGTATTGAAGCGCTATTTGAAGCACTTTTATCAAGCGCGCTTTCAGTATAAATTAAAAAAAGCTTGAAAGCGCTGCTGATAATAGCGCTATTGGAAACAGCGCTATTAACAACAGCGCTTTCAAAATATATATATTTTAAATAAAAAAATGAATAGTCTAAAGCCATTGGCACCAATCACACCATTAGCGCCTCTCTCTCCCGAGATTAATGTCTCCACATTCGTCGAATCGCCGATCTCGGTCCTCCGCCGTTGTCGTTGTCGCACTCCGGCTTGCACAAGTAACACGCGTCTTTCTTTCTTCTTTCTATCTATGGGGTTTGTGAATGTTTGAGGCTGATATCTCCAACGAACACTTTCCCGTATTTGATTTTGTTGCCGGAACCCAATTCAAATTATTCAGCACACACAAATTCTTTTATGAATGGATTCTCTTGCTCCAACCAGCCCTCTGCGCCGCCGGCCCCCCCCCCCCCCCCCCCCCCAACACCCACCCACCCACCCACCCACCATTAAGTTGATTTCTCAACACTAGACCAACTCGTCCTATAGTCCCTTTTAATCCAAGATCCATCAAAGTCGACTTTGTTCTGCACATTCTGCAGTTCGCCTCTGATCATCATCTCCCCCATGTGAAGATCACTGCCGATTCTTTTGCATTGGACGACAAAAGAACCAAACTGTTGGTGCTAGCTCGCATTTTTAGTGAACCCTCCTTTCGTTTCCACAAACAAGGCACAAAGCCATCGTCTTTAGTCCTTCAAATTCACTACGGCTAGCCCAGTGGTCTAATGGTGCAGCAATGTGGGTAAAGGCTAAGACTAGGATTGGTTAGGATCTCAAACTCTTCCCATTGTTTAATAATTAAAAAAAATCCCATATGGATTAACACAGCATGATTTATTTCTTTTAACCTATCTGTAATTCCCTTCCTTTTTTGGGGGGTGGGAGAGAACTTCATACAGAAATATGTTACATATAGTGTAACCCGACTCTAAACAGGTTTCGACTACCAAAAAATAACTTCCATCAAGTACACAGCGTATAACCTCCCTCTTCGGCTAAATTGACGCAGCAAGCATGGCAAATCTTCTTGTCAGAGTTCGACAGTTCATTTTTCTTCGTACCAAATCTTAAAGTTTTCTTTCACTTATAACCATGCATTTTGAGAGAGGAAAGACTTGAGGGAGAGTCCCTCCAGTCGAATCAATAATCAATATCAGTCCCAATAGAAGTTCACTGACGATTTTTGATCCTTGATAATGCTACTCAAAAGTTAAGAGTATAATAATTGTGAAATGTAAACCTTTAGTGGACCTAATTGCAAGCTCAGGTGCTACCAAATTAAACAAGGCCTAACGTCTTTACATGTCCAATTGAATTGAGTTTCCACGAAAAATTTTCTTCAAAATGGGAAAAAGATCAGACTATAACATATGGTCTGGCTTTCCCGATTTTAGCATGCAGTTACCAGTAAAAACCACTATTTAATCACCATTTTACTACATTGATTGATTAATCACCATGTGTATATATATATATATATATACACACACAATCGGAGAGAGAGAGAGAGAGAGAGAGAGAGAGAGAGAGAGAATGGAACATTTATGAACAAAAAAGGGGCAACACTTGCCCAATTGCACTCATGCAAAAAGAATTTAAGCCATAAAAGAAATCCACTCAACCAGTAAGCCGTCCCTCACTCCAATTGGCCAGATAATTTTACCTACTGTTCAGCTCTAGGCAAACCCTTTCTTTTTCACTATACAACTTCAATACTTCATCTATTTACATCAAAAAAACTAGTACAATGGTGTTCCCACGTAAACCAGAACCCTGCACAGCCAATCCACCCAAAATGCAACAAAAGCAAGGCTCATCATTTTGTCCTCTTAATCTTAACTTGACCCACTCGGCACTTACATCAGGGTCGACCTCATGCTTGTCAGGTTTCCAACATTAATTAGATTATACAAGATTCCTTCTTGTCGTCCTGCTATTTCCTGTTTCAATCCCAGGCCAGCCCTGGCGTCTTGCTTTTTCCTTCTGCTGTATTATGTGAAACACAACCCATTCCTTCCTCAACATGGGTGCACTAAAAAAAAACCCATGTAGGTTTTGATAAAGAATCAACAGGAGCCCCAAAATCACAAACACTTACATCACTCCCCATTTTTACCCCTGATTAAATGAAGCTCTCAAACTTTCATCCGGCAGTGTCCATGACAGCAAATGCCCACTGGCATCCCCACTCAACAATTGCTTCAAGTCATTTGTGAGGTGAAGGGCAGTAACCGGATGCTTATGAGACTTAAGTACCTTGTGAAGAACCAACCTGTATTCCGGTGCCTTACTGCCCAGCCCTAGCCCTCCTGTGCCGCTGCTGCTCGACTTGCCTAGGGCACTCTCCTGATCAGAGCAGTGTACCATTTGCCATACCTTGACAGCCCCACTCTGGTGACCTGTTACGTACCAGTTTGTGTCCAGCCAATCAGAAAACATACAACTTGTCACTGAGAGAATGAAATCAGAGGGAAGTTGGGATGTATTAACTACTGCAAGGCAGTCCCCATTTATGCTCCAAACAGCAAGCAGAACTCCAGCTGCTGTTACAATCTCCCCAGTCAAGTCATTAACATAGATTGCTGATATCGGTGCTGGGAACTCGGGGAGCTGCCTAACAAAAACCAACGAGCTGAGATCCCATAAGATAACAGTACAGTCATCTGATCCACTCACAATTAGCATGTAAGGCTGGCTGACATGGAGGCATGTGATTTTAGCCGTGTGGGCACAAAGAGCCTTCTCCAACTGCAGTCGTCGTAGGATGCGAGGCCCATCCTTGCTGATTCTCCAAACAGACACTAACCCATCATCAGCCCCAGTAACCAAAATATGACCATCATGGCTAACACCAGCACATTGAATCTGGCTGCCCCCATGAAGATTCTCGTGTGTCGAGAGGAGTCTGTCTTGATCATAGCTCATAAATCTCAAGCTACGGTCTGCGAAACCCCATGCAACATATTTAGTGTATGTTCTTGGCTTAAGCAAGCTATTTGTCCCTGCCACGAGAACTTTCTCATGGAACGTAACAATCTGAGTAATGGAAGATGGGCTTTTGCGTATTTCATGTGGAACGAGATGGGTGGAATATTTCAGTGGATGAGGAGGAAGCTTTCTGTCAGAGCGCCTCTTCACATGGGGTTTCAAGAATAGTTGCTTAGGTGTCTGCCCAAAGTGATTAATTTGAGCTAAAATGGAGGCTTTCATAGCAGGATCTGCAACTGAGTCTATATCCACACTTCCCTCATATGTGTAGTGATAGAAAACATTAACAGCTTCTTCAGCCACCTGTCAGTTATGCAAGAATTGGAACTATAAGCAAAACAAAAAGAGGAACTAATAAAAGAAACAGTCATGGAGAGTGCGGATGGAAGTGTTATTTAACATATGAGCTAATAACGATTAATTTATAAAACCTAAGATGGTTCAGAATGCGCTAAAACTGTTGGAAAGACTACTGGCAGTTAACCAGATTGAAAAGTGAATATTAAAGAAAATCGATACCTACCTTCCCCCTCTGTTTATATCCAAAGATAAGGTCTATCCAGTGATGCAGATTTTCCGAAACATAATCAGACTCCAATGCTTCCCTATGCTTTCTGATGAACTCCCTAGCACTGCCTTTTGCCCAGGGAGGTAGCACAACATCACCCACCTAGTAAAACGCCCGCATATGATTAAGATTTTTTTTTTAAATTTTTGGGGAAAGAAAGGGAGTGGGGTGGGGGGGAATAACCAGACTCATACTAAGCAACTTATTTTTCCCCAAGCAGAACATCAAACAAAGATCATAAAGTAGTGAAAAATAAAATTTGAAAATTTGATGTAGCCTAGACAAACCTTCTCTCCTGATTGTTTCTCTCCCAAGTCAAGATTGAACCGATTTTCCAGGAACTCGGGCATGTAGAAGAATTCTGGAATTAGCTCCTTCACATCCGACGTGTTGCCCTTCCCAGCTGCACTGAACCAAGTATCTCTTACACTATTGAAAAGACGATCAGCATGGTCAAACTGGCCTCCTTGTAGCTTCTGATTCTCTGCACTGAATGGTGGCAGGCGTAGAAGATAGAAAAGGACAATTCCGGCACTAGAATAATGAGAACCGTAATGAAATTTGGGGACCTCTGGATCATCCCAGCTCTCGTATCTGAAAAAAAAAAAAAAAAAAAAAAAAAGAAGAAGAAAGAAGAAGAAGAAGAAGAAGACAACATTGGAGTTGAATACATCCAAACTGAAAGGAAATATACTGGAAAATGCCATAGTGAAATGTGATACAGATAATAAAATCATTTGATACTGACAAGGTAACAATCTTGTCGCCAAAAGTAAGACTTACTGTGTTCAGTTGTCATGCTTAGATGGCTGTTCTTGATTTGGGTTTCCGAAAATATTGGCAACAAGCATGTTATCTCATCAGCACTCAAAATCATTTAAACAACAATGAACTCTGGCAATAATTTTTAAAAAATATAGACAAACCAGAAGGAAAATCTAACTAAATGAAAAGTAAAGGTGGTATGGAATTGAGGGCCAACCTTTTCTTGAATTCCTCTTCCCCTTCTAATGTTTGACAACCCATTGGTTTCTCAAGCTTGCGAAACGTGTTGGGATTTGACAAGTCCAAATTTTCACTCTCATAGTCTGCAAGAACCCATGGAAACACTGGATACTGGGTAAGATCACTATATCCACGTCCAGCCAAGGTGTTGAGGTGCATGAGGTACTGGAAATTGCTAATTTCTCCATTTTGCCACCTTTTGGAGAAGGATTTAGCCACAATCTTAAATAGACGGCTGCCCTCGTTGCTTTCTTGTTTTGCAGATCCTGAAATAGTGGTGTCCAACCTGATGCATAAATGAGCATTATAAAGTAACTTAGGTTCCAAAATTGAAGCGATAAGGAAGAATCAAGACAGCATGATAACCATCAAAGCTTGAGAACTAAGCAAGGGATTGATATCAAGATATTTACGAACTACAATGTAGTGATACATAAAGGCCAAAAGAGCTAAAAGAAATAACTGCAGGATTCTATAACCACTGAATCAATTCGCTTTCAATAGTTGCATAACATAGAAAGAGGGAGGGTGCATCTAAACATGGCCTGCATTTCAGAAGTAAAAATAAGGAAAAAATATAACTTTTTGGGTGGCCGAATTTAGGGTGATTTCCTAAAAGGGGCTGTCTCCAGAATACATCAGAAGTCACTTTTTTCTGTTTTCAATTAATGCAGACCATTTGACAACCGAAAACAACCCGAAAAATGATGGGTTCTAAAAAGCTTCAATTGTTTCCATTTCTGAAAACAATTATACAGAAATAAATTTTGTTTCCATTTCCGAAGCCAAACGGGCCCTTAATATTTTGGACTGAAATTGTACCACACTTCAGATCGCATCCAAACATAGATCCATTACAGAGGGTACTAGAAAAGTCTGGTAACACTGATTTGTATCAACCAGAAAATCTTGCTGTGGTCAACTACAAACCGACTGAACGACCGACTGTTATGATTCTATAGAGCATGCAAAGACAATTAATAGAGAGATGATTTACACAATTCTGTAGATCATGTGAGTGAGAGGATTTACACAATTCCTCTCTCCGCGAATCTAAAGATTTAAAGAAAAGAATGTGGAAGACATCTTGGAAAGCAATTTAAAAACAAATATAGAATGAAACACATATAATGATGGAAAAAATCACTAAAAATATCTAAAAATAATAGCATCGAAAAAAGGATTCAAAACATGCACAATTTTTTGTGAGTTTGTGAATAACATGGGCTTAGCTAACAGAAAACAAACTGGATCTGACCTGGTAATAACAAAGGTAATCTGATGCAGTAATTAATGCCTTAGCTTACATGAAAATTTACAGCTATATCACACCCATTCAGCCGGCACCCAAAGTGCAAAAGACAATATGCCCAATAAGTATCGTTTCAGGGAAGCCCATACACAACTAGTTATCAGTATTTCACAAGAAGATATCAATAGATGGTTGTAGACAGCATTGAGTGATACAAACCAGCATAAATACATTATGATATCATTACCTTAGAAGACCCCAAGGTCCAATTGTTAAACACTTCCACAATTTCAAAACACTACATACATTCATATATAATCAATCAAGCATGAATTCAAACAATAGAATTTTACCATTGCATTAGTGACATTCTATGCATATGCACATCACGGAAACCAGATTCCAAACCATTGGGAAACCTATATAATTGGCAGACTAATAGAAATATACACATAAAAAAAGCTAGAATGGAAGTAGAACAAAATTGAACTAATGGAAAGTTAAGGTCATACATGCTGTTCCTTGGAAGATTCATGGCAACCAAATTTTTGAACACTTCTTCTCTCTCTTTTTTATGGAAAACCAGTAGATCATTACATCCATCCATGCTAAATATCTCAACAGCAACAGGACGCAGCTGGTAATCACGCTTCAAAATCTCATGAACACTGTTAAGCTTCCACATATGCCAAGGATGTGGTAGGTTACCGCTACTACACACTTTCTCTTTTCCCCATGCCCCACCATTGTAGGCCCATGCCCTTCCCCCTACAGATGCCTTAACTGTCACACTACAGGATGAAGTTGACTTGGACTGGAAATCCATACTGCCAGTAACATCTTTCCTCACACCCAAAGCCTGATCAATAACAGAGAGTTCATCTTCGCATTCCTTTTCACAAATGCACCCAGAGTCATCAATGTAAAAATTCTCAATTACATACAAAGAAAGTTCCCCTATCAAAAATATACCATCATGTTTGTCAAGACCCACAACTCGCTCACAATTATATCTGAATCGTATCTTTTCAAGAGGTTCTAAATAAGGTCTAATCAGGTATTCACCATTATCATGAAGTTCCTTATCTAATTTATCTTCTGTAACTTTCACCTCATCTATTTTTGCAGAAGAAGACTGCCTTGGAGATCCTAAGTCGGATCTTCCTTGTACACTCTCTGTTAATGGAACAGACACCGCACTAGACTTCACACCAAAATCAAAAGCAGAGTGAAGACTTGCATCATTTATACTACTAGCTCGGTCATCATTCCACCCAGTCCTAGCAAAATCTACATCTTTCATGTCATCTGATTCTCTAATAAATAATTCATCATAAGGCATGCCATCAATGCCATTCTCTTTGGCATTATCAATTAAAAGATGCAAAAATGAATCAGAATCAGCATCAGAAGCATCAAGACCATTTTCATTTTTTCCTTTGGACAGCTCTGCCTCTCGCAAGTCAAACAGTCCATTTAGAACATTTTGGATGGTATCAATTTTTAACTTGCACCGCTCCAGCTTTTTGCGCATTCTATATGGACCTTCAATGGGACAAAGCTCCCATTCAGGATCTTCAGTCACAGAGGATTTATGCATTGGGAATATTCCCCGTTCATGTACCAGTTGTTGGAGATGGGTTTGCCATTCGCTCTCAGCATGGAGAACCCATCCATACTTATCTTGACGAACAACTCTCAGCTCAGTTGACAACGCATCCCGAACCAATTCAAGTGCATACCTCCGTTCAGTTACCTGCTCCCAGTGTTTTAGGTCTAATTTTGAAGTATCACGTGATCTTCTTACCATTTCCTTCTTACGCCGACCTTCCATGCCTTTTATTCTCACTCCAGGAAACTTCGCTGATCCAGCAATATATTGAGCCCACATAATCGCAGCGCACAACTCGAGTACCTTATTGACAATTTGTTCAGAACCCTGAAGCCACTCAAAGAAAGTAGATAAACTACCAGTCAATAGTCTGTCAAAACCACCATGCAGTACATCCAAATGCAGACCTTGGTTTGGTTTAGAGACAAGCAAGTCTTCTAATGCAGCCCTGCGGTGCACCAATAGATACTTGATAACATCAACGGCCAAGTTCTGGACATTTCGTCGTTGATCATGAAGAAGAGAAATTAAATTCACACAAAGACAGCAATTTAAATCAGTATCAAAATTGCTGGGACAGAATATAATCCGTCTGTGAGCAACTAATAACTGTAGAAATGTGCAGATATCAATCCCTGTATCTTGTAGTGAAGAGCTCAAGGATAATCTTTTTTTAGGTTCAATTTGCAAACCTAAACATGAAAGAAGATCATCTTCTCCTAAGCTGATCAAGAATGATGGAAGGAAGCAGTACAATATCATACGATTTGTATTTTTAAGAACTGCATGTACATAAGCATCAAGTTGCCTGCTTCCTCTTCCGATAGAGAGAAGACCTTTTCCAGTGGGAGTTGCTCCTTCAATTCGGCCATCTTTGTTTGCCAACTGTAACATAGATAACAAAAACTCCAAAGTTTTCATTACAGCAGCAGGCTGAGGAAAAGCACCCATATACACACGATCCACTATCATCCAGCACAATGCGTCCAAGTTTAAGGACCAGCGGCTCTTATCTAGCTTTTTCTCATCTTCCTCATCATCACGCAAGAGACGTCTTTCAAGGAAGTTCATCAATCTACAGAGGCACAAACCCTGGAAAACTAACACAGACTCAGCATCAACATACAAAGGAACACTTTCCAAAATGCTCTCTATAACTTGTGCTGCTTTCATCTGCTCAGTCACAAAATCAGAAAGAACTTCTGCCATAAAATCTAGAACAGCAGTAGCTGCCGCTGAACAAGGTCCACCCCCGTAGCCAGAATCATCCATTTCAAGTAGGAGTTTTGGATTAACTGCAAAAAATGTGTTTGCCGCAGACGATCCTTGGGAACTGGACTTTAAGTCTAAAGATGGATCAAACTCACTAGTAGACACAGAAGATTCCATAGAAGGAGTGCTAACTAAGTGAGCTTTTGATTCGCTCTGGCTTGCACTTCCAAGCCAAGACGTCAATGCAACAACAGGAGATGAAGAGGGTGTCACAGGGATTCTCGAATTAGATTTCTCAGATAATATCGGAGAATCAAGCATAGTCAAAGATGCAGAACTCTGTGAATCCGTCGGGTGAATAGGATCCTCCGTGCCTTTGATGTTACCAAAACTGAATTCATTGGAGCTGGAAGTGGCAGACACATGGTCCATAGTTTCAGCATCTAAACTCTGAACAGCTGGAACATCTTCTTGCAAAGACATGTCTGATTCCTGCTGGGCAACCTTTGTTTCTGCTTTATCGCCTTCCATATAATTTGGGGGCAGAGGCATATCTTCAGAGCTTGAACTAACCTGCCCTTGAGGGAAGCTTCCAACACTTATGGAGGTTTTGACAGACTGTTCCTGTTCATGAGGCAAGCTAGAGAATGTATTATGAGAACTACTGGTATCATAACAATCATTCATGTTCTTCTCCTCTGTCCGTACAGAGAGTTCTTTCGCCATCTTCACCGCATAACCAGCCCTGCAAGACAAAACAATCAGTCCAGGAAAAAAAAATCATAATTTCTTGGGTCAGGGAATTAATGACCATATATAACGTATTACTTAGGTACACAGCTCAAACCCCACATTCATGAGCCAAAATGAAATTAAGCATAAAGCAATCCAGTAAAATGCATATCAGCAAGCATCTCAAGACAAACCTAACGCAAGAAAAATAAAGATCCACACAGTTCTCTAGAAACTCTGCTCGTCTGCAAACGGAAGAAAAGGGAGGGCACATTTTTGCCAGATCGACCATGAATCTGAGGACTGAAGTTGCAGCAGCAGGAGCAGATGCCTCACCACCCATTAAGCGTGCAGCATATGTCTTATGCATCAAAGCTTCACCCTGAAGCTCCCCAGCCATATCTGCGTTTCCTTCTACAAGCTCTGCCACAAGGCCAGCACTGACCTGGGAAAGATTGCCAGTTTGGTGGGCAAGCATTGATTGCATACTCAACCTATCAAATGTTGATTTCGCCATAGCAGTCACAGATTCCAACAATTCTACAAATTTCAACTCTCCATAACTTCCATCACTTGGCATAAGGGCATGAAAGTCCAGCATGCGGACTTCTGGTAGTCTTGGATAAACAGGCTTTCCAAAAATCAGACAAAACAGAATATAATATATATCTGGCGAATCATAGAAACTTGGAAGCACCCGTGCCAAACCTTGATAACCTCCACTGGTGCGAAATTTAAGTGCAAATGTAGGAGAAGATGCAAGACAAACACCCAGAAGAGTCATGACCCATCTCATACTTGTAGGATGAACAGCTTCATCAAGAAAATACGTTATTAATTTGGATGAAACAATCTTATGCCACTGCTCAAGCAACTCTTCCGATTTTATTGTTACTTGTAGATCAATTAGCATCTCCAGCAGCATATTCCTCACAATTACGTGCTTCCCCATTGACTCTCGAATTATCTGATGGTGTGGTTTCAGTTCAGGTGGGTCAAATGTCATAATCACGAACCTAACCACATGTTCCAGTTCAGAAGCCAGAAACCCATCCTCTAAAATGACCCCAAGCAGTACAACCAATTTTTCCAAAACAGGAACTTCAACATCACCCCGCTGTAGAGTAACTAGTAAATGTTGAACAAGGTTAATTCGGCGCAGAACCGTAAGATTATGATTTCTGTACCAATGCATAGACACTAAATGCTCAAGAAAGCCCAGCAATGCAATTTGAATTGGAATCGAGGCCGTTACCCACAAGGTCCAGTCCAACAAGACATGCTCAACCATATCCGCATTTGACAGGACGATGCAATTAGATGTTTCAGATGGCATATCAGCATTTTCAAGCTCTGAAATATGACTGAATGAATCTTTATGTGCAGAAAAATCATCCAAATCTCCATGTGATCCAACTGAAGAAATTTCATCACGAAACTTTGACAAACTAATATCCTCAATGCCAGCTTCCTGAATACTAGCAGCAGGTGACAAAATAGTATGATTATTTTCCAACTTCTTTGGTTCAGAAAATGAAGCCTCACATGCAGCAATCTGGAAAAAGATCTCGAGAGATTGCATATCAAACAACGACATTCTACGATGCAGAAAGAGAGCTAGCAAATGGTATCCTCTGTATGTTTGCATGTCCCTCACATTCTGAGGATTCTGATGAAGTGCACAAGCAAGTAATGTCAGGGCCATGTGCAGCATATCCCGGGTTTCAGCAGCTTCAACAAGAGCCAGCACAACAGCCATTCCACCAACTGGGCAAATGCTATCACCAATCACGCATTGCCTACAAATATAGATATCCCCATGAAGACGCCCAAAGCGTGGAATACCTGTAAAAAAATAAATAAATAAATAATGGTATAATAATAATAATCAGACTCCTCTGTTTCTTATAAGTTGACAAGTCATATGTAAAGGTAAGTATTAAATAACACACCCCCAATAGGAGAAGCAGCTGCTGACATTGGATCAACTAGATTTAGCATGGACAAAGCCCCGGATGCTCGAAAAGCTTCTGTACATGTCCCATCAAATGCAAATATAAGCTTCTTTCCAGAGAGCTGTAATGAAAGATTTCCGAGTCGATCCAAATCCCAGACAATCCCACTGCCATCGGCCTTAGAATTCCCTTGCTTACTAGCACTGTCAAGCCTTTGTGCATTAGAAGCCAAAGGCAAGTCAGCATCTAACGAATCTAAGATAGCCATACTACCACCACGGCAAGCCTGGTTGGGAACAAATCGCAAAAGATCATGAGTCTTGAAAGAGCCCTCTATATCCTCTACCCAGAATGTACATGAAACAAATACACCCCGATGTGAGCACCTCCTCAAAAAGATAACAACTTCTGAGTTTCCAAGACAAGTCACTAATTCTTGCACAAGTAGCTGGAGTCCCAATGGTTACCTGCAAAGGTTTTCCAACTGGAGATGGAGAATACCCCAGTTTCCCCGTGTGTTTCAGCTTTCCATTAACATACACATATGCTACACTAGCTTGGAACAGTCCAGCAAGAGCATTTGGTTTGCTATGAACAACTACAAGGTGATGCCACCTGCCTTCCTCCAGGTCTAAACCCGAAAATGACAAGGAGCAAGAGTTGCTGGTTGCAAGGGTCAGAACACCATCCTCTTGAAGATAAAGTTCTGCATAGGATGTGTTCCCATTATCTGCTGCACCAACAGAAAATATTCGGAGAGCATGCCCTCCAGGGTGCTGCCCACTAGAGGTGCCCCGCCTCTTAGAAGGACCAGCTTTGGACGGTTCTGTTTCCTTGGCCTGTGATTTCAAAAAATTCCGATACTGAAACCAACAGACAAACGAATAACCAGCAGCAGGAGGCCATGATCTCTCTCCTAGAGATACTTGAATAGAAGCATGACCAATCTTGCTCATGTCCATCTCTACAAAAGGTGCCAGGGAAACATTTTCTGAGGCCGTATCTTCCATGAGAACCAACCTCTCCATCATATCAACAAGAATATGACCTGAATTCATCAGCCTCATTTGCAAAATATATCTAATGAGCACTCGGAGTTCAGATGTAGACAACCTGTCACCATAAGTATGAAATTCATTTCCAATATAACAGATGCCAAATAAAAAGTGTGAAGAAAAGCTGGAACAGGTGCAGTAATTTCTAGATATAACCACATTTCCTACCTATATGCCCCAAGAACTTCCACTATCTTCAAAGCATAAGAAAGTAATGGTGATGAACCCAGAAGGAAGGGGTGAATTGTCTCCAGTAGAAGTTCCACACAACCTAAGTACATGTACAGAGAAAATAATAAGTAAACTAATCACTATCTAAGGAAAATGAAACAGAAGCATTAGATGAACTATTTCGCACCTACAGAAGTGAGGTTTTCCTGATTGAATGGGCCAGCACGAGCAAGCTTTTCAATAAGATTCAGAACTTCCAACTGCACCTTTGGAGTAAAGAACAATAATGAACGGAGGAGCACTCTAACAGCCCCAGCATTGTACACCCGTTCCTTAGCAGGATATAGAGAACCTGATGGGGTAATTAAAAGAAAACTACCTGACCCGCTTTCAATCAAACTGGATGATGCAGCACTTTCTGATGTCGGGCTTGGTTGAAGCACTATTTCTAGAGCAAGTTCAAATAATAGCTGTATGACTTGCTTTTCACACTCAACACAAAGCAAGCCAGACTCAGATAGAAGATCGTAAAAAGTTTGGGACGATATAATTGCATGCAACTTCGTCCTATTAACAGCATTATCACATACTCCAGCTGTCACAGCACGCAATAGATATGTAAATACCTTCATGTGATCCATTAAAGAAGATTGATCTGTGTGCCCTCCATCATTCTGGAAACTATGGAGTGTGGTTAGTAGAATAGAAAACCCTGTGGCTTCACCAAAGACCCTCTGAGCTGAATTATTAACTCCCAGAATGCGCCAGAGGCTTCCCAAGGTTTCACATTTTGCATAATTCTGAAGCCTGTATTGGGATCCCAGAACACTTGTAACCATTCCACTTTTCAGAACTTCAACCAGTGCACCTAATTCTTCAGGATGAGCCTGGTAAAAATCGAAATCAAATGATCTTTTTGGTAATACCGAATCAATTAAGTAATGGTAGAATGATGTGTATTATGCATGAGGGTGTAAATATAACTGCACAGTTAAAGTTGAGGCCACCAATTTTATAAACAGAAAAAAAATCACCTAAAAAACTATAGAAATATATTGGAATGAAGATTTTCCCAACAGTGGCAATAGAATAAAAAGAACGCATACTAACCTGCGTAACATCTTCAATTATCAAACATGACAATATCTTGAGGACCCGTGGACGGTGAATATCACATACCAAAAAAGGGAGAACAATGGTCACACCATTAGCTGATCGGAATGATGCTTGATTGGCTTCAGACTTGTTCAATAAGAAGAGCATACAATCCCATGCAACAGCAATTGTACTCTCAACTTCAAAAATGGGAAACTTCCCTGAACCAGATTCCATTAGTTTGGGTGAAGAAATAATAGCATCCTTACTGTTCAAGTGTTTCTTGAAGTTGCTTGAGCTGGATTTTCTCTCCAACTGATTAGGATTACTATTGTGTTGATCTGGGCCCAAAAGAAACTTGTGCTGCTTCAGATCATCTATCAGAACTTCCAGCACGCCAACCTCTCGCAGGACTTTCTTGTACTGTTGATCAAAGGATAAGAGTTTCACAAAGAAAGAAAGTATGGTGTACTTTAATTCAGATGTTATTGGTTGCTGCAATAAGCAGCAAAGTGACAGCAATTCTTGCTCAGGAATGCAATTCACCACAGTCACAGCATATTCAAGAATTTTCAAGACTATCTCTTGCAAAGATGAACATAAACCGGCCATGTTTAGGATGAAGAGTGGCACCGTCCGTAGCTGCTGGCACAACTTGTAGTTTTCAAGATGACTTGAAAATATTTTAAACATTCTATTTAATACTTCTGCCTGCAATTCCCTGCTGTCTGCCTTGAGAAAAATGTCCTGCAACATCTGGACTGCCTCAAGATCTTTAACTTTAGTATTGTCTTTTTCCCAAATTTCATCACCAAGCCGATCAAAAGATGAAGTACGACTTCTGTTATGGCCACTAGCCTTAGTATGAGAAGATTTGGAACCTTTGCTACCAGATGATCCTGTCGATTCAGTTGGACCAGTTTGAGCTAGATTAACAAGAACATCAAGCAACCTAGCCAAGGTTGGCAAAAGATGTGGTGGTGAGGTGTCGCCTCCTTTTCCCATCAAATCCTGTCTTCCAACATCATTAAATGCAGGAGAAACACTTGAAGCAGAATCTTGGTCAGGAGAAGGCTTCGAATGGATAGACTGAATGCCCTGATTTTTTGGCATGGTGGACAGAACTAGTGCAAACTGAACAAGGAACTGATAACCATGGGCATTATGTATGTCCTCCCTGAGCCTTATACCACCAGCCTCTACAAGTCAAAATTGTCTCAAATCAGCAGTAATAAACAATTATAACGCTGCAAGAATTCAGAACATCAGAGCTACTGCACACAGAAGAGTTGGTCTTTTTTTTTCCTAGAAAAAGGACCATGGAATATATGGTTTACTCGAAGACTTAGATGCAACAAAGAAAGTCCTTATACAAATTAATCGTTATATAAAAGCCCAGAAGAAAAATGATGCACCATTTACCTGGTCTATAAGACAATTCCACACACTCAAGTAACAAGTCCACAATGCCCATGGTGTAGGCAGAGTCACCGCAGTCAGGATTGAAATCCTTGACAGCCATTAGAAGAACTTTAATCTACATATGGGAATAATAAATCACCAGGTGAGAATAATTTCAAAGAGGCAACCAGAAAATTATGATCCAGGCCAAACATTACGATCCAGAAACAGATACTAAATTGAGAAATAAGAATTAAGGATCTAAGAAATTAAGATTCAGAACAAATGTAGACATAGACAACCTGCAACATCCAGAAATCAGCATGTTTCTGAGTCATAATTAAGGTGCCATGTCTGAAGCTTCATTTAAGTACAGATTCGGACATATTATGTCGACATATTAATATGCTATACTGAGGGACAAAACAAATGAGCCAAATTTTCTGAACCTGAACATGTGGCTGGAAGATAACATAGAAGTCCAATTTCAAGGAGATACCCCATTTAAGAGAGAGTTTATCTTTAACAACACAGAACTCTACCATGCGATTACAACATACCATTTGATTATAATATATATAAATGACATACTATTAATGCTAATTATACTTTTCAGACAAACCAGGTTCACTTATATTATGAGATACAGTGTGATTGTTGGATGGTGATGAAGTGTTCCACCTACGTGCATCTCTCCTTCAGTTTCAGCGTTTCCAAAGTTTCATATGTTGCCACTTAAATTTATTTGAACTTCTATTTAACCTAATAGTTCTATGGAGGTATAAAGAGCACAAAGGAGCAATAAGTAAAATGTGTAAAAAAAAATTATTTGTTTCTTGCAGCATACATAGAACATATGGAGATAAATTAAAATTTTATCCAAGTGCATCCTTTTGATTAGAGAAAAAAATGAGAAAAACCAGTCATTTTTTAGCAAAACATATAGGTGAAATGTACAGTGCTATCTTTGATTTGCAAGGAATCGAAGTAATCGAAACTTCGCTGTCTGGAATACATTGAATTGGCCTTTTCCTTTATATTGGCAACCAGATCATCCAAAACTCAATTATGAACCAACAATAAATGATCTCATAATTTATTTGCTTTTGTAAAACTGGATTATAATTATAATAAATTTATTATTTATGCTTTTCAGACAATTGGTCAACAGGAACTGGACCAGTCTTCAAATTTATTCTTTTTTTTTATCAGCAGACCAGACTTCAAATTTGGACCACCCATATTGTACAATCCCTGTTTAACTCAAGACAGGCAGAGTAGGTCAGACGGACCGGACAAGATAAATTCAATCCTAGGTGTAAGGATAAGTGTCATATTATCATAGTCATGATTGCAAATTTGAAATAAACAATATATAAAACTAAGAAATATAATAAATAATAAATAAAAGGAAAAAAAGAAAACTGTTAAGAAAAGATCTCAGTAGAGAAAATTTGTTAAATTTATAAATAACTCTTTTTTTTGAAATTTTAAAACCAATTTATTATAAATTTTCATAATAAGTTGACTGTCTATAATTGCAGCCTTCGAAAAATTATTTATAGCACAATTGAAAACTTTAAAGTTATAAAATAAATATAAAAATAAAACTAAATTATTTCATGACATGAGCCTCTAGGAAAACTAAAGTATTTGAGGCTATGCCAAAAGGCTCAAGGGTTGACCACAGACAATCCACCGGAAAACCAATTATCAACGGCACCCCTTGTGTACAAGTTCCCAATATCATTTGTATTCTTTATAAAGGTTTAAAACAACAGATTAAACATAAGTCAAAATTAATGAAGAAAGTACATTTTTTATCTTTTTCTTCCATAGTAGCGAAAATAAAATCAGGAGACCTATGTAGGTTCCTCACATGGGGACAAAAGGAGTGAAACAGATACTCAATTTAAAGTGAGTAAAAAGAGTTCCACACTTGCTCTAATAGATACATATAGAATTCATTGGAAAGCCGTATTCAATGAAAGTCATATGTAACCTTTCACGCTCATATCACGTCAAGGTATTGAATAATAAAAAACTGCAAAAACCAATCCAATTTATTTTAACTGATTAGTTGTTACCCCCCCCCCCCCCCCCAAAAAAAATAAATAAATAAATAAATAAACAAAAATAAAAGATCGATTAGTTAACATGTTGGTTAACCGTAATACGAAAGATAACGAGTATATCTTGCTTCCCATGATTCCACAAGAATTCACTTCTAAACCTGCTCCACCTTAGACAGAGAAAGTCCTTATCATATCACAACATGAAGTTAACTTTTCAAAATATATCAAGCTGCGAAAGAGCGGGGTTATATCAAAACTTGAAAGGGAAAAGTTACCCATATGAATCAATAATAAGACATTATTATTATTATTATATCTGCCAAAATGACAGAAAAAGACATAAGAGCAAACTTGTTTTGATATTTAAACCTTCTGTTGTTGTCTACAGTACAAGAACTCCCTCCCCCTCCCACCACCGCCCCCCCCCAAAAAAAAAGACACAAAAACAAAACAAAACAGTAAAATAAACAAGTTACACCGCTGGGTTTTCCGAATGAAACATGAGTCAAAATCACAAGTACAATGACATACCAGATGATGTCTGTGTATATATTTGGCTGTGCTTCCATTGTCATTAACCAAAAGAAGACCAAGTATCTGAAACAATAATCAAAAGTAAACAGAACAAATTTCAACTATCAGACCATGAATCTGATTTCAAATTTTTATATGGATTCAACTAATCAAACATTTTCATGCTGTTCCATCACCGCATATGCAGCTGAACGCATGTAAATTATAGTCTTACCTGCATTGCATGTCTATGAAGCTGAATGGTGTGCAGAGGAATGAGACCATCCTTATATTGAGAGAAAACAGTCAAAGACCCATTGGCAACCATCTGGAACAGCAACTGAAGTGAATCATCCTCAATTAAACTCTGTGCAGCTGAGGGATGGCTTGCCAATGCTTTCATTATATGCACAACACTTCCCTCTATCTGCATGAATAGAAATAATAATAAGCCAAACAGATATAAATGCTACTGTAAGTTGTATCCTAACACTGGATTAAGCTATCATAGTAAAGTAGTTAGCTTTTAAAACGCCTTCCTCGAAGGAAGCCTGCACAATCATGACGCCACATGAGTGGTTTTCTATCCAACTAACCCACTGTCTTAGATGTATTAAGGGAATTAAAACATCAGATGGACATGGAAAATTAATAATAAAAACTTAATATCAAACACTCGCTACAGAAGAGTATTAAATTTTGAATAACTTCGTGATTCTATAACTTTCCATTTCAAGTTAGCCAAACTAACTGCCAAGTCATACAAAAATAAATCAAATAAAAGAAGTATTAATACATGGAAAAACCTTGCAAAGATCACCAAAAGCCAAAGAGGCAGAAAAACAACTAAAATTTAGTATAGAACAGCTGCAATCTGCAGCTAATTTGAAAATTCCACAACCACATCAACATCAGGTAGTTAAAAACAATAAAAATAAAATTGGTCAATACAAAATGCGGTTGTTAGAGAAGGAAAATTTATTTTCTCCTAATTAATAATTAGAGAATGAAAATAATTTACTTGTATTTCAAAATAAAATGCAGAAGACAACACAAGCGGGCAGCATTCACTGCAATGAATGCATGTCAGTTGAACACAGGTCAGATGCCTTCCGTTTATTGGGAGTGGACTCTATCCTGTCAGTACCATCTGTTTACTGGGCCAAAACTCTTAAAACATGTTTTTACTTCTGCAGGCGTCAAAACAAAATGCTAACAAAAAAAAATTCTCTGTTCAAACCAAAACACAAGCAATATTTAGCATTTTAGCCTAAACTACTGAAATTATATTTCTTTTAAATGAAAAAATTCAAAACTCTCAAATTTAAAGGTAATTCCATTCCCCATTGTTGGTTGTCCCCATCTTCAACTCTTAAGTCAACTTCAACTGATACAACTCATCTAGAAAACCAGTACTTGGTCAAAGAACAAGCCAAATAATTTGTTATTTCAAATTAAAAGCATTTTTCCAGCCTGCTACATCATATTAATAAAATAAAAAAAAGTTCAGATTGAACCTGACTTCTTGTGAAATTCAATTCTTGTTTCTCTTCTTCAAATTTGTACAAGCATAAACACGAGTCAAGACTAAAGCATATGGAGATATCTGATCTGAAAGCCTCTCAAGTATGGTTTACAAGTGCATCAAAACTCAACCAATTAAGGATTTAAGTCTCAATCTGAACTGCATCCAATGTCACTCCTTAAGACATTCACTTGTTCCTTCCCTATATATCGACCCCACTAAAGAAAGAAAAAGAATATTCTTCATAATGAACATCACCTGACACCCCAAGCTTTCTGTGTCCACCTGAACACTAACTCTTTTAGAGATTTGGGCATTACACAAGGCATCCCAAAGCTACCCAAAAAAATTGTATCCAAACCATGGCTGTAAATGAGCAATGGATGAACAAATGAACTACTGATTCCAATCATGTCTTGCTTGGTACAAATTGGCGGGTAGTAATCATAAGGATACGAGGGAAAATTTATGAAGAGAAATAAAAAAATTTCAAAAAGGAGGGAAAATTTTGAAAGGAGAAAGTCAAAAAATATCAAGTGTTGTATGTATTTCAAGTATGTCATAGATAACTTACAAACATACAACACAGTCAAACCATAATGTGTACCATACATAGATAATTTTGGGCCACTAGTTGACAAGCTTAAGCAATATAAAATACCCTATTCCTTAAACTGTGTAACAAGGGCACACCAACTTTCTTATTTTTTACTTATATTGGACAGACCATCATGTATGACATCAGACAAGCATCAGCCACCAAGATAGTGTCCTGTTCACTTTGTTTTAAGGCCACCATAGCAGTCACCTCATATCTAGTTAGGACACCACACCCATGTAAGTGTCCTAGTTACCCTGGCCTTAGAAAAGGAAACAACAGGTTATGATTGAACAGATAAAAGCATGATTCCTATCCCAATTGTAATTCCAAAACGTGGCAAAAAATTACTGTCAACGCACCCCAAAGGGAAAAGAAAAATACGAACAGACAAGACACAAACATAGAAGAAATCTTAAAGCCCAAATATGCAACAAATCATGTCCCAGAGTTCTAATAACAAAACCAAAAAAAATCATTGTGCTCTAACAATTGCCAGATATAGCTAAAAGTTAAATACATTATGTAAATTTTTCAAATAACATGACAGCGATTAGAAGGTCAAGCACTCATGGAAAAAAAGCTACCTCAAGCCGGTGGACTTGCCCCACTTCACCATCACTATCTTTTTCAGCTAGAAACAGGTCTTCTCTATCAGTAAACTTTTGACTTTGATTGGCTTCATCATGACCCAAAAGAGAATTGAGAATATGAATGAGACAGCATAAAATTCCAGAATCAAGGAGAGATTGCTTATCAATAGGCTGCGATGATAAAAATATAATCAGTGTTAGGTATAAGGAAAGAATCGACAAAACATAATAATGCCCAGACATATGAATGTCTACATCCGTCTTTCCCAGACTATAACTATAAAGTCACCTCTATGTCCAACAATGTAGCAGTTTGGAGTGCAACATAGAATAATAGTTATTTATACCAATTACTCTGAACACAAAGCAAATGTGAAATACTACTAAAGTAAAGTATCTATACCCCAGATACAAGAACTTCCACCGCATGTAACAAATTCGAACCAGGACAGATACCATCCTGCAAAGAAGAATGCGTAAATATTATTTTAAATAACAAATTATACATCTTACAACAAAAGAAAATGAAAACATTCAGTCAAAAGCATCTAACAGGCAACCTTCGTAACTTCTGAAAAAAACCTCAAGACTTTTACAACATCCAATGATCTTGTTTTGCTGCTGATTTTCAACTTCTCAATATCTGTTACAAATGCTCTTCCCACGACAAACGAGAAAATGTGTGTTTCAACTAACCTGTGTATTGTCAACAGTTTAAAAGTTGGTCAACATCTGCTGCTCATAATAAGACGGATTACAAATAATTTTGGGGATAAAAATTTGCCAAAGTTACTTGTTGCTTAGTTTCTTCTTCTTCTTCTTCTTTTTTTTTTTTTTTTTTTTCTTTGATAGGCAACAGTATATTTTATTAATAAGACAAAAAGAAAAGAAACAAGAGGGCAAGAGGTCCTATAGCTAAAGCAAAACAGAAAACAGAAATAAAATCACTACAGCCCACAAAGTGGAAGCCAATCAGAAGAAATAAGAAATAAAGGAACCCCACAAAACTCTTTAGTCACCGAAGCCCAAAAAGAGGCTAAAAAAACCACCCTATCCCAAAAAATCCTGGTCTCCTCTATCTTGTCCTAAAAAATCCTCGCATTTATTTCTAACCACAGAACCCAAAAGATGGCAAGAACCACACATCTCCCCTGGAGCTCCTCCCAAATCCACAGAAATCAATCACAAGCAAATCAACACAAGAGGCAGGAGGCACCCACAAAATACCAACCAACTGGAACAAAGACGAATTGCTTAGTTTCTTCAAACATTCCAAAGTATAATATGAGTGTTCAGTCCCACATTTTTTCTTATTTTTGATAAGCAACGGATAGAATTTTATTGAAAAAATATTACAAAGGAAGATGAGAAGTCCTACAAGAAAAAAACAGAAAAATAACAAGAACTCCCACAAACAGCCCCCCAATCAGCCGCAATTACAAAGGAATACCTCAATACCCAAAAACTATAATTCGACTGATCAGATCAAGATAACAAAAATCTTAATCAAACAGGGTAATATACTAATTTGTGTAGATCATCACGGAATTCTTAATATCTACAGGAGATCAAATGTATTCAGGAAGAAGTTAATGAAATCCCCCATATGGACACGATGCCAATGTTCCATCACTGTGATGCATAACAAGAAATTAACAATGTATCATAACTTTAAAACAATACCTATGCCACTGGAAGAAAACAAATGGCAAGAAAAGGCCAGCAAAAAAAAAAGCGTAGTTTAGAATTAAAAGCAAAAGCCGCCTGTAGCTTGTAGGAAATGCTAAACAGCACCCTACCAGTGGAGGAAAAAAGGCCAAGAAAAAAATAAAATAAATTATAATTATAATTAAATGATTAATGGAAGAAGGCCTAATAGGAAGTATCAATATTTAAGATCTACAGGTTATGCTTGACACAAAACTCCTAATTGTCCAAGTCTACAACGAAGGAAAGATCTATATAATAATTCAAAATATTTATAAAAAATAAATTAATTTTATAAATAAATAACTAAATGAAATCGAACTCAAAATAACAAGCCATAAATTCTGCCTTGCCTTTTGTCAACCCAATTATCACATCTAGATTCGATTTCAAGCAGCATGCTTTACCAAAGAAAAAGAAATGGTTCCATCACAATTCTAATGTTTTTTTTTTATCAAGTAATGTATGTATTGAGAAAAAAAGAAGGGGCCAAAACCCTCGTACATGAGACATATACAAGAGAAAAAAACCACCAAGGCTCACTATACAAAAAGAGCCACAAGAAAGGAGACACCCCCAAACAACTAGAACAAGCCAAGGGAGTCAACAAAAAGAGTAAAAGAGGGATTACATCCTCTAGAATAACTACAAAACCACCAATACAATTCTAATGTTAAAATAATATGAGAGGAATATAGATGCCTTCTTCCGTTTTCCACAAATGTTTTCAATGAACTTGATTAGGAAGAAATCAAATTCTTAACAATTTCTCGACTGTCATTCAGGGAATTGGAAGTGTCTAGTGGTGACAAGAAGAAATGCGCTTGCTCAGGAGTCTCACAATCTCAGAGCATTTCTACACAATAAACTCAGTAAAAAAAATCTGTAATACTATTATAAGATATTATAAGACAAAGTAAACCTACAGAAAGGAACATTTCTACACAATAATGTGATTGCCAAAAACAATATCAAAACAATGCACAAAATTAGACAAGGAAGGAAAAATGTCCATACATGGTAACTAACTGAGCTACATTAGCATGCTGCTTCACTAATCTACAAAAAACATCTATAGTCAAATTCAAGGCCGCTTCTTTCTCCTGCATGGACGATGAAAGATCCATCAGCACCCAGAAATTGTTTATAAATAAGAAAACTTAATTCAAGCAGACAAAATTAGGATAGAGGATACAGAAAAAGAATATCCAAAGCAAAAAATAAAAAATAAAATAAAACAAAAGACTAGCAGGAACCTTTTCGAAGCTGGATGAACGGAACTCTTCCCAAAATCTCTTGAAGTCCAATTCCAGTTCATGTTTGTCTCTGTTTTTACAAAATAAAAATAAAAAAAAAGTCATACAAGTGTGCAAACATAATATCTAAATAGGGTAACCAATCAAAAATATTATTAAAGGGAAGCCATGTTTCGGCTCCACTTTTTGCTTCACCACTCGATACTGCACTTCATCAGTATGTGGAGAGCAAGATGTGAAAAGAGCATTGCAAAAGGGGCTGGCATATTAAAAAGCTATGATGTAAGTTTAGAATGAAATAAATAGAGATGAGAATATACAAACAAGCAGTGTGGACAACAACAAAAAATACACATGTATGATAATTTAACTTCACAATAGTAATGCAAAAAAATTCAATTTGGGGGCAAGTCCTAGAGTACGCACAAGGTAAACAAGTGATGTATAAAATAAATAAAAATTGATGAGGAACAAAGAAGAATAAGAAAAAGAAGGAGAAGCTATCCAAGAAGTCCAACACCACCTCAGCAAAAATGCCCAAAACCTATTGACCATAAATACAGAGATTTCAAAAGAATATCTTTCAAGTTTGGCAAAATAAACTCAATATTTTCAAAATTTCACCTATTGTGCTCTGTCCAAATACTCCAAATGGTGGAAGGAAGAGCTGCCTTCAAGACTAGAAATCTTCTTCACCTTGAAATTTCCTTCAAATGGTGCAAGAATCAGACTTTGGCACTGTAGTCTCAAACTCTCTTTTTGAACAGCAAAACTCACAATAATTTCAAAAACACCATTGTGCTCCTTCCAAACACTCCAAATCTAATCTAGATAAGATTCGATTTATTGGAAAGGATCGGTATATTTTAGTACCAAGCTCCCTTTTCTAATTTTATGGAATCACTCTCTTTGTAATTTAATGTTTTCTTGTATACCTAAGGTGTACAGTGGCTCCAGCCATCATCTATTTCAATACAATTTTACTTCATGAAAAAAGGAAACGACGAAACCAGACACACTTCAAGATGCCAAATAAAACTCTGCATCTCTCATCATAAAAATAAAGTAAAAGATCAGAATGGATAGAAAGATGATAAACCAACTCCATCTTTTGCTGACAAATGCAGCATCTATTCAAAGGACCTACTACTACTATCAGATGGTCACTGTCAAATCCTTGTCCTGTGCTGCCATCTAGGCAAAGAGAGACACTTTCATGGGAGCAATTCACTAAACAACTAAACAGGAAATACTTCACTTCTAATCTTATCCCAAACTAAACTGCTAAGCATCCCCCCACTCCCTATACATGTCAACTGAATAAATCTTGTGAAAAAAGAGATTTAAAAAAAATAAAAATAAAAAATTGAATCCATCTGCTTCCAGCTCCCCCTCATTTGAAAATTCACCAACCCTGGCTGCCAATGAATTACATCTATTGTCCACTGAACATTATCCTCCTCTCAAGCATCATTATCTCTATGTATAGTAAATAGCTCAGGAAGCTCCCCTCTTAAAAGGGTATCTTCAACCGATACATCGTGCCAAAAGGTCACCGTTGAACCATTTTTGCAGTAAAATAAAACCTCACTTGAAATTCTCCAACCCCTTCATAATTCCTTTCCAACACAACCCAAAGACTCTCCAATATCCTTAGACAACCAGTAGCCTCTTTCACTCCCATAATTCCACACAAACTTTCCTCCACGTGTTCCACCCCAAATGTCCATAATACTTGCCTAGAAATGCCCTATTTAATGAACAAAGTGAACAAAAACCCTCCAAAGCTTCCGATAAAAGAGATGGCACTTTAACTCCTCACCAAATCCTCTCCAAAGGAAGTCCCGCTGTAACTTTTTGGTGCAGGCACCGTAAGTGGGAAAAATAACATGTAATAGGTTGGGAGAGTGAGTATTCAATATGATATGTATGAAAGTAATCCTCCTCCCTTTGGATAATTGCAAAGCTTTATACCTAGACAGTTTCTTTTTGGATTCCTCAATGATAGGATCCCAAACTGAAGTCAAATAAATATAGAACAAGAGGAGGCCCAAGTAAAAGGTGGGGAAAGATTTAACTGCACGGCCAAAATTAGCCTCCCACATCTCACCAAAGTAACTGACCTCGGACGAGGGAGACCTCTCTGCACTACTACTGAATAGTGTTCCTCCCATGGAACTGACCAAAAAAACTTATCCAACTTGGACAAGTCTGACCCTCTTGGTTGTTTGACTAAATGAAAGGGCTCCATTCCAAAGGAAAATCCAATGAACAAGTTTCCAAAACAAAGTCAGAGAGGGAATCCACGGGATTCCATTACTCTTCCTTTCCCTTTCCTCTCGCAAGGAGTGCACCGAGGAGCTAGGGGATCAAACAACATACACTATGGGATCTCTTCATAAACCAATGGAGCAAAAAAAAAAAAAAAAAAAAAAAAAAAAAAAAAAAAGAAAGAAGGGTTCAGTGGCCCTCTCTGATGTAAGCTTATTTCATCGCAAAATCACTTGCCTATTCTCTAATCGCTCTCACATCACTCCATCTTACATGTCCTTGATCACATCAATATGCCTAGTTCCTTTCTCTAAGACATGTCCAATTATCTATACACCCTATCACGTCCATCTAAATTTGTAAATAACAATGAAGCAATGGATGCATAAACTGATCAATAATTATACGCTAATCCTTAACCTTCATGAAAAATAAAAATATATAACTTGTACTACTTTGACGATGTGGGTGCACAAGCTGATCGCAAATCAAGTGAGCCTTATAAAGATAATGATTACGAACGGGTAGTACATGTCACTAGGGATATTATCAAAAGTACAAGACCCCTTTCCCTATTACCTTTCCCCAAGCTGCAAAATTAGCCCTATACCATAATGTCATGCACCAGTAAAGCTTGTTAATTTGTTTAATAAAGGATCAAACTTTAGAACTCTAGGAACCTCCATCACACATTACAAAGGCTCAATTAGCATCTGCAACCTCCGTCAACAAAAATATCACATAAATCGCGATTGCAAGACTATCGGACACTACTCTAAATACTCAGCACTTCATCTATCAACTTCAAACAGTGATCAACATGGGTATTTTATAAATAAATAAAAAAAATCAGAAAACGCGAGCTTCCATAGACTATGCAAGGTCACCCAATGAGCTAAAAGCCTTCTACATACATACAATAAAACACGTTCGAAGCCCTAAAATAGTACCGATCAATGTATGAGACAGTCAAAACCAGATTGAATAAAATATATATATTTATAATGGAAGCTAATGTGGTACTAAAAATGTGTATAAGTTCATCAAAACCAAATTCCAATCTAAAGATGATGACGGCTATCAGAAAAGGTCAAAGATTGAACCTTGAAGGAGACGACGCGAAGTCAAGGCGTGTCGAAGGAGCATTGTCTCGGCCGGCCGACGACGACGCTGATACGGGAGACGACGATGCGGATGGAGGCTGTGATAGACCGACCTTCTCCTTGATGTCCTTAAGCAATGTCACCCATTTCATCGTTTTCCCCGATTTCTGAAACATGTGATTCTCGAGTTTCTCATCCGACGGCTCTCCCCCTCCTCCTCCCTCCCCCCTCCTCCGCAGTCCGCCGTCCGATCGAACTCGGGCTGCGGTGGTCAATTACTAGATCCGTACCTTCCAGAACGATCTCGTAGCTCAATATCTCAATCTCCCGAAATTTGTACCCCCCCCCAAAAAAAAAATCAAATAATTTGGGAAGAAATGAGAAATTGTATGAATATATATATATATAAATATATATGTATGTATGTATGTATGTATAGAGCAAATCGATCGAAGTCAATTGAGGATTAAGAGCAGCAAGATCTGATTTTGTTTTTAAAAATTGCTTTTTGTGTTTTTGATCTGTGCTTTGCTGCTTTGGAATCTGTATCTTTTCCTCAACTGATTTTTCTGCTTTTCCTTTTCTACTTTTTTTTGTTTTCGAAAAATTTTTTTGAGCCCTAAAAAACAGGACTGCTAACAAAACGCGACTTCAGTTGGGAAAGGAAGGCGAAGAAGGGAAGAATAGCCTCTGTCTCTGTCTCTCTCTCTCTCTCTCTATCTGCCTGTTTTCGGACGGCCTCTCCGCGCCTTGTTTCGCGCTTCTATATCCGCCTTCTCTCTTTCTCGCTCTCTCTCTAAAACTCTTCAGCACTTTCTCTATCTACTCTCTTTTCTCTCTCTTGCCACGTCATCGTGGGTCCACGACTCCCAGGTCTTCCACGTGGCCCCTCGAGATGGACAGACCAGACGTGTGTGCCTCTCTCCTTTCACTCCCTCTCTCCCTCTGGACTTTCTCTCTCTAGAGTCTAGTCTCCAATTCTCCATTAAGGTCTGCGAGGGGAGTTAATAGTAATTTAGCAAGTATATTGCTTAATGAGGAAGGAGTTCTGGGTGTCTCCATGTTCCACTTGGCTTCTCTAATCGTCTACTAACTACTGTGATTTTAAATCATTTAATACCAGGTGTAACCTTTAGTTATGCCTTAATGACAAGTATATATCATGTAGCTTTCTTAGGAAAAGTGGGTCTTCCATATAACTAAATCATTTAATACCAAGTGTAACCTTTAGTTATGCCTTAATGACAATTATATATCATGTACCTTTCTTAGGAAGAGTGAGTCCTTCGTGTAACTATAACAGGGTTACATGGTGTTACGAGCAAATGAAAATAAAATTAAATGAAATTGCGAGATTAAAAAGTACTTTAACAATCCTATTTTCATTTATTCTCATTGACTTGTTATACCACGTCAGTTGTGACATAACTATATTAAAAATCCCAAATATATATCATCTAGATCTCTTGAGAATGTGTGTAGTAATTATAAATCCAAGGACTTATTTGGAACATTAATGTAAAGAAAGTACTTCTTGTTGATTTTTTTTTCTCTTTAAAAGATTATAAAATCCCAAAACAATAACAACATTTGCTATTTTCACTTTATAACCTTAAATGATATACTATTTCTAAAAGTTGGAGTCATCATCGTATTTTTATAAATTCTTGGATGTCGTTATTATAAATTTTAACTCTCATTTGTAATGAAAATCATCATTCAATTTGATTTACTGATTCAATGTGATAGACTTGTGTTTTTTATAACACATAAAACATATTATAATTCTTTCAATTTCATTTGGATGCCCAAATGGGCCCTAAATGTTGAAATGAACACGATTGAGTAGACATAGCAAATTCCATAAATTGTTAGTGAAAGTGGGACTACCCTAGATTAAAACAAATCATTCTTCTTCTCCTTCCCATTTTTTAATGGAAGGGGAAATTGGGGTTAAGTGGGAAAATGTGATTATTGTCCCTCCAATTTTGGCCCCTATTAACTCACCTCATAATTGAAACATTTGCATGATAGGTGAATTGGATCTTAAGCAATAAGCACCGCATAAACTGAATTCAACAAAGTATTAATCTCAATTATAAGAAACATTTTACCTGATTCAAGTCCATTAGTATTATCTCTTGCATTTTTAGCACACATCATTTCTCATCACCTCTACTCGTACGTGTTGTTCTATAGGTATTTTCATAATTATTTCCTAATATTTTTAAATAGGATTAAGTCATCATTTAGTACAAGTGCATTTCGAAGTTTTCTTTGCAGAAGATCAAACCATCTTAAGCAAATTTTCTTGATCGTCACATATGACTCGGATTATGATATATTAGTTTGAACAATATGGAGCCGTGGCAATTTCCATGTTGAGTTACATAAGGGGTCTTTTCAAATCCTCATCTAAAAGTAAAAAAATTACTGAATGATTATGTCCACATAAGTGCAGACCATGGGATGGGAGACAAATGAATGGTATGTATATTGCATTCGTATTTAGCTTATGATGGGTGATTTTTCAATGATTTAAGAAACTATTTTCCAAACTCGAGAAAAAGTGTACATCTATTGGTTTTACACCAAACAAGTAGAATTCCTTCGTCCTCCAATTCCGAGCCAAATTGGGCTAATGAAACCGAAAGTAGATTAGGTGAAATGGAATCCGACCTGAAACCTAATTTAAGGTAGCACCAAGGAAAAGGTATTACCCCTTTTAAGTGGTAATGACTAGTCGACTAGAGACAGTGGAGTAAATTGGTACAAACTAGATTGGGTCAATCTACAACACCTCATTGGGCTTTTCTTTCCATTGAAGTGAGCAACGATCGAGTTAGGTGAGAACGAGTCCTCATAAATCTGGAAGCTGTCACCACAAGACTCATGCCTGTGTGAACAGGAATTCAATATTTTCCATGACAAGTGTGAAAATGAATTCCAAATTTTATATGACCCACGTATCTTTCGTATATAATAAGTATATTTGTTAAGGCGTAGTCGCATGGATTTACGTGGGGGTGGATGAGGTCCAAGATGATCTCATCGTCCGAATGAACCAATTGTATCCCATAGCTGTTTTAATCTACGTTGAAGTTTTCCTAGTATGGTGGTTTCCATTGTGGTATTTGTCAATCACATGAATGATTTTTGTTTGATAAAATAAAAGTCGCACAAGAACCATGTCATCCCATAGCTCTTTTAATCTACGTTTGACATAAACTCATTATTATTATTATTGCTAATTAATGATTAGAATATCCTGTATTACTATTGTTAAGGTTTTAACCCAGATTAATTCTCTAACAATTCATGTGAAACACTATATACCAATAGAAGCAATAATAATTGCAATGAATTAAAGCAATAACCTTCGGATAATATATATTACGGTTTCAACCAACCCCACAAAAGGTACAATTATTATTATTATTAATTAAAGTACGATAATTCTATATGTAACAACTTTTTGTACCAATTTTTTTATACGAACTCACTTGATTGATGATCTAGAGTGTAGAACATGTATTTTTCTAATTGGGCTAATACATTAAAGACACATCATCTATCACATGAGGTGGTGCATAAAGCTTATGCTAATAGCATTTTTCCCATAAGTAAATAGGTAAATAATTATGTCACGTGTCCAAATATGATAGACACAAACTTTATAGCAACTATGAACTGGTATGGTCATAACTTTTTCTCCACCAAACTCATCTGACTAAAAAAAATGCTACGTGTCTCAAACAAACAAACAAATAAATAAATAACTCAACATTCCCGCAATCAATTTGCATGTGAGACAATTGCAAAAAAAAATAAAAATAATAATAATAATAAATGTGAGAAGAGCAGCACTTTGAATAAAACATTTCAATGATTTACTAACTAGGCTATTCATAAAACTCATTCATTTTTAAAAATGAAAGAAGTCTACAAAACAATTCAACAATATACTTATTCTCCACTTAATGTTATAATTAACTCATCTCCACGCACCCTATGGAAAAATTCAACTACAAAGTGGTCATACCATTGACCACATATACCATTGTGATTTTAGCTAGTATGGTACAATTAACTGGCTCGATGTTTACCCTATCACCCTCATCCTCATCATTTTTCTTATCCCTCGTGTTGTTTATAAATGGTCATGATTATATAAGACATTTTGGATGTCCTATACATTACATGTATCTATCATTTGATGGTCCTACTCATGCATTATAGTTATGAACCTTTTAGTAGGCCTAAGGTTATGTCTCAATCGATTTGAGGAAACACCTACGATTATCTTTTTGTGAGCTTGTCTGAACTCTTTACGTCATTGATTGGTCGACAGATAAGAAAACTACTATAAAGTAGAGTTGAACCACAATTGAATGCCCTTTGTATCATTTTGGGGGAATTACAAATTGATTAGGCTAGGAGTAAATAATTACAATTAGTAATCATTATTAGTTAAGATAATATCATTTTCTAAGAAATTATTAGTAATTTGTATTGAATTGTAATTATTTTTCCGTAATCCAACCAATCTAAAGTCCCTAATTTTTTTTTTTTCATTATAAAAAAAGGAAAAGAAAAAGGAAAAGAAGGAGACGGTTACAAATGGGTTGTGAGGGGTACTAAGTATAATAATGATACTGAAGTGACATCATGGGCTCATGGAATGTCTCCATCAGTAGTTCCCGCGCCGATTATGAATTCTAATTCCCGCCAGTCCCGTGATTTCCTTAGTTATGATCTGCCAAATTTGAGGAGGATTTCCCCCCACTCGCATCCCATAATTATATTCCCAACAATTGCCAAATTATCTTCACTTTTGGGTTTTTTTCTTCAATCTCTCGGAAGAGCGCGTGTACACGCGCTCTCCAAGGTTGCGTAGAAAATTTGTTTTCCTCCTTTTGTATAAAATAATAAAATAGGTAAATTTTGATTTTAAAAAAAAAGATATTTTCGATGGGGCCCCGGCGGAACACCGCCTGGCGGAGAATGTGAAAGTGGACCCCGTCGTTGATTTGTTTATCTAAAAGGAGAGAGAACGAGGGTTCCGAACCAAAGTGGAATTAGAGGCCCCTAGCTCTTTCCAATTTGCTCACCTTTTTGAACGCTTCAATCCTTTTCCTTTTTTTCATTTTTTTAAGGGTGTGGCTTGAACGCTTCAATTTTCAATCTCAATTTTCCTTGGACCAGGCATTCTTTTTGGGCTCACAATTCTTCACAAACATGCCCTGAGGAAATATATATTTATATTGACAATACTATTGAGATTATAAGCAAAAAAGGACAACGTTGTTGAAGTCAAAATATATAAATTTTATTTTTCCCAAATTAAGCTTATAATAAAATTAAGAGAAAAAGCTTCTATATAACTATGACACAGGCTAATATGGTATCATGTGCCAATAAAGATCAAATAAAATAAGATTATCAGTGCTTTTTGACATCACAATTTCTATTTGCTTGATTTTTATTGGCTCGTAACATGTTATGGCTCTGTTACACTTACTATGAAAGACCTACTCTAAAATTAGGCCCAAAAGTTAAGTGTAAAGGACTTGTTTTGGAAGTTTGAGGGTTTACATAACGAAATTAAAAAAAGAAAATTAATTGTTTTGAGGATCAATCAGCTGAAAAAATTCAAGAACTTAAGGGTCAACAAAAGAAATCTATTTTTTATTTATTTTCTAAAAAAGGGAACAGAGATAATGTTTTCTTACCAAATGACGCAATACCACGAGGTAGCACTCAGTACCGGTACAAGGCGTGAAGACAGAAGCACACGAAAACAAAGTTCCAAAAAATCATGATGGGTAGTTTGAAGTAATCGAAGATAATTTTTTTATAATTTCTTGAAATTGCCTCTGTAGGAAGTCGGTAATGATCATATTAAAATAAAATCATTACTCCGTAATAAATACGCATTCTTCTATGCTAGGGTTCACGCGGTTTGAACTTTGGGGACTACGACCTCTTGATCCAAGGCCAAATTTAATTTAAAAAAAAAAAAAAACACAAATCTTGTGTACTCTACTACTCTTAATGTAGATTGTTTAACTGCATGCAGTAACTTCATCAGGCCCCTATATGTGGCCACTGGACTGTGACTCGGCCCATGCTCCACATGCTAAGGCCAATGGACAAAAAACCATAGAAGCTAAGGTGATAGGATGGTCGTCAGACATATAATAACATGTTATTAAAAGTTATATGAATACTTGTATTGAGAGTCGTATTTTGCATATTGGTGGATTATAAAATGTATGAGACTAATGCATGAAATATAACCTAGTCTGACTAAACTTAGTCACAACCTTATGACAAAAAATATTCACAATAAGTTTTGGGTATGGTGATTGATGAATTTAGACATTAAATTGGCCCGTAAAATTTCACAAAAATAGTTGTGAACTAAAAATAGAAACCAGGATGCTAAACAGAGCAACTGTTGTCAATATAGAGAAGCAAAGGAGAGGCAAATTGCGAGAAAGTCAGCAGACCAACATGATGCCATCCAGTGATCCAGCAAGATGAGATGGCAAGAAGGGTCACATGATGGCACATGACAAGAATGAGCTGAAGTTTCGCCGATAAGAGAGTGAGAAAGGCAACATGATGGCATCTGACGGGAACGAGCCGAAGTTGTTTCCATCATACCCAACAAAATGTACATAATAGTAATCACTCGACCTCTTGATTAAGCATCCATCAAAATATCTTAAGGCATCATTATCTCAAGACTTAGAGATCCTATTTTTTACTTATTTATTTATTTTTTGCCATTACATGCTTGAATTATATCGCTGAGCTATCACCACTTTGACTTTGGATCAAGTACATGGAAAGCATGCTCCAATCATAGTGGAGGAAAATACCTTTCTTTTAAGTAATATATCATTATCTACCCACTAGGCCCACTTTGTGACCTGACTCGCGCACTTTCCTTTGATTGTGGCGTTCTCTCTGTGTCCTTCATGGGAGTGGTTGGATGGAGTGGTAGCTAAAATGTAATTACCCATTCAATTCCTTCTCCAAATATAATTATTGCCTTTTGATGTTACTTTTTTTTTTTCGAACATTTGTTTTGTAAAATCTTGTTTTCACTGCCACAATTACATGTTAAAAATACCAAATGAAATATCAAAAGACATTTTGAAAAATACGGAATTCCTTTGTGATTAAAATCCAGAAGTGCAGATACCCCCCCACCACCCCCCAAACAGCATATGCTTGTCAATCTTCAGAATTTTTGTAATCAAGGAAGTGGATTTAGGAAATAAAGCAAACATATATCTATATGAACATGCACTGAGACATTTTCTTGAGAACAGATGCACATGCAGACAGCTTCTGATGGAGCAAATAGAGGAAAAACTAAGCAGCTAGCCCTTGCCACTGTGACCTTAAAATGTCACTAGCTAGCTCAGTGTAGCTTTATTGAATATACCCACTACCCCCACAAACCAAAAAAGAAGAAGCTAGCAAAAAGTAGAGAAATGCAGTCATTACCAAAAGATTTTGAAGTTTAAAATGAGATTCTGTTGTAGGCGACCGACTTGCTGAAGAGACGGCGAATGTAAACAACTTGAGGTCCACTTGCAACAGCCAAAGATAAGTATTCTGTAAGTGTGTAGAAGATGACACGTTTTCGGGTACTCTCATTTGCTGCAGTTGGAACAAGCAATACTTGAGAAAACGTGATTAGGCATCATCTAGTAGATCTCTACTTTCTACTAGTACTAATTAACATCTAGGCTCTTTTTATAAGCTCTTTCTATTATTCTAAGTGCAGCAAATTATTGGTATCTTTTTCTCAATGCAAGTTCAGCTACCAAACCTAAAAGGAAATTTTAAATTTGCATAAAATGAGCCGAATAAGGCTGGTATGTTTTCAAGTGGCTTCCCAAAAAAGTGAAAAAAACTGAACTCAACAAAGCCTAAAATACATTGGGTTTGGCATGGACAGCATAGTCTTTGTGTAAAATTGCTACCAACAAAGCATACATCAGCTTCTGTTGCAATTAAGCTTATGGCTGATGGGGTTTCCCAACACAAATTCTCGAATCTACATTTCCCTTGACACCAAACAGAGACTTAGAAGAAGTTTTTCTAATCGAAGCGGAATTCTGCAGGTGAAACATGGGACTCTGGTCAAATGTGATGTAAATGTTGACGAAACAGAAGGAAGGAATGGAATCAAACTGATGCAGCAAAACTCTGCTTGGATCACATAACAACTCTAATCCCAACCTGTTACATGACTTTCAATTCCATAAATACTTGCCTCTGAGAGTCTGTGAGAGAGAGAGAGAGAGAGAGAGAGCACTTACTGTAACGATGTCGTGCATCTCGCGCTTTCAAATATTTTTGCTCTGCTGTAACAGACTCCAGTGCCTCTTTGAGCTCAGCAATCTTGACATTTATAGGGTCCAAATGCTCTGTACAAAAAAAAAAAAATTAATAGTACCAAACAAGCAGATTCTTCTGTATGCACTTGGGTTTTTGTTTCCTTGCCATGTTTGGCTTGTATTTGTTCTCTTTCTTTTATATACTTACTCACTTACCCAAAAAAAAAAAAAAAAGCAGATAATTATTTTTTATTCTTAAAATTTTTTGATTAGACTAACAAGCAGATAATCAAGGCCACCAAAACACAGAATATAAAGAACTAACCATTTTTAGCTAGGTCATGCTCACTTGGGATATGGCCAACATGTATATAGAAAGATACAGCCTCTGGACTTGATGAAGGATTATGGAAACAAAATTTGTATACTCCACTTCGTGGGGCTTTGAACTCAAACTTGTCCCCAGTTGCTCCCTTCAGAGAATGCACCGTCTGACCTCCTGGAGATGTTACCTGCATGAAAACCCAGAAGCATGACAGATTCAATGCCACCCTCATTGTAAATCGATATGCACAATTGATCTAGCACATGTTCCGCCATCCACATTCTCTTGGTGGATGGGTCACTGGATGGGTCAATTAGCATTATTATTCTTATAAGATTTAAGCCATGTTGGTAGCATAACAATTATATACTTAGACCCATCAGATACTAGGCCCCACTAAATGTGTGGTGACATTCAAATATCAAAATATTTTTGATCATTTGATTAAAATTGTTGTTCGTCCTAGTGTCTAGTAGCACTTTCAAGACATGAAAATTTAGATAAAAAACATGCACCTGCCCTTCCAATAAAAAAAATAACAATTTCAATCCTAAATCAATGACCATATTTCCATACCTCTGTTTGGATTTTGGAAAGTTTGAGGGACCAGAAAACAAAATACTTGAAATTGGGCTCTAAGTGGTTTCATTTCTTAAGCAATTTTGTCATTTTCCTTTTCTTTACTTTAAACTTTTCGAAATCCAAACTGATCCCAAAATCTCTATCTCAGAGCTTGTGAGTAAGAAATAAAATACAGAAAATGGTGAACATGGAAGGAGCTTACAGTGAAATCGATTCCGGGATGGTGGGAGCTCCAGAACAAGTCGTGATCGGTGACCACAAAGTTTCCAGAAATGTTGTCGCCCTCGTGGAGGACGGATTCGGATACGCATTCCGTGTCGTCAAGGGTAATCGAAAGAGCAGTTATATGGCCAATAGAACTCAAAAGAAACAAGAGGAGTAGTAGGCAGATCTCTGCAGATCCAAATCTCTTTGCCATCTCCATCTGATTTTGCGTTGAATTTCAACACACCATCTTACTTGAATTTTTGAGAGGGAGAGAGACAGAATCTTAGCAACAGGGAAATAATGGAGGCTGAAAGTTCGGTTTTTCCGTTGCATGGTTCGGTAGCATCCTCCACGATTGGGATATTTCCGGCATTTAATGGAAAGAACAAGTTATAGTAGTAATTATGATTCCTGCTACTGTGTTATACTTTCAATGGGCTTGTGACATAGAAGGCCAAGTTGGATGCATTAGGCTCCGGGAACGGCTATTGCAACCCCCTAAAACACTAAGTTGACCCCCTTTATTTTTTAATTAAAAAAATTATGGGGCAAAATTACCAAAAAAGGCTTGAGTACCTCACCCACCCCATTCCACCCCACCCCACCGGCGACGTCAGACTCCGGCACCCCCACCCACCCCACCCCACCGGCGACGGTGAGACTCCGGCACCCCACCCCACCCCACTGGCGACCCTCTTCTTCCTTCCTCCTCTTCCCTCCTCTCTTCTTCCTTCTCCTCTCCCGCACTGGCAGCCCTCACTCCCCTCCCTCCCGTCGAAACCCTCTTTTTTTTTTTTTTTTTTCTTCTCCTCTTCCCTCCCGTCGGCAGCCTCTGTTTTTTTCTTTCCTTTTCTTTCTCTTCCCTCCCGTCGCCGGAAAAAAACAAGATGGGGAAGAACCTCCTCGCCGGAAAAAATGGAGGTTTTGAAATCTTTTTTTTTTTTTTCTTCTTTCCTTTTCTTTTCCTTTTCTTCTCCTCTTCCCTCCCGTCGGCAGCCTTTTTTTTTCTTTCCTTTTCTTTCTCTTCCCTCCCGTCGCCGGAAAAAAGAAGAAGGGGAAGAACCTCCTCGCCGGAAAAAATGGAGGTTTTGAAAGAAAAACCCTCCCTTGCACAAATCTGAACCGCAGAGGAAAAAAAACAAAAAAAAAGAAAGAAGGAGAGGGAAGAGTCGCCCTTCATCGCCGGTTGCTGTCGCCGTCGCCCTTCCTCGCCGGTCGCCTTCGCCGTCGCTTCTTCTTTCTTCTCGCCGATCGACTGCCATGAGGTGCACGGGGTGGGTGAGAGGGGTGGGTGAGATGAGGGGTATTGGGGTCTTTGAGAGGGGTGGGTATGGAAATTTTGGGGGTGGGGTTATAAGGTGGGGGCAACTGTGAGGATTGTGGGGTTGCATTAGCCGTTCCATTAGGCTCCTATCGGGCTATCGGGCCAGTTGCTCTGTTTGACAATTGGGCCGCATCAGTTATTTTCGCGATTACTAGTAGACGCAGAGGCTGGTCCCTCTTCTTGGCTATGGGAATTAGTTTCACCCAAGCCTTGACAAATGTTGGCATAAGGTATCACCTGCGGGGATGGAGCGACAGAAGTTTTGAGAATTCAAGAGAAGGTCACGGCGAGACGAGCCGTTTAGTAGCTGATATCACAAACATGAGTAAAAAATGGACCATGATCTTTTGTATCTTAAGGTGTAGGTTTTAGAAAAGGACACTACTTGCCTCTATCCCAAGGTGGAGGAGTTCCTCTGCACCTCCATTCATTTTCTGTCACGTGTCATAAATATTTTAGAAAAATATCACAAACAAATAAATAAGCTAATATAAATACATGGACACACATTCATGTTAACATAAAAATATAATACTCAAATATAGATTTATAAAAATGTGTTCACAATTATATAAACATGGGAATATATACACATAATTAATTTTTAATTTTTATTTGGATAAGTGATGAAATATGAGTGGGAGGAGGAGGAGGGAAGGAGCTCCTCCACCTAGCAAGTATTTTCCTTCAGGAAATCAGAAACCACAAGCCTACTAGGTGGACCAGTGGGCTTTATTAAGATCCAGCCAGCAACGAAGTCCTCAGAGCCCTGGCCTCTCTCAACTGGCCAATAAAATCTTGCCATGTGTCCCCTCCACGGTGTTCACATTTTAAGTTTCTTTCAATATGAAAGCGCTATTAATACTACCGCTTTAAGTACCCATAGAACGAGGAATTACAGATTAGTCGGCTTCGGGCAAATAATTACGGTTCATATATATGACTACTAACTTAAATAATAATGACTACAAATCCTAACTATTTGCCCGACCGGGACCAATCTGTAATTCCCCAAGGAGAAGCCCCTAAAACAGAAACCCAGCTTTTAAAACCCCTTCAGTGTACCTTGTTTGGAGCGACGGAAAGAAAGAAAATGGATGAATCCCTTCAAATTCACAGATTCGATTTTCTTCCCTCGGCCGTAGACTTCGCGTCTCAGATTGAATCCAGAAACGTTCCCGCTGTAATGATTTCATATACACCACATCGTTTTTTGTTTTTCGTTTTTTCTTTCGTATCGCCAAACAACACTTAAATAGATTATCTACTTTCTCGAAAAGGCGTTTAACGGATGCATCAAGGATTGGAAAGCTTTCTCCAACTGGAAACCCTCTAACGGCGGCCTCGACTATTTGCAGGTTTCTCTTCACCTCTATTTCCATCTCTTCAAAAAAATTGTATTGGACTCGGTTGAGCGGAGGTGTTTTTTTTTTTCTCAAATGATGAAATTTTAAGATTTTAAATTTTAATTCTGTATATTTTCTCGGCAACCAAACGGAGCATTTAATCTATTGAGAAATTGCAAGGACTATTAGGCAGGATAGTAAAATTGAACTATTGGGAACCAAACGGAGCATTTAAGCTAATTGTTATTACGCCGGATAGTGAAATTGAAGTATTGGATTTGGCCTCTAATTGAAGGCTGGGCTTCCATGTCTATCCCTTCAACCCTGCCTCAACGAATAAGCTTCACAAATCTCTTTCACCGTTGCTTTTTCAATTGTTTATTGTTCCACACACACACACACACACACACAGAGGTATACTGATATATATATATATAAATGGAAGTATTTACGTGCTTTGAAATGCGTGAATGGGAATATAGGAACGAGTGGGTTCATCGATTGTGGAGGCTATGCTATCAAGATCTGCGCCAGTCTTTTACGGCGATCTTAGAAGCCATGAGAGGGTAATTCCCTGCTATTTTTGTACACGTTACAAAAACTCTTGGATGACATTGGACTCATTTACTTAATTCCCTTTCTTTTTTTCTGTAGGTCCCATTACCATTTTCTGCCTTTATTGGTTTTTGCAAGCAAAATTTCCAAAGCACAGATGAGGGTCATGGTGTTTGTTTCAAATCAGAAAGGGAAGGGGTCACAGGGTCTGATGCAGAGCAAGGTGGTTTGCTTCATGGAGATGCTCCTCAACAAATTTATCTTGCACAGGTTGCAATTTGGAGAGCTTTGCTTTTGTTCTTTTAAATATTTGTGTAGAATTCTCTCTTTTTTTATGTTGTTATCGGTTGCGTCATTTTCATCATGTACGCTATCTAGCTTATTGATTTGTTTGAGGTGTAATGTGGGGTGAAGTTTGATTCATTGTAATTCAGATACCGATTATGAACATTGAGAATGAAGGCAGGGTTCAGTTGGAAACTCTGAGAGAAGAAATTCAAATGGTTTGTACAGTATATTCCAGCATCTGTGCCAAAATAATTCTTTGTTTATTGCTTAGAGTTTTAATTTCTGATTGCCTTTGGTTATTTTGTCCAGCCTGCATTTTTGGAGACAAAAGAGCTAGCTTCTATTAATTTGTGGATGAACAATGCTCGAGCTCGATCAAGTACACACTATGATCCGTACCATAACCTTCTATGCATAGTTTCTGGCTGCAAACAAGGTATATATATATTTTTTTTAAAAAATTTAATGGATGAAATAAAGACGGTGTGGACATATATCCAGATTCTAGATGAAACCAACACCTAGAAAATAACAGATGTCCACACCTTCTGTAGTCATACATTAAATTTCTTCTTCACATATATCCAGATTCTAGATGAAAGAATAAAATGATTGGAAAGAAGAAAATAAAAATGACTTCTTCTTTTCATCGATCACATTCCACAAAGTTCCCCATGAAAAATAGAGGATTCTTGATTGCCACCTTTCTCTCCTCTTTAGAACTTCACAAGTGAGAGGAATTTGGGAAATAAAGCCCATCTTATTGTCCTAGGTGTACCTAGTTAAATACTGAGCCTTTGGAGTGCTTGAGGCTCTCTCAGAGTTTAAACTTTAAAGTCCTTTATTGTGAAAAATAAAGATGTGGTTCAGGAGATTTCCCAGCTAAGAAGGTGTGGACATCTGTTATTCGTGCTAAGTTGCTTCTCCCTTCTCACACTTGGTTGAAAGCTCTGGAGAGATAATGATGACTGATCATTACATCTCTAGGGATTGAACTGTCTTCAATTGTACTTTGTCCATCTTAGTTCTCTATGTTGGGTTATGCTGAGGTAAATCCATGGATGGAGGAACTCTTCAGCTTCTAGAAGGTGAGAAGTGTGGAATTTATAATTGAGCTATTAAAAGAGGTGTCAGCATTTGCTATGTTGTGATCCATTTGGAGGGACAATTTTGAGTGGTAAGGAATCTTTGTAGGGTCGGTGGTGTTCTGGATTTTTAGTTTTTTCTTTCCATAATGTTCCATGTTAAGTGTTTGGAGCATTTCATATACGTATAAATACTTTACTTACATAGAACTTGGAAATTTGACCTATATTATCTTTGAATATCTCAGAGTTTTCTCTTGTGTGGACTTTGTGTATATATATAGATTTTTTTATTTAAATTGCTTCATTAATCATTATTGAAAAGGAAAAAAGGAAGAATCAAGAAATAATTTTGTGCTTTTATGGCTACTGGTTCTGAATGATCCCATCTTATATATTTTTATTTCAGCTTTCAAGTCTATATAATGTGTTTTTGTGCTATTTATTATCTGTACTAATCATATTTTTGTCAAACTTCTGTGCCTCCCAGTTGTTTTATGGCCCCCTTCTGCAAGTCCCATGTTATATCCAATGCCTATATATGGAGAGGCCTCAAACCATAGGTATGCTACTTAGTTTATCAGTTTTAGGAGGAAAATTCTTGGTCTATTGTCTGCTCCTTATGAAGAGGAAATAAAAATCTTCTAATATCTGGATTAGATCCTAGTATGATTTTCAGATTTCTATTATTTTAGTATTCAATCTCTTAATTTCTTGTTAATTCTTCTGGCAGTTCTGTTGCTCTAGAAAACCCTGATTTTTCAATTCATCCAAGAGCAGAACACTTAATGGAGTACTCTCAGAAGGTTGTCCTTCATGCAGGTGATGCACTTTTCATTCCTGAAGGCTGGTAAGGTTGCTTATGTTTTCATGGGTATATTGCCTCTTTCAATAGCCTCCTGTGAAGTATCTGAATCTATTAATGACTTCCCTGAGGATTCTGACATAGCAGTTACCTTGCTTCAAGTTTTGTAGTGACTGACACTCATGGACTCACCTATTTTAATTCTCACCAACCCCACCGTTCATGAGTTAATAAGATATATAATATGTACTTTTTTCTATTTTATTTATTAATACTCATGAGCTGATCGGTGGATCGAGTTCGAAATCCTTCCCAATTCTTGGTTTTCACCCTTGCAACATAATAATTTATTGCATCTTGCACATACTGATCGGTGGGTTGTGTGTTGAATCCTTCCCAATCCGCAGTTCTACTCTTACGACATGTGAATTTGATTTTAAGAGCACACACTGGAAGTGCTTCTGCTTATTCTTGCTGTTGGGAAGTCCCGCATCCCACATCGATTAAATATCAAATTTAACATGTCTTCATATACCTTTTTGGGTCTTCCAACTATAAGCTTAGGCTTTTAGGTTGGAAACTTAACATAGTATCAGAGCATTTCGTTCTTGGGCCGTTTCGTTCGTGAGCCTGTCTTTATTTTCCACATGACAGGCTTGTTTCTATCTTATTAGGCCTGCACGTGAAGGGGAGTGTTGGAAATACACCACATCGCACATCGATTAAATATCGAGTTAAAGTGTTAAACATGTCTTCATATATGTGTTTGGGCCTTCCACTTATAAGCTTACGCTTTTAGGTCGGAAACTTAACACCTACCAAGTTTTTAGGTTGGAAACTTAACACCTACCAAGGAACTTTAAGAAATGAATCTTCTGGGCATTGGGACTTCAAAACTTCAACCAACATATAGTTATCCTCTTTACTAGCTGTCAAGATATAATTATTTTTCAGCTTATTTCTCAGTTATGTAATGTTGATTCTTAGCATACTTGGACATGTGATGCATGAACAATGGAGCCAAATCCTCCACCAGTAAAAGGATAGTTTAATAGAATATATTCATTAATAGGCCTGAGCTATGGTCCACTCTTGAGCAGCATTTAAGTCATTTAATGATGGAAGATTTATAATGTACTTAAAGGTATAAGGTTAAATAAATAAATATTTTCTTGATGACATTGAGAGGGGAAGGTTGGTATTGCCTCAATGGAGGTGAGTGTTATTTCAGAAACCTCCAGGAATGTTAGTGTAGTTTCCCTTTTGTATTTGTATCAATAACCAGTAAGTGATACTGCGTTACATGTGAATAAGCCAATAAGGTTTCTAGAATCATGGAAAGACAATATTAAGTCCAAGAAGTGGTTGCTTCATTTCTTAAAGCAGAGTCAACTTTTGTGGACTGTATTACGATTTAATATGTTCTAGTGCTAGTTTGTGGTGGATCAGAACAGAGGGAGGAAGATAATGGAGAGTCTCCAGCAGCCCCTCCTGAGTCTTCTGTGGTTTGGTAATACATATTCTTCATGAGGTTGAAAGTTTATTAATACTTCATGTTTTCTACATTTTGCTTCTTTTGCCACCTATGCAGAATCGCAGATATATAGGTTGGTTTTGGATCACCATGCTTACATTATCTATCAAGCATTCAAGCTTAACCTTTAACCTTGTCTACACCGGGTTTACATTTGGCAAATTGGAGAATTCATTCCATACTTTGTAGGTCTAGTCTGTGTAGACCAGATGACTCAAGGGAGAGTTTTAGGAAAAATTGTGAAATTATATCATGTGCTTGCTTGGAGTAAAGGTAAATTAGTAACTTAAGTGATTAGTACAACAATCTTCACTTTCCTTCAACGCAAATGTGTTTAATGTTCTCACTGGCTGGCACTGATTGGAACCTTATTAGCGTAGTTGATTAGTTATTTCGTTCATGTTTTATGTATTTAAAATAAATCATAAGCATATACTCCTAATGGTAATCTTTGTGCATCATGAGCTTTAACTTGCTCCTTATATATCATCAGTCATAGTGAATTTTTGTTAGGATTATCTCTGTTTTTGATTGCTACAGGTTCCACCAAGTGGATAGTGATGATTTAACAATTGCTGTTAACTTTTGGTGGCGGTCCAATGTGATGTCTAGCATGTCAGAACACATGGATGCATATTATTTGCGCAGAATTTTAAGAAGGTACTTGCAGTTCATTTTGTTGCAAAAGAATTTTGTTCAAGCTTTACTTGCAATTTTTCTAACTTGGGTTCTGTTTCTATTGCATGTTTTGTTTACTTATCAAAATCACTTTTGAATCAAAGATTGACAGACAAAGAAATGGTATGTACCTTTCCACTTACATCATTTCCTGCAGATAATCTTGGCAATGCTTGATCTTATTTTGTTTTATTTTTTCTTTTGATGCCTGAACCAAGATTCTAATAGTCTTGGGTTTTTGTGCAAAAACTTTAGCTTTCATGAAGTATTTATCTGTTCATGATTTCCATCCATAGGTTAGGGTATCTATTTGAGTTACGAAATTGTTCGTCAATCTCACTTCCATAGCAAATAATTTTGGCATTGTTTTCACTCTCGAGTGTTTGATAGCCACGGGAAGTACAGTCCCTTGAAAATATTGGTTGAGAAATCCCTATAGCTGTATCTTCTGCAAAATTAGGAGGTAACTACTAGAAGATACAATAGTGAGCATGGTTTCATATATTTGCAAATACTTTGTCACAAATTATCACGTGGTTCCATACATTTGTAAATTTTGTCAAAACCTCCTGAAATTTTCTGATTTTTTATCACAATTTATCATGGAATTTTATCTTGTTGCCTTTGCGGACTAAATCTCTCAAAATTGGACTAAACTCATTACAAATGTTTAATGGCTGAACTACAATTTAGTGATGAATTTTTCTTCAAATTTAGTATTAGGTGTTAGCCTTTATTTACTGTGTGGAGGAAGTAAACTTTACTGTACTCTTTATTTCTTATCCCTATCAGAAGTCTAAAATTGAGCATTATGAGGCAAATTTTATTTTTTAACAATAAGGACAGAATGAAGTGCTGCGTAAGACTCCGGTTGGTGTGAGGAATATGAAAAAGCAAACATGGGAGCTGCCTAACAAAGGGGAAGCAGGTTAGTTGTTTTAATTTCACATTATTTTGGCGGAAATTCTTAAAAAGTGTATGCATCTGATGTCCCTGGGAAATTAATTATATATCAAGTACTTGATCTTATGTTCATTTTAGTATACCAAAGGAAAAAAGAGGATACCTGTTGCTTATGTTAAATTCTTTGTTCTAGGGATAATATTCTGGTAAATTAACTAATGATGATTTCTTCACCAGAGGATCATGATCGTGATTTGGATCAGAAGTGTGGGAGAGGGAATTTAAAAGGGAATAAATTAAACCAGAGTTTTACGTTCCATGAACTGGAACCCCTTGCACTTCAGGCTCTTCATGAACTTGTTTCTTTAGTCCATGATCGTGTTAATGTTGTCAATCAAAGTAAACCACTGCAGTCCACTTCAAGAAATGATTCCACAGTTAGTGTGAAAGGACCATACCAGAAAATTGTGGCAGCTAACTTATTTCACTTGGAAGATGATCCGGTTGCTAAAATTTTATGGATTCTTGAACCACTTACTCTTCAAAATGTCTTTCTTGCCATGGTGGTGAGTTTTTACTCTCTTTTGAAGCTTTACACTTTTAATCGGTGGCTAAAATTTTTGTTAACTTAGGTTGTATTTTGTTTTACTTCATGTTATGGTCCTGCATCATTCAGTTCGATCATATTGTGACATGGAAAATGACTTTCTGTTGAATAATGAAATCTATAATTAAATCTAAATGAAACCTCCTATTTTTATTGTTGCTCATTCAATATTTAGAGGAGAATTTCATAAATCAAGGAATCTAATATCTGGTCTGATCAGTATACAGTGTGTCAAACAAAGTACAAATTGAAGTGGTAACTGGTAAACAGGTGATCAACTGATCATCGTTGGAGCTGAGGAATTTGGGCATTAGGAGGAATTCATTTCCATGTGTCCTGAATGGAGATCTTTTTTCCTATTGTTATCTCCTTTTTTGGAGCTGACATGGATGTGCCCCTCCCTATGAATAGAAATAGTTGTCGTCCTTGAATTGAGCAGGGACCATATTATCCTGTTTTGTCTTTCCACTGTTAGTAGATGCCCCATTTATCCCCCCACCCTAAAAAAAAAGAAAAAAAAAGAAAAAGAAAAAAAAAAGTAGTCCCATCTCTCATCAATTGAATGCTTGCTTGTGTGGACATTCAAGGAAATATTTGTTGGAGAAAGATTCTTTGAAGGAATTTGACCACTTTCTTTGTTGCATTTTCTTTTCTTTCCTTGTTTTGTTCTTGGTTGTCCTGTTTTGGCCTCTGACCTCTTTGTTGGTTAAAGTCTCATGGTCTCCAATTATCAAGAGTAGGTGCTAGTGGTGCTCCAGTCGCTCATCATTTTTCATCAATGAAGTCCTTGTATGTTCATCCGTTCAATGGGTTCTGTTTGTGGATAAAACTGATGTTTAAAGAATGAGATCAATTAACTTCTTTTCTTTAAGTGTGTCACATTATATCTCTCTTTTCAGCAAAACTTCCCCAGAACTTTGGAGGCTCTGATACTGCACTTGCTTTCACCAGTTGGGGCAGAAGTCCTCACGCGGAAGTTTGATGAGATGGATCAACAAATTGCTGAAGAAGATCGGTACTTGTTTACAGAATAGTTGTTTGAGTCTGCCAAAATAAAAAATGTGGATCTAATATTTGTCTTTGTTCTATTCATCAATCATGGTATCAGGAACGAATTCTACCGGGATTTTTATGGTGTGTTTGATGACCAATCTGCTGCAATGGATGCCATTTTGAACGGGAAAGAGTCATTTGCGCTCCAGGTATTGCTGTAATCATGTTGTACAATGTCTGTCGGGATCCAAGGCTTGGCATATTTTCATATTATCTAGATACTGAGTACATTTATGAGTTGGAATTTTTTTTTTTTTTTTTTGGGGTGGGGGGTATATTTCTTTCTATAAGTACATATATTACCTGTATATGCTAGATCCACTGGAAAAAGCCTTTTTAATTTAGGTCCTAAGGAGTGTGAAAATAAAATACTTTCTGCCTCATCCTTCAAATCAGAATTGTGAATCATATCTTTAATTTGAGTATTGTATCTAAAAAGGAAAACCTAGTGTGACAGTTTGTCATTGTTGTTCGCAATGGTGGGCCTGCTTGCAAAACCAATGAAGTACATGGTCTTCTTTGTTGGTTATATCCTTTCATAGCTTTTTGCAACCTTGATTAGTCTATCATTATAAAAACACTGAATTGACTCCGGTGCTAACTGCAATTTTTAATGGTCATTCTATTTCTTGTTATGCATGATAACAATCAGTAGGGTTAGTATACTTTCATTTGATGACGTCGTGATTTTGACAATCTTATTGATTTCACACTACTGCACCCCTGCATATGAAAATTATTTTTTTTTCTCTCAAGTTGTGTGCCCCAAGAAATGGCAAAGCTGTTTTGCAATTAGAATTTGGTAGCAAAATTCACATAGATAAGCCTGTGCGAAGAACAGCAGAAGGTTAAAATGTTCTTGGTTTTACTGGCCATCAGAATACAGGCCCCTAACTTCGTTGAGATTTTCATTAAATTGTTCAAGATGTTACTGATTCACACTTTGAAGAGTTGGGCTGGGAACATGAGCTTAATCCCATGTCTGTTATGAACTTCATGAGTTACATAAAGGTCATTAACAGGACATTTTGGGCATGTAATTAATGCAGAATACCTTTTTTTTTTCTTTTCTGAAGTTTACGTTGTAGGATCGAAACCTTGTTATGTTAAATATATATAGTCAAGTGATGGTCATGCATAATCTCAACACTGTAGACTTGGTAGACTTTGTTGGATCTCAATTTTTGCTCTCATAATCTACAGTTTTACTGTCCATCATTGATCTACTTGCATCTACATCCATGTTTCCAATTCCATCAGAGAATAGGCTGATGGAATATGATATATGCCAGCTTGCTGATGATTGTATACGTAATTCTTGAAAGTTTTAAAATACAAGAGAAATGAACCTCATCATCAAGAGAAACAAGGTTTTGTGGAATTATGCCGCATTATTTTATGGATTTTGAGATACAGTTTTGTTTCCATTCTTCTCTGTTGCAGATATTCAAGAATGTATTGGATCAATGCTTGGGAGTCAATTTGTGATGGGACCAAAACCAGCGGTTGGATGGGACTCTACTACTGACAAAATTCTCTAAAGAAATTGGTCCCGCCAGTAATGTTGAGACAACAAATTGATGCATACTCACTGCAGAAGCTTTTGTCTCGGTTGGTACTTTAACATGTGAGTCATCCGCTGTACTATAGAATCCGAATCATTACCAACTTTAAACGGTCCTGTATTTCTCAGCTCTGTAGATGCCATCTGAACCATGTTATGTAACTTGCTGTAATTTAGTTAGATTGTTTGAAGTTCTGTAAAATTTTAAAATTCGTGGGTTTTTGTTCCCTTAGAATTTCATGGTGTGAAACTTACTAGTTCAATAATGTCCATCAAAATTAGGACTTCGGACGTCATCTCAGCATTTGTATATTTAGAGAAGAGGTTCCTCTTTTTCATCGCGTCGATGACAATTTATTTTTTCTTTTTGAACACTTTTATGTGTAATGTAAAACTAAAGTCGGAGAGGTAAAATGGTTTGTATGTTTAGGGCCTGTTTGGGTGTCCAATTTGAAATTAAACAATTCAACAAATTTTACATATTATTGAAGGCTCAAATCTATTACCATGAATTAGAATATTTAAAAAGTTAGAATCATCACTATAGTTTGTTATAGGATATATTCTTAGAAATTCATGAATGCCATTATTTTTAATGTCCACTCTTATTTGCGATCATGATCATCGTTTTCTTAAATTTGTTAATTCAGTATGATGGATTTGTGGTTTCGATACTATATAAAATTTTTTGAATTGTTTAATTTCAAATTAGACTCTCAAACAGGTTCCTAATAAATTGAGATAAGGATAAGGTTATTAAAAGCTAAAACCCGCTCCCACATTCTTGAAATTCAGCTGTCACTATTTTTGGGGGAGAGAGTGTGCAACGTGCTACCCAGCGGCTGGCATATAAGAAAAGAACAATCAGCATAAAATCGTGATAGAAGCTAAAGACAAAACCCAGCAAAAGTGGCAATTGTTTTTAAACCACTACCGACTATACAAAATAACAAGAAGTCTAATTCTGTATGGTGGAACGGTCCTAATATCTGCAATTTGTAGTTGAAAGGAGGGGTGAGAGTGGCTGGAAATAAAGGGGCCCTGTTGAATTAAATTAGGAACCTTTGTCTAATGTATAGAAACTAGGGGAACCTTTTCTGCACAACCATTGGCTTCTTATAAAGTTATTATTCTGGTGGGTCTCTTTTTGGTTATCTTCTCTTATCCTTGCTTTTTCATTTTTTTCTTTCTTTATCAAGATGGAGAATCAACTACTATAATTATTAATCTTTTGTTGGGACAACATGAATTGAACTGAAAAATTATTGTAATTATTATTGTTGAATTTATACTCAAGGGGGATGTGGAAAAGAGGGTGTGTTGTATGGGGATTTGCAGCAGAAGGGGAAAAAGAGAGAAAAGCATAGAAAAGAAAAGAAGGGTTTGGTAATTATTAGTATTGGAAGGAAGAAGGAAAGAGGGAAAAGGAAAGTCTGTTGGGATGAGATTCCCTGATGGAAGATGACATACGCGAGTCCCTTGAGAGACGAAGAAAGAGGAGGGGAATAGAAGAGTTGCTTTTCGTTTGTCTGGTTGTGCAGCAGAGAAAGATAAAAAGAGGCAGTCTTTTTTAGTAGGCAATTGGCATGTATTGTACCTTAACCCTGCAACTTACATATACTTTCTAAAAGCTTGGATATACCACAACACCATATACCCCCCTCTCCTTTCATTAATCCCTAGGTCATCTCTCTCTCTCTCTCTCCCCCTTTCTTTACATGGTGAATATACTTCTCAATTGAACTCTTCTCAACTGAACTAATTCTCTCTCTCTCTCTCTAGATTTACTGAATATACTTCTCAAATTGAACAGGTTTGGGTTGTTTTTTTTCTTCTCCTTTCTTTACATGTACCGAATATACTTCTCAATTGAACTAATTTGGGTTATTCTCTCTCTCTCTCTCTCTCTCTCGCCCACCACACACATGGTGAATCCACTTTCTCAACTGTACTACTTTGGGCATTTGACTAAATTGTTGAGAAACAGAATTATCCATGGAACACTTTTATGCTTAAGAGTGCTAGTTTGAATCATTGTTCTTGTACCCTTTATCATCTTCTCACAGCAACATAAATCCTATAAATCTAAAGCAGGTGAACAACTATCAAACACAGAAAAACAGGTGCAATAACAATGTGAGAAAAATACTCTTAGGGCCACAATTTACCTCAAAAGTCTCAAACACTCTAAAGAGTCCGGTCAGTATTACACCCTCATCACTGTCACATTTGATGGGTTCATTTACCAATCTCCATCTGATCATTGCTAGACTCTGTACAGTCAATACCATAATCAATAGATGGAGATGGGTTTATTTGTTTGGTGCATCATTTAGATCGAGGCCCACCAATTGGACGGTTAAGATTGATCAGCAGGTGGACCATCTTACCCAGTAGGTGAAGCAGAGCACTGAAGGTCTAAAATTGTGGCCTAAGCTGCCAACCAAAGGCTGTGACATGGCCTGGGACGTGCACGGAAATTGAGAAAGGGAGTCATCAAAGAAAAGAAGACTGGGATTTGTAATTCAAACTTTCAAAGTTCCATTGAGCATCTTTTTCATAGCCGTTGACATTTTTCTCTCTTATTTTCTCATCCTTCTCTCTTTCTTTCTTTCTTTCTTTCCTTTTTTTTTTCCTTTTGGTTTTAGTACCACAATGTCCCGGACCACCACAATGGCCGCACAAACACACATACACCCCTCGACTTAGTTGCCTTTTTACTCACGCTTACAACAGGTTTTACAGCCTCCCTACCCATCTTTAGAAAAGTCTACATTTCTTTTTGAAATTATCCATTTTTTTTCCCTCCTTCTTAGCATCCCCAAAAGAAAGCGATGAGGGAAAAGAAGTTCTTGGAATTTGATTATGATGCGTTCTTCAATTGGAATTTTGATATGATTGGGAAAAGAAAGTTGCTAGAATAATTCCCAACGCAACTAACCTATTATAACCTGTGGTTCCATCTTGTGGACAGTGTTTGGATAAAAACTAGAATAAAATTAACGTGTTATTGACCCATTTAAAAACATTGTAGACCTTTTTCTTCTTCGATCGCGGTAGGGTGATATGCTATAATTGTAAGCCTCACGTATTATACCAAATGATTAATTGACACATAATCGCCATAGTGTGAATTTAAGGCTGCAAATGAGCTGAGCCGCTCATTAAAGGCTCCGAGAAAGCTCGTTAAAGGCTCGCTCGAGTTCGATCATTTAAAAACAACCCAGCTCAGCCCTAATCTTAGCTCTTTAGTAACAGCCAGCTGAGATACCAAAGCTCGCTCGATTAGGCTCCGAACTACGCTCGTTTAAGCTCGATGAAATCTGTTTAGGGCAGCAAACTCATTAGTGGGCTATTATGTCATGTGAAGTATACTTTTGTGGAGGAGCTATCTCTTCATAAGGAGTAGTAATCTTTACTTTTATTTTTGTGGATCGTAGATTACTAGTTTGTAGTGATGTGTATAAGCTAGCCTCTACCTCACAACTTCATACATGCCCTAATTTATTTTTATTTAATTAATTCTAGGTTTACTTGAGAAGTCTTAGCACAGCACCCGTAAACCTGCATGAATTTTCTCTCTTTCTGTTGGTTAATGATTCCATTCATGCTATGCTTGTACCGCTATGACAACAATAATTTTAGTGCATGACGTTGCGTCTTTTTCAACACAGGCACGATGAAATGCTTTCGTCTAGAAGAAAAGGCTAGAAAGAAGAGCTCACGCCTCCCATAAAGAAGGCTCCTTCTACATGGCATCTCATCAGAATTTTAGCATTGTTCTTTATCTCGTGCTTAAAAAATGCAGCAGGATTTGATAGACAACTCCAAATAATTATTGAAATGGGGAATTGTGAAATGATCTGAATTTATTAGGGAAGGATTGGTTAATATCTGATGTAAGACCGTCTCTTACATCTATTTGTAGAAATTATATTTCGCTAATCTTAGATTAAATACTTCACTCATACACATTATACGTACTGAATTTTGGATTAATTGGATGTTTATAAAAAGAAAATTATAATTTTATTCATAAAAATAAATATAATTTTATAGATCAAATGTTTTCTGATATCGAATTAATTTGAAATTCAGTATACGTGACATGTATGAAGAGAATATTTAATCTAACGATAAAATTGACGAAATTTTATTTATATAAAGAGATGTTGACGGGTATAAGAATGAAACATACTTTCCAGTTCAAATTAATAAAAAAGCATCAATGACATCTATTTTCTAATATTAAGAGAGATTAGGGTGCATGATTTCCTATCATCCAACAAAAAAACAAACAAAATTTTGTAAGGTGCCAAAAGATTAGGTTTGTAGAGCCTTGTCCTAAAGTCTTTGGACTCAAAACTTATCCATTCAATTAACATTTATCAAATAAGACAATAATCTTTAAAAAATAAATAAATATATCAAATTGTACCATAATGCTCAAAATCGAAGGCACCTCACATTGGAGAGACGACTATAAATGACAAAATCCATTGGGGTTTCAAAAAATCATATTGGTTGTCACTGTCGAATAGGTGGGGTTAAAGGGCACATTTGTCAATCCCAAAGAATACAAGGTATGGCCCTCTACCGACATGCTTACCTCATTATGTTCTTGCTCATCTTTCCTATCTACTCTTCTCCAGAGTATTACCTTCATTTTTTAAACCAAAAAAAAAAAAAAAAAAAAAAATGAAAAAGGAAAAAGAAAATTCAAATTTTCATATACTTGTAAATGGAGGGTATAATCGTAATTCTAAGCCAGCAGAATAAGGCAGGAAGGACAGCAGTCGCACTCCCTCACTGGACACCACAACCTCATGCGTACAATGAATACATAAAGACACGTGAATTTTCCTCTATTCACCTAATTGTTCCGTTCTTCGTATTAAAATGACTAAACAACGTTCACGTACTTCTAAATCCAGATTTAGGCATGGGAGAATCCAAAGAATAAAAAATAAAAAATTAAAAATAAAAAATTTAGGCATGGGAAAAATACATGAAGCATGCATCACCATGAACAATCAATTGAGCATGAGTGAATTAACATGTTGAATATTTAAAGATAGGTGATGATAATATGAATTTTTGTGTATATATATATATATATATATATATTTTATGGATATCCCAGGTCATTGGATTTAAATTAATTTTCTCATAATGCACAAATGAGGGATATATTAATTCATTATTTTTATTATTATCTTCATTTTTTTTTTTAATTTTAAATTTGAGTGTTTGGTGTGTGTTTATTAACCGGCCTCATGTTTTTAACACTCTTAAATCAGGTTAAACCCACATGGGAAAAGCTGATAAACATTCATAACGAGGTTCAATTAATATTCACAAACTTTTTCGTTTGATATCCAAAATTTTCCACTTATTGGTTCTAATTTTTAGTTTGAAAAATTGAACTTGTCGGTGGTTATAAATCGATTTTAGCCTTCAACATGGCAAGATTTTAAATAAAAAGATTAAGTTAATTAATAATGTGAATCATATTAAGTTGAATCAACATGCAGATGATGATGACTTAAGACATCTGGAAGAATGGTGTGGGTAGTATGATTCAATATTGCTCCGCTAATTTTATTCAATGGATAACCATAGCCCATAAACTAGGCTCCTTTATCACCTTGTTAGCTTACAGTCTTGCACAAATTTGTTGCAACTTTTTATTAATTTCATCTTCTATTTATTTATTTATTTAATGTAGAATTATAGGACATGTTAAATTTGTTCTAAACAAGAAACAATTTGTGGGCTCTGTGTCGGTCCAATTTTTTTGTGTTTAATCATTCGGATAAATCTATCAAATTAACTAATTAATACTCGAAAAGAAAGGATCGACAAAAAAAAATGGGGGAAAAAAAAAATTACAGAAACATCTCCGTCATCTTCTACACAAAATTTCTTATAATTATAAATAGTGTGCATGTGTAAAATATTGTCGAAAAAAAAAAAAAAGAAAGAAGAAAAATATATATGCATTCCACATTTTTTCTGCAACAAGAAAAATACAAGAATGCCACTATCCTCGACTAACTCTATGCTTCATTAAAGAAGAAAAAAAAGAGGGAAAATAACCAAATGGGAACTTGTTTTCTACATAAAAGTTCTCACGAACCAAAAAAGGACTACCATATGAAATTAAAAAGCAAAAAAGAAGAAGAAAGAAGTAGAAATAAAAGATGAATTGTAGCAAACCCCCTAACAAAAACTACTAAGCATTTAAAAGGGACCAAAAAGAAAAAGAAAAATATGAAATGGTGTAACGAAAGCCATACAAAATAAGGATGACATTATGGTTCAAATCTCTATTTTTCTCCCAGAGGTGGCAGGCGGTATCTATGTCATTCTCTATAATGCCTGTTCGAATTACTCTTTTACCCCTCTCGCTTGGTTCAGCAATCACCCCATGTTTCCGAGGCATGAGGCTCGGCAAACCCAAAGCCTTGAGCCTTCATCAGCGAGTGGTCGCGCTCATAAGATGGGAACTCCACACCCCTCGTGAACGTTAGCATGTCCCTACCATTACCACCACCACCACCGCCACCCTCTCCGCCCGTCAGACCCAGAAAATCCCTCGTCAGCCGGTCACTTTTTTGCCACGTGGCAAAACTATCTGACGTGAACCCCATATACTCCGGAGAAATCCCATTGCTGCCCATGTGACTCACTGACCCGAACAACTCGCCCATATGACCCAGCCGGGTCATGGAAGAAGAAGAAGCCATGTGACCTACTGGCTGAACTCGTGCAGTTGCAGTAGTACCACCTGCGATGGCAGTTGCACCAACGGTTGCAGCCTTTTGGAGGAGTGCAGTGGCTGACAGGTGTGCTGACGTGGCACCGTTTGAGGTGGTGGTGACGTGGAGGTTCTGGAAAGGTGATGATGCTGTCAGGAATGGTGAAGAAGAAGAGATGGGAGGAGGTGGCTGGATTGGGAGGTGGTGAGTTAATTCAGGCTTGATTTGGAGTGGGTTTTGAGTAGGGTTAGGGTTTGGAGGTCTGTCCCATGAAGTTAGGGAGATTTGGGTTTGTGGGTTTGGGAAGTGGTGGTGGTGATGTTGGGTTGAGAAAGGGAAGAGAGGAGATGGGTTTTGTGAGTGGAGATGGAGAGGTGGCATAGTTGGGTTTGTTGTTGATAATGGGTTTGCTGAGAGTCTTGCACTTTCTTCAGCTAATGCATCGCAGAATGCTCTGTGGGTGATGAAGCTATCCTTCCTGTCAAAATTCACATGCACATGGAGAGAGATTTTAAATAGATCCCGTATATAAACCAAGATAATATAGTAAAAAAATAAAATTATGAGTGCTAGCTTAACGATGGAATGGAGTTGGAAGAAACAACTTATTGATTTTAATTTTTAACTTCATTTCAGAAATTTGTTTTGTTTTTTTCCCTCAAAGTTTGTGCACTGAAGAATTGGGACTGAATTTGAAGTCTAGTATTCTACTGTTTTGTTTTCAAATAAAAGAACCTAATGTTTGTAAAAAAAGGTATAAATTGAACAGAGTTCTCATTGGTATTTATTTGAAATTAAAAAGAAAGAACATAGTTGATTTTAGAAAGAAATTGAAGGAGAATGTTTTTATGGGTATTGAGAAAACGAAATTACTTAAACTTCAAAAAAAAAAAAAAAGAGGAGGTGGGGTGGGGGGAAACCATGCAAGTATATATATACATGAATGTCATGTGTACACAGTGAATTTGATGATGCAAAAATGTCTTGTCTGTAGTTCTCTCGGGGACCTAAAAGAAAGAGTGAGAGAGGCTAAGAAGTCATGCATGTGGATTAGATGGGAGACTGAGATGTCAAAAGGAAAATGTATGTACCTATATGAATACCGCACTGCTCATGTCAAAAAGCTAACAAAACGCAAAGGCGCAGTTATACTTGTTGGTCAAAATGAGAGGAGAGAGAGAGAGAGAGAGAGAGAGAGAGAGTGAGAGAAACGCATGACATTATATTCTTGATTCATATATGTTTATATATCATTATATGCATGCATAAATTGGCACGGATACGGAGGCTAAAAATTGCAAGAAATTGGCAAAAATACAAAATTGACAAAAGCCTTTTTTGACGCTAGAGCTCATGCACGAAACAAAGATAATATATATACAAGTGAAACTACATGTATCTGGTGAAAAGGAAAAAGCTAGGAAAACAAATCACCATATCAGATATTGTGCAGATTTATCAGTTTTCAATATGATGAAGTTTCAGAGTTTTCAGTGGCTTTCTGCAAGTACATGTGTAATGGCATGCTCCATGAAATTTTTTTCACGGATTTTCTCAACCATGTAACACCCATTCCCAAAAGTAATTAACCTTCTTTAGCTTTTTCTTAGACAAGAGCAGAGACCCATCATTGTTTCTCAGGCTGCAGTCGCTCCATTACAAAGTGCCAATCAAATATATATTTTTTTATTTTTTAAGAGGAAGATAAATAAAAATAATGTAGTATCATGTTTTTCATGAATATTAGCAGATAAAAATGGCTTTTCCACAGACCACATAAACCCCCTCACCAGTCCCCCACAAACATGAAAAAAAAATCTCAAACTTGCAATTGAACCACTTACAATACAGTAAGTAAAAACAAAGATTATATGGTTTCTTCTTGCTTCTTTCGTTTTTCTTTTGTTCTATATAGGCTCAATCTGGTTCAGACTCAAGAGATATTAATTGCTTTCAGTTTCTCTTTGCAATGTGACTACTGACGGACACTTGTATTAATGGTGTCCACTTCCATGCAACCTGCCAATGCATTTAAGCTCCACATATATTCCATGCAAAGCTTACCACTCTTGTGTAAGAACAACCACAAAACAAAACTCACTGAAGCCAAAAACAAAACACCCTCCGGTGGAAATAGACTTCCTCCAAAAAGGGCAGTTTTAAACAAAAAACCAAACGTCCAATATCAGTCCATTAGAGTCCCATTCTGATGAATAGGCAAGAGACATCAAAACTAACAAAAGTAGGGAACTAAGATTGGGACTTTGGGACAAAGAAACAGATATATCACAGACCGAAGAGAACAATTTATTGAGACAAAAATAATAATAATAATAATAATACCTTGAGAAAAGGGTTCCACAATCACATCTATATTCTCTAGTTCCGCAGGTTTTAGAGTGAGCCTTCCAATCCGATTGAACCGCATAGATCTTTGAGCATTTCTCGCACTTCCATTTCTTCTCCCCATGTTTTCTGCAGAAGTGTTTCTTGATTCCTGTCAGGTCACCAAGAGCCCTTGAAGGATGGTGGTGAACACACGTAGGCTCTGGGCAAACATAGGCTCGTTTTCTGTTCTCTTTGCTGTTTCTTTGCTTCAGCTTCCATGGAAGGTTATGCCCTCTCCTGTGTAGCTGAAGGTTCTGATCTCTCTGAAACCCCTTGTTGCAGATCTCACACACAAATCTATTGGTAGCCAGTAGGGTCTTTGGAGATAACGCAATCACTTCAGCATCTGGGTCTGCAAGCACCATCAAAAAGTAAAATACCCACTTGAAATCAAGGACAATCTCACACAGAAATTAAATTAGGATCGAAGAAATTTAATTGTTACCTGGGTTTCCGGGAAGGTTTCTCTTCTTCTTGATCTTTTGCTGTTGCTGAGGAGAAATGGCTGAAACCACTGGATTTAAGCTACCGAAGTCTTGAATTCTAGTGCCGGAAGAAACACTAGCTTCCTCAGACAAAGAAGTTGAATTGGACATGGCTCCAGGAAACATGCCTTGTGAAGAAAACTCCAACAAAGAAAAACAAGAAAAAACCCAGAAATCTGATATCTTCGTTCGATTTTTGTTTCTTCGATGCCTTCCAATACTTAGGCCTGCCCCCCTGCTTGTAACGCCCACTTTTGTACAACCTCTGAATAAAAAACAAACAAGAAGAGGAGGAACAGGGCAGATATAGTGAATCCCAGCTGTGGACACAACTATACAAAGGTTTTCTGGTGAACAGGTGGCAGTGACATTTAGCTAGTCACAGAAAGGCATCATGCAATAGGTTTGCAAAAGCAAAATCTCGTGAAGAGATGATGATGATGATGGGTTATTCTCCAAGTCGCTATCTAGCCATGGATTGCTTGTCTGAGCGACTCTGCAGCTCAATTCAGATCTCTCTTTCCAATCTCTCGTATATCCATTAAGCTCACCATGCAATCAAACTTGGAAAGAACAGACAATAAGATACATGGTTTTTTTTTTTCCTCACTAACCTCTCCACTACCCAATAACCCTCTCCTTTCTATCTATATATGTGTATGAAGAGAGAGAGAGAGAGAGAGAGAGAGAGAGAGAGAGAGATAAGGGAGAGAAAATTTCAGTAGCTGGGTATTGTAAGAATAGTGTGCAGAGAAGGTGATGATTACAGTGGCAGACTAAGGAGAAGAGGGTGGCAAATTAGAAAGAAAAAAATGCAAAAATAAATAAATTAAAAGAAACCCAGGTGAGAAAAAGGCTAGAAAACCTAGAAAAAGCTAAAAATTCTGCAAGGAGAGAGAGAGAGAGAGAGAGAGAGGTGGGTGGGTGTGGATCAGGCCAACCCAAGCAAAGACCAGGAAGAATCCTAAACCGTCTCTACTCTTGATTCAGCAAATTTTTTCTTTTTTCTTTATTTCCTTTAGTATTTTTTCCTTTAAGTCTGACGTTGCCACTTTCTGTCTTTTCCTTTGTTCCTGTTATAAAACACCCAAACCCTAAAAGGACCTTGATTTGAAAATGGAATGATATTAAAAGTGAGGAATTGCTTAGTACTAGAAGGTGTCTTAGGAGAATGAGTAGCTTAAAAAGCTTTGGTGGCATGGTAAAGCCTAAAGGCAAGAGCTAGAGATGAGGACCTCTCAACCCTTTTTTAATACCCCACAACAAACATGATTGTTACACTGATTGACTCTCAAGCTCATACACATTGTGAAATAATGTACTCACTCTCTTCTTATACCCCTTCAAATCCCATGCACTAATCAATTTTTTTTCCCTTTTGCTTAAAATAATGAATAATTCGTCTTATATAATTCTAAAACATGCCTATTATCCTCCACTTTAAATCATTATAAATTACCCAAAATTTATTTATCTATTTATTTTTTAAATTATTCTTTCTTGTCTTCGAATTATTATTGGATTTTTGGAATCTCAATGAATTTCCTGATTACAATTATTTTTATGAGGATTTTTCTTCCCTTTCTGTCTGTCTTTCTTTTGGTATTATTCTCTCACATCTCAGTGCATAGTGAAAGCGCTCAAGCCAAAGGGAAACCCCACCATGGCGAATTTTGAAGGTGTCTCCTCCCTTTTCTCCCTTTTTCAACTTTTTTTATTCCAAACCCAAATTCAAAGCCATGAAGAGATAAAAGAGATGTTGATCATTTTAACCCTTTCGGTCATCAAAATCAAAGTAACATTTACTTGAATTTTTGAGAAAAATGAAGGTTAAAACTGTCAATATGCGCGCATAAATTTAGTGGATACCCTTTTCTTAGAGGGCATGCGTGGCCTAAATAAGGCAGCCCGGCCTTCAGTCCTAACGGCTGGTAGGTCACAAAGCAGTAACCATGCAAACCAATCCATAAGACTTTCGTAGTAAATAGGACCCATCTAGATTTAGACCTTTGCTACACACACACACACATCTAGTTTTGCTCTTGAAAATTCTTGGAATCCTATGTGGGTTCTTTTGATCTTAATCTTTTGAATCAATGAGGCTATCTTTCGGGTGAGATTCATTTCCCTTTTCTTTTAGGATAAGGTGAGATTTATGCTCCATTGATTCACCTTTAAGGCGAAAGAAAAAAAAGAAAAAAAAGGTTTGAAGAATTCTAATTTATACCGGCTGAGATTATGATCCATTATTTATCTAGCAGCGCTAGCCGATGTCTCTTCTGCTCCCTCACTTAATCTCTGTATGAAAGTAACCCCTCCACATGACTCATGATCAAGCAGGCAATGGTGTTTGAAAGTTGGAAAAAAAATCGGCTGTTACCAAATTTTGACCTCAAGTCATCACTTGGGAAAATCTTAGAAACAATGAGTACGTCTATATAATCGAGGTTTTACATGCGATGTGAACTTGAAACTAAATTTTGACTTGGGTGCCTAATTTGAATTTACACATGGAGATCGAGGATCTTTTTTCATAACCAGGGAGGAAACGTAATAAAACTTGGGTACGACCTGGTTAGGACGAAGCTACTCTTGACCGGCTACACATGCATGTCCAATTTTAAGCCCACCCCATGGGTCCTTTTACTTTGATATGGGTTTAGCCTGATAATGAAAATAGGTGGCTGTGAAGGATAGGTTAGAGATCCCAACTCTTCCCATTGTATCTCAAAAAAATATGTGATTAATTATTTATATGTTCTTCCTTAGAAGTCAATAGAAAATTGCTCTATACCGCTATAAGAAATCGTTAAAATGCATAGGTACAAGTATACAACCCGATATATAATTCACACACACACATATATATATATAGATGATCGAGTATGGACCGTCTGCGATAGATTGCACAATTGGGAATCGTATGTGGCTCTCACGTGCATAGATATGTTTACCACGCACAATTTCTGACCATACAATTCCATCTAAAATGGTTTGTACTTGATCATTCCCATGTCATGTCTTTATTATATATATATATATATATATATATATATACACATATATATCTATAGGTGTTTGCATAACGGTTTTATTTTTATAAGGAAGTATTACTCTTCCGACTGACAATTTGAAGAAAATAAATAAAATAGAATAGAATATTGTGAAGGTATGATAGCCATACCTCTCCAGTCCTTGCACGTCTATACATATATATATTTCTATTCTATATGCAGGGAGGCATATTGATGACTGGGAAAGAATACCCAATGCGGGCCACACCATACTCACGGGTTTTCCTATTAGGAGATTCTCACATGCAGTTCCAACCCTCTTACTTCTCCAGGGCCAAAACAGACGGAAATAATTGCAATGATACACCTCTATCTTCATCTTTTTGTATGTCTTCCATGAGTTTTGTGATCTTTCTCATTTTGTCCTTTTTTATCAAGATTCTGTTGATGATTACAGTGCAAAATACAAACAAGCTTTTTGCTCGTGCCCAGTTCAAAGGTGCGCTGGACTTCAAGATCGATGACACGTACCCAATTGAATTGGGTGCTGCCCTACTGGAGATTTGAATTCAAAACTTGTCTTTTTGAGGGATTGTTCGGTAAACCTAAAAACCTGACCAATTAAAGTTAAGTTTGACCAGTTTTGATTTTATATTGTTTGGTAAGACCTATTTTTCTTACTAAACAGTTCAGCTTTGCTTTGAGAATAAGGTATAAATACAGTTTTTTTCAAACCAGCTGCGAGTTGATTTATTTAAAAACCAATAATAGTTACAGACTGAATTAAGTCTAATTTAGTTTTTGAAGTTCCCGAACAGGCCCTCACCTTCAGAGATAATCTCTAATTTCTTCGAATTTTTCTTGTAAAGATTTTTTAATATATAAAAAAACAAGTTTAGGAAAATGGGGAATACTTGGCTTACCATCTCTCTCATAATGGAGGGAAAAGAAAAAAATGTGCAGTAGACTCTAGTATAGCTTGCTAGACTTAAAATCAGCGAAGCCAAACTCAAATAACCCAAGTTTCTTTCTCTATATTCAACTCACTAGCAGCCTAATATTAAAATGTAAAAATATGTTTGTACTTAATCAACTTGAAATGAACTTTAATCATTTAAAGATTGAAAATCCTTTGATCATTATCTAAAGCTTAAGGGTAAAGAAGAGGACGTCACTTTGGGGCAAATACAACCCTGATTAGACTACGACCTGACCACCCAACCCATCTGTTATATTTAATCTACCTTTGATATCATACTCAAGTTCTCGTGTGCAGATGGTTTATCCATGTTTATATTTGAACCCAAATCTCCAATAGGGCACCACCCTGAAACCTGCTTTGCTTTGGTACCTAAAGGAAAAAAAGAAGGGACTGTTTAGATTTGAAAGATTATCTTGTATTTTTTTGGGCCGTTCCTGAAACCTGCTTTGCTTTGGTACCTAAAGGGCGCAGGAAGGCATGTTTGGGTCAAACCGAGGACGTCAAGATTAAGACCCATGGGTTATAAGTGGGCTTGTGCTGCAACAAACTGATCATTAGCTGAATCTGTGGCTAAAAGTACAATGGTACACAAAATTGCATGCGAGACCTATATGACTCATTTATTTTTTTTATTTAATTTTTTTTATTATGAGAGGCTATAAGTGACACTTTGTGTTGTAAAATGACATATCAGCAGGCCACTTTATTTCACACCGATTATAGCCGCCACGTCATTAAGTACTATTATACTCCTATTTTTTTAGGTGATATGGTGGAGTTTGGATTCAGTGCCGAGTTGGGAGAATTTGGCACTCCAATGAGATCCCCCACAACCGTTGGATGACGGATTGAATGGTTTAAATCAAAAATTAAAAAAATTATCATTGAAATAACCAAAATGATTTTAATGAATAATTTTTCCAATATTTAATCTGAATCATTAAAACCGTCATCCAACGATAGTGGCGACCTCAGCACGGTGCCCAATTCTCTCCAACTCCACACTGAATCCCAACTCCATATGCTGACTCGGAAGTGCCACATCTAAGGCTTGGGCCTGACCTTTTGCCAGCCCATGGTTGGATCCATACGAGACCACAAAAGCAACTCCCACCACAAGGGCAAGTGGTCAACACTTGGCAGTGGGGCCCACCGTAAGGAAACATGACCTCACGAGAAAGGCAAGGCAAATTATAGGCTGTCTCCCCTGGTCACGAGCGCTGACTTAGACTCTTCCTCGAGACACGTGTCAAGCTCACGTGCCTCCTGGACAGATATGGTCATTAAAAGCCCTGCCACTGCACGAGTCATGCGTTTTGGACCATTTTTCTACAAAAGCGTGTAATACACCCTCCAATCAGACCAGCGCGTGTAGCTACTCTCAAATCAAATGGTAGCATTATATTTGAATTTTCTTAAAAATTAAAATTCTTTTTTTTTTTTGGAAAAATGAAAGGTTGATTTGGGTGTTTTTCCAGTTGGGTGGCTGAAGGTCACGGATTGGGAAGCTAAAGAGAAGTGGAGGAGGAGAGGACCACGAATTCAGTGTGCAGTAGTGTATGGCAAATATAATGGTGACATGATTAGCTGGTTTTGGATGTATATGGGTGAGTTGCCTCCTCTGCTGGCAATTTTTTAATTTCTTACTATTAAGACGGCTAATCTGAGAGAGGGAGATACTAATTAGAGTCTTGACTCGTCGCATTATGGTTGGTGTGTATTATGCATGGATTATTGATCTCACAAGCATGTGCATTTTACGCACTAATCATAACGCGAGGGTTGGCCGTTGCGACTGTGATTAGCATATCTCTTTTAATGAAGTAAGATTCATTCAAACATGATTTTATACATTCTTGAATTGACCCGCAAATTCTTTTGAACATTCTCCCCCTTTTTTCTTTGGTACTAATCAGCGTGATCAAGTAGGTCCTTTGACCCCATTTTCTTTTCTTACCGTGTTCGATGAGATCAAGTTTCAAATCCCGAAATATTATCTCTTTATAAGAGGTGAAAAGATACCTCCCAAACCTAGGTTATAGGGTAAAAGCTCTTTTGTATATTCAACTTTGTTTAAATTGTAAAATAGCCCAACATTTTTTTTTTCCCCAAATGAGGGGTACCCTTAGCTATGAAGCCCGGACTAATCTCCCATGTGAAGTTATTCTTCTTTATTAACAATAAAGACGCATTTTTAATATTTTATCCATTTTTATTTTTTTGAGTAATTTTGGCCACTTTTGAATTGGGGACCAAAAGCTTTCCGCAAGGACTTTTTGCAATTATTTGATTCGGGGTGCCAACCCAAATTCGAGTCCAGTTGCGTAGTCACGAGAAGTGATGGAATTTTAAGAACTTTTTTATTTTTTATTTTTTTAATTTTAATAGTTAGAAAGCAAACAAGAAAAATGATAAGGTGACAACGTTGTACAAAAAGATTAAAAAGGCTCTAATATAATAGGACAATTTTCTGTTTTTGGTACTTTCTGTGATTGAACTTTTTTCAAAATTGATTTACAAATTTTCCTCATTTGCACTCGCAACCATTTGGCAAAAATCAAACCAAAAATACAATCAGTTGTAATAGGACTCAACTTTGTTTTGATCTGTGAAATAATGTCGTTTCGTTTTTGTGAAGATTTTTACCATTTCTGAAACGACATCATCCAATGCTATGAAAAAGAATAATGGGGCAGTTCAATTGTCACCTTAAACCCCATAATTTTCAAATTCCTCCTAAAGAAAGCAACCTCAGTGGAATGATGAATTATTTGATTAGGTATTCAGACCACTCAATGTGGTAACTTTAATTTCTTAACTAGAGAGCAGAAGCGTATTCGAGCACTTCGAGTTATATTTGTTTGAGCCATGGAAATGAGAAACAGGTTATTCATAGCCAAAAACCATATTTGGAAGAAGGGTTCCACATATGAACCCTACTCTTTCAGTTCAGTCGACAAGCCTTCAGCCCTTCCAACACATGCATCCGTCATTCCTGCAACGGCACATGCAACATGGGAAAATGGAAATGAGTGGAAGTCCAAGTTCGCTGTAGCATAAGTATGAGAAGTTTCAAACCTTAGGAGCTATGGCTTTTGACATGCTTAAATGATGAGCAAAGTGATTATTATCACTGTTGCTGTTGCTGTTGTTGTTGCTGTTGCCATTTAATAATGAAGTGGAGGATTTATACATCTACTATTTTCGCCACTATCATCCACTCTTGAACAGTTCCTATCTGAGTACATATCAGAAAAACAGTACATCAAGTAAAAACTAATACGACTCTATCCTAAAGATAGCACAAAGTGGCTTGACGTTCCAAACTTCTTCAACCGAGTTCACTGAAAAGGACCCTTAGAAGCCATTGGGCAAACAGGCACTGGCCACTAGAACATGGGTTATTCTGTTGATGAAGGCATTGCCTTATCAAAGGAACAATTCGGATTGACCATGGTAGCACCGCTAAAAAAGGCAGCATGAAACTATAATACAAAAAGGCACATTATGTCCATTGCATAAATGCGTGTTTCTTTTCACAGCAAAATTTGCCATCAATCAATCTGACATTCATTAAAAATTCATGAAACTCAAGTAATCACTCTACCATAATAGGACCACATACTTTGCCATTTTCTCCTCGGAGATCTGCTACTTTGTGCCTTCCGTAGATCGGTACCAGCCCCAAGATCCTGTTAAGTCCAACACATTCATGACATATTGAAGTAATCACCTAGTCTTAAGACATTGTAATCGATGAAGTTAAAATCGTGTCATTGTGGACATTTTCAAGCTAATGAATTAATCCATCATCACATGTAGCACAGGCTAAAAACAATGATAATAAATGGTCATCACTTTATATCACATCACAAGATGCTCAACTAGATTTCAAAAACAACAAAATCAGAATCTCTTAGTTCCAACTTTGGACAGTTCTGCATCCCTATTAAACCAATATGGATGATGATGGAGGGTATTTGCTTTCTATTTTACGATAGCAGCAACCCTATGTTCTATTGTTCCCAAAAGGATTATCAGCAGTTTCATATGTTTCTCCATTCAGTGAGAAGGATCTTTCTATTTTACGATGACTAGCAACCACTGCACTCACCATTTTATTCCATATCAACCTGCTATTGGGAATGTGCTTTCCAGTTTCTGAGGCACTTAAAACAATGTCAGCAATATTTAGTGAATATAAAAAATATGTCAGCAATATTAAGTGAATGTTCACCAGAAAGCTTAAATTGGTGCAAAAATCAGGAGAAGGGACTCAAAATGCTACTAAATAGGTTATAAACTTTACAGGGAAATGGAAAAACATCTATCGTGTGTCAATTCCTGAGGAATGATGCAAAATAAGGTTTAAAGTGAAGCAATAACAACATTTGAAACAGAACGTTGACACAAATATTTTTAAACACTGCTATGGAAATCAGCCAATTGCCACAAATGTGAAGCCTGATTAATCTTTGTCTGGTGGGAGTGCCTGCTGACATTAGTCACTAGGGTTGTTCCATAGGCTGCTCCAAACGAGCGAGGTATTTATGCTAAACTCTTACCAGTTACCACATCAGGTATTCCTCGTGCAACAATTTTGAATTTTTATGGGCACAAAGCAGGAGCTTATGGCTCAGCAAAGTTAAGAGTTCTAGTTTTATAAAGCTCATATGTGCATCTGTATAATGATGTATGAGAAGTTGGTGTGATTATACAATACTAATAACTTTACATAATACATGTGCAAAGAGATGCTTGTAAATAATAAGAGGGAAATATGAAAGGAAGATATTTTATTCCATTTAAGTAAAAACCAAAAACCCAAAAAATAAAAATAAAATATAAAAGAAAATTGTGGTACTTCGTTAATTTTCATACTATTTGTTTTGTATAGGGGCCGTCATCCTAGTGCAATGGTAGAAGTCCTCGGGCTACCAAGCATGAAGATGTAGGTTCAAATTTTGAGAGTGGAGAATTTGTTTGTTTTATTATTATTATTATTTTTTAAGGTTAAAAAGTATCAATCTCACCCCTCTGAGAGTCCTAGGACCCTGCTTAACAGTACCAACTGGGTAATGGCCCCTTTTGTTTTTAAATACTATAATTCTCAACTTAACAAAATATTGTCCAGTTTAGTAGAGTCGGCAACACTAACCACATTTCGCCAATATGCGCAATACATCATTGCTCCCAGTCACACTACCTCCACCAATGTCCATTTTGGCCTTCCCTTACCCTTACAGCACGCATGTTCAACTTCTTGATTACGTATTAGTTGCTTACCCTCTGATTTCTGGTTGTCCCCATCATACATCTCAACTTTCTCTTTTCAACAACCCTCACTTCCTTTACATGTTTCTGACCGCCAGCATTCTGGAATAGCATGACTGATTTTCTAGTTCCCTTAGAGAAGTTTTCCTTTATTCTGTTCTGCTCATTATCAAATATTTGTTTGCAACTCAACTCATATTCTGATCATTTTCTTCAAAATTTATTCATTCGTACCAACCGCTCGTACAAAGTGTTATGTCCAACTACATGGCGATGGGTACACTTCCTATTTTTCCATGCAACACCATTCAAGGCTGTGAATTCTGCTAAATCTAGGTTACTATGTCTCTTCTCACTACCTCAACACACATTATTAATAGCACTCCTCTCATCTTTGTATTACCATTTTTGGTTAAACCTAGTTTCTCATTGATGCAGTCATTTCTTGTTTTAATCTTTTATTGTATTGCCTCTCATTCTCAACACATCATTTCAACTACACTCGTTTTATGGACATGTTGTATTTTGCCACCTCAACATTTAGGACCATAAGTCATGGCTGGCTGTTTAGCCATCTTATAAACTTTTCACCTTTCAGCCATCATATAACACTGTAGCAGTATGTAACTACAATTGTTCTTCTCGAATTCTCTGGGGAACATTCTTGTCAATTTACCTTTTCTTATAGATGATCAATATAATTAAGAAAACTGTCACTTTTAGATCCCTCCTAGCCATTAATCTTCACCATTTGCTCAATACTACTTCTGGTTTACTAAAGTTCCATTCCAATGTTTATGGTGTTGCTTATCTCAAAAAATTTTATGTTTGAACTTTGAAGCACTATGTTACATGGACTCGGGTATAGGTGTCAGGTGCGGGTATGTGTCCAGGTGTTGGATTCGTCTACTTTCCAAAGATTTCTCATTATTTTAAAGTGTCGGGTAGGAGTGCCCACACCCATGTCACATGTATCCGACACGGATACTTCACACATTTTGAAGTGTCCATGTAACATAGTTGAAGCATCTATTCATAGTTCTAAATTGGAACTAATCCTAAACTAGTTCTGGAAACAAAAACTATATTCACAGTGAACAACAAAAACCTTGAGACCATTTGTCAAATTTCCAATGTGTATTCAAGTCTTTGTAACCCTATGAATGGTTAAAGCGGTACCCTTTGATTCACGCATCAAAATTTTGACCCATTATGCTTGAAAGTTGATTTTTATTACAAGTTCCATGCCTTTCCAATTCTAGTTGAGCTTTATTATTATAAATGTGTCCATCACTGTGCCACCCACTAGATCCTGGAATCCAATATACATGACAAATAAAATCCAATCACCCAGTCTGGAGACCTATGTAATTGGTAAGATTAGAATCATTCAACCATTGACTCCAAGGTAAAATTATTTAGCCCATCATCATGCCCAGCAAGATTACAAAGAGTCGTATTGGACAGTTTTCGTCCCTATCAAATCACAAGATGCTCTACCAGATATAGAAAATGACTGCAAAAATAGATTCCCTCAGTGACATCATTGGACAGATGCACATTTCCTTTCTATGAAAGACGATATCCTTGCTGTTATTCAACATCAGCAGCACTACTATTATTAATATATTATTTTCTAAACTAGCAGTGGCCATTTCAGAATTTACCCATTCACTGCAAAGGATCTTTTGATAGGTCCTGATGAGGCACCGACCACTTTGTGACAAGGAAACCTCCCCACTCGTTCAACTCGCTCACTATTTCAAAGCGTATCAACCACCACTTGGGAATGCAATAGGTAAAATATTATATGGGAAATTTTTAAAAGAGCAATGGCCACGGCCCACGTGGCCACAATTTGTACAAATATTAAGCCCAAAGACAAGAATTGCCCCTTGAACAAATTTTTAACATTACAAAGAAAAAACCTCAGGTGTCAATATTTAAGATGCCAGCTAAATAACAATTTTTATAGATCAGGTGATTCAAATTGAAATAATAACAGCCTTGGGAAATAGAAGGCAAGAGGAGGAAAAAAAAAAAAAAAAAAAGAGAGAGAGAGAGATCAGCCTCATTCTGCTTTCACAGAATTGAAGTCACATCAACCCTTAGTAAAAAAAAAATGCCTTCAAAGAATTGAAGTTCCCACAAAAGCCAATAAGACATTATCAAGCTCATTTCTGCTTTTGTCTGAGTTATTATACAATTTGTAAGATCTCACTTGTATAATGCTAATTACTTCTAAAAAACTCATCATACGCATATGTTGCACGTAAAATACCTTATTAGATAATTTCATGCTAATAATTTTAATTATTGGCATCTATTTTCATTATTTTTTAAAAACTGAGTTAGTTTACATATTATTCAATTTCAAATTCTACAACGCCAAAGTAGACTTAGCTTAAATCTACTCAACGTAGCCTTTATCCAGAGACTAGTTGGGGTTGGAGATGCAACCCACCTTATCCAGGATCAGTTCCAATAGGTAACCATAGGCCATCATATCATTTATCGCCACCTCTCCACCTACATCCCATTTAGCCTTCCCTTATCCTTGCAGCCCCTTCAACTTGAACCAAATCATTCCCTAAGCACTAACTAATTTATGCTGCACATGACCAGACCGATCTCAGCTAATTCTGTCATCTTGTTCCAAATTGGCTCTAGGTCCAAGTACTTAGTCCTCGCATATGACTTCATTTCTTATTCTACCAATATCTTGTTACCCACCAATCTTAACATCCTCATTTTAGTTGGTACACCACTGTGCTACAACTGCTTTGGCATGCACACTATTTTCTTGACTGTCCAAAATTCTATATCATATACCACAGCTTGTCTTATTGACGTCTTGAAATATATCCCATTCTTTACACTTCATTCATATATCAAACTTCTTTGATTATAATAATATTTTACAAGGTATGTCATATATTTATAAATTTTAGATCAAAGTCATAGATCTATGCATCTAGATTATGCAATGATGTGACTTCATACAGCTACATAAATTGTCTACTTTGATGATTATAGTCTTGTTATCCTATCGGCTACAGGCTTCCAATGATTAATTTGTTATTTGCGAGGCTTATCTTTACATCTTATAGGTCTCACTTCATGTTTCCAAGCATTTTCATGGTTTTCCAAAATTTGATGCTATTTCCATTTTGTTTCTGAACATCTTTAAATTTTGGGGCAACAGAAATGTAGTACCATTATATAGCTTCTCCATGTGGTGGATATCCATCTAAAGAAACTACAATTCATAGTCTGACTTACAGATGTGTTGACATCGATACTTTAAAACCTGGAAAAAAGAAAAACTGAAATCTCTGAACATTTAATATGGAAAAGCAGACATCAGTAACACATATTGGACTCATATGCAGCATAAAGGAAAACCAAATTAAAAATAGATATATCAAATGGTAACTTCAGAAAAGACCAACATTGTAAGATGGACATCCTTAGAAACTAAATCTAAACAAAATAAAAAAAAATTCAGTTCTAATGCAAAACATTACCTTCTTTCCATATTGTGATTTTGAAGTCATATTTTCGAGGTACTTAAATATATTAGCATAGACATGGTACAATAATATTTTTTTATACCAGAAGCAGATGCAACAGCATTAAGTTAGATAATTGCTCTTTCACTCGAATGTTTTCAAATTTAATATCTTAGATACTTGTTATTGAAGTTAGCTACACATACCATGCTCATGGAATAAAGAGCTAATCAGGATGATTCTCTAGCCTGTATGTGATGTGAAACACACTGATTGAACATCTGCAAAACTTAAAAAGATATTAAAAGAAGAAGAAGATGATGATGATGAATTACATGTGAGAAGCAGCATGAAATTTTCCAAAAAATAAAACTTTAAATATGGTAAGGAACAATCTGCTAAAAAACCACATCATAAAGCCAGTGGTTGAAATTATATGATCAAGAATCCTGAACAGATTGGACAGTTTGACCTATCAATTCAGTAGGCTTAAAGTTGTGATCAAATCTAGGCAAAAATGGTGGCCAGAATAGATCTGTCAAAGAATCACTCCACCCAGGAGCATTAGGTTCAATAAATAAAGAATCTTTTTCTTTTCGCTCAATCCATGATTCATCTGGTCATCCCTATCAATTTTATTATTCTAATGGCCCCAGTCATTCCCATCCTCTGTTTTGAGTCAACTTCCATGTAACTCATGGAAAGTATATGAAACCGTCGAACTGATGATACAACAATCATTTACAAGCCATTTCCTCAATTAAAATGATCTGTTGCATAAGACCATCATTTATTGAACTTGCCGGGATGGATATTTAAAGCTTATGGATCAAAGAGCTTCCCAAGCATTCCCCCTTCATCTAGAAGAAAATGAATTACCCAGAGAGGATGAATACTACAAAAAATTCTGTGGTTCCAAGAACATGACATATTTGACACACGTAGAGAAAGCTTCTATAAGAATTATGTTTTGTATATAATTCTCCTTCAATAATCTGGACAGGAAACAAAGACCAAACACCCACAACCAAACACTGAATTACATATACGAAGGGTTTGAGAAGGGTTTTACTTGAAAAAAAAAAATATATATATATAGAGAAGAAAGAAAGAAGTAATTAGAAGGCAAAAGACCTCCAGCCATTGCCTTGGCCCATATAATCAACTCCAGTGCAAAAGTGAGCAGATTGTTGAACATATCAACATCTACAATCGATCCCTATCAACAAGATGCTTATTAATATAAGTAAATGTTAACATATAATTGAATCATACATGATCAAATTTACTTAGGCTTGAAAGAACAAGTCACACAGCGTTCAGGGCTCCAAAATTCGAATAAATTCTGTAATATAATTTTATTGGCGACCCAACTCACAATTTTTTATAACTTGGATGTAAAGGGATTTTTTAATTATGATTATTATTTAAGAAAATCAAAACCATTGCAAATTTGAAATGGTATAATTGGTGAGAGCATTGCCACCATGTCCCTTCCCAGTAAGGCTCTATGGTAAGTGGGTTTGTAGCAAAATTAAACAAAACCCATTTGAGGGTAAGGCAAACAACATAATGCTCTCTCATCTCCACAGTGTCCTTTCCCAGTAAGGCTATATGGTAAATGGGTTTCTAGCAAAATTAAACAAAACCCTTTTGAGGACAAGGCAACAACATAATGCCTTTAATCATATCTTGTTCATTGGAATTCGAATCACTCTCAAAATTGTAGGAAGACTGCGTGTAGAAAACTTCAATCGCTCAACAATCAAAAGGAGGAGAACATCATGTTAACTCCAAAAATATATGTATATATTTGGGTAAGACCATTTATCACAAAAGTTTTGAGTTTTTGATTTGCGTGGAGCAAACAAAAGAGAATGGCGCATTTTAATCAATTGGGTTATTAGGACATAAAAATAGCCCTCTACATTCAGGGAAAAATGGATGATAAGGATGGGGAAAATGGCACACCTGAATTAGTGGCGTCGATGTGTGTGTGTCTCTCTGCCGGACATCGGGGCGTTCTTTTGGTAAGCACAAGAGAAGCTCATCAACGGAAAATGGCGCGTTTTGTGACCTACCTGGGAAAAACTTGCGTTTTGATATTGGGCTTATCTGCCAGTTAGGACGGCGCATTTTCAGCCCCGCCTATAAAGAAAAAGTGGAAAACGCACCATTCGTGGTGTGTTTTGACCCTGCGCATAAAAATTTTGCCCTTTATTGTCTGAGACAAAAAAATAGAAAAGAATTCTATCTCTGCCTCTGACATCTCTGCATTGAAACTTGAAAGTACACTTGGTGTCAAAAAAACAAAAAGAATCAAAAAGAAAAGTACATTCAAAAGGTTAGACCAAACTTGATCGATTAAAAGAAATATATATAATTAAAAGAAAAAATAGTGCCTTTTTTGCCTACCTATGAAGATTTTGACTGGCAACAAAAACTAAATATCTTTAGGAGCACTCTGCATGTGGAAATTGACGGAATAGAATAAGACTTGCATTTTCATTCTTAGCTCATTTTTGACTTTCGGTTGGTAATTTCAATAGAAGTCCACATCCAAGAATGAGAGAATGAACTTCTCAGGAAAAAAAAAATAAATTTAAAAATGAAACTTCAAACTTTGTATAAATAAGATACTCACAAATTACATATCCAAAATCCAAGCTGAAAAGGGGATTGCATGTGCTCGGGAATAAATCAAATACTTAAATATCTTAAAACCTCCTAATATCCAAAAAAAACAAAAAAAAAAAAAAAAAACCAAAAACAAAAACAAAAACCCAAACTTTAGGTAAGTTTTCTTATTCTCATTCTAAGTAAATGATTATTTATTTTTTTTTTTTCATCATTTTAAAGGCAACTTGGGCTAAATAACCCTCTCCACTGCAGACCCATTACATATTAACATGCAAACCTCGATTCGTGAACTGAGAACATATTCCAAAAATAAAACAGAGTCATCCATACGACCAAAAAAAATATTGAGCAAATAAATTCTATATTCTCAATAACAATAATCCAAAGAAGTAATTATCAAAGTTTAAATCAACTCCTAACACAACTGAATATTTATTACAGAGTCATTCACCCTCTCAAAAAAAACTAAAAAGAATAAAAACTAGAGTCCAACTTCTAAGTATTCTACTAGTGTAGCACTTCTACCTCTTCACTTATTGTCTGGAAACATTAATCAACCGAGAAAATGAAAAAAAAAAAAAAAAAAAAAAAAAAAAAAAAAAGGGGAAAGAAAGAAAGAAAGAAATAAAAAAAAGGCAACAGATACAAATTATATAAATCAACAACATCATACCATCAAGACGTGAGATGAGAGTAATAGGAAACCCATCTCTGTATTGCTCTTGAACAATTTATTACATAATGTTTTAGGGCCCTACCCCAAAGAAAACATTGTTATTTCCCTACTTGGACTACAATTCAAGAATTACACACCACTCACAAGTCATACTGGATGTTATTGCAAATGCCTCACCTAATTTCACTAAGTAGGGTTTGCACATTGCTCTCCCAATTTTAGGGGTCGCACTTAACTCATATAGGGGTGGCAATGGGATGGGATTTCCGGGTAATCCGCTCCGTCCCAACCCTAATGGGACATGGGTTGGTATGTAAAATTCAAGCGCAAGGGTGGGGTTCGGGGCGGGGATGGGTCATACAAAAACCCTCCCCGCCCCAACACAGTCAAGTGTAGATAATTTTTCAAGAAATTATATATATACCATAAGTTCCAAGCCACACTCTTTAACAAACATTGTTAAACAAGTGCTATAGCTCAAATTATATAGAAATTAAAGAGTATAAAATGATTATTCCTTTCCACTGTGGGATATTAGAAGTATATTGTTTGTTAAAACAATGCCACTTGGGATACAAGTGGCTCACCATTGTAAATGCCCTTTGTCCCACATAAAAAATTCTTTATAATCTAGAGGACCCACCTATATTCACTATCAAGTGAGCCAAACACATAGTAGTAACTTGTTTTGGTTGATAGTGTATAACCTTAAATTTGTAAAAGTTTTTCCCTGGAGGGATACCCACCCCGGCCAGTCACTTCTTGTGGTCTTATCCCATTCCACCCCGATGCGGGTTTGTGCCGGGTTTGGGATTAGTTTTTAGTTTATGGGCGGGGTTGGGATTGGGGTGCCCTGTCCCAAACCCGCCCGTTGCCATCACCAAACTCATACCACAATGATTTAGGGTGCGTTTGGTAGTTTGGAAAATACATTTTCTATAAGAGAGTGTTTTTCTGCAAGTTTGATATAATAAATAATTGCGTTTACCGACTCACAATAGCATAATGCACTTATAATCAAAGTTGGATAGGTGCTTCTTCCACTGCAAAACATCACCAACCATTCATTATCACTACTTTATCCACTAGCATTAGTACTATTATGAACCACTAATCATCACCATTCAATGATCACAACTGCCACCACCACCATCGGCCATAACCCACCACCCACCACCCATCACCTCATCGTAACACAGTCACTCCTGCTATCACTACGGATTGGGATTTAGTGAAGTTTGGGACTTTAGCTGCATGGTGAAGTTACCGCTGGATTGACGCCACGTATAAAGGGAAAAGAAGGCACGGCTCGGATTCGTTGGTAGCAGCAGTTGAGACCACAAAATCTGAGAACTGTTTTGCTACCAGCGAATTCGAGCTGTCCCTTCTTCTCCCTTATCACGTGGTGTTAATCCAGCAGTAACTTCACCATGCAATTAAAGTCCTAAACTTAACCGAATCCGGATCCTATCACTACCACCCAATATCATCAACCACTAATTTACCACCATTACATTTAATGAATTTCTACAAAGGGACTAATTTGTCCATGACTTTATTTTAAAATGATAACTGCGCCCACCATTGATCCCTCTTATCACCATCACCACCACCAGCACCACCAGCCATCACCCGCCATCACCCCCACCCACGTACCCCTACAGCCAACACCTAACATTACCAATCACTCATCATCACCACCACCCACAACCCCATTACCACCACCTCCATCACCACACGACATCATTAACCACTAATAATCACCACCTACCTACTACCAAATCACCATCACCCTCACCCTCATCTTTATGCTATGTCCGGTGAAAATGATGGAAAAGTGGAAGAAAGGAAAGGTAGGGATAGACTTTCCATCACCAAGAGATGAGACCCTTTTTCTTTCTTTCTTATTTGCTTGATAGGATGGATAGAAAGATAGTTTCCTTTCTTCCTATCTGTGTTTGGTATAGAGGAAGGAAGGAAAGGAATGAACACTAATTTTACTAGTTTGCCCTCACATATATGGTAGTAACGGATCAATTATTATAGACATTGATTGAAAGGTAAATGTGTCATTTTAACCTAAAAAACCTTCTTTTCCCTCCACTCATACCCCAAGTTTGGGGGAATGAGAAAAAGTAAAAAAGAGGGATGCTCAACCCTTTCCTCCCTTCCTTCATGCCATACACACCACATAACCCCGATACCTTCACCTTTCCCTCTTCCCCCCTCCATCCTTCCTCCAATCCCTCATATCAAATATAGTGTTATGATAACTTCTTCTCTAAACAACACTTCTCAAAAAAATGGTTTACTTAAAAGTACAATTGAACCCATGAGCCCTTAATCAGCTTTGCAATACAATTCAACATAAGGAACCTCAAGTTATTTAAAAAAACGTCTAAATTTTCTTCTTGGAAACTAGATTAATATTTCTAGTACCCAATTCATTTCAAGGCATATCATATAAATGATTTTTTTTTTTTTTTTATTTAATTTTTAAAATCAGTAGTTTGCACGTTTTTGAAATATCCTCTTAAGAAGTTTAATTAAAAAGTTACTATAAGTTGCATTTGTGACATTTTTCAATGAAATTAGTTTCGAATAAAAGGTATGAGATTGGAGAACTTATGAATTGATAGTTCCATCAGGATGGGAAAAATACAGATTAGATTTTCCATAAAAAAGTATGTGAAGTAAGAAAACTGATAGTAGATTCTATGCACTTTTGGAACAATCATTGAACATGATTCATGAATGTTATAAAATCTAAATTTAATAGGGAGCTACGTGAAAGTTTACATACTTTTTTTTATGGAAAATGAGTCCACAAAATAAAATTAAAATGCACTACTCACAGGTAGTACAACACAAAAACATGCTGCAATCATTCTAAGGTTCTCAAAACTTACTTAACATCACAACAATCGATCCCAGGCATTTCAAAAGGACGGGCAAGTATCTCAATTAGAATAAAACCCACATTGCCAAGATTGCCATTACATGATGAAGTATGTAATCAACATAGTTTTCCCATTTTTCTTATATACGTGATATTAATTTATGAACACATGCAGTACGCACAATCACACTTGAAATATGTCTTGCAAGCTTTAATCAAAATCACTAGTTTCAATGGGAATCCTAACATTCCTAACATTCACTTGTCTTGGCAGTCGTTGCCTCAAACATCTCCCACCAAAAAGAAAAAAAAAAAACTACACTGTCTCTTAAATGATAGTAACTATTGTTTCCTAACCCTACTTATGATTTTATTTTATCAAGGTTTAATCATAACCTGTTACGATCCTAATGTCCCACATCGGTTAAATATGGGGTTGACCATGTGTATATTATTTCTTGGGCACCCTCCCCTTGCAAGCCGGTTTTCAAGGGTGAGTTCTACCCTAGGGTTTGTATCATTTGGTATCAGAGCTAGCCACTATGTCGAGTATGGGTTGCGGCTCTTTGCGTTTGATGGCCACGGAAGGGGCAACCTATAGGCTAGATTAAAACGGTTTGGTATTGTGTATGGGCATGATCTTAAGTCATTGAATACTAGTAGGTGAGTGAAACCACCAAAAGGGAAAGGGTTACAATTGGGTCAGTGTTGATAGAGTAGGCCGCCATGGTCGTCGGTTGCGGAATATAATTCTAATGTCCCACATCAAGTATGGGCTTGACCATGTGTATATTAGCCCCTAGCCACTAGGTCGAGTATGGGATGCGGTTCTATGGTCGGTTGCCACGAAAGGGGCGACCTATAGGCTGGATTAACGTGACTTAGTATTGTATATTGAGTCAGTGTCGATAGAGTGAGCCGCCGTGGACGTCGGTTGTGAAAGTGTGGTGGTATGTTACGATTCTAATGTCCCCCCTTTTCAAGGGTGAGTTCTACCCAGAGTTCGTATGATGTTCTACCTAGGAGTTCGTATGATAACCATTAATTTAATTGAGATCTACTATGTACATTATAATCAAGTGTATACATTAATCAACACACAACGCAATGACCACCACCAATGTTGTGGAACACATTGGCTGAGCAATTTTTTTTTTATATATAATTTTATATATAAGATTTGTATTATTTATAAATTAGCCCCACTAAATTGAGTCCAAAGGATTAGAATTCAGGCCTGAAAACCCGCTCAAGGTGAGGGTGCCCAATAACTTATATACATGGCCAATCCCATTCTTGTCCCACGTGGAACATTAAGATTATAACATACCACCTCACCTAGGGATGGCAATTTCGCCCTGATCCATAGGCTCTCGACTCGATCCACACCCGAATGGGCGGGTATTTTTTTATTTTTTCGGGTATCGGGTCGGGTTTGGGTATAAATTCTATATATATATATATATATATATATATATTCAGGTACGGGTCGGGCATGGATCCCAAAAAGGAAAAATCCGAGACCCGACCCGACCCGATATTTTTAATATATATATATATATATATATATATTTTAATGTCCTATGTTTGGAATTTATGTATGGTTTTATGAATATTTGAAACCTATCTTGGTATGGGCTTATAGGAGTCCATTAGAAGGTTCATTATGTATTTTTATTCTTTTTTAATCCTTATGTTTGTGTATAATATTTGTGTGATCATATTAGGTATGATCTTATTTGAACAAGATCATATTAGATGCTCAAAACATTTATAAGCTTGGTATATGATTATATGAATAACATGTAATAGGTGTAAATAGCAAAAAAATGGAATTTGGGGGAAAAAAATCCTCACAACAGGGTGGTCGGGCATGGATGGCCCAAGAAGACGGTGGATCGGGGATGGAGTTTAATTCTTCATACCCATCGGGTATTGGGTCGGGCATGGGTATAATAGATTAAAGATCGGGTCGGGCATGGGGTAGTGCCGACCCACATCCGACCCGACCCATTGCCATCCCTACACCTCACTTTTGCAGCCAATGTCCATGGTAAACTACTCTATTGATGTTAATCCAATGGCTTCACTCATTTATTAGTATTCAATGACTTAGTAATATGCCCATACATAACACTAAGTCATTTTAATCTAACCCGAAGTCACTCATTTTCGCAACTCAAACCTGTGACATGGTGTAGGCTATGATCCTAAATGATTGAGATACCTTCATTCCATTTTCCTCCGATGTGGTAGCTGACATATTATGTGCCACGTTACCACATAGGATTTTATCAAAATCCTGATTCTTTTTTTTTTTTAATATTATTATTATTTATAATTTTTTTTGTGTTTTAAAAGTTGACTAATGTGGCATGCCACCTAGGCTATCACATCAGATGGGAACAAACTGATGGATATGAATAATTGGTACTATAGCACCACTCTAAAGTCTTCTTAAGATTTTTATGTTGTTATATCATGCACCTATTCCATTAATTTTCCTTTATCTATACCTATCTTTGATAGCCAGTTATAGATATTTTTTTTTATATAAATATATAATTTTTGAGTTCAGATTGACTTAGATTGCCCGAGACCTCAACCCAACCCTAACTCAAATCGAGGTCAAGTTTTGATTATGAAACTTAAGCCCAAACCTAAATAGGAAAGGGCAAACCTAAACCTACAAGCCTAAGCTTGTAAGTAGAGGGCCCAAACAGGTATATGAAACTATGTCAAACTCGATATTTAATCGACATGGGATGTGGGACTTCCCAACACTCCCCTTCATGTGAAAACCTAATAAGACAATAACATATTGTGGTCACGTGTGGGTTTATCCCACATAGGAAGATTAGAACAAAGAAATGACCTTTATATACAAGTAATGGACTCACTACTAATAGGCTTAGGCCATTTGTGTGGGTATGAGTTCCAGACTTGTATATTGGGCCTGCCATAGTGGATCTTAGACTCCCCTCTCTCCCTAACAATTGGTATCAGAGCTGATGGTTGACGATCATGGTCAAACTCTCTAAGCGGGTGTGTGCTAGTTTGATGGGCTCTTGGGTTAGAGTCACGACGATCATGGTCAAACTCTCTAAGCGGGTGTGTGCTAGTTTGATGGGCTCTTGGGTTAGAGTCACGGTATTGCGATGGTTAGGTGAACTGTTGGTGGGTCGTCTTAGTAATGATGTGGCTTGGGTCACTGAGCTTTACAAATGGTGAGGCTGTTGATCATGGACCCTCAAAGGAGCTAATAGGGCACGGGCTCCCAAGCGCATGCTTAGGTTGTAGGGGAACGCGGTGATTTATGAAGAGTTAGAGGATTCAGCACAATGTTTGTGGAGAGTAGTGGATCAGACTCACGAGGGAGTTGAACTCGATGTGGGTTACACGTGAAAGGGGAGATTGTTGTGGTCACATGTGGGTTTATCCCACATCGGAAGATTAGAAGAAAGAAATGACCTTAATATACAAGTAATGGACTCACCACCAATAGGCTTAGGCCTTTTGTGTAGGTATGAGTTTCAGACTTGTATATTAGGCTTGCCATGGTGGATCTTGGACTCCCCTATCTCCCCAACATAACAAACTTGACATGTGGGCAACAAATATAGGCTCAATAAGCCCAAGAATGACATGCTCTGATACGATGTGAAATTTTCAACTACAAGCCTAAACTTGTAAGTGGAATGCCCAAACAAGTATATGAAGCTATGTCAAACTCGATATTTAATCGATGTAGGATGTGAGACTTCCCAACAAACCTATCCAATGACCAAGTTGGGTTTGAGTTGGATTATGTTCAAACCAACCAATTTGATGCCTTGAGCCATTCCCTTCCACTTTTCCCTTCTCCTCATTCCACCCCCCACTCATCCTTCATTCCACCAAACAAGGGGACCAAAATCTTATTATCACCCCAACAACAACAACAAAGACAAAAATATTTTGAACAAAAAAACTTGGATGGTCAATTTATTTTATTTACATATAATACTTGTTTTTATCCTTTTAAATAAAATTTTTAGGCCTCTAGCTATTTGTTTTTCTTCCAAGACTTTTTAGACTTTTAGCTAGTAATAATTTGTTTTTTTCTATTTTGTTTTTGTTTTTCAATATATCTTCTCTACAAAAAGTAAATAGAAAACACAAATCATTACTAGCAAAAGCCTAAAATTGTTTATTATCAATATACACATAAGGTCATTGACAAAAATAAAAATAAATAAACATACACTAAAGTCAAGATATGTTATTATTATTATTATTATTTTTATGAAGATCAAGATATGTTATTATTGGTTTCCTCCTCTTAGAAATCAGTGGGACACGTCATCACATACACATGACACAAGAATGGCTTTTAACAAAATAACTTCTTTCTTTTTGTTAGAATACATTTTCTTCTTTATGCATAAGACGTTAAAAATATAAAATAAAATTAAATAAAAAGTGTGTTTTCTTAAACCCATTATTATTAAAACGACACGAAAATTTCAACCTACTTTAATCAAGCTTTGAACCTGAAAAATATTTTTTCTAGATTGGGCTTTGAGTGTATTTTCACCATTTAAGCATTAGAACATTTGCATCTCTATTAATGGAGTAACGAATTTTCTAATACTCAATTTTTAATGTTTTCCTAAAAGCTTGACATAGGCTAGACCTTATCGATCAGATCAATGAGAACCAAAAATTTTCGACTATTCCTACTTAATTGATCACCATTTCCATTTTCCTTAATCAAGCTTGGAAATTTGGGATATGACACAAAATACATAATTATGATATTTAATCCATGGGCAACAAAAAGCCTATTATAGATTAAGTCTAAATGATAATATGATGCGTCCTATAGCCTAATGGTTTCTCTCCTCCTCCTACAAGGGAGAAGTCTTGGGTTTGAACCTCCATATGGATATGGTGGGGTTCCCACTTCTTTGAGCTTGAATGGGTTGATCATGAGCTTACTTGATGCATGTGGTTTGTGGGCTATTGCTTGCATCCACAAGGATTAGGCCCGCTCCCTAAGGGGAGTGGGGACACCTTGTTGTTAGCCAAAAAAGAAATGAAAAAAAGATATTAAACCAAGATTCATACAACACTAAACAGTAATTATACAAAATCACTTCATAAGAGCAATCCAATTCCTATAAGAATTATCCCTCATGAAATCTATGAAGTAATAAAAACAGAAGCTTCAAAAAAAAAAAAAATTGCAATTACAATAATTAATATCTAACAGTCCTATATATATATATTTTTTTTTTCCTTTTTACATCTTAAAAGTAGATGATTTACTTACTTATGATTATGCCAAAGATTTCTCTCTCTCTCTCTCTCTCACAAATGCAATCACGGTTTTCTAATCTCAACTTTAACATTATTTTATTATAATATTAGGATTTTGGGCTTTTAATCCCAGTGCATGACTTCATTAAATTATAATAAAGCATATGTAGGTGCAACATAATGAACATGCAAATACCAACTAAAAGCTAGTATTTATTATTTAGCACAAAAATCAATACATATTAATTAAAATAATATGGATAAAGGTGCTAGCACTCCTATAATTAAGGGTCACTCCATTTACAAACAGAGAAAGCATGCAAACCAAACCCTTCATAAAAATAGGAAAATAGTGGAAGATAGATGCAAATTACATTACCCGACGTGTGAGGAAAAAAAGAGGTATCAACTGTCCACTTGCTGAGGGACTGCCCATGGTCTTTGCACATCAAAAACGAATTTGTTGTTTCTTCAATCGGTAAGCGGATTGGAAACCTGAAATAAATAAACAATAGAACCACAAGGGTTGCCCTAGCCCACAAGTAAGTGTAATTGTAATACAATCACGTGGTATCACGAGCTAATGAAGTAGAGTAAAATGGGAATGTTGGGTCCAAAAGTGACTTAATATTCTCACTTTGCTTCACTCTCATTGACTCATGATATCATATCAGTTGTATCACAATTACTTTTAAGTTTTTCTCCTGGCCCATTATTTTCTCCTTTGCTTTGGAAACAAGTTGGTTGGGTTATGTTGGGCTCTTTGAGTTTAGATTCTCTACTTGTTTTTGTGTGTTGTGATCATTCTTGACTTTGTATCACAACAACTTCACTTTATGTGAAACACCATTTAACAGATGAAAAAGTGTCAACGCATAAAACACATCGGCTCTTTTTCCTCCATTAAATGGAATATCACATAACATGATTTCACATGTTGTGATTCAAAATCAAACATGATCACAAGACGCAAAAGCGAGATGATCCAACGTAGAGTCATTTGGGAGTGGAATGTAAGAATTAGAATGTTAGAAGTGGAGTTAGATTGCAGGATCATGATACAAAGACCTTGGGAGTGATTATTATGCACCAATCCATGCAAGCTAATCAGAGTGCAGACAAGTTAGGAAACGATGGAAGATGCGTGCAAACAAATAAAAAAAAAAAAATCCTTCTTGCTATGTTAGATATTTGTCCTACCGCTTTAATATAATGTGAGTAATTAATGCTTATGGGCTCAGTAGGGCTTGACCTGCCCGCAGCCCGCTATTGTTGCAACTTGCAAGGAATTTTCTGTTTAATAAAAATGGCATTTAAAAAATAACACAAAATAAAAATTAATCCCCTACAGCTCTACACAAAAGTGCATTCAAGGTTTCTATCATTTTTCATTTCTTTCTTTTAAGTTACATAATAGGACAGTAAAACTCTTTGAAATCTACTCCCACTTATTTTATTTTGGAAGACTTGCAATTACAACCTTCCTGTTTCAAAATATAAGTATATTTCCTCCTCTACTTTCGATTTAATGATGTCCCCCTCATTTCTCAAAACAAAAAAAAAGGAACACTATACCCCTTTCCTTGTTGGTTTAGTTTGATCTTTTTCTGGGTGGGAGGTCCTTTAGTGTCTTGCTAAATTTGGATGATTTCTCCTGGGCTTAGCTTGGTGTTGTATTTGGGTGGTGGTTCTTGTTTGTGATTGTAATAGTTTGTGCTTTGATTAATAAAATTGGTTTCTTTTGCTGATCAAAAACTAAACTTTTGAGTTTTGACTTTAAAATCTTATTCACCAAGTTACCATTTCACTTACATCTTTGAGGTTTGGAATTCATTTTTGGATAAATTAGCCCCTCCCAGTGCAAATTATAGGGTTAGTTTCACAAAACTCCCTTGAATTTCAAAACCAAAAAATTAATTCGGTGTGAACTATATGGGTAAATACCTAAAACTCCTCACAAGCCCCCCCCCCCCCCAAAAAAAAAGAGAGAGAGAGAGAGACTTCAATATATGTGAAAAGGGCATTTTGGTTGCAGTGAATAATAAAAGGGTAGTTTAGGCCATAAATTGATTTCATGGCATCATTTGAGGTTTGCATAGTCCATTTTCGTCAAATTTTATAACGGTAAACAAATAGAAGAAAACAAAGTGTCACAATTTAGTAGTTTAGGATTTTTTGTCCAATTTTGAATTTCGGGGTTTTGTGAAACTGACCTTATAATTCATGTGTTTTGTGTAATTTACCCTTTATTCTCTTACAAAAATTTTAGACCAACAAGGGGACTGTTATGTCACCATTATTTCAAATTATAGCAAAAATAATTTAGTTTTTTTAATTTTATTTAGTTTAATTATTTTATTTGAATTTAGTTTCAATTATTATTTTACATAAACCTGGCCACTAGTTTCATCATTGTATTTAAGTTATGTTGATTTCTTGCTTTAGTTTTTTATTAATCATTGTTATTATTATTTGTTTTGAAATTCCATATGTACAGTGGTTATAATATTTCGTTAATATAACAGTACATATGTAACATCCAATCATATGATCCATAAAATCATATAATATTGCAGCCAACAATTAGTTATTAGTTTATCTTTCTTTCTATCACACACTCTTGCCAATTTATTAAATTCTCAATATTAAAATACTTTAAAGGGTATATTACGGTTATAAAACATAGGCACAAACTCATTTTAGGGTTTTAGTATAATTTTAGAGTAAAAAATACTAGTTTTTTGGTATTTTATCACCAAAAAAGTGATATGAGGGAGAAAATGTAACTTTTTGTATAAATTAAGGGAGTAAATGCTATTTTAGAAAGTAGAGGGAAATCTACCTACTTATTAAAACAATGAGTTCAACTAACATGACAGTCTGTCATTGCTTTTTGCAATGACGGACACCCAGACACGCAAACACGTATTCAACATGTGGGCCTCATATGTTTTAATGAATACGTATTTATGTGTCTGGTTGTTCGCCACTGCAAAAGTAATGACAGACTGTCATGTAAGTGTTTTCCTAAAATCATAGAGGGTTGTGAACGCAATCTTCCTTTTTATAATTTTGATAGGAAAGCAAAATCTATAGATATTAATTAAGGCAAAATCTACAGATATTAATTAAGGCCTTTGTTACATTTGGTGCAAATTTCTAATTTCCTAGCTGCCCTTTAGGATGCTGAAATCTAAAATATTTGTTTCTAATTTCCCAACTGCCCTTTAGGATGCTGAAATCTAAAATATTTGAGAGTACAAGACATTAAACACTCAATGGGTGCGTGCATGCATAATATGCACCCTAATTATTCTTCTCTAATACATAAATGAATGATGTGTTAGTTTATTTGAGTTCAAATTGATAGGACACTATTTGCCACCTTTGATTTTAAGTTATAAGGCAATGATGGGATTAAAGCGTCAGTAAAAAGCCTAACCCCCGAGGCCTAGCTTAAGCTTTAAGATGGCCCAGCTAGGATACTTGGGCTGAAACCTAAAATACTATTTGTCAAAATTATTAATACTTCCTTCCTTCCAAAATTTTTGTCCTCATTTTCATTTTGGATTGTTCTAAATTTTTTGTTCCAAACAAAAACTCAAAAACTCAAATTTTGATTGATAAACCAAAATAAGGTATAAATTACACACTAAAGATAAAGTGCAAAACAAATTAGTGGGTGTGAATGCATTAAATGTTCTTCTCTATACAAAAACATGTTTTTCAAAGGGAACATAAATTTGGGAATGGAGGTAGTATGAATTTTTTATTTATTTTATGAAGTCAAATTTTAAAAATTGAAGTTATATAATAATACCATAAAATATGAATTTTTTGTATTTGCTTGATGAAGTTATAAACTTTCATAATCAAAATTATAAGTTATATTCATTCAATTGACTACTAAGTATACAAATTGGAGAAATTTTAGCACCCGGACTATTGGATGAACGAGGATTGTGCCTTATCTCATCCATCCTTAGGGATAGTTAGGAGCCATACCTCGACGAGAATAGGGCTACAAAACCATATGTTGTTAAAAAAAGAAGTATACAAATTGCATTTAATTTAGTATAAATTGGGGCTCAATTTACACTAGATTAAAAAGGGTCAGAATATTCCCACCTCTTAATTTTATTTGCAACCCCACTTATTTTAGTTTTTTAAGGTTTTATAAAAAAAAATATATATATATATAGAATGTTTTTACGAAAAGTGACTGCACAATCCACTTGAAAACATCATTTTGAACAACTTTGTAGAATAAGGTTTTTTCAAAATTTGTCTTTTAAGTGGATTTTTTCACCACTTATTGTCTATGTCTCATTTTTGGCGAAAAGGTCCACTTAAACAACAAATTTTGATAAAAACTTTATTTTACAAAGTTGTTCAAAATGATGGTTTTAATGGACAACACAACTAGCTTCCGTAAAAACCTTCGATATATTTACATAAAACCTTAAAAAACTACTCCCTCCATTCCTAATTGACTTACCCATTTGAAAAAACACGTTTTTTTTAGGAAATCCTATTAAATGCTTTCACATTGATATATATGTTTTGACATTCCAATTTTGCCCTAAGTGTATAAAACATTGGAAAAAGAGAGAATACCCTTTTAATGGTATCTTAAGAAATGTAATACCAAGAATCATTTGACTTTTGGAATGTGACAATAATTTTGAAACATCTCAAAAAGAAAAGGAGACCAATAATTTAGGAATGGAGGGAGTAAAATAAATGGGCGGTGCAAATAAAATTTAGGGGTGACAATAACCAAACCCAATTAAAAAACAAGCTTAAGCTTTAAGCCCAAGCGTGCATACTAGCCCAAAAATACACAAGCCCATGGGCTACCGAGGCTTTAGAAGTTGGGAACGACTATTGAAACCCCACTTTTTTTATCCACCCCCCCCCCCCCCCCTTTTTCGTTTTGGTTTTTAAGATTTTATACAAAATATAAAAGGTTTTTATAAAAACCGGCTAAAATGTCCACTGGAAAACATCATTTTAAACAACTTTACAGAAGAAAGTTTTTCCAAAATCTATTATTTAAGTAGACTTTTTGGCAAAAAATGAAATAAAAGCTATAAATGGCTAAAAAGTCTACTTCAACAACAAATTTTGGAAAACTTCTTCTACCAAGTTGTTCAAAAATGATATTTTCTAATAGACAATGCAGCCAGTTTTCTTAAAAACCTTTTATATTTTTCATAAAAGCTTAAAAACCTAAAGGATGGGAGAGAGGGGGGGGGGGGTGTGATAAAAATGGGGGGTTAGAATAACCGTTCCCTTAGAAGTTTTAAAAATAGGCTTGATGAACAGTGAAAGCTTGATTGGCCTGATTCAAAAAATTTTGGCCCAAATCCAATGCGAAGCCCACCCTTAATGCTTGTTTGAGAAGTTTAAAAACTGGATGAGACTAGACCCAATCCTTAACTGTTACCTAGTTTTTAAATAAACCAACACAGTTGGTTTGAAAAAGAAAAACTGTATTTATACCTTATTTTTAATAAAAAGCTAAATAGATCAGCAAGAAAAAGAGACTTACTAAATAGTACGAAATCAAAATTGACCAAACTTATCTTCAGCTGGCTAAGTTTTCAAGTTTGCCAAACAACCCCTTAGATAGGATTAATTTGGAACTTTATAAGAAAGGTTTTAATATAAAAGCCAGAGGCCAAAGGTCTCCCAACTACTTATTTTTCATTTTTTATTTTATTTTATTTATTTTTTTTATAATAGTATTAGAAGTGGTAGCACATGTAAGTTTGTAACACATACACGTACAATGCTCTAGCTAGTTATTCCTCAACTATGTAGAAGAGAATATATTTTAATTGATATGAGTTTAAGTTGATATAATATTACTATTTTTCTCCTTTTAATTTTTCTAGCTATAAATTACTGATAAAGAAATTTTGAAATTTAAAAGGGAAGATGGTATAAATTAAGTGAGATACCGAAGGTCTTCCAACAACTTTCTAATAGTATGAATAAAACGGATAATACATGAGATGTGTGTCTCCAAAACACCCTAATTAGTTTTTGGAGAGAATCATGAAATAGTCATCAGAAGCTTTTAATTTCAAATTATTACGATATAATTATTTTGCCCCTTTAATTTCTCAGTTCTAAAGTAATACTAAGGATATTTGTAGGAAGTAATAATAAGGATATTTGTAAGACTGAGTGTTAGTCATTTCACCTAAAATCAATTGGTGTTAGAAAGGCACCCCTCAAATTTTTAAAGGGCAGTGCAGCAGCCAAGCACCACGGCTTGAGTGATCACAACTGACATGGCGCTGATCCTCACCTTGCATCCCTGCAAGCCTAGGCCAACAATCACCCCCCAACGCATGCCCGCATTCTCTTGGGGACTTAATATCTTAACCTCCCTCTAATACTAATTGTAGGACCAAGTGCTAACCATTCCACCTAAAACCAATTGGTGTTAGGGAAGGTGCCCTTCAAATCTTTAAAGGGCAGTGCAGCAGCCAAACACCATGACTAAAGTGATCACAACTGACATGATGCTAAACCCTCACCCTGCATCATCCCCACAGGTGTAGGCCAACAATATTATTTTAGAAGATAAAACTAAAGGTGACAGACCAAGGTCTTCCATCCCTTTTATAATATATTATAAAGACGAGATTTTTAGCCATAGCCCCATAATATAAGAGTTTTTTTACAATCACTCTAATAATATTTTCCATAGCCTAGTAACCCCTTTTACCTCTTTTTAAACCAAAATACCCTTTTATACATATAAGTTTATCTTTTGAGAAGTCAAATGCTCTTTCCTTCTCTCTTACATATTCTGGCTGGCAACGACTCCCACCATGACGAGCTCTGACCACCTTTTTCGACTACCTTTCGCCATTCGACCATCTTATAGGAGACGGTAACGACTCCCTTATCTCTTCTTTTGCTTTGACCACCATTCCACTGGCTATTTCAACCTCCAATGATCCCATTGGAGATAGCAACGACTCCCTCATCTCTTCTTCTTCTTTTTCTTTCTACTCTTCTTCCTCTTTAAAACTCAGTGCTACATTTCCAAACTTTATCACCCAAATCTACTTAGCAGGTAAAAGAGCTTATAATGGGTGACTATGAGATGTGTGGTGACGCTGGCAACGACTCCCAAGCTCTGACCACCTTTTCCGATGACTTTTCGCCATCCGACCATCCTATAGGAGACGGTAACGACTCCTCTATCTCTTCTTCTGCTCTGACCACCATTCCACCAACTATTTCAACCTCCAATGGTCCCATTGGAGATAGCAACAACTCCCTCATCTCTTCTTTTTCTTATTCTTCTTTTTCTTTCTATTCTTCCTCCTCTTTAAAGCTCAGTGCTACGTTTCCAAACTTTTTTTGATCAAGTAATGTATGTATTGAGAAAAAAAGAAGGGGCCAAAACCCTCATACATGAGACATATACAAGAGAAAAAAACCACTAAGGCTCGCTATACAAAAAGAGCCACAAGAAAGGAGACACCCCCAAACAACAAGCTAAGGGAGTCAACAAAAAGAGTAAAAGAGGGATTACATCCTCTAGAATAACTACAAAACCACCAATACAATGATTTAACCAAAAGAGATTTAAGCTCCAACGTGGATGACTCTACCCCTTCAAACCCTTCAAAGGTTCTCAAGTTACGTTCCTTCCAAATACACCAAAAAAGAGCACGGGGAACCATCCTCCAAACCACTTTAGAATCTTTACGACCCCTTTTAACCCACCAACTCACAAGCAAGTCATGAGTAGTGGATGGTAGAACCCACTTGACCCCGAAAAGATGGAAAATAAGAACCCATAAGCTTCTAGCTGTCTCACAGTGGATGAAAAGATGATCCACATTTTCCTCCGCCTCTTTGCACATAATAAATCTATTAGGCATCTCCCACTTCATTCTAATCAAAAAGTCAATCGTAAGACACTTCTTGTGAGAAACCAACCAAGAGAAGAAAGTAACTTTAGAAGGCACCGAAGGGATCCAAATGCTCTTAGCCGGAGAAAACACAATCGAGTTAGAACCCAAACAAGAATAATAAGATTTCACCTGAGAATAAACCTTTTGAGCCATTGCACTACAACAAACTATCATTCCCTTGCAAAGAAATCTTACTTTCATATAATCATGATAAAAATTCATAACGGACTCCAACTCCCAATCATTGAAGCTTCTACAAAAAGTGATGTTCCAATGGAATCCATCCCTCCTGCTATAAATGTAATCCATGATCCAAGCTTCTTTGTTGTTAGCTATAGAAAACAAAATGGGGAATTTGACCAAGAAAGAAGCATTCCCACACCACACATCTTTCCAAAATTTGATCCTATTACCACCACCTACCTTAAATCTTGTTTCTTTTAAGAAGGAATCAAAGTCGAGCATAATTGCTTTCCACAAACCCGTACCATGAGATCTTCTACTTTCTTTCGACCACCAACCCCCTTCTATCACACCATATTTCCACACTATAACATCTTTCCATAAAACTTGAACACCCGTACCAAATCTCCAAAACCATTTACCAAGATGAGCTTTGTTCATGACCATAATAGATTTAATACCCAACCCCCCTTGTTCTTTTGGTAAGCAAACCGTGTTCCAATTAACAAAATGAAATTTAAATTCCCCATTAATGCCATTCCATAGGAAATCTCTTTGGAGCTTTTCAATCCTTAAGGCCACCGACTTAGGGATTTTGATGATGGGATAAAAAGTATATAGGAATCAAAGTAAGTTTACCTTCCTTTGAAAGATAACCTTTTTTCCACCCACTAAGCCTTCTTTCAATCTTTTCAAGAATCGGATCCCAAACTATAACTTCCTTGAAATGGGCTCCAAGAGGAAGACCAAGATAGGACATTGGTAACTTCCCAACTTTACAATTCAAATTAGTGGCAAGCTCCTCAATATTATTAATAGTACCAATAGAGATGATCTCACTCTTCCCAATGTTAACTTTTAAACCTGATGCCGCTTCAAAGAAAAGAAGAATCATTCTAAGATGTCTTAATTACTCATCATTAGCCCCACAAAAAAATAATGCATCATCCGCAAAAAGCAAATGTGAAATACTCCCTTCCTTACCACCCCCACCATGCACCCCAAAGCCTTCTAATAAATGCTCCTCATATCCTTTTTGAATAAGCTTGCTCAAAGCTTCCATCACAAGAATAAAAAGTGAAGGGGAAAGAGGGTCGCCTTGACGAAGACCTTTAGAGCTATGGAAGAATCCATAAGAAGTACCATTGACAAGCACCGAAAAGGAGGCGGAAGAAATACACCAAGCAATCCATCTTTTCCATTTAGAACCAAAGCTCATTTGCCCTAGTAAATAGACAAGGAAGTTCCAATTCACATGATCAAAGGCTTTTTCCAAATCAACTTTACACAAAATCCCCGGTTCCCCACTCCTAATCCTTGAATCCACACATTCATTAGCCACTAGGACCACATCAAGAATTTGTCTCCCCTTGACGAAAGCAAATTGGGAGTGGGACACAATCTTATCAACCACTTTGCTAATCCTTATGGCTAGAACCTTGGAAATGATTTTATACACACTTCCTAGCAAAGAAATGGGGCAGAAGTCCTGAGCCTCACTCACTTCCTCTTTTTTTGGAACAAGAGCAATAAAAGTGGCATTGAGGCTTTTCTCAAATTTATCTCTATCAAAGAATTCTTCAAACACTTTCATAAGGTCATCTTTGATAACAATACAACACTTTATGAAAAAGGTAATGGACATACCATCCGGCCCATGCGCTTTATCGCTATTTAACAAACACAAAGCATCCCAAACCTCCTTTTCCTCAAAGCTTCCTTCCAAACAATTGGCTTCCAAATGGTTCAATTGGTTGAATTCCACTCCATCAAGAAACGGTCTCCAATCCTCTTCTTCACAAAATAATTTTTCATAATAATGCACAATTTCTTTTGAAAAAACCGACTCATCATCATTAAGTATCCCATTAACTTTCAAGCTCCCAATAAAGTATCTCCTTTTATGAGCATTAGCTATACGATGGAAAAACTTGGTATTTTTATCCCCTTCTTTAAGCCACAAAGCTCTAGATTTTTGTCTCCAACTAATTTATTCTAATCTAACTATTTTAGCAAATTCCGCTTGGGCCTCAATTCTTCTTTGTTTCTCCCCCTTCCAAAAGACTATCCACGCCTTCCTTTTCATCAAGAGTATGGATAATATCAAGAGCACTATTTTTAAGGGATTCTAAATTTCCAAAGACTTCTTGGTTCCATTTCTTCAATTCCATCTTCAAAACTTTGATCTTTTTAGCAAAAACAAAGCTAGGAGAACCATCAAAGTTGAACTCCGACCACCAACCATTAACAAGATCCACAAAACCTTCCACTTCCAACCACATGTTTTCAAAGCGAAAAGGGGCCACTCCATGCCTCACACCTTCACTATCAAGAACCAATGGAATATGGTAGACAAAGGTCTTGGTAAAGCCGATTGTAACACCCTTGGAAAGTGTTCCTCCCAAGAAGCCGTAAAAAGGAATCTATCAAGGCAGGAAAGGGAAGGCTCCTCTCCTATTATTAGACCAAGTAAACCAGCCCCCCACTAAAGGGGGGTCAATCAATTCATTAGATTCAATGAAATCCGAAAAAAGCCTCATTGCTGAATTAGAGTACATGCATCCTTTTCTTTCATTAGGGGCTCTAACAATGTTGAAGTCACATGTAATGCACCAAGAGTTCACCCATTTGAGTTTAATAGCATCCAATTCAGCCCAAAAAGAGCTTCTAAGTGCATCCTCATTTGGACCATACACCCCCGAAAGTACCCATTCAAAGCCATCCCAACATTCTTAAAAAAACAAGAAACTGAGAAAATCCCTTTTGCATCATCCACTAAATGCACCACTCTGCGGTCCCATAAAATTATGATACCCCAGCCGTACCCTTAGCATCTAAAGTGACCCAATCCACATAATTACCCAACCATAAATCTCTAATCACCTCAACTCCCATGCTTTCAATCTCTGTTTCTTGTAAAACTACAATATCCACTTTCCATTTATGTAAGGCTAACTTAATTCTACCCCTCCTTTCCTTACTATTAAGCCCTCTTACATTCCATGAAAGAATATGAATCTTCATAAAAGGATGATAGCTAGATTATGTCCCTTTTTCGCCCCTCCAGACAACTCCAACTGCTTGGCAGGTAAAAAAGCTTATAAGGGGTGACTATGCTATGTGTGGTGACTATGAGATGTAATATTTTAGTTTAGTAAGGGTTGTTTAGTATTAGTTAATTAGGGTTATTAGTGATAGTTTCCTAATATTAGTGTCAGTCTTTTATAATATGTCTTTTCAATTAATGAGAATTTCATCTTCTTGCAAAGTTAACATGGTATTAGAGCCGTTCTTCTTTTTTCCTCCATAGCAGACCTTCTTCTATCGAGACAATAGCAGCCTTCTCTTTTCTCTCTATCGATGAAGTAATAACAACTCTTGAAATTTGCATCTTAATCACACCCCTCTATCTCTTTCTCTGCATCTTGAAACATCTTAGTCCTTGTCACACGTTTCTATAACAGCACTAGATTATATCTTCTTTGCACCATCGCAACAAATCTCCTTAGCATCCTCCTTGCATCTGTTATAGTCGATCATAGCAATTTATTTCTTATAACAGTCACAACCCCTTTGCATCTTTGCACCAAATTACAATATCTTTGCAACCCATAACCAGTTGTACATACTCGTCGCAAGTCCATTCCTATCGCAGTAGATGAACCATCATTGTGAAGCATCTCGTTGTACCCTTGATCTTTGTGGCACAACAATAGCACTTTGTTCTCTCATAGCATCACTATCGCAACCCCATAGCAGTAGTTGCTCCATCTTCTTGCACAAATCAGCAATCGTATTCTTTAAATTGTGTCATCTATTGCAGTTGAATTGCAGTCGCAGTCGAATTTGGAAGCCCAAGCAATTGTAGCCATAGCACCCTCAGCACTGTTGCATCTCTCTTTCTCCCTCCCCCGTTGGCTCTTGTTCTCCTCTTTAGTGCAATCGCACCTTTTCAATCGCATCAAGCCTTTATGAATCACATTGTAATTTTGTGTTGAAATTGCACAATCGAACCTCTTTCTTTCCCTCCTCATCACAGCCCATGGCATTCACATACATCTATAGCCGAAGTCAGTAGTAATTGCAATAACCAATTGCAATCCCTGTCACATTGTGTCACACTCTCGCTGTTCATCTAAATCATAGCAGCAATTATACCCAAGCACGAAGTTTGTTGTACCTATCCTCCTACCTCCCCCTAACAGTCTTTGTCACCAACATCCGCCATCACACCATCACTATTTTTGAGTTGCACAAGTGTCGAACCTCCTTTGGATTAGAGTCAACAAATAAAAATTAACTAGCACGTGAATTAAGTTCTTCTGTTTGGTTACAGCCATTAGCTATTCCAATTGGGAAGTAATTGTTTGCTACATAGTACTTGACTACTTGCGAATCAGAAGTTAATTATGGATTGTTTGACAATTGCTACACACTACTTGCGAATCAAAAGTTGATTATGGACTATTTAGGTTATGTCCACATGCTATTCATGCTTGAAACTTAAGTATCAACCCGAGAGAGTTGACCTTGTCCTTATGCTCATTTTGACAAACTCACTCTGCTCTCTATACTCGCATCATGAGTTTAAGAGGGGGTGTGAAATTTAATATTTTAGTTAAGGGTAGTTTAGTATTTTAGTCAATTAGGGTTATTAGTGTTAATTTCCTAATTTGCTTCTTTTTTTTTTCTTTTTAAATTTTTATCAACAACAAAAGAAATATTATTAAAGGAAAGAAAAGTACAAGGGGGGACAAGAAGTCCACCTAAAAAGCAGTAGAAAACAAAAAAGAAAAGGAAAGAACAGGCTAACAACAAGCAGCCCTCCAATCAGCACTCAACACAAACAAAGGAAAATCCTTAAACTCCTTAAAAGAATGAGCCAAAAAAGAACCTAGATAATATACTTTGTCCCAAAGGTCAATTATAGGGGATTCCTTATTATCAAAAATCCTAAGATTCCTTTCAATCCAAATGACCCAAAACACTGCCCAAAAAGCGCAATTCCAAATAACAGCTGCCTTCTTGTTGCTCCCAAAACTCCAAAATTGGATGTTAAATAGACTCGAAACACATTCCGGTATAACCCATGATTCTCCAGGAAGACTAAAAAGTCTGCACCACAGGACAATGCACAAAGAGATAATCAATGTTCTCTAAGTTCCTCTTACACATAATGCACCGCTGAGGAGATAAAAGCAAAGGAGGTCTCCTCCTTTGGAGCATCTCATGAGTATTTATTCTCTTATGAACCATAATCTAAGAAAAAAAATCTAACTTTGAGAGGAACAACCTACTTCCAAATAAGTTTAGAAGGGACAAATTCAGGAAGATCGGGGCACTCAATCAATTTATCAAAAAATGATTTACAATAATAAATGCCTGAAGAATCTGCAAGCCAAATCCTTCTATCAGGGATGAACGCTCTCAAAGAAACACCTTCTAAAAGAGATAATAAAGATACAAGCTCACAACATTCCTTATCATTGAGATTCCAGAAAAATTTGAGATCCCAAGAAAGAGTAGAGGACCTCGAAGCAACCAAAGAAGAGATAGAAGCATTATGTGCCAAAGATAATCTATACAAACGGGGAAAGGAAGTAGAAAAATGAACGTCCCAAACCAAATATCTTCCCAAAACCGAACCAAATCCCCATTCCCCACAGATAAGGAAGTATTAGCCACAAAACGTTCCCACCTAAATTTCGAAGGACACATAGTCGAGGTTTGCTTAAGGCAACCCAACCATTGTTATGCAATCTATATTTACTTCTAACAACAGAATGACAAAGAGAATCACTCTCTAAGGGGAAACGCCAAAGCCATTTAACTGTTAAAGCAACATTCCTCCTCTGTATGTTTCCCAAAGATAAACCCCTTACTTTCTTGATCTAGACAACCACCTCCCAACTCACTAAATGATCCTTCTTGCCTTCACCACTACCCTCCCATAAAAAATCTCTTATGATCTTCTCTAACATGCGAGCCATTTTAGATGGAATTTTGAACATGGACAAAAAATAAATGGGAATACTAGATAATACAGATTGTACTAAAACCTAACCTTCCACCTATAGAAATTAGGGTAAAATACATTTACACCCCCTATATTTACTAACTATTACACTAACCCCCCTATACTTTCTGAAATTACACTGACCTCCACTTGTCAGAACGGCGAAGTTAACAGAATGAACAGAAGTATGAAATGACGAAGATGCCCTTCTAGTAAAACACAATCGTTTAGTGTTTCACTAGATTAAAACAAAAAAAAGGCACAACCCTCTTCTTCTTCATCTTCATCCTCCGCCTCTTCCTCGAACCCTCCCTATTCGACGTTCTCCACCACGCCAAATACTTCACTGCAAACCAATGGCAACAGGCCCTTCTAGTAAAACACAATCGTTTTAGTGTTTCACTAGATTAAAACAAAAAAAAGGCACAACCCCCTTCTTCTTCATCTTCATCCTCCGCCTCTTCCTCAAACCTTCCCCATTCGACGTTCTCCGCCACACCAAATACTTCGCTGCAAACCGATGGCAACAGCAACGAGATTCCGGTGATTCGCGCAATGCTTCTTCTTCATCTCTCTTTTTTTTTTTTTTTTTGCCCCCTATTAAGGCAACCCACTACCATGGTTGAAACGAGGAGCTGCGGTGGTAGAGAAGGAGAGGAAAAAAAAAAGGAAAACAGAGGGGAGAAGGAGCTGCGGCGGCGAGCTTCTGCCAGTGGAGGGAGGCACGAGGGTTTGGAGAGGGAAAAAAAAAGAAGAAGATGACAACAGAGGGGAGAAAGAAGGATGACGAGAAGGTTTGATGGGTTTCTGATTTGGGTTTGATGGGTTGTCGGGGGCTGGTAGTGGGGGGAGGCACGAGGGTTTAGAGAAAAAAAAAAAAAAAGGAGGAGGAGGAGAAAAAGAAGAAGAAGAAGAAGAACATGATAAAAACAAAGGGAGAAGGAAGGATAATGAGAAGGTTTGATGGGTTTCTGATTTGGGTTTGATGGGTTCGTCGAGGGTTGGCAATGGGGGGAGGCATGAGGGTTTGGAGATTTCCTTTATCTCTTTCTTTTTTTTTTCTTTTTTTTTTTGCCCCCTGTTTAGATCTTCTCCTTCATCTCTCTCTCTCTATTTCTTTTTTCTTTTGGTTCTGTTGAGGTAATCCACTGCCATGGTTGGAGCAGCTGTTGAGGCGACCCCTTCTTCTTCATATTTGGCTTCTCCTTTCTTCTTCTAGTCCTTTTTTTTTTTTTTTTTTTTAAAAATAAATTTTAAAGATGATGCTGGGATGTTGAAAATGGAGTTGGATGTTGAGTTATGAATTTTTTTCTTAAGGCTTCTTCTTATCTTGGTATAGTTGGGATTGTGAAAACATGGAGTTCGCCGGAACTTCATGAAGTCGCGGAGAGATAGCAAAGGGCCATTTAAATACCAAACGCAGCGTTTTAGCTTTAAGAAGTTTAAAATGGGTATTTTCAACCCATTTTTGGCTAACGTTAGCAACAAACATTAAAGTCTCTAACGACTGTTTAACGGATGAGGTGAAGTGTAAAGGAGTGCAATGTAATTTCAGAAACTATAAGGGGTGTCAGTGTAATAGTTAGTAAATAGAGGGGATGTAAATGTATTTTACCCTAGAAATTAAGGCTCTCTTCTACCCGTCTAATTTTTTCCTAACCTTATCAATCACAGGACTCCAAAAAGACTCCGAGAAAGGATTCCCACCCAAAGGAAGACCCAAATAAGGCAAAGGCCACCCACTCGTAGAACACCCTAATTGACTTGCTAACCTATGAACTTTATCCTCAGCATAATTGATACCCACAATAACACTTTTACTCATGTTAACTTTAAACCCGAAACTAACTCAAAAACCTGTAAGATAGACTTAAAATTTAAAAGCTTCTACTCATCCCTAGAAAAAAAAAATCAGTATTGTCTGCAAACTGCAGATGTGAAATAGACACCCTATCTCTACCCGTCCATAAACCTTCAACCAAACCAGCCTCCTGGGCCATATCTATCATCCTTCCCAAAACATCTACCACCAAAGTAAACAAGAAAGGAGATAACGGGTTGCCCTGACGTAGACCCTTTGAAGCCTTGAATGTATTTCTCCGGCTTACCATTAACTATAACTGGCAAATTAGTAGAAGACAAACAACCAACCATCCACTGCTTCTATCTTTGACCAAAACCCTTTTTCTCCAACACAAAATTCAAAAAATCCCCAATCCACATGATCATATATGCCTTTTCAAAGTCTATTTTAAATAACAAACCTTTCTTATTATCCCCCATATATTTTTCCACCACCTCATTGGCTATCAAAACTAAGTCTAAAATTTGACAACCTTCTATAAAGGCTCTAAACTCGAGAGATAGTTTCACTCAAAACATCCTTTAATCTCAAAGCTAGAACTTTTGCCAATATCTTATATAAGGAAGACACAAGACTAATAGGCCTAAAATCCTTAATTTTCAAAGAATCATACTTCTTAGGAATCAAGCAAATAAATGTGGAATTAGTGCAAGCATTAACCACCCCATTATCAAAGAATTCAACAAAGACCTTAAAAAGATCATCCTTTATGATGTCCCAACAATCCTGAAACACCGCCCTTGTAAATCCATTAGGACCCGGTGCTTTATTTCTTCCTCAAGGTCTCTACAACCTTGCCATACTCATCTCACAAATAGGAGACCAAACCAGCCCTTCTAATAAAGGCCTATCCCAACAACCCCCCCCCCCCCCAGAAGAGGAAAATCTGAATATCTCATCAACAATTCTACCTTCGTTCTCAATAATCGACCCATCCTCCAATTCTAGTTTACTGATCAATTTCCTCTTTCTACTCCCATTAGCCATCCTATGAAAAAATCTAGTGTTATTATCACATTCTTTTAGCCATTTTACCTTAGTTTCCTAATATTAGTGTCAGTCCTCCATATATATTCTTATAATACGTCTTTTCAATTAATGAGAATTTCCTCTTGCAAAGTTAATAGTTAACAATAACCACAATGGTGACGGTTTTAGGCCCCAAAAGCCCTAGGTCATGTTTAGATAAAAGGAAGAAAGATAAAATTTATAAAAACACATTATTTACAAAAAGTTGCATAATTTATGTAGAAAAAGGTTCATATTTTACAATTGGGTAATATTAAAAATTATATAGAAAATAGTCACAGATCACTATTTTATTCTATAAAAAAATTTATGCTGAAAATAGTAACACTTTACTATTTTGTGATATAAAAAACACTAGTTACGATTGGGTGAGTCCAAACACAAGGAGCAGCCCCAAAAAGATAACAGAACCTCCATAGGGGTGTTGTGAGCAATTTGTACTATTAAAAATTCATACTAAAAATCATAACAATTTACTATTCATGATGTGAAAAATTTCTATCGAAAACAGTTTTAGTTTACTATTTTAATTATACTATAAAAAACACTTTTACTATTAGGTGAGCCTAGACACAAGCAACGTAGCCCCAAAAATTATTACGATAACAGAACCTCCATGGGAGGTCCCCTTTCTTCTCTAACCAGTAGGACACATGCCGGCGGCCATGGTGGATCTAGGTGGCTTAGACGGGGTTAGAGTTGTGAGTAAATCTCGACAGTGAGGGCTAAGCTGGTGCAGGATGGCCGAATTTTGACTGTGACTAGGCTCCACAATGATGTCGATAGTTACCACTTTCAACTGGAGATCTATGATGTTAGATCTGTGATGTGATGGGATAATAAAGCTAGGGGTTTGGATGGGAGAAGAAGGGTAAGGGGCGATTGATGTATTTGCAAGTGCGATTGCAAGTGATTTAGGGTTAGGGTTCAAAACAGTGTGATAAATGGTAGTCCAAATAGCCAATGAGAAGCCGAGGATGATGGTGAAGATGGGTCGATGGAGCTAGAGAAGATGTCGGTGGCGACTAGCTTATGTTAGAACCTATTAAAGGTAATATGGGGATTTTTAAAAAAATATGTCCTTATGGTTAATAAAGATACTAATATATGAGCGTAACAGGTTAAATAATCTTTTGATATGAGTTAAATAAAGCCACTCTTCTAACTAGGGTTATTGCTAATTTTCCCTAAGAATAAACAGTAGAAATAAAGAGGTTAGAGGTAGATTATACCCTCTTCATAGCCAATCCCTACATGCCCACACATTCCGTTCCATAGGTTTCACGGAATGACCATAAAGGCATGTACGATGTGGCTTTCTAGTAAGGCAAGGCCCTATTCATCCCCCCACCACCTTTTGAGGCAGCAGGCAGAAGTAAACCTCGTATTACAGCAATGCTTAAAGACACCATCCAAGTACCCGATCACTTCTTGGACCCTAGAAAGATTGGCAGTAAAAATCTAAATATGCAAGTTAAACTTAGTCACTGGAGTCTAATTTTTTATCATCCATATGGAGGACATGCAATTAGGTTGCAAAGTGATATACCAACTTTACCTCTAGGGCCTTCAGATGATGAGAATAGCCTGGTTGTGGAGTAAGAAGGTTTTGTGTAGACTCTAAAACTTAGACCATCAAGGGTGGGAACCTTGATCTTAGCATTATATTGAATTTTGGCTAGAATAATGTAGCCCAATTATTTTAATTGAATTCTAGCTAGTTGTAATCATAATTTTACATGAACCTAGCCACTAATTTCATCTTTACACAGTTTCTTCAATTTTTGTTGTCTTCCAAATATTAAGTATATTACTTGTAAACTATATATAGCATGTCATCATTTTCTATCACACTATTGACAATTTATTATATTTCGTAAATTACATTTTATGAAACTTAGAGAGAGACATATTTGGGGACTTGAGTCCAATTTTAGAATAAAAAATACTGGTTTTGGCCAATATATTTTCTCCACCGGCCATAAAGTGATATAAGATAGCTTTGATTTGTTTTATTTTCCATTATTAAAAAGAAAAGTGACATAAGAGAGAAAAAGTGAGTTGTTTTTACGAAATAAAGGGGTATATATTTTATTTTAGAAAGAGGGAATGAACACAGAGTTGTGAATGTAATCTTCCTTCTATATTTTAACAAGAGTAAAATCTACTCCTATTCCTTGAGGCCTTTGTTTCTATTAGAATTTTTAATTTTCTAAATTGTTAATAAATTTTGAAACATTTTGGGACCTAATATGGAAGAATATATATTTATAGAAATGAGACAAATAGATGATTTTTCGTACAGATCACCATCATCTATAGATTTCACAAACGACTATAAAGGCATGTACAGGGTTACTTTATAATGTAGTACTCCCTCCATTTTACAAAGATAGTCCAAGTTAGACAAAACACACAGTTTAATAAAATCCATCATTACATCGACTTCTCATTTATTAAACTCCATCTTTCCAAAAATAAAAAATTAAAAAAAAAATACCCTCTCTTACTTGGTGTTGGGTTTTGTGTTGAAAATAGTTATTGAAATAATAAAGGATAGCATACAAAAGTTAAAAAATTTTATAATTTGACTTTCAAAATGGACAAACATTTCGGGACAAAAAATGTAGAAAAAATGGCCTATCTTTATAGGACGAAGAGAGTACATGTCATGTTAGAGTACCTGGAATGCTTGGACCACGGAAAGAACAAAAGGAATGCTTGATTTGGTAATTGTTGGGACAATTAGATAATTTGGTAATTTGTTGGACACAGTCAGAATTACGTGAAATTTGGTTCCATCGTTTTAGCTATAAAAAATGAAATTTTTTCATCTTAAGAAAGTTTCATTTTATTAATAACTTTTATTATAAAGTCATAATCGCTCCCTGACTTGACTCAAGGGACTAGTATTATTTATTTATGTGGTTAACTCAAATTTGCCATTTTTGGTAATTTTTATTGTTTTATGCTATTTTCGTTTTAGGAAACTATAATTGAGTGTTTTACTGGAATTAAGTTTAATTTTCTATATAAGTTGTTTAGGACTCTGTAATGCAGTTTATTATCATAAAAAATTCAGAATTTCATTTATATAATTCTTTTTACTTTGTCTACAAGAAAACGGTGTTCTTCTTCTACTTACTTTTTTAATTTTTTTTCTTCTAAGGTCTTCTTACTTTGCTATGCCACTGTCTCGCAAGGCCACATTCATTCCCACTCCCTTTTTGGGCAGCAGGCAGAAGGTAACCTCGTATTGAAGCAACACCTATAGACTCGAAGTACTGATCACCATCATCTAGGATCCTAGTAAGACTACTAGGTGAAAAAAAAAAAAAAAAAAAAGAAAAAAAAAACTTAAAAACTTACCCACAATGCTTGATCATCTTCCTCAAGAATCTAAATCAGTTGTGTTACACAAACAATATTCAGAGGTTCAAGGCCCCCATTATTACACAGTTGCAACAAATATGAGGCTTGTGGTATCATAGAGGCAACTGCAGCACTACAGAAACAATCATGATATGCATGTTATAATTCAGTCGTTGGATTGGTATTTTTGATCATCCATATGGAGGACATGCATTTGGTTTGCAGAGAAATAAATTAAAGTTTACCTCTACTGAGCCTACAGCTGATGAAAAGGACTGGTGAGAACCAAAATTGCCATGACAAGAAAAAATCTCTACATGGTAACATATGCTACTATCACCAAATTCATCACCGACCATCTCTCAATCTGTGTCCCACTACAAGAGAAAAAGGACAACTCAAAAAACAAAAATCTAACAAGTTGCTACCAACTTGCTAGTTCAATTTCAAATGCAACACTTAACTGTTGTTTTTGCAACTTGCAGCAAAATCTTCTCCAGTTCAACAGCCTCTTGAGCAATCTACACTTCATTTTAGGCTAAAAATAATATACCAGAGACAGTTGATTAGTCGTCACACATAGAACAATGGGTTTTAAGGGGGGGAAATACAAGAACCTTGAGACAAATCATGATACGAACTTCTACATAATCTGACCAAGCAATGCCTCTGCAATCTGAACAAGATAGAGATGAATGAGGGAAGGGATGTACAAGGAAAAACAAGAGCCAAAGAAATAAATGTGTAGGAGTTAGAAACACCAGAAACTAGGAATTTTCCAGGGATATAACACTGCTAAGTAATTCTCCCCTCCTCTCAATGGCAAGAAACCCAGATGAAAGTTACGATCTAATGGATTTTCCATGGACCCAAACTAACTACACAGAATGAGACGTTAAACGAACAACTACAGTAAACCTTCTATCCAAGAGAAATGGTCATTGAAGCAAAATGGACGACTAGCAATGGAGAACAAGTCCAGTGTCCTACTTTGGGCTCGAACCCAAGTATCCTAACCGATCTGCTAAGACATTCACATCTTCATCCTCACCTTCCTTGGTACCAGGTATATCCAATTCTCCTTCAAACCTCTCATTCAATAACTCTTCCCAAAATCCCTCATCAAGTTCTTTATCCACACTCCCTGGCTGTTCTAGTTCTTCCTCTTGTTCTCTTCTTGCTCTACCGAATCCTTGCATTTCCAATGCAAGTGCCTCCAGCTCCGACACTTCAAACCCGTAATCTCCAAATTCTTGTGATTCAATTTTAACGAGGTTTGTTCCTTCACCTCTTCGGCTTGATTCACCACCTCCAACACTACTAGGCCCTTGATCAATTGGTCGCCTTCTTTTCTTACTTATGGCTTCTTCAAGCTTCTTTCTTTTATCCTTCTGTTGGACCAATTGCTGAATAAAGGCGGGATTTCGCATTGCCTTTGCTAAAAAGGTCATCATTTGTTGTTGCTTTTGCTCTGTACCTTGTAGCCTTTGCTCCATAGCTTGAAGGTAGGCTCTGGTATTCTGCTGCTGCTGTCTAAGCTTCACTAGTTCCATCATTAGAACCTGCCTGTCACGCCTTAAACGATCAATTTCTCCATCTAATCCAAACTGTCCAACTTCAACACAAGGACCCAGAGCATATTCCGAAGGTAAAGTCTGTGACGACGTCTTTCTTCTCTTGATATTCTTCAGAAGATGCTTGTGGCCCCTGAGAAACCCTTCATTGGCAAACTCCCATCTATCTGGGTCAATCTTTCTAAAGCCCTGGCGATGTCAAATTCCATTAGAATCAAATTCAAATAACCATGAAGCTTAAAACGGAAACATATAATCAGAATCAAAATTTATCACCTTACAAAGGAAGGGACAAACCCATCAAAGATTTGAGTCCATACTAGATTCAGCATTCCTGCCTCTGATAAGAACTTACAAACAGTATATTGCATATTTTATATCTGACTTTTTGTACCGATTGATAATTGAGCAAGGACCCACATCCAGGAAAAAAACCACTAAAACCCAATTGAATTAAAGGGGGGTGGAGAGAGAGGGGGGTGGGGGTGATGGTGAGCTTATATTGGAAACAGAAAAGGTTGAAGCTGAAAAGGGATCCAAAAACAATCCTACCCAAAACGGGAAGAAGGAGAAGAATAAGCAAAAGAAATTCCAACACTTTCATGAACATACAGACACATGAGATTTGAGGGAAAAAAAACCCTATGAATGAACAGACAAAGAGTTCAATAAACAAATTTAGAAAAAATAAATAAATAAAAAAAGGAGGGGAAAATAGGATATTCACACAGTTATTTTAACATAAAGGTGTGCGACATTTCAATAACCCATATGCATGATAATTAACACAAATTGATTGAAGAAAATTTCCAGCTCTATCTTACCCACTAAAAAGAAAAGTATGCCCTACATTTCATGAGCTCTAGATCTAGACTAAGCTGAAAATGCAATATTCAACAAGTGTTGAAGAGAGTACTCACGTAAGTGTTGAGCTGCCTGACAAAGCTGGAGAAGTTATTGTGCTTGAAGTATCTGGGAAGGAGACTAGTGGAGAAGGTATGGGGATCCCACACCACAAAGCTGTTACCTACTCTACTCCAAGAAACTACATGACCTGTAGTTGGGTCATCCACCATGTCAAACGTCTTGGTGAGGAACGGTGGAGGACCTACATCATGAAGCCCCTCAATCGGCTGTGGTATTGGAGCCATTGAAGTGTCACCGGACTGCGACGAACTCGAGGATCCTGAAAATTCCTCCTTTACTGGGTAGAGAGGATTCATGATCAAAATTGCAAAAATACCCAAATACCTTGATGGGTTTGGAGTGTTTTTACTCAATTGTTCAATCAGAAGTGAGGGATCCAAATACCCAGAAAGAGTTTAATCAAATGGAGACTGCAAGTGATGAAAAAAAGCTAAGTCAAGAACAGAGAAGCGTTAACAAGAAGAGCACAGAGAAGGCGAAGAAATGGAAATCAGACAAAAATATATTGAGAATCAGTTGATATGAAATTGAAGAAAGGAAAGGACTGCGCGATGATGGAAAAGAGCAGGACAAAGTGAAACCTTAGGTAATTTTGCACAACACTCTGTTTGGCTTTCTTCTTTGGGAAGGTCGGTTATGCCGTTATGATTGTTTGTCACCCCCATCAACAAAGAAGCTGTAGAAGTGGCGTTTCAAGGCTATAAATAGAGAGAGAGGTGAATAGTGTCTATAATTGTGATGAAGGAAGTTTCTAGAGACCTAGCCGTATTTTTTATTTTTTATTATTTTATTTATATTTTCCCTTTTTTTTTAATTTGGCAAGGGTGAGGAAGAGACTTAGAGAAATAAAAAATGAAAAAGGAGATAGATATTTTCTATCTTACACTCCGTACCATATGGTGTATTTATCTATCTATATTCTATATCCCCTTTCTTCGCATTTTTTGTTCTTTATTTTTTTGGGTAAGCTGTATCCCCTTTCTTCCTTTGGCAAGGTGAGAGAGTGATTATAAAAGTAAAAATGAGAGAGAGAGAGAGATAAGATTGTTCTTTAAGAAAGTTCTGAGACTTGGAGGGGTAGGGATGGTATGTGGATGCATTAAAAATTATAAAAATTATTTAAAAAAATGATAATAAAAGGATAATATGGTGGAAGTATGAGGTTTGGACCCACGTTTCACAAGGAGAGATTTTGATTTCCTCACAAGTTTTTAACAATTTGATTGGTAGATTTTATATAATTAAAAAAAAAACAATTTGATTGGAAGTGTTGTAGACCCAGCTTGCAATTCGGGTTGACATCACCGTAAGGCACTACTGGCAACAATCAGGAGATCATGGAAGGTTTTATATATATATATATATATATATATATATATAAAATACTGTTCATGTGTGGGATATCTTAAAATATCTCATTTGATTATTATCATCTGTGATCGATATATTTACATTTATGCATCCGCGCATATCGTTCATAACTATAATCAAACAAAATATTCCAGGATATCCACACATGATCAAAGTTATATATATATATATATATGGTTGATCATATGTGGGATATCTTGAAATATCTCGTTTGATCACGATTATTTATGACCGACATGTTTGCATTTATGCATCCACATGTATCGTCTACAGATAATTGTGATCCAACAAAATACCTAAGATATTCACACATGATCAAAGTTTTATACATATACTGGCTAATCGGTGCGAAAGTAATTATATCACGGGAAGATTTACCAAAAAAGAGAGGCAAAATCATGAGTTCACTTTCTTAGCTGCTGGATTTGAGTACTTGAAGATTCTTGGAAGTTTGGCTCTTCATCCACTCTGTCTTGGATCCCGAGGACGCATGGCTATAACTTTTTAACTGACAAAAAGGAAAAAGAAAAAAATGGGTTCTTGGAAATTCAACTATTGCATTGTCATATGCATTAGTAGAAGAGTTCTCATTGCCAATATACAAAAAGGAGAGAGAATAATGTGTTTCCTCTGGTTTTTTTTCTAGTGAAACAAGATTATCTCCCCAAACGAAAATCTAAGAGTACTAACAAGATCTCATTCCACCGACCACCCCGCATATGTAGTAGAGCGTACCATATATCGACTTCATTTGATGAATTCGTACTCCATTTGATTGAAGCGTGTGGAATCAATTTCGGATTGATTTATTACTCCAATCCAAACGGAGCATATAAATAATTTAAGCAGAACGCGGTGGAAATTGACACGTGGCCATCGGATGCATCACCTTGGTGGGGTTATTGTAGCACTCGCTTACGCGTGTAAAGTAGGTAATTCGAGTTGGTAAACGCAATTTAAAAAAAACACCCTAAGGATTAAAGGGTACGTTTTTATTTAAATAAGAGATTAAAGGTTACTTTAGAACAACACGTTTCCCCAACTTGCAATTATTTAATCCAAATTAGCTGAAGACCATATTATATTATTCTAAAAGAGCCATATGGATAATTCACAAGCAATACAGGTGGTAGGACCAACTATTTAATCATTTTTTGTAGTAGTATTAAATAAATGATTTATTGGAAAAATATCCAAAACCTTCCCTCAAATATAAAATCATATCTAAAAACCCCATTAAACATTTTTCTATCCATCTAATCCAAATAAAAAATAATTATATCCATTAACTCTAAATTTTTGTTTACTACAATTAAAAAAAAAGAAGAGTGATCTGATTAAAATACCCTTCTTTCACTATAATATGTTTAATGACAAAAATGCATATTTAAGTGAATTTTTCATTTTACCCAAACTTGCATACCTATTCTCCCACTTCCTCTTTTTTTTCTTCCTTCTCCCCATGTGTACATTAGAGAAGAATTAATTAATGATAGTTAATTTTTTTCTAATTACAATAAAGAGGATAAAAGTATAAATTCAGTTAAATATGCAATTTTTTTATTAAACATATTAATATTTAAGAAGGGTATTTTAGTCGGATCATTCTTTTCTTTTAACAATAGTAAACAAAAAATTAACTAGTTGGAATTAATAGATATGATTCTTTTTTATTTGGATTAGATGGATCGAAAAAATATTTAATAGGAGTTTTTGGATATGAATTTATTTTTTAGGGAGTTTTTGGATATATCTCCATGATTTAATTTATTAACCAAAAAATAAAAAATAAAAGAACCTTCTCATATGTACAATATTGTCTAATGAACAATAACTTTCATATCTCAAGATGCGAGCTAGCTAGTATTTACATGCCCGTTTATCCTCACTCGTAATAAGAGAGATATACTATTAGGCCAATAATGCCAATGGTAGAATGTTTGCATTTACACATACCATAGTGGTCCCTTTTTGCTATCAATTCCAAATAACCAAGGAATGAACAACCCTTTACCTCTCACGTTCTATGCAGATATCTAGAGAGCTAGAGGCTAGCATTCAACTTGAATTTTCCACGAGCTCATTTCGTTGTAGGGACGCTGCAAAGCCTATTCCCCACAATCTGTGTCCTTGCCTGCATGCATGCATGCATTAGGACCCACATTATTCAAGCATGCATCCATTCCGCTTTTAAGGGACTACTAGATTATAACCCGTGCGTTGCACGGGTGAGGTCTATAAATATAAATATTGTGAACAATATATATATATATAATACACACCCGTGATGGTAGTTCATATAGTAAAGAACCGTAGCTCCAAAATCATAAATCTTAAGTTTGTGTCTTCGCTTTTCTACTATCGAATGCATAGACTTAAGAATGGTTTGTGTATCATGGAAATTAGTTTGGATCTAACAATTTGAGATACCCCTCGTTTGGCAAAAGTGTATTTGCACAATTTTTTAAGCATTTTTATAATTTTCTAAGCAATTTGATATGTTAATACATATTCTGGTGTGTCGCATTTTCTTTTTTAATCATTATTGCCTTTATTTGTCTCCCTTTTTTTATTATAAATATTTATAATTTTATACGTTTAACTTTTGGGAAATGAGATGAATAGACATAAAAAAAAACGAAAAAATATGATATAGTCTACTAAGTTTAGGTTGAACATTGTATAATATAGGTTTTTCGATTTTCCCACATAAAAACAAAAAGATATGCAGTGTACACCAAGCGTCAACGTACTTATACCACGTGAAAAAGAGTAGTGAAAACCAAAAAATAGAAAAGTTAGACAATTTACCTTTTGGTGATCACTTCTCAACTTAATACCAAACATGAAACATTAGTAGTCTTTTTGAAGAATGTATATAGTCAATGTGTAGCAAGTTGGCAGAGAATATTCTTTCTTTGGCATTAAGTTGGAAATTGATCACTAAAAGGTAATTTCTCCAAAAGTCATATCTTTTTGGGAAAATTACTTTTTAGTGATTCTTTCCCAACTTAATACGAAAAAAAGAAAACTGATAGTTATTTTGATGTAAGTATACAGGTAATTTGTAGCAAGTTGATAGATATTGTCCTTTTTTGGCATTAGATTGAACAAAGGTCACTAAAAGGTAATTTTACCTTTTTTCCCTAACTATTCACAAATGGACACGTGGCACAAGGAGGTTTCATTTCCTCCGTTTTAGTATATATATAATAGATGACATAAAGCCAATAACATGGTACAAGGAAACACAAGTTAGGCTAGATAAGTTCTACGTACTAAGTGGTTTGAAGCACCGATATAATCAGTTGGGTTGAAAAACTCATCACGCATGTGCAGAAGTCCATTGTTTCATTCAGTTTACACCAATCTTCAAATCGATCTTCTAGACTCATTTTTGATACCATGAAGTAGAGAAAATGTGCGTTACATAATTTGTTGAGCATAATTAAAATTATGTCAATGGAAATGTAATCTAGAGTTGTAATTTCAACTTCTCCCAGATCTACGGCATCTACGCGGGGGAAAACCAATTTATGTAAAGGGGATGGCCGGGTTACCCTTTTGTGTAACTCAGGGTCAATGTGTTATTCTTTGAACCCAAAAAAGGAGTCTTTTTATGTAAGAAGTTGTAAGTACATTAGTTTGAGTGATAATGAAACAAAGGAGCAAGTGTCACTTTAGATACTTTTCCACAACACTGGTTTTGTCTCCTCTTTGGGAAGTTCTTTAATGCCCGGTTGGTCGTTGGTCACGGACACCCATGGCAAGTGTAGTGTTTAAAGCTATCCATAAATAGAATTGAATACACCTCCAAACCCCAACCCCCGCCCCCAAAAAAAAAAAAAAAAAAAAAAAAAAAAGCTGAATATTGTATACTCCCCATTTCAAATTGATCGTCTCATTTGAAAAAATATATTTTTTAAGAAAATCCTATTAAATACTTTCAAATCAATACATATGTTTTGAGATTCCAATTTTACTTTTAAGTGTGCAAAACATTATAAAAAAAAAAGAAAAAAAAAAGAAAACATTTTTAAGGGTATTTTAAGAAATGAATCAACAAAAACCAATGATTTTTAAAATGTGACAATAATATTGAAATATCCCAAAAAAAAAAGAAGTAGGACACTTATTTAGGAACATAGGGAGTAATATTTATAATATTTATATGAAACTTGGTTCCAAAGACCTTGGGAGTATTTTATATCACATTGATAAGGTGGGAGAGAGATTTATAAAAAAAATAAAAAATAAAAAAAAATGGAGAGAGGTACAGAGAAGTCCTTTAGAAAGTTCTTGAACTTCCAAGGGTGTATTTACCCCCAAATTTTTTGAAAAAAAAAAAAAAAAAAAAAAAAAAAAACTTCCAAGCTAGGGTGATAGAATTGAGGATGGTATATGGTCCATTAACCCCAAAAAAAAAATAATAATAAAAAAAAAATAAAAAAATGGTGGTATGGTGGAGGCATGGGATTGGAACCAAATGTTATGAAGAATGGTTTTGATTTCCACACTTGTTTATAATAATTTCATTAAGTGTAGTAATTTATATTCTACTTATCATTGCGTTGACATCACTGAAAAGCTAAACTGTATTGACTATTGAGCAACCACCGAAAAATAATTGAACGTTTTAGAGCTAATTAAATGTTTTTCTTTATATTTTTTGCTTGCTTGGTGCCTTGGTAGGGAAGTAATTAATTATAAACCAATTTAGCAAACGCCCCGTCCCCCCTCAGAAAAAGAAAAAAGGAAAAATAAGAAAGGCGAATATGAACTCAACTCAAAATGGGAAAAAAAATATACATATGGATGCAACTATTTTTATATTGATTAGTCAAATTTAGCAATTAATTATGAACTAGTTTAGCAAACCCCGTCCCCACCCAAAAAAAAAAAAAAAAAAAACGAAAAGGGCTGAATACTAACTCAACTTGATCAAAATGGGAAAAAAAAAATATATATAGAATGCAACTACTTTTATATTGATTAGTCAAATTTAGTGCAGTAGAATGACCTGGTTCTCACTACCAATGCTGGTAAAAATATCTGAGTCCGCCGACCTTCCCAGATATTTAGCAGAGTAGGTACCACGATTCGGACTTGGCTCCGATGAATTTGCACTTCATTTGATCGTTCAATGGTTTCAAAATTTTGCCAATCTTATCCAAACAGAGCATATATAAAATAATCATAAAACACGGCACAACGTTACACGCGTCCGTCGGATCAATCAGCTTTGTGGGATTCCTGTAGCCCCGCGCTTACGTGCCGACATGCGGGTAATTCAGATTGGTGGGCGCAATACCGTGTGATGCATCCCTAGGATCAAAAAGATAACTCTGGGAACAATCCTCTCCCCCACCTTGCGCTTTTTTTAATCCAAATAATAGGTAAAGACAATTATTTTTTATTTCTTATTTTTTGGGGAAGAAGGTAGAGACCATATTATATTATTCTATGAAAGCCATGTAGAGATTACCTTACAGCCTTAAAGGTACAGAGACAGTAGGACCACCCTCAAAATAATTATTAAACTACTAAAAAAATTATATTTTAATTAATTAATTAATTAATTTTTTTAAAAGAACCTTCTAGAATGTACTAGATTTTTATTTTTAGTTCTAAGGAACAACTTCATATCTTAGGTTATACTACAATCTTAGTCGCGTTGGTATTCTTATTGATATTTGCAACTTCTGAAAAGAGAGATGATGGGTCTTGAATCTTAATTGGTAGTCTAAACTTTTTGAAGGCAAGTGTAGTTAGGAATCGGCTTCTTCATAAGTCATACAAGGAGGCCTCGATTTGGGGTGAAATATGCCATTAAGCCTTTTTTTTAGCCAAATAATAGGAGATGACAGTGTCTTGAATTTTAAAATTGTTACTTTTATCGCAACCATGACTCCATGAGAATGCTTGTGGAAGAAGTTGGTGTAATGCAAAGTTCTTGGGGTTTTTTTTTTTAAAAGCCTTAAGAATGAGGAGACTAGAATATGATATGGTTTGACATGCTTTTCTTATAGGATCTTATCTATTAAATACTTGTGTTTGCTTCTGCCTTCTATCTTTGTATGTGTTAGAAATACTTAAGAATATAATTAAGGGTGTATTTTTAATCCTCTATAGGGGTGGGCCCAAGGGTGTGATTAGATAAATTGAGTAAGGAGGCCTCTATTAGCACCCAAAAACTTGTTTTTCATCCTTCATTTATTTTACATTTTAACATTTTATGAAAAATATATAGGGTTTTTAGAAAAATTGATCGCATTGTCTATTAAAAAACATCATTTTAAACAATTTTTTGGAAGAAATTTTTTACAAAACCTATTGTTTAAGTAGACATTTTAGTCTTTTACAAAACAAATATTATAAATGGCAAAAAAGTCTACTTAAACGATAGATTTTGGAAAATGTTTATTCTAAAAAGTTGTTCAAAATGATGTTTTCTAATTAAATATGCAATCAAGTTTTATGAAAATTTTATAAATTTTTCTTAATATTTTAAAATATAAAATAAGTGAGGAATAAAAAACAAGTTTTAGGATGCCAATAGAAGCCCCCGTTGAGTAATTGAGAAATGAGTTTATGAAATAGAACGCTAGGTTAACTCACATCAAAATTAGGGCACAGACTTTTTTGGGTGGGCTGGCATAGGTCCCCCAAAACCTAAACCTAAGTTTAAAGCGGGCCGCACCTAGGATCTATTTAAATTGGACTGAGAAAGGGTTTGGGCCCAGACTTTCATACAAGGTCGGTTTTGGCAACTACGCTCAGACCCACCAAAACCCACCCCAATTTCGTTACTACGCAATTCTATCTTTGCAATCCCCGTTGCTCGTCACCTTCTCTCCCGAGATGCAATGCTTCCTCTAATCAACCAACGGCACAGAACATTCAAATTTCAGTTGTTTGTGTTAGGGTTTCTCGTGACGGCAATCGCACGTTGTTTCGGAGAATCATCGACATGCTTGACGGTGTACAAAGAAGGCGGTGCTCCGGCGGTTTTTCAGTCCCCGAAATGCCCCCGCTGGAAGCTTCCAAATTACGCTTCCCGACCGCGGGCCGGCCCTTGTCAGGTCGCCATGCATCAGGGGCGTAGACGGTATCAGGAGGATCGCACCTTCTGCTCTCTCGATGTTCGGATTCCTTTCCCGGGTATCACAAATACATCCTCATATACATATGCATTCACAACTTTTATATATATATATATATATATATATATATATATATATTGTATTTTCAAGAGAATGATAGTCATTCTCTTGAATTTTTCTATTCAAGACGATGGATTTGTTCACAATTATATGCGAACACAATAAAATAATTCAATTTACATAGGACGTCCAAACGGGCCCTTAGAGATTGAGCTCGTCTAGGCTTTGCCTTTATTCTATACGAGTGGCAGTTTATTTGTTTATGAGGATGTCTTTGGACGAGTGGCAGTTTTAATTGACAAAAAATCTGATATTGGACCAGGTACAGCAGGCCTTACAGAGGTTACGGTTGGAATTATGGCAGTTTTTGATGGTCATAATGGGGCTGAAGCTAGTGAGATGGCTTCAAAGCTTTTATTGGAATACTTCATTTTGCATACTTTTTTTCTTCTTGATGCTACATATTCTGTTGCATTGAAGAAATCTACGGGAAGGTTGCCAAATAAAAGCGAACAAGATGTTGTTTTTCAAGTGCCTAATTTGGGTGAACAAGGTCGGCATGAGTCGGACTATGGAAGGTGCCCTCCTATATAGATATATGCGTGTTTATTTATAATTGATATTTCACGATGCATGAAAGTGTACGTTTGCAATTAGTTTCATTTACTGTATAAAAAAGAATTAAAAAAAAAATGAAAAAAGAACAGCGTGTATGATTTTTGGATCAAGTGCACTGTCCACTCAGTAATTGGTTGGTGTTTATAGGGACTTTGAGTTGAACACACCATATGATTTTTGGATTATTATAGTTGACATGTATTTCTCAAAAATAATATTGTAGATCTTCTGCAGGTATGAGGTTTCATTTCCGGCAATCATTGATGGATCTTTGCGCTTGGAAATTCTTAAGGAATCATTGTTGAGAGCAATCCATGATATCGATGTAACATTTTCTAAGGCAAGTTTTGTTTGATGTTTGCTGGCTTGTTTTAGAAATGTTGCGCATTACACCTTTCTTTTTGCTCTTACGTTGACATTGATTCAATTGAGCTGTGAAGGAAGCATCTAGAAACAATCTTGATTCGGGTTCTACAGCCACAGTTATACTAATAGCAGACGGTCAAATATTAGTTGCCAATGTTGGAGACTCAAAGGCTTTGTTGTGCTCTGAAAAATTTCTGTCTTCCTGCAGAGGCTAAAGGTCAGAAGAATCTTGGCTTAAAATTAAAATAGTTATTGTTTTGATGCTCATGTTTATTCTTACAGGCATGCTTAGAATGGTGTGTAATGTTTATCATGTTTTGTTTATGGTATTATCATAATTTTTACTTTTAATTTTTCAAACTTTTATTGGGGGGGTTTAGTATCATGTTGTTGCATGGGTAGAGTATGGAGTATGATTTATTGTGGCATTTTTATCCTCTTCATATTCAAAAAAAGAGTTGATTATTTCATGGTGCTTGCAAATTACAGCTACTGTATTAAGATTATACAGACAGAAAAGACGCAGTGGTGCTATTTCACCTGTAAAAGATTATGGAAGATCTGAATTGGCGACCTCCAAAGGGCTGGCACATTTTTTTGTTCGGGAACTGACTAGAGATCATCACCCAGACAGAGATGATGAAAGGTCCAGAGTTGAAACTGCTGGTGGTTACGTTCTTGAGTGGGGTGGTGTGCCTCGAGTAAATGGTGAGCTGGCTGTTTCTCGAGCTATAGGAGATGTATCCTTTAGGAGGTGAGGTCCAATTCTACAAGAAGATTTGTATGTTTGGTGTTCCTCCCTATCTTCAATTGACTTATTGTGACTGCTAAAGGAGCTAGTAAAAAAGGCATCTTAACTTGCATTATTTGCCTCTTTGTAATCCAACAACCTTATTTGGACTTTTGCTGATTTTTTAATTCCTAGAAAAAAAAAATATATTTAGGAACTAGAAGTGGAGCTTCTCATTCAGTCTTCTTCTTCCTTTTTTTTCTAAACAGTTACGGTGTCATATCTGCTCCCGAGGTGACAGATTGGCAACCTCTGACTGCTAATGATAGCTATCTGGTGGCTGCATCTGATGGCATATTCGAAAAATTCAGCTCACAGGATGTTTGTGATCTATTGTGGGAAGTACACAGTCATCGCACTGTGCGATCAGAACTCTCTACTTCATGCTTACACTCGTTAGCTGATTGCTTAGTAAACACTGCTTTTGAAAAAGGCAGTATGGATAACATGGCAGCTGTGGTGGTTCCATTGAGGTCGACTGGTTTTTCTCAAGTCCTACTGAAGGAAAGGTGTGATGGAAAGAGAGACGTTGATTGCTCAGCCTTAGGACTACAGAAGTTCATTTATGAACAGCCAGGTTTCTCTCCCTCCTCTTTATCTTTCCTGTACTTATCTAATGCGTTGGTATGGACACAGGGACCCAGACTTGTTTTGACACAAACACATTGAGATGTCAGTTATTATTATTAGTATAGATTATTATTATTATTATTATTATTATTATTTAAGAGGGGAGAAAAATGCAAAAAAGACACAGCAGTCATTATATATATGTGTGTGTGTGTGTGTGTGAAATAATATATCATATTCTTGTAAGTTTGTAACATCTATGACTGTTTTAACCCACCCAATCACCATCTTAAAAGAATAAAAGAAAAATAAAATAAAATAAAAGGAAAAAAAAAAAAAAAGAGAAGAAAGTTATTCGGTTTTAGGAACCTAATTTAGAAGAATGTAGGAGGGAGTAAAACTATAAGAGGTACGAGTCATCATTTTCTGAAATCATTTCTCCTACCATCATTATATTATTGCTCCAAATAACAAATTATGTTTAACTAGTTGATAAATCCCACTGTGTTTGTTTCATGTTGGCATTGTGACCAAGAGTATACTTTTCAATTTTAAAATCCTGGCCACAGTCCAACCCAGGCATGGATCTCTTCTTGTTCATTTATATAGTTAAGCTTGTTTATAAACTGATGATGGATAGTATTAAAATATACATGTCACGTGAAGAATTAAGATGATGAATCAACAACCATGTATATTGTTAGCTTGATTTGCATTGTTGGCCCGTTTCCTTACATCCTAAGCTTTTGGTGTTAAGTGGTAGTCTAACACACAAAACATTGAATACTTTATGAGCTTTCTATCTCACATTCTCAACTTATTAACTGTGCTCATTTGAATGATTGTCTTGTTGCTAAATTGATCATCTTTTGCTTTTGTTACTCTGGTTAGCTAATGGAATAGCTTTTAACCTTCTACAATTGGAGCATGCTTATCCAGTTCTGGCCAAGTTTGACAGGTTATTGGTAAGGCAGAAAGCACAAGGAAATCTTCTACGATTATATTTTTATAATCCTATTTGATTGTCTATCATGAAAATTTATTGTTTTTTTTTTTTTTTTTCCTTTCTTTTTTCATCCTTTTTGTTTGTTTGTTTTTGTTTTTGTTTTGTTTTTTTTTTTTTTGGGGGGGGGGGGGGGGGCAAGAACTAAGAAGAATACCTAGCCTATCCATAAATCCATTCCCAGGGGTTGAATAGGTCTCCTCCCAACCAGTGGCACTAGCACCCTAAAGAGTTTTGGACTCCCATACCTTGCTAGAAAGAAGTCTCTCAATACCTATCCCATACCATTAGGACTAGAAGTCAATTAATGTTTCTTTTTAATTTGGACGCCTGAATATCATAGTATTTCTTACATGAAAGTATACAGATCTGTAATGTATTGTCTCTACAAAAGGCATATACCATGAATTGTTGTTTTCACTTCAATATCCAGAAAACACTATGGTAGGCCAAGGTTTCTCATATGAAAATGTTGGCTGAGATGAAATGGAAGATTATTAATACCTTTTCCTTCCTCCCTCTCTCTCCCTCTCTCTCTCTCTCTCTCTCTCTCTCTCCAAAAAAAAAAAAAAGAACCATCTTTAAGATTCCATGTCGTTGGTATAAAATACCAACCTCAACACAAGTCTCTCGTTGCCTCTTAAAGAGTGTTCTTCACTTAATTAGTGATTTCATTGGTTTGCAGACCCTGCAATTGTATACACTCAAACTAGAATCCCTTGCTTGCATTTAAAAGTTTTAAAAATTCTGTTTTTGAGGCCAGTTCTAAAATGCTTCAAGCCTTGAAAATTTAAGCAGTGTCTCTTTAGGCATATTCTTCACAATTCTAAGCATAATGAAAGGTTGTATTGAATGATGTTTGACTATTATTTTTGCTCTAGGTTGAAGGAAAGCATGGAAGCTTTAGTTGTTTTTATTTGTCTGAGAACCTTAATGAAGATGTGGATTACACATTGCGGACTCAAAAGGATCAGCAGGAAGATGATGTGTATGACCTACGACAGGCTCTTCCTGAGGCCCTCGATCACTGCTGTGGTAAGTTAAAGTTACTCTCATTGTTACTGTTATTGAAGTTGAAGTCACGGCCTATTATGTTCCTGTACAAAAAATTTGTTTTTATAATTGTGAATATACTTTTGGAATCTTTTTCTATTTTCATTGCGCCTTCTTATATTGGGGACATTTGTATTTTGAATTCTTTGTTTTTTAATGCATTGTAGAAATATGAATGCAGGGTTATGAATTCATCTCTTATTTAATTATAACAAATGTTTGTCTTGCATGTTTGTTGTTAACTTGTATTTGATTTAATACAGCTGTCTTGCATGGCTGTTTGTACAACTTTATAAACCAGCTTGTTAACTTGCACATTTTTAATGCATAACAATTCTTTACTTTTCTGCCTCTCATTTTAGGTGGACCTCTGAATTTGTATAATGACCAAAATTTGTGCTTTCATTTTGGGATGTCTATTGATGGAGTTAAAGATCAATGCATAAATCCTGAAGGCTTTGCTAGTTTCCTTGGTTTGCTTGAATCAATTCCTATTCATAACACTGGTTCAAATTATGGATCATATGACTATCCAATGCCTGACTTGAGGTACATTTCTTTTCTTTAATCAAATTGTTTTGATTAATGAACCTTAGCCCATTATTTTTATTAAATGGTAAAAGGTTGTTATTGCTTTATAAGAAAATCATCTTAAATTCCTCACTTGTACATTTTGCGCATTTAATATTCTGTCATATGTAGAAATGAATTTATTAAGTGATAAGCACATGTTAGGAAACTAGCAAGGTGGCCATTTTGTAGAAGTGAAAGAAGAACCAACGGATGATCTAACACAACTGTATGCAGTATGATGGCTGTAATGCTGTATGCACATATGCCATTATGAAGTGTCAAAAGACTAAATACCCTGGGCAAATAATAATACTACCATTCTTGTACACCTTGTGCCTCTTCTGGGTTATTCTATGCCTCGGGAGTTTCAATTCCTGATTTTCTTTTTCTTGTTATTTGGTTGTGTTTGCAGTTTTTTCTCTTTCTAGAAGGTATTTCCATCCTCCCATCCCGCCACCATCTACACACTTTTCTCCTAAGGCCTAACAAATACTTGTTTCTCATTAGAAAAATGCAGAAGAGGATATCATTCTAGATGTAAATAGGGGCTTACCTTATTGTCACCAAGCCTCTTTCATGTTTGCTAGTCAACTGGGAATGTAAGGTCATAGGATCTTTTTATCTTAAACATGGATAAGCATAGTATTGTATTCTTAATGTAATAATGATTGAGAACATACATCATGCAATTTGGCATGATAAAATCAACACTATCAATATTTTATACAACATTTACTAGGATTGAAGGTGGTGCAAACTTGTCAAAAGATGTCATGATGTTAACATCTCAGTACTATTCTATTGATGATGTCAACATGGACCACTGGCAATGATCCTTACATGGACTGAGGGCAAAGCAAGGTTTGATGCTGCACAGTCCCTTGCTCTGAACTAGGCCGCATCTTGGACCTTGCAATATGATGCACCTTTGAAGAAGTGTCCTAGTGTGCTCCCATTGCTTGCGGCCACACAAATAGCATTCAAGTAGGAGTGGTCCAATCTAGACTCTGTACTACCCGGTATGATGCATGGTCTGCAAGACAACTTGGGAGGACTTGAGCAGTATCTCCTTTATGCTTTTGTCACATGCTCGTGACAGAGTTATAAGGAGAGGGGTTTATGCCAGTATCCCATGAACAACTGGTGGTTCTTCTGACATATGTCTATGTTTTCTAACACTTAGCTAGTGGTCATTTTATTCTCTGGGCATCTGGGACTTTTGATTGTAGATTATGCATATTAAAATCATTTGCTATTTTATGCATGAAGGTAATGCAATTATATGTTTTCTTTAGAAAAAACCTTTATTCTAACCTTCCTTGGTTGTTAGGTACACACTAAAGAAAAGGTTTGATCGTGGGTCATACGGTGAAGTTTGGTTGGCTTTTCATTGGAATTGCTCTCAAGGCAATAATGCTTCGAATTGGAGTGGAAAAGGTCAAAATTTCTCATTTGATAGCGGTCATCCTGACTCGTGTAACAGAAATTCACAATCTACCTCATCTGCTCATGATTGTCATGCTGGCCCTCATGAAGACAATTTGTTCATTTTGAAGCGTATAATGGTAATTTGTCTGATCAATCAACGTCGAATTTTTATAGGTTCTCTCATATCTCCTTTTGGTGCTTATTTATATACAATGCTTCTGTCCTAAATGTAGTGTATATCAAGGACTCCAACTTTGTCCACAAAATCCGCACTTTTTGTTTTATATATATATATATATATATATTTTTTTTTTTGTTTAGGGGGGGGGGAGGTGTTGAATCAACCAATATTTGTTGATGGAATGGATTGAAGATGAGTAAGATTTTGAATCTATGTTCCCAGTAATAAAAAACTCACATCTGCTAGGCTGAATAGCCTACTTTATTTAACAAATTAATAAGTTAAAGATTATATTGATTTCAAAAACCAAGAAGGAGTAGGATAAGAAGAATAATTACAAAGGAGCCACTTAACTACTTGATTCTCATCTTCTATTCTATTATAAATCTCCTGGGAGGCCTTGGCTCTCACCTCCACATCTATGCTATTTATTCTGTCCTAAATTAATTTATCATTACAATTATTTTTTAAAAAAATATTAAAGGCGGGAAAATAGTGATATCATACTAATTAGAATTATAATCCATTACCCCCATTATTCCATGATTCTCTACGAGGGATAACTACGTTGTTGTGCACACACACGCATCGCATGTGCGAGTACCTCTAGTGGTACAGGATGTCAACTATTCTTTGCATTTTTGGGTAGTTCGCTGTCACCTTGATATTTTCATAACTGAGCAATGATCAAGTAACTAAATTTATCAAAATAAATAGGCCCAATTACAGAAGGCCTACCAAGCAACATAGAGAGTTATGCCATACAAGATGTATTTAATAAAACTTAATCACATGATTTCAGGATCCTAGGTTGCCAACCTAGTTGGGATGCTTGGATTCTTGCTGATGCTTAATGCCCTTCCTTAAAAAGAAAAAAATGGTGCAATTAATCTCCAATTTTCCATGTTTCTTCCCTAGCTTGTACTTCTAGCGTATACTGCTAGATTATGATAGTATAATTTGTTATGACTCTACTTTTATTTCAGATGCTTCAGGTTGAGTATTGGTAGAATATTTATCATCTGGGATATATGAGTTGGTTGTGCTGCCTTTTTGGACTAACATATGTTAATTATGTTGAGTTAGATTTCAGGGGTGATTTGATTTAAGTAAGAAATTTTCTTAATGTGAATTCTTACGTAATTCATTGAGGTTTATAACGTGGATGATTAGTTATTACTGCAAACAGGTGGAGAGAGGGACTGCTGTTTACTTAAGTGGTCTGCGGGAGAAGTATTTTGGCGAAGTTTTCTTAAATGCCTCTACATGTCTTGGAGGTTTACTATCATCTGGAATATCAACCTCTTTCCCGAAAGAATCACAATCAGACTTTTATAACCTATTAGAAACGAACTATTCAGTTGTCCATGAGACAGAAGACACTTGGAGTCCTGAAAATACGTTCCTGGAAAAATTTAGACTGCGGGGTGCTGTCTATGAAGAAGGTTTAAACCATATTGCAAGATATATAGAGTCTTTTGAGTCTCAATCTAATGAAATATGGCTTGTATTTCGTCATGAAGGCGTGTCCTTGTCAAAGATTATGTACACAGTGGAAGAAGTAGAAAATAATGCGGATGAAGAAAGGGATGAACGAGTGAACCGTGTTCAGGTTTTGCATCCAGTCAAAATGGTGGCACTGGTTGAAGACAACCGAAGCAGGACAAGAGGAAATGCGGAATCTTATATGGCAGTTGGTAAATATAGGTTTCAGATCAAGTTTTATACTATCATGATGTTTGGGTAACTTGGGCATCCTTCTTCTTTTTGCACTGTAATTACTTATGAATTTTTACTTTGAATTAGTTGGGGGGATTCCACATCTTTCGTGAATGTAAGATTTTCACAAAGAAGATGGATGACCCATCCTTTATGTTTGTGAACTTTGTGCTTGAAAGGTGCATGATTTCACTTCTATATGAATGGGCTGTGGCTAAAATGATAATTATCTTAGCTAGTTGGTGAATCATGCTTATAATTGGACTTTTGATAGTAACTTGTTACAAATCTCTACCTTCTAGAGAGTGGGGCTTATGCATGTATTACTGAAGGTTTTATGAACTGGTTTGAGGTTCATCTTTTCTAATTTAGTCAATATTACTTTTGTTGTTTTCTCACTTTCTGCACCTATAGATACCTGAGATACTTCCTTTTCACTTTGCTCAGTTGATGGCACTCAAGTCCTGTCATGACCGCAATGTCACCCACAGGGATGTTAAACCTGGTGAGGACATCTGGCCCTTTAATCAAAGTTTATCATCGTGTAAACTGATATATATATCTATATATATATAGAAAAAGGTATGTTTTTAAGTCATTTGGCTGGTATTGGTTGGTTGAAGCTCCTGTTGCTTGTGACGTGTTTGCCAAGCAAAATAGTGGTCTAATCTCAATAACCATTGATGATCTTTAAAATCTATGGGTGAAAATCCTTTAATAGCAGCAAGCTTCTAAAAGTTTAATGCAAATGCATAATTTTGACAATTCAGCACACCAATCTTAGCCTCTTATATTATGAATTTAGGAAGCACCGTCACTCCAAAAAATCTAGAAATGTAGTGTGTGACATGTATTGAACACGACACCTGTCCGACACTGCCTGGGAAGTGTTTGTAATTTTTAATTCTTTTCTTTTACCCGACACAGTCAAGACATGGTTCTGACACTTCGCCAACAAGTGAGGGACACGCCTACGACATGGCAGGGGCATCTTGTTGTGTATTTTGATCTTTAGAATGGGACAGTTAGTAATGAATTTGTTTTTTTGATGTTTTGTACGGAAAATGGAACCATGTTTGAAGTTAAATGCCATTATTACAACTCATGACTCATTATGACTTATGGAGTTGCAAATGTCTTGCTTGTTTTAATTCCTTTTATATATATATATATATATAATGTAACCATCAACTATATGTATATAAACTATAAATATTTATTTATTTATTACTGCATCCCTGCTGTGTCATGTCATAGTTTTTTTAAGATTTTCCACATAGGTGTGTCGTCATGTCGTACCCATGTCACATGTCGGTGTTGGTGCTTCTTAGTACATTTACTTCCAGAGTGAACTCATGCAGCTGTAGTTATCCTTTACAATGTATCTTCAAGTTTCTCTGGAGCCAATTACAATCTCACTTTTTTTTTCTTATCTTGGAGGGGCGTGCTTTGTCAGTGAAGACTTATATACCATTTTATGCCTTGTCTCTTTTCACCTTATAGGAATAAGATGGCCTTTTTGTACTTGAAATTGCTTTTCGTAATGTTTCATGAATTTATTCTTCTCTCTAATCATGCTTTTACTTTATCCACTGGAATTATTAGTCCATTGGGAAATATCCTAACTTAGAGTGCTTTTATAATTCTTCAAAGAGAACATGGTGATTTGCTTTGAAGACCAGGATACTGGGAGATGCTTGAAAGGAAGCCCAAGTGGAGATGAGAAATTTACCACTAAAATGTACTGTAGAGTATATCTTATTTTTTTATGGCTTTTAACCTTTTATTTGCTTTTTCTTGGAGTGTGTTGCTTAACGTAAGTGTCAATGCATTGATTACTAAATGAAATATTCCCAGTGTATAAGCTTTTAGGTTCAGTTTAGTTTAATTATTGTTACTTGAATTTAGTATTAAGTTGTTGGGGCTTGATTGTATGCTAGGTACTAAGATGAACCTTAGAGACTACCTTTGGTTTTCCATCATCCCATAAATTTTTGCAATGTTTGAGCTACTGCGACTTTGGTCCTGAATGATTCATTTTTCTTTCTTCCTTATATATTTCACTAGCCAAACATAAAATACCTTTGCTGCTTGCTAGTTATAATTGCATAATGTATCAATGGACCAACCTCCCCGGGTAAGGCTTGGTTGAGTTGAGTATTAATGGACCAACCTCAAAATCTAGGGTTTTTGTTCTTTGATTGCTTAATATGCCGTGTATGAGCTTCTCTCTCTCTCTCTCTTTTTCTTCCCTTGTCAATATTGGTTTTGATTGTTTTGACTTCATGTTGCCTGTAAATCATCTTTTTGTAGAATTGTGTATATATATATATATAAAATAAACCTAAAGAAAATCAGCATCTTGTTTCTCTGCTGGTATAAGTGTTCAAAGAATACATAATCTACTCTTACCTCTCTGTTTAGCTGTGTCTCTTTCTTAGTTTATTTTCTTTTCAGCCTTGCTCATTTTTTATTATTTATTTAAAATATGTAGTTGTAGCTTTAAGAGATTTGAGTTATGACATTCATTGTGATGATGGTAAAACCATAAAAATAGAATACTTTCTGTTTTGAAAGAATAAAGCATACAGCAGTTTATTGGTGGACAAATGTGTTCAATATGGTGGCAAAAATATCAATGCAATAAATTCATTTGTTGTACATCTATCATCATCTTCATAGGGTTAACACTGTTTTTAATCCTTTGGTGGGCATGGTTGGTACTGTAATTCTGTACAGGGGTAACTATCTTACCATTTTAGAGCAGTGGCTGTCCACAAAAAAAGGTGAAATTATTGATAGGATTGTCACAATCTCTCCAGATATTAATTTTTTATTACACCGACTTCAAGCATGGTTCATTACTTCCTCTAATCTTCTGGGCTACCTCTTGTGCAAAGCCATTGTAGTAGACATCCTTTGTGTTATGTACCTAATCTGGCATTGTACTATGTCGGTTTTCAGCAAGTCAATGGTCTAATCTCAGAGTACAAGCTCCCATTTAGTAATGTTGCATAAAGGAAAGATATTACTTGTTTTTAGGTTTATTATGCAACTCATGGCATCTTTCATGATCATTCTTTGTATCCATTGTTTCTGTGTTAAAATGTTCTATATCACTTTAAGGGCTCTTCTCCTTCTTCTTTTCCTTCTCTCTCTCTCATTTTTTTTTTCCTTCTTTTTTTGAGCTAATCACTTCAACATGATCTACCTTCACTGGACTCTTTACTTGATCCATGCAGTGATGCAGTCGGGTTGATGTCCATCTTTAGAAATTGATTATGCATACTGCTTGTCTAGTTTTTATTATTTTCTCTGGAATACGGGTGCTTTTAGGGTTATCCATGATATGAAATGGTTATTAATTCCTTTTTCAACAATTGTTCAGGCGCATTATTGACTTCGGTAGTGCAATTGACAAGTTCACAATGAAGCATTTATATGGTTCAGTTGGTCCTTCTAGGTATGACATTTTCCTTTGGGTACTTTTCCTTACTGCTATATCCATGTTTTTATGTTTCAGTAAATGTTCATGATGGACAAGATTTATCTGTGTGATATGATACCTAGAGGTCTCAAACTACCTCAGAGAGTAGAAATGGTTTGGCAATGCCTGATTTGATTAAGCTTGAATTATTAGGAGCAATGCAGAAAAATTTTAATGCTCTACTCATTTAGTAAACCATTCTACCAAGTGGTCTTTTAATTAAATCATATGGAGATTGCCTACTCTATTTCTAGATAAAGAAAGCTTGTTTTCTGTATCCTTTGAGTCTTCCTCACAAATCTTTCTTCTGGCTTGAATTATTGTTTTTTGTGGACTTTCTCTGTTTCAAAATAGATGCTCCAGATTGCTTTTTGAGAGGTTCCACTGACTCACTTTCAATCTGTTGAAAACACAGTTTTCCTTAAAGCTGACGCTATTTGGAAAATCGTGACAAATCTCATAAGAGTGTTTTTTCTGGTTTCATTTAAGGAAGCTCTTGTTCTATCTACTCATTCTCCTCTTGTTCTACCTACTCGAGCTGAGGCTCAGGATCTCTCTGTATATGTTTCCCCTAGCTGCCAGGAGATTTTGGGCTGGGTCTTTTTCATATGGGTCCAAGACAATCTATATCGAATTCACATTAATTGTGTGTCCTATTTTTGTGGCTGACTATTCTGTCCACCATTATATAGTTTGAGGATATTAAAAACCTCACCTACTTCTGGAATTTTGGTCACTTTTCTTAAACCTATTATGCTGGAACTTTGTAAGGATATAAAAACAAATATTTTTAATTTCCTTAAGGTTCTCATTCTATATGTATTTTTCTGTTTCTACAGAGCTGAACAAACTTCTGAATATACTCCTCCAGAAGCTTTATTGAATGCTACTTGGTATCAAGGGCCAACAAGCACAATTTTAAAGTAAGTCATTTTAGCTTACTTGGTCCTTAAATAATAATTGATGCATTTTACCTACTAAATCTGAAATGCATGATGTGCAATCTTTGTGCCAAGAAAAAAAAATACATGTTCATTTGTTATATTTTGATAATTTTTTTATGAAAACACTAAAATTTTTCCTTTACGTGTTTTATTTTGACAGGTATGATATGTGGAGTGTGGGTGTTGTGATGTTAGAGTTGATATTAGGATCACCAAATGTGTTTCAAATAAATGCTTTAACACGTGTTCTTTTAGATCAGCATCTTGAGGGTTGGAATGAAGGCTTAAAGGAGCTTGCATATAAGTGAGTCATAATGCCCTTGGGAAGCATGAAGGATTTTACTTATTATAGTTCAATATTCAGGTTTACTCTTTGAGAATGAAAATATGAATGATTCACTTTGATGGTGATTTCTCTGTGACTTCCGTTTTCTTTCATGTGTGGAAGGTTATTTGCAATAGGCTAAGCGTTTTAATATCGAAACGTTGTGCTACCTGTCTACCACTATGTCATAGTGTAGTGAAAATGTATATCTTAGTTCAGATAGTAAAAGCCATAAAATCTTTTTATGAATAATATTTTAATAGTCACAATTTTTTTTTTCCAGTTGTAAATGAGAGAAAATGTGGGGGAAAGTGAAGGAAAATCTGGGAAATATTTGATTAGAGATTGAAGCAGAGCAATGTTCTCTAAAATTCTCTTACAAATGAATATTCTGGATCCAGAACTACTCTAACAGAGACTTCTAACAGCCTTTTATAGAGAATTAAAGGTTTAAGAAAAGATTAATTAATTTGCTCCTTATTAGCTAACTAACTAGCTAAATGATGCTATCAACTATTGTTATCTTCTTTTTAAATATATATATATACACACACACACACATATATGATTATTTAATAATATAAAAAAAAATTTGTATTGTTTCTTATGACATTATTGTATAAATTATCTATATCTTTTAATCATAATTTCATTATGACCAGGCATTCCATGCATCGCATGGGCAAAGGATGAGTTATGTTGTACATTGTCCCCAAAATAGTGGTTACCTAACGGAACTCTTTGTAATTTAAACAATCTCAGGGATTTGCAAAAGTACGCTAGTACTTCATTTGTTGTCAAGAAATATATGGTTTTGATTTGTCTTGAGAAGGCTGTACATGTGAAAAATGAGAAAAGCAAAATATATATATTGAAAACTCAATAAGGTTGTCCATTATGACTTGGTGATTTGGAGGCATGGATCATGAGGTTTAGAACTTTGTCAAATATCAAAGGGTGAGATTTGGGTGTGTAAAAATTAAAATTATTTTCATCAATCAAGAAAGAATATATAATCTGCTTGGTGTACAGAGCACAAATGTTTTGCATCCTTTATATGAGGAGACTTTTTGACATTGATGAGGGTGACTATCTGTGGTGCCAGACTAAGATCATTCATGGAATTGTGCATCTTAATTCCTGGAAGTTCTTCAAAACATCATCGTGTTGGGGGTACAAACAACCGGGTAAGTTTATTATTTTTTAATGCTAAACATTATTTTTGATGTGTTATTGTTGCAGCAACATAATGTTGGGAACATATTTCTGAGCATTCTTTTCCCTTTTTTATTTCTTATTTTTGTCTCCTTTCCATTTTATACCATCTTAGGTGGTAAATGTAGTAACTATGGTGCTCATAATTAATTACAACATTAGTTGTCTAACATCCTTGATTGCTAAGAGGGGATTTCTTATGGTATGTCAATCTAATTTTTACATTGTTAGTACTTTTTTCTTCTATATTCTCTATTTTGTTGCCCACAAATGCCAAGGAGGATTACAGGAGATTCTAATCTCCTATACATCTGGTGTACAGGAGATTTTAATCTCTTTATTTGCTTAATAAAATTTTACCTTGTCAAAAAAATATATATATATAAATGCCAAGGAGTGAAGAAAATTTGGAATTTACCCTTTTATTCTAACTCCAAATAGTTTGGAATTGAGAGGTTTCAAATCTTCTTCTTCCATCCACTTGGCAATTTTAACAAGCATCAGTTGTCATTTTAGTTGAGAATGTGGGTGCATGTGTGTGTGTGTGTGTGTGTGTGTGTGAGAGAGAGAGAGAGAGAGAGAGAGAGAGGGAGATACTGTGATTTATCTAGATTTATTTTCTAGTTTTTTTTTTTTTTTTTAAATAGTTGTTATGGCTCATTCTGCTTAAAGATTGTGCCCTTCCAATAGCACTGTCTGCTAGTTCCATACTCCCATGCATAAGAGTTAAGGCGTAGACATGCAGAGTTGCAGGCCTGACAAAGATGACAGTAATAATATAAATGTTTCTTACTAGTAGATATATTGTGGTATAAAAGCATGATGTGTAAATGACAATTTTCTACAATTTAGATATTTTATGGTTTTCTTGATTACATTGTGAAAGTCATTCATGAGAATATATGCAGACAAATATAAATCATCATCCTGATTGACATGTTCTTATAACATGTGTCCATCATAAAACCCAAGTTGTTTAATAAGTCAAACTTACATGTTACGTAGGATGGTATGTTGACACTCTATAATTGCATTTCTTCAAAGAGTATTATTCTCGTACAGAGTTAATGGTTTTCCATAGGTATGCTAATGAAACTTCATTTCTTGGGATTCAGGGTGGATTTTCTCCAGCTTCCTGGAAATGCTCTGAAGAGTTTTTTTCCCATCAAATAAAAAGCAGAGATCCTCTTAAACTAGGGTCAGTTTCTAATATCATGCATTTTGCCTTTCCTAAGGTTCATTTATCACATAGTATTGTGTCATTTCTTGATGCTATTGTTTCACTCTTCATGAGCTTGTTTTCTCAATGTCTGCAGGTTCCCTAATGTTTGGGCTATGCGTTTAGTGCGGCAACTATTAATTTGGGATCCAGTAAGTTTTGCAATATTTTATTTTTTAATTCGAAATGTTGCAAGAGATCCTTTTTAATTGAGCAGTTTTGTATGCCCCGACTGTTGGGACAACTTTTTATCCTACCTCCCACATGAGGTGGGACCCACATATGCCCCAACCCATTTGAGAGATGTGGGATATAAACTTGTCCCAGCAGTTGGGATGTTTAGGATTTTCCTTTTTAATTGTTAATTGGAAGATTTCAGAAGATAGAGAAAGATCAGGAACAAGTTGTCGAATTTTATTGCATATGATGCTTTTGAATGGAAATATAGATTAACTATTGGTTATCTCCTGATAAATATTTTTTGAAAATTATTAATTTTAATTATTAGTAAATAATAGTTATATCAGTGATGGTACAAATTTTCTTCCAATTTGGGTTTGACAATTTTTCTCTGGGTTGCGACCCGACTGTCAATCACTTAAATACTCCTATTAAAGAAAAACAAGATAAGAAAAAAAAAATTTGATAAGGGGAATAATTAACTTAGATCGATTTTATTAATGCCAACTCAATATTTTTCAAGAGAAGTACATTCAAACAAGAAAGAACAATACTCTTAGGCTTGCTAGTACTTGTGCTCCATACCAATCTTATATTCCTTTTGACAAATTCTCGTATTTTTCTCCTTTTCCCGTACAGTAAGGCCATCTCCTTTAGAGGAGTGAGTTCTTCTGAAGTGGTGTGGAGGCTCTCTATTTATAGGGGAAGGCTTGGAAGTGTAATGGTGGGAGCCTAGGCCTAGATCTCCTCATTGACCAACCATGTGATAATCTTGAAAGAAATTATGTCATGCGAAAAGAATTTGTTTGAATGTGCATGTGGAATCATAGCCTAGAATTTAAAAGAGAGCTTTTATAACTGGTCATGAGTTGAGTCTTCCTTTCAAGCATGGCATTTTATTCATAAACTCATAATTGCATATATGTATCTTATAAATGCACAAAAGTTTTTAAAAGTGAATATAGAGATAGTGTTCTCTTCTATGATTCTATCATGCTCTCTCTGTGAACTCTAATAAATGACTGGATACTTATTAGTTGCTCCTAGTCATAACTGGCGGCCAAGCCAGACACAGACATCCTTTTTGAATTTCTTTGGGCCAATTTTGTCAATTAAAATAGGAAAAGAAAGTATCCAAGTGTCATGGGCAGTCAAATGTCTTCCTTGGGTGGTGCAAGAATGTCATTTCTTGCATCTTAACTTGTGAAGCCCAGAGGACAAATGTGGTATCGACTCATGACTTCCTAGGCATATAGCGGAATCTCGATCTATTAGTTCGAGTGATTGGGTGTTTTTACTTGCCTACCTAGTTGAACTTCTTTAACGTTGCTATCATATTAATGAACATGCTTTTTAAATGAGAGTCGTGAACTTGACACATATGTAAATGTAATGACGTTTCAAAATGCATGTAAATTGTAGGAGGATCGATTGAGTGTTGATGATGCTTTGCGGCATCCTTATTTCCAACCTCCTCCCTAGCGAAGAGTTCATGGGAGGGTACAAGTTTGTCCTACTTTTCGCACAATGAGTCTTTTTGTGCTCAAAAGGTACATATTTCTTTTTCGTTTTTGGCTGAAGAAAAAGGGGTACATATTTTCACAATTTGTCTTGTAATAACTAATCATGCACCACGTAATACCATTTATTTAACTTTAGATGATTGTATTCTGTTACTGGCTTCCATATTTCAGTCTTTTTCACTTCAAATAAATTGTCATTACACCAAACAAGGAAATAAAAAACCAGATTGAGAAGACTCACGAGGATTCGAGGATAAAAATACTGATTTTATGGCGAAGTATGAGAACATCCTAATTCTTACTTGCTAGGTGCCTTTCAAAGGACTATTGAATGCTAGCCCGACACAGAATCACGTACTCCAATCCGTCTTGTAGATCCATAAAAACTTGTAATGACGTGAGGAATAGCGTTGTCGAGTTGATCGTCTTTTGACCAGAAACATGCTTGTGAAGGGAATATGTTCAGAGCGAAGATTGATTGGAAACCTTGTTCTCTCACTGCCTGATCTCCGTATCGTTCTGCATTAGCAGGGGGCACCCGCATGCTGTAGAAATCAGAACTGTCATTGTGATAGATTTTGCTATTTTCTTGCACGGTTTGAGCCCGTTGAATTCTTATTTTGTACTCATTTATTTACATTCATTGCAATTGATATAATGGTAGAAGAAATTACGTTATTTTATTTTATGGTGGAAAGTAATTGCCACAGTGATTATTACATGAGTCATTTTCTCAGTTACAGATGCACGAGTCATTTCTCAGTTACATATTTTAATGTCATGAATCTAATGAAATGACTTATTTGACCAGTCATATATATATATAATACGGAAGAATGGGGTTAGGGCCAGGCTATTGCCACCACTCAAAATACTCTAAGCCCCCCAATATTTAAATAATTTGTGAAATTCTTTATAGAAAAATATAAATTTACCAATAAGGACATGTCTACTTAAAGACTTTAAAAATTTCCTATCCCCACCCCACTCCACCCCACCCCACCCCACCCACCCCTAATTCTAAAAACATTCCATCATCTATAGACTTCATGCTTTCACAAACTCTAACAACTTTGACATCAAATCCATATTTACATTAAAAAAAATTAATGTTTCTCATGTTATATTAAATAATAAACAAGAAAAGTATTGATAGAGATGATATTAGCAACCAAAAGGTAAATATTTACACACTTTTTATCGAGTTTAACTTCAGTTTTTCGTATACTGAATTTCGTATTGTTCGGTTTTTCGACTCTAAACATGTTTACAATGTTCATTTCTGTAACACCGAACTCTTTTAATGTGTTCCGACTTCTAAGTCCGAACATGTAATGCCCGCATCATTTAATTAGGATAATCTCACCTTTAATGCATGATTTACATGTATATTAGTTGTTTTGTCGGGTATTGTGGTGCATAAGCATCACATGGGTACGATGTTGACATGTTTGTGATTTCACACTTTTAGACTGCTGAAATTTGGCTAAGTGTTGGAAAAAAATGGATTTCCGAAAAACTTCGTTTTTAAAGATAATTTTTTGCGGTAATGGAAGTTTATAATATTATAAGATATATGTGATTTTATGGGATTTTATTATCACGTTTCGATCGGTTTCCTCGTATGTTTGTTTTTGAAAAATCTGTCGGGAGTCGGATTTTGTACTAAAACTTGAAAATAAGATTTTGATTTACTTGGAATTTGATTTTTTTGATATTTTATTTGGATTCAAATGGGGGGTTATTTGCTTATTTTCATTAAATAACTTAAAGTACTTAAATGTTTTTAATGTAAATAAGGTAGTGGTAAGTACTGTGGGAGTTTATACACATTTGCCTGAGTTACTGGGCATTTTCAGCAAGTGACGATCGATCCTAACCTTGGGACGATCGATCGTCAGTGACCCGGAAATGCAATTTTGCCTCTGTTTTTCACGATCGATCGTACCCTCAACCTACGATCGATCGTGCATCGCGGATTTTGCAAATTTTTTTGCGTAAATGATGCATATGCCCCTCACCCCTTATAAAACCCTCATATCACGATTCTAACACCCATTTTCAGCATTTTGAGTGTTAGGGACTTGAGAGAGGAGGAGAGAGAGAGAGGAAAGATAGGAGAGAGAAAGGGAGTGTTTGGAGAGAGAAAATCACATTTTTCTCTTGCATGCATGGGTTTTTGACTCTCTCTCCTCATGTCAACGTTTGGATTCACGTTCTAGGGGCTGGATTTGAAGATCTACACGTGCATTGAGAGGATTCAAGCCTGATCTGTAGAGTTTGGAGCTCATTCATGCTTTCTAGGCTCAGATCCGACCTTCCCAACACATTTTCTCTACGTTTGGTGCAATATATGTGAGGTAGGTGTAATTTTCATGGGTTTTAACCGTAGGGATGATAATGGGTTAGTATATAAGCCCATATATGTTGGACAAAAACATATTTTGGTGTTATTTATGAGTTTTTGTGATTATTGGGTGTATTATCATGTATATTTTGTAATGCATGTACTGAGGGGTCTAGTTTACGTAACCCTATATTTAGGAATATTAATTTTGGGAGTATATGGGTTGATATACTTGTCATATTTTGGTTTATTTGGAAGGTACATGCTATGTAAATTCTTGTTGGTCTATATTTTACATGTTTTACATAGCTCCCACATGTTATATAATTATGAAATAATTATATATTGTTGATTTTTGGAATAATTGACACGTGTATGAGTTTTTATGCCCTCATGGCATTCATTGGCATAAAATGCATGAAATAGACTTAATTAATTACTTGGTAAAAGTATATTAAAGGGTCATTGGATTTGGACTACTAGCGGTCAAGGGACTTAGCGGTGTTTTCCATTCCTTTGGTCCTGGGTACTTTCCGGTTCCAGGTAGGGACCCTTATGTTCCCGAATCAGAGGCTACTTTCCGGTTCCAGGTAGGAACCCTTGTGTTGTCCTCTTAGAGGTGGGTTTAAATTCCTCCGTTTCCGCGCGAAGACTCCTGCGGGAGTGGTTGGTAATGATGGATTATGTTAAATGGACATGAGTCGCATATCATTCATGACATTGCATGGGTTTTAATTATTTTAAGCATGGTTTTAATTGGTTATATTATCATGCTTTGGTTATTTCTATATGAAAATTATATCTACTGAGTTTTATACTCACTCCTATGTTTATAAACCTTTTTCAGATGATTTCATAGCTGGGGAGACCTCGCCTTGAGGTGCTATGCTTTGATGGGAAAAATTTTAATATTATGGATATGTATTAACTAAACACTATGTATTCGGCCAATGGGCGCTAGACACGTAATAACTCATGGTTTGTAATATTTTATTTTTATTTTCGTAGGTTTCTTCATATGGTTTATTTAGCATGTGATGATACCAATGATGGATGACAGGAACTTTTATAACTCTTTTACACAGGATTTTGTTACGGTATGTTCCATTTACGAATAGGTCATGCCGAAATTTTTATTAAAATTACCGGTTTTCTAACACGTGCCATTCACATGCTTCCTAAATGATTTTCTTAATTAAACTAGATTTATTAATATTGATCACGGCTTAATTAATTTGGGTCGTGACAGAACAAAGTTATTTTGTTCCGTTTTCCAACTCCGAACAAATGGATATTGTTCAATTATGTAAATCTGAATAAATGGATATTGTTCACTTGTAGGAGTCCGAACAAGCTTGTGTTGTTCTGTTTTAAAATACCGAACAACTTAACTATACAATAATTGAAAATTGTTCATATATGTAATTGTGAATGGATTTTGAGTGTTCGTGTTTATAAGTCGGAACAAATAATAGAGGTTCGGTTTTAAAGGTCCGAACATTTTTATATTGTTCTTTTCTATAAAGCCGAACATATATACTTTGTTCTTACTAATAAGTCCGAACATATATAATATGTTCTTACTAATAAGTCCAAACATATATACTTTGTTCTTACTAATAGGTCCAAACAGGTTGGGGGTGGGGTGGGCAGGTGGGGTGGAAAAATATTTGGGAATTTTTTCTTAAGGGTATTTTAGGAAGATAAAGGGGTGCTTTCAGCAAAATATGAGGGGATTTAATTAGTGGGGGGCTTAGAGTATTTTGAATGGTGGCAGTAGCCTGGCCCATGGGGTTATTGTGTTCTTTTTTCTTTTCTTTTTTTTTAAAAATCAAATGCTGAAAAACTCTTTCGGGAAAATTACTTTTTAGTGACCACTTTTCAACTTAATACCAAGCAAAGGATATTTTTTGTCAACTTGCTACAAATTGATTATGTATATATTTCAAAATGACAACTAATTTTCTTGTTTTGGTATTAAGTTGACAAAGTGATTAGCAAACAATAATTTTTCCAATTTTTGGCCAAATTACTTTTCAGTGATTACTTTCTAACTTAATACCAAACAAAGGGTATTGTTTGCCAACTTACTACAAAATGCCCATATACGTGCTTCAAATTGACTATCAATTTCTATTTTTTTGTATTAAGTTGGGAAATAGTCACCAAATCCCCAACTTTTTTTGAGACATATTCACTGCTCCTTTTCACACGGTGTAGGTAAGTTGACGCTTGGTGTTTACTACATATTTCTCTTCTTCTTCATTTTTTTATTTTTATTTTTTATTTATTTATTTATTTATATTTTTTTTCATGTGGGAGAATCGAAAAACTCACATTGAACAATGTTTAACCAAAATTTAGTGAATTGTACCATATCTCTTCGTTTTTTTTATACCTATTTATCTCCTCTCCTAAAAATTGAAAGTATAAAACCATAAATAGTTATAATCAAAATCATATTTGGTGAAGATAGAGCTTAGATCTAGCGAAGTTGTACAAAATGGAAAAGGAGAGTGAGAGAGATATAAAGAAGATGGAGGAAGAGAGAGAGAGAGTTTACGGTGGGGATGGAGTGAAAAACAAAGAGAACTAAAATAAAATAAAGGTGAGGGGATAGAGGAAAAAGTCAAATCATAAAATTTTATAAATTTCTTACTCTATCCCTTATTATTTCAATAATTACTTTCAACCCAAAACCCAATATAAAAAAAGAGATAGCATTTTGAAAAATTGAATTTAATAAATGAGAAGTCAATGTAATGATAGTCTTTTTTTAAACTCCGTGTTTTGTCAAATATGACTTATCTTTATGGGACAAAGGGAGTAAAAAACATATTTTGGGTTGAACTGGGTAGGCCCAATAAAAAAGAGAAAGAAGGTGAGTTCGAATATTGCAACGGGAACGGCTATTGCAACCTCCTATTTTTATCACCCTACCCCTTTCCTTTTGGTTTTTAAAATTTTAGGAAAAATGTAAAAGGTTTTTACAAAAATAGGTCACTTGGTCCAGTAGAAAACATCATTTTGAACAACTTTGTAGAAGAAAGTTTTTCCAAAATCTATCGTTTAGGTAGACTTTTTGGTAAAAAATGAAATAAAGGCTATAAATGGCTAAAAAGTATATTTAAACGATAGATTTAGGAAAAAATTTATTCTACAAAGTTATTCAAAATGATGTTTTCTAGTAGAGATCATGGCCAGTTTTCATAAAAACCTTTTATATTTTGTATAAAACCTTAAAAACCGAAAAGATGGGGGGTGGGGTGATAAAAATGGAGGGTTGCAATGGCCGTTCCCATATTGCAACCCCTTCAAATGATCTCCTTACCCATTGATTTTAATTTTTTAAAGTTTTAGAAAAATATAAACGATTTTTATGAAAAGTAGCAGCATAAACATCATTTTGAACAATTTTGCATAAGAAAGTTTTTTCAAAATATACGGTTTAAGTTGACTTTTTGGCCATAAATGAAATAGGGATTATAAAGGGCCAAAAAGTCTACTTAAATAGCCAAAAGCCTACCCTTTATTATTTCAATAATTACTTTCAAAACAAAATCCGATACAAAAAATGAAAGGGTATTTTTAAGTTGAATTTTTGGCCATGAATGAAATAGAAACTATACATGACCAAAAAGTCTACTTAAATAGCCAAAAAGTCTTTATTATTTCAATAATTACTTTCAACACAAAATCCAATACAAAAAAAAGAAATGGTATTTTGAGAAAGATAGAGCTTATTAAATGACAAGTCAATGTAATAATGATCTTTTTTAAATTTCGTGTTTTGTCATGGCTTATCTTTATGGCATGGAGGGAGTATAAAACGTAATTATTCTTTTTTTTGTTTTTGTTTTTGATTTTTTTTCTTTATGTTGTATGTCTTTAAATAAATAAATAAATAAATAAAAACTTGAGATAAAAGTGGTGTTAGTAACACCGCTTTTAGTACATTAAAAGCTTACTCGCCACTTTTAATACAAGGAACGCTCCTTTTAATAAGTGTTACTGCGCTTTTTAATACACTGAAAGCGGTTGTAGTAACATTGCCTTCTGTCTAATAAAAGTGGTGTTAATAAAACCCCTTTCAGTGTGATAAAAGTGGCATTACTAACACTGCTTTTATTTTAAGTTTTTTTATTTTTTATTTTTTACATTGCACCAATGATTATTTTGATTTATTTATTTATATCTTTTAAATTTAATTAACAAAGACATTTTACTATTTTAGAGAATAAATATTCTGTTAAAATTCAAATTAATCAATGACTCTTTGGATCTAATGGCATGACTCATCCTAATAGAGGTATAAGATTTACAAAGGTTTTGGTTTTGATTCTATGTGAGTATGTGTTTTTTCCTTATCATTTGGAAATATATATATATATAAATCTCTACATTGCATAGGTTTTGAAGCTAGTGTATATATATATATATAGAGAGAGAGAGAGAGAGAAGAGAGATGATTAGGTGCAGACCATATGAGACAGATCGCATGGCTCCCAACCATGTGAGATGTCCAGGACAGTCTGTACCTGATTTTTTGTATACATACGTACATGTCTTGGACCTCTTTTATATAAGGCACTAGTTTTCAGTTTTCCCTGACGTCTCCGTTTCCAATCTTTGCTTTCTTATAGCTTGCTATCTTTCCTTTTTTTTTTTTTTTTTTTTTTTGAAAAAAAAAATGTTTTAAATTTATGAACTGAGAACTGCTCTAACATCATAGTTTTAAGATTCGGCGATAAGTTGATTGGATTTGGATTTATATATGTAAAGAAATTGATGGTAAAATCAAATATTGCACCCAAAAAAAATATAAACGGAGAAAGTGATACAAGTTGTTAAATATCATGCGAACAAAAAATTCGTTTTATATTTGTCACCAAATAAAAAAAGTAAAGTCTTTGATTATTATTATTATTATTTTTTGGGGTATGGGTGTTTGAAAGCCGAGCCCTGCTGCTGACAGGTAGAAATAACTAGTATTAGGCGTCTCAAGCCCTGTTTCATTTACCCAATCCCTTGGGCTGTTGGGTAAGGCAAATACAAATATACAATGCACACGTAGGTTTCCTTTTTGATTTTTTTTTTTTTTTGATAAGATAAATATGTATTGATGATCAAAAAGGACATAATCCATGTACATAAGCCATATACAAAGACTAACCACACATCCCTCTAAAGCTTAAAACAATCCACAAAATTAACAAAAGAAAGATTAGTGCGACTAGAATACCAAAAAATTGACAAAGGAAGACTTGACAACCAAATGAAAGAGAGAACAAGCATGCCCTGTCCAAACAAAATGGGGGCAAAGCATGGATAAATTGACATCAATTAAATTAAATTACATAATTATCAAAGCACGTATTACAAATATTAAAAGAAAAAAAAAAAAAAGGAAAGATGACATGGTCGGTACATGCACATCACATGAACATGCTGACTAGTATACACGGCAGTGATACAAGTTGACTATAATCCTTTTTTTTTTTTTTTTTTTCCTTGGTTCATGGCTCATGGCTGTTTACGCGGCTGTGAAGTTCCAGCATCTCTTGATGGTTTGGGTCAACAGAGAGAGCGGCTCGACAGTCCCGCAAAGCACCCAAGACGTCACCAGTGTGTTCATGGAATGCAGCCCGCAAGTGTAGGAGGTGAAGGTCTGCTTTGAATGCAATTGCACGCGATAGTTCCGCAATGGCTTCTCTCTCCTTGTGGTTGTCCATCAACACTGCCCCAACCAAGACCCCCAGCACAAAATCAAAGTCAGCTGAAAGAAAAATATCCCGCAAAATAATAGTAATAATAAATACATCAACTACTACTACTACAGCAACAAGAAACATCGCATAGAGATTATTATTATTATAATTAAATAATATTACAACAATTACTACCGCAGCAACAACAATCATCATCGTCAACTTTTATTTGAGAACTCAAACCTCTGTGAGGACATTATTTCTCGCAAACATCTCATAGATATTTGAACCGTAGAGTAACTTGCTCGCACTTGATAGATGTAAGAGTTAAGGAAAATATGATGCCCATGGATTGTCTTTTACTTCAAGCTTTCAAATTATGTAGTTAATTTAAATTTGAAAAAAAAAAAAAAATATATATATATATATATATATATATATCAACACTCGCATTGGGAGTTGTACCTTATGCATTAGTGGGATATGAGATACATTGGACTAATGCAAGAAAATGTGATTAACATGGTGACAATTTTTCAATATGGGAAGATTAATCATTCTGAATTTAGGAAAGCAATCAGGAAGATATCATGAAAAAAGCCAGGACAGCAATTACCATGGAGGAGTTTGCCAAGTTTTTATTTATTAATTTATTTTTTTTGGGGAAGGGAGGGGGGGGGGGGGGGGGGTGTGTGAACTTATAAAAGAAAAATAAATAAGAAAACAGAGTAGGGAAGAGCTGTACTTGATAGGAAAAAGGAGCAAATGCTGTCATTCAAAACTACTTGAAATAATTTGCAAATCCCACAAATAATTCAGGAATTGTCCACAACATTTTGTTATATCCTTGAATAATTTGCAAGTTACTGAATTATACACCAAAAAAATGAGGTTACCTACACATGCTCTGTTTGATGGTTGAGCAGAATTGAGAAATTAAGACTTGGAAAGCTGTCAAAAGATTTCAACTTTTCCATTCTTCCTGTACTTATTGTCCACAGTGAAATAGAGCATTAATTAAAGAGTTACTTAATCTGGGATGTTTCACAAAACTTAAGATAATTATCACAATGCTCCTGAGAGACCACCAATAAGTGGGTCCTGAACCACCATACAAGTGCCTCACATCCACCTAGAGTCCTTAAGGCTTAAGAAGCTATGTTTCAATCTGAAACTTATATGTGAGAGAACAACAATAATGCTAACAAACAGCAACATTAATCATCATCATCATCATTTCAAACCGATAGTAGGCTCATTTCTCCAGAAATCAGTCCTTTACTTTGGGCTCTTTTATGCCAGAAATATGAGAAAGTAGAAAAGCTTATGCATGTAAGGGAAAGTCAAAAAGAAAAACATCCTCACCTGCAGCTCGATACCTGTAAGGGTATACCCGGAGCGGATCTAATCGAGTGACCATCTCCAGATCTGCCCTTGCGAGTTCACGTTCACAGTACTCTGACCTCTTCTCATAGGCGGACGCATTGTTCTGAGCCTTGTCAATCAGTTTCGTCATTTCCTCATACGCAGCAGCCTTGTCATTTCTGAGGTAATGGACCCGAGCAAGGCCTTGGTGGGCTCGGGTGTGCCGGATTTTAAGGGCATTAATATAGCAATCAGCTGCCAAGTCTAATTTTTCGCAGTCAACGTACACGCTACCAAGATTGTTCAGGGCCTGGAAAATGGGCATTCAAAGATTAAAAGAAGGATAAGCATGTCAGAATACATACTATTACGCCTATAATATTATGCTAAGAAAATGACAGAAATACATACGCTATGCATCTAACATCATCACAAACAATCCCTATTTTCCTTGTTTTCTCAACCGAAAACCTACTCCCATAACCCTAATCTTATTTGATGTGACATAAGCCTTTACCCTAGCATCCTAAACCAAAAAATAGTTGCTGTCCATAGTTCCAGCAACCTGTTTTCTGAAATTCCAGCCACTTAATGCCTTTAAACATTGACCTACTCCAACCCTAATTTATCTACAAAGCTTACTACCCTTTTACAGCGCTTCAAAACCTAAAATCACAAGCTTTAGCCCACCATAACAATGACATACAGCATTAATCTAGTGCTGTACTGCATCATTGGGTTAGGTCAGGCCCAAACCAAGAGGCACCCAAGTTAGGATTATGAAATGTAGTTGGCCCGCTCTCCCACAGAAGCATTCAGATTAGAACTTGCATTTAGTCAAGTCTAGCTCAAGTTACTTCATAAATAATAATAAAAAGAGTCTAGCTCAGGTCAATTTGGGTGGGTCGGGTCCTGCTAACGTGCTTACACTGAAGTATTATGAGTTAACTGAACTAATTATATTTGAAATAGTTAAAAAGTAGTAATCAGGTTAGATGCTGGTTGATTGGGCCCTGGAGCCAACCCCAACCATATTAGAGTGGGTTTGTTAACAAAGAGGATGTATTTCCCAGAAATTAAAAATATTAAAATGGCAAGGAGATTAGATTGCTAAGACGCCAGGTGCCCTGGGGAGAAATATCAGATATTTTAAAGTAAAAGACAATACTTACCTCATGGAGAATTGTCAATATTGATCAAATTTTTGATTGACACAACTTAGAAACTCAGAGGAATGAAATTTTTGTGATGATGTAGGATGAGAGAAAAACCATACCTGACCTTTGCGGAGTCTGTCTGATGGGCACTTCAATGCATCTTCAAGAAGTGAAACAACAGTTGAAGAACATGATGGATCCTGGCTAGAGTCAGCTAATGCATAGGCTTTCAGGAAGAAGGCCTCAAATGATCTATTGAGGCTAATAGACTCCTCAGCTTTCCGAAGCCCTTCGTCACAATGACCTGTATCATACAAGATCCATCCCTCATAAACCAGCCGTTCATGATCACTTGATGCATGTTGGCGAGCCAGCTGTAAACTTCGCATGGCTGCTCCTGGACAGTTCAACCTGATCAAGCGAACTCATGAGATAGAAACCCATCTTAACTTAAAGGATATTTACAAGCTAAAATACATACGGTCGTATGCACATACTACATACATACATACATACACGTGTGTGTGGGTGCAAGATGAGCATAGTGAAAAATACAAGGTACAAGAATTATTTTCCATGGAAGAAAAACTTGGAATCTGGTGTTGGATTGGAGAACTTCCTAAGTAGAGAAAATTTGATTAGATTCAAGTTGTTTGAGGTGGGTGGGATAAATACCTAAAAGAAAATTTGATTAGATTCAAAAGCATGAAAGCATGTCCCAAAACAACTTGAAAGTCTGGAACATACCTAAGAAGAAGCAAAGACTGTCTGAAGTATAGGACACCTTTTGCTGCATCAGATTCAAGCATCTGGTAGATAACAGAGAGGGATCCAATATCATCAACTGAAGACCACCGATCATACAATTGCAGCCAACAATCTGCTGTTGTCCAATTCTCAACATGCTCGCGCACAAGAGTACGGAGTTGGGATGCTGCGGCTCGTCCCTCAAACATCTTATAATCAGGCGATAGTGTAAGAATTGCTTGAACATCACAATACGCTTTCTGGTATTCCTCAAGAGCCAAATAGAAACAAAACCTGAGTTGCAAGCATTCTAATGCTAGTTTAAACCCAAGAATCCGATTGATTTCTGCAAGGGCAGCTTGAACATTCTGTTTCCTCATCAAGGATGCAGCCCGGAACATGTAGGGGTAAGAAAGGGTTGGATCCAATTCAGTAGCTTTCTCAAGGTCTTCCCACCTCTTATCACCATCACAGTATAGCGATCTCTCCTGATATATCCATCCGAGGGGGGAAACAGAGGAAATCACTGAGCTGAGCTTCTCATAAGACCAAAGTTTATGGCCCTTAATGTAACCCAGTCTAGCCAAACCTGCAACAGAATAAACATGGCCGGCATCTAAAGCTGCCTCAAAGAGCCGCTCGGCTTCATCATACTCTTTCCTCAGAAGCCTTACGCAGCCCAACTGATGAAATGCCAACAATCTCTGCTGGTTAGTTTCAGCAGACTCTACTAACTGTTCCAAGAAACAAACTGTTTTATCTGACCTAGGATCACGGTTCATAGCAACTTCACTCAATAAAGAATAAAGTGAGAATGAGGCCGGCCCAACCATGATTGCTCTCTGTTGTCTATTAGCATTGCCAACTATTTCCACCATCCGATTGTCACTCAAACAGTCAGGAAGTTCATGTAGAAACACCTGCAAACATGATGCAGCAAGAACAGGAGAATTCTCCTCAAGAGCATATTCCATGAGTTCCACCGCATCCTCTATGGAGGAAATCAAAGATGCAAGTTTCCTGCCACAAGCATCTTTCAGCCTTTCACAGCAAAATTTGTTCGCAAATACAAAGATTTCTAACAAAAGATTTGGAGGGACTTCACTCAAACTGCCCGTCAAGCTGAATTCACTAATTGTCCTCATACCCAAAGGTGAAATATTGTTTTTAGAAAAATCTATGTCCTCACGAAATGATTCCATAAAGCTTCCATTAAGCATAGCATGAAATGGAGCTGACAAGCCTGCAATCTTCTGCCTATCACATACTATTTTTTCATCCCCAATTCGGAAAACAACAGTTGCAGAAATTTGGTTCTCTTTCATCACAACAGGTTCAGGGGAACTCCCATTTAATTCTATAGGAATCTGAGAGGCAATGTCCATTGGCCCAAACTCTTGAGCACATTTACCGCAAGATGCCAGCAGGTCAGCAATAAGCTCTTCCCCTTGCTTCTCATACTTTAACCATGCCCCAAAGATGAGTTTCTCGTAAACAGTGCTTGCCTTATGCCAAGCTGAGCGTAGGCTCCTCCGCATCAGCTTGACTTCCCCAAGGCCCCTAAAGACCTGAAACTGCAACAAATAAAGATTCGACCTCTCGTGCGGAGGACACGACTCAAGTTCTTCGTGAATTTGAGCAAGAACTTCTACATAATCAAGAGGTTTAAAGAATGGGAGAATTTGAGGCTCAGGGACCTTGATAAGAGATTCTCTACAAATATAAATGAAATGCATCTCAATTTATTGAAGTGAGAGAAAATCTATGTATACATATACACAATTTATATAAACAAATTTATATATATATGCATCTGAATTGTATGAAATGAGGGCAGATTTCAGTTTTTGAAGAATAAATAAATATGCATGCTTATATGTGAGTGTGTATTGAGAAGGATAACTTACATAGAAGAAGAGTGTGATGAGAATTTGGAAAGCTTTCCTCTTTCAACTTGGAGCCAAGACTGTGGATTGAGAGCATTGAGCTGTGTTTCTTTACACTCAGAGGAGAAGAAAGTCCTCATGGGGCATAAGAGATGAAACAAGTCCCAGATCTCCACAATAGCCAGATGGGTTTCTCTCTCCAACACTCAAAAACCCACAAAATTGCCCCCACCCCACCCACCAACCCAAAATAGGGAGTAGAAAAAGGCCTCCTTCTGATCACCACTCTTAGCTGAGAAATTCTCCAACCCCACCAAGCATTAAAAATTATAATACAAATACTTGTAACATCTACAAACAAACACTCACAATCCCTTTATGGGTTTCCCTCTATAGTCTAAAAATTCAAACACCCCAACTTTTGCAAAATAGATAGATAGATACATATATATTTCTGCACTCACAAAACAATCAAGCTTTTTGTTACCACAGTCATATAAATCTATGTTTTTTCATAGTTTGCGAAAAATGATCAAATAGCGCTCGATATGCTACATTTTTCACTAAGGATTAACAAACAAACATGTCAAAGTCTCTTCAATATAAAGGAGAAGAAAACTGGAAGGGACCAAAGACCCACCAACAGTTACGTAAGATCTCCACCAGAAACAACACCAAAACCACAATAAAGCTCACCAAATCTACGCATAACAAGAAAAACTACCAAATACAACAAGATATATCTATATATATATATATATAGAGAGAGAGAGAGAGAGAGAGAGAGAGAGAGAGACACTAAGCAAATGAAGCTCAAAACAAGAAATCAAGACAAACCCACTTCACTTCTGGCTTGAATAAACCAAATCAGAGCCGTAGAGTAATTTGAGATGAAAGTGAAGTAATCCAAAGGGAAAATTTCTGACTTTAGCTGTCTTTCCTTTTGTTTGGTTAAAGGGAAAGTTTCTTTCTTTATCTATTTTTCCTACCACTTTCCTTCCGTTGGAGACCAGAAAGATCGCAGCCACTGTTTGTTGGGAGAAGTACTAAACTCAGCTTAAAATAATAAGGAGTAGCAATTAAAATAATAATAGTAAATTATTAAAAAGTTTCAAAAATAAAAAGTGATTATAGCGATGTCGTTTTGAGTAAGTTACTTTTCAAACGCTACCGTTTTGAGGGAATTCTTTATCGTAAAATGGGCTCAATTAAATTAAGTTATAGATTGAATTATGGTGAGAAGAAGATATTTAAGAATTGGAGGAGAGGGTCTTGCATATATGTTACTCATACCAGAGACATGGTCGTAATCAGGTGTTGCTATGTCATCTGATTTGAAGTTCTCCTCATGACCAGTGTTTGACCATCAAAGTCAAAACGTGAAATCAGAGGGTCCAAAAACATCTGTTCATTATGTATTTTTACCAATAACTTGAGTGGTGCTAAGATCTTGCCAATTAAAATGTTTTTAGTTCAATTTTCATCATTCTCTCTCAGGACTACTCATATGAACTTTGTTTTATAATTATTTGAGGCATGTTGGACGAAGAATTATACATGCCTAAGAGATTAATGAAGTACTAAACATTTTGAAATCTCTTGATATTAAAGAAAATAAATAAATTGGAAACAAAATGCCACTTTCTTTTTTTTTCTTTCTCAATAAGTATTTTTGCCACCTTTTGCCATGTTGTACATGGCTTAGAGCATCTCCAGTGATGTGAGCTAAATTATCTGTGCTATTATTATTTTAGCACATGCTACAGTGTCAAATGTTATAATTTGGCACAAGATGTTCCAATGGTGCAAATGTCATAGTATGCTATTTTATGCCACAACCTCCATTCCCTTCATTTTTTAAAATTATCAACTACTATCTTCTAACTTCCATTGTTCCAACCACAAAATTATGATGTTAACTAGATTTGTTCATGTGCGGCTTTTTATTTATTTATTTTAATATAAGATTTCAATATTATTTTTAAAAATATCAAAAGAGTGCTGACATGCCAAATATAGCAATAGCTTACTCTTGTGCTATATTTGGTACAAGGGTGAATTTTTTGCTATTTTTAGCACATCATAGGAATAATGCACAAGGGTAAGTTATTACTATTTTTAGCACACTATTGAAATAGCCCAACTTGTGCTAAATGCTATAAAATAGTAATAATATAGGTTATAACTCACCACTCGAGATGCTCGTAGGCACAATGGAATGTGCAAATGCAAGACCCAGTACCTGATTGTGTGCCATCCGTATGCATATGAAAGTACAATGTGACAATGTGATTGTATGAGTTCTCACACCCAAAAGTATCTCTCAACGCCCTTTTGAAAACTATCATTATATCAACATTCAACAGCGCATGCTCTTCTTTCACAGCAACTGCCGTTGTTTTCGCCTTTAAATTCTCGAGATGATATCATGTAAAATAACTAAAGTGACCCTGCCTGACTTTGCTTTTATTGCTGGATGCCGACTACTTTGTTGTGGGATATAGCTTAAGAGTTGAGAGTTGAGAGGAGCCTACCATTCGGCTCCTCTCCACTGAGGTTGCCTCTAGTAAATTTCACTGATTCGTAGGATGGATTCTATCACATCTATCACGTCAAGGATTGGATTCGAAGGATTGAGTTTTCGGCCAGTAGGCGAACTCTTAAAATTAGGGGTGTTAATATTTCAGTAGGATTTGATTTTAGGGAAAATTTTATACTAAATCATTATACTTCGATTTTGTTCTTATTAAACAAAAACCAAATCATATTATAAAAAACTCAAACCAAACCAAACCAAACCAAACCAAATAAAAAATTTGGTTTGGTTTGGTTTGGTTTGGTTCAGTTCGGTTTTGGTTTTAACATATCAAGTAGCAACAAATAATTGAAAATGAAAAAAATGATATACCAAACTCCAAATAAAAACATTTTTAATAAAGACATTATATTAGTAATTAAAAAAAACATTCAACATTGTATCAAAATGGAAACAAATTGACATATGTCAATCTAATATCTTATACAATATTAATAACTAGTTTAATACATACTATTTTAAAAAAGGAAAAACAATAAGAAACTTAAAATAAGACGAGGCTGAGGCTAAGGCTGAGACTGAGGCTGAGTGACTTAGGGTTTTGTACTATTTTAAATCTATTTCCTATTATGCCCTTATTAGAATAGGAAATTTACAAACTTTAAGTTTGATATATATATATATATGTTTCGATTTTTTGGTTTGGTTTTGTTTTGTTTTTTAAAAATGAAAACCAAAAGCAAACCAATTTAGTTCGATTTTCTAAAATTAGAACCAAAACCAAACCTAATGACAAAAAAATCAAACCAAATTGGTTCGGTTTGGTTATCAGTTTTAACCTAAACCATTAACACCCCTACTTAAAATGGCTTTCATATTATATATATATATATATATATATATATATATATATAAATTATAATCCCAACATAAATTTGTTTGCACGTCTCATTGATTTTAATTTTTTTAGTTTTTTAAAAATGTATAACAAGTTTTTAAGAAAATTGACCGCTTTAACCAATAGTAAACATCATTTTAAACAATTTTGTAGAATAAAGTTTTTTCAAAAAATTTCGTTTCAATATATTTTTTGACCAAAACTAAAACAAAGACAATAAATGATAAAAAAATCCACTTAAACAATAGATTTTGAAAAACTTTCTTCTGCAAAATTGATCAAAATAATGTTTTCTAATGGATCACGCAACAAATTTTTGTAAAAACCTATTTATATTTTTTGTAAGACCTTGATAAATAAAAATTAGTAGGGTGTGCAAATTAAATTAAGAGGTTGCAATGATCATTCTCTTTGGAAAAAAAAAAAAACATTAAACCTAGGATTAGTCCTAAAATGAGGCTTCCATTTTTTAACCAAAATTTAGGGCCCTATGCAGCCACCTTGCTTGCCTGCCCTCAAAACCACCCCGCTAATGGATGGTACATCAAGACATTAAATCAAATGCTTTTGTATTCAAGTCCGTGAACGGCTAAAAATTCATTTTTTTTTCTCTTCTAATTCATTTCACCAATTACGATCTTTACATGTTAATTGATAACTAAGATTTAAATGTTCACTCCTCACTCGTATTAGTTCCAGATTGATGAGCTTATACCATGATGGCAGAGTGTCCTGGGCCAACTATTACGTGCCGGTCTTCAATTAAGGTCAATTTCAACTGAGTCTACATTATTTGATTCCATTCCTATTTAAATTATTTCATTTAAATACACCGTTTGAAACAAGATGAAACGGATCCATCCATTTCAATTAAACAAACATGGCCTAATATCATTTTTTTTGGATAAGGACACGGCCTAATATCTTCTGCCCACTACTGAGTAGACAAAAATTCTGCTTAAAATAAAGCTTTTTAATAGTGGGAAAAAACATGTTAACCAATTGGGTCATATATGTATTATTTAATACGCAGGACTTGGAAGGTGAGAACCGGCAGAGTTCTCAACGGTCCTGATCTGAAGAATATTACATGCAGAAATAAGTGTACATGCATAAAACAAATGAGAAAAAAGAAGAAGTCAGAATAGGATAAAAGAATAGCATGTTGATTAGTGTGTTGGGTTGGGAAGTGAGGGCATCATTGAGAAATAATTATTGATTAGCAGAAAAAAAAAAAAAAAAAAAATATATATATATATATATATATATATATATATATATATATATATGTGGTGTAGTGTGTCAAAATTCGTTTGCCTTTCAATCAATATGTTACGCGCAAACACTAACCGTATTCAAAACATGCACAGCAGATTTGAAAGATAATGTCACCCCAATCTGTTCACAAATGTCAAAATCATCCACTTTACATATCCTTTAAACTAGTTCCAGCCATTCATGGACAATGGGATTACTGGGCATTCTAGGAGACACCATTAGGTCCACAGGGCTTAGATAATAATCAGTAGTGCTCATTTTCTACCCAGTGCTACAACAATGCTAATGAATGCATGAATTCCAAGGATGCCGCATAGGCTAGGCAGTGAAGCCTTATGGCATGGTACCAGAGGTCTAGATTTAAAACTAATCTTCATCTAATCATTACCCCCAAAAAAAAAAAGAAGGGGGGGGGGGGGGGGGGGGTGCATGAAATTTATTTGTAAGGGATGTCAAGGGTCATGACCTGTAAAAAAAGAATAAGTAGCTGACCAATTGTAATGAAAATGGGCAAATGGGCTAATAAAAATTGTCACAACTGTTTAAAAAGGCTTGTACTTGTGTACCATTCTGGGAGTGAGTTACCTGAACTTGAGGAAGAAGATGGCTGATCAGTAGTCATTAAGTTTTATTTTGTGTGCGCACAAACTCACATATAATGGGAAAAAAAAAACATCTGCCAAACCCCCATCTTTGACAATCAGATAACCATGTAGTGAATAGAACCATACCATTGTATATCAGCCATAATAGTGCATGTCCTGGAATCACCATTAATTCTTGTTGCTGGACCCTGCAAAACTATGGGCACAGTGGGTACATGTTATCAAGTCTAAAAGGTTTTCCATTGTCCCATAAGATTGATCCTAGTTGAAAGGTTAAACTCATTCATATAGTTTGATCTCATGTACACACTCTGCCGATGGGAACCATCAGATCATTTTCTGTTCCCTTTTATGCTAAAATGGCACCACTCAGAAAAACGAAAGGTCATCTGGTCCACATTACATCCTTTTTGCTTGTCTGGCAATTAATTTCCAAGTTCTGCTCCAAGAGACCACAACCAACTCCTGCATTTAAGAGCAAACTGGTAACAACACAATCACCACATAATAACACCGAGTGCTACTTTAAATAAAGCACAAGGTGTTGAGCTTAAAACAATATCACTTATGGGTGAGGAAACTGTCCTATTGCTTGAGTGCATGATTAAGAGTTGCCCTTGGTTCTAAGTTTATCAAGGAAACACTGGTACAACTTTTTTTTTAATCAGAAACAAGAAAACTTTATTGAAAGAAAAACACAAAATACAAAGGAAGGACAAGATGTCCAAACAAAAACAACAGAAAACCAAGTCAAAACACTGGTACACCTTTCAGGCACAAAATTAATTAGTTTCAATTTCTTCACATTTTAGGCACATTAAGTGAAACAATTTCATGTCCTTGTATAAATATACCATATATGTATATGTGTGTCCATGTGTGCGCAATATCCCTTTTTCCTTTGGGGCCCAGTCAAATACAGATCAGCTATTAAAAGTCAAGCCAATAATGAAAAATATTCATTTCAAATGTTTTTTTGAGTAAAAGTCAATTGGGACAAATGATATATTATAGTGATAAAGCTAACATCAATGGCACTGCAAGAATTACCTAGCCAGAATAGTATTTATGTTTCTTCTTTATTCACTTTAAATAATGTCTAATCATCTTTTATTCTTTTTCAAAAGAATTGAAAGACAATCTGTTCAGACATCTATCCTAAGTCATCCACTCTGCCACTTAGTGTGCCTTTTAACTTTGTCTTTTCATTCAAATCAAGTCAGTAACCTTATTTGAAGCCAATGGGCCTTGGGCCTAGTGGCATTTCTTCCCCCATAAGGGTGGAAGGATTTCAGGAGGTTGTGCGTTCCGACTCCCCTTTGGTGTGTGTGGCTCTTACCGAGCAAAAAATTGAGTAACAATTGAAGTTCACATAATCCAGAGTTCTTCCAAATAAGTTTGTCTTTCTACACTGTTAAGTCATTTTCGGTGTGGTGATATTGGATGGAAAATGAGCTCAAGGAAATTCCTTACATGGCAAGACGACAAAAATTAATTTGGCATGGTGATGCATCCTCCCCATATTCAATGTTCTTCGGCATCTGAAATGCAACAGAAAATAACAAACTGTTCATTACTAAAATTTAGTACATTGATTTCATATCAAAAAAGGTAAACATAAATAAGAGTAAGTCCACCCCCAAGATCAGCGTATGATGGAAGAATTCATTCAATTAGAACATTCGATTATTCAATAAATAAAAAATCTTAGGATGACAAGTATTAAAGATGATAGCAAAGATGGTACAATTACCAAATCAGTATTGACTGATATAAACTTCAGAAGGAGGGAATAGAAGATATCCCTGAACAAAGTGCTTAGGTGGGCTGTGAATATTAACCTACCCAGAACAGACTACAATGTCCACAAGCTATTCAAAGCTTGGGTCATAACTAAATTTCACAGCCACAGTATGCTGGAGATCACTTATTGTGACTTGTATTCTGCTAATTACAAAACTGGGCATCCCCAACATGTATGGCAAAATACTAATGGAAAAGATATATTGGAAACTTGATTCCTTTCCCATCTGTGCATGTGTTACTAATTACTTGGGCCCAAAAACCCAAGAAATTATAACTTGCAAGGCATGAAGGTTGCAATGTTCACAAATGACAGGGAAAAAAAAGAAGAGAAAGAAACAGCAGCATTTCATGAATCCTTAAAATTAATACTTTACCACCATTTATGGTGATAACTCAACATTTCTGAATGGACATATTAAAGATGATGAATTTATAACTTCAATGCTATGTAAAATAGCAATGGAGATAATTAATTTCCATAGGACAACCAAACAGGCTCTTGTGTTTTATAATTCTTATAACTGTTGCAAGATATTCCTTCAATACTTGAAAATGTTCTGAAATCGGATTGACCTGATTCAAGTTTTGTTTTTCCTCTAATTTGAGTTCTAAGAGAAAATTAAAGGTTTTACCCTACTTTGTCCAATATAAAGCCATTGCTACCTCATTAGGACACTGACAAGTAGGATATCTCTCAAATGTATAAGTTCCAAGACAAGGAAGTGAATGTCATCATTCACATAGGTATACTATTTGAAGTTGTTCATGAAAAATAGAAACTTTATCATCCAACATTACTTTATCTCAGCTGTCATTCTTCAATAATTTTCAGTATAAAACAAAAATTATGCAGATTAATTCACTGTGAGAAATGAACGGAGATGAGGAGCTACAAGAATACATCAAAGATCAGAGCTCCATAAGAAGATCCAACAATGCAAACTTTGGAAGTTCTGGTTCAATATAGAAGGAAACCAAATCTATTGCATTCTCATGGCAGAAGAAAGCTAAAACCAACCCAACTAACATTACCATCTGAGGAAGCAGACATCTTCAACATGGGCTATCCAAGTAAATTAAAGGAGATATATGGAATAAAACGATCAAACAGAAAGCATAACATTTGCATATTGCTTCTCGTACATTTTGTATGAAAAGGAAGCATATAAAGGCATATCTTGTTTTGTTAATGTGCACATCTAGCATATGCAAGTGCAAAGTGCCATGAACAGACTTTTCCCATTAATCATCAAACTTTATTAAGGTAATTGAATATAATATAGGGAAATGCTATGTACAACACCTTATGTGCAGCACCAAAATACAACACCTTATGTGGCACTATGCGTATGGAGTATGGACCAAAACTCCTTCAATTTATTTAACAGGTCTCTTTTTTGATGATGTGGGTTGGGTACTGCACGGAGGTGCTGTACAAAGGGTGCTTCATATAGCACCACCCTATAATATATGATTATTGTTTGTTCAGGTGAAGTGTGAGTGGGTACAATTGCAGTTGCTTGAACAAATCACATTAGCTATTTATCACATTTTGCACATGTAATTAAAAATGAATAAACAAGCAGGAAGTTCTTCAAAAAATTTGGAAGGTGAATGTGCTTTCAAGTTCAGCAATCAGGATACAAGAAAGAAAAACCAAGTGTTTACATGTATTCATTTATCCATATATTTTGAAAAATGCTTTAAATTTTGCTTCACAAAAATTTAATATTTCACACGACGAAAGGAAAAGGAACAACCAGCATCAGATCAAAATCTTAAAAATATTTTATCCACTCTTGGTGAAAAATGCCTGCCCAGAAGAAAAAACCATTACCTTTGTAATTGAGACCAGCAGAAAGATTGGCATTCTTTGTCATATTCTCAACTGAGCTGCAGCGTTTAGGTGTCTGGGGTGGTCTGGGTTGGGAAGGGGAGCATGCATCACCCCGGTTTGACTGCTCATTTAGAATCTGATCCCCCGCTCGATGGTTCAAATAGATGTCTAAGCTAGGAGGTGAAGGCATTCCAACCTTTCTCTTACTCTTAAACCTTCACCTAACAATGATGTGAGGAACAAAAGAAGAAGCAAAATAGACTGCTTGTACACTTAATTGGTTGTCATAAAGAGTATTTTAGTCATTTAAGATACCTGTCTTTTCTCTTCTCAAGATATCTTCGTACTGATTCTTTTCTGCTTGTTGGACCTTCTACAGAAAATCCAAAAAAAGGGGGTAAAAAAAGATTAATAGAATCAGAGGGTATAAATAATAAATTCATGCCATTCTGATCAGTACATTCTAAACGATTGAGAAACAAGACTAATAAATTTCCTGCTTCAGTAAATGAATGTTATATGCTTTGGGTGTAGTACCAATTCATTTCATTAAAACTTATACCAAAAACAAAAACAAAAACAAATTAAGAAAAAAATTAAAAATGCAAAGGTCTTAGCACTTTTTCTGCCAGCCTTTTCTCTAATATATATATATATATATATATATATATATACATATATATACACTCATATATATACTCATTGACATCAAACAAGCCAAGGTCCAGACAACCAAATTATATAACTTCTTGATGTGGGAGCTTGATACAAGCATCCTTGAAGATGTTACTTACAAATTACAATATGAAAAATATTATTTAGTAAGATATTATGCGGTAATAATCGAATTTTAGTAATTGTAAATATATATTTAACTACAAAACATAAGAGTTAGGTTACATATGTGCGACTAAACCCTATTTCTTCCTCTGATCCTTACTTTGGAATTTGGATGATAAATTCTAAAGTTTATCTTTTCCTCTCCTTCCTAAAAAATTTTCAAATTGTAATGGTGATAAAGATAAAGTTTGGAAATCTCTCTCTCTCTCTCTCTCACACACACACACACAGAATCTATATTATGCAATTTAGTTGGGGCCAAGATGTCCTCCAATTGACCAGTCATGCATGCCGGTTTTCTCCAAATTCACAAGGGTCTACCATATTGGTTGGTGGCCTACAAAATTACAAAATACATGGCCCCCAATAGAGCTAAAAATGGAAAAAAAGAATAAGACTAAAGATTCATGTAGCTAACCACATGTAGTTTAGAAAATGTTCTGTAAAGTTAATTTTGTGATGGTGTCTTAAATTCAACCTGCTGTGCAAAACATCTCCATTTTAAGCGAACATTGAGGTTTACAGCTGACAAGCCGACCTGCTAGGATCATTTTGGTAATGTTGTAAAATACCTTTTTTGACAGCACAGAGCTGTACTATAAAACATCTCCATTCATAGTAGAATTTCTTCTAGTTGTCTTCATCCGTGGACATAGACTTTAAGCAGAACCACATAAATTTTTTTGTGCTTTGTGTGTTGTGTTCTTGCTTTTCTTCTGTCTTCTACTTTATTACCATTTGAACTCCAAATATGGGGCCATTGTGTAATATTTAAGCTGAAACATCTTTTAAAATCCACAATGGTGAAGGGTGGAGTAGTGTTGTGAGGAAAAAGATGCTAATGCGATGAGGTTACTCTCCCACAAATCATGCAAGAAAATTAATAAACAAGAGAACCCGTTTTACACCACTGATCTAAAAGACTAAAACATCCAAAATTCTGAGTCTGTCGTAGAGTTTGCTCTGAAAAGCTACAATAACAAAATGGATCAAAGAGTTTAATATTCTTGGTTGAACATTGCAGTATACTACAACATTATCAATGAAGTTATTCTAGTTACTACATTATCGGGGGGTGAAGATGCTATGTAAACTTCACATTCCTTTTTTTTTTCTTTTTTTGTTGAAGTAAAATGTATTATATTAAAAAGACAAAAAGGTATACACAATGCATATATGGTGATGTTCACCACTGCTTTAAGGAGTCCAAAAATAAAAACTGCTCCTCAGATAATTTAAATTATTATAAACTTGAAAAAGCTATTACCCAGGTTGTCTTCATGGAGTATGTTGCTTTCTTCCTTGAGCAGCTGAGAATTTTCAGTCATTTTTACTGTCCAATGAAACCAAGATGGCACATTAACAACAAGGATCAACAGTACAATAACAAAATATTAAACACCATTTTTTTTTATGAAGTAATGATGTGTATTAATAAAAAAGACAGGTTTTAACCCTTGTACATAAGACATATACAAGAGTGAAACAAAAGCTCCCAAAAAAGGGAAAAAAAAAAAAAAATCAAAAGGGGAAAGCAACCAACCCCAACTCCCTACTAAAATTAAGGGAATCAATAAAAGGTCAAATAAACCCACAAATCAATATAAACCCCAATGCCTCTCAAGTTCCCAAATTAGAAAAAAAATGTGGTTTCACCACTGCCAATGATGAAACCCAACACTGTATAATCCATGCAGGCAAACAAACACTGGATTGCTTATGTAACTCAAGCTTGTTTCTATCCTAGGTATTAATAACACTCGAGAGAAAAGTGGCTCATGAGAAACTGATGTATCTTCAATAAGCTCAAAGCTATAAAGGTCACAGCAGTCTACAACAAAAGAGAGAGGGTTCCTAAGCCCAAGCCCTACCTGTCTGCAACGTTTGGAAGATCGCCATAGGAGAACTTGGGCCTACTTGGACACTTGCATGCTGCAGATGGCATGCATTGGGCCGTAATGCTGTAATCCCATCACATGGAGCATCCTGAGGCAAATGGAGAGGGCTTGCAGCAAGCTGCATTAGGGCTTGTGCCTGCAAGTCCATATTTTAGTCACAGTAGAAGGCCAGCATGATGTGAGATTCAATATTGGGGTATTCACACAAAAGAGGAACTTCATTACCTTATCATGTGGCACGTCATCATAGACATTCACCTTGCCACAGTAGAAAATTGTCATCTGTCCTATAGGCCCTTTTGTTGCACAACCTGTGGTTCTGGTACCATTTGGGAAAATTTCAGTCTTTGAAACTTCAATTAGAAATAAGAAGCAGCTTCTAATCTCTTCCTTGTAAGAAATGTCAGTCATCTTTGTTCATACCATAAACATTTGAACAAGTGCAAGTAAATATTCTCCATGCTTTAGGCAACTCTTTAAACCAAAAAAGAAATCTAGAATTTTATTGATAAATGAGAGTAATCAGTATCAAAGTGAACCTGCACAAGATGTACCAAAAAAAAAAAAAAAAAAAAAAAACCCACACACACACACACATAGAGCCATAGAGGGCATAAAACCTCACCCTAGAAAAATTAGCTAGACCAACAAAAAAGTAGCTGCCTATGGATAACAAATAGTTAACTTGGTTGACTTCTAGTGTAATTGGTTTTCTTTCTGCTTTCCACAGTTATATCTTTTATATAAATATTTTAGTTAAAGACTGCACATATCGGATCAATAGATACAACTCCAAATATTGTCCAATTTAACAAGATAAACAAAGGGCTAAATATGACTTGTATATCAATTGTCACAACAGGCAATATAAATAATTTTATTTCCTCCCATAAAAATAAAGCCAAGCAAAGACGCATGAAACAATAATTGCTACAGCACTCCTTAGTGGCGACATGTTGGCTCAAGAACAAAAAAGAGGAGATCTCTTCTAAGTATACAGAAGGAGAGCCCAAGGGAGATTCACAAGCCTGCATCTTTTAAAATAATTTTTCTTGTTTCCCACTTAACTTTTACCTCTTTCATTTCTTCTCATTTAAATTGGGGATGGTCTCCAAAATTGTTAAAGTAGCATCTTTTAAGATCTCCATTTTAGCAGAAGTATTCTTCCGTCTTTTCTGTAAAACAGGGTGTACTAATTGAGGTGCACAGCCTGGCAATAAGACATCCACTGAAAGTATCCTTTTCTAAGATTGGTGATCATCCAGAACTGCTACCATGATAACTGATAAGCTAGCATGAAACCCATTTTGTGGGATTCTACATTGGTTAAGATAACAAGTTTTATAGTTCATAGTCCTCTATTGAATGTCAGATTTGTGCCAACAGTTGTTCTAACCATTGTAGTTCTCAAAGTAACAGAGTCCATGTCTGTTACAACTTACAAGTTGTGACAGAGCTGAGTTTGTCATCACCCATTCTTTGATTTATGGGCTCATGAATAACCTTTTTAAATGGTTGTTTAATCCAATCATGGACTGGAAAACTCAAAATTGATGACTCGTCTACTTCATTCATCTTCAACAAGTATGAAACCTGCTAGTATTTAAAAATGAATTTTGAGCAAAAACCATTTCTAAACCCCACTTGGTAAATTGAGAGTTTTATTACCATCCCGCACATTAGTATCAAAACCAAAAAACAAAAAACAAACTACTTTCCTCTCTCCTACTATCTGAACTCTACAAGATTAGTTTGACTCAAATTTGTGGAATGCTGAAAGTTTTCATGAACATATATATTTTCATATTTTTTTTATATGAACCTTTAAATTAATCACAAGAGAAATATTAATAATTTAAGGACAAGTCCTTTCCAAATCAAAAATCCCATAAAAACCTATCAACAAATATATACATACATATATATATACACACATCTCCATTGCCCTAAACCCAAGAATACCAAAAACCTCCACACTGAAGAAAACACAAGGAGTGTAGTATTAGCCTCTAAAAGAGTTAAATGTATCGGCACTTTCTTTGCTAAGAAATATGTCTCCCCATTAATTGATTATTGATCTATGAATCCAAGAGAAATTAACCTCAATTTGCCTCATAAATTGAAAATATTGTCAAATTGAAGGGTATATCCATTTCTAATTAAACTTTTAAGTTTTAACTATATATATACTATATGATACCACCCCGGCAGAGTATTAAGTATAACTCTCTTGGACCCGTAGACAGCCGTGTATAAATGTATTATTGAGTCTTGACACAACAATTCTCTTTAACTTGCTGCCCCACACACCATCATGACAAACTGGACTCCAAAAGTCGCAATGAAGTCTACCTGAATACAGTAATGAGAGAGTGTGCCATACGTCACGCGTCATGGCAACTTAGTCCACTATTTTCTCACAAGAAGCAGTCATAGCTCCTTGTCTTGTTCTAAATTTTACTTTCAAGGCACTTAAAATATAATCATTTCCTAGATTTCAGCCAACCCTGAGAAACGGTGAGGGGGGCTTTTGGTGGTGGGGTGAGGGGGAGTGAACAAGGACAGAAAGGGTCCATGATAGTCAGCCTCTTATATTTTATTAAAGTAAGACCCGAAACAAAAGTAGATCAAGAATCCCGCATAATTGGGTGAAACTCAGACATCCCCCCCCCCCCCCCCCCCTCTCCTTCTCTCTCTCAATCACTAGTATGAAATCACATGTTGACAAATGGCGCATTTTAGTAAAAGAAACACATAAAAATCTTTACAGATAAAACACCCATATATGGTTATACACACACACATATAACATAGTGCAAGAATCTCACAACAAAATGGGTGTAACTCACATTATGTCGAACGGCGCATGTTAGCAAATGCACATAATAATAATAATAATAATAATAATACAGATAAGCAGGCTAATAGAGTTTCTACATAATAAAGAACAACCTGGGCGAAACCGAGTCATTGTCGACGGCGGAGGCGATACGGCCCGGCATATCACCCGAGAAATCGGAATTCGGGGGATCCTGACGCCGATACGGAACCGATTCTTCGGCCGACACGCAGATTCGAGAATCGTCCCCCGTTCCCTTCTCCGTAGCAGCCGAAGCTAAAGGGACCTACAATCCATTTATTTAATCAATACAATACTCACAGAGTTAAGGGCATCCATGATTCCATGAATTAAAAATAAATAAATAAATTATTAACAATAGATAAAATGTCGTTACCATTTTTATTTTATAAAAAAGAGAGAGAGAGAGAGAGAGAGAGAGAGAGAGAATGAATGATTAGCAAAACGCACACGATGTGGAATTTCCGGCCGGGGAATGTATAGCTTCTTCCTAGGTCCCGCTCTATCACCGGCCTCGGAATCTGACGGCGTTTCGAGAAGGGCCTTGAGCGAGATTACTTGCTGGATCGCCTGAGATTTGTTCCACGACGGTCGTCGCATCCCTGTCCGGACGCATATAAACCTTCACATCCCATTTTTAAAACACACATATAACTTGTATAGATACGAATACATATATACGGGGAGAGAGAGAGAGAGAGACCTTTTTCTTTGAGGTATTTGCGGCAGTCTTCGCGGGTGAGCTGAGAAATGTCCTCCTCGGTGAGCTGGTGGAGAGGCTTGTCGAGTGTTGACGGGGAAATAGTTTCTCCGGCTGACATGGTGTCAGATTTCCGGCCCGGAATCGACCGGAGCTTCCGGGTAAGGTGCACAGGAGATCAGTGAGGTCTACGGTGAGTCTGGTTTGTGAGTCATGAATGTTGGGTAAATATGCGATCAGTATGGGGGCATTTTCAGAAGAGTAAAGAGGGAGAGAGAGAGAATGAGTGGGGTGTGAGTCTCGGGAATTTGGGCGCGGCGTCTCAGCTTCGTCCGAAGCATTTCATCTATTGGTTCTGCAACCCCATGACGCCACGTAGTCCTTGCGTGCTTAATGTGTGATTACCATATTGTCCCATCCTACTGTTTTGGGCAAATTACACTTTGACCCAAACTTATGTTCTTCTTTTGAAAAGGGGAGAGGCTTTTACTGGCAGACGAAGACTTATTTTTTATTTTTTTTACATTTTAAAATCTTATAAAAAATTTAAAATAATTTTATAAAAACGGAACACGCTATTTATTAGAAAATATCGTTTTAAATAATTTTGTAAAAAAAAAGTTTTTCTAAAATCTATCGTTTAAATGAAATTTTTGACAATTTATAATTTTTATTTAATAAATGATTAAAAAGTCTATTTAAATGATAGATTTTTAAAAAACTTTCTTTTACAAAGTTGTTTAAAATGATATTTTATAATAGATTACGTGATCAGTTTTTATAAAAATCTTTTATATTTTTCATAAAACCTTAAAATATAAAGTAATATAAGATGAAAAGCAAATCTTAAGGTGCAAATAGAGACTCTTTTATGAAACTTGTCGAGCTTACCCAATCCTTGTTCAATTTTATGAGTTCAGGTTGATCCGATTACTAGGATGCCTGATTTGATTATCTCTATTTCTAAACGAATGTTTCAATGTTAATGATTGTAATGTACGCCATTTCTACCAAAAATTTGATACGCAAATACCAATCATTGAATTACTTGTCATGTTTTAAATAAACGAATGTTTCAATGTTAATGATTGTAATGTAGGCGATTTCTACCAAAATTTTGGTATGCATATACCAATCATTGAATTACGTGTTATATCTTAAACAAACCTAAATAGCATGGAAATTCTTATATACATTATAAACACATGATTTAGGTTGATCGAGTTGTCATCATGTTTGCCCAAGCTCAACTCGAGTTGAGGTCAATTTGGGATTATTTAATAAAGTTTCATCCAATGTATAAAAAATGCTACCTAAACTCATTCATTAACCAACGTGGATTGGGTTTTATGTGCTTATAATTTGGGAGATTATAAAGAAACTTTTTGTATTATAGGACTAACTTCACTTTACCATCATCAACTTTAAAATAGAACAAAGTTGCCAGTGAACCATCTAGGATTTATAAATTTAGGTTATAACATAGTTGATGGAAATAGCACCCCAGTTGGTTGAGCCGATCAAATTGCTCCCCCTGTATGTGATGTGAAGCAAAGAATTGCATTATTGGAAAAGAAGAAGTCATACCCAAAAAAAAAAAAAAAAAAAAAAAAGGAGGTAGGGAGAGGCTAACCATGCTGTCACATCACGCGATGGGAAGTGGGAACAAATTCGTAGTACGGACGATAAAAAATGTAGGACCGACGTTTATCTGCAGTTGGGTGCACCCTCGTTTGCAACGTGTCAGAATGACCCATGTGTCCTCCACTCATTTCATATGAGAGGACCACGTTGCCACTTGTCTACAAAACTTTTCGCTACTTCACTCCTGTTCGATTGACCCACTTATCCCGTCTAGTGGAGAGAGGGACAGGCGGCACTTTTGCACAATACACCTTTGAAAATATATTTTCTTTATTTTCACATTAAAAAGGCAAATGATTTTTTTAAAATTGATTTTCTATAACACTTTTTTTCATGAGTATTTTAATTTTTCAATGTTTTGTATACTTGTGAATAAAATTGGTGTGTTATTTGATATGAAAGTATTTAAAATGATCTTCTAAAAAAAACCTGTTTTTTTCAAAGGTGATAATCAAATATAAACAGAAGGAATGATAAATCTTGGGTTTTCTTAACATGTGTTCATAAGCTGTAATAGGAGTGGAGCCAAGATTTATCTTCAATGGGGGCATTATGCTATGATTCTATGAAGTGCGAAGTAGGAATTAAAAGCCTTAGAAAGCATTTTTTTTGAGAAAATTATTTTTTAGTCATCAATTTTCAATTTAATACCAAAAAAAGGATTTTTCATCCACTTATTACAAATTGACTGTAAATATACTTTAAATAATTACCATCTTCTTCTTTTTGGCATTATGTTGAGAAATAGTCATTAAATGTTAATATCTCTCTGAAAAAAAAAATGGTTGAGCCAGTGGGGGCACGTGCCCCCAAAGGCCCCTGGCTCCGCCCATGAGCTGCAATTAATAGCCTAATAATTGTATGGAGAATTAAATGTGTTTACATAATTTTCTAAGCATTTTCATATTTTTTTAAAGTAACTTTTATATCTTTTTATGCATTTTTATCATTTTTCATGTAATGATTGGGTCACAGGATATCATAAGTCAATTGGAATAATAAAAAAAAAAATGAAATTGTGGGATAAAAAGTATTTTAACAATTACATTTTATTCTACTTAATTTCATTGCCTCGTTAAATCACTCCAACCTTATTATAATTATATTTAATTTTTTCACAAAAAGTAATTTCATTTCAATTTGTTGCTACAATAATAAATATATATATATATATATATATATATATATATATATATTTATGATCTTGATTTATTTTTCAGTTATCATTACAAATTAAAAGGTAGGGGGAATTTTAGATTGATTCGGCTAAGGGAAAATAATTACAGTAAAGTGTAAAATGATTGCTAATTTCCTAATAAATGACTACTAATTTCACAATACATGACTACTAACTTAACTAACAATGACTACTAACTGTAATTATTTTCCCGTACCAATCTAAAATTCCCCCCTAAATATGTAAAGAGTATAGTCATATGACATTACACAAGTATTGGTAATGGTCAACTCATGGGAGTTATGGTGCAGAATGACTTTCACCTTCACCATACAAGCTTGATAAGATCCAGCGCAAACATATTTTAGAACCTGCAAGGTCCTCTACTCCTCCTAGATGGGTTTTGCCTTGTCCTTGCGACTGCATGGGGGATGCACTTCTGGAAAGGCAGGCCTTATAAAATCAAAATACCATGGAAACTGAGATACAACAATGAGTGTCACCACCAGGCATGAGACCGCATATAGAGAAGACGCATTCAATTTCAGCTTATCTTTTAGGACAAGGAAATGGCTAGAAAAGAAGGAGATCAACATGGAAACCACGGATATGAGAAGTGAGGTTAGAGCCACTAAAAACTTCGTGGCCAAATGGCTACTATTGCTATCATCCTTTTGGTGTTGAGAGGTGTAAACCGATAGAAAAGTGAAGAGAGAAATCACCGAGAAGCAAAGAGCAGCGAGCGAGGAAAATGCAAAGACGAAAAATGCCGGTTGTCCTAGGAACGTGGGCGCGCCAGTTTTTTGTTCGAGGCCACCGGGGACGGTGGCTGAGGTAGCAAAGGCCACGGTTGTGACGACGGTGGCCGCAACAGAGCATATTTCAGAGGTCTTGGTCAGCCATTCGCTGCCTTGTTTGGCCAATTCTCTGTGTTTTTCTCTGAAGACATCCTCTGCGGTTTGGCCATCGTTGTTGTAACGAGTAAAGAAATCTGGATGGATGGAATTCTTAACGAACTGCAATGTATTGGGGGACTAAACTTTAGGGACTTTGGCATTTTCCAAAGCTTAAAGATTGGTTTGGTAATTGAGCACAAAAAACTTGATTAAAATTGAGTAGTATCTCAGTATCTCATACCTCGTACCACCTAATTTCCCATTTCATTTGCAATGTGGCGCCAGAAACAAGCCAAGGCCAATATGCTCCGAGAGTTGCAGCGAGGTGCAATGCACTATTCCCATTATTATCCACTTTGCGGAATACGCTTTCTTTAGAGATCTTACCTATGTTCAGTAAGAGCTTATATACATGGTGTTGCCTATTCTCCGCCGCCAATAGCACTATATTCTTCTTGTCTGAGTTCATATCGTGGATGGCCACGGGAAAAAGTTCAAGGATTTTCTCGACTATTTCTGTCACACCATTCTTTGCGGCGATTAATACGGGTGTCTCCGTCTTCGCACTCTTTGGATTTTTCCCCTCCCCTGCCAAGATCACAAAGGTCAACTATTTTCTATTCCTATCATAGTGCTAAACATCAGGTATCTCAATTGAATGGTGGGCCTTTTCTTTATAAATGGAGTCCAACATTCAATGCTGAAGTGGCGTCGTGCTATTGGTTGATCAATGCAAAATAAAATAAAAAATTCCTACTGTGGAAAACTAGATTAGTGGTTATTTGGTAGACTGAGGGTGTGGGTATAACCATGTAGTTCAGGATTTAGGGATTGAATTCCCTCCATGTAACCACCAAAATTTATACATAAACAAAAGAGCCACTGCTGGGCAGGCCAGCCCAAAGCTTGCTCAATAGAGCTTAGGGAACGGCTATTGCAACCCCCCATTCTTATAACTCCATCCCTTTCTTTTGGTTTTTAAGATTTCATGAAAAATATAAAAGGTTTTTGCAAAAACCGGTCGCTTGGTCCACTAGAAAACATCATTTTGAATAACTTTGCATAAGAAAGTTTTTCCAAAATCTATCATTTAGGTAGACTTTTTGGCAAAAAATAAAATAAAGGCTATAAATGGTTAAAAAGTATATTTAAACGATGGATTTAAGAAAAGCTTTCTTCTACAAACTTGTTCAAAATGATGTTTTCTAGTGGACGTCACGACCGATTTTCATAAAATCTTTTATATTTTGCATAAAACCTTCAAAACCTAAAGATAAGGAGTGGGATGATAAGAATGGGGGTTGCAATAGCCGTTCCCTAGAGCTTATTAAGCTAATGGTCACCATGATGGGTTTCAGCCCATACTCATGCCTCAAGTCAGGTTTAAGGTTGTTCGAGCCCATTATTATTGTTGTTGTTGTAAGAGAGAGAGAAAAAGACCTTCTCCATGCTGCTTGAGAGGGGGAGAGAGACCTTCTCCATGCTGCTTGCGTGTGTCATCGTCTTCGTAGGCGTGTGATAGATTAGGGTTCTTTGCATTGTCCTCGTACTTATACATGGAAGCACATTCAAGAAGTTCATTCATGATCTGAAAAGACCATACGTTCTTTTCTTTCTTATCCCGTACCTTTTTTATCACTGTAAATCCTTATAAGCGTAAAACACAAAATACGTTGAATAAGACTAAACAGAAGGATGCACCGATAGGTAGATAAAACTTAACAGAAATTTAAAATTGTAATATATTTAGTGGCATACCTAATCCAAGAATGACCAGGATTGCCCTGTATATGAGCTTGATGAAATCGAAGTATGTCTTGTAATTGGAGGGAAATAGTTGATGTCCTTGAGTTTTATCGGTTGATTGGTGTCCTATAAAAATTATAATTAGTAGTAAGCAGAGTCATTCTCCTTTTCAAAATAACTGTAATGCAGTTAATGCTGACCTTGATGTTCAGCTCTAGGGTTCTCTGCAACCTCTAGCACAACTATTTCCTGTCCGCTGTTTCCTAAGATTTTTGAAAATGGAAAGTAGCTTGGAAGTTACATCACTCATGAGTAGAAGATTACTGTAGAGGAGCCATTCCCATTTTTTTTTTTTAAAAAAAAAACAGAAATGCAATGCTAACCTTGATGTTCTGCTCCAATGTTCTTTGCATCCGCTTGCCCTTTTAGTGCATTGCGTCTAAAGGTTACTGAAAATGGAAAGTAGCTTGGTTACATTACTCATGAGCAGAAGAAATAAAAATGACAAAAATTGCTTGAGATAAGGGGCTATTCCATATGGATTTGGGCTGCTTATATGCTGCTCTTATAAACTTTTTTCCTCCCTTCTTGATCAGCAACATGAAGATTTTATTGATATAATATGAGAGTACACTTAGATCAAAAGAATGAATACCCCTCAAAACAGATACAAAAACTTCACAAAGAAACTGACAGCCCCTATAAACAAAAATGAAATCTAAAGCAACCCCCAACAAAAATAAAGAAATATAGCACTAAAAAGCAACGCAGCCAGCACCACCCGAAAATACCAAAAGAACCAAAACAAAAAAGAAAGCCTCAGCTTCAAAACAAAACCAGGAGACACAAAATGAGCATTCAGAAACAGGGCAAGTCGAAAAACAGAAATTAGAGACATAGCAGCATGACAATCCCAAAAATTCCACATTTATCTACAAACCAAATCAGCTAGATTGAGAAATTACCAATCAACTTCAAACCCAGCCTTTATAAAAAATTAAAAAAATACAAAAAAAACCCCACAGCAACCAGGATAAGCATGAAGACCACTAGAGGCTTCACAACAACATCAGCAAAAGACTGAGCAGAGCCCCATATCCTGCCCTCACTAGGACCAACTAGGCACGATGACAAAATACGGCAACTATGGGCCAACAGCACGGTCATTAATTCAGTCAACATAAAAAATGATCCTTAATGAAATAATTCACCCGAAGTTCAAGAGCATCTTAAGGTATCGCAATATGGTGTTCTCCATGGCAGGTTGCTGCAATGTTTGTAGCATATGCCATTATAGAGTAAATAAAAAAACTGACTCCACACACCTACTCCGATCGCCTTCTGCAGCAGTCCAAAGAAGTTAATGCAAGCTTGGTAGTTTTCTGGATACTTGGGATTCTTTTCATCTTCAGAAGTACTCTTTGGCAAGGGTTGGGGATGGAATAATTCTGCTTTTAGCTCATCGACAAATATACCTTCAAACATCAAAGATAACACATATGAGAGATTGATGATTTTTCAAGCAAAACTTTCATTTTAACCGTCTTTGGGATTTAAGTTCCAAAAAGGTCAAAGTTTAAGATTTACAGTAATTTCTTTTCCTTTTTATTTTTTCTGCATGAAAATTCAAACAAACCCAGAATAATTAACTATGGTGGGTTTTGGTGGTGAGAGGACTACTTACAATGATAAATGATTTTGTCCAACAAGGAGAGGTGATTGCCGCTTCTGAAGGCAAAAGGCTTACTGGCTAGGAGATGAAGAGGACTAATTCCCTCCTCATTGACATAGTTGACAAGATCCTTATACCGAAGAATTATTTGATAAGCCAAATCTAACACGTTCAACAATAAGAAACGTGTAATAATTATTATCAAAAAAATTATACATGAAACCCAAATCTATCACGTACACACACGAACATAGGAAACTGCATCAACTTCAATAAAAATGGAATAATAAAGAGACCGGGAGTTCTTCTGTTGTCATTTTTGTATGTATTTTTTGGTTGCATCTAAGGTGTTTGGTGTTTTTTCTGTGAGGTGAGTTTAGTTGGTAGAGGCCTGGTATTAATGACTGAGGGGTCATTCTGGGTTGTTTGTGGGTTGGGTGTTCTTTGTTACCTGCTGTATTGAACTTCTTTTTAATTAATTTAATAAAATTTCATTTGCTTACCCTGTTAGGGCGTTACCCCACCCTCAAATAATTTTAAAAAAAAAAAAAAAAAAAAATGCTCACCAAAATAGTCTCTAGCGATGGCACGGTGAAGAATAGTCTCACCGTCTTTCCTCCTACAGTAGGAATAGTTTTTGTCGGTACCACATATAGTATCAAGGAAAAGGAAAGCATCTTTTTTGCCGTGTAGAGCGGCCAAGAAGATAGGGGTCTCGCCTAATTTATTTCGAGCACCCACCAGTTCTGGGTTTACCCTAGCGATGCAATCGCACACCTTAACATTCCCCATTGATGCCGCAACATGAAGTGGGGTATTCCCTTGCTCGTTTTCTATTGTTATAAGAGACTCCTTGCGTTGTTCATCTGCCACGCAGATGAGTGCTACTAGTTCTGCAACGATTTTGTCTTGGCCGTCGGAGATGGCTATATGTAATGCTGTATCCCCTGATCTGGTGATCTGGGCCTTATGAGCCCCTGGTTTGTTTTTATATATATTCACCATTTCACGCCATTCTCCTTTCATGGCAATTTCGAACATTTTGTTCTTCTCCTCAGACGTAAAAAGCATTTTTCCTTCTCCTCCTCAGACGTAATGGCAATTTCGAACATTTCCGTATTCTCCACAGACGTAGAAGCCATTCTCCTCCTCATCTTCTCTACTATTCTCCTCCTCTTCTTCTCTACTACGTACTACTAGTAAAAATGAAGGTAGATCTAGTCAGATATATATATGTGGCTAGACGGAGATAAGGTGTATGGATCGAACTAGCAATGCCAATCGAGTAAGTCACCATTTTTTTTTTTTTATTTAAGAAATAGAGTCCCGTACTATATTGCCTTGAAAAAGAAGGATGGTGGGGAACAGGGCGGAGCGAAGATTTAAAATTACTTTGGGTTAGGTAAAAAATCTAATAAACACACAATATATATATATATATATATATAGCGGAGTAAGCATAATTGAGTAAGCACATGCTGATATAAGTTATATATATGGAAAGTTGCTATTGACATCCTAAGACTTACATTTTATCTCCCAGTTTATAAACTTATTAAGCTTTTATTGAAAATACAAAAGATTTTCCTCAAAAATGGCCGCTGACTACTAAAAAATATTATTTTGAACAATTTGGTAAAAGAAATTTTTTTCAAAATATATTGTTTAAGTAGACTTTTTGATCATTTAATGAAACTGAAGCCGTAAATGACCAAAAAGCTAGTCCACTCAAACGGATAATTTAAAATAACTTTCTTTTACAAAATTGTTCAAAATGATGTTCTAATGGACAATGTGATTATTTTTTATAAAAACCTTTAACATTTTTCATAAAACTTTGAAAGTTTCAAAAGTGAGGGATAGAAAGCAAGTCTTGGGGTGTTAACAGAGGCCCCCGATTACATATGCGCTAAACTTGCAGCCTTTTTACTATTTTTTTATTATATTATTGCAAGCATTTGAACTATAGATATGGCTATATGCATGGGCTATTTCTTACCTGAGCTAATGCTCCCTTATAGGATTAAACTCAACTTAATCAACATGTAAAAAACAAAAAAGTTGGCCAGGCTACAGCCTGGGGTAGCCCTCTACATGGTTTTGCCTTTGGTGGGGAATGTCGGCCGTGATATATATATATGTATATTTTTTCATTCATCAAAAGGAAGAAAAAGGTAAAATGAAGAAAGAAATAAGGAGATGACTAATTCCAAATGCAGATAGGACCAGTCTTGAGTTTTTGGAGCCCTAGGCGAACTCCTAAAATGGGGTCTTTAGACTTGGGTTGAAGCCTTTACTAATCTAAGTGTTAAAATAAGTGTGTTGTGTGTGTGTTATTTATTTATTTATTTAATTTTTTGGGGACCTATTACAAGGTAACAACTAAGTTGAGGCCCTCATTTTTAGTTAAAAATTGGGGGTCTTAGGTTGTTGACTAACTTGATATTAGGGCCGGCCCTAGGCGCAGAACATGGTAACATTGGAACATACATGCGCACGTAGCTTATCTGGTAAATATTTTGGAGCTAGATTGTACCACTCTCTCGCGTTTGGATTTGGTGCTATATATGGCATAGTATTGTGCACAGTAATTAATCCAAATGCCATTCATTTAGGTTCAAATTTCTCGTGTGTACCTGAAAGGGTGCTAACTATCTTTTAACTATTTTGGCAAGTAAAATGACATTTTTTGAAATAGCTCGTTTGCAATTTAAGTGAATAGTCTAACAACACTATTTTTTCTCTACTCTATCCAACTTTTAAAATTTTTATTTTCATCATTGGGTGGCGAGAGAGAGGGATAAGTGATTAGAAAATCTTAGCTAGTGGACAACCACAGGCTAAATTTAGCTGGCTGGAAAGACAATAGCTAACCAGCCTTGAGCAACTCCAAATGCTAGTTATCCAACCTTCTTTACTATTTTAGATAGCCAAACTTCAGTTTGCCTGTTGCAACACTAGCCAGAATGGCAAGTGCATGAATGGTTAGCTACATTAGATTAGTCATTTTCCACTAGCTAAACGTATTTTAATCAAAATTTTCACTCTTTTCTCATCTCTTTTTACCATCCCCCTCTCTTGTCCAAACAATTAAAAAAAGAAAGTTATAAATAACATAAAAAATATAAAAGTCGGCTAAAAATAACTAGTGACCTTATTTGAATTGCTTACTTAAATAGTTTGCTAGTTATTTTAGCAAATGCCCTAAACAATAATAGTTTGAATAGCTAAAATATTCAGAGGAGTTGGATGGCTAACCCGTTGGAATTGCTTTGATTATACTTAATTCCTAAGGAAAATGTTATTGATCCCTAAAGGAAATTTAGGAATCCATAATATTGCTCAATCCTAGGCCTTGGCTCATCTAGCAAATAAATAAAAGTTAAAAATAAAGGAAAAATAATGCCGAATTGCAGCCACAGGGAAAAAAGGAAAAAGAGAGAAGATTTTTACGATTGGGGCAGCTGGAGTAATGCTCTTGCACCTTTTGTATCGGGTGTCTCCGAAGAGACATATGCCCAAGGGTTTTTCCATATGCCGGGAAAAAGGGGTTTTTTGGTGGGGTGGGTGTGGGGGTTTTTCAGCTAGAAATATGCCCTTGCTTCCAATAATTAGTCCCCATATGAATAAAGCCTATCTTATGTCTCTATTTTTTGGTTTCCTCTCCCTTGGTAAAAAAGAAAAGTACCAAATTCCAAAATCGTAAAATGAAAAAAAGGAGAAGGAAGAGAACATGAATTAAAAAAAAAGAAAGAAAAAAAGCATGACTAAAAGTGATTACGAATATTACAATATTTTGATTTAACAACAAAGGGTCTAGCTAGCTACCCTGTTTTCTATTTTTTGGTTTCCTCTCCCTTGGTAAAAAGGAAATGTATAAAATTCCAAGAGTGTAAAATGAAAAAGAGGAAAAGGAAGAGAACATGAATAAAAAAGAAAAGAAAAAGAATACGACTAAAAGCGACTACGAATATTACAATATTTAGACTTAACAAATGAATAAATCGAAAATCTGACATTTTAAGCAAGGAAATTTTTACTTCACATTACAAAAAATCCCCTGAATTATGAGGTTAGTTGCACAATACCTACTGAACTTTCATACCGAGCAAATAACCCAGAAAATGATATAGGTTCATTGGTTTGTGTGTACCGATGGTAAGGACTGATGTGTCGGTGGCATATCTGTAATTTACAGAAAAAAAAAAAACCCAATCCCTTATGACCTTATGCATTCCAAAAGTTAAAGACACAACAGCGGTCAACTTATTCCTTCATGAAAAATATATTCCCTCCATTATTTATTTATTTATTTTTTATCCTCTTTTTCTTTTGTGATGTTATAAAATTATTTTCTCATTCAATAAGTTAATAATTTATTTCAACTGATTTACTAAAATATTATTTTTCATGAGTATTTTGTGGTAATATTTTATAGTAACTCTAATTACCTATAAAATGTGACTTGATATTTTCACAAAAAGTTATCCAGAAAAATATGACCATTTATCACTTAGGGTACATTATCCTATCTTTTTGCGTGAGTACCAGTAAAATTCACCTTCAAGGGGGTTCTCCCTAATTTACATTTGTTTTACTTTCGGGGCCGTTGGAATAAAGCTCTTGTACTAAAAAGAAGTAGTTGCCAACTTGCCATGTTTTGCTTATAGAAGGTATTGCCATCTATGAGTATGTAATTTCGTTCTTTTCATCTTATATTATTTTTTTTTTATTTTTTTTTGCTTGGTGAGTAAGAATAGTATTAAAGGACAAAACTACGAATATATAATGAAAGAAATAGAGAAGGTAAAAGGGAAAGGTGACTATTGTCGCGCGTCCCGTCACAATGGAGAAGGTAAAAGGAAAAAAAAATATTCTCTATTACTAGGTAACACAGTTCTGAGCTTCATCAAGAATTTCAAAGAGTAACGCTATCAGGTTACCGCTTTTCGTTGGAATGTTCTTCCCAATTTGCTTTGGTTGGTATGAAAAAATAGAAACAATCTTCTTCTTCTTCTTCTTCTTTTTTCATTTTTCTCTTCTTCTTCTTCTTCTTCTTCTTTTTTTATTTTTTTATTTTTTTTTATTTTTTCAAAAGTAGGGATAATACATAAAATTATAAGGACATACCCTAAATTGCAACTTAACTAATAATTCAGGTACTGAATTGACTTGATTTAAACTTTGAACCTTAAAGTGAAATTTGACCCAAACTTTGGACTCTGAAGTGTAATTTACCCTAAAAAGAAAGGGTATTTCTTTTTTTTTTGGGAAAATGACAAAACATGGGTCAGAATAAAAGTAATCCTTAAAAGAGGGGTAAAACTCTCATATTTCTTTCAAGGTGGCAACAATGAATTTTAATTCTAAAAGGAGGGGATTTAATGTCAAATGTCCATTATACCACTTAAGTAAATTTTTTTTTTGTTTTACCTTACCCAAATCCTATCAGATTGTTCTCATCTCTCCTTATTAAATAAAACTTAACTAATATTTCTCCTATGTGTTGAGAAAAAGAAAAAAAAGTGATTCTTTATGGTTTTTTTTTTTTTGTCATTCCTTAATGATTAAATTTAATTCACATACCCAGTCGCCGGAAGAAAAGAAAAAAAAAATACATTTCAAATCTAAATATGTATGTTATTATATATTCTAGTTGAAAAATATATATATGATTGGTTTTTTTAATTATATTTTGAGACTTTTTAATTAACTAGATATAGCACACGTGCTTTGCACGTGAATATTTTTAAATAATATTAGTTATACAAAATAATAAATACATAAAGATTTTATATTTTTTTCATAAAAGATAAAGTTTAAAATTCAAAAGTACAACGAAAGATTAAGAACTCTTTAGATATATATTCAAATTTGTTTTTTCTTCATAAAACAGAATATTTAAAGAGTTTATATTCATATATATTATCATGCAACTTGATAGTTACTCTAAAAAAAAAATTGAGTAAAAATCTAACTTTAATTTGTTAAGAGTTTGAATTAAAATCTAACTTTCATTTGTTACCAAGTAATAAGATTGTTTACTATGTGTTTCAATTAAAAGAAGGATAGATATGTATTTTTTTTTAAAAATAAGGGTATATTGGTCGTTCAAAAGTTTTTCTAAGATTCAACCTTTAATAGGTAGTATAGATATAGATTTGTAGAGCAAAACTTACCAGAGAAGGGAGAAGTCGCTGTTAACCAAAGAAGGGAGAAGTCGCTGTTAATGGAAAAGATGGAGAGAAGGTTGAAATTATTATTGATGGAGAAAGTGGAATTTACAATCTGACTGTTTATTTATTATATAGGAATTATAATTTCCGTTTCCTTTGAATTCGTATTTGTGTTTTATATATTAAGGTATGTGTTTTAAAATATATTAAGGTATGTGTTCCGACTATTGTTTTAAAATTATTGTTTCCATATTCCTATATATTTCTATTTATTATATAAGAATTATAATTTCCGTTTCCTTTGAATTCCTATTTGTATTTTAGAATATATTAAGGTATGTGTTTTAGAATTATAGTTTTCATATTGCTATATTTCCTATATATGCAGAAGGGTGGATAGTTGTGTATTTAAAAATTAAAATAAGGGTATATTAGTCAATCAAAAGTTTTTCTTACATTCATCTTTTTATAGGTAGTATAGATATATCTCTAAATATATATGGGCACACGTGCGTTGCACATGAATATTATTTAAATAAAAAAATTTATAAATTCTATATCTATATATATATATTGAATACAAAAATCTAATTATTTGTTACTTTTGTGTTAATTTAACTTATTAGAATAAACGCTCGACACAATAGGTCAAAATTCCTTTAATTGTTAAGAGTTATGGTAGGAATAAAAAGTTAACTAGAACACATGCATAGAAGTGGAGGCTGTATAGAATTTATGAAGTGAACATAAATTGTGTTATCTTTTTTCCTTCTTTTTTTGCTAGAAAATAAGCATTCTTAATTGGTTAAATATAAAACAATCTTAATTAGTTAAATATAGGAGGCAAATAAATATTTAAAATTTAAAATTTAAAATAAAGATGTAACGGTCAATCAAAAGTTTCTAAAGTATAAACTTTTATAGGTAGTATAGATATAATATAATTTAATATGTGATACAAGAGCATCTTTGAGGGAGGTAGCAAAAAAAAAAAAAAAAAAAATTAACAAATCTGTCTTTTGCTACCTTATGTGGGCTGTGGCAATTTGCTACTTCAATTTGAGATGTGCATTCCAAAGGGAAGTAGCAAACATAATTTTTTTTTTTTTTATTTTCTATATTTTATATTTTTGATGCTTTTAAATATTATTTAATTTATTTTTTTAATAAGTGAAATTGATCCCTCCTAATATAGTTTTTCTTACTTTTTCTAAAAAAAAATTCACAATTTTATTTTTATATGGTATCATCATCTACATTTTTTTTTGTTCACTTAGAGATTGAAAAGAGAGTGGAGATTGAGATTTTCATTTTATTTTTTTTCCTCATTTCTTTGTTTTTTTTTCCTTTTTCTTTTCCCCCTCCCTTCCCATCAACAACCAAATTCAAGCAAAATAATAATAATAATTATCATATACATATATGACCCATTCCAACAATTTCTACGTTATAATCAAAACATATTCAAGGGTTTTCCTAGTCTACCCCAAATTCTCGAAAACAACCACCCCCAACCACAAACAAATTCAGCATTATATGAATTCTTACCAAATTTCAAGAAATACATAATAAAAGTATAAAATATTCACGCAACAGCCCCTTAAGATGCGTATCATCTCCATGTATCGTCTCCATAATGTGGATATTTGGTTCGTAACTGCACTGAGAATTAGGTGTGCCTCTAACGTACAGGCCATTCTCGTTTGCTAGAGAATAAGAGGAAGAGAGAGATACAAAGTCAACATGCTTTAGGATTATATGTATAGTATTAAATGGAATATTTGATTTAGGATTTCCTTTGAATTCCTATTTGTGTTTTATATATTAAGGTATGTGTTTTAGAATGTATTAAGGTATGTGTTTTAGAATTATAGTTTCCATATTACTATATTTCCTATATATTCAGAAGGGTGGGTAGTTGTGTATTTAAAAATTAAAATAAGGGTATATTAGTCAATCAAAAGTTTTTCTTACATTCATCTTTTTATAGGTAGTATAGAATAGATTATGTGAGAAGAGATGGGTTTAATGCGGGAATGGTATTTGGGTGGGATAAAAAAATAAAAAATAAAAAAGGCAAAATAGTTATTATAAAATGGCATATGATAAATCTTTTTTTTTGGGTATTAAAGTTTATTCATTTCATTTTAAATGGACTAAGAGAGATTTGACCACTTATTTGGAATTACTTTTATTTTGACCCACCATTTCCTCATTCATCGTTCTTTTTTTTTTCTTCTTTTACCTTGTTCAATTGACCCACTAATCCTGTCCACACGTTGTGGGAGGACCATATTTCCATTTTTAAATAGAGAATGTTAATTTATCCAAAATTTTTGTTCAAATTTATTTGCCTAATAGTGATGCTAACTGCCACATCAACCAATTATAAATAATTATTTAATGTTATCTAATAAACGGTTGTGTTAATTGTCATATCAACCTACTATAAATAGTTATTTAATGTTATTTACTACTTTGAATGAGTTTTTTGGGGAATAATTAATTAGCTCAAATGTTTAACCACCACTTTCATTTGGACAACATTAGTTTGTTTCACTATTACCTCACCCATGCTAAATGAACCCACTGGTTTAATAATTTATTGATTTGAGAATATCACCTTACTTATGATTTGCGGGGCCTATCTTTCTGATCGAAAAAGATGTGGGTCATACTCCCTGGCCCCTATTAGGGAACGGATCATGTGGGATGATATGCATGGCCCGTCATAGGGTATTTTCCCTTTTACTTTCCATGATGGTGATTTATATTAGAGTGATTCAGGAAAGAGGGGCCTCCTTGCTTTGCTATGACCTCGATCTAACTTATATGGCGGTACGTTATTGTGTTAATTGATGGGGATCACACGTGGGTCTCAAAAGCATTAGTCGTTTTTAGTTGCAAGAATCTTAAAGAATTTACAAGCATGCCATCTTGGTGCACGTTATTGCAACTAATTAAGGAGAATAGCAAAAGAGTAAACTAGAGGGTGGCAATCTCATCACTTTTTGAGCGAGCGATATCAGGTTTAAGTTTATGAAAAAACATCGATACCCATTTATTGATTTAAGGATTTAGTTAAATTCTATTGATTGTAAAATAAATAATAATTAAAAAACTAGAGGGCTTGGGCATTGTCTTTTAGGTGTGCGCGCGAATTGGTTTAGAGAGAAATCATCAATTCCAGGCCGCAAAGAGTTGTTTGCAAAATTTTTAACCTGTTACCAAACTATTAGCCTTAAGAAGCGGCTGATTGGTTGATTTCTTTTGTTAGTTTTGAACCAACGGCTTGAGTTGATTGGACAGGTTATATCATGCTTTTCATAACTTTTATGAGAATTGTCAAATGATTAGAAAGTATGTTTTCATAAACTCTATGAGGATGGCTTGTTGATTTTTTAACAAAAATGTTTAGAGACAAAGCATTATTTTTAGGTAAAAAGAGACAAATCATTTAATATTCTATAATATTAAATCTTACAAAATAATTATAAATCAAACAACAAGAAGTTAAAAGAAAAAAATTCTAATGACTTAGACATGTTTTCTTGTAAAAAGTGCATGTGTATATATATATATATATATAATTGAAAAAGGGTTAGGTTGGTTTATTGGCAGTTTGACAAAGTTCAACCAGCCAACTGTAGCATATTGGTTTGATTTGGCAAATTGGGCGATTTTTTGCTCATCCCTATTGTCCTTTGCTCATCCCTATTGTCCTTGATCTTAATCCTGCGTTGGGGCAGTATTGAGAAGGAAGACCTTATGACATCAAATGACCATGGAAATTGAAACAAAACAGCGAGTGTGACCACCAGACCTGAGACTGCATACATCGGATATGCATGCAATTTCAGCTTATCTTTCAGTACAAGGAAATGACTGGAAAAGAAGCAGACCAACATGGAAACTACGGATATGAGGAGTGAGGCTAGAGCCTGTAAAAGCTTCATGGGCAAACGGCGGCCGAAATCTTCCTCCTTGTGTTGAGAGGTGTAAATTGATAGAAAACTGAAAAGAGAAATCACCGAGAAGCAAAGAGCGACGAGTGAGGAAATTGCCAAAACGAAAAATGCCGGTTGTCCTTCGAATGTAGGTGCACCAGTCCTTTCTCTGACGCCACCAGGCACGGAGGCTGTGGTGGCGAAGGCCACTGTTAGGACGACTGTGGCCGCAATAGAGCATAATTCACTGGTGTTCTTTAGCCATTCGCTTCCTTTCTCGATCAACTCTTTGTGTGTTTCAGTGAAGACCTGGTCTGCGGTCTTGCCTTTGCTGTTGTAACGAGGGAAGAAATTGGGATGCATGGAGTCCTTAACAAGCTGCAATGCATTAGAGGTGGCAGAGCTTACAATTATCCATACTATTCTTTTGGTAAGCAGCAAAACATAGACAGACAATATATAGAAAAGAGCTGAGAAACATAAATTAGGGAAAGGGAAGTGCCATTGGACACCCCTTTAAAATCCCTTAAAACAATACCCCGTGAAAAATGGTGTGAAAACCAATCTCCGATCCAATGTGTGTGATCGGTGATCAGTTACTTTCTAATGTGGGTTGGGGAGATAGGAGAGCCCAAATCCAATACAATGAGCTCAATATACAAGTCGATATGGGACTCATACACAATTGAAAGGGTTAAAGTACTAGTCTATTGGTGGTTATCAATCCATTACTTGTATATTAAAGTTTCTTTCTTTTCTTTTATTCTTCTGGTGTACGTGGGTTGAATCCACGCGTGAACCTCAACGTACACTCTCTTTTTCACGAGGTACTGTAGAATTCTCTCATAAATAGTAAAGTATGAATTGGTAGTTGATCATTAGAGAGAACCTGGAACCACTCGATCTCTCGCTGCATTTGCGATGCAGGGCCTTGAGCAGACCAGAGAGGAGACCCGTTAAGCGTGGCAGCGAGGTGCAATGCGCTATTTCCCTGAAGGTCTGTTTGACGAAAAACGCTCTCACCAATCTGGTACATGTTTCCTTGAAGAAAAAGGTACACATGCCGTTGCCTGTTTTCCACGGCTAAATGCACCAAATTTTTTCCATCTGAGTTGACGTCACAGAGTGCCAGCGGCATGCACCCCAACATTTTCTCTACCATTTCTGTCACCCCCATCTTGGATGCACTAGTGTTGGCGTCTCCCCCTTCCTAATCTGCTCATCAACATGTGCTATACCCCAATACAATTAAATAATTAGCTTAGGTAAGTATTTAGAGGATAATTCTTAAAATAAAAGGAGAGACCTAGCTAGCTGATTGATAGTAGAAGTACTCGTTACTATTTAAAAAAAAAAAAGAAAAGGAATTAATATTTAATATTTCCACATGCTACTGGTTCAGTTCTTGCTCCTTAGCTACGGTATGACAATGACACTCTATGTTCTGAAGTGACACCACTATTTTGAAATCACCTCCTAAAATTTCTTGGCCGTTGGTCTCGGATGAGGAGTCACCATGTCTTCGATATCTGGTTTCACCATTTCACCAAAAGGATCCTTCCGTCCAAGATGGGACTCCCAATTGTCTGAAAGATGGATCGCGACCAATATTTCCTCCACAAGCTGAAGAGCCCATTTATGTTTCTCTTTCTCCTCTGCGATTCTATTTATCCTGGTATGCCCTACATACATGATGCATGCGTGAACAAAAAATGGATTATGAAAAATCTAGTCATCAGCTGGGAAATCTCTCTCTTTTTTTTTTTTCAATCAGCAACCTGGGAAATCATTTGTTAATGTGGCTGCTACCACATCAAAAAATTATATATATATATATATATATATATATATATATATATTTTTTTTAATGCATGAGACATCAATAGCTACATTTTTTAAGACATCAAAAAATGATACATCAATAGTTGTATGATATTGGCTCAATTTCTTAAAAAGATTGAAGTATACAAGGTTGAGACATTTTTGACATGACATTGAAGGGTGACTTCTTGTTGTTAGAAATTTGGTCCAACTATTAATGTGGGTCACATGTGTAATTTGAAATGGGTCAATATAGGAATTTGCTCATTTCCATGTGGAGAATTAAAATAAATATTTAATTGGCCAAAATCATTAAAGGCTAAATGGGAAATTGTTCTCTAAAATCACCCTTGAAGAATTGGTTGAAAAATGATAACAACGCTTATCCTACATTGGAAAACTATGAATTCTTTGATGAGTTTATATACACATATATTGGGCTTAGGATTGGGCCTAAGGGGTACCTAAGTTTTGTGAAGGGGGAGGACTTAGTCAATATTGGGTTGGACCAAAAATACATGTGTGCACCCGCCAGCATTGAACCAAACCAAGCCAGGTGGGGTAGGGACGAGTAAAAAAAGACATACATGATCAACATCTGAATCGAGCCGATGGGGTGGAGTCAAAGAAGACACACATGATCAATGTGTATTTGGGCTGTTCTCGAGAATCACTTAAGAATCTATTTAAGTGGGGTGGGGTCAAAGAAGACACACATGATCGATATGTCTTTTGGCTGTTAGTCTATTTATATTTCTAGGTGCTGTAGGTGCATCTGTGACTAGACACATTGGTCGTCTTAATAGGAAGGACAGCCCAAGCTCCCTTTTTTTTAGTTCTAATGTAAGACGGTCAATGGGCTTACTCGATGTGGAGGGATGATCAAGCCACGACACATCCACAACGGTTTAATTTCTTCCTTATCTTCATATAAATCAATCCCATCTAAACGACCTATAAAAAAATGAATGTGAGAAAACTTTTGATTGACTAATATACTCTTATTTTAATTTTTAAATACATAACTACTCTTTTGCATATATAGAAAATATAACAATATAAAACACATACCTTAATAAGAATTCTAAGGAAACTATAATTCGTATAATAATTAAATAAAATCAAACCCAAATAGGAATTCTAAGGAAACGGAAACTATAATTCATAAAACCCTAACAATGTTAACATATAAATACAAATAGAAACACATTATAAAAATCATAAAACCCTAACACAGGAAAGAACAACTACTGCTTCCTTCTTCTGCGTCTTCTATGTGCCTTCATTGTGTCTCCTTTCTTCTGGTGCTTTGTCTGATATGTAATTTTCAATAAACTTGACTCATATATACAAATTATGTTTAAACATTTAAATCTCTGCCTGTATAAACATTTAAATCTCTGCCTGCATTGCATGATTGGACTTTTAAATCTCTATTTGAATTGCAAAATTAGCAAGAAAAATAAGAGAATCAAAGACGAATTAGTTGAATGAAAATAAAAAGACGCATGCTTGAACAAAAACAAATGAAAACCCAGATTAAGAGGCCCAAAAAAAAAAAAAAACTTGAATTGCATAAGTAAAGTTTTGAATAGCACATATAATCTTTGATTATTTTCTAAGGATTCACATATCATAAAAAACTTGAATTGCATTATTGAACTTTTAAATTGCTGCTGTTGCATAATTTTCATATTTTGTTGAGAATTCATGTATAATCTCTGATTTTTGAAAATAATCAAGTCAAATTACCAAAGAAAAAAAAAGAGAATTCAAAACGATTCAATTAAAGGAAAATTAAAAAAGAAGCAAGCTTGAACAAAAACAAAACAAAACCCCAAAAAAAAAAAAAAAAAAAAAAAAACCACTGATGAATGCACAAGGAAAAAAGAAAATAAAAAGGGAAGGTCTAATGAACCACCAAAAAAAGTCTCTATTAAATTGTGAGGTTCATGAAACTTTGCAATATCTATCTGCAAACCCAAAATACCAAACTAAACAAAACAAAACCAAAAAGAACAAAAATAAAAGAAAATAACTTAGATCACAACCCCCCCTCGCAAAAAAAATGGTTCAAAATCATTTTTAAAAAAAAATGTACAGGCCCAAAAAAATAAAATCACAAGTAGTGATCTATCACGCATCGACGAAGAAAATATATATCAAAATCAAATCATATTTTTTTTTTAAATTTTAAATAATGGTAATTTGAGAAAAATGTACAGGACATACCTTAGATAAAAACCTATAGATTAATGATATCTATTGGTGCAACATTGATCAGTGGCGATCAAGACCCATAGATCTTGCAATTGTCAATCCAAAGACCATCAAGGAAACCAACTGACGAGAATCCAAACCATATAAGCAGACCATTATGGAAACCAATCAACAATCATTAAAAGCATAGACTCAAACATGCGACTCACGGCTAGATGATGGCGTGTGTGTGTGTGTGTGTGAGAGAGAGAGAGAATAAAAATGGGTGAGAGACTGATAAAAAAAATAGAGATGAGAGAAAGTTAGAGAGAACAGATTGCAAATTTGCAATCAAAACAAATACATAGAGAATGAGGTAAAAGAAAAAAAAAGGAAAGAGAGACAGAGAATGAGTAAGAAACTAGGTAGAGAAAGAAACACACCACTTGATAAGGGTGTGTATGAGAGAGACAGAGACAATGGGTTTACGCAAATGGATTATTATAGCAAATGGAGATGACGTAGAGAGAGAGAGGAGGGGTAAGTGATAACAGAGCTAGGATCACTTAATCTGATATGGATCCGTGATAACGTGGGGAAGAAAGAGAGAGAGAGATAGAAAATGGTTTTGAACTTCTGATGTGAGAAAAAGTTGCTAGAAAAAAAACAGATGATGGGACATGAGGGGCGGGGTAGAAAAGAGAACCAACTAAATGACGTTTTAGTTATCACTTCCAAATGTAGTACTAAACAAAAGATATTGGCAGTCAATTTGTACCATGTTGATAGTTAATATTTAATAAGTTCTGTTTTCTCTTATGTTTTTCCAATACATATATATCAAAGATTACTTTACTCATAAATAAAATGTGAACCTCCCAATCCCATAAATATTAGATTTTTTAAAGGTAGTAGTGTAGGCCTTATTAGGAACTTGAGTTAGCTTCTGTGGCATGAATCTACTGAAGGGATGTAGATTGTAGTACATCATAAAAATAAAATTAAAAAAAAAAAGAAAAGAAAAAAAGATAGCATGTCTGTAAGGTTTGCAAAGCCGTACAAGTCTTGGTTTTGATTTTTGTAAGACTAATGTACTAATAATTTGCTATTAAATCTTTCAATTATGGTGTAAATATGTTTTGATTGGAGAAAGAGACAAAGAGTGAAAGAGAGAGCCTTTTGTTTTAGCATTGAAAGTTTCACAAAACCTTCAAAGAACCTATGTATAATGAAGTTTCAAAGATAATTTTAAGCACTATGATTTGGGAAAGGTAATGAAAAGAAAAAATAGTAATCATATCAAAAGAAGTAAAGGATTGAGTGATCAAAGTGCTTTCATCTTATGCAAAGGCACGATAAAATTATTAAATTTAAAAAATGATTATCATTATTGAAAAAATAATTTAACTCAAAAAAATTCACGTGCAACGCACGTGTGCACCAACTAGTAATCAATAAAAATACTAAAGAATATACGTATACACATAATATGTATGGATGTATGTGTATCTACTTCACTAGAAGCAATCAATTATAATGAATTTAACCCTAGAACTTGCCCCAGAAAACACTTCCGCGTTGTTAGTTTTGTAATACCCTGAATATTTATTGATTTATTTTACGTGTGTATATTTGGTGGAATTATACACAAGGTGATAAATTTAAATATTGTTGAGGTTAGTTGAATGTTGGGATATATTGCATTAAATTGCTTTGGATGGAAAGGATAATTAATTTGTGAGATATATATATATAGATGAAGGAAGGAAAGACAAAAGAAGAAAAGAATTGGAAAAAAAGAGAGAGAGCACGTGAAAAGAGAGAAAGAAAGAAGAAAGAAGAAAAAAGAAAAAGAGGATAGAAAAGTCAAAAGAAGAAATAAAAAAAAAAGAAAAGTAGCTAGTGGTGTGGGAACATAGGAAAAGAAGGAAGAAAAGAAAAAAAAGTGGGAGGTAGGTGTAGAATAAAGAAAAGGAGAAATGATGAAGAGAGAGAGAGAGAGAAGGAGGAAAGGACGGAAGAGAAGAAATAAATAGAGAAGAGAAGGAAAGAAATAAGAAAGGGAGAAAGAGGAAGGGAGAAGCCGAGAGAGGCAGTGGCCGGACGGCCCATCGGTCGGAGCATGGGAAGTTTTAATCCGACTTATTTTATTCACTTATTTTTGAGGTAGGGGGTTTAATTCTTGTATGGTGAATGATGATTATTTTGAAGCATATGTTAAGATTTGATTTATGTAAGGTGATAATTCTTGATGGTGATATATTTGAGGATTATGATGGTTGATTTCATTGAGATTATATTTGAGGTTTATGATTTGGAGTTCGTATTATTTGATTAATTTATATATTATTTTGAATATATAAATGCTTGCATGTGATTTTGAAACATTATTTATTGTATAGGAATTTGATTTCCTACTGGGCAGTTGTTCGCTCACCCCAATATATTTTCAGGTGATAATTGTTGGCGGCACGTAGTAGAATTGGGGTCGAGATTTGGAGAAGTTATCACGTACATTTATTTTTATTTAAAGCTGATGTAATTTTATTTATTTGGTTGGCCAATGTATATTGATGATGAGTTTTGGGTTAACCATGGCTACCCGCAGCTGCGCAATACTCTGTATTTTGAAAGGAATGTATTTTTGAAAAGGTTTATTTGTACGGAGCTAAAAAAAAAAAAAAAAATTGTACGTGTTATTGTTTATAAATTTTGGGGCGTTACAATTTGGTATCAGAGCTAAGGACGACTCTGACTTTTGGATGGGAGATGATGTGGCAATAGACCCAATAGGACCAACAGTCCCAATAGGCCCAAGATAGGTGAGGGTGAGGGTGAGAGTGAGGTTGAGTGAACCAATAGTCCCAACAGTCCCAATAGGCTCAATAGGGTGAGGGTGAGGTTGAGGGATGAGTCACATATTTCACATCAAAAGCGGACAAGTCCAAGATCTGGGAAAAGTGAAGGTATTGTTTTATTATGAGATGGCATGGTTAAGTTAGTACGTACCGCGTGTGGTACTATGGTTTATTTGAAATTCTTGATGAAAAAAAATACAATACCTATTTTAGAAAAAAAAAATTGTTTTCTTGAGAATGGAAAATTTTTGTTTGATTTATGAGCTCTTTTAAAAAAATCAGAGTTTGCAGTGGAAGCTTAGTGGTATAACCAATAAGTATTTGATCTGAGGTTATTCAAATTTCGAGGACGAAATTTCTTTTAAGGGTGGTGGAATGTAATACCCTGAATATTTATTGATTTATTTTACGTGTGTATATTTGGTGGAATTATACACAAGGTGATAAATTTAAATATTGTTGAGGTTAGTTGAATGTTGGGATATATTGCATTAAATTGCTTTGGATGGAAATGATAATTAATTTGTGAGATATATATATATATATATATATATATATATATATATAGATGAAGGAAGGAAAGACAAAAGAAGAAAAGAATTGGAAAAAAAGAGAGAGAGCACGCGAAAAGAGAGAAAGAAAGAAGAAAGAAGAAAAAAGAAAAAGAGGATAGAAAAGTCAAAAGAAGAAATAAAAAAAAAAAGAAAAGTAGCTAGTGGTGTGGGAACATAGGAAAAGAAGGAAGAAAAGAAAAAAAAGTGGGAGGTAGGTGTAGAATAAAGAAAAGGAGAAATGATGAAGAGAGAGAGAGAGAGAAGGAGGAAAGGACGGAAGAGAAGAAATAAATAGAGAAGAGAAGGAAAGAAATAAGAAAGGGAGAAAGAGGAAGGGAGAAGCCGAGAGAGGCAGTGGCCGGACGGCCCATCGGTCGGAGCATGGGAAGTTTTAATCCGACTTATTTTATTCACTTATTTTTGAGGTAGGGGGTTTAATTCTTGTATGGTGAATGATGATTATTTTGAAGCATATGTTAAGATTTGATTTATGTAAGGTGATAATTCTTGATGGTGATATATTTGAGGATTATGATGGTTGATTTCATTGAGATTATATTTGAGGTTTATGATTTGGAGTTCGTATTATTTGATTAATTTATATATTATTTTGAATATATAAATGTTTGCATGTGATTTTGAAACATTATTTATTGTATAGGAATTTGATTTCCTACTGGGCAGTTGTTCGCTCACCCCAATATATTTTTAGGTGATAATTGTTGGCGGCACGTAGTAGAATTGGGGTCGAGATTTGGAGAAGTTATCACGTACATTTATTTTTATTTAAAGCTGATGTAATTTTATTTATTTGGTTGGCCAATGTATATTGATGATGAGTTTTGGGTTAACCATGGCTACCCGCAGCTGCGCAATACTCTGTATTTTGAAAGAAATGTATTTTTGAAAAGGTTTATTTGTACGGAGCTAAAAAAAAAAAAAAATTGTACGTGTTATTGTTTATAAATTTTGGGGCGTTACAAGTTTGATATACATTGTTAACCCATTTTCTGATAACTAAAGTTCTTGGGATTAAGTGATATTCTAACATGTTATTAGAGTTCTGGTTATTAAGAAGTTTAGTATGGGGATTTCTTTTTTTTTTTACTAACGGTGTCACTAGTTATCAATGTGACACGCATTTAAACAAGTTAAAAATCCATGATGTAACTATTGCTATCTATTACATATTATAATTAAGAGTTATGTTGACATCAGCATTGTGATGACATGGCTTCTTAATAAGCCTTCCCTCTAAATTCCTGCATTCTCCTCACTTTTGGGCCCACACAATATGTCAGCAAATCTCTTTCCTTTTTGTATTTTTTTTTTCTTCTCTTCCCCGTATGCACTCCCTTCTCTCTTTCCCTCTTCTTCGTTTTTTTTTTTTCCCTTTTCAAATTTCAAACATGAAAACACACCTCTCTTTTTAATTCCAAGATTCAAACAACCCTTCTCTTCTAACTTCCCCTCCTTTATTTTGCTTTCAAAATTTGGTAAATCTTAATTGTGTTTAAGATTGATTTTGGGTTCTTTTGCAATTATGCCAAATGTCATTTACTGTGTTGTGTTTGAGAATTTATAATTTGGTATTGGTGACGGAGGAATATGGAAAGGGTTCCCTACCATCGTCGGAAGGATGAGGACATCGTCAGCTTTCGTAGTAGATTTAGGTTCACATGTGTGTTGTAGAGGTGTCTTCAACGGCATCGGCGACCATGAAACCAGATCCGGCGAGATAAGTCCTCAGATTCGGTGAGATAAGCCTTCCTCAACATCCCGACATTAGGAAAAGGCGGTCCAAGTTGTAGCAGTAGTCGATGGTAGTCGATGGTGGTGATTCTAGTCGGATATGAAGATCTAAACTCCTCCAACCCACCACCGTCAGTGATCCCTTCGCTGGTGATGAAATGATGTGGGTTCTCTGCCATTCGTTCTGTGACTTACTTTCTCTCTCATCTGTGAAATGGCGAGGAAGAGGAGAGAGAGAAATGGAGGAAGATAGAAGAGGAGAGGTGGGGAGATAAAGGAAGAGAGAGAGTGACAGAGAGAATGTGACTATAGAGAAAGAAAAAAAGAGGAGAGAGAATGATTGAGAGTGTGACGGTGGAGAGAAAAAAGAAAAGAAAAAAGAAAGGAGGTGTGAGCAGCACATATCTATTACATCCTATAATTAAGAGTTATGATCACATTGATACTATATAAGGTGGCTTCTTAATAACTTTTCCCACCAAATTCCATCGTTCTTCTCATCCTTGGGCCCATACCATGATATCAACACCCCCTTTCCCCCCATACAAGCATACAGCTAGCCTTCTTTCTCCCTCTTCCTTTCCCCTATCCATTCTTTCCTTTTTTCATTTTATTTTTTGTCTTCCCCTGGTACAGCCTTCCTCTCCCTCTTCTTTTCACTTATCCCTTCCTTTTTCTTTTTTCTTTTTTTATTTTTTTTCTTCCCTCCCCTTTTATAACCTTCCTTCTCATTCCTCTAATATAAGTTGTTGAAAGAATAATCTTGACTATAGGATCAACACTGAAGGGTTGTTTGGCAAACTTGAAAACCTGACTACTTAAGTTTAACAATTTTTTTTTTATTTCACATTGATTGTTAAATCTCTTTTTCTTAATAATCGGTCTGTTTAACTAGACCGAGAAAGAATAATAACATTTTTAGTATTTATGTAAGTATTTTAAATGAAGTTACTGTTTGGTTCCCGCGCATCGCATGGGTTCATTTTAGTATCATTAAAAAGATAAAATAAAAATAAAAAATAAAAAATAAAGGATAAAAATTATATTGTTTATTTTGATGATTGGCATGATGGCAGCGTATACCCAAGGGAATGGCCAACACCTTCCACAGACGCTTGATGAACTCGAAGCACGTGTCATAATTGGACGGAAAGAGTTCGTGTACTTGAGCCCTATGCTTTGATTCCTTGCCACCTATAAATTAGAACAAAAAAAAACTACTTCAGCCAGTAGAGAAAGGATTCATTTTTTAGTCTGCGCGGCGACTGCACCAGTGTGGCACTGTGCGTTAGTACTTAGTAGTGCTGAATAATTGAGATGTTTGACTCCGAAAAACATATTTATCACTATGTTGAATCCCAAATAAATTTTAGGGTTGAAAACATTTTAATGTCACTAATTTTACATGAAATTTTATTAAGTTTAAAATAAATTTAATTTGACAAATTAATTCGTTTTTTTTTTTTTTTTTTTTATAGATTTCAATATAGTCTAATTGTGATCTCCATAAGTTTACTAATAAAAGACATGTGCGAAAGTCACGTGATGCCTATGTGGCGTTAACATAAAAAAAAAAGTGCTGAGGTATTAAAAAATAAAAAAAATAATTAATTTGATTTTTCTTTTCCCTTTTGCAGAACCACCCCTCGACGCCGGCATCAAGCCCAACGGCGACTCTCCATTAACTAGATCTAGGTGATGGGGCTTCCTTGGCTTTGAACAGACTCACCGACAATAACCACCTCGCAAGGTTACTCTGTTTCTCACTTTAAGGCCACGCCGAGCACGCCCACGCCACTGTCGATTTCGAGGTTTCGCTGAGGATTCCGCCGTTCATCCTTTGCAGAGTCACCGATATCAAAATCATGGCCGACCCTGAAAGTGATGAAGTTTATGTGAAATTGATGTTGGTGCCATTCGGGGAGTGGTGAGCTCGATTACGATGACGATGGGGTTACGGGGAGTAATGGGTTTGAAACAGTGGAGAAACCTGTTTCTATCGCGAAGACATTGACTCAATCGGATGCGAATAACGGTGGGGGTTTCTCGGTTCCTCGGTACTGCGCGGAGACGATCTTTCCCCGATTGGATTACTCGGCGGATCCGCTGGTACAGACCGTCATTGCGAAAGATGTTCACGGTGAGGTTTGGAAGTTCAGGCACATTTATAGGACGCCAGTGTCGGCATTTGTTGACAACTGGGTGGAGTTCTTTTGTGAAACAGAAGAAGCTGGTTGCAGGGGATTCGATTGCGTTCTTAAGGCCGAGAATGGGGATCTCTGTGTGGGAATCCGGCGGGCCAAGAGGGGAATTGGTGGTGGTTGTGGTTTTGATTCCTTATCTGGGTGGAACCCAACAGCCGGAAATTGCATTTCGCCGTTTGGGGGATTTTCGATTACCCCAACCTTCCAACCATCTCCATGGCACTAGAGAGAAAGCTAACCATCGTTAATCGAGAACTCCATAAAAAAAAGGTCGCACAACACCAGTGAAGCAAAGGTCACGCAACACCGCAAACATAGGTCGCATAACACCGCCGGCGACTTTAAGCTTTTAGCTCAATCACCGACTCCGTCTATGCCACTGATCTTGGTCGACCAACTTTCCGCCTTCCGAGATCAGATCGTGCCTTCACAGTAGCAGGTTGATCTGTTGACCAGTGCAACTTTGCCATCACAAACCCTAACCCTCGTTCCCTAAATCAAACCCTAGTACCCAACCAACCCAACAAACCGTTCGAACCTAGTCGCAGCGCTGGAAGCACCAGTAAACCTTATCTCAACCACCGCCGTTACAGTCCTTAGTCAAGCCAACCTATTTGCAGGACAGTCGAGTATGGCCGGGTTCTTCTTACATCAGCCACCATTGAAAGCCTCCATCTTGTTTCTATAGAATTTGGGGGTGGTTTATATATATATATATATATATATATATATATATAGATGATCCCATCAGAATGTGCTGATATAAGTTACATCAGCACTATGCATTGAGTGTTGTATCCCTTACATTGATTCAATGCACCTCACATCCCATCAATGCATAAGGTACAACTCTCAATGCAGGTTTTGATATAAGTTATATCAGCACGTGCTTACCTGATCATCATCCTATATATATATATATATATATATATATGTATATATATGGTGATTTGCAGAATCTTTCAAAGTGTTGAGATGGGACGAAGAAGGTGCTCGGAGAGTGACGAATTGATGAAATCAATGTTTTTTTACAGAAAAAAATAGATAAAATAAAATAAAAAGCAAGTGCTAAAAACGGTGACGTTTTAAATACCTCATCAATCTTTTTTTTTAGTTCTTAGTCCATGTTAGCGCCACATAGACACACACGTGACTTTCACGCATGCGCCTCCCGTTAGTAAACTGACGGAGATCCATAATTGGACTACATTGAAATCTATAGGAAAAAAAACGGATTAATTTGTCTAATTAAATTCATTTTAGATTCAATAGAAATTTCATGTAAAGTTAGTGGCACTAAAGTATTTTTAACTCCTAAATTTTAGAATAGTGTCACATGCATCAATTCATTGTACCAACTCATTTGATTGATGATGTGGTAAAAACTCATTAAAATAATAAGTAAATTACAACTCATTTGACACTGTAGAGTTGGTGCGGATTGTTGGTGCAAAAGAATTGATACGTGTAAGATTTTCCTAAATTTTATTCTCAAAGTTATTAATAAGTTTGTTTTTTTGTCTATAGGGATATCAAAACCTTTGATTTGATTAATCATGGACATAGATAAGGTTATTGTCCACTTCGAGTCGATTTAACACCCAGGATAAACCTGACTGATGGCTAACCCTAATAAGAAATGAAAAGTCGAATTTAAAGGCTTTATTTGGTTTGTGGATTTTATCAAGAAAAAAAAATAAAATCTAAGGAATTGTACTTTTTTTTTATTATTATTTGGTTACAATAGAAAATTAGAAGAAGAATTAGAATTAGAATAATTTTGACTTGATATGATTTTATATTTTTTTTTCATTTTCTTTCGTCAATTTTTTTCACTTCCTTTTTTTGTCCTTGTTAAAATCCATGAACCAAATAAAGGGAAAAACTTTCGCTTTCCATCAGTCATGTACACCCAATAAGTATGTGAGCTTTTAATTAACTTGGCATAGGATTTGCCAGACATCAGATTTACTTTAATTACCAGACGAGACCAAGCTCACCTTCAAATAGACGTGGAGGCGCTCCTTCGCTTTCCACATCTCCTTCCGGATTCTTTGGTGATTCTTTCCTGCTAAGTGCTGAAGGATGAAATCATGAAATTAGAGGCTAGTAATGTACTTCTTGTTGGAAAAATATCACATCTCATATCAATTAATTATAAAATTTAATATAACTTCATATATTTGTTTACGCATTCACCTAACAACTTAAACTTTTAAATAAGAAACTTAACATAATAGAAACTCTAAATTAATCATGTTCGACTTAAACAAAGAAAATAATTCCCCTCTTGATAATGACAAACGCTAGAGGTACGACGACACGGAGATTTTACATATATATCTCATGTCTCAGTGTATTTCACTCACCTTGTGCAAATTTCCTCAGCAGCTGAAAGTAATTTACGCATGTTCGGTAGTTTTCTGGCCACCCGAGACTTTTTCCTTTTTTCTTCGACTGCTTCTCCAAAATGTTCTGTTGGCTTGTTAAGCTTGTCAATCCATATGCCTTGCATAAACACATGCCAGACAAAAGTATTTGTATGATATTAGTTTGTGACGGCCATGCAAGTGAACAAAGACTAATGCACAATATTAAATTGATCGACTACATATGCTAAAACAAATTATGTTTTCATTTTTATTATGAAGTGTCTTGTATTTATTTATTATTGGATTCCAAGATATTTGGCCTGTTAGGCTAAGGGGGCTGCCCCTAAGGCAATTTTTTTTTAGTGTATATATATACTTTATTTTCAAGTAAAGTTTTGTCTTGTTCTTTGCTCTAGTGAGTTTCCACCACGAGAGAAGCTGTGATTATGTTTGGCACATAAGTGCCTAACAATTTTGAAAGATGATACTCCCTCCTTCCCACTTTGCTTGATCTTCATTTTAGATGTTCCAAAAAATTTGTTCATTGTCAAAAGTCAAAGCAAATAATTATTTTACTTTCCTAAAAGCCTTTCATTACATTTAAAATATCAACTATCGCATCAAGTGACATTCTATCATATAACAATAAAATTGGAAAATTATAAATAATTGAGTAACATGGCAATGCGTTAAATTCATCACCTTAATAAGTGTATTTAGTTAAAATACTCAAACAAAGAGGGACTAAATAAGAAATAAAATTAAATGCAAATTTGACTTTTTTTTAATTTATAAATTTCACTTTCTGTAAAATATAGGTCATAGAATCTATCGATGGCATAATAATTTAATGACATTTGTTTCATTTGGTTAGTGAGTGATCTCGGATTCAAACTTACAAGATTAATTATCCCATTGTTTGATAATTAATTAAAAAGGATTAAGGATAAGTTCGATCTATCGATTGTGGGGAAAAAAAAAATGGTCTTAAAATCTGAATATACAAATTTGTTACGGACCACTAAGACATGAATATAGTGTATGGACTCCAATTTCAATTATTGATGTCAATAAGACATAACCAACATGTATACTGGGATCCTTACAGTGGTAAATGATTCTGTCCAGCCAACCAAAGGTACTACCGCTTTTGAAGGCGGAAGGCTTCTTTGCTAGAAGATGGAGAGGAGAGAGGCCTCGCTCATTGTAAGAGAAAATAAGATCTCCGTACCAACAAGTTATGTAGAATGCCAAATCTGAGGGGAACAAAATAAAAAAAATAAAATAAAATAAAACCCAAATCAATCATATAATTGCATGTGAACTGTGACTGGAAGTGTTACAGTTTGCCCTATTTAATTAATTTCAGATATAATTTAATTTGTTGCAACCTTATTTGTTGTCTCCTTTTAGATGATTAATATATATGCATCACATCATGCAAACATAGCTACATAGAGATTTGGTCCAATAAGGACGTGTTGATGTATTTGGTTCTATAAGAACGCTGTTGACATGTATCGAGGATCGTATCCTATATAAAAATTGGTGAGTTATATAGCGTACAACCTTATAATGCATATGCATGTTGATATAAGTTCCATTAACATATGTGACAAGAACTTTGCAATCATATAGTCCTTTTAATACAAGGTGCATTCGACGTATCGATCTTTGCATTAGGTGCACTCTAAATTTCTTACCTGCAACTTATATTTTGCGAAATCAAAATTAGAATAAATAAACTTCTCATGCAAGTGATCCATGCTAAAAATCAAGTAAATATGAGATTAATTACTATTTGATTCAAAACTTACACATTTTAATCAATAAAAATCTCTCATTTATAAACATTTGTGGATGAAGTAACTATTAATCTCGGATTAATTTGATTTTTGGCAGGCGATCAATCCATACCGAAAATCATGAAGATTTGAGATTGATCACAATTTAATTCAAAACTTACATTTTTTTAATAAATAACAATCCAATAATTAGGTTCATAGAATATAAATTGTGGGTAAAAGTCTTGAAATGTTGCATATTTGATATTAAAACGACTATACAAAAAAATTGCGTGGAAACACCAACCGAAGTATTCTTCAGCTATCGCACAGTGAAGAATATTGTCTCCATCTTTTCTTCTACAGTAGGAATAGCCCTTCTTGATGCCGCACATAGAATGGAGGCAAATGAATGCGTCCAGTTTTACCGTGAATAGCGGCCAATAAGAAAGGGGTCTCCAAATCTCTGTTGCGAGCACCAATGAGTTTTGAATCATTTGCAGCTATGCACTCGCACATCTTCGCACTCCCCACCGACGCCGCCAAATGGAGAGGTGTGTTGTTTTTGTTAGGGGTGCTCACTCACTCGCTAGACTTGCAAAAATCATCCAATCCGACCAAATCCGAAGGTATTGGGCAGTTTCAACCGATAGGGTGGGCGGGTAGCAGTTTAGAATTTTATTTTTTTGCGGTTTCGTGGGTGATTGTGGTTTTGAAATATAAAACCGACTAAAATCCACCCGTCCGCATATTTTTATACTTTATTAGATTATACACGTGGCAGTGTCTCATTGGTTCTTCATATTACATTGGACACATGGAAAATGGAGGATGATTTTATCTCTTACCGATATTGAATCAGTTTTTTGCATTGTGAAGTCTTTTATCTTTTTGTTTTTATACTTAAGCTTGTTTAATTTTATTTTTTTCCCAAGTTAATTGTTATTTTGTAATTTGTATGGCTTGTTTTGACCAAAACAATATTTATAATAATTGAAATGCAGTATGAAAGCCCTCAAAAATTCAAAATAGAATGGATGGATTTTTAAAAGGTAAAGCAAAGCGTAGCTAAACTTAAATCAGCTAGTCTGCCCGCAACCCACCCACCAATCCGCATGGTTTGTGGGTTAAAACCGTCCAATCATGTGGGCGGATGTGGGTAAGAATTTAGTTCACCAGATAAGTTGTGGGTGGATTGCGGATGAACCCCAAACCCGACCCAAACCGACCCGTGAGCACCCCTAGTTTCGGTCATTTTTCATTCTTAGAAACTTCGACCGCCCACTACCCTTGACGATCACTTCTACCAAGCGTTCGACGATTTTTTCTTGGCCATCGGAGACCGCCATGTGCAATGCTGTGTCCCCTGATGTAGTGATTTTGACCGCATGAGCCATTGGTTCTTTCTCGTGTATCCGCAGTACTTCTTTCCAATTGCCTATTACGGCGTTTCTGAACAATGCTTTCCTAATTATCGTCACGCTTTCTTTGTGAATGCCTTCCATTTCCGTTTCGATTTCTTCACTTGGTTGCATTTCCGCTACTACTGGGATCTCGAGTGAAGGTGGCGAACAGATCAGAGAGTTTGGGGAGTGTGGGTACGTGGAGCTAGCACGAAAGACTTCGATGCATACCGTTTTATTCTTGGAACCCACAAGGTTTTTAGGGTATTATAACCATTTACAATTTAAAGTGACCCACATATCATTTGAAATGGTTTAAAATTACCCACTTACTAGTTAAAGTGATTAACCTACTATCTCAAGTGACTCTATAGGTATGGTATCCAATTTTATGCAAGGATACCATAACATTAGTCGATGATTAGGGAAAGAAAAATGTGTTATTGTTATGCCAAAGAAAAAAAAAGAAACCTCATTTGTTCACTCTACTTGCACTAAAATTAATGACTGTACACTTTTTAGTGTGGTAGAAATGGCCCGGTAAGAAAGCATTACTCAAAAATTAAATAAAAGAATTTGTGTCGCAGCAGGAACAAACAACGAATTTGTGTGCCTTTTCCACATACATGCATAATATGGTACTCGTCATAAATTTAAGTATAATGGTGCATGTAGTCACTGCACCTAATGCTCTAATCACGCCAATTTCTTGGAGAACTCTACTTTTTTTCTTTAATTATTATTTTTTTTGGCTTCTTTGAATTTTGGCTCTTCATTAATAATAATAATATTATTATTACTTTTTTAAGTATTAATAGTTTATAAGAACTCTATGTAGACAGGGCTGTTTGATTTGCCTCATGAAAATGGAATAGGTCAATTAATTGTATTTTACTTAGCATTGAAGTTACAAATCTTTTGCCTGGATTAATTCGAGTTTTTAGAATATGATGAAGCCTTCACCGTAACTAAATGGCATATATAGCTACGATTTTAGAAGTTCTTGAAATGCCAAAACTTTAATTGTAATTTGCGGCGATAATTGCCTCTCCTTATATCACCCGATTCATGATGATGGACTTGTTCACAAAATTACATGCGAAACCTACAATTCAATCAAACAATTCAACCTTTTGTGGGGCACCAAAACAAGAGCAAGTAGTGTATACCGTAATTTGAAAATAAAATTTTCTTTTGCATTGACTACCTGTTAATTTGATTGACTTAGCAGTCTACTCGGTGTGGTGGCTTTCCAATTCCTCAAAATTAATTTGATTGCCAACCATTTTGACACAAAAATTCAACTTAGCAAATGTTCGTTGCTGTTGGGTTAAGTCACTACCTACTCTTTTAGGATCTTGAATATTTATCTCAATTTTTTTAAAAACAAATAATAAAGAAAAAACGGAAATTCTTTGAAACGAAAAGCACGGAGCATCTACTCTCATGTAACACACCATGGAACAATTAAAAGTGTACGTAGTGTTGAAACATGCCCATAATATATACTCAAGTTAAAGGCTGAAAACATCTGCAGTTGCTTGTTCAATAATTGTGCCACGGACAATTTTTTACGAGATGGACAAACATATACCTTAGGACAGGATGGACGATTTTTTACGAGATGGACAATATTCCTTATTGATTTTAAGAAAGGAATTTGAAGATTGTGTGATTTCAACTTTTCTTAGAATTTATGAAAATCAATGTAACCTTCTGTCGTGTCGGCCCCTTACAAGAGTAGTTGCTTCTGATATGCTCTTGGTCCCTCTGATACTCAAGCCATTCTTATCTTTCTATATTTTCATTTTCTTGCTGTGTCAAAAAGACTAGTATTAATCAAATTCCTTGAGCATAGGATGGGAAAGAAAAAGGAACAGAACAAGAATAAAACAAAGTGATCAATCCCTTTGCCTTCCCAAATCAAAACAGTATTATCTATTACGAGATGACAAACTTCTGGCCTAGCCTTCTTACGATAGATCAAGAATACCAGAGATTGGCTATTTATTTACGATATTTATGTTTAGTACAGAGTAATATAGAAACATTCATTGTCAATCGCCGTTGAACTTAATGATACGATTCGCTTGAATATGAATGTGGGTTTACAAAGGTTTTTGTATCAACTTTACGTGAATTCGTGTATTCTCTTATCATTTAATCCTATTGAAAAAAAAAAAGGATTAATTAATATTTATTAGGGGTGTTAGTGGTTCGGTTTGGTTTGGTTTACCAAACCAATACCAAACCATATTATAAAAAAACCAAACCAAACCAAACCAAAAAATTTTGGTTTGGTTCAGTTCGGTTCGGTTTTGGTTTTAACCTATCAAGTAGCAACAAATAATTAAAAATGAAAAAAATGACATGCCAAACTCCAAATAAATTTTTTTTTAATAAAAACATTACATTAGCAACTAAAAAAAACATTAATTAAACATTGTATCAAAATGGAAACATATTGACATATGTCAATCGAAATTCAAATCTTTAATTTAATACATGCCAATTTCATTAGTCATTTAGTCAGTACTCACTATTTAGTAGGTTTTGTACTTCAGTAAGTTCAGTACTACTATTTTGAATCTATTACTTATTTAGTCCTTATTAGAATAAGAAATTTACAAACTAAAGTTTGATTTATAATATATATATATATATTATATTTTTTTGGTTTTTTTAGTTTTTCGATTTGGTTTGGTTTTTTAAAAATGAAAACCAAAACCAAACCAATTTAATTCAGTTTTCTAAAATTAGAATCAAAACCAAATCTAATGACAAAAAAATCAAACCAAATTATCTGATTTGACCGATTTAGTTTGATTCGATTTGATTCTCGATTTTAAGCTAAACCACTAACACCCCTGATGTTTATGACATCGAGAAACAAAAATAATTAATGGAGTTTATGTGGCAGAGGTGACTGTTGCTATGAGTGCTGCCACAGCAGAGCAAAAGTTGGACATGTTAGTTAGCTATTTCTTGCCCAATAGTAGGGGTGCAAGTCGGTCCGGTTTGGGCGGTTTAGGGGTGATTTTCCACCAAACCGATCAAATCGGTTTTCTTCACATGCAACCGAAACCGCGCCAAAACCAAAGGAAAACATGTCTACACCGACCAAAAGTGAGATGGTGCGGTTTGGTGCGGTTTTCGGTTTCCACCGAAAAATAAACCCTCAAAGAACCAAAAAAATCGATATCACAGAATAAACCCTCAAAGAAAACAGAGTACATTGCAGTGTAAATATCACAGATCTAAAAAATAAATCACGGTGAGAGGCAGAAAAATCTTCAAACACCCATATATATATATAACTCCTCAAAGAACCAGAAAAATCGAATCTACATTAAAGAAGAAGTAAAATCAAATATTATATATATATATATATATATATATATATATACACACACACACATATATTAACAAAGACCAAGAGAACAAGAGGGTTTGAGTGTTTGACAGAAGCAAATCTAGGATTAGGGCTTGACGGCATCAAGAATGGGGCTTGACGGCGACGAATAGACGATTACCTGTGATTGTAAGAGAAGAAGACAACAAGAGATTAGTCTAATATATTAACAAAGACCAAGAGAACAAGAGGGTTTGAGTGTTTGACAGAAGCAAATCTGGGATTAGGGCTTGACGGCATCAAGAATGGGGCTTGACGGCAACGAATAGACGATTACCTGTGATTGTAAGAGAAGAAGACAACAAGAGATTAGTCTATGTGTGTGTGTGTGTATATATATATATATATGTGTGTGTGTGTGTGTGTGTATATACACAGATAGAGAGAGAGAGAACGAAGGGTTGAGAGAGAGAAAGAGAGAGAGCAAACCTCGTCGCCGTCGATTTGATGCGTCGGACTCAGTCGAACAGTGAGAGGCAGAGAGAAGAACGAAAGGCTTCCTTCATTGTTGACGGCGCTGAGGTTGGGTGAGGATGAAATGAGAAGGATTTTAGGGTTGAGCCGTGTAAGTGTGGATATATATGCAAGGGATAAAACGGTGTCGTTTGGACAGGTTTAGTTGCAAAATAGGGGAAAAAATATAACATACCTGAATCGGTTCGGTCCGGTATAATCGGTCCGGTTTTTGCCTAAACCAATTCCGAACCGAAACCAAAAATAACATAAAATTTGAACCAAACCGCCCATAATTAGTGAAAAAACCGACCAAAAACCGATAAATCGGTTCGGTCCGGTCCGGTTTGACCGGTTTGGTCGGTTTTCTTGCACCCCTACCCAATAGGATTCTCTGCCAATGTGCCATCGTGCCATGTTCTTAAGAGTAGAACTTTCATGTAACTAAAATGATCATGTAACTGTAATATGATCAAGTGATATCATAAGTCAATAAGATTCAAGTAAAGTAAGAATATCAGTGTATTTGTTGGTCCGATTTTTTCATTTTACTTGAATTCTATTGACTTATGATACAACCCGACTATATCACAGTTACATGAAAGTTTTTGCCTGTTCTTAAACATATATGGAGCGACACGTGGCACCTAGCTTATCAGAAGGATCAGATCTCGTTTGATTTTTATTTTTTTCACATCAGTTATTATCCGTTTTAATCAGATCTGGTCAGTTCTGTTTTTGTCTTTCAAAACAAAAGGGAAAAAAAAAAAAAAGAAAAAAAAAAAAGGGATCTGGTTCATCACAAGCGTCCATGGTCGGGCCTTCACGTTCTCACCATCGAGGATGATGGGTCTAAAAGGTAGAAAGAGAGTCACCATGGGGGCAGCCACCACCGTGGAACGCACACATATGGGTCTCCTTGTTCACCGTTCAGACTTCGCCTTAAGAAATCCTTATATACCCTAGCGATAATTCTTCTCTAGATTTAGCTATGCCTACATTTGGGTCGAAAGAAGAAAATGAGAGATTAGATCAGCAAGGGGAGAGAGAAGAAGGGAGAGGGCTGATTCGACTGGGAGGCAGAAATGATAAAGTAATCTCATAACCCTGTCGTTTTGAGTGCATAAGGATATTTATTTTTAATTTTCATTTTTTATTTGGATAATGCTGTTTTGTCCTACTATGTGCCTTATTACGTGTATTTAGAGGGATTTTAATCTTTAAAATTTAATCATATAAGTTTGTCTTACAACTTTACTCTCTTAAATGCATCTTGATTTTAGAGGGAGAGGAACCCATGAAAAAGATGGCCTGGTCCCGTGAATTAAAAGTAAGCCATCTTGTAGATTGTGGTAAATCCCTTCTTTAATTTATCCAGCTCAAAAGGATTGACCTTTCTCTTCAACACCGCTTACTTTAAGGCTGTTACATTCTATCATGTACATAGGGATGGACAGAGATTTTACTTGAGGGTGTGCTATTTTCAATTAATTGGTAGTATTTTAACTCAACTCTAAAAGTAAATAGGGTGCCAAACACTTATTTTAGAGTGTAAATAAGCAATTAAAAAAAATAAAAATAAAATAACCCTCTAAAACCCCCAATAGGTTGAGGGTGTGCCTGTGCACCTCCTCATAAACCTATGAACCTCCAGTTCTTATAGCTTTTGCCCAATTTAATTAAAACCACAAGTAGATATATTTGGAATAAGCTAACATTTAAACACACAAATTCATATTTATATATATTTCAACCCTAGATGCATTATCTAAAAACAAAAAAAGAAAAGAAAAAAAATTAGAGAGGAACCATCTGGTAGCTACGCTGGGGCACGTTCTTAAAGTTAGCCCGTATAAGATCAAAGTACAATGGAAACTGGGCAACAGCAAAGAAAGTTATTGGCAGGCAAGTCACTGCATACACGGGAAACGCAGCGTATTTCAGTTTATCTTTGAGAACAAAGAAATGTCCCGCACAGAAAGAGAGCAACATGGAAGCTATGGATACAAAGAGCGACGTAAGACCGATGAGAAGCTTCCTCGGCAAGTCTTTACCGAATTCTTTCTCTTGGTGTCTAGAGGTGAGGATGGCGAGAAACATGGTCAAGGCTGTCACGGAGAAGCAAAGAGCGACGAGCGATGAGATGGCGAATACGTTGAATGCTGGCTTGCCTTCTAGAGTTGGTGTGCCATTGTCTTCCCTGAGGCCACCTGGCACGGTGGTTGACGTCGCAAATGCGACGGTTGCGATGAGTGCTGCCACGACGGAGCATGAGTTGGAGGTGTTGGTTAGCCATTTGCCGCCCATTTTCACAAGGTCCTTGTGTGTGTCTTTGAAGACGTCCTTTGGGGTTTTTCCGTCCTTATTGTTGCGAACAAAGTGAACTGGCATGGATTTCTTAACGAACTGCGCATTAAAGTCAAAATATACAGATTAAATTGTTTTTTTCTTTTTTTTTTTTAAAGAATTAAAAAAAATAATAATAATCTGATAATTAAGTATGTCATACCTCGTACCACTTGATTTCCCATTGCATTTGCAATGCGGCCCCAGGAATAAGCCAAGGAGTATACTCTCCCAGCGTTGCAGCCAGATGCAATGCACTATTCCCTCTATTGTCCACTGTACGAAGTGTAGTGTCTTTAAGAATATTTTGCTTGACTAAGAGCTGATATATGTGGGGCTGCCTGTTCTCCACTGCCAATAGCACTATATTCTTCCCGTCGGAGTTCATGTCATGGATGGCCACCGGAAAAAGTTCAAGGATTTTCTCCACCATTTCAGTGACACCATTCTTTGCCGCGATTAAAATTGGTGTCTCCTTTGCCGTCTCAGCTGGTTGTTGCTCCTCCACTGCCAATAGCACTATATTCTTCTTGTCGGAGTTCATGTCGTGGATGGCCACCGGAAAAAGTTCGAGGAATTTCTCCCCCTTTTCAGTGACACCATTCTTTGCCGCGATTAAAATGGGTGTCTCCTTCTTTGCCCTCTCATCTGGTTGTTTCTCCTCCCCTGCCAAGAGGACGGAGTCCAATACTTGATTTTCCTATACTAGTGGACTAGTGGTAAATATCAAATTGATCGTGGTGGCCATTTTTTAATTCAACGGCGTCAAATGAGTGGTCACGAAGGCAAAAAATTTCCTACTTCCATGGATAAATAGATTAGTATTTACATCCTAATGTAAATGCCTAAGGGAACGGCTATTGCAACCCCCCATTCCTATAAGCCCACCCCCATCTTTTAGGTTTTTAAGGTTTTATGCAAAATATAAAAGGTTTTTATGAAAACCGGCCATGATTTCAATTAGAAAACATCATTTTGAACAACTTTGTAGAAGAAAGTTTTTCCAAAATTTATCGTTTAGATAGACTTTTTGGCAAAAAATGAAATAAAGGCTATAAATGGTTAAAAAGTATATTTAAACGATAGATTTTGGAAAAACTTTCTTCTGCAAAGTTGTTCAAAATGATGTTTTCTAGTGGACATTATGGCCAGTTTTCATAAAAAATTTTTATATTTTGCATAAAACCTTAAAAACCTAAAGGTTGAGGGGTGGACTTATAGGAATGGGGGGTTGCAATAGCCGTTCCCAATGCGTAATGTGGAGCTGCCCTCAGGCAGGCCAGTCCAAGGCCTGCTTGACCCAAATTGGGCCCTAAAGATTATGTTTGGGCTTTTTGGGCCAGTCGTTGCCAATACATAGAGGCCGGCCCGTCTCAAGGATTTTCATTAGTCTGTGCTATATTTTTGCCACGACACCATGTATTAAGGGGTTGTATACTCATATTTAATACCATGCATGATTGGGTTATACCATTAACTTTAAAAGTTAAAATCACTAAGTACTATTATTATTATTTTTCTCTGAGCAGACGTTATCTAGATTTTTGGCTTGAATAAGTAGGGTTACTGTCTAATCCTTGTTGATTTAAAACCGGTGATAAATTTAGTTGGTGGTTAATTCTAAAAGGAATGAAAAGTCGAATCCAATAACTTCCATTTCTTGAGGTGCATATGTAAGACAAAATATCACATAATCTTATGGATCAGCCTGCCTTATACTTGGCATACTATATTACCTAGCTATAGAGATAGAGAACTAGTGGATCATATACCTTTGCTGTTCTTTGCCTCGTGTTTAAGGTCCTTTGGGTTAGTTGCTTGTGAAACGGTAGGCTCCGCCGGCTTCTGTTGGTCTTCCAAGATGGTAGAGTAAGCTGTTGTCTCGTCGTCTTTGTGGGTCAATGGTAGTGTTTGGTCGGGATTCTTTCCATCGTATTCGTACTCATATGTGGAAGTACTTTGAAGAAGTTCATTCATGATCTGAACAGACCATGTGTGCTTCTCTTTCTTATTTCGTAGCTTTCTTATTGCATTTGTATAGCCTAATTACCCAACCAATTTTTTATTATTATTTATTATCATCAAATAGGTAATTGAACTATATATAAAAACGGAACAGAAGTTTAAAAAGGTATTAATATAGTTGCATACCGAATCCGAGAAAAACCAGCACTGCCTTGCATACGAACTTGATGGTCTCAAAGCAAGTGTCATAATTGGACGGAAATAGTTGATTTCCTATACCCAAAAACAAAAAACAAAACAAAATAAAGGATTAAAAAATAATTTTCATAACAAATTATATTTCTGAAACGAAATGCTTTTAATAGAACGAAATCCCCTGAACTAAAGCTAGAATTAATGCCTTGTAAAAATAGAAAGAAGCCGCCTAGGTGAGGCAGAGAACGGGAAATTCCATTTCAAAGAGCCACTACTAAAATACATTGCTGACCTGGATGTCCGGCTTCAGGGTTCTCTACATACTCTATAGTAGTTCCTGAAAATGGAAAGTAGTTCGGTTTCAGTTTTCGTCAGTAGAAGCAAGTCAAAATGCCAAGAATTGTCCAAAAAAAAAAAAATTGTTTAAAGATTAGCCCCTAGCTCCAAAGATTTTTCTAAACTTCTGCCTTTGGAATTTCAAATTAATTAACAATACATCCTTTTCTAAAAAACTGGGAAAATACTTTTTGATTGAAAACAATTCCATGGAATTGAGTTTTGGAATTATGATTCCAATTCATTCAACTGACCCAACAATAAAATCAAAATGTGATCGAAGCCCAATTCCAATTAAAAAATGTTACTTCACCCATTTTTTGTCCTTCATTTTTACCACCCACCTTATGTGTCAAAAGTATATAAGTGAAAGCAATCACGTAAGATATATATGTCATTATAATAAAGTAGAGAGATTGAGTTTACACACCTCCTAGAATCACATTCCGCTGCGACCGGAAGAAGTTAATGCATGTTTGGTAGTTCAACGGATACTTGGAATTCATTTTGTCTTCGGAAGTATCAATTGGTGAGGGATCTACTTTGAGCTCATCAACAAAAATACCTTCCACAGACAATGGAAATTTTGTCGTTTTATAAAACTTTTTATTTCTTTAAAAACATAGAACCTTCTTTCTTTTTTTTCTTTTTTTTTTTTTTTTGTTTTTTTTGGGGGTGGGGGGGGGGGGGGGGGGGGGGGGGGGGGGGAGTCCAAACTACTAGATTCTACACTTAATTTTGAACTTCCCATATTTGGAAAATTTTCTTTTTTCTTAATTATTTATTAATTAGTAGTTTTCGTTCCGTTTTTTTAGTTTTAGCATTCTATAAATAAGGTTGTACGCCCTTATCTATAAAAAAAAGAATGTACGCCTTTGGCCATACATCCATCCAGAATAAAAATATAGTTTAAGTATTTTAGTTCATTTATTCTTGTTCTCAAGAAGACGGTGATCTTCTTCATTACGTACTTCTGCTATGTTATTTGGAAAAATAACAAATAAGAGTTCAAGCATTTGTTATTAAAGATATCCTGTAGAAATCAGCTAGGCTTCGAATTAACTTCCCCTGATTAGGATGATAAATGACTTAGAGACTAAAGTTTATTTTGAAGAAGTGGTTTTGGTTGTAAGAGATATACTTACAATGATAAATGATTTTATTCAACCATGAGAGGTGACTACCGCTTCTGAAGGCAGAAGGCTTACTAGCAAGGAGGTGGAGAGGGGTGATTCCTTCCTCGTTTACAGAGTTGACAAGATTATTATACCGAAGAATTATCCGATAAGCCAAATCTGTGAAGTAAAACAATGAAAAACATGTTTTCAACATATATAAAAATTAAAAATAATAAAATGCTAAAGCTACTGTCCACGGACCATTTTTATGGGTTAAATTGGAACCAAAGTTTGTTTAACGTGTGATGTGTCAAGAGAAAATTTATAATCTGCAAAATAAGAGAGTAGTTTTTACTTTGAAAATGTGGATAGATCAGATGGCTACAGAGCCTTGAATGACAAACATGCTCACATGGCCGCTAACTATGACTCTACGCCGTCCGATCTGTTCCAACATACGGGACGTCCTCCACCAGATTTTTTAAATGCACAAGGTAAATAGTGGAAATAGGATTTTCCTTTATTTGTGAATTCCTCTTATGGAGACTATAATTAAATAACTGTTGGCCTGTTAATGTCTTCTGAATAGGCTAAAAAATAAAAAGAAAAAAGATTGGACAGATAATTAAGTGTCTAAGATGGCATGAAAATGCTCTCACCAAAATTATCTCCACTGATGGCACAATGAAGAATGGTATCACCATCCGTCCTCCTACCGTACGACTCGGCTTCCTTGGTATCAAATAGATGATTTTGGAGGTAAAGGAAAGCGTCTCTGTTACCATGGAGAGCTGCCAAGAAGAAAGGTGTCTCTCCATCTTCGTTTCGAGCACCCACCAGTTCTGAGTCCATGTTCGCGATGAACATGCACATCCTAACATTCCCCATTGATGCCGCAAAATGGAGTGGTGTATTCCCACGCTCGTTGTTGATTTTTAGCGCCTCTTTGTGTTCTTCGTCTTCCTCGCAGATGAGTGCTACTAGGTGTTCGACGATATCTTCTCGGCCATTGGAGACGGCTATATGTAATGCAGTGTCGCCTGATTTGGTGATTCTGGCCTTGTGAGCCCGTGGATCTTCTGTGTATAAATTCAGTACTTCATCCCATTCTCCTTTCATGGCGAATCCGAACAATTCTTTTTTCATCATGCGCTCTTTGTTCGTCTCCTCTGTTTCCCTAGGAGAAGCCATTTTCCTCCTCTTCTTCTCTACTAGCACTAGTGAAAAATGAAAATGAAGGTAATCAGATATATAATTCGATAGAGATAGGGTGTGAGGTGCTGGCAATGCTGAGGAACTCTTACCATTTGGTTTTTGAAAGAGAGTATATTATTGCCTTGAGAAAGGAGGCAGGGGGAATGCCATGCTATTTCCTTTTTATTATATTAAAAAAAAAAAAAAATGATCTACCAACGAAATAAATTAAGAAAGGGATCAAGGCTTATTTAAAAGCAAAAATTGGTGGCTGTTACTAGTTAGATTTATTCTGAGTGTTAGCTGATACTTAGTGGATGATCTTACCATTGTCCAGGAAATTGGTCGAATAATGGAAGGTCCATGAACCGGTTAGCTTAAAATTAAAGAAAGGCAACTATTCCTTGTCCGTATAAAGCGCATCCCAGCTGCAACGCCTAGATCGCCTTTGAGAGAGAGATGTAACAAAAGTAAAGAATACTGCCAAATTTCATAAACTCCAATTTGATATATTGAAAAAAAAAAAAAAGAAGAAGATAAAAGAGCTGCTTTTTGACCCTTAATAAAATCTCATATGAGGTGGTTATACAGTGACCCATATTTTTTACTCAAAACAAGATCCCATATAAGGTGATTGTACCTCTAATGCTCTAAGAGTTAAAACACATTTGATTGTAATAATAAAAAAAAAAAAACTAGTTTCTTACATCATAGAGCATTACACGTACCAAATCAAATTGGATTTTATCATGGATCAAACAACATTTTCAATTCTTAAAGCATACAATCTGTGCCACATGATATGTGATTTTATTATAGGACAAACAACAATTTCCGAAAATAAAAAAGGGGGTACACAACCAAATGTTTTTTTAATGTTGGGGCAGCTAAATTATGCTCTTGTATTTAAGGAAGGGTCTTTTTATCTAGCCAGGGAAAAAACGAGTTTCTTGCCGGTCGCCTTTCGTCAATTTGTTGGCCTTTAAAAGATACGCTGCTTCCAATTTGCTTTCGGTCTCCCCGTATTACTCACGCCTTTCTTATCTTACTAAAATTTTCCCCCTCTTTTATCTGCCTTGCTGAAAAAGAATAGTATTATATTCTTAGAACGTAAGAAAAGAAAAAGAACAAAGAATAAAAACAAAGTGATCACTCTCTATGTCCTGCCAAATTGGAAGAGGTGAAAGAAACCAATATTCTTTAACAAATTTATATATGACCTCCTTGTAATTTAACACGTACCAAGTAGGAGGAATTTCGTTCATAGATGGAACCGCGTACTAACTTTGAGTGAAAAAAACAAAAAGAAGAAGATGGAGCATTGCATGAACAGAAGAACAGGTGTTAAAAACCTCTCATTGCGTAAATTAAGTCTCTGCCTTCCGATTTCAAAAAAAAAAAAGAAAAAAACAACTCTGTACCTTCCATGGGTCCAGCACTATGATGATCAGATTAGATAGCGAGCCAGCATGGTTAGAGCGCTGGGCTCCAAAAATAATGGGCTCAACTTGCTCTTTGCATGGGCTGGGGAAAGGGAACGGCAATTGCAACCCCCCAATCTTATCACCCCACCCCTTATCCTTTAGATTTTTAAGGTTTTATGCAAAATATAAAAAGTTTTTATGAAAATCAGCCATTACGTCCATTAGAAAACATCATTTTGAACAACTTTGTAGAAGAAAGTTTTTCCTAAATCTATTGTTTAAATATATTTTTTAGCCATTTATAGCCTTTATTTCATTTTTTGCCAAAAAGTCTACCTAAACAATAGATTTTGGAAAAACTTTCTTCTGCAAAGTTGTTCAAAATGATGTTTTCTAGTGGACCAAGCGACCTTTTTTTTTTGCAAAAACCTTTTATATTTTTCATGAAATCTTAAAAACAAGAAGGAAAGGGGTGGGGTAATAAGAATGGGGGGTTGCAATAGCCGTTCCTGTGGGGAAATTACCTTTGGGGCCTCTATTGTCACCCTAAGACTTAATTTTTATCCCCTACTTATCTTACATTTTAAAGTTTTATTAAAAATTTAAAAAGTTTTAATGAAAAATTATTACAAAGTCTATTCGAAAATATCATTCTGAATAATTTTGTAAAATATAGATTTTCTAAAATCTATCATTTAAATGAAATTTTTTGTCATTTATGAAATAAATATTGTAAATGGCAAAAAATTTCTACTTAAATGATAGATTTTGTAAAAATTTCTTTTACAAATTTGTTTAAAATGATGTTTTCTAGTTGATAACGTGACTGGTTTTTATGAAAACTTTTTATACTTTTCATAAAACCTCAAAATGTAAGATAAGTGGGAGATGAAAAACAAGTCTTGGGTGCCAGTATAGGCCCGACCCTATCTTTTGGTGACTACTTCCCCACTTAATACCAAACAAAGGGTGCTACCTATCAACTTGCTACAAATTAACCTTATTCATGTTTCACAATGACTACCAATTTATTTTGATTAGTATTAAGTTGGGAAGCGATCTCCAAAAAATAATTCCCTCGAATGAGAATATGTGAGCACCACTCACGGCCAGCTTTCATTTCCAAATTTTAAATTTTAGAATAATTTTTATGAGTATTTTTTTTCTTCTATTTTATGAATTATTCCAAAATGAAAAATTTGCGCATACATGGATCGTGTGTCCCAAATTGGAGTATATATATTTACATGGTGTTCGCACTAAAAATTTAGTTTTCCACAGTCTGTGGATTGCGTGGGTGTGTCAAGCCAAGTTCAGCCTGAAGTCGTGCGCATATGACCCCTAGCACCTTCCAGGCTGAGAGATTATAGTCGTGGACTATTACCGCCTAGTTAGTCACTTTATAAGAAATTTAGGCGATTGAAAAAGATAGGGGTAGTTCCTTATGGGTTTTAGCATGAATGTCTAGAGAGAAATCAACTTGAAGAACTTGTTAACAATAAAGCAAAATGAAAATGGAAACAAAGTGAGAAACACATTACCAAAGCATGAGAGTGACATGATTATAAGCACAAAGTATCCACTGAGAATGTTTGTAAGCTAAGAACATGAACTTGAAAACAAATTACAAAGCTTGGAATGAAAAGGATTGCTGGAAATTTTAATTACACTAAAGGGTTGAAAAAGAAATGTAGATAAACTAAGTTAAACTATTCCTATGAAGGGAATTCTGAGTAGGATGGTGGTTGAGAAACCCTTCTAGCTTCCATCTTCATTTTTGAAATTTATAGATAGCAGCCCATTCTTCTAACTGCTAGAAGTTGCTGGCGGTTTCCTCCGGCCTGAAACAATAACTGCCTGGTGATTACCTTCGGTCTAAACAAATAACTACCTGGTAGTTATGTGTTAGCACATGTGAAAATTCTTTATAACTACTAGGAGTTACTTGATAGTTTTTCTTCAGCCCTTGAACTTATGCCACCTATCCATTTTGCACTTTAGAAGATAGCTCAATTCTCCAACCACTGGAAGTTACTAGCAATTACTTCTAGGCCTAAACTTCTACCACTTCCCCAAAACTACTTTGACAGTTTTCTTTGGCCTAAACAAATAACTCCCATGTTCTTTCACTTGCACATCATGCATAAGTACCAAGTTGTTTTGCCCAATGACATGTGTTAAGCCCTTGTTGGTCCAAAATCCAACCAACCTAAATACATGATTGTCATGTGGCCCACTTATAACTGACTAGAATTATCATTGGCCAGAAGACATCACTTTTGTAACCACCTAATCTTAGCCTTAATTTCACCGGCCTGAAAATCCTCGACCTGAAACAATTAGTTCTCTTACTCTTTTATAAACTAAAGACTCATCTTTTGGCCACAAAATAACACGTGTCAGCAGGTAATATTTTAGTGCACACGGTATCCATTCATGCATTATTAATTGTACCTTACATACTAATGAAGAAATAAAATGAAATCAGATCCCTGATAGCACCATTAATAGCGTTATGACATGGGGATTGTGTATTTATTAAATGCTTGAACATTATACAATGTTTATCAAGAAGTTTTTCATAATCTTCTTCATACATGTAATAATAAATGTAGCTAATTGATAATGACCATCTTACATGCATAAAATTAAAAACATGTCTTCCGGATGTAAATTAATGCAAGAATGGAGAATAACAAAGGAGCAAACTAGAGGTGACTCTTCATGTCCTCAAGGCTGCATAAACTGCGTTGGGGCACTTTTGAAAAGTTAGACCTCATAATATCAAAGTAGAGTTGGAACTGACACAGAACAAGAAGTGTCGCCAACAGACATGAGATTGCATACACCGGATAGGCATTCAATTTCAGCTTCCCCCTCAGGACAAAGAAATGGCTGGAACAGAATGCGACTAACATGCAAACTATAGATATAAGGAGTGAGGTTAGAGCCAGTAGAAACTTCCTGGGTAATAGCTTACCGAAATGTTCCTGTCGGTGTCGAGACGTCATAATCGATAGGAACATGATGGCTGAAATAACCGAGAAGCACAGAGAAATGATAGAGGAAATTGCAAACGTAAAAAACGCCGGTTCTTCTTCAAATAAAGGTACACCGTACCAGTCCCTTTGAGGCCACCGGGCACAGTGGCTGAGGTGGCGAAGGTCACTGGTGTGATGATTGTGGCCACAAGAGAGCATGCATTAGAGGTAGCGGTTAGCCATTTGCTTCCTTTCTGGACCAATCCTTTGTGTGTTTCTGTAAAGAGATCTTCTGGAGTCTTGCCATCCTTGTTGCAATGAGTAGTGAAATTTGAAGGGACCGAATGCCTAATGAACTGCAATACAGTAGAGAAGGCAGGGATTTGGATTTAGTGAAGTTACTGCATGGTGTAGTAAACGTAGGATCGATGACACGTGGCAAAGAGGAAAAATGGAGGATTGAAATTCAAAAAATACATTTGACACCCAACTCCTAGCAGCCCTTCATAGAGAATGCAGTGCTGTAATTCTTCACCGCCAATAGCACTACATTCTTCTTGTCGGAGTTCATGTCGTCGCTGCCCACCGGAAAAAAGTTCAAGGATTTTCTCCGCCATTTCCTTGACACCATTCTTTGCGGCGATTGACATTGCCGTCTCCTTTTTTGTCATGTCTAGGGCTTTCTTCTCTTCCGCCAATATCCCAAGGTTCAATATTTTCTTTTCAATATTTTCGTTGGGCAGTTGAGCCCACTGCCAGGTTGGCCCAGCTTGATAAATCCAATCTCCAACGGCTATGAGTTGCAGCTGAGACTTCGGTTTTCCAGCCTCTACGGGAAAAAAAAAAAAAATTTAAAAATTAAAGAGTCAAGTAACTGTCAATCGTTTCTCTTCGGATGTTGAAAAGTGAGAGGAAAGGAAAAGGAAAATTTCTATAATTATTTAGATGAATTCTTTTCTTAAGTATTTTTAATTATTTTTTTTTCCTTTTAGTTGTACTTTTCAAGATCTAACCACACTTCGATCAATTTGGATCGCAAAAAGAACAAGGAAAAGAAATGGGGAAAATGGTACGTTAGTAACGAACTCCTTGTTCAAAGTCTTGTTGAAACTTTCCTCTTCCAAAACTTTTTTTTAAGATCCAAACAAAGGCTTAGAGATCTAGTGGATGGTGTTGTGGAAATTAGTCTTAAGGATTGAATTGAAAATCACCACAATGACAATTTGCACACTCAAATGAGAAATTAAAGAAATAAATAAAGAACAATCACTCAACACACAAAGCAATTTATCGTGGTTCGGCTAATGCCTACATCCATGGGATAACAATCAGAAAGTTTTACTATGAAAACAAAGAGTACAAGCAAATTACAAGAAAGTGGTTTCACATTTTCACATACTCTCACCCACTGGATAGACACACCTCACAAATATTTTGTATATCTCTTCCCGAATGCAACTCTTTGCAATTCACCCTCTTTATACCAAATGATTGTCCAAGTCTCCTTTTAATAGTAAAAAAAAGGGGCTTACTTCTATAAGATAAGAGTTCAGAACAAAATATTCAAAGGACCTAAAGATATAGGTTAGCTAGAAAGTCTCCACCATAAGTACAAAAGTCACCTACCCATTTAATGAAAGTAAGACTTTCTTTCCTCAACAAAGAAGTTGGTTCTCCTTTTAAGACTTTCTTTTCTCAGCAAAGAAATTGATTCTCCTTTCACCAGATTTTAAGAGAGGCATGTGAGGGGTGGTGCCGAATTTCGGCCAGCACATGCAATTCAATTAATACGGTTATATGCAGATTTCAAAGAATTCGGCTTTGAGATTTTGCCGACGACAATCGAGCCATAAATTCAACAATTAACACAAAGCACAACACCTAAAACCTCCCGTAACCCCTTCGCAGGGAAAGAATGAACAGCCAAAAAATACAAACATCCAAAAAATAGCACAAGAAACCCAACCAAAGACGTATGATAGCATAAAGAAGACCCAAATAAACCACCCTATAGAGTATCTCCAATAGAAATGCTCTGAGGTACCTAATTTCTGATCTCCTTATAATAGATCAAGAATTCCAAAGATTAGCTATTTGTTTATGAGATTGTTTTTTTTTTAAAAAAAAAAGAGACAAAGGAATTAGAGTGATCAAATTTGCGAGATTGGTTTAAAAATGAAAAATGTCGAAACCATTGCCTCTTGTCAACTTGAACTAATGTTGGGAGCCTAAACATGTGCACAGGTCAAAACCTTATGTAAGCGATGTCCGTAACATTATACAAGACTCTTCCTGGTCCTTTTGGCCACTCCATATATAGCGTTGCATCTTCATGAATATTTAATAACTAATATTTAGCCATGTCAACATAATTAAGGGATTGAAAATTAGATGACCAATAGTTTTGCATCGCCAACCGCTTATTTGAGCAACAATTTGACATGAAATTTAACTAATCAATTTTTCCTTATTTTAAGCTATTAGGGTTAGCCTAGTAGTAAAGGAAGGTGGGGTAAAGAGTAAGAATATGATAGGTTAGGGTTTGAACCCTCCCATTGTACTTTAAAAAAAAAAAATAAATAATAATAATTTCCTTCTTGTGGAACCAGGTCACCATTATCTTACAAAATGAAAAACAAGAAAATAATTTTTTCTAAGAGAAAAAGTCTGGAGCAACAAAACAAAGTAAAATACCTGTAATTGTTTAATTTCTATTTGGTCCCCAAACAAGCTCTTAGAGTGAAATATTCATTGAAGTTTTAAAAGTTTAATAATAATTTTATACTCAACGCTTGAAACTTGGAAGTGTGTGTAGGCGCTTGGTAAAAATTGGACCCTAGCCTGCACAGTTTTTTTACAAGGTGGACATAGGTATGAGTGTATGACAACATGCATGGTTCTCTTAAATGGCCATTTTTATTTAAGAAAGCAATTTGAAAAATTGTGTGATCTCAAATTTATCCAATCTGTTCAATGAAGTTTGTTTACGGAGAATAGCATTGAACTTCATGAAATCCCATTTTCATGGATGTTGCCAAAAAAAATTAAAAAAAAATAAATAATACTATGTAATAAATTTTATATATATATATATATATATATATATACACACACACAATTGAACAGCGAGAGTTAAGCTTTTGTGCTTAAGGAAGGATCTCACCACTAACCAGAGAAAAAGGAGGTCACCTAGGCAAATAAATTGCTTTTAATATACTAATGGTCCCTCTGTTACTCGATCCCTTCTTATTTTTTATTATTATTTTTTAAAATTTTCTATTTCCATATTCTTCTTGCTGAGTAAAAACTAATAGTACTCCGTATTAAATTCCTACAACATATCTACCACTGGCCTTGCAGTTTGGGCCCCTTTGGGGTGATACCTCTCTACAACTTCCAAAGCAGATGTTGCATAGTCTTTTCATAATGAGAGAGAGAGAGAGAGAGATATGCATGCAAAGGAAACATATCAAAAAAAAGGAAAGGGGAAATTACTTTTTGGTCTTAACACTTTCCAATGTAATACCAAACAAAAGAAAATTAGTAATCAATTTGTAATTCGTTCATTAACAGTTAATGTGTAGTAAGTTGACAGAAAATATATCCTTTATTTGGAATTGTAATGGGAATTGGTTATTTGGTTACTAGAAGGGTTGCAGAGTCTTTTCATAATAAAATGCGGTTCACTGTGCATCTTAATTATTGGGATATTTTATTTAATAAATACTTGAACACAACACAATGCCAATCAAGCAGTTTTTCAGACATATTCTTCATACAAAGTACTAGGACAATATTGATATAACTCCAATCTTAAGTAGGAATTAAACTCAAAAGAAGGGAGAATAATAGAATATAACATAAATAAATAAAAAGGAGCAAATTATTAGAGGTATTTCGCCTTGCCCTTTTTTAATGAGTATTCGCCTTGCCCGTCAAGCCGAGTCGGGGCCCTCTTGAAAAGGTTGACCTGATAAAGTCCCCAAACAATGGAAAGTGAAATATAGCAATAAGTGTGACCACCGCGCATAAGATTCCATAGAGTGGATAGGCCTCCAATTTCAGATTCTCTTTGAGGACAAAGAAATGACTGGAACAGAAGGAGACCAACATGGAAATTATGGAAACGAGGAGTGAGGTTAAAGCGAACAAAAATTTCTTGGGCAACCGGCTTCGGAAATCTTCCTCTTGGTGACGGCAGGTGAAAATCGATACGAACATGATGAGAGAAATCACTGAGAAGAAGAGGGCAATGAGTGAGGAAATTGCAAAGCAAAAATCTGCCAGTCGTTCTTCGAATGTTTGCGCACTGGTTTCTTTTTTGACGCCACTGGGAATGCTGGCTGAGGTGGCGAAGGCCACCGGTACGATGAGTGCGGCCACGACTGAGCATGAATTGGAGGTATCGGTTAGCCATTGGCTTCCTTCCTTGACCAGTTCTTCGTGTGTTTTTTTGAAGACTTCTTCTGCAGTCTGGCCGTCCTTGTTATAACGAGGAAAGAAATTTGGATACATGGAATCTTTAACGTACTGCGATGCATTAGAGGAGACAGAGCTTAGACTTAATTATCAAAATACTTAGGGCTTGTTAGGGTGTCTATTTTAAAATTAAACAATTTAATTAAATAATTTAAGAAATTTTACTTAGTGTGGAAGATATAAATTAATCACTTTAAACAAATTCAAAAATATGATGGCCATTAATTATGACAAATAAGAGTGAAAATTCAAAATAATGATATTTTACAAATTTTTAAGAATTAATTTTATAACATGGACTATAGTGGTGACTCCCATTTTTTAAAAGTATTCTAATTCATGGAAACTCCTAATAAAGATCATTCCTTGAGGGTGGGTGGAGATCTATAAGCCCATAATGAGTGCAACCATAGACAAGTCCTATGTAGGGACTCGGGGTAAGTGCCCTTGAGGTGAAATTTTTTGGGTATATATATATATATATGTTTGTGTGTGTATGTATTTAGGGTTGATCCTCAGTATTTTGGGGTCTTAGGCGAATTTCTAAAATAGGATCTTCTATATATATTTACATGTACAATAAAATTTATACCTAACAATTTTTTTTTTCCTTAGTACACACAAAATTTGCCTACATATATGATTACTAAAATTTACTTATATAAATTAAGATAAAAATTAAATCTTTATAAGAACTAAAAATAAATAAAATCTAATATTCTTCTTTTATAATTTAGAAAAATTCACATATACAAGAAGAATAAAAAAAAACTAACAAAATGTAAAGATATAATACTAAAAAGGAATGAACCAAGTGTAGCAAAGTATCACGTAAATATCACTCTTTTTGCATTCTTAGGACTAAAGGTTTATTTATTTATTTATTATTTTTTTTTGGGGCTTGAGTTGAGTAGATTATTTGGCTATTTGTGTTATTGTACATGGACTTGGGTTAGGAACTTTGGAACTACTTGGGGTCCTTAAGCTTGGATTGGGGCCTTTGTTCATCTAGTTATTATTCCCTCTATTCCTAAATAAGTGGCCTAATTTCTTTTTTGGGATGTTTCAAAATTATTGTTACATTTCAAAAGTCATTAGTTCTTTTTTATTTATTTCTTAAAATACCTTTAAAAAGGTGTTCTCTTTTTTTCTAATGTTTTGCACACTTTAGGGCAAAATTAGAATTTCAAAACATATGTATTAATTTGAAAGCATTTAATAGAGTTTTCTTAAAAAACGTGTTTTTTCAAAGGGAGCATTCAATTTGAAACAGAGGGAGTAATTTTTTTTGGACCTATTACAAGAGTACCAGCTAAGTTGGGATCTTTATTTTTTTATCAAAATTATGGGACCTCAGGCAGCCGCCTGAGTGGCCTTACCTCCTCAAGGCCGCCCTGTGTGTATTTTCAAGTATGGTTTTGCATTATGTTCTTTCTCTGCATGTGAAGGTTCATCTTTGAGAGAAGTGAGAGAAGCAAAGCTGAGAGTTTTGTACTAAATCCTTCTTTAATTATTACAGTGGATTTGATTTCTCTACCTGCAATTAAAGGAGAAAACATCTTGCCGAATATGTAAATCCTGTATGTTGTTTATTTTTTTGGTTTCTTTGTTTTTTCCTATTTTTCTGTGATCGTGGTTGTCACATAACAACAACCAACCAACCAACATGGCCGGGCTTCAATGCCTGAGTGTAGATAGAAGTTCTTGAGCAATAAGTTTTTAAAAAAGGATAGAAAGCGTTTCCCGGTTTATATCTTGGAGGATGAAGGGACTTTTGGGACTAAGTTGGGCCGCAATGTTCAGTTTCTCATCTTGAACCAGCAAATCCTGTGTCTTTAAGCCAACATCGATCAAAATATGAGAGAGAGAGAGAGAGAGAGAGAGTACCGTACCAGAAACCAGTGGATCTCCGACTGCATTTGTAATGCCGGGCCTTGAATGTGCCCACGAGACGACCCACCCAGCGTGGCAGCGAGGTGCAATGCGCTATTCCCCGAATGATCTGTTTGACGAAAAATGCTCTCACCAAGGTAGGATTCCTTTAGAAAACGGTACACGTGAAGCTGCCTGTTTTCCACCGCTAGGTGCACCACATTTTTACCTTCTGAGTTCACGTCACTGAGAGCCAGCGGAACGAAGTACACCATTTTTTCAACGAGTTCCCTTGCCCCCTTCTTGGATGCTACTAGAAACGGTGTCTCCCCCTTCCCAAAGTCATCACTAGTAGATACTGTACCAATTATCAGGTAATTAGTACTAGAAAGATACTGAAGAACTTGGTAATTAATACTTCCTCTTTCCCACAAATATAGATTATTTTACTATTTTTGTTATTTTAAAATGTTTGTCCACTTTAAAAAAGTCTAATAATAATTTTAAATTTTTTTTAAACTTTCTTATGCTACACTTGGTTATTTTGAACATAAAACCAAATCCCAAGTAGCAAAAATGAATTTTTGAAAAAAAAAAGATTTAATAAGTGACAAGTCAATACCTTGATGTATTTTTTTTTATTTTTAAATTACGTGATTTCTCCAGGGATCGACCTATTTTTTTAGGTTAGAATGAGTAATAATAAAAGCACTCAGATGGAGACAAAGAAAGACGCTTCAACATGGCAACTAGATAACCTTCCCGTTTCTCATATTCCAGGGGCATTGACAATCTATATTCTTTGGTGTCACAACTATCTTGAAATTATCACCTTTAAAAATATTTTTGTCATGGGCGTCATGGCTATCTTTTCTCTCTGAAGAATCACCAAAGGAATCCTCGGTACCAAGTTGCTCGGGATTATCCAAGAGATCCCCAATACCAGATAGTTGCTCGGACCTCTCCTTTGATTGGCGGGGATTCCTCCCTGCAACAGCATGATATAAATCCCAATCATCTCGAATGATGTATAATATTTTATCCACGAGATCAAGAACCCTTGTGTGCTTCTCTTTCTCCTCTCTTATCCGCTTCACCCTAGGATACCCTGCATACAGCATATGTGGGAAAAAAAAAAAAAAAAAAATCATAAAAAACTATATAAATCCTTTTAACCGTTAAGGCATCTCCAATGGACAATGGTCAATCATTCTTCAAGCCAAAACTAAAAATTTTAGCCTGATCAATCTCGAAAAAGCACGGGCTCTTTAACGGTCAGTCATCTCCCTAAGTATAACGTAACTTAGCTCTTAATCAGTGCTTGAGTCATTTCTGGCCCAAGATTTGGCACAATAGTATGTTAAAATATAACTTTGGCTTTGATCAAATGGCTAAATCTTAGCTATTAATCTCGAAAATGCTTTTAGTTATGCAAATCTTTTTCGATGACCGCTGTATGTCGATCATAAAAGGTGAATATAGATAACCATTTATCCAATATATATAGTTAACCCATATTGCATCAAGGATACGCAGAAATAGAAGTAAAAGTAGGTGGTATGTGCTGAGTTATGGGCCGTATGTGATGATTAAAATTTAAACCTTGCATAGGCCGGAACTGGGATATAAACATGTGATGCTTTATTGTCATCTCTCTTCTAGGCATCTCATGTTGATATTTGATTGCAGGTTCCTTTTACAACGTAATTGGAAAGTTCACATCCAACACATTTGTAAGGAAGAAAATCTATGTGCACACTTCTTGGTATGGACAAAAGCATCTCTTTAGCTCTTAATTTTGTTGTACTGAATGATCCACCTAGAGATCTTGTGACTGTTTTGTTATGGGATGTCCGTAGTATGGCAACTCCCCTATTATGTAATCTGTCTTAACTATAAATAAAGCTTTCCCTCTTTAACCAAAAAAATAAGAAAAAAGGTGGGTGGTTTGTTATAAAGAACAGGACAGGTGCATGTGTAAATGGACGAGCTCGTAATCTTAGTATCAGGGATAACCCACCCAGGCCACCCTCCCCTATTTGTACATATTTGGTGCTTGAAAATAAGTTTTTAATTACTTATTAAAGTCACCACGTACACCTCCATACAAAACAAGTCATTAATGTATTAGTGTATTATTGCACAAAAAAAGTCACATAATGGCATGAGGTGTTGTTATCTGCAATTCAGATACTACAAAACCATTTAGTGGCTTGCTCAATGTGGAGCCGTACGTGGAGGTGAGCGATCATGCCTTCAAATAACTTAAACATAGAATTAATTGTAATAATAAAGCATATGTATTCTCTCGGTTCCTAATTGACTGTCACTTTTGAAAAATCATGTTTTTTTTTTTTTTGATAAAAACCCATTAAATGCTTTCACATCAACATATGTGTTTTAATATTCCAGTTTTGCCCTCAAGTATACAAATGTTGGAAAAAGATAAAAAAAGCCATGAGAAAGGGTATTTTAGGAAATCAAATCAAAACAATCGTTGACTTTTTAATTCTTGTCTCTTAACTTGAAAATGAATTTGCCTATGATCCTTGGCCTTAATAGCATGTCCCAACCCAATGAGAGCATGCCGATGGCATTGTAGTTTAATGCAATTTACTTTAATTGTTAAGTGAGTGATGAGTGATTTCAAGTTCAAGCTAGCTTATAAAAAAGCATTGATACTCATTTGTTGAAAAAAAAAAGAAAAAGGAAAAACCAACCAACCAACCAACCAACTAACTAATAAGAGCTTGAGGTTTTATGGTGGTCTTGGTTTCAACTCTGTGTTCTCTTTTTTTTTTTTTTCCCAAAAAAAATAAAAGCTTGAAAATTAATTTCATCATTAAAAATTATTTTTTCACCAAATGTAACAATTAACAGAGATATTGTATAGTTTTAAAAAGAAAGTAATATTCATTCAAAAGTTATTTATGACTAAAAGTTTTTTTGGGTAAATAAAAAACGAATTCAAACTATCACTAAGTTAATTTATTATTATTATTTTTAATTTAAAAATTGGTTATTGTAGAGACAGTTTTCTGCATCACTAATTAAGCTCATATTTTATTTTATTCTACTAATTTTTTTATTTTCTTAATTCCTTAAATCTCCCCTAGCCTTCTGAACATTTGTTTTCAAATGTATATAAAAAAGTGCAATTTTCAAGGATAACTTCTTAATTTATTTTATTTTTTGCCAAAGGATAGGAGAACATATATATACATAAACACTCACATGGTCATGAAATCAAGACATCCGCCATATTTTTATTAGGTCAGGATATGCCATTAAGCCCAAAAACCATAGGCTATTTCAAAGATATCACCATTGTCAAAAATATTTTATTGTCATGAGGATATCGTATACCTAAGAGAATAGCCAGTAAACCCTGCTTGTTGAACTCGAACACGAGCTTCATGAACTTGAACACGAGCATCATGAACTTGGAGCATGCGTTATAAATGGACGGAAATAGTCCATGTCCTTGTGCTTGGCGATCTGATTCGTTGGGAACTTAAAAAAAATAAAAATAAAATAAAATTAGTAGTGGGGGAAGACGTTTGGCCCATACCTAAAAGCCCGGCGGCGGCTGCTTAAAAGCGGCCTCATAAAGCCACTGCTTAACTGCTAGCTATAATGTGCATTATACATGCGTAAATCCAAACGGATACCAAGAGAGGATTGCACCCAGCAGACATATGCAGGTGTGAAGATCCTTACCATTTAATTTGCATTTTGCAAGTCGAAGGTTTCTCAATAAGAATTGCCAATGAGGATTACCTTGAAGATGGGATTGCCGTTCGTGGCTTTCCAAATCTCCTTTTCGATTGCCGGGTGATTTTTTCCTGCAGCTAATTACTGAAAAACAAAAGTACGTAGCTTAGTGTTGCACAAGGATGTGCAAAAAACCACCCAATCCGTCGAACCAAACCAATTCACTTCATTCCGCATCGACTTGAGCTGTTTAAGAGGTTAGGTGACATAGTTTAAGTGGATTGAGTAATAAAATTAGCGGTTTGGTTTGGTTGATAGATTGAACTTTCTCAAACCACTAATAAACTGAACCAATCCGTCTTTAATAATATATAAATAAAATTATAAATAAAAAAAATACAGAAATCCTTTTATAACAATAATTGATGCCTAAATAGCATATAGAATATTATCAATTTAACAGTAATGTACTATCTTCAATTTCATCAACATTGAGCATGAGATTATAATAATAAAGTTATAATTTATATCTTTCGCATTAAAAATATTTTGTAAGTGTATATCAAACTTTATATAACCACCTTAAAGGATTATATATTTTTAGATTTATTTACTACTATAATCAATTAAGGCCCAATGTATTAGAAAAGGTTTAATTGGAAATGGCATGATAAAATCCGCTAAAACTGCCCAAACCAATAAGTGCATGAGGTTTTTTGGTGGTCTTGGCTTCAACTTTGTGTGTTCTCTTATTTTTTTGTCAAAAAAAAAAAAAAAAATTTGCCAAAAAAAGCTTGAAAATTAATTTCATCATTAAAAGTTAATTTTTACCAAATGTAACAACTAACAAAGATATTGTATAGTTTTAAAAAAAGAAAGTAATATTCATTCAAAAGTTATTTACGAATAAAAGTTTTTTTGGATAAATAAAAAATGGATTCAAACAAAAAAGACAAAAGACTGAACAATGCAAAAAATTGATTTAATATGATCATTTGATTTCACTTAATTATATAGAGTAAGAGACAAAGAGTTTGAAAGAGAGAGAGATTTGCTGTTCCCATGAGTTGAGGACAGTGGAGTATCAAGTGAATCGGTGATTCAATGGAGGGTTTAGACTTTAGAGTAAGAGACAGAGAGTTTGAAAGAGAAAGAGAGAATGTGAGAGAGAGGTTAAGAGAAAATGAATAAAGGTGAGTAACTGAATGAGAGGGTGAGACCTTACAAGAGTCTCTTAGCTATTAGGGTTTGGTAATTTATCTAAACCATTGATTGTTGATAATCAATGGTCATGCTTTTTTTTTTTTTTCTCATTTTATTTTAATATTTATAAATAACAAAAATAAGGGTATAAAATGATGAATTAATAAGGTAAAAGATAAGATTTATCATTTATTGCCGCGTGTTCAATGTAATCTGAAACACCAATGAGACACTCTCATATGTATAATTTAAGCAAGTAGATCTCCGAATCATGTTTGAACTTACGATAAAAATGATTCCCTTCATGCTAATGACAAGTGCTAGAGCCTAGAGGTAACAACAACTAGATTTTACGTACATATCATGTCTCGGTTTCACTCACCTTGTACAAAATTCCCAAGCAGCTGATAGAAGTCTAGGCATGTTCGGTAGTTTTCTGGAAAGCCGGGATATTGTCCATCTTCTGGAGAAAGATCTGCTGGCTCCTTATCCTTTTCATGATCAACAGATATACCTTGCATGTACAAACGAAGATAAAAGCATTAGCATGTATGGCATTAGTTTGTGCATGAGTGCCATGCATGCATGTTAATAATTAAAGAATGCACCAAATTAAATTGACATATGGTAAAGCTAATTATATATGGATTGATTGTGAAAGAGTATCTTATTAGAGGACAGTTTGACTAACTCTCAACATTTTTTTTTCCCCCTGGCCAAGAGTGGGTATCCCATGCCTACTGGGGGATCTGAATGGAGCCTTGCTATGACTCTACGAGGATCCATTGTAGGCCCTAGACTCCAATTCCAATTCTTGATGTCAACAAGACAATGAAATAATAACTATCAACCAATTGTACAACTCTGATACGGAGCATTTGATTTTTGAGGACCGAAAAAAAAAAATTGATATTTGATATTGGGTTTTGCGTGGGAGAGAGATTCTTACAGTGGTAAATGAATCTGTCCAGCCAACCAAGGTTACTACTGCTTTTGAAGGCCGAAGGCTTACTTGCTAGAAGATGGAGAGGGGAGAGGCCTCTCTCGTTGAAATCGGAAACAATGTTTTTGTACAAACAAGTAATGTGATAGGCCAAATCTGCCAAGCCAAACAATAAAGACGTCATATAATTGTAGAGTGTTACAGTTTGCCATATCTCTTTGAATAATTTGGTTACAACCATACTTCTCGGCATCCTTTTCATATGAGATACATCATGGATTTCACCAACATACATACAGGTCAAAATAGATTCGAAACTATTCAAACACTTACTGCCCATTTTTTACATTTTTATTTTTATTTTTATCAACCAATATATATATATAAGGTTGATCATATGCGAGATATCCTAAAGTATCACGCATGTCGCTCACGAACGGCCGTGATCAAACGGGATATCCCGTACATGATCAAAGCTATATATATATATATATATATATATATATATATACTTCCTCCCTCTCATTTTATTTGCTCATCTTTTCATTTTGGAATGTCTTAAAATATTTGATCACTTTTAAAAGTCAAACCAAAATGGTATGTTATAATCCTAATTCCTAAAATATCTTTTTACTTTAGTTATTTTTTTCTTTCAGAAATTTGAACCCTTTTTTCCATGGGAGGACAAATTTGGAAAGTTAAAATAAAAAAGGTGAAAACATGAAATTAAATAACACTTACACCCTCAGAATTATTTGGATAAAATATTATATAAATTACATTAAAAGGTATTTTTTATATTACAAATTGAAAATATTCCAACACTTCTATAAAATATAGGATAGTGCTATAAGTAGCAACTAAATACAACAACAAAAGACAGCAACTGATGCATCATTCTCTAACAGATAGCCGTTAATACTTTTTGATTATCATGATATACGAACTTGACAAGTCACATCAGTTACTGCAATTGGTTGCTATATATAGCATTTTCCTAAAATATATTACATTTAAAAGTATTAAAAAGCATTGGATATTTGAATTTGGAAATGTATATTAAGTACTTCATCCGTCCCACTTTGTTTGATAATAATTAAATCCCAAAATGTATGTTGTTTCATTTGGGAAGTCAAAAATTGTGGAAGCACCTTCTCGGGAGTAGTGTATATATATATAACTAATATAAAGATGGATCATGTGTGAAATATCTTACAATATCTTGTTTGATCACGATGATCATAAACAACATGCGCATGCTCATATAAAAGATGGCATGGAAACACTTACCGAAGTAATCTCCGTCTATGGCGCGGTGAAGTACAGTGTCTCCATCATTTCTTCTAAAGTAAGAAGGGCCTATCTTCGCGGTGACGCACATTTCATGAAGGCAAAGGAAAGCGTCTTTTCTACCGTGGAAAGCGGCCAAGAATAGAGGGGTCTCGCCATCCTTGTTGCGAACACCCAGGAGTTTTGAATCTTTTGCAGCTATGCACCTGCACATCCTCACACTCCCCACTGTTGCCGCCAAATGGAGAGGGGTGTTCCCTCTCTCGTTTTCCATACTCAAAAAACCCGGGCGTTCACCAACTTGGGAAAACAGTTTCACTATTAATTGTTCCACCACATATTCTTGGCTATCCAATACCGCCAGGTGCAATGCTGTGTCCCCTGATTTTGTGATTTTGGCCGTATGAACCATTGGTTCTTCCTCGTATATCATCATAACTGCAAACCAAAACCCTCTTACGGCATAACGGAATAAATCCTTTTTAAGCTTCTCCATCTTCTTTTTGTAATGATCCGTTTCCACTCCTTCTATTTCGTCTTGAAGCGGTTCCATTCCCCTCTTACTGGGATCTTCAGGAAAGGTCACTGATAAATTGAGATTTTTTTTTTTGATCAGCAAAAAAGGAAATTTTTATTAAAATATAGAGAAATACACCCCAAAAACACCCAAACAAAGGGTTTATTTGTCAACTTGCTACAAATTGACTGTCAATATGCTACAAAATGACTACTAATCTCATTTTGTTTGGTATTACATGCATTGGGAAGTGGTCAATAAAACGTCGTTTCCCCAGGAAAATACACTACAGCAGACAACCACAAAAACAAACCCCACTAAACCCAGGATAAAAGCAGAACACAATACAATACAAGCTGAATAAAAATGCTGGGGCACCAAGAAAACACCAAAAAATAAAAACCTGCGACAGTACGAATAGATGGGGAAGACCGACAACGACGCTTCAACTACAACTCGCCCAAAAGAGAGACAACCTCCAAAAACAAACGAGCACCAGTCAATGAAAAAAGCAAGGCAAAACAGAGTAGAACACCTCCAGCGAAGCCGCAAAACAGAGCAAACCCAGCGATACCATCCACAAAGCCAAAACCAACCAGCAGAACCTCACGTCAAATGCTAACCAGATCAATAAAAGAACAACCACAAAAACACCTTCAAAGCACAAACATCCGAACCCCACCCTGAACCCCTGAAGAAAAACCAAACTCCAAGAGAAGAAAGAAATAGAATCACATAGACGGCAAAACAATCGCAATGCATGCTTGGAACGCTTACAATTTTATACTTGGAACTCACGTGAGTCTCATGCTGAGAATAAAGTAACAGTCCATCCATCCTATTTTATCTACTCATCTTTCTATTTTGGAATGTCCTAAAATATAAAACAAATCATTTTCTTATTTTTCTAAAATACTCTTTATTTAAAATCATCGTTATTATATTGTCTATCACATCAAATAACATTTTAACAAATAATGATAGAATTGGAAAGTTAAAACAAAAATGAATGACATAGCAATGCATTATTTTAATATGTGTGTTTCGTCAATTTGAGCAAATAAAATGGAATTGAGGAAGTAATAACTAACAGATGTGCTAGCTTTTTAGTGTGGTAAAAATATCCTTGCAGAGCATAGCATCATAATTCAACACCATATAGACAGCATCTAATATGACAGTAAATTTCTTGTGACAATAGTAAATAGCTTAAAAAATATTTTTGTCAACCAACTCATTTCACATTAGGTACTGTAACTAAGTGCTGTTTATAGCATTTCCCATCCTACTATGAATAATATTATTCAAAAGGGAAATGCTTTCAGACACCATGTATGTCAATCAAAACTCCCTTAATTAGCTGATGTGAGTTGGGCGTTGTACGAAAGGTGCTTTGTATAGCACCGCCCTACTCAAAAATTAAATAATAAAATAGCGAGCCTGTTCTAAGGGCAAAATATGGTACTTGCCATGCCTTCTCTATTGAAATATTGTACCTGTTCTTTAAATTGAAATTTGCTTGATTGAGTTGTAAGTTTTTTTTTTTATTTATTATTATCAGTCGTGCTACTCGGGACGATTCCCAGGTGCCACTCGGTGGGTTGAGAGTTAATTACTCAAACACCAACCCCCCCCCCCCCCAAAAAAAAAAAAAAAATCTTTCACTCTCTCCCCCCCCAAAAAAAAAAAAAAAAAAAAAAATTCTTTCACTCTCTTTTTCTCTCTCTATCTCGGTCAAACCCTCCTTTAACAACCACACCTTCACCCAGTCAGCACACTCACTGGCGAAGGCAAGGGGGGCTTCGGGGGCACGTGCCCCCACTAACTCAAATAAATTTTTTTTTTTTTGATAAATTATCATTTGATAATTATTAATTTCTCGAAATAATGCCAAAAACACTAAGTTAGTAGTCATTTTAAGCATATATACAGTCAATTTGTAATAAGTTAACATAAAAATTCTTTTTTTGGTATTACATTAGAAAATGATTACCAAAAAATAATATTTTCAAAGGAAAGAAAAGCTCTCTGGAGCTTTCGGTTCTCACTTTACAAAATTACAACACCGTGCTCCCATTGGAGATAACTCTTAACTTCACCCTTAACCACACTAGGCTCAAGGGTACGTACGTACCGTTGTTTTTAGTTTTTTCTTTCATTTTAAATAATAAACAATAATTATCTGAATAAAATATTATACCAACTGCCTGTTAATTTGGTTGGCTTAGCAATCAACTTGGTGAGGTGGCTTTTAATTTCAATTACCATTGTTTTAATTTTTTTATTTTTAAAATAATGAACAATAAAACTCCTTCAAAGGATTGTCTAGTACAACCAAAAAGGCCAATACCATACCTATCTTGTACAAATGTAGATCATAACTTCCTCGGAAAGTTGTTGAACCAATTAAGTACAAGACTCATCTATTTTATGACACAGGTAACACGATTACCTGTTTTAGTTGTCTAAACTACCATTGCTTTCTGATATTTGATTGCTTAACCATTTTGACATAAAACTCAACAAAGCAAATGTTCCTTGCTGTCGGATTAAGTCAAGTACCATTGACTCTTTTGGTATTTTGAATATTTTTGTCACTTTAAAAAGAGAAAAGAGAAAAGAAATTCTTCTAAACCAAAAAGCATGGAGCATCTACTCTCATGTAAAACACCATGAAAGAATTATTAAAAGTGGACTTAAATGTATGGAAAGATGCCCTTATTGTTCTTGCATCACCAACCATCCGTATAAAGTACAATGTTCATTAAATTAAAGTTTCCAGATCCCAAAATCAATATCTACTCAAAGTTTGAAAGCATCTACAAGCGTTTCACAAATTTCAAAATTAATTAATATATTCTCAATCGAAAGCATCTGCAGCGTTTTTCAACAATTCATGTGGGACCTATCAAGGGTGAAGCTAGCACCTGAGCAGGTGGGGCAAGCGCCCTACTTGAAAATTTCAAAAAAAAAAAAAAAAAAAAAAAAATTCTTAATATTTTGCTAACTTAATACCAAATAAAGAAAATTAATAGTCATTTTGAAATAAGTTGACAAATATTATCCTTTATTTGGTATTAAGTTGAAACGTGATCACTAAAATGTGATAAGTTGTAATAAGTTGCCTCACCTGAGGTAGTTGCCTAATTTTGCCCCTGAGACCTATTAAGCATTAATGGTCCAAATTTCATTGGATTGTCTATTAAAGGAGAGGATCCGAATCCCATATGATGGACAAGCATTTTAGGTAGGATAAGATAGTTCCATTAGATGGAAAATCCTATATTGATTTTAAGAAAGGAATTTGAAAAATTGTGTTATTTCAAATTTCTTATTTAATTCATAAAAATCAATAAAGAATTTTATAAGGAATAAAGCTGAACTTCATTACCTTCCATTTTGATATGTTGTTGAGAAGAAAGAAAGAAAGAAAAAACGTTAAAAAAAAAAATGCATAAGAATTAAATTATACAATTGGGGCAGCTGGAATTTAGCTCTTGTAGTGCAGAAATTAAGCGTCTTGCTATCTACGGGAAAACAGAGGGGTCTTACTAAGTCACTTTTTTGTCGGCCCTTAAAATTTAATTGCTACTAATATGCTCTCTGTCACTCAACCCTTTCTCATTTATTATTTTTATTTTTATGTTTGCATTGTTCTTGCTTGGTCACAAAGAATAGCATTAAATTCCTAGAACATTAAGTGAGACAAATAGAAGACGAAAAGAACGAGAATAAAAACAAAGTGATCATTCTCTTTATTCTGCTAATTTAGAAAAGGTGAAAGAAAATAGTATTATCTATTACGAGACAACAAACTTCTGACCTCCTTATAATAGATCGATAATACCAACAAGGTGGGAACTTAGTGGAGACGAGGTGGGCCACGGCCTTGGTAAATTTTTTAAACGATTTTGATATTCAAAGTAAATAAAATTCAAATATTTTAAAAAATTATATAGGTGGCAACTTAAAATTTTTTAATTTACCTTGAAATGGTGGAATTCACGATGAATCAAAGCACTTTTTAAATATATTTGCCAAAGTTATAATATTATAAATGGACTAAAGTCGTGGGACACAATTTATAACGTACAAATTTTAATATAATTTTTAATAACACATTGTGTGAATTATATTTTGCGAAACTTATCATTAGATTATATACATATTCTTCTCATACATATCACACTTGTCAAATCTCAATTTGATTGGAAGCTAAACTAAGAGATGCATCATTTATAAGTATGAGTTTATGGATCGTATGGCTACAAGTATTTGTTCAATGTGCTATTTGATTTGCATAGTTCACAGAAAAGAGTATCTAATCCACTTTATAACTACACTCACTCTTGGTTGTAACTTGTGAGTACGGAAGGTGCGGGGTTTTCATACCATATCGTCTTCAACGGAGGGACTGAAGAAAAATAGAGGAAGCTTCGAAACACAGCTCTCCTACACGTACCTCTTCTGCTGATACTGTGAGTAGTAGTAGCATGGTGGTTGTGAGAGCAGAAGGTATACACCCAAAAATCAAGAAAAGCAAAGGGAAAGTCGTAGGAAATTTTTTTGTAGTTGCTGTTTACCATCATTGCTATTTATTTATTATTTTTTAAAGCGAAGAGATTGAGCATCTCCTTTATAAATTAAGGCTATATAATGCAGAGTATAAAAGATATAATCGGTCTTAGATCAAATTCAAAATTTTCTCTTTTCTTGTTGCTGGTATTCTGCAAAACCAGCAAGATTGTAGATGATTATTGTAATTTTGGATTTTATGTGAGAAAATTAATATAGATTTTGTGGAAAGTTGAACAATAGATTAGTCGGATTTATCTCTCTGCATCTTCCACAATGACCCCCAGTCCCCCAGCTACCTCACATCACAAGGATTGGCTCACCTCGATAACATTGGCTCTTTTCCCAAAAAGGTAGGTTTTTTACACTTTATTCCGACTTGGGTGTAAATTTGAACTTAATTCCTACACTACGATAAATCGTGCTTGCTAACCACGATTTTAACAAAATCGTGGTTAGCAAGCACGATTTTATGTTGGGTATATAATTTCGTATTTGTAACTCGTGTATTAGTATTAAAAATTTATACCCTAAAATCGTGGATGCTAAGCACGATTTTGGATTTAAAACTGTATTTACGATCTGCGATTATGATGGTTAAAGTGTTTAAAAAATTAAAAAAACCTGGAAAAATTTTAGAAGTAAAATCGTGGTTGCTAACCACGACTTTTAAAAAGCGTGGTTAGCAGCCACGATTTCACGAAGAATCGTGCTTACCAAGCACGACTTTACGTTCTGCATGCCCACTTCCCCTTTCACACTTTTCACGGCACTTTATGGGCATTGTTTGACTTTTAAGTATGAATTTGTTTACATCCAATTATTACTAGTCATTCATAGTTAAGTTAGTAGTCATTTAATTTAAGTTTCAATTATTTTACATCCAATTATTACTAGTCATTCGTAGTTAAGTTAGTAGTAATTTAATTTAAGTTTGAATTATTCACATCCAACTACTAGTCATTTGGAGTTAAGTTAGTAGTCATTTACTAAGATGTTTATAGCCATTCTTATATATATATAAATGGTCAATTCTATGGTACCCTAACCAAAAATTGGATACCATACCCATAAGGTCACTTGAAATAGTAAATTGGTCAGTTCAAATGATAAGTGGGCCACCTGAAATAGTAAATTGATCACTTCAAATAGTAAAGTTGTCCACTAAATGGTAAGATGCTACATAATGCGGTGAGTGGCCAAGTTTATTGTTCACTATTTTTCAAACATCTTTCTTTTTTCTTGTTCCTTTTTTCAAACTCTTTATTTCTTCTCCTTTTTGCTTGATCCTGGGCCTTGCACTAAAGAATTGATTTATTAGTGCGTAAAGTATTCTATTGCCTTAAGTTCCTTGTGGTAAAAAATGTTTTTCATAAAAAAAAAAAAAAAAAAAAGGTACCTTGTGGTAAAGAATGTTAAATATTTACACTTTTTTTCTTATTATTAAAAGCTAAATATTTAGATCTTTTTTTTCCCATTTTACACATGGAAGTTCCAAATTTCTTACTAATAAGAGATGTTAGAACTATTACTAATAATATAAGCTACGTTGCTTGTTATTGATATGCTTCAGTAACGGGCTTACATATCCTAAACCACTTTTTTTCCAATTCTTTCATATGTCTTTCATAGTTCTAACATCTCTTCATTGATTGTTAATTACAAAAACCATGTGTAAAATGGGAAAAAAAAGATCTAAATATTTAGCTTTTAATAATAAGAAAAAAAGTGTAAATATTTAACATTCTTTACCACAAGGTACCTTTTTTTTTTTTTTTTTTTTTATGAAAAACATTTTTTACCACAAGGAACTTAAGGCAATAGAATACTTTACGCACTAATAAATCAATTCTTTAGTGCAAGGCCCAGGATCAAGCAAAAAGGAGAAGAAATAAAGAGTTTGAAAAAAGGAACAAGAAAAAAGAAAGATGTTTGAAAATAGTGAACAATAAACTTGGCCACTCACCGCATTATGTAGCAACTTACCATTTAGTGGACAACTTTACTATTTGAAGTGATCAATTTACTATTTCAGGTGGCCCACTTATCATTTGAACTGACCAATTTACTATTTCAAGTGACCTTATGGGTATGGTATCCAATTTTTGGTTAGGGTACCATAGAATTGACCATTTATATATATATAAGAATGGCTATAAACATCTTAGTAAATGACTACTAACTTAACTCCAAATGACTAGTAGTTGGATGTGAATAATTCAAACTTAAATTAAATTACTACTAACTTAACTACGAATGACTAGTAATAATTGGATGTAAAATAATTGAAACTTAAATTAAATGACTACTAACTTAACTATGAATGACTAGTAATAATTGGATGTAAACAAATTCATACTTAAAAGTCAAACAATGCCCATAAAGTGCCGTGAAAAGTGTGAAAGGGGAAGTGGGCATGCAGAACGTAAAGTCGTGCTTGGTAAGCACGATTCTTCGTGAAATCGTGGCTGCTAACCACGCTTTTTAAAAGTCGTGGTTAGCAACCACGATTTTACTTCTAAAATTTTTCCAGGTTTTTTTAATTTTTTAAACACTTTAACCATCATAATCGCAGATCGTAAATACAGTTTTAAATCCAAAATCGTGCTTAGCATCCACGATTTTAGGGTATAAATTTTTAATACTAATACACGAGTTACAAATACGAAATTATATACCCAACATAAAATCGTGCTTGCTAACCACGATTTTGTTAAAATCGTGGTTAGCAAGCACGATTTATCGTAGTGTAGGAATTAAGTTCAAATTTACACCCAAGTCGGAATAAAGTGTAAAAAACCTACCTTTTTGGGAAAAGAGCCCGATAACATTCCTTACTTTAGGGCCATTATTACTTGTGTATGAAACTATGAACTTATAAACCTCCCCCTTTTTATAGCTTTCTTCATGTTAAAATCACAAGCAGATATATTTGAAATAAATTAACGAACATTCAAAACACAGAAATCCATATATTTAAATCAATATTTGGTTTTTATTGTCTAACAGATCATTTCAACCTTCACAACCAAAAAGCTAGCCCCAACGAAAGAGAGAAATATTATCTCAAAATAAAACAAATACTAGCTAGAGAGGAACCATCTGGTAGCTTCTCTGCGGCACCTTCTTAAAGTTGGCCCACATAAGATCAAAGTACAATGGAAACTAGGCTATGGCAAATAATGTTACTGGCAGGCAAGTCATTGCATATACGGGAAACGCAGCGTATTTCAGTTTATCTTTGAGAACAAAGAAATGTCCTGCACAGAAAGAGAGCAAGATGGAAGCTACTGATACAAAGAGCGACGATAAACCAACCAGAAGCTTCCTCGGCAAGTCTTTACCGAATTCTTTCTCTTGGTGTCTAGAGGTAAGAATGGTGAGAAACATGACGAGGGCCGTCACAGAGAAGCAAAGAGCAACGAGCGATGAGATGGCGAATACCTTAAATGCTGGCTTGCCTTCTAGAGTTGGTGTGCCATTGTCTTCCTCGATGCCACCTGGCACGGTGGTTGATATCGCAAATGCTACGGTTGCAATGAGTGCTGCCACGACGGAGCATGAATTGGAGGTGTTGTTCAGCCATTTCCCCCCCATTTTCATGAGGTCCTTGTGTGTGTCTTTGAGGACGTCCTTTGGGGTTTTTTCCGTCCTTGTTGCAAACAAAGTGAAGTGGCATCGACTTCTTTACAAACCACATTGAAGTCAAAAATAATATACGGATTATATTGTTTGTTTGTTTTTTTTTTTTTTTTTTTTTGAACAATGTTATACGTTGCACCATAACACAGTACTCAGTGTTGCAATGAACTTTTGTGGCGATATTAAATAATTTAAAGGATTTTTTTATCAATCAACTCATATTATGTTAGGTGCTGTAATTAAGTGTTATTTATAATATTTCCCTTATTTATTGTTTTAATCTGATAAGTATCCGACATTACATGAACCTTAAAGACCAGTTTGGCAACTGCACACAGTTAAGAAATCTGATAAGTATGTCATACCGCGTACCACTTGATTTCCCATTGCATTTGCAATGCGGCGCCAGGAATAAGCCAAGGAGTACTCTCCCAGCGTTGCAGCCAGATGCAATGCACTATTCCCTTTAATGTCCACTTTACGAAATGCAGTGTCTTTAAGAATAGGTTTCTTGAGTAAGAGCTGATATATGTGGGGCTGCCTGTTCTCCACTGCCAATAGCACTATATTCTTCTTGTCGGAGTTCATGTCCACTGGAAAAAGTTGGAGGATTTTCTCCACCATTTCAGTGACACCATTCTTTGCAGCGATTAAAATGTCTGTCTCCTTCTTTGCCCTCTCATCTGGTTGTTTCTCCTCCCCTGCCAAGAGGACAGAGTCCAATACTTGATTTTCCTATACTAGTGGACTAGTGGTAAATATCAAATTGATTGTGGTGGCCATTTTTTAATTCAATGGCGTCAAATGAGTGGTCACGAAGGCAAAAAATTTCCTACTTCCATGGATAAATAGACTAGTATTTACTTCCTAATGTAAATGCCTAATGTGGAGCTGCCCTCAGGCAGGCCAGTCCAAGGCCTGCTTGACCCAAATTGGGCCTTAAGATTATGTTTGGGCTTTTTTGGGCCAGTAGTTGCCAATTCATAGAGCCCGGCCCGTCTCGAGGATTTTCATTATTGTCTGCTGATTTTTTTGCCATGACACCATACATTAAGGTCATGTTTGTTTGGTTGGAATGGAATGGATAGGAATGGAATCTCATTCCATGTTTAAAATAGTCTGGAATGAAATGAGATTGAAATAAATATTATAAAATGAATATCATTATAATTTACTACTACTGTTTGATTCCATTCCCATTTAATTACCTTATCCAAACATGTTGTTCGGAATGAATTGGAATGAGATTCCATTCCATCCATTCCATTCCAACCAAACAAACATGGCATAAGGGATTGTATACTCATATATAATACCATGTATGGTTGGGTTGTACCATTAACTTTAAAAGTTAAAATCACTAAGTACTATTATTATTATTTTTCTCTGACCACACGTTATTTAGATTTTTGGTTTAAATAAGTAATGTCATTGTCCATTCCTCGTTGATTTAAAACCGGTGATAAATTTAGTTGGTGGTTTACACTAAGGTCATGTTTGTTTGGTTGAAATGAAATGGGTGGGAATGGAATCTGATTACATGTTCAAAATAGTTTGGAATGAAATGAGATTGAAATAAATATTGCGGAATGAATATCATTATAATTTACTACTAATGTTTTATTCCATTTCTATTTTATTACTTCATCCAAACATGTTGATTGAAATGAATTGGAATGAGATTCCATTCCAACCAAACAAACATGGCCTAAAAGGGAATGAGAAGTCAAATCCAATAACTTCCATTTCTTGAGGTGCATATGGAAGACAAAATACCACATAATCTTATGGTTCAGCCTGCCTTATACTTAGCATACTATATTACCTAGCTATAGAGATAGAGAACTAGTGGATCATATACCTTTGCTGTTCTTTGCCTCGTGCTTGAGGTCCTTCGGGTTAGTTGCTTGTGAAACGGTAGGCTCCGCCGCCTTCAGTTGGTCTTCCAAGATAGTAGAGTAAGCTGTTGTCTCGTCGTCTTTGTGGGTCAATGGTAGTGTTTGGTCGGGATTCTTTCCATCGTATTCGTTCTCATATGTGGAAGTACTTTGAAGAAGTTCATTCATGATCTGAACAGACCATGTGTGCTTCTCTTTCTTATTTCGTAGCTTTCTTATTGCATTTGTATATCCTAATTACCCAACCAATTTTTTTATTATTTATTTATCATCAAATAGGTAATTGAACTATATATCTATATCTATACTACCTATAAAAAGATGAATGTAAGAAAAACTTTTGATTGACTAATATACTCTTATTTTAATTTTTAAATATACAACTACCTACACTTCTGCATATATAGGAAATATAACAATATGGAAATTATAATTCTAAAGCGCAAACCTTAATATATTCTAAAACACATACCTTAATATATAAAACACAAATAGGAATTCAAAGGAAACCCTAAATCAAATACTCTATTTAATACTATACATATAATCCTAAAGCACATTGATTTCGTATCTCCCTCTTCCTCTCATTCTCTAACAAACGAGAATGGCTTGTTAGAGGCACACCTACTTCCCAGCACAGTCACAAACCAAATATCCACATCATGGAGACGATACATGGAGACGATACCGAATCCCAACGGGCTGTTGCGTGAGTGTTTTATACTTTTATTATATATTTCTTAAAATTTGGTGAGAATTCATATAATACTGAATTTGTTTGTGGTTGGGAGTAGTTGTTTTCGAGGATTTTGGGTAGACTGGGAAAACCCTTAAATGTGTTTTGATTGTAACGTGGAAATTGTTGGAATTGGTCATATATGTATATGATAATTATTATTATTATTTCGCTTGAATTTGGTTGTTGATGGGAAGGGAAGGTGAAAAGACAAAGGAAAAAAAAACAAAGAAATGAGGAAAAAAATAAAATGAAAATCTCGATCTCCACCCTCTTTTCAATCTCTAAGTGAACAAAATAAAATGTAGAAGATGATACCATATAAAAATAAAATTGAGAATTTTTTTTTAGAAAAAGTAAGAAAAACTATATTATGAGGGATCAATTTCACTTATTAAAAAAATAAATTAAATAATATTTAATAGCATCAAAAATATAAAATATAGAAAATAAAAATAAAATAATTATGTTTGCTATTTCCCTTTGAAATGCACATCTCAAATTGAAGTAGCAAATTATCACAGCTCACATAAGGTAGCAAAAGACAGATTTGTTACTTTTTTTTTTTGCTACCTTCCTCAAAGATGCTCTTGTATCACATATTAAATTATATTATATCTATACTACCTATAAAAGTTTATGCTTTAGAAACACATTTGATTGACCATTACATCTTTATTTTAAATTTTAAATTTTAAATATTTATTTGCCACCCATATTTAACCAATTAAGAATGTTTTATATTTAACCAATTAAGAATTTTTATTTTCTAGAAAAAAATAAGGAAAAAAGATAACACAATTTATGTTTGCTTTATAAATTCTATACAGCCTCCACTACTATGTATGTGTTCTATCTAACTTTTTATTCCTACCATAACTCCTAACAATTGAAGGAATTTTGACCTATTGTGTTGAGCATTTATTCTAATAAATTAATTTAACACAAAAGTAACAAATAATTAGATTTTCATGTTCAATATATATATATATATATATATAGATATAGAATTTATAAATTTTTTTATTTAAATAATATTCATGTGCAATGCACGTATACCCATATATATATAGATATATTACCTATAAAAAGTTGAATGTGAGAAAAACTTTTGATTGACTAATATACCCTTAGTTTAAATTTTAAATGCACAATTACCCTTCTACATATATAGGAAATATAGAAATATAAAACACATACATAAATAGGAATTCTAAGGAAACTATAATTCGTATAAATAAATAAAACCCAGAATTGTAAGTTAACCCTATTTCATAACATATATCGATCATCTATTCATTAACAATGGGATTCTAAATTCTATTTTCTCCATTAACAGTAGCTTCAACCTATTTTAATAGAGCCCTCATCTTCTTTTCTTTTTCGAAATATAGGGTTTTAAGGTTTGTTCTAATTGCTATAGAAAATACTGTTTTCCATGTGGGTCAAGTACTTCATATATTTCTGTACCTTTGATTCTCCTACCTCTATTTTTACTGAATGCCCTACCTACAAGATTCCTTGCAAACGCAGTAGGGTTCTATTTTAGTTCTGTTAGATATTATTACTTTTGAGTATTTTTTTATTTTATTTTTTTGGTGTAAGTTTTTGATTAATCGTGATTCACAAATATTTTTTGAGGATACTTTTCTTTTCATTTAATTATTTATTTTTGGAGTTGGTTTGTTTTCTCACATAGAACCTTTTATTAAAATATAATATAATAAAACCGAATGAAGTTCCTAAACTATCAAAAACTGGCATTAAGAAAACCAAATCCTATATGTAACGATGTTAAAAATTTTACCTTATCTGGTTAATAGGGCATTATCTCAATAAATGACAATCCAAGAGGATTCCCATGTTTTAGTAAGCACATTTTTCATTGAGAAAATTTTAAAAATAAGTATACTTATCATAATTTCATTTAATTTTTTATATTATAAAAAAATTTTATAAAAAAAACCCAACTTCCCCACTCATAGAATAATATTTTCAATGAGTTGGATGACATTTATTTTAATTTATTTCTTATTTTTTGAATTTAAACACGATGTTATTTATTCAATTTATTTATGAAATAATTTTTTTAAAAAATTATTACTCTTTGAAATAAGTACATAACTAGGTTAGTTGCCAAACAAGTTTAAAAAAAAGGGTTAAACTATTTAGCTTTTTCCTTACAAAAATAAACATATATATATATATATATGTACACCGACAGAACCATGAGAAATATCCTTTTGATAGGCAAGTATACAACTGAAATTTACATATATTTTTATATTTATTTAAGTTATTGATGACACATTTAATTAATTTATTAGTTTTGGAATTGATTTTTTTTTTTTCCCATCATAAAAATCTTTTCTTTAAAAGACAATTTATATGGTTCACTTTAGCATAAATTCGTATACCATTGATGAAATATTTATTTTATAATTCAAAAATATTCACGTGCAACGCACGTGTGTATCAACTAGTATATAAAAACGAAACAGAAGTTTTAAAGAGGTGTTAATATAGGAGCATACCTAATCCGAGAAAAACCAGCATTGCCTTGGATACGAACTTGATGGTCTCAAAGCAGGTGTCAAAATTGGATGGAAATAGTCGATTTCCTATACCCAATAACAAAAAACAAAACAAAATAAAGGATTAAAAAATAAATAAATAAAAATAATTTTCATAACAAATTATATTTATGAAAGGAAATGAAAAGCACTCGCTTTTAATTAGAACGAGATCCCCCGAACTAAAGCTAGAATTAATGGCTTGTAAATATAGAAAGAAGCCGCCTAGGTGAGGCAGAGAATGGGAAATTCCATTGATGTCCGGCTTCAGGGTTCTCTATAGAAAATCCAGGGGTTTCTGAAAATGGAAAGTAGTTCGGTTTCAGTGCTCGTTAGTAGAAGCAAGTCAAAATGCCGAGAATTGTCACCCCCCCCCCCCCCCCCCCCCCCCCCAAAAAAAAAAAAATTGTTTAAAGATTAGTCCCTAGCTCCAAAGATTTTTCTAAACTTCTGTCTTTGGAATTTCAAATTAATTAAAAATACATCCTTTTCTAAAAAACTGGGAAAATACTTTTTGATTGATAACAACTCCATGGAATTGAGTTTTGGAATTATATATGATTCCAATTCATTCAACCGACCCAACAATAAAATCAAAATGTCATCGAAGCCCAATTCTAATTAGAAAATGTTACTTCACTCATTTTTTATCATTCCTTTTTACTAGAAGTCCACTATTTATAATAGTAAAATACTGACATTGTTTTGGGCTAGTAAAGGCTCAAAATAAATGTCATAACAATTCTTATAACAGCCCAATAAATAACATAAAATAAAAGTCCAACGGCTAGTAACGAACACTCATAAATTATAGAAATTAAGACCTAACAATTTATGAAATAAAACTTATAAAATCAACCCATAAAACCACGTATGCACCATGTTATATCTCTCATGAGCCACGTCACAACACGGCCGGCCGATCCGGGTTGAAAAAGGCTACGTACGTGTGCACATGTGTATAGTCTGAAGTTTTGAAACTTTAAAGAAAATCACATATTTTCTAATAGGTAAGTCAAATACATGCCTCAATAGAAAGATATGGTGTGGAGATGGCAGTTCTCATGCTGAGGATTTCTACCATTTTATTCTAGAAATAGGAGTCCTATGCTATTGCCTTGAGAAAGAAGGGAGGGAAAATTCCATGCTATTTCCTTTTTAATTAAAAAATGATCCACAAACAAAATAAAGAAAGCATTCTTGGCTTATTTTATTTTATTTTTCTTTTATTAACAATTATGGATATTTCAAGTACTCTTATTCCCGCTGAGATTTAAACCCAGTTTATTTCCTTAACAGCTCATGTGGCATTACAATACGGAGTACATCATATTAGATCTTATTATGAGTCAAAATATATGAATCAAACAACATTTAAAAAATATATATATATTATTTGAGCATATAAACTTATGCCACATCATATATGTGATTTTGTTTTGAGTAAAACAACATTTTTCAAAAATAAAAAAGTGTGGAACCAAATATTTTGACTATTGGGGCAAGGGAAATTTTGCGCTTGTATTTAGGGAAGGGTCTTTAAAGTGTTCCTGCCAATCACCTTTCGTCAAATTGTTGGCCCTTACAAGATGAGAAAAACTTTCATGTAACTGTGATAGGGCTAGGTGGTATCACAGGCTAATAGGGGACTTGCAAAGTGGGATTGTTAGTGTACTTTTTGACCCCACAATCCCACTTTGCAAGTCCCTTATTGGTTTGTGATACCACCTGGCCCTATCACAGTTACATGGAAGTGTTTCTCTTACAAGATACGTACGCTGCATCCAAAATGCTATTGGTCCCCCCGTATTACTCACGCCGTTTATCTTACTAATTTTCCCCCCTCTTTTATTTGCCTTGGTGAAAAAGAATAGTATTACATTCTTACTTAGGACATAAAATGAGGAAAAATAGAAAAAGAAAAGAACAAGAGTAAAATTAAAGTGATAACTCTCTTTGTCCTGCCAAATTAGAAAAGGTGAAAGAAAACAGTATTCTTTAACAAATTTCTAACCTCCTTATCTATACTACCTATAAAAAGATGATCTATACTACCTATAAAAAGATGAATGTAAGAAAAACTTTTGATTGACTAATATACTCTTATTTTAATTTTTAAATACACAACTACCCACCCTTTTGCATATATAGAAACTATAATAAATTATAATTCTAAAACACATACCTTAATAAATTCTAAAACACATACCTTAATATATAAAACACAAATAAGAATTCAAAAGAAATCCTAAATCAAATACTCTATTTAATACTATACATATAATCCTAAAACACGTTGACTTCGTATCTCTCTCTTCTTCTCATTCTCTAGCAAACGAGAATGGCCTGTTAGAGGCACACCTACTTCCCAGCGCAGTCACAAACCAAATATCCACATCATGGAGACGATACCGGATCTAAAGGGGCTATTGCGTGAGTGTTTTATACTTTTATTAGGAATGCGTTTCATAAAAAATTATGTTTTGATTATTACAATATGCTAAAAAAAATAACAAAGACTAGAATTCAACAATCAGGACTCCTATGGTCTACCTGGATATGAAGGGTGGTACATTAGAAAAAAATATAATATAACAGACTACCCTTAACATTCATCAAATCCATTTCCTGCTTACACTTCTATACTTTTGGCAACCATCGCCAATGTGGTTACAAATAGTCAAATATACACTTCTTTTCCTTTTCATATATCAATAATCGCTATGGATGCGCACAACCTATTCACCTTGAAAGTGAATCCCACCTAGCAACAATAGTGATCAAACATGGTGAATTATATCTAGTCAAAAGGCTCCCAATCTAGGAAAAAACTTGTACTCATACCTCCACTGCAACATATCATAATTGTAGCATACCTATTCTAAAATTGAAGCCAATGCTTCTTTTGAATTGTTTCTTAGTGTCAATCACATGAACAAACCCACCTTGTTGTGGCCAAACTTGACATTGAAGTATCGGAAATCTTTGGGAATTTAACCACGCTGCACCTTAATGCTTGTAACAATAAGCTTCTTTGCATTGTGCTAGCTCCAATCATCTTCAGCTTCATCAATTGCCTATAGCAAGAGTGAAAATAACAACAATAATAACAACCACAATAACAATAAAGATAAGATGCACAATCAATCTTACAAGGAAACTAGATGGTTGAACTATAAAGAATTATCTTTATCTAAAGATGCCCATGAATTAAAAAACACAAAACACACCTATTCAGCCTGAGCATGAGGTTCTTCTGGCAACTAGTCATTGGTGAAGACTTTCCATACATGTGCATTATCTTTGGGTCAAAGCATCTACTCAAATAACATTTCTTTCCTCACAATATCTTTGTCACTTGGGGAACGAGATCCTCTGCTACCATCTACAAAGAAATAGTAATAAACATTACGCCAATCAATATTGTAAAAAATCAAACATAAGGAAAATAATGACAATAACAACAACAATAAAAATAGACAAACCACCAAACAATACATACCAAGCAAGTCCTCTCTTGTAACATTACTTTGACTTCCTGTTCCCTTGTTCTTTGTCCAGTCATGATTTTTACTACTTCTTGATCGCTTCTTTGACTATTTCTAGCTTCACCTCTTGACCTATCATCCTCTTTGCTTTTATTTTTTTAACCTATTTTAATACTTCTTTTCATCTCGCTCAGTCCCACTCTCACTGTGAATATGAGGACGAGTACTCATCCAAATAACACTACTTATTAATCTTCCTAGACACTTTCTTCATTCTCTTGGGTTTTTCATCATATGAACTAGTAAATCAAGAACTCTTCCTTTTTCTCATTCGTGTTTCCTTCTTATACTGGATTTCTTCCTCTCTTTTACGGAAGCATTTGAATCTTCATCTGACACATAATACCCAACATAAAATCAAGCATTATTGTAAGCGGATAAACTATGAAATTATATACGATAATAAAATAATAAAATAGAATCATGTAAGGTTTACTTTATTGATTAGGTCTTAGATAATGAGCTTTACTCCGTTGAAAATTTTTTGACCAGTCTCTTACAATATCAACAAGGTCTCTATGAAAATATACAATTAAAATTTCTTGTACAATAAAAATTCCATGATATTTAACTTATCAACTAAACATATGCCAAACTAAGTATTGAATAATCTGGCATGAGGATTGGGACAAAAGATTCAGACACCTCTAGAAAAAACTTTACAAACTTGTTATTTGGCGTCTTGGTCAAATGAGGGCTCCCTTATTTATAAGCACCTCTTAAAGGAATGAATGGCTAATATCTATACAAGTGTCATCAATCCAATGGTTACAATTTTTATATCTTTCCATAAGATTTAGGGAATTCTAGAACCTTACACCATCTATGTACATGTAGGCTCTCAAGTGATGGATTTTTAATCGAACTCCACAGACTGTAAGAACAAATCAGAATTGATATATATATATATATGAGGAGGGATCTGTTTATACTTGGTATAAAACTTTTTAGTCTTACACCCTTCAATAACTTTTTATAGGATCAATATTTTTCAAAACCAACCATTAGATTGGATATTGGTCTCATGGATATTATGCATACCAAATTTTACATTGATTGAAGATTAGGAACTATTCCATTAGTGAAGCGGCCTAAATTATAGTTTTATTTATAAAAAGAAAAGTGAATTTATAGATGAAATGCTTACGTGTATCTGATCAGTGTGAAATTTGACATGCATAATCCCTATATATATGCGTGCACGAACACAACCTATGAGTTAATTTATAGTTCTTTAAGGATCTACTAGCTTCTTGTCAAGTTTGAAGGATTGGGTGAATAATGAACAAGAAAATCTATAAATAGCGAGGATTTTTATACTAAAGCCCATCGGCTATGTTCGGTAAAGAATAGAAAACAATATAAACTTCACTAAAAATGTTTTGGCTCCCTATATTTGACCATGAAGCTTTACATAGACTTGAGATGAGTTTGATAGTTTTGCTATATATTGGAAGTTTTTCGTATGTTGGAAGCAGGAGTACTCGACCATCTTATGTGAAGTTATCATTCTAGTTTGCTATACTGGGGAGAGACCTTTTTATTCTATACAACCATGTCCACTCGACCACTCTTGTTTTCTGCATAATGTTTTGTACTTGGATAATATGTGCTCTTTTACCACTACTAGTTGGTGCACACATGCGTTGCACGTGAATTTTTTTGAGTTAAATTATTTTTTTCAATAATGATAATAATTTTTTAAATTTAATAATTTTATCGTGCCTTTGCATAAGATGAAAGCACTTTGATCACTCAATCCTTTACTTCTTTTGATATGATTATTATTTTATTTTTTTCATTATCTTTCCCAAATCATAGTGCTTAAAATTATCTTTGAAACTTCATTATACATAGGTTTTTTGAAAGTTTTGTGAAACTTTCAATGCTGAAACAAAAGGCTCTCTCTTTCACTCTTTACCTCTTTCTCCAATCAAAACATATTTACACCATAGTTGAAAGATTTAATAGCAAATTATTAGTACATTAGTCTTACAAAAATCAAAATCAATACTTGCGCCGCTTTGCAAACCCTATGGACATGCCAACCTTTTTTTTTATGATGTACTACAATCTACACCCTTCCCGTATATTCATGCCACAAAAGTTAACTCAAGTTCCTAATAAGGCCTACACTACCACCTTTAAAAAATCTAGTATTTATGGGATTGGGAGATTCTCATTTTATTTATGAGTTGTAGTCTTTGATATATATGTATTGGAAAAACATAGGAGAAAACAGATACTCCACGCGAGATCGAAACCAAGACTTATGCAAATTCAGAACTTCTATTGGTCTTTGATTAAAATAATAATATTCCTAATATGTACATGTTTAGAATTTTTTTTTCTTTTAAAAATTTGGTATTTATAGGATCAGGATGTTCTCATTTTATTTATGAGTAAATTAGTTTTTGATGATTTTTTTATTTGGGAAACGATAGGAGAACACACATAGCTTACGTAGGGTCTGAAACCAAAAACTTCTGCAAACCTTAAAGCGACAGATTAATAAACTCAAGGACCATTGATTTTTCATTAAAAAATAATACTCCCTTCGTCTCGTAAAGATAGGCTACGTTTGATAAAACATGGAGTTTAAGAAAATGCAATCATTATATTGACTTATCATTGATTAAGTTCCATCTTTCCAAAAATACCCTTATCTTTTTTGTATTGGGTTTTGTGTTGAAAGTAAATATTAAAATAATGAAGGGTATAAGAAACTTTAAAAAAATATGATTTGATTTTTTATAGTGGCCAAATATTTTGGGACAAAAAAAGTTAAAAATTTGGCATACCCACGAAGGGAGTACTCGTTTTTATGTGTTGCCTTAGCAAGTTGGCATTATGACTTTACTCTATGATGTTAAATTTTTCTGACAGTTGCTAATCTAGTTGAATTTGGATGGTTGTGATAAGAAGATGACTTTTTGGTAATCGCCTTCAAATATAATGCCAAATAAAGTTAATTGACTACCAATATCTTCTGTTTAGTACTACATTTGGAAGTGATAACTAAAACATCATTTAACTGGTTCTCTTTTCTGCCCCGCTCCTTATGTCCTATCATCTGTTTTTTCCAAACAACTTTTTCTCACATCAGAAGTTCAGAACCATTTTCTATCTCTCTCTCTCTCTATCTCTTCCCCACGTTATCACGAATCCATATCAGATCAAGTGATCCTAGCTCTGTTATCACTTACCCCCCCCCCCCATTTCTCTCTCTCTCTCTACATCATCTCCATTTGCTATAATAATCCATTTGGGTAAACCCATTGTCTCTGTCTCTCTCGCACACACCCTTATCAGGCAGTGTGTTTCTTTCTTTAGCTAGTTTCTCACTCATTCTCTGTCTCTTTTTCCTTTTTTTTATTTTACCACATTCTCTATGTATTTGTTTTGATTGCAAATTTGCAATCCATTCTCTCTCACTTTCTCTCATCTCTATTTCTTTATCAGTCTCTCACCCATTTTTATTCTCTCTCTCTTTCTCTCTCTCTCTCTCTCTCACCATCATATGGCCGTGAATCGCATGTTTGGGTCTATGCTTTCGATATCAACTGGTTTCCTTAATGGTCTGCCTATATGGTTTGGATCCTCGTTGGTTGGTTTCCTTGATGGTCATTGGGTTGACAATTGCAAGATCTATAGGTCTTGATCGCCACCGATCAATGTTGCACCAATAGATGTCATCAATCTATGGGTTTTTATCTAAGGTATGTCCTGTACATTTTTCTCAAATTACCATTATTTAAAATAAAATAAAAAAACTATGATTTGATTTCAATATATATATATTCTTCGTCATGGTGGATCACTGTTTGTGATTTTATTTTTTTGGACCTGTACATTTTTTTAAAAAAAATAATTTTGAACTTTTTTTTTTTTTTTTTTGGGGGTTGTGATCTAAGTTATTTTCTTTTCTTTTTGTTCTTTTTGGTTTTGTTTTGTTTAGTTTGGTATTTTGGGTTTGTAAGTAGATATTACAAAGTTTCATGAACCTCACGATTTGATAGGGACTTTTTTTGGTAGTTCATTAGACCTTTCCTTTTTATTTTCATTTTTTCTTGTGCATTCGTTAATGGGTTTTTTTTTTTTTTTTTTTTTTTTGGGGGGGGGGGGTTTGTTTTGTTTTTGTTCAAGCTTGTTTCTTTTTTGATTTTCCTTCAATTGAATCGTCTTTGATTCTCTTCTTTTTATTGGTAATTTGACTTGATTATTTTCAAAAATCAGAGATTATATATGAATTCTCAACAAAATATGAAAATTATGCAACAGCAGCAATTTAAAAGTTCAATAATGCAATTCAAGTTTTTTCTGATATACAAATTCTTAAAAAATAATCAAAGATTATATGTGCTATTCAAAACTTTACTTATGCAATTCAAGGTGGGTTTTTTTTTTGTTTTTTTTTCAGCCTCTTAATCTAGGTTTTCATTTGTTTTTGTTCAAGCATGCGTCTTTTTATTTTCATTCAACTAATTCGTCCTTGATTCTCTTCTTGTTCTTGCTAATTTTGCAATTCAAATAGAGATTTAAAAGTCCAATAATGCAATGCAAGCAGAGTTTTAAATGTTTATGCAGGCAGAGATTTAAATGTTTATGCAGGCAGAGATTTAAATGTTTAAACATAATTTGTATATATGAGTCAAGTTTATTGAAAACTACATACCAGACAAAACACCAGAAGAAAGAAGACGCAATGAAAGCACATAGAAGACGCAGAAGAAAGAAGCAGTAATTGTTCTTTCCTGTGTTAGGGTTTTATGATTTTTATAATGTGTTTCTATTTGTATTTATATGTTAACATTGTTAGGGTTTTATGAATTATAGTTTCCATTTCCTTAGAATTCTTATTGGAGTTTGGTTTTATTTAATTATTATACGAATTATAATTTGCTTAGAATTCTAATTAAGGTATGTGTTTTATATTGCTATATTTCCTATATATGTAGAAGGGTAGTTGTGTATTTAAAAATTAAAATAAGGGTATATTAGTCAATCAAAAGTTTTTCTCACATTCATCTTTTTATAGGTAGTATAGATTAGTGTGAGAAAGGACCTATTGAACTTGTGTATCGTTGATAAGTTATTATAAGATGGTAGTCAAGTAAGAACGCGCTAATATAACTTATATCAATACCTGTATTAGGGGTTGTACCCTTTGCATTGGTGGGCTATAGGGTACATTGAGCTAATGCATGGAGTATAACCCTCAATGAATGGTACTAATATAATTTATACCAACACATGCTAACCTAATCAGAACTGAGTTATTATATATACATATGGTTTCTGTTTTTTTTTAAAAAAAAAAAAAAAAAAAAAAAAAAAAAAAAAAAAAAAAAAAAAAAAAAAAACCACTATTGTAAAGATCTTATCTGCCTATGGCTTGATGGAAAAAGTACTACCATGGAAAGAAATACTCAAGTTGGCCGATTCGAATAATGTGTATAGGACAAAAGTACTACCATGGAAACAAATACTGGAGTTGGTTGATTCGATTAATGTGTATGGGATAACTTGAATCTCATTGGAAATTATTGTTTGCTTCCAAGTTACAAGTTACAACCAATTCACTAATGAGTTTAAACAGATAACAAGATATCACAAAATAGAAATACAAAATACTCAAATCATTTACTCCTTTCATTCCTATTTGACCATCCTCTTTTCTCAAAAAAAAAAAAAAAAAAAAAAAGCTTTTTTAGAAAATCATTTTAAATGCTTTCATATCAATATAAATGTTTTAACATTCAAATTTTGACTTTGTCCGTAATATTCTCTTAATCTCCTTCCATAATTTGCTCTCTAGCTTTGACATGTTTCCTGAATTTCTTCCTTGACAATCTTCTAGACTTCTCTTGATTTATTTCATCAATATTCACACTCAAACTTATGAACATTTTTAATAAAATCTTCTTGAATTTGATAGTGAATGATGAAAAATATATCACCATTGATGTTTTTTATTTTTTTTTAATGTCCACTGGGTAGAAGTGACTTCAATAGGTCAATGATAATGAAGAAACAATAAGGCTTCATAAAGCCAATATAGACTCCATGGACTAAAGGTCTGATGCCATAAGCCAAAATCTAGGCCAAGCCCTTATACACTAGCAGCTTTGAGACGTGAGAAGCTAGAGAGAGCACTCCACAAACCAAAATCTAGGCCACTGTGGCCAAAATAACTTCTTTGAGTTTGCGAAATCAAATCAAAATTCCCAATATGAAGAGTTTATTTTTATCAATGAAATAACGCTGATAGTAATATTGTAGCAGTCTTGATATTGGCATTGTGAGCACATTCGACTCCAATATTGGAGAATCATTTGGAAAAGTCAAGATTTGTGTGCGTGGTTATGACAAGATTTAAGAGGACAAGAAGACTAAATTGGACAAATCTAGCTCAAAGGAAATGACGGAAAAAGTGAGGTTTAGCAAAACCAACGATTAGTTTCACCGAATATGAGTTTGAGATAGGATTTTGGAGGGCAACCTTACACAACTTTGTGTAAGGTTAATTTTAAAAAATGCGACTGGAGATCACAAAATGGAAATACATAATAACTAAAGTTGTGTAAGGTTGACTTTACTCCATATTGTATTCTCTAAATCTGCTTTCTTAATGTGCTCTCTTTGACATATTTCTAGGATCTCTTTCTTGACAGTCTTCTAGTCTTTTCTTGATTTATTTCCTCAAGAACATGGCAATTAGATAGCTTTCTCATATAGGCAATGTTAGGAATTTTTCTTAACCCAGGATCCACGAGATACGATAATAAAAGCATGAACGAAAATCAAGAACACTTAAGAAATACAGATTTATGTGATTCGGCAAAACTCTGCCTATGTTCAAGGAGTCGCTACAACTTTCACTATATTTTTTGCAAAACCAGATACAAGAGAATTTAAACGCCCACCCCCACCCCCTATAACACATATAGAACTAGGACTATAAGCTACAAAGTGTGAAAATACCAAAATACCCTTAATAAAAATTCGGCAATTCATACCAAAAATCAAGTTGGATCCACGAAAAGCAGGGGCAAGATGTACAGTACAACCAAGCTCCACACTACCTAACAGGCGATTCATACCAAAAATCAAGTTCATTCAAAGCTAATTGTTATTCGATACATAATTAACTTACATTTTTTAATATACAATAATTGCACATTTAAGGACATTTATAGATGAAGCAAATCTTAAACTCGGATCATCTACCTATGACTTAAATTTTGCAAGACCAACTATTGGATTAAATCTGCATAAGCCTGGCATAACCAAAGCTACTCCTCTACAGAAAAGAAAGACCAGTCCAAGGGATCATCAACCTGAACTTAAAATGACTCTAAATAGGCTAATATTTCAGGAAGGACTTCAGTCAAATGTGATATTCGATTCAAAGATTACTGGAATTCCAGTGGCACAGTATAGCCGTATAGGGGTCTAGTCCACAAGTCTTTGTAGACAAAGTGCACCAATGTTTCAGTGACAATTCTGCTACCCATAAACAAAATGCACCTATGTTTCACACTGACAATTCTGCTACCCACTCGAGACGCATATCTATACCTACAGCCTACACCCAACTTGTGATCTGGAGTTAGAAATACAGTGGCTGGCTCAGAACTACTGATGCATTCCACAGCTGAACTCCTAACCGGTGCTTCGGAATTTCCCTCACCGAAAATTCACTAAATTTCACAGGTGAAAACATTTCCATTTATTTATTTATTTTTTTCTTACCCAAAAAATAATGACTAGCCCGAAAAAACAAAACAGTCCCGAATTTATTTTTTTTATATTAAAAATGGACATGTAGATTGATAACACTAGTGTTTTCACAACATCAAGTCACTATGAAATCAGAGAAAATAGCAATTTTCATCAAAGGAAAAATTAAAATGTATATATACATAACAGAAGAAGATCATACCGGACAAAATTACAGATGATATTCAACAAACAATTAATAGAGCTCTCATCTCACCAACAATATTGGGCACTCACTCTAATTTCACCATATCAACATTAAAAAAAATATTTAAAAAAAAAAGGAACTAAGACACTGTCTCAAAGCTTTTACCTCTTCTCTGTTTTCAATTATCGTCTCTCTCTCTCTCTCTCTCTCTCTCTCTCTCTCTCTCTCTCTCTCTCTCTCTCTCTCTCTCTCCTATGTACACGTGCGCAGGCACCAGAAAACAGCAGGGGCTCTCAAAGCATCAAAATAGTATGAATACCCAGTTGTTTCGTCCAGTCAAAAGGCTCCCAGTCTTGAGCAAAACCTGTGACTGCTTGCTTTTGTGCACCCACCGACTCATACCTTTGGCAGCAATACATATCTTCCTCTGGTAGCATACCTCTCACAACATTGAGGCCAAAGCTAGTCTCGAATTGCTTCTCATCCTCGATCACATGGACAAACCCCTTGTTGAGACCAAACTCAACATGAAAGTAGGGGAAATCCACAGGAATTGAACCACGTAACCCCTTAACACTTGTATCAATAATCTTCTTTGCATTGTGTTGGCTCCACTCATCTTCAGCATCGTCAATTGCCTGAAAAGAAAACTTGTCTTAGAAAATTGTACAGAGCAAGAAACGTAAGCTAAATGCCAAAGAGTAAAAAAATGCAAATAATAAAATAATAATACAAAAATATTAGTAAATTAAATGCTGCACGAGATCAACACGATCTTGAGCCTCTTGAAAAAAATCATGTCACTAGCACAAAATCAATGGTGGTTCTAGACACCTTAACCAAGTATGAAATTCACTAGAGAACATTAAAAAATAAAGCAACAAGGAAAGACTGCAATATTATTAGATCTCTTATAACAGCAGACCTACAGTTCCTTACAAACATTTTCTATGGATATGGCATCTTTTGAAGAAACCTGCCCACAGAAATTACTAAAACAAGTTAAGACTGTTAGAGGTGTATTCCTTTTGGCATACTACCCACATCTTTTTTCAGTTATTTATATATTCAAAATATAAGAATTTGAATAATAGGATAAAGTACATGTAACTACCCACTATTCCTATCATTCTAGAAGTGAATGAAGTGATAGATTCTTCATAAGGCATATCTCATTAACTTCCCCATTATTTGATAATTTCATTGATGGGTGGAACTTAAAAACATTGGGTACAAGAATAGGGTCCCTAGTCTAGCATTTGACATCTGTGGCTTGCATCAAATCTCAAACATAGAGAAATTTGTTGAGACTAGAAGGCCTACTCTTTGGAGGGTTCGACAACAAAGAAAAAGAAATCGAAATTCATGTTTTCCATCACTTTGGTTCTCTGCTCTCTTCTCTCTTCTACAAAAGGGTTTCATCAACAAATACCATTAAACAAAAATCAACAAAGGTGTTTCTAATTATTGTGATCATTATTCACAAATTATTGCTAACATTAGGTATCAGAGCAACCAACCTATAGACCATGTTGTTTAGCATAGTAGTAAATAATTTACAAACATTTTTATTATTAATGTTTATATAAAGTATTTGAAGTTAATGGGTTAGGTTCATCAGCAGGCATGTTACCGGCACTAATGGATGACAATAGCAATAGGCCACTCTTTTTCAGCACATTGTTTGGGTTTTCTGAACCCAAGAATAAGTCTTACCAAAAGTGGGTAAATGGATAATGATGGAACTATGACATCATATCACTTTTCAAGTACCTGAGAATGGTAACAATATATAAGGCCTAATGTGAAAAGGTGATGATGTCGTATGACATTATCTCAACAGGTTGTGGATATAAACAAAATTTATTATTTTGCAATGATAATGTCCTCATGTATGTTCATTTAGATGACGTGCTACTCAAAAGCTTTTTCATAGTGACATTGATATGTCGACAAAAAAACAAAGTCCTTATGGACTTGATTTCAGTTATAATCTGTTATTCATTTTTTCAATTATAGAATTTGCAGTATTTATACCAAAATTTTAAATGGTAGCAAATGTAAAAGGCCATGAAATCTTTATTGTTTTTCATATTATTTTATTCTATAATAATAATGTGTTATAGTATGATAATTTTGGCATGCTAGTTTGATGGGGACATCAAGCACAGTCTACAACAGGCTCGCTCAGCTTGGCCTATTGACTTGAAGACCAAAGCTACTTATTTTATTTTAGAATAATAAATTGTTGCCTTCAAATTCTTAGACTTAGGGGTTAAGTTTTTACAATATTTGCTTTTAAATTTCCTAGACTTGAGGCCCAAGCTTACCACTTCGATGTAAATGGCTCTATATAAAGGCTCCCTATCTATTAAAGAAGGTATTTTATGATGAATTAAGAATTGAGTTTTCTAGGTTTGGTGCCGACTCCAAACTCCCCCTAGGTGCCGATTCCTAGGGGTTTAGCTTCTTTCTAGAGTCTTTCTTGCTTTTTCTATTTTTTTCTCTTTGTCACTTTGGTTCTTTTCTCTCCTCTACAAAAGGGCTTCATGAACAACTATCCTTGAGCAACAATGGCCGGAGATATTTCTAAACTTCCACTTAAATTTGTTATTGTGATCACTATTTATTAATTATTTGCTAAGTAAAGACATGTTACGTCATTCTATAGTATAATCGAACATGTTTTGAACATGAATCTAAAGCCTTACAAATTACTTAACCCTTCTGACCAATTGTTTGCAACAAAACAGAGCAAATCTTGTTCAACAGCAGTGTACATAATTTCCCTGTACAATAAACAATCCTCTGCGGTTCCCTTCTCAATCATATTGGGCCACTTTTGTCCAGAGTTGTATTAGAACAAGTGGTTGGCCAAGTTCAAAACACAAAAATCCTGCTGCACATAAGAAACTCTCATATATAAACCCTTTTGCATTCCCTTTCCCAAACCTAATGTCATCTTGTAGTTTAAAAATCAAAAAAGGTTCACAAAAGAAAGAACCGAGAATTTTTCAACTCGTTCCAAAATGAAACTATTGAGGACATTAATTCAACAGTAAAAAAGTAAGCAAATCATTGATTCATTAGAACAGAAAATAAATGTACAAACCTAACCTTTTTGAAATAAAGAGGTGCCTGCTTTGCAATATCCCGGGGCAATGGAATGCACTCAATCAAACAATGGTGGCGTTGTTGTGCCAAGCCCATCACTGTTTCAAGAAACACTAAATCTTTCCCTTGCGTTGCAAACATCATGATAAGGCATTTCTTGAAGTTGCGAATTTCATCCCATGCATTATTGTCCATAGTTCTTGTGGCTGATTCATGCTGCAAATGCAAGAGACTATACATTAGAATAAAAACCATCATGAGAAAATAAAAAATAATAATAATAGTGATTGAAGTGGTGTTTTGACAACCCATGGACATGATATCATTCTATCATGCTTTTACGTATCATTTTGCTTTTCATTTTACTTTTCAAAGCATTTAAACAAGTCCACATTGTATTATGAGCAGAAGCAGTTTTTCAGGATTTCAAAAATCAAGAAAAACATCCTTCACAGTTTTCATCATCACTTTTATGGGATCTACAAGTAATTACTCATTTAAAATGAAATTCTGCCTTCAGATGCTGTAAGAAATGAAAAGTTAGTTCATTTCCATGTGACTGTAAGTCAAAGTTCAACTGAAAAGCACATGAATCTGCAAGCTTCTAATATTTCATGTTAAAATACAAAAATTAAAATTGAACACCATAAGAGAAGGAAGTATCTCACCTGCATCGGTAAAATGCAGCAATGACCTGGCACAACAGGTGACTTTGGTAAAATTAAATACGTGAAATTAGCTATTGAGACAACTAGTTGTCTTGGCCTTTTTGGGTTCTCAAAGCAAAAGTGGCAACGCTCCTGCTGAGTCAAGATACGCTTGGCAAAATTGTTCTTTTCAGTTAAGGTATGGTCATTAGCCCCTCCCTTTTTCGAAGTCTTTCTCTTTGGACCATCATCGAAATCATATTCATCATCCGTCAGAACAAAAATACCACACCGTTTGTTCTGTACAATCTTTTGAGCTAGATGCATATCAGCATCATCCTCCTCCTTTCGCTGAAGAGACATGTTCCGCATAACATAACTAGAAAGGACATAGAGAGAAGAAAAATAATTAGCAAGACTCTACCAACTAGTTTAACGAATAAATAAATGGAAAATTAAAATTAAAATTTATAAATAAGAAAAAAATGAGAAAGAGCATAGGCAGTAAGTAATCAAATTGGGGTAATAAAAAGCAAAAACAGAGGGCCATTTTTCAAATATGCCAAAAGGAAATGGGAAGTTACCAAATTTATGCTGGTTTAAATTTTATCTAATAAAATAACGAATTGTAGGAAATGGTATGTTGTCTACAATTTTAAGGATGTAAAACAAATCAACATTGTCCCAAGAAAAATTACCTGCTTTTGCCTCCCCCATTCTGCAGTCTAATGGATTTGTCCCCAGCCCTCCGCTTTGCCTTGTGGATCTCTGATTCTTTCTAATTAAAACAAAGCAGAAGAAAATAATTACAATCGATCATGGAAGCAAAAGTTCAAGTTCTCAGCAACTGAATGAACAGGTATGTAGACTCTCTTTAAAAATGTCCTTAAATTTCCCAAACTTAAAAGAAAATCCATGTGCGGCCCCAAAAAAAACAAAAACAAAAAGAGTTACTAGAATATTAATGTGTCATTGTATATCATGTCAGCAATGTAAAAGTTAAGAACAATAAGTAATCATCATTGGCAACAAGAGATTGGTAAATGAGACAAGGACTCCAAATTAGATTGGTAAAGGCTTGTGGGATCAGGTCCTAAGATCAGATCAAGGATTACATCACTCTACCAAGTTGGGAAAAAAATTATAATATATTAATATGTTAAACCACAAATTGGGAAAAATAAATTGCTCATTGAGAAAATAGGGATTGGAAAGAGAACACTTAAATCATAATATGTTTCAGCTCACTGACATAAAAGTGCAGATGCATCTCTATATCCTCACTTATACATTGTAAGATCTAAAATTAATATAACATTTATTTGCTATTTAAAGATGAACATGGAGGGAAACAAGTGACCCCTAAAAGGTACCAATATAATATCAAAACATCAATCACATTAAGTAATAAATCAACATAGTTCTTCTTTCTCACTACTTTAATCAAGTCAATACTCCATGCCTTATACGTTCTATAAACAATAATTAAAAAATTGAAAAACTACTTTAATTCCCAAAAATCAAAGAAGCCACAAAGATAGTGGGCATAAAAATAGTAAAACATATGGGAAAAGATGCAAATATTTTTCAGGAACATAAGAATTTAGTCACAATTTTGTGATAATAATCCTATTTTCAACTGATACTAACTATAATGATCCACTTCTGCCAATTCCATTGAGGGAGTAAAATAGAGATGGGTAAGACGGGTTCAAAAATTAATAAGAAACAATACAATCCAAAGAGCCAGAACCAAAATGGGTAAGGTAGAATCAACAAAAATAAAGAATTATACAATCCTACAGCTTAGATTTCAATTCTAAAAACCATTAATCACCATACCAAAATTACAAATACTCACACCTTCCTACATGCACACAAGAAGCCCCCAAACAAAAAGAATAATAATAAAGAAAACATACCCACACACACACACATATGAATATGAATAGAACGAAAAGAGAAGGATATTTAATATATAAATATTCATCAAAGTGGAAATTTTGCCTCACCAGCAGTTCCTCAGCTTCTTCATGCTTTCCTTTCATACGAAGCTGCAAAACCTTAGCAGCCAACTGGTTTGCACTAAAGGCCTGCTTAACAATTGCACCACCTTCACTGGGTTTGCTTTTTCCTAGCAAATCCACTTCTGACTCCACATTGCCCCCATGATATGCATATGAAGAACCAAGAGAATCACCAGGATTATTATTCTGCTGCCAAATAAATTCACCCATAAAGTTTCCATCATTTTCAAATTTATTTATGCTGGACACTGCAGCAGACACAAGGCTAACATCCTTCGTAGACATGTTTTGACTTTTCCGTTTCCCCCATGATAAAGAATCCTGAACTTCAGGCACTTGCATTTCAGAATGCCGAACCTCATAGTAGTCTTCGCCAACAATCTAATAATCAAAATAATATAACATGTAAGCAGAGAGATAGTTTTAACCTTTTTGACTCATTCAATTAAATTATTTTCGACTCAAGATATGGAATTAGGTAGGCTAGAATTTAAATCGCCTTATAGTTAAAATGAAGCAGAACTAATACAGAAGAGACCCATCACTAATTTAAATCACTGGCATATAAAATTTGATAAAAATTTTATAGTATATTTTGTAAGGGGCAGTTTGGGTGTCTAATTCAAAATTAAACAATTCTAAGATATTTTACATAGTATTGGAGGGTATAAATTTATCACTTTGAATTAGAATATCTTGAAAATTTAGAGTCATCACTACAATCGATGTTATTAAATCTATTCTTAGAAATTCATAAAATGCAGCTATTTTGAATTTCCACTTTTATTTGTGATGATAACCAATTTTTTCTAGAAATTTTCAATTTACGCTGATGGATTTGTGCCTTCAATACAATGCAAAATACCTTTGAATTGTTTAATTTCGAATTCGACACCCAAACAAACCCTAAAGCTATGATTTCAACAATAACACTCTCAACATCTGTGACATACCTTCTCAGTATCCCTCTCATTATGATTTTCAGCAACCGTTTGACGTCTCTTCGTTAGCCCCCTCTTTCTGTTTTTTATTGCATGCAGATGAGCGTGAGATGGGGCAGCCGCACGAGATGCCACAGATACAGCAAGTTGGCCGAGAGAACCCCAACGTTCACCAACAACCTGCAAAATTTTAGTGCGAAACAAACGAATCAACAGAGATTGGGGCAAATTGAGCAATGCTTTCTTAGACCTAAAAGGTAATGAACATACCTCGTCAAGGTTTCGTCCTTCACGAGCTGCTCGCTCTTGTGCACGCCTTAGGGCTTTCAGTCTCCAGCTTGCACCACCATCTTCAACAATTGAAGAGGAGGAAAGTAGGTTCCCAGCAGCCTTTGTCCCACCTGTATCTTTGGGATTCATATTCTCCATCTGACAGACAAAGGAATAATCTGAAGAGAGGGAGAGAAGGAGGAGAAAACCAGTGCTAAGCTTCGACTACGGAGCGGCGAACAAGTAGAGACTGGTATGGCGAGGAGGAGCGGAGGCTAGGGTTTTGTATCGTGAATCATATAATCGAGTAATGCCACTTACGCGTATTCAATTTAGGGCTACAATTTGGGTGGGTTGAGCCCGCCCAACCCGAACCGAACCTGATTAATGAACAAGTTTCGGCAATAATTTTTGCATACATTAGGTTTCCAACCCGATTTTAATTTTGCTCAGGCAATCCAAACTCAACCCAACCTCGATCCATATAATATATATTTTAAATATATTAAATAATGTCTTTTAATATGGTTACTTATGTACTCAGTGTTATATATATATATATATGGTTTTATTTTGAACTTTAAATTCTTTAAGTGTTACTTAATTTTTTTGATGTTTTCATCCTCTTTTTTTTTTTTTTTTTTTTTGTGAAAAAATTATTTTTTGAATTGACATGAATTCTAGGCTAATCAATAAATTTTGGATGACTAAAATTTGTGTGCATATACAATAATGCATTTTTATTTAGATGCTTTCTATTTTTTTTCTTTTTAAAAGAATGTTTTTTAAAAATAAATCTATATCTATATCTATATCTATACTACCTATAAAAAGATGAATGTAAGAAAAACTTTTGATTGACTAATATACCCTTATTTTAATTTTTAAATACATAACTACCCACCCTTCTGCATATATAGGAAATATAGTAATTCTAAAACACATACCTTAATATATTCTAAAACACATACCTTAATATATAAAACACAAATAGGAATTCACAGAAAACGGAAACTATAATTCCTATATAATAAATAGAAATATATAGGAATATGGAAACTATAATTTTAAAACACATACCTTAATATATAAAACACAAATAGGAATTCAAAGGAAACGGAAATTATAATTCCTATATAATAAATAAACAGCTGGATTGTAAATTCCACTTTCTCCATCAAGAGTAATTGCGACTTCTCCCTTCTCTGGTTAACGGTGATTCCTCCATTCTCTGGTAAGTTTTGCTCTGCAAATTATGATATATATATATATATATATATATATGGTACTATTAGAGAATAAGTTTGATTTTTGATGAATTTATAAGTTAGATAGATGAATTTATAATCATAATAGGTACTGTAATTAAAGAAATAAAAATCATTCGAAACAAAATACCCATAGTTCTGAGAAACCATTTAGATTCATTAAACTGAGGAACAAAATACAATACATACCTCAAGAATTCCAACTGAAACCCAAAAAAGATGTATGAAACCCAAAAAAGATGTACTCTGAATACATGAAGAACCCCTCAAAATCGATTTTCCATTGCAGGCATATCTAAATAAAAATACATATATTAGTGAAAAAAAAAATAGAAACTAATATTATTTAAAAATATTCACGTGCAACGCACGTGTGCTATATCTAGTAATAAAAAAATAGGCCAACATGCTCAAACTGGCCTAAACCTGTTCAACCCGGCCAAACCCTGTTCAACCCGTGTAACCCGTGCCCAACCCAAGTCCGCCCAACTCGAGCGTGGGTTGAGCATGGGTTAGGGAACCTCAACTTGAAGAGCGGGTTAGGTTGAGGGTCTTATACTTAGGGTTGAGCATGATGGGATGACTTTTCAACCCGCCCAAGTTGTAGCTCTAGTATTCATATCCAAATTATGTGTGCACATAACCTGAATATGCATATGCATAACTAGAAACGATACCGGATCTAAACTTTTGATTGACTAATATACCCTTATTTTAATTTTTAAATACACAACTACCCACCCTTTTGCATATATAGAAACTATAATAAATTATAATTCTAAAACACATACCTTAATATATAAAACACAAATAAGAATTCAAAGGAAACCCTAAATCAAATACTCTATTTAATACTATACATATAATCCTAAAACACGTTGACTTCGTATCTCTCTCTTATTCTCATTCTCTAGCAAACGAAAATGACCTGTTAGAGACACACCTACTTCCCAGCGCAGTCACAAACCAAATATCCACATTATGGAGACGATACCGGATCTAAAGGGGCTGTTGCGTAAGTGTTTTATACTTTTATTATGTATTTCTTGAAATTTGGTGAGAATTTATATAATACTGAATTTATTTGTGGTTGGGGGTGGTTGTTTTCGAGGATTTTGGGTAGACTATGAAAACCTTTGAATGTGTTTTGATTGTAACGTGGAAATTGTTGGAATTGGTCATATATGTATATGATAATTATTATTATTATTTTGCTTGAATTTGGTTGTTGATGGGAAGGGAGGGGGAAAAAGAAAAAGGAAAAAACTAAAAGAAATGAGGAAAAAGATAAAATGAAAATCTCGATCTCCACTCTCTTTTCAATCTCTAAGTGAACAAAAAAAAAAAAATGTAGATGATGATGATACCATGTAAAAATAAAATTGAGAATTTTTTTTTAGAAAAAGTAAGAAAAATTATATTATGAGTGATCAATTTCACTTATTAAAAAAATAAATTAAATAATATTTAAAAGCATAAAAAATATAAAATATAGAAAATAAAAAAAAAATAAATATGTTTGCTACTTCCCTTGGAATGTACATCTCAAATTTCTATTCTACCTATAAAAAGATGAATGTAAGAAAAACTTTTGATTGACTAATATACCCTTATTTTAATTTTTAAATACACAACTACCCACCCTTCTACATATATAGAAAATATAGCAATATGGAAACTATAATTCTAAAACACATACCTTAATAAATTCTAAAACGCATACCTTAATATATAAAACACAAATAGAAATTCAAAGGAAACCCTAAATCAAATACTCTATTTAGTACTGTACATATAATCCTAAAACATGTTGTCTTCGTATCTCCCTCTTCCTCTCATTCTCTATACGGTTATGTTCTTATCAGTATGTGTTGAAATAAGTTATGTTAGTACCCACGCATTGGGGGTTGTATTATTTGCATTAGTCCCAAATACCTCATGTTCCACTAATGTATAAAGTATAATTCCCAATACGGATGTTGATACGAGTGTTAGTATAAATTATATAAGCATGTGTTTATCTGACTATCATCCTCTTTCTATATATATATATATATATATATATTGATAGGAGTATAAAAATCCTCATACACCCATAGGGGTGCCCTTATTGTGCTCTCTCTCGCCTACTTGTATGCGTGTGTGGAGAGAGAGAGAGAGACGATACCGGATCTCAAGGGGCTGTTGCCAGTGCAGTCACAAACCAAATATCCGCATCATGGAGACGATACATAGAGACGATACCAGATCTCAAGGGGCTGTTGCGTGAGTGTTTTATACTTTTATTATGTATTTCTTGAAATTTGGCGAAAATTCATATAATGCTGAATTTGTTTGTGGTTGGGGATGGTTGTTTTCAAGGATTTTGGGTAGACTAGGAAAACCCTTGAATGTGTTTTGATTGTAACGTGGAAATTGTTGGAATGGGTCATATATGTATATGATAATTATTATTATTATTTTGCTTGAATTTGGTTGTTGATGGGAAGGGAGGGGGAAAAAGAAAAAGGAAAAAAATAAAAGAAATGAGGAAAAAGATAAAATGAAAATCTCGATCTCCACTCTCTTTTCAATCTCTAAGTGAATAAAAAAAAAAAATGTAGATGATGATACCATATAAAAATAAAATTGAGAATTTTTTTTAAGAAAAAGTAAGAAAAACTATATTATAAGGGATCAATTTCACTTATTAAAAAAATAAAGTAAATAATATTTAAAAGCATCAAAAATATAAAATATAGAAAATAAAAATAAAATAAATATGTTTGCTACTTCCCTTTGGAATGCACATCTCAAATTGAAGTAGCAAATTGCCACAGCTGACGTAAGGTAGCAAAAGACAGATTTGTTACCTTTTTTTTTTTTTTTTTTTTTGCTACCTCCCTCAAAGATGCTCTTGTATCACATATTAAATTATATTATATCTATACTACCTATAAAAGTTTATACTTTAGAAACACTTTTGATTGACCATTACATCCTTATTTTAAATTTTAAATATTTATTTGCTTCCCATATTTAACCAATTAAGAAAGTTTTATATTAACACAAAAGTAACAAATAATATTGTGTTGAGCGTTTATTCTAATAAGTTAAATTAACACAAAAGAAACAAATAATTAGGTTTTCATGTTCAATATATATATATATATATATATATATATATATATATAGAATTTATAAATTGTTTTATTTAAATAATATTCATGTGCAACGCACGTGTGCCCATATCTAGTAATAGATAAAGAATACGTACGAAAGAATATTAGCCCTCCATTCAAAGGTTACAATATCAAATTCAATATATAAAAAAAATACATTTTTTTTTCTTACACACATAAGGAACATATATAACATACAAACGAGGAAACTCACATAAACGACATAACTGAAAAAGGGCCTAAGAACTCATAAAATTAATCCACTCTCAACCTGCAAAAGGATGATATACCGATTTGATCCGAGATCTCTTATTGGGGGTGGATTGGAACATGTTGGATTTCATGAACCTTCAATTTATTTGTACATTTGTATCAATTGCTTTTCAACTTAGTTGACTTCATGAACCTCTTTTAAAAATAAAAAATAAAAAATAAAAAATTTAAATTGGCTAGGGCAAACAAAACAAGAATAATTAATTGCATGCTAAACCATTTGATACGAAATTCCAGTGACTAGATGTTCTTTGCTGAGGAACAAAGTCACCATTCTACTCGAATCACTTTTAGAAGTTTCACTATTTAACTCACTTTAAAAGTAGTGGTTTTTTTCTTTATGGAAAATACTTGCCTCCAGCCTTGGGTAAAGGAGTTCCTTCTCACTTCGCACTCATATTTCGCCTCTTGTCTAAATAAAGAAGGAAAATTGATTGTGTATATGTATTCCCATGTTTACATAATTGTGAACATATTTTTATAAATTCATATTTGAGTGCTACATTTTTATGTTAATACGAATGTATGTCCACATATTCATATTAGCTTATCTATTTGTTTGTGATTTTGAATTCATATTTTTCTAAAATATTTATGACACGTGGCAGAAAATGAATGGAGGTGGGGAGGAACTCCTCTACCTTGGGGTGGAGGCAAATAGTGTCCTTTTTTTTATTTATTTAATAGAACCCACTCCTATCTCTAACTTGCTAATACCAATAAAATGGGTATATCAATACTACTCGAATCTCTTTTAGAAGTTTCACTATTTAAGTCACTTTAAAAATAGTGGTTTAATAGAACCCACTCCTATCTCTAACTTGCTAATTATAACCAACAAAATGGATATATCAATACTTCTCCATAAACTTGAATATGAGATGGTGAGATTAGTCACTTAAAAAATAAAGAGATTGCAACTAGGCTAACATACCAGTGGTGGAGTTAGGGGGGCCTTTAATTGGAGGCACGTGCCCCCATTGGTTCAAATAATTTTATTTATTTATTTTTTTTTTTTGGAGAAATTATCATTTGATAACCACTTCCCGACATAATACAAAAAATGGGGATATGATAGTCATTTTGAAACTTATATACAGTCAATTTGTAATAAGTTAAAAAAAAAAATCCTTTTTTTGGTATTACATTGAGAAATGATTATCAAAAAATTATTTTTCCAAAGAGAAGAATGGCTTTCCAGAGCTTTTAGTTCACACTTCACAAAATCATAGCACGGTGCCCTCATTGGAGATAACTCCTGACTCCGCCCCTATACCATACCAAGTGAAGAAATTGCAACTAGACTATCATGCCACTAATAGCTTTGCTCGATCAAGTTAAAACCACAAGCTCGTAGATATATTTGAAGTAAATCAACAAACGTACAAAACACACAAATCCACATAGTTATATCAAATATTAGTTTCTAAGAACAAATCATTTCAACCGTAATAACAAAGAAACCCAAAGAAGGCTAGAGAAACATTTATAAGAAAAAAACAAACAAATGCTAGAGAGGAACCACCTGGTAGCTACGTTGTGGCACCTTCTTAAAGGTGGCCCGTATAAGATCAAAGTACAAGGGAAACTGGGCTACAGCAAAGAATGTTACTGGCAGGCAAGTGACTGCATAGACTGGAAATGCAGCGTATTTCAGTTTATCTTTGAGAACGAAAAAATGTCCCGCACAGAAAGAGATCAACATGGAAGCTATGGATACAAAAAGCGACGATAAACCGACTAGAAGTTTCCTTGGTAAGTCTTTACCAAAATCTCTCTCTTGGTATCGGGAGGTAAGGATGGACAGAAACATGACCAACGCAGTTACTGAAAAGCAAAGAGCAATGAGCGACGAGATGGCAAATACGTTGAATGCTGGCTTGTCTTCTAGAGTTGGTGTGCCAAGGTCTTGCTTGGTGCCACCTGGCACAGTGGTTGATGTGGCAAATGCGACAGTTGCGATGAGCGCTGCCACAACGGAGCACGAGTTGGACGTAGCACTTAGCCACTCGCCGCCCATTTTGACAAGGTCCCTGTGTGTTTCTGTGAAGACGTCCTTTGGAGTCTTGCCCTCCTTGTTGTAGCGAACAAAGAAGTGTGGTGGCATAGAGTTCTTAACGAACTGCAATAAAGTCAATTATAGAGATTAAATTGTGAATACTTGGAGAAAGCTGAATGAATGAAATTTGGTTTTTTTATTTTTGATTGTTTCAATAATCAATTTTTTTTTTATTCACTTTAGTCAATTTATAGATCGACTTTGGCTCCTCTTTAGTTCCTACCAATGTCATTCTTACAATCCTTGTGTCACTGGTGAAAATTTGATACCATCCAATTCGAGGTAAAAAATAAAATAAAAAATAAAAAATTTGGGACTAGCATGCATGATAATACTCCTTTCTTTTATTTCTAGAAAACCCCTTTGAACCAAAGAAAAAAATTAATAATATGTTTATTCTATCCAACCCATCTGAGATACCAATCATACCCTACCTATAGAGGATCTCATCTTAAAAGTTCACTTATAGCCCAAAAACATAAGGGACGGCCCTATGCAGCTATATGACGGTTGATGAAGTTTTAAGACTTGTTTGGCAACTGCACACAAAAAAATTTAATGTCTTACCTCGTTCCACTTGATTTCCCATTGCATTTGCAATGCAGCGCCAGGAATAAGCCAAGGAGTATATAGTCCTAGCGTTGCAGCGAGATGCAACGCACTATTTCCTTTACCATCCACCTTATGAAGCACGCTGTCTTTTAGGACATTTCTTTCGACTAGGAGCTGATACACATGGGGTTGCCTGTTCTCCACCGCCAATAGCACTACATTCTTCTTGTCGGAGTTCATGTCGTGGATGGCCACCGGAAAAAGTTCAAGGATTTTCTCCACCATTTCCCTGACACCATTTTTTGCGGCAATCAATATAGCCGTCTCCCTTTTTGTCATCTCTAGGCCTTTCTTCTCTTCCTCCACTATCCCAAGGTTCAATATTTTCTTCTCAATATTTTCGTTGGGCAGTTGAACCCACCGCCCGCTTGACCCGCCTTGATAAAGCCAATCTCCAATGGCTGTGAGTTGCAACTGAAACTTGGGCTTTCCGAGATCTGCAGGGGAAAAAACAAGGAAAAAAAATTGTTAAAGTTATGACCCACCGTTTTGCCGATCTATCGAGGAATTTTAAAGTTAAAAATTTATATATAATTGTCAAATAATGGAAAATTCCATGTCTCGGTTGGAATTTCTAAATGGAATTCTATGATCTATTTCGCAAATTCCACTTAAGTAAATAAATTTTTTTTATAGAATTTGACCCTGAAAATTCCAAGTCAAAGGTTATGACTAGAACTTTAGAAATTCCAGTTCCCTAGCTAATCACGGAGTTTGGTTGTAAGAATTTGTGAAATCCAGTTTAAAAGGCAAATTCCTCATCAAAACACACTCTTATGATGCGTTTGGACGATGGATTTGAATTAAAATGGGATTTAATTTCAACCTCTTGTAAATCCCTCTCCCAAACACTCTCTTAAAAGATCTCACTGTATCACCTTCTCCATGTTGCTGGCCTTCGGCTTCAGTTGGATCTAATTCGGGTAGTGGCCGACCGGGGTTCTTTCCCTCGTTTTCAACCTCGTACATGGAACTAGTTTCGAGAAGTTTATTCATAATCTGAACAGACCACGTGTGCTTCTCTTTCTTATTCTTCAGCTTTTCTATCGCCCTGGATCCTTATTAGCACAAAACACACAAAAGATTAATAAAACCGAACAGAATATTGAAGATTGAAATGGTAAGATGGTGGCATACCAAATCCGAGAATAACCAACATTGCCTTTGATATAAGTTTGATGGACTCATAGCAGGAGTCATAATTGGACGGAAATAGTTGACGTCCTTGAGATCCATTGGTTGATTGGTTTCCTGTACGAGAATAGATAAATCATAATTAACAATGACTAAGTAATTAAACGCAATCTAAAGTTTTAGTTCAATTCGTACTTGAAGTAAGTCTTCAGTGTAATTGTGATACGGCCATGTGGTATCACGAGTTAAGGGGGTGAAGCAAAATGAAATTGTAGGGTCCAAAAATAATTTATAATATATATATTCGGTTGTGTTCCTATAAGCATGTGTTGCTATAAGTTATATCAACATCATGCATTGGGAGTTGTATTTCTTGCATTGGTCTAATGTACCTCATATCCCACTAAAGTATAAGGTACAACTCTTAATGCGGGTGTTGATATAAATTATATTAACATGTGCTTACCTTATCATCATCCATATATGTCAATAACAACTAACTAAATGTCGCCCCCTTCTGGATCTGGCATTAAGTGCCGCTTGTGCTCTTTAATTATCTATTTATTTGTTTTTTAGGCTGAGATTGCTTGCCTTGGTGATCACATGGAGCAATAACTTGTGAAGTAAGCCCTTAATAGGGAGAAGTCAACTGGGTGAGGCCGCTTGAAACTGAAAGTGCCAAAAGACAAAAATCGAGCTCACCAAATTGGCTTCTCTATAACACTGGTTTGGCTAACCTCTTACTCTTTTAGTGATTTTTATATTTTTGGAGAAATTACCCTTTAGTGATTGCATCCAAAACTAATACCAAACGAGGAAATTGACAATTAATTTATAGTGAGTTGACAGTCAATTTGTAACAAGTCGATAGTCAAAACCCTTTCCCTCACTGATTGCAGGAGTAGTTCTTTTAAAATCACTACACAGAAATACATTGCTCACCTGGATTTTTGTCTCTAGGGTTCTCTATATCCCCACCTTCTTTTGTAGTTCCTGAAAAAAAAAAAAAAAAGATTCATGAGTAGAAGCAAATCAAAATGCAGAGAACAGGCTGAAGGATCAGCATGGGCTCCAAATGGATTTGGGCTTTGTACATGCTAACATTAAACTATTTCTTTATGAGAATGCATTTTTTTTTTTTAAAGGAGCTCACCAAATTGGCTTCTCTATAACACTGGTTTGGCCAACCTCTTACTCTTTTAGTGATTTTTATATTTTTGGAGAAATTACCCTTTAGTGATTGCATCCAAAACTAATACCAAACGAGGAAATTGACAATTAATTTATAGTGAGTTGACAGTCAATTTGTAACAAGTCAATAGTCAAAACCCTTTCCCTCACTGATTGCAGGAGTAGTTCTTTTAAAATCACTACACAGAAATACATTGCTCACCTGGATTTTTGTCTCTAGGGTTCTCTATATCCCCACCTTCTTTTGTAGTTCCTGAAAAAAAAAAAAAAAGATTCATGAGTAGAAGCAAATCAAAATGCAGAGAACAGGCTGAAGGATCAGCATGGGCTCCAAATGGATTTGGGCTTTGTACATGCTAACATTAAACTATTTCTTTATGAGAATGCATTTTAAGGAGCTTGAAAATTCATAGGTTTTTTTTTTTTTTGAAAGGATGCTAAAAATAAAATAAAATAAAAAAAATAAAAAAGGGACAAAACATTCTTTCTTACGAAATCAAATGTTGCTGCATGTTTAGGAAGTGACATAACAAGTAATGGCATGCATGTGTGATGTTTGTGTTTGTGAAAGCCAAATTTGAATTTGATCCATAATTACAGAATTAATTGCCATGAACTCCAGATTTTAAAGTAATTACAAGATGGTGTTCTATGGCTGCTATTTCTGGCAATTTTTGTAGCCTCGTTGGATACTTTATTATGAGAAGAAAAAAGCAAAAAAGCAAAAAAAAAAAGATCGACTTCACATACCTCCTCGAATCATGTTCCGCAGCATTTGAAAGAAATGAAAGCAAGACTGGTAGTAGTTCTCTTGGTCTTCAGAAGTCATACCTTCCAAGAATAATGTGAAAATTGACTCATTACCAACAATAATGGAAATATTTAAGAGACGGTTTGTCAATCAAAACTTACATTTAATGTACTTTAGTTATAGAAGTTTCCAAAAGCTCAAAGTTTGAGCATTTTAATCATTAAAAATTGTCATATTTCCGTTGATATGTGCTTCAAGATTCAGATATGGAATATTAGGGAAGTAAAGAGAAGAGAAGCAAGCAGACCAAAAGAAAAAACAGAAGAGAAGAGAAGCAAGAAAGATGAATATTGTTGATTCACATCCCCTCGACTGCACCGATTTTAAAAACCAGGCCAAAATAATAGTCACTAAACGACCCTTTCTTATTCCCTAAGAGATGATTTTTTTCGATGATTGAAGAAATGTCAGGACATAATCAATAAAGCAATACAAATGACTACTAACTTCATAGTAAATGATTACTAACTTGAATTAGAATGACTACTAACTGTAATTATTTTCCCCAAGTTGGACCAATCTGAAATGCCCCCTTTATAGGATGATCTTTTAGGCATTTGTAGGGGTGCAATAGGATTTTGGTACGATTGTTAATGATGCTAAAAGAAAAGAGGAAAATTGAAGAGTCAAGACTAAACATCATTGAAGAGTCGATTACAATTTTTGAAATTAATGTAATGATATATAGTGGTGACTTTGATTGGTATTAAAAAGAGAGATCATGCCCATGCATGTAAGTCATGGAAAATTGACTTAGCTAGTTCAGGCAATATAGAGAAGTTGCCTAGGTGAGCTAGGCATCTTGGCAAGTGCCAAAACTCAATAGACAAAAATCCGGATTCACATTTTTAAGTGTTATAGAGGAGTTGTTCGATCTCCGTTCTTTCAAAAACACGTACTACACCAAAATTAATTGCTCACCTCCAAGTTCGGCTCCCGCTCCCCGGTTCTGTGTAATATTCGCTTGCCCACCTCTTCCCTGTGCATCTTTTTTGGCAAGTGCTGAAAAGGAAGATAGCTTGGTAACGATCCTCACTACTAGCCCACCAAAAGGAAAGAAAAAAAAAAGAGCTAGCGTTGGCTCCAAATGGATTTGGGCGCGCTGTATATGCTGGTCTTATGACCATTGTACAGTGAGAACGATTTTTAAGGAGCTGGCAATTTCATATATATAAATATATATATACACACATACATATAATTCACTAGGTTTGGGATCCCGAATTGAATTATTTTGAGGCTTCTTTTTGCAACCATCATCAAATCGAAATCACTCAAATAACATGGATTTCGATCCAATCCAACCGCTGAAAAAAAAAGAAGCTTCCATGATTTTCAAGACTATATATGCGTGTGTTTATGTGTTTGTTTATGCGTGCATACCTGTACTAAAGCCAAAAGTGTAAATGAACCCTAGTAAACCAACAACTTTAAATTTTTTAGGGTGAATCACAGATTGGTCGGCTTATAGGCTAATAATTACAATTAGTAGTCATTCTTAGTGAAGTTAATAGCAATTTATAATAAAGTTTGTTAAAATTATCTTGCCCTTGCCCGACCAATCTAAAATTCTCCATTTTTTTTTATTTGTTTTTATTTTTTATTTTTTTATGCCTGGTATTGTTGGTAGGAAGTGTTCGTCATTATAAAGTAAAAATATTGACTTTACAGTTTACACACCTCGAATCATCCTCGGTAGCAGTCGAAAGAATTTAATGCAAGTTTGGTAGTTCTCCGGATACTTAGGTTCCTTTTCATCTTCAGAGTCCTTTTCCACGCGTTCTACTCGCTTCAGCTCATCAACAAATATACCTTCCATTAATAAGGAGAAAATTATTTATCATCGATAGCAGCACGTATATGGAGGTAACACGTGCATAAAAGAAACCGTACGTAGGTCAAGCAAATAAAATTTTCATTTAAATGAATTCTTCCAGGAAGAAAGTTCTCAAAAAATATCTTGACGATTTTAATAGGTAAAAATTGGACATTTTATTTTCAAATGTTGTAGAAGATGTAGAAATTTAAGATTCTCAATAGTTTGAACTTTCACTAGACAAAGTGACCCTAGTAGGAAAGTAAAAAGAAGAAGAGGCAACAAAGATGATCGAATATCGAAGATATAAATGTACCGATCATAAAAACCCAAAATTATACTCTGTACAAAATATCAATAAATGTTAAGTTTCAAATTAAAAAGCCTAGACTATTAGCAGGGATCCATAACTCTCACCATCAAGTCATGAGTGAGTCTTCTATGCAACTGTGACATAGCTGCGTGGTGTCATGGGCCAATAGGATTAAAGCAAAGTAGGATTGTGGGGCTAAAAAGTATTATAATAATCTCACTTTCCTTTATTTCTATTAGCTTGTGACACTACATCAAATATATAATAGTTACATATAAGTTTTTCTCTCAAGTCATTGGGAGCATTGGTACCAACTTCTCTAATCTATATTTAATTTGGAGGAGTGATTCTTGTTGCAGAAAGTACTTACAATGATAAATGATCTTATTAAACCCAGCGAGGTGACTCCCGCTTTTGAAAGCTGAAGGCTTGCTAGCCAGGAGATGGAGAGGAGTGAATCCTTGCTCGTTCACAGAATTGACTAGATTTTTGTAACGAAGGATTATTTGGAAAGCTAAATCTGTCAAGTACATATGTACAGCAATAAATAAATAAATACTCAATAGATATTACTAATAGGGTAATAGTATCTTGCCCCACACTTTGTTTTACACTTTGCCATACTATATACATTTAGGAGTGTTTTAATTTTTAGAATTTAATTATATTAGTGGGTCCCATAATTTTACCCTCTTAAATGCACATGGTAGAGTAAAGTATAGAACAAAGTAGTATTATCCTAGATGATAATACCAAACCTGGCATCTATTTTGAAAATACTATACTAATAAAGGAGGTTTATGTCCACACCGATTCTTTCTAGTATCTCTACTCCTTCATAAATAAAAGAAGTGTGAAAATAAGTCTTGAAAAGTTTTAGATGCAGTCCAAAAAAAAAAAAAAAAAGGGGACGAAAATAAGCCCTCCCTAATAATACGATAATAATGGTAATAGTAATTAATGATAACAATAAAGTTGTGTTCTAATGGTTTCTTATTTTTGTTTTTTGTACTGCTATTGGATCTCTTAACAATTTTTAAAAGAACTCATATGATGGGCACGAAAAGCAGACTAATGAGATGTAATAGCACCATCAAAGGTGCCTATAACGCCACATCATGCGATTCTTTTAAGGCAGTCAAGGGAGGTTTAGAAGCATTTCCTCTGTTTTGACTTTTTTTGTTCCTATAGGATAAAAATGCTCACCAAAATACTCTCCACTGATGGCACAGTGAAGAATAGTATCACCGTCCTTCCTTCTACTGTAGGACTCGCCTTTGTTGTTGTTACGATCACATATATCATGTAGACAAAGGAAAGCATCTGTTTTACCATGGAGAGCCGCCAAGAAGAAAGGCGTCTCGCTGTCTTCGTTCCGAATACCCACAAGTTCCGGGTCTACGTTAGCGATGAAGTCGCACATCCTGACATTACCCATCACTGCCGCAAGATGGAGTGGTGTGTTCCCTCTCTCGTTCTTCACTTCTAGAGCGCTAGGCTTATAATCTTCAGTGCTGATGAGTGTTACCAGCTCTTCGACGATATCTTCTTGGCCATCGGAGACCGCTATATGTAATGCGGTGTCCCCTGATTTGGTGATCTTGGCCTTGTGAACTTCTGGATGGTCCTTGTATATACCCACGACTTCTTTCCATTGGCCTTTCATGGCGATTTTGAACAAAGTTTTCTTTGTGTCATCAATCTCCGAACTCATTATTGTCTCCATCGGAGAAGAAATTGGCTCCATCGGATAGCTAGATTGAGATAGGTGTATGGAGCTGCTAGTGCTGAGAATTGTGTACCGTTTTATTATGGAAACTGGGTCCCATATTGCCTTGAAGAAGAATTAATTGGTGAGGGAACGCCAGGCTATATGTTTCTTTATTTCATAAAGAAAAAGAGAAAATGGAAAAAAGAGAAAGATGTGGCTTATTCAATGCGCAACACGCAACACTTCTTTTGCTAATCTCCCATTAGAGAGCCCAATTGGCCCTTATAAGTTCATCCCACTTCCCTCCTCCACAATTATTTGAAAGAACTTAAAATCATAACTTCTCCCAAACCATCCCCTTTAAAGGCGAGACACGCAACTATAACCTCACCGACTCTCCCATTGTCAAATATAATTAACCGACAAAAGAAGTGAACTTATCCATTATCTTTAATATTTTCTTTTGTATTTACCATGGTCGATAGCCTCCTACGTAGACAGATGCTTGGCTGTGCTCGGTCAAGCTAATTTTATAAATTCATTTTACAAAAAATGTACGTTTAGTTACCTAGCTAAAAGTGATGTGAAATAAAAGAGAAAATAATAATTTCAAATCCAGGACAACCCAAAGAACCATATAAGTGGACCATTGATTCTTAAAATTTACGCTTTGAATAGGTAAGATTTTGGGTTTGACTTCTCACTACTATTTTTTTTTAAGGCGAATCACTAACTAATGTAGAGGACGTGGTCAATGACTTGCCTGTATTCCAAAAGATTAATCAAACCAAAGTCTAGATACCATGTCGGTAAAAAATTAAAACAAATAAAACAAATCCTAAGACAATCCATTACACAGAAAGAAAAAAAAAACAAAACAAACAAACAAACATCCACTCAACTGCATATTGTACAATCATCAAGTAGTTTTGGTTTAGTTTAGGTTAGTATTCAAGGGCTTTCTTTTATGAAAATGTTTTTCTAAAACCTAAACGACCTAAAACATGAGATCAAATTTCTATTTGTTTTCCCTTTCAAGGATTAAGGAGCGCCGAAAATTCTTTTAGGAGCTCTAATAGTATTTCCCCTGAAATATTAATATTAGAATTAGACTAGGTGACATTCAATCATTCAAATTAATATATATATATATATATATAACCATTAATTTTTAAAAGTCACCTGCTAAAACACTTCTATTATGCTTTCAGTTGGCTTGTACGGTTGTACCAAGGCCCTTGCTGAAGCCTTCCTAAATTTTTAAAGGAAAAATAATGTTTCATTAAATATGAAATAAGAAAAAGTAGAGTAAAAGATGTAAGCAACTCAAAGAAAAAGATCAAGCCAGATATTATTCTTTCTTTTTTTGGATAACAGACCATTTCAGCCCCAACAATGCATGAAATCCAAAGAAAGGAGCCAGATATTATTCTTTCTTTTTTTGGATAACAGACCATTTCAGCCCCACCAATGCATGAAATCCAAAGAAAGAAGGAAATCACTTAAAACAACACAAAGCAACCAAAAGATTTATTATAAAAAAAAAGGCTACACTCTGGTAGGATTCGTAGCTACACTACCACTTGGTAGCTATGCTGTGGCACCTTCTTGAAGGTAGCCCATATAAGATCGAAGTACAACGGAAACTGGGTTACAACAAAAAATGTTACTGGCAGGCAAGTCATTGCATAAACCGGAAACGCAACGTATTTCAATTTATCTTTAAGAAAAAAGAAATGCCCAGCACAAAATGAGATCAACATGGAAGCTATGGACACGAAGAGCGACGTTAAACCGACTAAAAGCTTTCTTGGCAAGTCTGTACCAAAATCTCTCGCTTGGTATCGAGAGGTATATAAGGATGAAAAGAAACATGATCACTACCATCACAGAAAAGCAGAGAGCAACAAGTGATGCGATAGAGGATACATTGAAAGCTGGCTGGTTTTCTAGAATTGGTGTGCCAATGTCTTGCTTGATGCCTCCTAGCACGGTGGCTGATGTTGCGAAGGCAACGGTTGCGATGAGTGCAGCCACGACGGAGCACGACTCGAACATGTTGGTTAGCCATTTGCCGCTGTTTTTGACGAGGTCCTTGTGTGTTTCTGTGAAAACATCTTTTGTGGTTTTGCCTGCCTTGTTGTAGCGAACGAAAAAGTGTAGTGGCATGGAGCTCTTGACGAACTGCAACAAAGTATGTCACTAATGAACGGAAAATGCCAAGGATACTTTTAGAATGCCTAAATTTGTTACCCAAATTTACTTGTTCAAATAATGTGATAATGACAAAGTCAGTACATTATGATTAATATATTATATTTTTGCAAAAAATTTTAATTTGGGCAATTTAGCATAGGCATGCAATGTTCTTGTGCCAACCCTGATTGTCACCAAATGGTACAGGGGAGGAAAGCCATGTATCATTTCCTAGGGAGTGGGCAGTAAGGCCGTGGACTGGCGCTATTGCCTCCCTTCAACTTCATCCATATCCCCAACTTATTTCATATTTTTCAAGGTTTTATGAAAAATATAGAGGATTTTCATAAGAACTGATTACAATGTTCATTAGAAAACATAATTTTAAATAATTTTATAAAATAAAAATTTTTCAAAATATATTGTTGAAGTAGAATTTTTTACCATTTACAATCTATATATATATATAACAAAAACAAAAGTTGAAAATGATTAAAAAGTCCACTTAAATAACGAATTTTGAAAAAACATTTTTTTACAAAATTATTCAAAATGATGTTTTCTAATTGATTACACGGGTAGTTTTCATGGAAACCTTTTATATTTTTCATAAAATCTTAAAAAATATAAAATAAGTGGGGGTATTAATAAAGTTGAGGCAATAGCCGGCCCCCTTCATCAATTGAATATACTAGGCCTTTGTACTGATCGAAGGAGTGGTCTATCCAAAATTTAACAAATCATAAACCCATGACCAGCCTGAACGCAAATTTCTCTGTCAATTGACATTTTGAAGTGAAATTTTATTGTTGAAACCCATTACCTGAATGAAAATTTTATCCTTTCAATTGACAGAGAAATAGTAGACAGACAAATTTTTGTCAACTAAGAAGAAGCAGAAGAAGAAGAAAATAGTCTCTCATACCTCATACCACTTGATTTCCTATTGCCTTTGCAACGCAGCGCCAGGAATAAGCCAAGGCCTATGTTCCCCAATCATGGAAGCAAGATGCAATGCACTATTCCCTTTGTCATCCACTTTACGAAATACACTGTCTTTAAGGATGTTTCTCCTGAGTAAGAGCTGATATACATGGGGCTGCCTGTTCTCCACTGCCAATAACACTATATTCTTCTTATCCAAGTTCATGTCGTGGATGGCCACCGGAAAAAGGACAAGGATTTTCTCCACCATTTCGGTCACACCATTCTTTGCTGCAATTAATATGGGTGTCTCCCTCTTTGCCCTCTCAACCGGGGGTTTCTCCTTCCCGGCCAAGACCACAAAGTCCAATATTAATTTGATTTTCATATAACAGTGCTAATTATCAAATTGATTGATTGAATGGTGAGCATTTTTTGATTAAATGGTGTCGGCGAACATCCAGTGCTGAAGGCATTAAACGTTCTTTCACATAAGCACTCTAAAGCAGAGCTGCCATTGGCCAGGCGAGGCCAAGGACTGCTTGACCCAGCTTGACAAAGTCAATTGCCAAATGTATTAACAGGCTGGCCGGAGCTTTGGCCCAAACCCGGGCCTCAAGTCTACTATGGGCTTGTTCGAGCCTATTGTTATTGCTTTGGCATCCAAGGCATACTTTATATGCCTAACTTATTTTACATTTAAAAATTTTATGAAAATATAAAAGGTTTTTATGAAAATTGGAAACTCAGTTATTCAGAAAAAATCATTGTACGGGGTAAAAGCTGCTCCCCGAACTACGTGTTGATGATGAAGCTTACTCTCTCGCCTGGACCTGCAATCACAAGCTGGGAAAATGGGTCAGAGGGTAGGCCAAGGTGGGTTTTGGCCGTGCCCTCTCCAAAGCTTAAGTCAGAAAACTATATTGGGGAGAATGAGGCAAAGAAGAAGATGAATCTCAGAGAATTAGGGTACTGTAGCTTACCACATTTGACTGTATCGTATTCTTTTTTATACCCACCTGTACGGACTGATCATGTGAGGTCAGATAACTGCCTTGGTTAGGTTAGATCTGACCATGGTTTACCAATAACTATCTGACCATAGTTTGTCAATCGTGGTTGGGGTGGAACCATGATTCCTAGTAACCGTTGTGTCAGGAATTACAGCTACTGTGACAGTTTTGGACTGTAGCAGGGTTTGGACTGTAGTGTGAGTCATAGGACAGGTGTCCCGAGATGAAAGTAGGGTCCCGAGCTGAGAAGTCACGTGGTTTGCAGCAGATCCCATCATGTGGAACACGTGTCAGATACCGTGGTTTAACTCTTTGGCCCGAGCTGGATCGTGGGAGATGGATCATGTGCGTTGTGGTTGGCCTGATTGAATTGCCTTTGCCACGTGTCAGCGTTTCCGGTCTGAGCCTTCTATCCCGAGTTGGAACCTCGGTTCAGAGATATTTCCACACAATCATTATGAACAATTTTGTTAAAAAAGGTTTTTTCATCTGTTATTTAAGTAGATTTTGTAGTCATTTATGAAATAGATACTGTACGGGGTAAAATCCTGCTCCCCGAACTATGTGTTGATGATGGAGCTTGCTCCCTCGCCTGGACCTGCAATCACAAGCTTGGAAAATGGGTCAGAGGGTAGGCCAAGGTGGGTTTTGGCCGTGCCCTCTCCAATGCTTCAGTCAGAAAACCGTATTGGGGAGAATGAGGCAAGGAAGAAGATGAATCTCAGAGAATTAGGGTACTGTAGCTTACCAAATTAGGCTGTATCGTATTCTTTTTATACCCACCTGTACGGACTGACCATGTGAGGTCAGATAACTGCTTGGGTTAGGTCAGATCTGACCATGGTTTGCCCATAACCGTCTGACTGTAGTTTGTTGACCATGGTTGGCCAGGGAACCATGGTTCCTTGTAACCGCTGTGTCAGGAATTACAGCTGCTAGGACAGTTTTGGACTGTAGTAGGATTTGGATTGTAGTGTGAGTCATAAGACAGGTGTCCCGAGGTGAAAGCCAGGTCCCGAATTGGGAGGTCACGTGCTTTGCAGCAGGTCCTATCGTGCGGACCTTCCACGTGTCAAGTGAAGCGATTTAACCCCCTGCCCCGAGCTGGATTTTAGGAGGTGAAACGCGCGCGTTGTGGTTGGCCTGGTTGAACATTCTTCGCCACGTGTCAGCGTTTCAGGTCTGAACCTTCCATCCCGAGCTGAAACCTCGGTTCAGAGATATTTCCACACAATTTGCCCCAAATTATGACATTCCCGAGCTGGGACTTGTCATAATTTCGTTTTGCTAAGTGTTTTTCCCTGTGCCCCTATGCCGCTTGGCATTCTAGGGCTTACCTGGCAAAGAGGCGGTTAAGCCTTTCCGTATTCCAAGGCGCTGACATCATGTGCCTTGGAACCGTACGATCTGCATTTAATGCTCCAGAAGCATTATGTCTTTGGAGGGAAACAAATTTCTGCTCACTTTATCTCCTGCATTCTCTCTCTACTCTCTGCCTTTTCTCTCTGCATTCTGTTCTCTGTTTTCTCTCTCTACTTTCTCTGCTCTTGCCTTCAGTCTTCTCCAGGAAAACACCGTATTTTCCACCGGAATCCACTGTCTACGCCGTTCGTTTGTGGGAGAAGATCCGTTCTGCTCTCCTTCGTTGTCTTTACGAATCGTTTCTCCGGCGCTATCATCTGTTGGTGTTCTTCTTGCTTGCTTCAACCTTCCAAGAACAACTTTTGGAGTTCTTGGCACCACGCCGTACAGTTCCTCCGGCAAAATCTGCAGTTCTGACCATCGCTTGATCTTTGTAAAGGTATAACTAGTTTTTGTTCTTTATTCTTCGATTTGTACGGTGTATTTTTCTCTTTGCGGTTGTTGGAGATGTTCTTGGGGTTTGCTTCGTAATCCTAGGGTTTTCCTCTGGCTTTTGGGGCAAATCACCAAGATACTGATTTTTCCCGCCTTTTAGGGTTCAAAAAACTCCATCTCGAGGTAAATTTGAGAAAAAAATTTTGGATGTCCTCTCTTGTCTTTTCCCAACATCGAGTTTAGTGTTCCCCGAGCTGACACTTAGAAAAATTTTTGGGTCTGTCAAGGCAGGGATAACATACCTGTCAGGACTTGACCTTGAGTTTTAGGTCGGGGCATGTTGGCATGGGTTGTGTTATCCCTAGATTTAATCTTCGCCTTTCGTCTTGGCAGATGTCTTCCTTTTACGATATTAGGGAAAACCCTGCAAAGATAGCTGAGTTTAGGGCCCTATACGGCTTTGAAGACGGGAAGTTTAGCTTCCGCTTTGCTGAGCCTGGGGAGGATGTCTTTAGGTTAGACGCCAAGGATGGCCTCCCCGTTCCCATTGCTGCTTTCATGGAGGGTGGAGTTCGTGTCCCCTTCCCTGACCTTCTCAATGACTTCCTCCTCTACTACGGGATAGTCCCAACCCAGCTTGGGCTGAACTCCTTTAGGATCGTCTTGGGGGTTCACGTCCTTAACCAGCTGTTAGGGACTGCTGTTGGAGTGCAGGAGATACTCCACCACTACAAAATTTGCACCCTAAAAAACAAACGCGATGTTTACCTCTCCCTCAAGCCCAAGAAGAAACCCTTTGTCACTCACATCCCAGACTCCAACCCGGGAGCTCACGACATTGTGGTTTTTGTGTACGGGCCTATGGATGGGACTCTTCCCCCTGATCCTCCCGTCATTCCCCGAGAGAGAGGCTCTAGCTGTAAGAAATCAGTGACATCCTTTTGCTTTCTTCTGTTTTCTATGATTTCAATACGAATATTGGATTTCTCACTGATAGATATGTTGTGTTTCCTTCTAGCAGCTCCTCATGCCAACGAGCCCGCTGACGAGCTGAACAAGGAGGATATCGAGAAGCTGCTCGGATATCAAGTCAGCCAGTGCTGCCGTTCGGCTGAAACCTTGCTAAACTACCACGCGAGGTACCAGATTTGGGGGAAGGCTAGTTACCCCCATTGGGAGCAGCCTGACGACGAACTGACCCGCGTGGTGGAGAGAAAGGTTGAGGGAGGAGAGCAAGAGGGAGAGGAGGAAGAGGGGATTCGCCTCCGACCTGAAAGGGAAGGAGCTGAGGAGATTAGGCCCTCTGACAAGACGGCTCGGCGCGCCCCCTTTGTCATTGAGAGCTCTAGCTCTGAGGAGACCGTCTCCCAAGCCATGGAGAGGAGAGGCTCCCGTCCCCCCCCCCCCCGCCAAGAGACAAAGAACAGACTCCGACAACCAGAGGTCCAAGAAAGACTCTGGGATGAATTTGAGGGCTCTGGTTGCTGAGAGAAGGGCGGCGGAAAAAGAAGCCCAGAAGGCTGCTGAGAAGAAGCAACAGCAGCAGCAGTAGTAAAATCAGCAGCAGCAGCAGCAACAGCGGCAGAATCAGCAGCCGCAGAGAGTCGACAAGACTGCTGCTGCTGTTCCTGGGCTTGGTCGGGATGGCGGCAAGAAGTCCACTGACCCCAATAATGGCAAACTCATGTCGAGCGCCATGAGGGGGCAGGACGTGGGCAGGCCCCAGGCGCCCGAGGTTACTGGGAAAGGGAAGGCTCCTCTGGTTCCTCCTACGAAGCCCTGGAAACCCTCTGCAGTCCCCAAGCAGCAACTCGCTGTGCAAGGGCCTGGGCAAGGAGGCGCCAATGCCCCGGAGGCCGGAGGTGGGAGCTCCCTTTCCCGTGCTGAGATGATAGCCAAATTCCCCGAGGTATGCCTCTGCTTTTGTGACTTCGTAACTGTCCAATACTTAAAAATTTATGACAGATTCTGACTAACTTTATGTTCCACCACGTGTCTGCAGTTCCCCGTACCCAAAGATAAGGATGTTACCAGCTCCTTCTCTGCGGAGTACAACTTCAAGCAGCTGGGGAACCCCATGAGGTTGCCGGCGGACATGGAGCACTTCAGGAAGAAGCCCGCCCTCGACAACCTCCGCTTCGGGTTTACCAGCCTTTACCGAGTAAGTTCCGTCTTCTTGTGGTTTCCATTACTAGCTGTTCAACCCGATCATTGACTTGCTGATGTCTGTGTAGGGCTGCCAACAAATCTTGCTGGCGGGCGATCGCCTCGAGGAGGAAGACAACAAGCTGCAGCTCGAGCTCGCCAAAGTCCGGAGTGAGTACGATCAGAAGCTAGCAGAGGCTGAGGCCAACTGTTGTGCGGCTATGTCTCAACTTCAGAAGGTAAAATCTGAATGCGAGACTTTCAAGTCCACAGCCGAGAGCGCCGTCAGCAAACTGGAGCTCACGAGGAAGGATTACGCAGATTTGGAGGCCTAGCTGAGGAAGGCAAAGGATGCCCAGGAAGAGCTAGCCCGGGAGAAGCGCGAGCTGGCGAGGAAAGTCCGGGCCCTTGAGGCTGAGGTGGAGAAGGAAAAAGCCTCCGTGAAGAAGGCGGTGACTGAGGAGAGGGAAAGCGTGAAGGCTTCCCTCGTTGGGCAGTTGACCACCGAGCTTGAGGTCACCTACAAATTCGCGTGGGAGACCTTGGTCGAGTTGGCATCTGTCCAATTCCCTGGTATTGCCGATATTCCCTTCGAAAGGAGGGATATTCCCCCGGATTACGATCCTGAGGGAGGTGATGCCGGGGAAGCTGAGATGGAGGTTGAAGGCGGCGATGAGGCCGGGGAGAGCAATCCCGAGGTCACGTCCCAGCCTAATGCCACCATTGAAGCCGAGAGGACCGTTGACGTCACCGATGACACTTCAGTCGCTGCCAGCGGGGACCAACCCGTAAATGCAACGGAAAGCACCACAGAGGCTATCCCTGATCTTCCTCAGACTCCCGTGGTCCCGCTTGTCTCTACTGATCCCGTCGTAGCTCCCGAGGTCATTGCTCTAGCTGCCGGGAACTCGGGGGAGAATGTAGCTACTTAGGTTTTTTCTTTTGTTTTTTCTTTTTCATTTCTTCTGGCTGAATGCCCCAATTTGTACAGACCATTGTAATACTCTTTCTACTGAAATGAAATACAAAATTTTTCTTTCCCGCGTGTATACGTCCTTTATTTTTATGGTGGCTGTCTGTTTGAATGTGCTCTCGGGATAAAGTCCCTTGTTGACGTGTGTGAACTGTTGGTATGCTGTTGCGTTGAGCCTGTTCTTAGATGAGACTTTGTTGTGAACCCATTCTTAGGTTCAGTGTGCTCAAGCCATTTATTAGGTGAGACTTATGCCCATTCTTAGGCAGCTTTGCTTGGATCCGTTCTTGGGCAAGACTTTGTTTTTAACCCATTCTTAGGTTTAGCGTGCTCAAGCCATTTATTAGGTGAGACTTGTGCCCATTCTTAGGCAATTTTGCTTGGACCCATTCTTGGGCAAGACTTTGTTTTTAACCCATTCTTAGGTTCAGCGTGCTCAAACCATTTATTAGGTGAGACTTGTGCCCATTCTTGGGCAATTTCTGACTTCGACTCGTTGCTGGGGAAAATGCCTTTAGCTCGAATGATAAACAAGTGATGACATTCCTGAATAACCTCTGAATTTGTATTGAATAATCGTTGAATGTAATTACAACTTTAGCTATCGGTAAAATAATCTTAGGTTAGCTATATTAACTGATCTCGGGAGCTCTTTTCCGGTCTCCAAGCTCTTTAGTTTGTAAGAACCTGTACCCCCGACGTGGATGACCTCGTAAGGACCTTCCCATGTTGCCCCGAGCTTCTCGTCTGCAGGATTTCTGGTTCCAGCGTTGACTTGTCTGAGTACCAGCTCTCCAATATTGAACTCCCTCGACTTTATTCTTCGGTTGTAATATTTTTTCAGTTCTTGTTGGTAAGATGTCATTTTAATTCGAGCCCTTTCTCTTCTTTCTTCTGCTAAATCCAGATCTTGAGACAGAGTCTGATCATTCGTTGCCGCGTCATAAGATTCGGTTCTGAGACCTGGTAGACCCATCTCTATTGGTATGACTGCTTCCATGCCATAGGTCATAGAAAACGGAGTTTCTCCAGTGGACCTCCGCGGGGTAGTTCAATATGCCCATAGTACAGAATGCAGCTCGTCGGGCCAAGACCCTTTCACGTTGTCTAGCCTCCTTTTTATCCCTGCGACTATAATCTTGTTGGTTGCCTCTGCCTGACCATTGCACTGCGGGTAACTCGGATTAGAATACCACCACTGAATTCCCTGTTCTGCGCTGAATTCCTGAGTTCTCTTACTGTCGAACTGAGTTCCGTTATCCGATACGAAGGCTCTCGGGATCCCGAAGCGAGTGATAATATTTTCCCAAAGGAACTTGATAATGTCTGAATCTTTAATTGATGCGAGCGCGATGGCCTCTACCCATTTGGTAAAATAATCAGTTGCAATGAACAAGTACTTCCTGTTCCCCGAGGCTGTGGGCAGTGAACCCGCAAGATCTAACCCCCATTGTGCGAAAGGCCATGGACTGGATATGGGATGCAACTCCTGAGCAGGCTGGTGTATCTTGTCAGCAAACATCTGGCACTTCGGGCACTTCCTCACATAGCTGATAGCATCCTTCTGCATGTATGGCCACCAGTAGCCATGAGTGTTTGCCCTATGAGCGAGTGATCTTCCTCCTGCATGACCCCCACATGACCCCTCGTGGAGTTCAGCCAGCAGGTCTACTACTTGGTCTGGGTGTACGCATTTCAGATATGGTCCCGTGTAGGATCTTCTGTAGAGAGAGCCTGACGGAGATAACCAAAAACGAGCTGACTTTGATTGTGGTCCTCGGGTAGTTTATCCCTCTGTAGATAGGCAACTATCTCGTCCATCCAGCTCGGTGTTGAAGACTGAATGTCCAAAATGAGCTCTTCTGTCCCAATACTGGGTTCTTGCAAGATTTCGACATTTATGGTTCGGGGGGTGTCTGTTTCCAACGCTGCAGCCAGGGCGGCCAACCCATCCGCATGTCTATTTTGATCTTTGACAAAGCGTTTGAACTCCACGCTGGTGAATTTCGCAGCTAGTTCCCATACCTTGTGCATATACGCAGCCATCCTTTCATCCTTGGCTTCATATTCTTTATTCAGCTGGCTGACCACTAGCCTGGAGTCACTGTATACTGTCAACTCTTTTATCCCCATTGCTTGGGCCATCCCAAGTCCTGCCACAACTGCCTCATACTCTGCTTCATTGTTTGAGGCTGGGAACATAAGCCTGACTGCTTGCTCGATGATTTCCCCTTCGGGATCTGTCAGCACAATTCCCAGACCTGCCCCTTTTGCATTAGATGCACCATCCACTTTGAGCTCCCATCTCTTCCTCTTCTCTGTGTTTATATTGTCTTTCCCCCCCAGTTCGGGCAGAGAGGAGTTTAATGCTGTCTGCGCCGAACTGGAAGTAGGATCTGCGAATTCTGCCAAAAAGTCAGCCAATATTTGCCCCTTAATTGCAGGTCGGGGCTGAAAGTGAATGTCGTAAGCATTGAGTTCCACCCCCCACTTCAATACCCGTCCTGACAAGTCAGCTCTGCGGAGCACATCTTTCAAGGGATAGTTTGTGAGGACGATGATAGGATGAGACTGAAAGTAGTGTTGGAGTTTTCGGGAGGTTGTGACAAGGGCTAGGATTAACTTTTCGAGTGGCAGATAACGGGTTTCAGCATCTAATAGTGTCTTGCTAATATAATAGATTGGCGCTTGAGTAAGGTCGCGCTGGGCTAAAAGAACGCCACTGAGTGCATGTGCTAAAACAGCAAGATAGAGGTAAAGAGTTTCCCCGTGGTAAGGGTGGGTCAGGGTGGGGAGTGTTTCTAGATGAGCGACTAACTTTTGATAAGCTTCTTGGCATTCTGTATTCCATCCCGAGTTAGTGCTCTTCTTCAGTATTTGAAAGAATGCGTGGCATTTGTCTGACGACCTCGAGATGAATCTACTGAGTGCTGCCACCATCCCATTCAACTGTTGAACATCCCTGACCGTTGTTGGAGTGCGTAGGGTTCTTATTGCCTCAATCTTACTTGGATTTGCTTCGATCCCCCTTCTTGAGACTAAGTGACCCAGGAACTTTCCCGAGCCTATTCCAAATGAGCTTTTCTTCGCATTTAACTTCATCCCATACTCCCTGAGTCGGGTAAAAGCCTCAGTTAGGTCTGCCAGGTGGTCTTTCTCTGAGATGCTCTTAACAATAGTGTCATCAACGTATGCCTCAAGGTTTTTGCCAATCAGTCTTTCAAACATCCTGCTAACAAGACGTTGGTAGGTGGCCCCTGCATTCTTCAACCCGAACGGCATCACCTTGTAGCAGTACGTTCCTCTAGGAGTAATAAACCCCGTCTTGTCTTGGTCGTGTTCTGCCATAGGAATCTGATGGTAACCCGAGTAGGCATCAAATATACTCAGTCTCTCATACCCCGAGATAGAGTCTATAAGTTGGTCAATCTTAGGCAAGGGGAAACTGTCCTTTGGGCAAGCTTTATTGAGGTCTGTGAAATCGATACAGACTCGCCAGTCCCCTGTCTTCTTTCTTACACATACGGGATTGGCCAGCCAACTCGGGTACTTTACTTCTCTGATGAACCCTGCTTTCAAAAGCTTATCAACCTCGGCAGAAACTGTTTCGGCTCTATCACCTGACAATCTTCGTTGCTTCTGAACCACTGGCTTGTAATTCGGGTTAACTTGCAACTCATGAGTAATAATTATGGGATCAATTCCTGGCATTTCATGGGGTGACCAAGCAAATACATCGATGTTATTTTTCAAAAATTCGAACAGCTCTGCTGCGTCAGCTTCACTCAATGACTTTCCTATCCAGAAAAACCTCTCTGGATCATCAGGATTAATTATCTTCTTCACTAACTCCTCCCCTGTTCTGTCTGCGGGTTCCAGAGCTGTTTCTTCTATTCCAGGCCGTTCTCCCTTTCGTTGCTACAAGGGGACCTCATCAATCTTAGCTTTTTTCTTCTGCTCTGGCTCTGGCCTCGGGGCTTTAGCTTTGCCAGTTCCCGAACTGGGAGGGCGTGGGGCCTTGGACTTCAGTTTGTCTTCGGAAGGTGCTGAGTGGCCTGCATACTCTGCCAGAAAACACTCCCTGGCCGCCGCCTGGTTTCCCCTTATCTCCATGATTCCTTCTGGGCTCGGGAATCTGATGGATTGGTGGTAGGAGGATGGGACAGCCTTTATGGCATGAATCCAGGGTCGCCCGAGTATCACATTGTAAGCTGACCTTTCCTGGATCACCACAAACGTTTCCATAGATTGCACTGGCCCTGCCTGAACTGGGAGCGTTATCTGTCCCAATGGGAAAGTCATGTTGCCATTAAAAGCTTTCAAGCTGACGTGGCAAGGCTTTAGGTCGGAGTCCTTAAGCCTGAGTTGGCTGAATAATTTCTGAAACATGACGTTCACGGATGCCCCATTATCCACATAGACTTTGCCCACGTCGTAGTTCCCTATGAGCATGCGGACAACTAAAGCATCGTTGTGCGGGCAGCGCACCGTCCCATCAGTCTCAGCATCCCCGAAGAAAAGCAGCTTCTCTCCATTTTCAACCTCACTTTGAGGTAGTAGAACTGGTTCATCCCCAATATCACTGACTTCAGCATTTTGACAAGCCATCCTATATTACGCCCTGAGCTGGCTGGTTGACAGAGCGGTCTCCTCATATCCTCCGGTGATCATATCGATCCTCCCGAGGATCTTTGGTTGAGTGGATTGAGGAGCTCTATTCTCGGGTTTCTTCTGTTCAGATGGCTGTCCTTTATCTTTTCAGGCTATAAATTCATCAAGCTTTCCTTCCTTAGCCTAAGCTTCGAGATTGTATTTCAGAACCTTACAGTCCTCTGTCCTATGGCCATGATCCTTGTGGTAACTGCAAAACAGCTTCTTATTTCTCTTCTCAGGCTCCGCGAACATAGGTCGAGGTTTCTGGAAAAAATCTTTGTTCTCCAGTGCCTTCATCAACTTGTAGATGGGGAGAGTAAATACAGTGAAGATGGCCTGATTTGGATTGGAGGGCGGCCTGGATTTCTCTGCTCGAGGGTTGTCTCTATGAGGCTTAGAGTCCTTCTTTTTGTCATCTCTCTCGCTGACTTTGGCAGACTGCGGGGTGTAGAAATCATCCAACTTCGAATAATTAGCTACAGTGGAGAGCAGCTTGGCTAGGTTTCTGGGGGGATTAACAGTGAGCTCCTTAAACAGAGGTGATGGCTTCCTCAACCCGAGACGAAACAAATCCATTGCATTCTTCTCAATAGGTTCGTCAATCTCATTGTAAACCTCCCAGAACCTCTGAGAGTATTCCCGAAGTCCTTCCCCATCTTTCTGTTTCAGTTCGTATAGGTTCTGCATGGTCCTCGGGAATTTGCAGCTAGTGATGAACCTCTTCTTGAACAGCTTGCTCAGCTCGTGCCAGCTGTCAATAGACTCGTCCGGGATCTTGGCCCACCACTTAAGAGCCACTTCCCCCAAACTCATAGGGAATATTTTGCAGAGAAAACCCTCATTTCCAGCATATAATGACATACGTTGCAAGTAATAGTTTAAATGATGATCGGGGTCTATTGAAAGAGAGTAAAGAGTAAAGGTTATCTCGGAGTACCCTCGTGGGATTGGGACCCGTTGAATCCACCGTGTGAATGGGCTCCGAGCCACAGCAAAGCTTTCAGGTCTTTCTCCCCCTCTGCTTTGATTGCCTCGATGTCTTTTGGAGGCTTCTTCCTCGTTTCTTTCACGCCTGGGTGACCGAGAATGCTTTCTACTCGTCACCCCAGTACTCCTCTCCCCCCTTCTTTCAAGAGACCGAGACCTGTAATAGCGTCTCTCATCTCTGTGAGCCTCGTGCCCAGAACGCACCTGAGAGCGAGGTCTTGGGTGGTCCTCGTTCCACCTTCGCGCATGGTCTGAGCGTCTTGAACTGCGTACTGGGGACCTTTGAATCAGCGCATGGTGTTGTTCATCTCCCCTTCCCGAATGCCTCGGTTCTGGGCCAGTTAATCGTGGCTCATCGTCACGTCTACTGCAGTAGTGATGGTGCGAAGCCCCGGGCCTGGGTGAACTCTCCTGATGTCTAGTGCGACGGAGTGGACTGGTTTGGCTAGCCTCCTCGGCGACAACATTGACTTCGCGAGGGGCAAAGGTTCGCTGGAGGTATCGGTGGTAGTTCTGCTCTGCATTTAACTTTGCGAGCTGCGCCGATTGAATCTCCGATTGCATGGTTGCAATCAGTTCTACCACCGCCGCTGGGTTAGGGTTATTTGTCACAGCCTTATCGAAGGCGGCCTTGAGAACAGGCTGATCATCAAGAGAATGTAGAACAGCAGACATTTCAGGGGAGATCTGATGTTGCTGAATCGGGGGGAGCTGACTGGTTCCCGCCGCAGGTAATGGCGGGTTGGCCTGTGAAGGCTGGGTTTCTGCTCGCTTCCCAGCATCGCCTGTAACAGCTTGGTCTACGCGAGTAAAGTTCGCTCCAGATCTGGTTTGCCCAAAGGTGGGCGGAGGTGGTGTAGCCATCTTATCACGATGGTTCCCACAGACGGCGCCAAATTGTACGGGGTAAAATCCTGCTCCCCGAACTATGTGTTGATGATGGAGCTTGCTCCCTCGCCTGGACCTGCAATCACAAGCTTGGAAAATGGGTCAGAGGGTAAGCCAAGGTGGGTTTTGGCCGTGCCCTCTCCAATGCTTCAGTCAGAAAACTGTATTGGGGAGAATGAGGCAAGGAAGAAGATGAATCTCAGAGAATTAGGGTACTGTAGTTTACCAAATTAGGCTATATCGTATTCTTTCTATACCCACCTGTACGGACTGACCATGTGAGGTCAGATAACTGCTTGGGTTAGGTTAGATCTGACCATGGTTTGCCCATAACCGTCTGACCGTAGTTTGTTGACCATGGTTGGCCATGGAACCATGGTTCCTTGTAATCGCTGTGTCAGGAATTACAGCTGCTAGGACAGTTTTGGACTGTAGTAGGATTTGGATTGTAGTGTGAGTCATAAGACAGGTGTCCCGAGGTGAAAGCCAGGTCCCGAATTGGGAGGTCACGTGCTTTGCAGCAGGTCCTATCGTGCGGACCTTCCACGTGTCAAGTGAAGCGATTTAACCCCCTGCCCCGAGCTGGATTTTAGGAGGTGAAACGCGCGCGTTGTGGTTGGCCTGGTTGAACATTCTTCGCCACGTGTCAGCGTTTCAGGTCTGAACCTTCCATCCCGAGCTGAAACCTCGGTTCAGAGATATTTCCACATAGATACTATAAATAATCAAAAAGTCTACTTAAATAATAGATTTTGGAAAAACTATATTTTACAAAGTTATTTAAAATGATGTTTTCAAGTGGAAAATATGATTAGTTTTTAAGAAAATATTTTATATTTTTCATAAAACCTTAGAATGTAAAATAAGTGGAAGATAAAATGGTGTTGTTGTGCCAACAGAGGCCCCATCCTTGTTGCTAATCTAAAGAGCCTGGTCGAGAATGAGAATGCTAACTCTCTTTTTTATTTTTTTATTTTATTTTTTTCCAATAAATAAGATAACATATACGTACTCACATGGAATCGAAAGCAAGACCTCTATAAACCCCATGTCTTTATTAGAGCAGCACATGCCAATAAACTCAAGGGTTATTAGGAAACAAAAATGAACACACGTGCCCATAAAAAACACATGGAGGGCAAATGTGAGAACATGTATGAGAGAGAGAGCGAGAGGAGAGAGAGAGAGAGAGCAAAAAAACTCCCCAACCATCTCCCTAAAAATTTCCCCAAATCAAGGATAAATTGCTCCCCAAAGCCAAATTTGGGGCGGATCACTCCAATGACAAACCCCATATTCTCCCTAAACTTAGGATTAACCATTGTATCCTTATAGCTAGCTCTTTCCAGATTCAAATTTGAGGAGAGTGAATTTTGGAAGAAATAAACAAAAAGGCCTTTCTAACCATATCCCATCCTCTCCCCTTTTGAGGACCATTTGGGGGAAAATTTTGGGGAGAAGTGAAATAGGGAAGAGGATGGGATATGGTTGGAGAGGCCATTTTCTGCTAGTTGTCCCCCTTTGAGTTTGGGGAGAGAGATATAGCGAAGGATGGGTGATGCTTAAAGAACTAGTGGATCACCTTCTCCATTATTTCCTTTGTTTTGGTCCTCTTGATTAGTTTCTGAATACATGGCGGTTGAAGTCTCCGGCTGCTGGTCTTCCTCCAAGACAACGCTGCTGTCAAACGTAACAGTGCCACCTTTGACAACTGCATAAGGTGCTGTCTCGCCGTCTTTGGGGGGTGGTGATTGCTGGGGATTCCTTCTATTGTCTTCATACTCGTATATCGAAGCACGTTGAAGAAGTTCATTCATGATCTGAACTGACCATGTGTGCTTCTCTTTCTTAATCTGTAGCTTTCTTATCTTCCTTGATCCTTGATGACCATAAAACACACAAATTTACATTGGATACTTGCTTTGAGTATATTTGTCTCCATACAGACCAGTAGGTATAGAAGATTGAAATGGTAATATGGTGGCATACCTAATCCGAGAATAACCAGCATTGCCTTGGATACAAGCTTGATGTACTCAAAGAAAGTGTCATAATTGTACGGAAATAGTTTATTTCTGTGAGCTAGTCCATAGCTGATTGGTTCCCTAATACAAAAAGGAAAGACAGTAAATTCATAACAATGGTTAAGCAACGTGCTCAAAATAGGACCACTCAGGTAATGCTCTACCTCGTCCAATTATTTATTTATTTATTTATTTTTATTTATATGATGTAGTAACTTGACTAACCAACAAAAAAAGTTTCAAAGAATAATAGATTGATGTGGCGGTTGACAAAACATTTGAGCAAGAGAGATTTAAAATTTTTTTTAAAAAAACTTGGGCTTTTTTGACATTTCTCTAAAACCATGACACTAAGTCAACTGACACGGCTGTAGTTTTCTACAAACATTCATAAAGCTATAATTAATTTAAGTTACTAGGACTAACCTAGTAGTGAGGGAGGATAAAATCGAAAAATGGTAGGAATAGGATAGGTCAGTGGTTCGAACCCCTCCCAATGTACCAAAAATAAAGAAATAAATAAAAATAAAGCCATAATTAAGAAGACTTACTTTCAAATCCCAAAAAATAAAATGAATTCCAAAGACTTGCTCAAATCAAATAAGACTCCATGAAGTAGGATCATATCCATTGATTGGACCATCCAGTAGAATCTAGGCCATTAATATTTGAAAGGTCCTACATGATTTGGTGGCCCCACATGATATGGATGGTTTAAATTTCATTAGACCATCTAGTTAATAGAGAAAAACCTTTCCCTCTCTTGTGAAGCTAGTCATCAAGCAGAGAAAAGCTCCCTAGGTGGCTTCTCTTAACAGCACCACTTATTTCATGGCCATAATTACTGGTTTACTACACAGGAGTCATTTTCCTTTTAAAGACTCCTAACTGAAATACACTACTTACCGAGGATGCCACATCGGCACCAATTGATCACTACGTGAGCGTACGTGAGTTTTTCTGTTAGGAACCAAACGTCCGTCTTATGTTTTTTCACATTGAAACACAAATGCATAGTTACTGCATGAAATTGTGTAAATTACAAGTTTGTACATCACATTGAAAGTTGGGTACAGTTAATGACATTAATATGTAGTTTGCCCTAAAATAAAAGTCTCACATACCTCATACCACTTGATTTCCCATTGCATTTGCAATGCAGCGCCGGGAATAAGCCAAGGAGTATATTGTCCTAGCGTCGCAGCGAGACGCAGAGCACTGTTTCCTCTACCATCCACCTTATGAAACACGCTGTCTTTTAGGATATTTCTTTCGAGTAGGAGCTGACAGACATGGGGATGCCTGTTCTCCACCGCCAATAGCACTACATTCTTCTTGCCGGAGTTCATGTCGTGGATGGCCACCGGAAAAAGTTCAAGGATTTACTCCACCATTTCCTTGACGCCATTTTTTGCGGCAATTAATATGGCCGTCTCCCTTTTTGTCATCTCTAGGCCTTTCTTCTCTTCCGCTACTATCCCAAGGTCCAATATTTTCTTTTCAATATTTTCGTTGGGCAGTTGAAACCACCGTCCGCTTAACCCAGCTTGATAAAGCCAATCTCCAAAGGCTATGAGTTGCAACTGGAACTTGGGCATTCCGGGATCTGCAGGGGAAAAAAGAAGAAAAAAAATTGTTGAAAGTTATGACCCACCGTTTTGCCGATCTATAGAGGAATTTTAGAGTTCAAAATTTGTAATTGTCAAAAAATGAAAATTCCTTGTTTCAGTTTAGAAATTCTGTAATCTCCATGCTGCTGGCCTTCGACTTCGCCTTCGACTTCAACTGGATTAAACGGTTCGTCTAATCCGGATAGTGATTCATGGGGGTTCTTTCCCTCATCTTCTACCTCGTACATGGATCTAGTTTCAAGAAGTTTATTCATAATCTGAACAGACCACGTGTGCTTCTCTTTCTTATTCTGTAGCCTTTTTACCTCCCTTGATCCTTGTTAGCATAAAAACACACAAAAGATTAATAAAACTGAACAGAAGATTGAAATGGTGAGATGGTGGCATACCTAACCCGAGAATAACCAGCATTGCCTTGGATATAAGTTTGATGGACTCAAAGCAGGTGTCATAATTAGACGGAAATAGTTGACGTCCATTTATTGATTGGTTTCCTATACAAAAATAGATAAATCATAACAATGTCTAAGTAACGTGGTCTAAAGACTAAATTTGGGTCTCTTCGATGTGTGTGTATAGATTCTGTTTTGGTCTAAAGACTAAAGTTAAACCATTTTAAGGAACATGCTTGGATTCTGTCTTGGTCCCATTTTAAGTGGGTGCACGTGTTTAGGTTATGTTAACTTGAAATCATAGAAATGAAAAATAAAAAACACAACGTGTGTTCTAAAGACTAAAGTTCTAGTTCAATCCGCACCTGGCATGTACTAGCCGCCCCCTTAGAGTAATTAATTTTCTAAATCCACCATTAACCGATGCTTATGCTCTTTTTACATTTATTTATAATTTTATTATTATTATTATTATTTTGGGGTACAACGGGAGGGATTCGAACTCCTAACCTATCTCACTCCTACCTTTTACCTCACTCTCCCTCACCACTAAATTAGCCCTTATGACTTTATGCTATTTATTTATTTATGAGGGCGGTTATTGCAGCCCTTTGACTTTATTTGTATACCCCTTTAATTTTAATTTCTCAAGGTATTATACGTTAAAGGGGCTCCGATAACGGTACGTCCTCCTCCTTCCTTTTTTTTTTTTTTTTTTTTTTTTTGGGTTGAACGATAACGGTCCCCTTTGTTTATTTGTTTTTTGGGCTGAGAAATTTATTTTTTTTTGGGCTGAGATTTTTTACCTTGGTGATAACCCTTTGGGAACGGCTATTGCAACCCCCCATTCTTATAACCCCACCCCTTTCTTTTTAGTTTTTAAGATTTATGAAAAATATAAAAGGTTTTTGCAAAAACCGGTCACTTGGTCCATTGGAAAACATCATTTTGAACAACTTTGTAGAAAAAAGTTTTTCCAAAATCTATCGTTTAGGTAGACTTTTTGGCAAAAAAATGAAATAAAGGCTATAAATGGTTAAAAAGTATATTTAAATAATAGATTTAGGAAAAACTTTCTTCTACAAAGTTATTCAAAATGATGTTTTCTAGTGGACCTCACGGCTGGTTTTCATAAAAACCTTTTATATTTTGCATAAAACCTTAAAAACGTAAAGAATGAGGGGTGGGGTGATAAGAATGGGGGGTTGCAATAGCCATTCCCTAACCCTTTTAAGTTCTTTCTGGTGGGCCTATTAGTTAAAAAAAGGGCTTGCTTTCAACAGGGATGAGATCCCCTGGTGCAATGGCCTGTGAAGTAAGCCCCTAATAGGGAAAAGTCACCTGGGTGAGGCAGCTTGAAACTAAAGTTCCAAAAGACGAAATGGTGGGCTTGTAGCTCACCAAGTTGGCTTCTCTCTATAACACGGTTGGATGTTTGGCTCACCGTTTAGTGACGTTTACATTTCTGGGGAAATCACCCTTTGGTGAGTGCTTCCCAAACTAATACCGAACGGAGGAAATTGACAATCAATTTGTAATGAGTTGACAGTCAATTTTTAACAAGTTGATAGTCAAAACCCTTTCTTGCACTGATTGCAGGAGCAGTTCTTTTAAAATCACTTGACAGAAATACGTTGCTCACCTGGATGTTTGGCTCTTGGGTTCTCCGTATCCTCACCTTCTGTTGTAGTTGAGTCATGAGCAGAGATCGAAACAGTCAAAAAGCATTTTAGGAGACAATTAATTAAGAATAGAAGGAATATAATATTTTAGGCATTTTTAGAGGTGCATTAGGATTTTGGTACAATTATTATTGATACTACGGAGTAAAAGGAAAGAGGAAAATTGTAGTGTCAAGATTCAACATAATTGAGGTGTCGATTACAATTTCTGAAATTAGTGTAATGATAGTGGTGACTTTTATTGGTATTAGAAAGAGAGGCCATGCCCATGCATGTAAATCATGGAAAATTCTGACCAAAAAAAAAAAAAAAAAAATCATGGAAAATTGACCTAGCTAGTTGAGGCAATAGAGAGAGCTGCCTAGGTGTGTGCATTCGCTTGCCCACCTCCTCCCTGTGCCTCTTTTTTGGCAATTACTCAAAAGGAAGATAGCTTGGTAAAATTACAAATGTTCTGCAACTCACATCTCAGATGTGACATTAGGAGATCAATGAAATAACAAGAATAGTGCATGTGTGTGTGTATATATATATATATATATATATATATATATATATATATATATATAAAGGATGATGATCAGGTAGGCATGTATTGATATAACTTATATCAACACTCGTATTGGGAGTTGTACCTTATGCATTAGTAGGATATGAGGTATATTAGATCAATGCAAAGGGTACAACCCCCAATGCATGGTGCTAATATAACTAATATCAAAACGTGCTGATGAGAACATAAATATATATATATATGTATATGCACAAATACATATAGTTCACTTTAGGTTTGGGACCCCGGATTGAATTATTTCCAGGCTTCCTTTTGCAGCCATCAAATCGAAATCACTTAAGTCACTTTAGTAAAATGGATTTCGATCTGATCCAACGGCTAAAACAAGAAGCTTGGACGATTTTCAAGTTCGAGATCCCGAACTTGAAGTTTTCTATGTGTGTGTGTGTATATATATACACGTGTGTTTTTATGTGTGCGTGTGTTATCATCCCCGGATTAAAGCCAAAGGTGTAAATTAAATGATCCCTTGTAAACCATAAACTTCAAGCCAAAGGTGTAAATTAAATGATCCCTTGTAAACCATAAACTTCAAATTTTTTTTTAAGGCATTGCGACATGGGGTCACATGCCTGGTATTGCTTGTTGGATATGTCATTATAGAGTAAAAATATTGACTTTACACGCCTCGAATCATCTTCGGCAGCAGTCGAAAGAATTTAATGCAAGTTTGGTAGTTAATTCACCGGATACTTGGGATCCTTTTCATCTTCAGAGTCCTTTTGCGTGAGTTCTACTTGCTTGAGCTCATCAACAAATATACCTTCCATTAATAAGGAGAAAATGATTTATTATCGATAGCAAAATATGGAGGTAACACATAAAAGAAACAGTTTGTCAAGCAAAATTTTCATTTATAATGAACTCCTCAAGGATGAAAGTTCTCAAAAAATAGTTGGAGGATTTTAGTTGGTAAAAATTGGACATTTTACTTTCCAACGTGGTTGAAGATTTAGAAATACAAGAGTTGGGAAGTAAAAATAAGATGGGCAACAAAGATGAATATCGAAAATATTAATGTACCGATCCTAACAACCCAAAATTATATAAAATATCAATAAATGTTGAGTTGATAACTTGAAAGCCTAAGCTATTAGGAGCGATGCATAACTCTCACCATTAAGTCATTGAGAGCATTGGTACCAAACTACCAACTTCTCTAATCTATATTTTTTGGGCGGTGCTATACGAAGCACACTTTGTGCAGCACCTCATGCCAAGGGCGGAGTTAGGAATTATCTCCAATGGGGCACCATGCTGTCATTCTGTGAAGTGGGAACCGAAACATCTCGAGAGCCTCCATTATTAAGGAAATTATCTTTTAGTAATCACTTTCCAATGTAATACCAAAAAAATGGATATTGTCTGTCAATTTATTACAAATTGACTGTATTAATACTTCAAAAAGACTACCAAGTTCATTTTGTTTTGGTATTATATTCTGAAGTAATTACCAAAAGGTAATTTCCCAAAAAAAAAAATTTATTTGAGGCAGTGGGGGCATGTCCCCCCAAAGGCTTCCACGTGCCTCCGCCCGTGTCTCGTGCAGCACCCAACCCACAATAGCAAAAAAGAGATCTGTTAAATAAATTGAGGGAGTTTTGATTCATACACATAATGCTGCATAAGATATTGCATTTTGATGCTGTACAAAGCATTTCTTATATTTTTTAGATCTTGATTCTCTTAGATCTCTATTTTCTGAATATTGATAAGATACACTTTGATATTGTGTATCACGTTTATATTGTATTACCATAGGCTCATTCATATTACGGAGTATTCATTAATAAACAATCCTTTTCTCTTTCCCTGGGGTATGTTATCTTTCCATAATTGAAGTGCCATATATGACTCAGTTGGCAAGTTAAGCATCGTACGTAATATCACAGTAAAGGCAATTGTAGGGTTGGGGTGGGATTTGGATTTGCTTTTACTGATGATAAAAGAATAATAAAAAATTAAAAATGAAAGGTTTAAGACTCGACATCAGTGATGTGGTTTAATACATGATGCTTGCATGAATCATGATTCATGAACATTCAAGCATGGTACATAGTGAGGATTGTTTACCATTTTATTATGGAAACTGGGTCCCATATATATTGCCTTGAAAAAGAATTAATTGGCCGGTGAGGGAACGCCAGGCTAGATGTTTCTTTATTTCATAAAGAAAAAGGAAAAAAAAAAAGCAAAAAAGAAAAGAAAGAGAAAGATGTGGCTTATTCAATGCGCAACACTTCCTTTTAATCAAAGATGTCTGCTCGTTTACTAGTGGATTCGTTCTGTAGACTGTGGTCCAGTAAAAATTCACTTGCGTACGACCAATTCTCTAATCTTCCATCGACAAGGTTGTTTTGTTATTTATTTATTTATTTAAGAGAGCCTAGTTGGTCATTGGGTTACAAAATGGGGGTGGTACATCCCACTTCTCTCCTACACAAGTATTTGAAAGGATTTAGGATCACAACTTCTCCCAAAACCGTCCCTTAAAGGAGGAGATATGCAGCTATAGCCTCTCTTACTCCCCCATTGTCAAAGTAACGGGCAGAAGTGAACTAATCCATTATCTTTAGTATTTTCTTTTGTATTTACTAGGGTCAATAGCCTCCTATATTGTGGATAGATGCTTGGCTCTGCTCGGTCGAGCTAATTTTTAAAATTCATTTGACAAAAAATGCACATTTAGTTACCTAGCTAAAAATGATGTGAAATAAAAAGAAATAATAATTTCAAATCTAAGACAACTCAAAGAACAAAGAAATAGGCCATTGATTCTTAAAACTTACACCTTGAGTAAGTAAGGTTTTCAGTTTGACTTCTCACTTTTTCTTTAAGCCAATCACTAACTAATGTGGAATACGTGGACAATAACGACTTTTCTGTATTCCAAAAAGATTAGTCAAATCACAAGTCTAGATACTAAAAAGTTAAAACAAATAAAATGAATTCTAAGACAATCCATTACATAGAAAAAAAAAAATATATAAATAAATAAATACTCAACTGCATATTGTACAATTATCAAGTAGTTTTGGTTAGTTTTCACGGGCTTTCTTTCATAATTTTTTTTTTCTAAAACCAAAACAACGTAAAACATGAGGTCAAATTTCTAATTTTTTTTTTTTTTTTTCCCTTTCAAGGATTAAGGATTGAGAAAAAAAAATTTATGAATACTAATAGTATTTTCCCTGAAATATTAATATTAGAATTAGACTAAATGACACTCAAATCATTCAAATATATGTATACAATCATTTTAAAAAGTCACCTGATAAAACACTTCTGTCATGCTTTCGGTGGGCTTGTACGGTTGTACCAAGGCCCTTGCTGAAGCCTTTCTTAATTTTCTATCCTATTTATTTATATTTCTTTTACTACAACATTACATCAAGATTCAAGAGGAAAAGTAACGTTTCATCAAATATAAAATAAGAAAAAGTAAAGTAAAAGAACTCAAAGAAAAAGATCGAGCCAGATATTATTCTATTCATTGATATCCATCCCCAAATTTTTCCCAAGAAACAATATTGGATAAGACTCGGATTAAATTGAATGGTCCCCATTGAATGCCCAAATCACAACAGCAGGTTCGTGTTAGCGCGTGAGGTAGTATTGCATAACGATGGTGACCTCTAGCTAGCGGTGATTATAATAAATAAATAAAATGTATGTATACATATATTGTATCAATGGTGACATATTTTCATCATTTGGATCAAACTCAAGAAGATTTTCATTTAAAACTTCATATGTTTGAAGGGGAGCATTACAGAAGTATATATATGAATCAAGACAATGACAATCAATGAAGGAATCAAGAAAATATGAAAATGATACAAAAGAGCTAGAGCATATTGAGCAAGGATTGAGATTGAAAGGATATTAAGGAGAACAATCAAGAAAAATTTCAATATGTTTCATGCTTTGTTTTGCTTCTTTCTTTGGTTTCATTCTTTATGTGATTTGATTATTACATAATTGAAAAAAAAAAAAAACCAACCCTGTTGAGGTTCTATAAATATATGATACAATCTCCAGAAGTCACACAAGTAAAATATATTGAAAAAATCAAAACACCCGAAACACTTAAATAATTGCGTCAATATGAGGTTTGGATAACATATCATTTCAACCCTACTAACTAAGAAGAAGCAAAACAAAAACAAAACAAAACCCTAGAGAGGAAGCACTTTGTAGCTACGCTGTGGTACTTTCTTGAAGGTAGCCCATATAAGATCAAAATACAATGGAAACTGTGCTATAGCAAAGAATGTTACTGGTAGGCAAGTCACTGCATATATTGGAAATGCAGTATATTTCAGTTTATCTTTGAGAACAAAGAAATGTCCCGAACAGAAAGAGATCAACATGGAAGTTATGGATACGAAGAGCGACGTTAAACCAAGCAAAAGCTTTTTCGGTAAGTCTTTACCGAAGTCTCTCACTTGGTACCTAGAGGTAAGGATGGAGAGAAACATGACCATGGCCGTCACTGAGAAGCAAAGGGCTACAAGTGATGAGATGGCAAATATGTCGAATGCAGGCTCATTTTCTAGATTTGGTGTGCCAATGTTTTCCTTGACGCCTCCTGGCACTGTTGCTGATGTTGCAAAGGCAACTGTTGCAATAAGTGCTGCCACGACAGAGCACGACTCAGATGTGCTGGTAAGCCATTTGCCGCCTTTCTCTACAAGGTCTTTGTGTGTTTCTGTAAAGATTTCCTTAGGGGATTTGCCCTCCTTGTTATTGTTAGCAAAGAAGTGTAGGGGCATTGAGCTCTTAACAAACTGCATTACAGCCAAATATACAAATTAAACTGTGTGTGTATATGTGTGTTTTATTTATTTATTTATTTATTCAAATCTACTTAGTAGTACCTTCCCCCTTGTATTTTGAGATGGGTAATGCTAATTCACCCATCTTAGTCTCTCATATGAGAATGGATATTTCCCTTTTAATTGCAATGGCACATAAGAGGGAAATAAGATAGCAAAAACTTGTGAAAAACTAGATAAGATCCATTTTGGCCACTTGTCATTAGTAACTTACAGTAAATTTCTAGTTTCACTTTGGTCAATTTTTGGAGTTGGCTCCTCTCTAGTTCCTACCAATACCATTGTTACATTAATTATTTATGTCACTGAGAAGCTTTGTTGATAATTTTTTCACTCTGGCAAGTGACAAAGCTGCATTTTAAATTCTCCAATCAATTATATACATGCAAATTTTTAAATAGAGCATTCGTGTCTAGCTAAGAGCTAAGATTCTCGTAGAAATATTAAACATTGATTGTCACAAAATAGTGGAATGCCAAGTCGCTGATAGTGTATGTGGGACATGCACAACCGTCAAGTGACCTGAACACTTTCTCCTAGGAATGAGCAGAAGGCCTCGTCCTGGGTCGTGGAAGGCTTTATTTAAATTATGGCAATATAAGATTTGATTAAGTTTAAAGACCAATATGACAACAGACTGCAGACAAAAGGTTTGATTAGTATCTCATACCTGGTACCACTTGAGCTCCCATTGCATTTGCAATGCGGCGCCAGGAATAAGCCATGGCCTATATTCTCCCATCTTCGCAGCGAGATGCAATGCGCTATTCCCATTACTATCCACTTTACGAAACAAGCGTTCTTTAAGGATATTTCTCCCGAGCAAGAGCTTGTACACATGCGGCTGCCTATTCTCCACTGCCAATAGCACCATATTCTTCTTGTCAGAGTTCATATCATGGATGGCCACCGGAAAAAGTTCAAGAATTTTTTCCACCATTTCCGTGACTCCATTCTTTGCTGCAATTAATATGGGTGTCTCCCGCTTGTCCACATGCGGCTGCCTATTCTCCACTGCCAATAGCACCATATTCTTCTTGTCAGAGTTCATATCATGGATGGCCACTGGAAAGAGTTCAAGGATTTTTTCCACCATTTTCGTGACTCCATTCTTTGCTGCAATTAATATGTGTGTCTCCCGCTTTGCCATCTCAGGGTTTTTCTTCTCCCCTGCCAAGGGCACAAGGTACAACATCACGTATCCGTTAATAGTGCTAAATAATAGATAGGCAGATCGATAACTCTATAAAATGATGGGCCCTTCTTAAATAAACAAATCATGTGCTGTATAAATTGGATGATCTTGACATTTCGAAATATGTATAAATAGGACTATAATTATAGGACGGGTGACTAAGTCATAGGTACACCCTTAGCACAAAAAAAAAAAAAAAAAAAAGTGAAAGGAAAAAAAAAAAGAAAGAAGGGTTTTCCTTTGTTACCAGTTTCTCTGTCTTTCTCTTCCTCGTTTTGGTCGTTTTGTTTAGTTCCTGAAGAACTGGTAGTTGAAAAAGCCGGCTGTTGGTTTTCCACGAAGGCATCACTGTTGAAGGTAGCACTCCTGCCTTCTTCATCAACTGTATAAGGGGTTGTCTCGTCATCTTTGTGAAATGTTGACTGCTTGGGCTTCCTTCCATTGTATTCGTACTCGTACATCAATGCATGTTTTAGAAGTTCATCCATGATCTGAACAGACCATGTGTGCTTCTCTTTCTTATCCTGTACCTTTTTTATCTCCGTAGATCCTTAATTATTAGCATAAAATACAAAATACTTTGAATAAGTAATCGTGTGCACTCACGCCAGTGTGCACACTGTGTGCACGTTTGCAGATAAATGGATAGATATATAGATAAACAGAAGTTTAGAATGGTAATATGGTGGCATACCTAATCCGAGAATAACCAGCATTGCCTTGGATCCAAGCTTAATGAACTCAAAGCAGATGTCATAATTGGGCGGAAATAGCTCATGTTTGCTTGGGCGAGCAGTGTCTAGAAGAAAGGCGAGTGATGTATAATTGTAACAAAAATATGTTCATTCGTTTTGGACTAGATAGAAATCATAGAATAAAAATTCTCTATCAAGGGAGAATTCAATCAGAGAGTAATTTTATATATTATGAAGGAGAAGAATATAAGAATCAAGTAATGTATGAAGAATCTGAACAAGATGAATACATATTTTTTGATTAATGATGGGGCTCACAATCAGCTTGTTTGCCATCCTAAATCTACACCACTCTACACTCAACAATTGATGAAGCACATGATAATCTTGCTATTCTATATCTTACTCCTCTGTTTTGCTGTCCCTGTTTTGTTGCTATTGTTCCCTCTGTTTCCTCTATTTTTTGTTGCTATGGAGTTGGTGTCATTTGATTGGTTTGAGGCTATTTTCTGTGAATTTTTTGGGGTGTTTTTGGAGCTGCTGTTTTTCGGTGATTTATTTCGGTTGGGATTTGTTTTTCTCTTCTTGTTTGCTTGTATTTGTGGGGATCTTTTCTGTTTTTATAGTTGTGTTTGCTTTAGGTTGGTTTCAGTGTTTCTGTTTTGGTTTGTTTTCCGATTGAGGGGGCTGGTTACTTAGAGAGGTGGTTTTTTCTAATTGAGGGGTTAATGCCCCTTCTTGATTGATTGTACATTTCCATATTAGTATACTAAATTTTTTAATTGTTTATCAAAAAATACATAAATAAAAACAAAGAAAGAAGAAGCTCAAAACGAATGATCCATTAGCACAAGTCGTTAATTTTGAAGAAAATGAAGTTTTTGATTCCTCGATAGGTATTCAATTGAATGATGGTGCAACTAATTGATTTCATGGACATAGAAATTAATTTAGTTTTCAATTTTTACTTATCTGATCTAGCTAACAAATTTAAAATGGATACACAAAATTTACAGGTTATTATTTTATTTGTGGAAAAAAAAAAAATTTGGAAAGAAGTTAAAACAGTTAATGAGCTTGAATATCTTTTTCATTGGAAGGAAAGTCTCACATCAAACTTGAGGATGAGTTTGCTTCAAATGGAAGGGATTGATGCAAGACATGGAAATCAGGCAAATGATGTCTGTTAGGTGAATTTTTTTATAGGGTTAGGGTTTTATAGTTTTTTTTTTTTTTTTAATATTTACTTTCTAGTGTTTTAATCGTCAAATTTGAGTCTTATATAGGATATAATATTATGTAAGGTCAATTTATAAAATTTCAAAATATGATTAGGGTTTTATGGAGTTCATAAGTAGGCGCTAAAGAGTAAACTAAAAAAGAAAATTCAAAACTTTTAATAATATTCATAGAGTTTTCTCTTTATCTCTCCCATCTCTCTCCTTGTGGATTCAAGGATTCAAGGATCCACTATAAATTCAAAGAACTCCCAGTGAACTTTAGGATTTGATCTCCAATTGGAGACTTTTTTTTCTTTTCTTTTTTTTTTTGATGAAGTAAGTAATCTATTAGGAAAAAAGGGGAAAAGCCCAAGTACATAAGATATATACAAGTGTATACAATGATCCTCACTTTGCATTCCAATGGATCATAGATATATTGTCCAATATCATCAGCTCATTGTGATCTAATTATCAACTTAATATCGTAATCTCACGCATAAGGTGCATAGCAGTTAATGTAAGTTTTTATTATTGTTTTTTAAAAGCTGTACTCCCCCCACCCCACAAGTCCACGCACAAACACAAACAACTCCTTTTTCACTTCCCCAAATATAAAATGAAAAAGACTTACACCATTCTCATTTCAAACACACTTCAATTGAAATATATCGCTCACCTTGTTTCTCTAGATCCAGTTGCCCACCATTTTCCCGTGCATGTCTTTTCTTAGTCACTGAAAAGGGAGCTCGGTTATAGAACAAATGAACAAGAACTATTAAAAATGAAAATAATTCATCAAGGATCAGGGCCAACTCCCTGTGGATATGGCCTTCATCCGCATTAACCATCTTACTGTGAGATTGCTCTTTTAGGAGGCTGAAAAATTCACTTTTTTTTTTTTCCAAAGTGTGGAAATATCATTTAAAAGACATGCTGTTTTTCATTAAATAATATGTTGCTTTTTAATGATGAATGTCAACTTTAAAATTGGAATTTTTCTACACAACACATGAAATTTGGGAGATAAAAAAATCAATGACAAAATAAGGGATGCCATGCATCGGCTAAAGCCAGAGTTGTAAATGGATCAAAAGTACTATATGTAGGTGTTACAGTGTGGGTTATGTCATTATAAAGTAAAAAAGACAGAATTCACTCACCTACTTGAATCCCCTTCCACAGCAGTTGAAAGATGTTAATGCAAGTTTGGTAGTTCTTTGGATACTTGGGATACTCTTCATCTTCAAAAGTGTCTAGCAAGGATTGATTATGGCATAACACTGGCTTGAGCTCATCAACAAATATGCCTTCCGATAACAATGCAGAATAAAGATCCATTACCAGCAACAATGGAGATAACATAGTTACCAAAAAATCAAATTTATATATGCACACACACACACACACAAAACAAATAGAGATATAACATGCATAAGAGATTAAGAGACAATTTTTCAAGCAACTTAAACTTTCATTTAGTGTACTCTTTGGGATTAAGCACCTAAAAGCTTAAAGTTTGAGGATTTCAATCAGAATTAATCATTTTACCAGTTGTATGTGCTTGTAGGTTTAGATATGCAATACTAAGAAAGAAAGAGAAGTGGGATGAAAAGAAATGAGAAAGAAGAATATGAAAGAATGTTTCTTTCTCTTCTCTGCATGGATAAAAGAAAGTCAAAACAGAGTGCGGAACAAATGAATGCATTTCCATTCTATTAAGCAAGTGAAATAGATAAAAACATAATCTGAATCATGCCACATCACTTATTCTACACAAATATACGACACCCCCATTTTGACTAATGTGAGATCACATTTTTGAAGCTAAAATGAAAATAATTGGCATTTGTTTTGATGTGAAAAGAGAACAATGCCTCATTACCCCACTAAATATGGGAGTCAAAGAGGAGATTTAACTTATATAACTTCTTTTGAATAGATAACAAAGAATGCACAAGTTATTAAAACCCCAAGAAATAAGGAGTCAATAATCAATGTACTCTTTTCTCTTTCTTTAGAGGATACTATTCTTCCATGATTGAAGTATCATGTGAAGTATCATGGCTCGATTGGCAAAGCCATCATCGTATGGAAATAAGACACCAGTGGGGATGGGGTTGGATTTGTGGTTTGATTCGTATTTATTATGCTAAAAAGAAAATGAAAAATAAAGTGCAGAAACTCAACATAGTAATTGATGTGGCAAGGATGGTTTTAAAATATATGAATGATGGTGGTGACTTTCATGATGCATGCATGAAGCCTGAAAATTCTAGCATAATGCATAGCATTGTTCTATTTTAATTTAACCAACCTGTAATCACTATGGTGAAAATTTGCCAGTGCAAGTGGTTAATGTAGATTTGGTTTTTGTTGTAAGAGAAGTCCTTACAATGATAAATGATCTTCTTCAACCATGTGAGATGACTGCCACTTCTAAAGGCAGAAGGCTTATTAGCAAGAAGATGGAGAGGGGAGAAGCCTTGTTCATTGACATAGTTGACAAGCTTGTCGTACAAACGAATTATTTGATAAGCCAACTCTGCCCGGCCAGCACAACAACAAAAAGAAGAAAAAAATTACATTCCTTTTTTTTATCAGCAAAAAATTAGTCTTAATGCATTTATGAAGGTAAATGTGTTGTACAATTAGCTAATTTGCACTACTTATTTTGTTGTATCCATAATTTATCTCCTTTATTTCTTACGTAAGTATGTCACATGTATATAATATATATACATATATATCGAGTTTTGTTTAATTGAGGACCAGTCCTCAACTTAAGTTTAAGGGACAAACTTTAAAACTCTACTTGTGACTCATATTTTGCGAACCCACCGTTAGATTAGATTGCCTTTCCATGTAGGCCATGCATCCTAAAAATCATTTTGATATGAAATTAAGAGCTATTTTATCCATAAATGTTCATAAATATGAGGATGTTAATGATTATTGTAGGAAAAGTGATCTAATCAAACGGTGGTTTCACAAAATATGAGTTACAGGTAGAGTTTTAAAGTATGCCCCTTAAACTTAGGTTGAAGACTTTTTTTTTTTTTGATGGGCAAAAGAAATTTTATTACATATAAAGAGAGAGTTTAATACACCAAGGTAGAAAGGAACACCAGCACATACACAAAACTCTTAAAAACTACCTTGCACTCCCACGAAGATAACACTACTGATATGAAAGCTATTAACACCAAAACTCATCTCAGAGACCAAAGATCAAACACCTAATATGCCAACGACGAAAAACTTAAAGAAAAAATCTATTTAAAAGCCCATCTCAAGTCTCAACTGAACATGACTCTGACTCTCTCTCTCTCTCTCTCTCTCTCGCGCTATATATATATATATATATAAATCTATTAAAAAAAAATTAGTTGGGATAGAAATTAAATTAAGTTTCCTATATTTGCTCTTGTGGGGACTAGCTTAGCTGACTTAAGATGGCACCGAAAATGCTCACCAAAGTAGTCTCCAGCGATGGCACAATGAAGAATAGTCTCTCCATCCTTCCTCCTACAGTAGGAATAGCCTTTCTGTGTACCACATATATTATGGAGACAAAGAAAAGCGTCTTTCCGACCATGGAGAGTGGCCAAAAAGAAAGGGGTCTCGCTGTCGTGGTTTCTAGCACCCACCAGTTTTGAGTCTACCTTAGCGATGCAGTCGCACATCTTAAAACTACCCATCGATGCCGCAAAATGGAGTGGAGTATTCCCTCGCTCGTTTTCTACTTTTAGAGCCTCCTTGGATTCTTCATGCTCCGAAATGAGGCTTACTAGTTCTTCAACGATATCTTCTTGGCCATCAGAGACTGCTATATGTAATGCAGTGTCCCCTGATCTAGTGATCTTGGCCTTGTGAGCGCTTGGATTGGCCCTACATATATTCACAACTTTGTCCCATTCACCTCTCATGGCCAATTTGAACAAGTATTTCTCCATGCTTTCACTGTCCTCAATCATGGTCTCCGCAGGAGAAGCCATTTCTCTCCTCTTCCTCTCCATTCCTACTACTACTAGGAACAATTGAAGGGTAATCAGGTTAAATGGCTAGATATATAGAGATAGGGTGTGTGGAGTTGGCAATGCTGAGGAGGAGGTTCACCATTCTAGAGAAAAACTTATATGGAACCGTTCCCTTATTCCTATTACAGAACAGAACTGCTCCAAAAGTGCTTCTGTCAGTCCCGAATAACAGAATCATACTACTTTGCTAGTATGCTACTTTTCTATTAGCTTGTGACAGAAATATCGTACCTTCACCGATACACACGAGTTCTTCTTAGCATGCTCGGTCCCATACTTTTGCCTTGATTTAGAAGGCATGACGCGGGGCGGGGGGGGGGGGGGGGGGGGGGGGGGGAAAGAAAGGAAAAGGGGAAGATATGGCCTACTCAATGTGCAAAAACATGGTCAAGTTAAGATGGATTTCACTAGTTTTGATTTCCCCATTTTTTGGTAAGTCTGTTTTCTTTTTTTTTTTTTACAAATCTATACAGCCGTGTGTATAAAATATAATGCATAAACACAATTTTAAAATATAATGCGTAGACACAATTTTTTCAAGCCATGAGTAGGTTTGTTTAAAAACCAAATAACATTAAAAGAATGGATATAGCCTGATCTAATTTTTAAAATTCCCAAATAACCTCAAATAACTAGGCACTATCTACTAGAGGATTCGTTATATTAAAATCCACACAAGGGGTATATAAATAAAACTTGTGTAGAATCAATTGGTGATTAAAAAACATTGCCATTTATGCAACTGATTGGCTATTGAAAAGGAGATTTTCCTCGAAAGTGGAGCACGTACAACAGACTTTGATCTGAAGCTGTAGATTGTCTCATGAGGCTTAAACTTTAAGCATGAATCATCTTCATGGTCTTCACAAGACAATTTAACCTTTTTCTTTTCCAAAATGATTTAGAGCGGAAAAAGTAAAAGTGTATTTCTTTCAAAAGAAAAAGCATATACTTTATATTATGCTAAGGCTGCGTTTATTAGGCGCGCATGAATGAGGGAGCTAGGGCTTAAACAGAGTGAACTGTTTGGTAGGCTCTAAAAAAAGGAATGCCCATTTTCCCTTTTTTAATTGAATAAGCATTTCCACTTATCCCAAAAATAAAATAAAAAAATAAATAATAAGCATTCGTCCCTCAGCATTAAGGAATAATCATTTCTATTTTTGATGGAATCAAACCTAAAAGAAAATTTAAAATTAATTCCATTCCATTTTTTAAAGAAAATAAACGATCATATCAAATAGTCAAATAGAATGGCCATTTATTTCTTAGGCATTCTTTCTTGTCGCAACCAAACATATATAATCAATGAGAATGATCATTCAATATTTATTTCATTCCCATTACCTTTTTATTCCATTCAAGTGAAGCACACATAACATTAAAAAGTAAAAGATAGGAGGTCCACGCTCTTACCAACTTTCATAAGTTTGGGGGAGAGAGAGAAGTTCTCAGCAAAAAGAAAAAAAAAAAGTGACCTCATGTCTTTATTTGGGAACAGAATAACGTCATTGTTGAGTGATGTCCACGGGATATCATATACTCTCCTTAATTTTTGGGTTGTTCACTTTGTCCCTCGTACGGCCAATCAAGCCGCTTATGAATTGGTCCAATGGGCAGCTCGTTGTAACCGATATGGTCTAATCCCAATCTTTGATCTGCCTTGTTCTATGTTTGAGAAAGAAGAAGAGATTGGAGATGGCCAATTTTTTGCTACTTAATATATCCTACTGTTTATCGAAAAAGAAAAAAAAATCCAACCTCTCCTAAATACATGTTTGGGGAAGTGAATGTCACGTCAATTACTTTTGTTTTGTCTATCAAATTTTCTAAAAGATACATTTATTGATAAATATTTTCTTAACTTTTATTAACAACATAATTATTTCTCTTAATTTTGATGGCCTGGGTAATATAAGAAGATAATCCGGGATGCCAATAGGATTGTGCAGTTGTGCACTTTATATAGGGCGTAAAAAGTATTTTCCAATGCCTGCCTGTGATGGTCCAAATTTTTTCGTCTAACAAAAGATGTGAAAAATGAAATTACAATTGTAACTCTTCCTCACCCCCCAAAAAACCGGAAATTTGATTCTTGGAATTTTCATTCTATACTTGCGAGAAAACCAAATACTTTCTATGAAATTACAATTGTAACTCTTCCTCACCCCCACAATACTTTCTATGATGCTGTTGGTGGTTCTCGTGGTCCCGCGCCCTTGCTTAAGCCTTTGTTTCATCAGTACGTCGGTACGTGCTTCTATTTCTCATTTGAGGTAAGACAAAGTGAAAGTAAAAGAACCTAAAAGCAAAAGGAAGGGGAAAAAAAAAAAACCTTTAATAATGAACAATAGTAAATTTTGAACCACAGCTTATGACTTAAGTGGTATCTTTTCTCTCTTTGAAGAGCCAGGTTGGTTTATTTTCGAATCTAGATCCTATTTTTCAAAAAGTAAAAAATAAAAATTAAATTAAATTATGTTGAGAGATCTATTTTATGAGATAGGATGTAAATTAAATAAAATTGGCAGATGTCATTAACCCACATTGGATGCCAAAATTACAACAACATAATGTGCACCCCTGTCTCCACCGGAAAAAAAAAAAAAAAAAAAAGGGAGAAAAATACAACATATATGTTGTAAGATGTCATCTAAATCAAATGATAAAGTATGTGGGGGATCGTACCTCATGCTTAGGCCCATTGACCATAAAATGAGTGTATGTTGTGGGTTTTTATTTTTTCCCAGTAGGGGTATCCATATCTATGGTTCAACCAATCTCTTCAAATACGAAAACGTTATAAATTAAGAATCGTTACTAACATGGTGTAGACACCCCATTTTGCACTGCCTAATTAATTTAAAATTTATTTTTAATCCCGATGATGAGGTTTACTATTCATCTTAATAAATGCAAAGTGATCTCGAATGAGCTAACGAAGTCACAACAAAGACCCCGAGCCACAGCCATTATCTATCAAACCCTTGTTGCGTATGCACCTTTAGTGGGTGCATACGCATCCATTTGAGATGCGTACGCACCCCTTTGTTTTTATGGAAATTAACTCTCTTTTTTTGGTATCTCTTTCTCCCTAAGCCTACCTAGCCTGTTGATATGGAAGGAGTTTGTTTTGGTATGATTCAGTCAGAAACCCGGGATAACTCCCACAAAACCCTAATGACCCCTATATATTCATCTCTACGGTCTAGGTTAAGGAGGGATATCCAATATTGAGAGCCTCCTTATACTCAACCCAAAGAACCCTAACTCAAGGAAAATCTATGACTTTGGATGCTCAAAATGAATACTCTGTGGAACTCGAGGCGCGTAAACTTGAGGGTAACTTGTGCTTCTCCTTTTATCCATTCTCTCTTTATGATTTTAGCATGATAGGTCGTTATACATGATTGAATGGTCTTTTGTTTCATGCCTATATATTGTTTATTTGCCCATTTCTGTATCTGTGTTCGAATAGTCCATTGATGTAGAGATATTTAGGTTTATAGTCGATACTTTACCGTTTACTTTGGTTTATTTTTCTTTGTTAGGTAAAGTGTTGCATGTATAGAATAGCTTTAACTGTGTGTCGTTAGAGTCTATGAAGATGCTAGTTAATTGCGTACGCACCTCTTGATGTTACGTATGCACCTTTAAGACAGACAGTGATTATTTGTTTATTTCTAATTAGTGTTTATCTCACTGCTAGAATTTTGGAAGATGCCACTTAGGTGCGTACGCACCCTGTCATGGTGCGTACGCAACCTTCTTTAGGCGAAAACTCATTTCGTTTATTTTATCTTGTTGTTTCAATGATTTATTGATTGTTGTATATTCTGCCATCTGTATATTTTGCCTTCTTGTATTTTATTAATTTCTTACTTTTTATTTACTTTTTTTTTCATCATCGTTTATGTGCCCGACATATTGCATATTCGTATTCCTAGGGTTAAATTCGATTAAATACTTAATTAATTAAAGTCAACAATTATGTGTGGGGACCGGTTTCAACCGGGCATTGTTGGGTGCCTAAAACCTTCCCAATAATGTACCCTAGCTCCAAACCCAAATTCTCTGGTTATGACGAGTTAGACCCTACTAGGGGTCATTTGTAGTTCCCAAAGCTCAATTGGGTGACGACTCCCTTTACATGCTAGCCCTCCAAGTTAGAAGCGTACTTCTGAGCCGTGTGGATTAGGATGTGGTGCTCACACATAGCATGCCACATCATCATCAATTTAAAATTTTTGGTTAAATTTTAAATTTTAAATTCTGATTATCAAACTCCACATCATCATATTATATTGATGAGGCATAACATGCCATCATTATAGTGACATGGCATAACATTCCATCATTAGTGCTTACGTGGCATGCTACATAGACAAACCATATCTGCATGCCACTTTGGTTGTATGTGAGTTGTTGCGTTTTCTTATAATGATATAAATGGAGCATTTTCACCAACGGGGTTTGTTTAGTTGGTAAGGATCGAATTCTTTACTTGTAAGGCTTAGATTCGACTTTCGCTGGTAGCAATCCTCTTTGGTGGACGATCTTTAAGTCCAATGTAAGTCCTCGTTGAGGCCTGTGACTTGCCCTGGCCCTGGACTAGGGTGTCCTCCCCTCACCTAAACTTTTAGTTTACCAAATATATATATAGAGAGAAATTTCTAAGCTTTAATCAAAGACTTGCAATTTCTTTAGACTTGAAATCACGAATAGAAATATTAAGAGGAACAAAACACACAAATTCACATAATTATATAAATGTGAGGTTTGGATAATAGATCATTTCAGCCCAACATTGCATGAAATCAAAAGAAAGAAGGAAATCATTTAAAACAACACAAAGCAACCAAATATTATAATAATAATAAATAGATAAATAAATAAAAACTTGGCAACACTATCGTAGGATTCGTCCCTATGCTACCACTTGGTAGCTATGCTGTGGCACCTTCTTGAAGGTAGCCCATATAAGATCAAAGTACAATGGAAACTAGGCCACAGCAAAGAATGTTACTGGTTGGCAGGCAAATCACTGTATAAATCAGAAACGCAATGTATTTCAATTTATCTTTAAGAACAAAGAAATGCCCAACATAGAATGAGATCAACATGGCAGCTATGGACACGAAGAGCGACATCAAACTGATAAGAAGCTTTCTTGGCAAGTCTGTACCAAAATCTCTCTCTTGGTATCGAGAGGTAAGGATGGAAAGAAACATGATCAATGTCGTCACAGAAAAGCAGAGAGCAACAAGTGATCCAATAGTGAATACATCGAATGCTGGCTAGTTTTCTAGAATTGGGGTACCAATGTCTTGCTTGACGCCTCCTAGCACGGTGGCTGATGTTGAGAAGGCAACCGTTGAGATGAGTGCAGTCATGACGGAGCACGATTCGGAAGTGTTGGTTAGCCATTTGCCACTGTTTTTGACTAGGTCCTTGTGTGTTTCTGTGAAAACATCTTTTGGGGTTTTACCTACCTTGTTGTAGCAAACAAAAAAATGTAGTGGCATGGAGCTCTTGACGAAATGCAACAAAGTATGTCACTAATGAATGGAAAATGCCAAGGATAATTTTAGAATGCCTAAATTTGTTACCAAAATTTACTTGTCCAAATAATATGACAATGACGAAGTCAGCACATTATGATTAATTATATTTTTGCTAAAATTTTTACTTTGGGCAATCTAGCATTAGGCAATATTGCTCTTGTGCCAACCCTGATTATCACACAACAACGAGATGACCCAAACACCATTTCCTAGGGAGTGGGCAGTAAGGCCGTGGACTGGGCCTCATCTGGAGGTCTGCTATTGCCTCCTTTCAACTTTATCTATATCCCTAACTTATTTTATATTTTTTAAGGTTTTATGAAAAATATAGATGGTTTTCATAAAAACAGACTGTAGTGTTCATCAGAAAACATCATTTTGAATAATTTTATAAAAGAAAAATTTTCCAAAATATATCGTTGGAGTATAATTTTTGGTCATTTACAGTTTATATATCTATATATTTTTTATTACAAAAACGAAAGTTGAAAATAGCAAAAATCTCCACTTAAATAACGAATTTTGAAAAAACTTTCTTTTACAAAATTATTCAAAATGATGTATAAAATAAGTGAGGGTATTAACAAAGTTGAGAGGTGACAATAGCCTGCCCCTTTCATCAATTGAATATACTAGGCCTTTGTACTGACAGAGTGGCCTATCCAAAATTGAACGAATCATAAACGCATGACCAGCTTGAATGCAAATTTCTCTATCAATTGACAGTTTGAAGTGAAATTTTATCATTGAATTGAAACCCATGACCTGAATGAAAATTTTATCCTTTCAATTGACAGAGAAATTTTTGTCAACTAAGAAGAAGAAGAAGAAGCATAAGAAGAAATTGTGCAGCTAAGGGGGGCCATGGCCCTTGCAATTTTTTTGAAAAAAATCAACACTTGGATGAATGAGATTCAAGTTTTTCAAAAAACTGTATAGGTGGCTACTTCAAATGGTGAGACACACCTCACCTAATCGAATATGTTATAATTTTACTAAAGAACCCTCAACTCAAATGAAAGATCAGATGCCATTTTTGTAAAATCATATGGGCCATGTTTTTTAGAGTCTGACACTGCTCTCCGAGCAAGAAAGAAAAAAAAAAAAAAAGGGACAACTTTACCAGTTACCAATGCCCCATTCACTCCATACAGACTACTCTTTCTTGATAACCAGAGAAAACCCATTCACACCTCTTAGCCTCCATTATTTGAGAGATGAGCACCCTCGAAGATAAAGAAGAAAGTACTCAAAGAAGGATAGGGGATGTTGCGCATAAAACCCTAGAAGATATGGATATTAGCTTTGTAGCTAGGGCTGAGGTGCAATATGAATCTGGAATGCCTCATCAAAGGTCTCATGATGAGTCCAATAACAATAGGTAACTAAACTTTTGTTCCAGTTGTAGATTTTTTTTTTCCTCTATTGACTAAACTTTTGCCTCATCACGAGTCCAATGATGAGTTTAATGGTAGTTTTTTTTACCTCATGGATGAGGGATTACGGACTTGTGATGATGCATTTCAGTTTCATAAGGATACTCCCTCATGGGTATTTAAAAACTTATTACTCTTTTGTTCTTGGGATTGTTCTAATATCTTGAAATTACTGTACCCAAAAAAAATTTGGCCGCCCCAATTAGACATTCCTGGCTCCGCCGCCCCTGGCTAGGCTTCAAATTAACTTCCCTGAATTAGGATGATAAATGACTTAGAGACTAAAGTTTATTTTGAAGATGTGGTTTTGGTTGTAAGAGATCTACTTAATTACAATGATAAATGATTTTATTCAACCATGAGAGGTGAAAACCGCTTCTGAAGGCAGAAGGCTTACTAGCAAGGAGGTGGAGAGGGGTGACTCCTTCCTCGTTTACAAACTTGACAAGATTATTATACCGATCCGCGAAGAATTATCCGATAAGCCAAATCTGTGAAGTAAAACAATGAAAAACATGTTTTCAACAAATATAAAAATTAAAAATAATAAAATGTTAAAGCTACTGTCCATGGACCTTTTTTTACGGGTTAAATTGGAACCAAAGTTTGCTTAATGTGTAATGTGTCAAGACATCCCACAAATCTCGGATGGATCAGATGGTATCATGGTACAAAATCATGCATGATAGACACACTCGTGTGCGTGAATGCCACATATAATATGGCTTCCGCACGTATTTTTCTAAATACATACAAGGCAGGAAAAAAATGTAGAAATAGAAGTTTCCTTTATTTGTGAGTTCCTCTTATGGAGACTATATAATTAAGGAAAATATTAGTTAGTCCCACACTTTACCCTACAATCTTACCATACCAAGTGGATTTAGTTTTGTTTTAATTTTTAGTGTTTAACCATATCAGTGGGTCCCATAACTTTACCTTCCTATTCTCTTAGTAGGACAAGATTTGTAGAGTAAAGTGGCGCTTGGATCCTCTGCTTGTATTTGGGTGTGCTTGGGTCTTTATGGTTGTTTTAGAACCGTTGGATGCTCCTCTATACTGATGTGTCACAATCTTAAAAACCCAAATACACCCAAGTACAAATAAAGGATCCAAACTCGGTAAAGTGTAAGGCTAACTAGCATTTCCCCGTAATTAATTGTTGGCATGTTAATGTCTTTTGAATAGCTATAAATAAAAATAAAAAAATAAAAAAAAGAAGCATTGGACAAAACATTAAGTGACCAAGATGGCATGAAAATGTTCTCAACAAAATTATCTCCACTGATGGCACAGTGAAGGATATCCTCCAAAGATAGGACTCGACTTTCTTGGTATCACATAGATTTTGGAGGTAAAGGAAAGCATATCTGTTACCATGGAGAGCTGCCAAAAAGAAAGGTGTCTCGCTATCTTTTCATAGCTTCGCTCATCTATCAGTATTCAATAAGATAGTATTATGCCCATCCACAATATTAAGTCACCTTAATCCAGCCTATAGGTCGCCTTTTCCGTGGCAACCGACCACAAAGAGCCACATCCCATGTTGGGTCCAATCCCATACTTGATGTGGTGGCTAACTCTAATACCAAATGATACGAACCCTTGGATAGAACTCACCCTTAAAAACCAGCTTGCAAAGGGAGGGTGCCCAAGAGCTAATATATACATAGTCAAGTCCATACTTAACCGATGTGGGACATTAGGATCGTAACACTGCCTTCGCGATGAACATGCACGTCCTTACACTCCCTATTGATGCTGCAAAATGGAGTGGTGTATTCCCACGCTCGTTTTTTATTTTTAGATCTTCCCTGCAGATGAGTGCTACAAGGTGTTCGACGGTATCTGTTGGGGAAAATTTCTGTGTAATTGATCTAAATGTTCAAATAATTAATAGAAATTTAAAATTTTCACAATATAAAATATCGAATCACACAAGTAATAACAATTAAAATTATAAAGCATAATAACATGAGAGAAATTAAAGAGATAAAGTTAGAATAGCTGGCCTGTGGGAAGGCACGTGTGCTCACGCTCTCCTAAAGGAGTTATCGCCTCCCTACGTACAGGTTCTGGCGGACGACAACACTTCCAAAATACAACCCTAGAAGCTCGCAGCTAACTCTTCTATGAGTACGTTCACAGGAAGAGAAATTTGAACCGTCCTCGATCAGTTGCCCCAAAATATGTGAAAAAGATATAGAGAAAAATATACTGTAGAGAGAAGAGAAGAGAAGAACGTATGTGTGTCTGATATGTTTTAGGTCTCTTGATGTATGCCTTTATATAGGCATCTAGGTCTTGAGCTTTAATGCCCTAACGGCTAGTGCTATAAAATTATAACAGCCAAATTAATTGGGCTTGTAACAGCCTAACAGTCATATGGGTTAATTCCCAAATTAAAAGCCTCATAGGTTACAAGTTTTGAAACTTCACCACTAATTCTTACAATCCCCCACAAGATTCAAAACTTCAAAATAAAATTAAATAAATTATATAAACATATGAAATATACATATGGGCAACTATATACTATGCAATGGGCATAGGTGTCTTCTGGACTTGAACCTACACTTAGTGTTGACAGTTTCCATCTGAGGAATCATAATGGCAAAGCTTGAACTTGACCCCTTGAGCCAAACTTCAACATGTCACACACATAGTATTGATATGGGACTTGGTTCGATGCGGGTTAGCGCTATTTATGGCCATGCGCTAGTATCTTGATTCTCATGAGAATTTCTAGGGTAAGCCCAATCCCATAGCCGCGGCCTCACGGCAGTTCTCACTTAGGTAAGTCCTCCAAGGGTACTGTGACTGTACCCTGCAGGAATGTTCCTGCCTTGGGCTTATTCAGAGTAAAACTCTTCCTTACTGTCACATCAATAGCACTCTCACCATAGGGATGGGGAGGAGACGCTCTCCTCATAAAAGGTGCTAATAATGAGTCACGCTCTGCGGATTGTTTCTACCCATTGAACCTCCTTCATGGGATCTCCAATCACAAAGGTTGGGTTACTTCCGTTGGTGACTCCCTGTGGGCTTAAGCCCCATCCCCCTCGATGAATCTAGGACTGCATTCCTAGAAAGACCTTTGGTCAACTAATCAGCAACATTTTTCTCAGATTTAATAAAGTCAAGAGATACAACATTTTTATTAAGCATGCTTTTCACAGATTTTAGGTGCACATGTATATGCCTGTTCATCTTCTTATTTGTATGAGATTGATTCACTAAATCAATAGAAGCTTTACTATCACAATGTATAGATATAGCAGGCACACTATCACCAATTAAAGGAATTTCTAATAACAAATTTCTAATCCAATCAGCCTCAGTACAGGTAGTATCTAGAGCTATTAATTCAGATTCCATAGTGCTCCTAGATATAATGGTTTGCTTCTTTGAACCCCATGAGATAGCAACTCCTCCTAATAAGAATATATATCCTGTAGTAGATTTTACATCTACACTATCAGTTATCCAGTTAGCATCACTATAACCTTCCACTACTCCTGGAAATCCTTTATAACATAAGGAATAATCTAGAGTTCCTTTAAGATATTTAAATATTCTCTCCAAAGCAACCCAATGCTCTTTACTAGGATTGTGTGTATATCTACTTAATCTTCCAACCGCATATGCTATATCAGGTCTAGTCTTATTTGCAATATATAACAAAGATCCTATTGCTTGAGAATATTCTAACTGGGATACAGGTTCTCCAACATTTTTTGTCAAATATATATTAGGATCATATGGTGTAGACACTGGTTTAATATTAGAATATTTAAACCTTTTAATCATCTTCTCAATAGCATTAGATTGATCTAAAAATATTCCTTCCGAATTTCTAACCAATCTCATTCCCAAAATTATATGTGCTTCTCCCATATCTTTCATATCAAAATTCTTGGATAAATAAGCCTTAATATCCTTTACAATATCTAGAGTTGTACCAAAGATCAAAATATCATCCACATATAAACAAAGTATAGCATGTTGACCTTTATCCATCTTATAATATACACATTTATCATATTCATTAATCTTAAATCCATAATTTAAAATAACACTATCAAACTTTTCATGTCATTGTTTAGGAGCTTGTTTAAGTCTATATAAAGATTTCACTAACTTACATACCTTATGTTCTTGTCCCTTAACTATGTAACCCTCAAGTTGCTCCATATAAATCTCCTCTTCTAAATCTCCATTTAAGAAAGCGGTCTTTACATCCATCTGATGTATAACTAACTTATGAATAGATGCTAGGGCTACCAAAATTCTAATTGTTGTAATTCTAGACACTGGAGAGTAAGTATCAAAATAATCTATTCCTTTCTTTTGAGTAAATCCTTTAGCTACTAATCTAGCCTTATACTTATCTATACTTCCATCAGGTTTTAAATTTTTCTTAAACACCCATTTACATCCTATTGATTTACTTCCTGGAGGTAGAATGGTCAACTCCCAAGTATTATTTTGAATTATTGATTCAAACTCACTATTTATTGCTTCCTTCCAAAAAGGTGCATCTATCGATGACATAGCTTCTTTATATGTAGTAGGATCTCCTTCAATTAAGTATGTATAAAAATCATCTCCAAAATTCTTTTCTATTCTACCTCTTTTACTTTTCCTAACTTCTATTTGAGTATTAGTCTCTTCATCTCTACGTATGCTAGTAGATGGTCTATCTCTATAGGGTCTATCATTAACTTGGGTGGAAATCCTTGTTTTAAAGGGAAAAATATCTTCAAAATATGTAGCTTCTCTCGTTTCTATTATGGTATTATTAGAAATATCGCTAATTTCAGAATTCACAACTAAGAACCTATTAGCACTACTATTGTGAGCATATCCTAAAAATACTGCATCTATTGTTTTAGAACCTATCTTCTTTCTTTTAGGGTCAGGTATTGCCACCTTCGCAAGGCACCCCCACATTTTAAGAATATTTAACCTAGGTACTCTATTCTTCCATAACTCATATGGTGTTTTCTCAAAATCTTTAACCATTATGCGGTTAAGTATAAAACAGGCACATAGCAATGCTTCCCCCCATAAGTTCTCAGGCACTCCAGAACTTAGTAACATTGCATTTACCATATCCATTAAAGTTCGGTTTTTTCTCTCAGCTACACCATTTGATTGCGGTGAATAAGGTAGTGTTACTTCATGAATTATCCCATGTTCTTGACAATATAAGTTTAATTCAGTTAGAATATATTCACCTCCTCTATCGGACCTAAGTCTCTTTATTTTCTTTTCCAATTGATTTTCAACCTCGGCCTTATATATTTTAAATTTCTCAAATACCTCATCTTTAGTTTTAATTAAGTAGGCATAACAATATTTAGAATAATCATCTATGAAATTTAGGAAGTACTTATTTCCGGCTCTAGTAAGAGGTCTGTTTAAATCACACACATCACTATGTATTAAGTCTAAAAGGTTGGTATTCCTTTCAACAGGTTTGTGAGGTCTACTAGGTTGTTTGGCTTGTACACAGATCTCACACTTGTGTTTCATATCTACATTTACTTTAGGGACTAACCCTAAGTTCATTATTCTCTTTAATTTCTTTAAATTCACATGTCCCAATCGTTCATGCCAAACACTACTTAACTCAACATTGAAAATACTTGGAGGAATTTTATTAACATCGTTGGCAGACATTACATTCAACTTAAAAAGACCTTCACTTACATAACCTTTACCAACAAAAATATTATTTTTGGTTATTACAACCTTATTGGACTCCATAACAACTTTATAACCTTGCTCAACTAAAGAAGACCCACTAACTAAATTCCTCCTCACTTCTGGAACATGCCGCACACCACTTAAAGTCAAGATTTTCCCAGATGTCATCTTCAAGTCCACTTGTCCAATCCCTAATACACGTACGGTGGAATCATTCCCTAACGTCACACATCCTCCACTTGAGTTCTGATAATTTTTGAAAAATGATCGATCAAAACAAACATGTACATTAGCTCTAGAGCCTAACCACCAATCATTGCTTAAATATGTAATATTAATGGATGGGTTAGGATTATACCTTATGGAGGGTTCATAAGAATTCTCTCGTTCCTCATCAACTAACATATTGACTTAGGCTTTTAGTCTCCCTTGTCCTCTCCTATTGTTGTAATTGGGCTTGAACTCCTCGGTCTTTTTGAAGAAACAATCTTTAGCCAAGTGATTGGACCTCCCACATGCGAAACACAGCCTCTTTTCACCTTCCTTGCCCTTATTCTTATTTTGTTGTTGGTGGTTTCTGGGTTGGCTATTATTATTCCTCCTATAATCCTTTTTAAAGTTTCTCCCTCTAGGACGGAATTGGTTTTGACCTCTATTGTTGAAATTGGAGTTGGGATTTCTATTGTTTTCTACTAAGTTCAGCCTAGCTTCCTATTCATTTGATCTTTTGGACTCTCCCCTATGTTGTTCTTCAATTCTAATAGAACTAAAGACTTGGGTCAAAGTCAAATCTCCTTGTTTATGTCTAAGTGACTTAGCAAAATTGGACCATGAAGGTGGAAGTTTATCAATCAGGCATGATACCTTAAAATCTTCACTAAGTTTGGTACCTTTTTTCTCTACTTCTTTCAACATTTCTTGAAACTCATGGATTTGGGCATTTATTGATTTTCCATCTTTCATAACATATTTATTAAAGTTTGAAACACTAAACCTTTCTATACCGGCATCTTCAATTCCATACTCGGCTTCTAAGAGACTCCAAAGTTCTTTTGCACTACTAGTGGTGGAACGATAAACATCATACAAACGGTCAGAAAGTGCACTAAGGATCCTATGGCGACAATGAAAATCTATTTGGTCCTTAGAAAGGGTTGGCGTAGATGACGTTGATTCCTTAGTTGTTTCACTAGGACTTGGTGTTTGTTCTTCTAAGGCAGAATAAAACCCTAACACAGTCAACCAATATACCACTTGACTTTGCCATATCCTAAAGTTTTGACCATTAAATTTTTCAGGTTTTACTGAATTAGCCTCTTCAGATGCCATATATAATATTTTAAGGATGGGCAAATAAATCACACTGCACAATTTAAATATTATGTTAATCAAACAAATTTTCAGCAATAAAAATAATGAATCTATATCATAAACCAATACAAGCTAGCAATTAAATTTATGCGAATAAAAATTAATTATTATCACTAATTATTGTCTTCAAATTTAAAATAATAAACAAAACTTTTCTTTAATTTATATAAAACAGTACAAAACTGTTTTAAATAGAAGACTGCTTTTTTTTTTTTTAAATAACTAAAACAGTAAACAAAAACCGTTTATTTTTTTTTTATATATAAAAGAATAGTAAACTGATTTTATTGTTGTTATAATGACAAAGCTGTTTTTATAAAGCAGTACAAAAAACTGTACTCAAACAGTGAACAAAACTGTTACGTTACAGCAAAAGCAAAACTGCAAAACTGTTTTTTTTTTATTTTTAAATTTATATCATAACAGTGATAGATACAATAAATATAAAACAATTACGTTATAGCAAAAGTAAAACTGTAACACTGGTTTTTTTTTTTAATATAAAACAGTAAACAAAACTGTTTTTTTTTTTTTTAAATTATGTAAAACAGTCCAGAAAACTGTTTTTTTTTTTAAATTTAAAAACAGTAAACAAAACTGGTTTTTCCTTTAATTATATAAAACAATACAGTCTTTCCTTTAATTATATAAAATAATACAGAAAACTGTATTATATAGAAAACAGTTTTTTTTTTTTTTCCCTTCAAAACAAACAGTTTATAATAAACTGATTTTATTACTGTTGTTGCAGCAAAACTGTTCCTGTAAACTAGTAAATATAAAACTTTTTTTTTTATTATTATTTAAAACTGTTAAAACGAAATTGTTTTGTAAAACAGTAAAATTTATTAATACTAAACTGTTACAATCTGTAACAGTAGCTCTTATTATTTTATTTTTATATATATCACCAGAACTGTTACAAACTTTTTAGAAAGGAACTGTTTTTTTATTGAATAGTAAACAATCGTAAGTGAGGTTTTTTTTTTTTTTTTTCTTTGAATAAATAAATATAAAACAATAATTTAATTCTTAAAAGATGTGAACCACGATGTGAACCACAAAGTTTCTATCTCCCAACGTTTTTTAATATAAACATGGAATTCAGGCGATAACTCCTTTAGATTGTTGGGGAAAATTTCTGTGTAATTGATCTAAATGTTCAAATAATTAATAGAAATTTAAAATTTTGACAATATAAAATATCGAATCACACAAGTAATAACAACTAAAATTATAAAGCATAATAACATGAGAGAAATTAAAGAGATAAAGTTAGAATAGCTGGCCTGTGGGAAGGCACGTGTGCTCACGCTGTCCTAAAGGAGTTATCGCCTCCCTATGTATAGGTTCTGGCGGACGACAACACTTCCAAGATACAACCCCAGAAGCTCGCAGCTAACTCTTCTATGAGTACGTTCACAGGAAGAGAAATTTGAACCGTCCTCGATCAGTTGCCCCAAAATATGTGAAAAAGATATAGAGAAAAATATACTGTAGAGAGAAGAGAAGAGAAGAACGTATGTGTGTCTGATATGTTTTAGGTCTCTTGATGTATGCCTTTATATAGGCATCTAGGTCTTGGGCTTTAATGCCCTAACGGCTAATGCTATAAAATTATAACAGCCAAATTAATTGAGCTTGTAACAGCCCAACAGTCATATGGGTTAATTTCTAAATTAAAAGCCTCATAGGTTACAAGTTTTGAAACTTCACCAATAATTCTTACAGTATCCTCTAGGCCATTGGAGACGGCTTTATGTAAAGCCGCGTCGCCGGATCTGGTGATCATGGCCTTGTGAGCCAATGGTTCGTTTTCGTAGAAATTCATAACTTCATCCCATTCTCCTTTCATGGCGGATCCGAACAATTGTTTTTTCATCATGCGCACTTTGTTCGTCTCCTCTGTTTCTCTAGGAGAAGCCATTTTCGTCCTCTTCTTCTCTTCTAATGGTAGTCAAAATGAAGGTAAGTCAGATACATGCCTAGATAGAGATAAATGGTGTGGAGATGGCAGTTCTAATGCCGAGGATTTCTACCCTTTTATTCTAGAAATAGGAGTCCTATACTTATGCCACATCATATATGTGATTTTGTTATGAATCAAACAACATTTTTCAAAAATAAAAGGTATGGAACCAAATATTTTGACTGTTGGGCAGCGAAATTTTACTATTATATTTACCACTGAAATGATTAAACCCTAAAAATTGAAACCCTCATTATTCTTTCATAATATGGCAAAATGTAGGAAAATGTGGGACTAACTAGCATTTTCCATCCTGATAGGATCTTTAAAGTATTCTTGCCAATCACCTTTTGTCAATTTGTCGGCCCTTACAAGATACGTACACTGCATCCAAAATGCTATTGGTCCCCATATTACTCACGCGTTTCTTATCTTACTAATTTTTCCAACCCCCCCCCCCCCCCCCCCTTCCCTCTTTTATTTGCCTTGGTGAAAAAGAGTAGTATTACATTCTTAATTAGGACATAAAATGAGGAAAAATAGAAAAAGAAAAGAACAAGAGTAAAATCAAAGTGATAACTCTCTTTGTCCTGCCAAATTAGAAAAGGTGAAAGAAAACAGTATTCTTTAACAAATTTCTAACCTCCTTATAATAGATGAAGAATACGTACCAAAGATTACCCATCTATTCCAAGGTTACAAAATCATATTCAATAAATAAATAAATAAACAGTTTTTTTTTTTTTTTTTTTTTTTTGTGTGTGGCTCACCAATATAATTAAGGAACACACAAAACACAAATGAGGAAACTAACATAAATGACATAACTCAAAAAGAGCCCAAGAGCCTATAAAATTAATCCACACTAAACCTCCAAAAGGATCTACCTCTTGAAAGAGGGGTGGAACATGTTGGACTTCATGAACCTTGAATATATTTTTGTATATTTGTATCGATTGGTTGTCAACTTAGTTGACTTCTTGAACTTTAAAAAAAAAAAATAATTAATTAATTAATTGGCGAGGGCAAACAAAACAAGAATAATTAATTGCATGCTAAACCATTTGATACGAAATTCCAGTGACTAGATGTTCTTTGCTGAGGAACAAAGTCACCATTCTACTCGAATCTCTTTTAGAAGTTTCACTATTTAAGTCACTTTAAAAACAGTGGGTTTTTTTTTTTTTTTTTTTTTTTGGACAATTGATAGACCCGGCCACTCCCATCTCTAACTTGCGAATACCAACAAAATGGGTATCAATACTTCTACATGAACTTGAATACGAGAGGGCAAGATTAATCACTTAACAAATAAAGAAATTGCAACTAGGCTACCATACCAAGTAAGGAAATTGCAACTAGACTATCATGCCAATAATAGCTTTGCTCAAGTTAAAACCACAAGCTCGTAGATATATTTGAAATAAATTAACAAACGTACAAAACACACAAATCCTCATAGTTATATCAAATATTAGTTTCTAAGAACAAATCATTTCAACCCTAATAACAATGAAACCCAAAGAAAGCTAGAGAAACAACTCTAAGAAGAAGCAATCAAATGCTAGAGAGGAATCACCTGGTAGCTACGCTGTGGCACCTTCTTAAAGGTAGCCCATATAAGATCAAAGTACAATGGAAATTGGGCAACAGCAAAGAATGTTACAGGTAGACAAGTCACAGCATATATGGGAAATGCAGCGTATTTTAGTTTGTCTTTGAGGACAAAGAAATGTCCCGCACAGAAAGAGAGCAACATGGAAGCTATGGATATAAAGAGTGATGTTAAACCAACCAGAAGCTTCCTTGGCAAGTCACTGCCAAAATCTCTTTCTTGGTATCGGGAGGTAAGAATGGAAAGAAACATGACCAAGGCCGTCACAGAAAAGCAAAGAGCGATGAGCGAGGAGATGGCGAATACATTGAATGCCGGCTTATCTTCTAGAGTCGGTGTACCAATGCCCTCCTTGATGCCTCCTGGCACAGTGGTTGACGTCGCAAAGGCAACAGTCGCAATGAGTGCTGCAACGACGGAGCACGAGTTGGATGTGCTGTTTAGCCATTCGCCGCCCAATTTTGACAAGGTCCTTGTGTGTTTCTGTGAAGATGTCTTTTGGGGTTTTGCCCTCCTTGTTGTAGCGAACAAAGAAGTGTGCTGGCATTGAGTTCTTTACAAACTACAATATAAAGGTTCAAATCATACATAATGCTAAATTACACTAAAAAATGGTTTTTAGAGCCGTCTGCAATGGTTAGTGTGTCATACCTCGTACCACTTGATTTCCCATTGCATTTGCAATGCGGCACCAGGAATAAGCCAAGGCCGATATTCTCCTAGCATTGCGGCGAGATGCAATGCACTATTTCCGTTACCATCCACTTTATGAAACACGCTGTCTTTAAGGATATTTCTGCCGACTAAGTGTTGGTATACATGGGGCTGCCTGTTCTCCACTGCCAATAGCACTATATTCTTCTTGTCTGAGTTCATGTCGTGGATGGCCACCGGATAAATTTGAAGGATTTTTTCCACCATTTCCTTGACACCATTTTTTGCAGCAATTAAAATGGCTGTTTCCTTCTTTGTCACGTCAAGGCTTTTCTTCTCCTCTGCTAAGATCCCAAGGTTCAGTATTTTTTTTCGATATTTCCATTAGGCAGTCGAACCCAAGGGCCACCTGACCCAGCTTGATAAAGCCAATCTCCGGAGGCTGTGAGTTTCAACTCAGACTTAGGCTTCAAGTCAGATTCGGTCACTACCAAAGGAAAAATTTTAAGAAATAGAAAATTTTAAAAAAAAAAAAATTATTAAAAAAAAAAAAAAAAAACACAATTTATGGCCAATCATTGCAGATCTATAGAGCCTGGTCCATCCTGAGATCGTTAATTCATTATTACGAAAAGTTAGAATCAAGGGACATTTTTTTTTTTTTTTTAACACAATTTTTAAGTCTTCGGATCATACAACATCCAATGGTCTCATCATTATGTTAGGTATTTTTTCAACAAAAGAAGTAACATAAATGACACAGATAGAGAACTAGTGGATCTGTACCTTCTCCATGCTGCTCTTTGTCATCTGGTTTACTAATTTGTTGACCTTGCTGATCACCTTCTCCATGCTGCTCTTCGTCATCTGGTTTATTAATTTTGTCTGTTTCAGGTCGTGATGAATGAGGATCCTTTCCCTCGTCTTCAACCTTGTACATGGAACTATGTGCAAGGAGTAGATTCATGATCTGAACAGACCATGTGTGCTTCTCTTTCTTATTCTGTAGCTTGCTTATCTCCCTAGATCCTTATTAGCATACAAACAAAGAAATACTTTGGAATAAATAATTGTATTCCGTATGCACTATCACCCTGCAGAAATTTCCAGAATTTTGCAGGGTTGGCTTGGATAGACCAAGGCCGTGACACAGTGCGGATTTGTGTACATATGTTTTTGTTTGTACGCAGATAAGTAGATAGATAGAACCGAACAGAAGATCAAAATGGTAACATGGTGGCATACCTAACCCAAAAATAACCAGCATTGCCTTGGATACAAGCTTGATGATCTCAAAGCAGGTGTCGTAATTGGACGGATATAGTTGATGCCCTTGAGGTCCATTAGCCGGTTGAAATCCTTGAGGTCCATTGGTTGATCGTTGTGCTATACAAAATATAGTTAATTCATCACAATGGTTGAGTACACTGATCTAAAGTCCTAGTACAGGCGCACCTCCAACGGTCTATTCAGACACCCCACACACACACATGGGGAAAAGTGAATAGGAAAAGAGGAGGAAAAAAAAGAAGAAGCCTTGCTTTAACCCACGACTAGATCTCTGAAGCAATGTCTAGTGAAATAAGCCCAACAGAGAGAAGCCGCTTAAGTGAGACAGCTTGAGAAGTGCCAAAACAAAACAAAAGGGGTGGCTATTGCTATTACAAAATTTCCTAAGCATCCCCCACGTTATTTTAAACATTTTTAAGGTTTCATTAAAAATATAAAAGGTTTTCACGAAAACTGACCACATTATCCATTAGAAAACATAATTTTAAATGACTTTGTAGAAGAAATTTTTCTCAAAATCTGTCACTTGTGTGGACTTTTTAATCAATTTTCAAGAAAAATAATGTAAATATGAAACAAAAATATTAATCAGTTGGACCCAAATCCCATAATCTGAAAGTTTTTCCTGACAAGATGATCCAACAAAATATTAATCAGCCTCTCTAGAAAAAGAAGACCCAAATATGTGGACGGCCCATGCTGGAAAAAAACAGAGATTAAGAGTATCCAGCAATAGATTGCTCACCTCGATCTTTGGCTGTAGGGTTCTCTTCTCTAGTAGATTTTGTTTTGGCTCTAGGGTTCTCTTCATTACCAGCTGTATTGGCTTCTGTTTTGAGTGAAGGGTTTTCTGCGTCCCCAGCTTGTCTTGTAGTTTCTGAAAATAGAACAAAGATTCGGTTGAAGTGCTCATGAGCGGAAGCAAAACAGAATGTCAAGAATTGGTTGAAAGATCAGCCAAGGAGATCCTCTGCCTTCCTTGCATGATTGGGCTATGTGCATCATAAAAATTACATCAGAATTTACTAAATAATGGATACTGCTTAGTGTGTCTTGTCCCTAAGAGACTAACTCATTTAAATGATTTTGATCATTTCATTGAATTGGTTCTTTTTTCCATGCAACATTATCAAAAGTCGAACTGATTAAAAACTAATTAATATGATTCAAAAAAGCTGCTTTTTCGAGGATATAATGTATTTAATAGGACCTACTAATTAGTTATTACTTTCACATGTAATTACTTTTTCCTGTTATTTATAAAATAATAATATATATGGTGAAAGAATCTTTTAAAATAATTAATTTCTTTCTTATGAAATCATATCTCACTTTTTTGAAAGTGAGTTTTAAAATTGCAAATTTTCAGCAAATCACATGTCTAACATGACATCACCAGATAATAACATAACAAGTAATAGCATGCATATATGTTCATTTGTAAATGATCCCTTATAGAATTCATTGCCCAGAACATTTTTTTAAAAAAATGTTCTATATACGACATGTTGTTCTAATGCTGGTCTTGCAGCAATGTTTGTAAGACATGATTATGTTATGATGAAGTAAAAATATTGGCTTTTACATACCTCCTTGAATCATGTTCCACAGCTGTTGAATGATGGTCCACAGCAATCGAGAGAAGTTAATGCAAGTATGGTAGTTCTCCGGATAATTGGGTTTCTTTTCGTCTTTTTCCTTTTCGTCTTTAGAAATCTTTGGCAAGGGTTCTTCCTTAAGATCATCAACAAATATCTTTTCGTCTTTAGAAATCTTTGGCAAGGGTTCTTCCTTGAGATCATCAACAAATATACCTTCCAAAAACAATGAGAAAAATGATTCGTTACCCGTAACAATAGACATAACATGTATTAGGGAGCAACGTTAACCAAGTGCCAAGGTGCAGGTTCGAATATTAAGAACAACTACTTCATATTTTAAAACAAATATTAGGATAATGTCCAACACACCCCTCTCAGGACCCCACCTTAAGAGGACTAACACTGAGTAATGACCTTTTTCCCTTCTTTTTTTTTTTTCTTTTTCTTTTTCTTTTCAACAACAAACGTAACATGTATTAGAGATAATTTATGAAGCAAAATTTATTTGGGATGAAACAACATGTTAGATAAGCATGGTTAAGCATCATGTCACTCATAAAAGGTAAGTGATTGATTTGGATAATACTTGGCCCTCACAGTGGAAGAGCAATTTTACTCATATTATGCCACGTGTATAACAAACAAATGAGAATTAATTATGTATATGTATCTCTATGTTATGTAATTATAGACATGCATTTATATATCCATATATATATGTTTATGTATTCAAATGAATATGATTATATGTATATACATTTGTATTCACGTGTTCACATATTTGTATTCATATATCCATATTTTTTAAAATTAACTATTACACGTGACATAATATGAATCGAAGGAAGGAGGAGTTGCTCCTCCACTATGAGGAGCCAAATATTGTCCGATTGATTTTGTACATGTGGTTTTTGTTGTGAGAAAATAACTTACAAGGATAAATGATATTGCTCCACCACGAGAGGTGACTGCCACTTTTGAATGCGGAAGGCTTACTAGCTAGGAGATGGAGAGGGGTGAATCCTTGCTCATTGACGGAATTGACAAGATCTCTATACCGAAGAATTATTTGATAAGCCAAATCTGTCAAGTTCAACAAAAAGAAGTTGACATGTTTTTAATGTAAAAGTATTATACAAGTAACACATTTCAGCTGCATATTTTGTTGCATCCACTATTCTGTCACCTTTTTCCTAAAGTATAATTGCATCACATGAGATATCTATATATATATATATATAATTAAATACACAATCCAAGATAGCATGAAAATACATATAAAATTAAATACACAATCCAAGATAGCATGAAAATACTTACCAAAATATTCTCCAATGATGGCACAATGAAGAATAGTATCACCATCCTTCCTCCTACAGTTGGTATAGTTTTTATTGATAACACAAAGATTATCAAGGCAAAGAAAAGCGTCTTTTCTACCATGGAGAGCGGCCAAGAAGATAGGGGTCTCACCGTCATGGTTTCGAGCATCCATCAGTTCTGGGTCTACCTCAGCGATACACTTGCACATCCTAACATTCCCCATTGATGCCGCAAAATGGAGTGGTGTATTCCCTCGTTCGTTTTCTATTTTTAGAGTATTTGTGGGTTCTTCTCTCTCGCAAATGAGTTTTACCAGTTGTTCAACGGTATCTTCTTGGGCATCGGAGACGGCTATATGTAATGCTGTGTCCCCTGATCTAGTGATCTTAGCCCTGTGAACCCTTGCATTTCCCTCGTATATAGTCACGACTTCATCCCATTCGCCTCTCATGGCGATTTCGAACAATTTTTTCTTCATGGACTCCAGATCCATAGTCGTCAATGTATCCGTAGGACAAGCCATCATCTCCGTAGGACAAGCCATTGCTCCTCCTCTTCCTCTCTACTACTACTAGGAAGTAGGAACAACGGAGGTAGTCAGAAAGCTAGATAAAGATTGGGTGTGTGGAGCTGGCAATGCTGATACTTCTTTCATCGTAAAGAAAAAGGACAAAGGAAATGATAGTAATGACTTATGCAACACGCAAACCTTGGTAGGGTTCAGTTTTCTAAAAGCGACAATGATCACACAGATTCACCAACATGTGTCACAACATGTGCATAATCACCACCTGTGAATGTTGAACCGAGTGCACACCATGAGTTACACTAAGTTTATTTTTTATTTTATTTTTTGGCCAGAAAAAATTAAATTTTATTAAAGACTAGTGAAGAAGTACCATGACATAAATTACCAACTATATCACTTACAGAACACGAGACATATAGTTAAACTCCTCATCGCTGCCTAGAGACATAGTCATTGAAACTCTAAAGTAAGCAGCCGAGGGAGTACATACTCACATCCTTTGGGTTATCCACAGCAAATCAGGAAATTAAAACACCTTTACTAAGTACTTCCACTTTGATAAGTACAATCTTCCATTCTTCCTTAAATTTCCCTATGAACCTACATTCTCATGATAAGATGTATGGAAACTACAGTTTGATGATCAAATGTCTTGCAGTACACCACTGGCCGTTGTGGCCTAGGGGTATATATCTGGATAAGGGTGGAATATGGCTGATATAGGGTTCGGTTCTCACCAATGTAACTCAGAAAAAATAAAAATTTAAAAATTTAAAAAATTTTAAAAAAAAAAGGGGGGGTGTTGTCTCTAAGATGGAGCCCAACGGTCTTGAATGTGAAGCCACACGACAAATTAACCTTTTTCTTTTTCAAAATAAAATATTATTCTTACTTTAATGGAAAAAGCCAACATATCTATTTTTAAAAAAAAAAGCACATAAAAGTCGGGCCATATATTATATACATGCACTCTTTTACCAACTTTCAACGTTATAAAAAAATTGGACTGGACTTCCCTTGAGAACCAAAGCATTCCAAAATTCATTTCAAGACTTGATGACCTAGCTACTAGACTACACTATGGAAAGCCTGATTCTCACTACGAGGATTTTTTTGATGCTCTATCTCTGGCTCAGTTTTAAGAGGGACCGTGCTTCGAATAACTTAATTTAGATTTTAGATAATACAAAAGATAAATTACTCATATACTTTTTTTTTTCCTTTTTCCTTTTTTCTTTGGGTGATCTAGCTTCTTCTCTTTCAATCAGTAACTTGAGTGTGTATCACAGTAGGGGATGCCCTCTAGGATTGTGTGCTTTTCATATAAAATTTTTGGGCCAGGACAGTATTATCTTGGGCATGTAGGCCTCCTATGTATTAGAGATTTTGGTAACTATGTCAACTAACATTTGTTTAAATATATGATTCACCCAAAATAAAAGCCTAGGATCTCTTATTACCTCAAGAATCAAATATGGCAATCCAAATATTTATTAACATAATTATATGTATTCTCTCCCTACATATATGAGTATTTCAACAATTCAATAAGAACGACATAGCCATTTGGGCTTTTTCTGTTGTGTAAATATGCAGACTGTAATGGCCAAACTATGCAATTTCTTGTCTTATCCTTTAAATTCTTGATAATTTCTCATATTTTAACTTATTTAATACTGCATACACGGTTTAAATAATTTTGCTGGGAAAAAAAAATCACAAATTTTGATCTTAAAAGAAAAATCTTCACTCAACTGCATATGTAATTTTGATTTTACTTGAGGAAAAAACAAAACAATGTATACTCCGTAAATCATAATATCCAATTTCTTCCCTTAACGTTTACAAAAGAGAAAGTGAAAGTAAAAGAACCTAAAGGAAAAGAGCATGTCTTTACTCTCTCTATTACCCCACACCCACAAATTTTTCATCAGGAAAAAAGATTGAACAAGACGTAACCTATACCAAGAGTCTGGATCTTTTGTTGGTTGCTTTGCGTGTTGTGATTGGATATGGTTTTATATCATAGCACACTATGTTACGTGAAATATTATTCAAGGGAAGAAAAAGCAATAGCACATAAGACGCAATCAAAATGATTGTGTATGTTGAAACTTTTTCATCTGTTAAATGCATATCACATGACCCCAGTCAATTTTACAGAAACTGGCCTAACAAGAAGAAAAAATCTTTATAACAGCAACAGAATTATAATTAGTCAATTCTAAACTCTAGATTAAAGAACATACCCCTTCCTATGATGTTTCAAAATTCATTCTACAATATTTTCCAAGACACCATGCATTGACAGGACTTGTGCTAGTCTGACGACAGTGAGCAAAGAAGACAATAAAGCATACTACTTGAGACAAAATCAGGTGGTTTACAGTGTTCCATCGTTAAAATTAAGACACATACTATGGAAGCTTCAAAAGGGATCCACATCCACTGCCACACAGAGAGGATCTTGCCATGCTTTGAAGCATGGCGCGCCACATGGCTAAGCCAGCAATTGGACAGGACACAACACACTTCAGGCTTCAGGTACTCAAAACCACGTTGTTTTGAGATTTTTCCCTTTTTTCCAAGCTGAAAATATGAAACATGGTGAAGAATTCACCCCACATAATTTGCTACAACAAATGATCGCGAACCCAAACTTGCTTAGTAACGAAACACTAAATTTGTAAGCATATCAAACGTGTTTAAAACCCTAGAAATAGTTACATAGGTATTTCAAACTTGCAATTTCGGAAAAAACCCAAAAAAAAATTGGTTGATCTAGAAACACAACAAGTTACTCGGTTTTGTTGTAAAAAGACACCCTTTTGATAAAACGATAGCCATGTGCTTTTGCGGCATCACCCCTCTCCAGTTATCCTCTGCGTCAGAATTACTCCATCACAATGAATGCGAGAGTTATCGTTTCTATCCAATATAACTGTTATGAAAACATCGGACTGACTGGAGATTTCCCAAGGGTTGTCAACGATGTTTTCACATTTAATTATGTCTGCGTGTTTTACGGGGAAATAGACTTCTATTTGATTCTGGACGAGTTGTACTACTATGGAAGGGGGTCTTTTGTCAAGCCATGTTTACATGGACTGAAGGCTGGTATTTTTTAAAAAAGAGACCTACCGCTGCACAAGTTCACCTTTTTAGACTTGAGCCCAACGCCCCTTTCTTTTTTAACCACCTCATTTGAATTACCCTTCTCTTCCCATCTCCTATCTCTTCCATTTCCGATCTCTCTCCCCTTGTACTAGGGGCAGGGAGGGAATGGAGAGAGGGGTCAAATGATCCTCCTCCCTTCTATTATATTTATTTCTTTTTGTATACAGGTTTTTAATAATTACAAATTTGATCCCTCTAAAAAATTTATTTTATTCCCAAATATTTTTATACTTTTGTGAATTTGACATTTCCACAAAAATAAAATAAAAAATAAAAAATCCAAACTCCTTTTGTTTTCTTACGTTTAGTCCTGAGGTTTTTTTTATAGGTAAATTATACTTTGCCCCAAAGACTAATTTTCTGGTTCAGCCCTGCCATCCACCCAAATTTAGCTTGGAATAAACCGAAGTCATTGAGCCTTCCCAATAGCAACCTGAATTGCATGCTCTGCTCATCTCCCTGCATTGCATGCTCTGCTCAAACCACCAAATAGCAGGGAGAAGTCATGATACTTTTACACCCAAGAGACTAAAAATCTCAGAAAAATAAAATAAAAAATTCTGATTGTACTAACCTTAGAGACCAAAAAAACGCAGGACAGAGATATTAATTACTTATGGCAGATTCAGATAACCATATATGATATTGCTATGTATTATTATTCTTATATATATATATATAAACAAGAAGGGGTGAGAACGAAAGTCTCTGCAAAGATATCAGAAACAGCCACAGATCTTAATAAAAGCTTGAAAATTTTGCCGCAAAAATGGAAATTTTTCAAGAGATTGATCAAATGGGTTTTTGATGTAAGATCCAAATAAAAAATATTCAAAGCCACAAACCCAGAAATCAAGAACCAAAAAGAAAGAGCGGAAACCCACCAAAAAAAAAGCTCGAGTTTTAAGCTACTTATCCGAATCCTTCATGGACACTGTCTTGCTTCGTCGTCAGCTTCCTGTCCCCATCCCTAAACCCTTCGTCGTCAGCTGCCTTAATGAAGCCTCGGCTTCTTCAGCTCCTTTCACCAGCAGCTCCGATCGCCCGAGTTCATCTTTTTTGTTATTTTATTTTTTTTGGGTTCGCTATAGAAGAATCACCAGCCATGGCGCCGGTGAGTTAGGGAGGTAGAGGGCAGCGAGGCGGTGGTTTGGGATGGAGTTGCAGAGGTCGGTAGCGTTTGGGTACAACGGGTCACAACGACGCCGTTTGTGAAGGTTATAAGTAGGGCTGCAAATGAGCTGAGCCGCTCATTAAGGGCTCGCGAGAAAGCTCGTTAAGGACTCGGCTCGAGCTCGATCATTTAATAAACGAACCAAGCTCAAGCCCTAATCTTAGGCTCGTTTAGTAAACAAACCGAGCTTGAGCATACCAAAGCTCGGCTCAATTAAGCTTGCGAACAAGCTCGTTTAAGGCTCGATGAAAAGCTTGTTTAGGGGCTCGACAAGAAGCTTATTAGTGGGCTCATTTAAGGGTTTATGAGTGAGGGCATAATTGTCCCACTGTACATTTTTTATGTGAAAGAGATACTCATTCCCTAGTAAGCTAGTAGTAGATGCTTTTACTTATCTTAGTAAAGTTTTAGCATGAAAGAGATACTTCTTTTGTGGAATCTAATGGAAATATGATGGCATGGTAATTAGTTTTGAAGCATATATGATTATTATAATGTGTTCCAAGCCCCTAAGCCTCCAACCAATAACTTTAGTTTTTTAAGTTTATTGCAACTTTTTATTTAATAGTACTGAAAACAATTATGACCTTATGGAGTTTTGATTTTGGGTTCTTTATGGTTCATGCTTGGATGATGTTTCTTATTGTCGATTTCTTGGTTTATGCTTGGGATGGTGATTCTAAACCACTTATCAAAAATAAAATAATAATAATTATAAAAAAAATTAAAAAAAATCTTAAACGAGCCGAAACTCGAGCTCGGCTCGAGCTCGAATATTTTCTAACGAGCCAAGCTCAAGCTTGAAATTTAAGCTCGTTAAAAAGCTCAGCTCGTTTACTAATGAACAAGCTTTTTAACGAACCAAGCCAAGCACTCCAAAGCTCGGCTCGGCTCGGCTCGGCTCGTTTGCAGCCCTAGTTATAAGTTGTTGCGTACCTGTCATGCATTTTCTTTCGTTTTTTTTTTTTTTTGTCATGGATTTGAAATTTAATATACAAACGTATGCCTATGCAAAGATTGAGACTTAAGACCAGGAATTCCTGTAGAGGGAGGAGAAGTGTCAGTCGATTTATGCCTTAACTTTAAGGGTCTATTTGAAAATTTCAAAAACTATATGGGAGGAGGTTCATAACTATTATTATCTGTTTTTTAAGTAAATTAACTCAAAGTTAATTCTAAAAAATTATATTTATATTGTATTTTCAGAAAAAAACCTAAATTGATTAGTAAGGAATAAAAAAAAAAAAACTTATCAAACAATGTAAAATCAAAATGGATCAGACTAACATTCAGCTAGCTAAATTTTTAAGTTTATCAAACAACTCTAATAAATTGTATTTGAGAACATCCTCTTTAACTCTTTGTGGCCTAATTGTATGAAAGCCAAGCACAAAATATATCAATTATTCTAATCTTTTTGGCTTACTTAGTTGGGGAATAATTGGCATTTAATTCGAAAGTAGAGTGATGAGTCACATTACTCTCACTTCACTCAATTTTTTATTTCGGGAGGGGTCGTAAGAAGCTCGTTCTCAAGTGCTAATATTACTTAAAATCAGTATAAATTAATAATGAAAGGAATTAAGAACCCAAAACACAAAAATCCGCATAATTATAAATATGAGTTTTGGATTACAGACTGTTTCAACCATAATAATCATGCATTCATGCATAAAATCCAAAGAAAGGGGAGAGAGAGAGAGAGAGAGAGAGAGAGAGAGAGAGAGAGAACATTTGAAACAAACAAAAAAGAGGGCTAAGTTGTGGTAGCTAAGCTACCACTTGGTAGCTACGTTGCGGCACCTTCTTGAAGGTAGCCCATATAAGATCAAAGTACAACGGAAACTGGGCTACAGCAAAGAATGTTACTGGCAGGCAAGTCACTGCGTAAACCGGAAATGCAGCGTATTTCAATTTTTCTTTAAGAACAAAGAAATGCCCAGCACAAAATGAGATCAACATGGAAGCTATGGACACAAAGAGCGACGTTAAACCAACCAGAAGCTTTCTTGGCAAGTCTATACGAAAATCTCTCTCTTGGTATCGAGAGGTAAGGATAGAAAGAAACATGATCACTGCCGTCACAGAAAAGCATAGAGCAACAAGTGATGCAATAGCGAATACATTGAATGCTGGCTGATTTTCTAGAATTGGTGTGCCAATGTCTTGCCTGACGCCTCCTGGCACGGTGGCTGATGTTGCGAAGGCAACAGTTGCGATGAGTGCAGCCACAACAGAGCACGACTCGGATGTATTGGTTAGCCATTTGCCACCGTTTTTTACAAGGTCCTTATGTGTTTCTGTGAAAACATCTTTTGGGGTTTTGCCTGCCTTGTTGTAGCGAACAAAAAAATGTAGTGGCATGGAGTTCTTGACAAACTGCAACAAAGTATATATGTCACTAATAAATGGAAAATGCCAAGGATGATTTTAGAATGCCTAAATTTGTTACCAAAATTTGCTTGTTCAAATAATGTGACAGTGACGAAGTCACCACATGATGATTAATTATATTTTTGTTAAAATTTTTAATTTGGACAATTTAACCTTAAGCAATGCTCTTGTGCCAACCCTGATTGTCACAAAATGGCACAGGGGATCAGAGCCATGTTACCCGTTGCTGGGGCTCACACAACAACGAGATGACCCAAACACCATTTCCTAGGGAGTGGGCAGTAAGGCCGTGGATTGGGTCTCATCAAGAGGCCCGCTATTGCCTCCCTTCAACTTTGTCCATATCCCAACTTATTTTATATTTTTTAACGTTTTATGAAAAATATGGAGGATTTTCATAAACACTCACTAGAGAACAACATTTTGAATAATTTTATAAAATAAAAATTTTCAAAATATACCGTTGAAGTATATTTATAAAAACGAAAGCTGAAAATGATCAAAAAGTCCACATAAATAACGAATTTTGGAAAAACTTTTTTTTTACAAAATTGTTCAAAATGATATTTTTTTAATTGATTACACGGTTAGTTTTTATGAAAACTTTTTATATTTTTCATAAAAATTTAAAAAATATAAAATAAGTAGGGGTATTAATAAAGTTGAGGAGTGGCAATAGCCAGGCCCTTTCATCAATTGAATATACTAGGCCTTTGTACTGACGGAGTGGTCTATCCAAAATTGAACAATCATAAACCCATGACCAGCCTGAATGCAAATTTCTCAATCAATTGACAGTTTGAAGTGAAATTTTATCGTTGAATTGAAACCCATGACCTTAATGAAAATTTTGTCCTTTCAATTGACAGAGAAATTTTTGTCAACTAAGAAGAAGAAGAAGAAGAAAATAGTCTCTCATACCTCATACCACTTGATTTCCCATTGCATTTGCAAGGCAGCGCCGGGAATAAGCCAAGGCCTATGTTCTCCAATCATGGAAGCAAGATGCAATGCACTATTCCCTTTATCATCCACTTTACGAAATACACTGTCCTTAAGGATATTTCTCCTGAGTAAGAGCTGATATACATGAGGCTGCCTGTTCTCCACTGCCAATAACACTATATTCTTCTTATCCAAGTTCATGTCGTGGACGGCCACCGGAAAAAGTAAAAGGATTTTCTCCACCATTTCGGTCACACCATTCTTTGCCGCAATTAATATGGGTGTCTCCCTCTTTGCCCTCTCAGCGTGGGGTTTCTCCTTCCCTGCCAAGCCCACAAAGTCCAATATTAATTTGATTTTCATATAACAGTGCTAAGTATCAAATTGATTGATCTAATGGTGAGCATTTTTTTATTAAATGGTATCGAACATCCCGTGCTGAAGGCATTAAAAGTTCTTTCATATAAACACTCTAAAGTAGAGCTGCCATTGGCCAGGCGAGGCCAAGGACTGCTTGACCCAGCTTGACAAAGTCAATTGCCAAATGTATTAACAGGCTGGGCGGAGCTTTAGCCCAAACCCGGGCCTCAAGTCAACTTACGGCCTGTTCGAGCCAATTGTTGCTAAGGGGCCTTTGTGGCACCCAAGGCATGCTCTTTATATCCCCACTTATTTTATATTTAAAGATTTTATAAAAAATATAAAAGATTTTGATAAAAACTAGAAACATGATAATTCATTAGAAAACATTATTTTGAACAACTTTGTAAAAGAAAGTTTTTTTAAAATCTGCTGTTTAAGTAAACTTTTTAGTCATTTATAAAATTAAGATTGTAAATGATCAAAAGTCTACTTAAACGATAGATTTTTAAAAAAACTATTTTTTACAAAGTTGTTTAAAATGATGTTTTCAAGTGGACGATATGATCGGTTTTTATAAAAATATTTTATATTTTTCATAAAACCTTCAAATGTAAAATAAGTGGAAGATAAAAAGAAAGTCTTGGTGCGTCAATAGAGACTCCTTTGTTACCAATTTAAAGAGCCCGGTCCAAAATGAGAATGCTAACTCTTTCTTTTTCTTTTTTTTTTATTCTTTCTTTTTTTTTTTCTTTTTTTTTTTTCAACACATATATACTCATGCGAAATCGAAAGTAAGACCTTTATAAACCCTACGTCTTTATTAGAGCAGCACATGCCAATAAACTCAAAGGTCATTGGGCTCTGGGCAACAAAAATGAACACGTGTACCCATAAAAACACATGAAGCGCAAATGTTATAAAAAACACATGGAGCACAACTGTGGGAACATGTATGAGAGAGAGAGAGAGAGAGAGAGAGAGAGAGAGAGAGAGGAGTAAAAAAAACTCCCAACCATCTCCCTAAAAATTTCCCCAAATTCTAGGATAAATTGCTCCGGCCCTAAAGTCAAATTTGGGGAGGAGCACTCTAATAATGACAAACCCCATATTCTCCCTAAAATCTTTTTTAAACTTAGGATTAACCAATGTGTCCTTATATCTCTTCCCAAATTCAGATTTGAGGAGAGAGAACTTTGGAAGAAATAAACAAAAAGGCCTCTCTAACCATATCCCATTCTCTCCCCACTTGAGGACCATTTGGGGGAAAATTTGGGGTGAAGTGAAATAGGGAAGAGGATGGGATATGGTTGGAGAGGCCTTTTTTGGCTAGTTTGAGTTTGGGGAGAGATATAGGGAAGGATGGGTGATGCTTAAAGAACTAGTGGATCACCTTCTCCTTTATTTCCTTTGTTTTGGTCCTCTTGATTAGTCTCTGAATACAAGGCGGTTGAAGTCTCCGGCTGCTGGTCTTCCTCCAAGACAACGCTGCTGCCAAATGTAACAGTGCCACCTTCGACAACTGCATAAGGTGCTGTCTCGCCGTCTTTGGGGGGTGGTGATTGCTGGGGATTCCTTCCATTGTCTTCATACTCGTATATCGAAGCACGTTGAAGAAGTTCATTCATGATCTGAACTGACCATGTATGCTTCTCTTTCTTAATCTGTAGCTTTCTTATCTTCCGTGATCCTTAATGACCATAAATACTTGCTTTGAGTATATTTGTCTCTATACAGACTAGTACATATAGAAGATTGAAATGGTAATATGGTGGCATACCTAATCCGAGAATAACCAGCATTGCCTTTGATACAAGCTTGATGTACTCAAACAAAATGTCATAATTGCACGGAAATAGTTTATTTCTGTGAGCTAGTCCATTAGTTGATTGGTTCCCTAATACAAAAATATAGTAAATTCATAACAATGGTTAAGCAACGTGCTCAAAATTCAGTTCGCTCGTGGCATGGACCACTCCAATAATGCTCTACCTCGTCCAAATTTTTTTTTTTAATATTTTTTTATGATGTAGTAACTTGGCTAACCAACAAAAAAAATTCACTAGAAGAATAATAGATTGATGTGGCGGTTGACAAAACATTTGAGCAAAAGAGATTTATAAAAAAAAAAAAAAAAAAAAAAAAAAAGGGCTTTTTTGACATTTCCCTAAAACCATGACACTAAGTCAATTGGTATAGTTGTAATTTTCTACAAACATTCATAAAGCCATAATTAATTTAAGTCACTGGAGCTAATTTAGTAATGAGGAAGGATAGGGAAAATGGTAAGAATAGGATATATCAGTGATTCGAACCCCTCCCAACGTACCAAAAATAAAGAAATAAATAAAAATAAAGCATAATTAAAAAGACTTTCAAATCCCAAAAAAATAAAATGAATTCAAAGACTTGCTCAAATCAAATAAGATTCCATGAAGTAGAATCATATCCATTGATTGGACCATCCAAGGCCATTAATATTTGAAAGGTCTTACAAGATTTGGTGGCCCCACATGATATGAATGGTTAAAATTTCATTAAACCATTTAATTAATGGAGAAAAACCTTTCCATCTCTTGTGAAGTCATCAAGCAGAGAAAAGCCCCCTTGGTGGCTTCTCTTAACAGCACCACTTATTTCATGGCCATAATTACTGGTTTACTACACAGGAGTCATTTTCCTGTTAAAGACTCCTAATTGAAATACACTGCTCACCTTGATGTCCGGCTTCAGGATTCTCCGCATCACCTTGCCCACCACTTTTCTGTGCTTCTTCTTTTCTAGTACCAAAAACTGGAAAGTTCCTGGTTTTCTTAGCCAAAAAATAAAAAAAAAAAAAAGAACTAAAACTGGAGAGTAGCTCCGTTACAGCAGTCATGATTAGAAGCAAATACAATTGCCAAGAATTGGTTAAAAGATCAGGGGATTTGTGCTATGTATACACACTAGTAAGAAAAAGGACTTTTAGCTAGGGAAATGAAAACCGTAGCTAAAAGTCGTCTTTGGGAGCTTGCAAATTCACTTGAAAAATTTGTGGAAGTATTTCCAAGGGTAAAGTTTGAAATTTAGTTTAAGAGAGACAAATTTCGATTGGTTGTTAGTACTTTATCCTAATTAAAAACAAAAAACAAAAAAATAATTGAAAATGAGTTTATTCAAAAAAAGAAAAAAAAATTATCTTGTTATTTTGATGTAGAAAAAATTGCAAAAATTTATAATCCATTAATATTTGATTAACCATATTTCAAATGGATCCATTTACAATCTATTTCGTCGCAATACATTTACAGTTGACATATTACACAACTCCTATAAACTTTGAACTTAGTCAAGTCAGGTGAACACGTGCTGATATCAGTACTATGCATTAAAAGTTATATCATGTGCATTGACCCTATGTAACCAATAACTCGCTGATGCACGAGATACAATTCTCAAGGCCGGGTGAAGTCACAAAATCAATGAGAAAACAAATAAATATTAATGCCATGCATTAAAGTCAAAGTTGTAATTTGTAAATGAATATCCTAATGATCCTTATAGAATTCACTCTCAGATAATTCTCTCCCAATTATCTGAAGGTATTGCAATCCACGTGGAATATGTCATTAAAAAGTAGGAATTGAAGTTTGACTGAACACACCTACTAGGATCAAATTCCACAGCAGTCGAAAGAAGTTAAAGCAAGATTGGTAGTTTTCCGGGTAATTGAGATTCTTTCCGTCTTCCAGAGTCTTTAGCAGGGGTCCGTCATGGTGTTTTTCTGGCCGGAGCTCATCAATAAATATACCTTCCAAAAACAACCAAGAATAATGATCCCTTATATTACCAGCAACAATGGACATATATACCCGGAGTCAATTGCCAATGTCATAATAGCATGTATTAAAGGAAGATATTAGATCCATGTAAGCCATATATGAGGAATGAATGCATCATGAAATTAATTCAGGTTGATCTTGGAGATCGAGGTGGTTAATTGGCTATGAGAGGAGTACTTACAATGATAAATAATCTTGTTCAACGAGGAAATGTGACTGCCGCTCCTGAAGGCAGAAGGCTTACTAGCCAAGAGATGGAGAGGGGAGTATCCTTGTTCGTTCACGTAGTTGACAAGATCACCATACAAATGGATTATTTGATAAGCCAAATCTGTCAAGCACAACCACAAAAGATAAAATAAGTTCCGCTACTTATTTTGCTGCATCCACATGAAACAATAGATACAATCAGGTGTGGGACATGATCATACGGCATTTACTCTTCATGCACATTGGGACTAACTAAAATGTTGCTAACAGGTTGGCACGTTTTTTCTTTAATTATTAGAAGGGTTTCAAGAAATCTTGGTTTTCACCCTCTCCCTTTAGGTGCATGTGTATCTTATCTAGCTAATTTTAAATAAATAAAAAAAACTAATATGTGTGTGTATATATATATATATATAAAAGTTGTTCATGTGCGGGATATTTCGGAGTGTCTCGCACGATTACGATCTTACTCCGTGAATGACACATGCACATCCATACGCTCATATGTGTTGCTCCACAGACGATCATGATTGAATATCCCTCACATAATATATATATATATATATATATATATATATATAATTTGTTTCAAAATAATTAGAAAAATAGTTGGGAGAGAATTAATTTCCTTTACTTAGGCATTTGTGGCCTCTTGTTGGGACTAACTAAAATGGCATGAAATTAAATGCTCACCAAAATAGTCTCCAGCGATGGCACAGTGAAGAATAGTCTCACCATCCTTCCTCCTACAGTAAGAATATCCGTTGAGAGGGTCACATTTATCATGGAGGCAAAGGAAAGCATCTTTGTTACCATGGAGAGCTGCCAAAAAGAAAGGGGTCTCGCTGTCTCTGTTTCGAGCACCCACCAGTGTTGGGTCTATGCTAGCGATGCACATGCACATCCTCACACTCCCCATCGATGCCGCAAGGTGGAGTGGAGTATTCCCTCGCTCGTTTTCTATTTTTAGAGCCTCCTTGTGTTTTTCATCTTCCAAGTGGATGAGTGTTGCTAGTTCTTCGACGATATCTTCTTGGCCATCAGAGACTGCTATATGTAATGCAGTGTCCCCTGATCTAGTGATCTTGGCCTTGTGAGCGCTTGGATCGGCCCTATATATATTCACAACTTCATCCCATTCGCCTTTCATGGCGATTTTGAACAAATATTTCTTCAGGGACTCCACATCCATAGTAGAAGCCATTTTTTTTCTTACAATGGAGGCAATGGGTCAGAGAGCTAAATTGGGTGTGGAGATGGCAATGCTGAGGATGCCCACCATTTTATTCTGGAAACTGAGTCCCATGCTATCGCCGACCGACCGAGGCAACATATATATTTTTTATTAAAAAGTGGGGGGAAAAAACTTAAAGAATAGAAAAGGAGATGGCTTATTCAATGCCCAAAGATTATGCCATGCATCTAGGTTCAAGTTTCTGCCAGTTTTTCCATCCGAGCTTAAACACCATCTTCACTTCCTTGCCAATTAATCAAAATCTAACAATAAAAAAATATATATAAATAATCATGTGCGCGCCCACTTTATAGGATTTGAGGATTTGGCGCAGCCTTTGAGAACTTATGTTACATTAAAATTCAATCATTCTAATGTTCGTAGCCGCGCAACCAAGTTACCCTATAATCATAATTAATCACAATATGTGGAAACTATAGATTGATGATCAAATGTCATGCAGTGCACGGCCAATTAAAGTTTCTAAATAATACTAGCCATAATTATAAATATTGCAAAGCATCAACCGGTCATCATTTTATATATATATATATATAGTAAACAGACTTGAATCCGAAGCTACACAATGTACATTTCATAAAAAGTGTGAAGATGAATTTGGTCTTCCCCACAATAATTTAATTTTCTTTCTTAAACTAGTATAATAATCCTACTTTAGAAAGGAAAAGGAATTAAATTTTATTAATTTCAAAAGAAAATCACATACAATATATTACTCCATATACTTGAAGTAAAGTTGGGGTATACATGCATGCACACTCTTCCTTTCTTCTTCAAACTTTTTTTTTTTTTTTTTGTTAATTATTTAAGATTGGTGTGCGTTCTTTTACTAGCTAACTTTCAAAATTATTCAATTTTTCCGCCATAATTAATCAACAAAAATGTTGACTGTGGAACAGATCTAGTACATCAGGTTATCCTATCCACAATGGACTGGACGGACTTCCCTGGAAATCAAAAGCATTCCAAAATTCATTTCAACTAACATTATTTGGATGGCCTTGTTGGGCCAAGTCTGTTGGACCGCCTCATTTGCCCTACGTCGGATTTTCTTTGTGTTCTATATCTATTTCAGTTTTCAAGAGGGCATATGCTTTCACATAACTTAATTTAGATGAAATGAAAGATAAATTGGTCGACAAAAATTTTCTTAAGGTCTGTTAGTCGTCTAAATGAAAATTAAATGATTATAATATTTCTACGTAGTATTAACATACATATCAATCATCTTGAACGGAAAAAAAATTAAGATTTTGATAGTCGTCATCATAAATGAGAGTGAAAATTCAAAATTTAGGTATTTCATAAATTTCTAAAAATAATCTTATAATATTAGTTATATATGATGATGATTCCAATTTTTTTAAATAGTCTTGTTCAAGACAATGAATTTGTACATTCAATATTATATAAAATACATTATAATTATTAAATTTTTGAACCCACCAAAAAGGTTGTTAATATTTTCTCCTTGAATGGGTAGTTCCAATAGAACTGTCCACTCTTTGTATAAATGGCGTGGGCAAATTTTTTTTTTCTTTTTTTTTTTTTTTTTTTTTGTAGGACTAATGGTTACACATGATGGTTTAATGGGTAATTTCCATTAGTACTGTCCGCTATTTTGTATAAATGGGCCTGGGTTATATTTTCTTAGTGTAGGAATGATGGTTACCGCGACTAATGAAACTTGAATCATTGTCATTTTGGACAAGTTACCCTCGTCCAAGCCTTTTATTTATTTTTATTTCTTTTGGGTCTGTCCAAGCTAGCTTTATATCCTTAAGGCTTGTCGATAAGCACAAAAGTGAAACCTGAAAGTGAGAGTGAAGCTGTACAAGAACTATAAAAAAATAAAAGTAATTATATCTCCCTAAGAAACAAATAGTATATAAAAGAAACAATAAGTTAGGTATATTAAATGGCAGATGCCATGAGGACCACATAGGATGTATGTGGAACCATTCTTGGTGGCATGCTGTTGGATTAAGGATCAGATCATAACGTGAAAAAGGAGATGTCGGCAGAGACTGGTTAGTAGCACATGGCGTATATTCAAAACATAGTACATTTTACCTTCGAACGAGGAAAAATTGCAAAATCATCCACGCCAGAAGAAATGAGAACAAAGTTAAAATATGTAATCCTCCTTATATTTTTCCAAATTCTTGTACTTTATTTCACAGGAAAAGGATTGTAACATAATTAGCCATTACACTGACTACTTATTCCCAATGTACACTGCAATTTAAATCCATAGCCATAAGGCCCTACACAAAGAACATGAATTCATGCTTCAATAAATTCAACTGGATCAAGCTTCGCAGGAGCAATATCAGGTTCATCCACAATGGCTTTGAGATCCCCATTCTCACCTTCCACATACGCCCTCAAAAACGCGACCACAATCCCACCGACAGACCTCCTCATGGGATCCCTAGGAGCCTTCCCATTTTTACATATACAGCCAGATATGGCTCCAATACAGCCCTTGGGGTCATCATCCAACATGTCCATGTGACCATAGTCCTTGGCAACAAAGTGGCAACAAGGGGGTTTGCACTCATTGAAGAACTCCTTGTGGTTCACTCCATCTGGGGCACAAGGTGGGAATAGGCAATTTCTTTGCTCATCGCCCAGGCCGGTACCAATTACAGTAACGGGGATGGAGAGATTGAAGGATTGAGGAACGTAGGTTAGAATTTTTGGATTAGTTTGGCAACATTTGCCTAGCCCGGCAACCGGGTCTATTCCAAGTAGTACCGAAAAGTTGAGGGAAGTTTTGGCATATCCTAGTGCAAGAGCAAATGCTGCCTTTCCCCCTCTGCTGTGGCCTGAAAGAGCAAGCTTGAGGAGGTTTGCTTGAACATTTTGTGGGAGCACGGATTGGAGGCCTAGGGGTAGCCAGTTTGTGACTGCCGCCGCTGAATCTACTTCTTCAGTTCCAGTTGATGGAATTAAGAGGTATAACTAGAAATACATGAAGTTTACATTATTGTTAGAGAGAGAAACTCATTTCACGCATAGTTATTAAACCCGGACCGGTCATTGACCCAGTCTGGAGGTCGGGTCATCGGTCACTGGTTCAACCGTCGGGTCACCAGTTGGACACGGCTGAACCAATCATATAATTAAAATAATACAAAAAAATAAAATGTATACATTTACACTTTAAATAATGTATTGTGAAATTTTTTACATAAGCACTGTGGTCCTAGTGGTTAATGAACTCCTTTGGGTGTGTACATCTACATTTTTAATCCCCATACATGTAAAATGTTAGAATTTTTTAGTATTAGGTTGAACCGGTTTGCATCCGGTTCACATTAAAACAACTGGTGGTTTAAACCAATTTAATCCAGTTCATATGGTTTGCATGCATTTCCGATTCAATTAAAAAATCGGACTAGTCTGATGTCCAGTTCACCGATCCACCAACCAATCCAGTCTGGATTTAATAACACTAATTTAACGTGTAACAATGTACATTTGCATTTGCTTTTTCTCTCTTTTCATGATTGAAAGTAGGAAAGCCATTTCATGAAAAAGTATGTTTGCAAACAACTTTAGACAGAAGTGACTTGTAGAGGGACCCTTGGTGGTTGCTAATTTCATAATGGAAATTACAAAAGCTACATGAAAAATATCTTCGAAAACAATTTTGGAAAAAAAATAAATAAATAAAAATTGAAGTGCTTTTCCTCTACTCTGCAATTAAAGCCGCTTTTTCTCGGAATTCATTCAATGTGCGTATGACAACTACCCTCGTTAAAGGGAACTTAGTTTTTTTAAGCAAAAAAAATTAAATCTTACCAAAAGAAAAAAAAATTAAATTGAAAAATTCATTCGGGAAGCAGATATTTTACGTTGAAAAAATCACTAAAAGCAAAACAATATTTCTAAAAGCAATCTAGCTCTGGCAACATTACCACCCCACACTGCCATCACAAGTTCACCACCGCGTGCCATCAGCACCACTACCAATTGCCAAAAGACTACCACCACAACCTCCATTATCATTGCTTTTATTTTAGATCTTTGGCTTCCCAAAAAGAGAAAAATGGCTGGACAACAAGAAGAAAATTAAAAATGTATTCCTTCTATTCCTATTTTATTGGCCTCTTTTATTTTTTTTGTGCTGCTCCAAAATTATAGTCTCATTTAAAAAGCTAATGATTCTTTTGATTTGATTTCCTAAAATACCCTTCCTCATGAATATTTTGCATTTTTCTAATATTTATACACTTAAGGGCAAAATCGGAATATTGAAACACATATGTTAATGTGAGAGTATTTAATAGGATTTTTAAAAAAACATGATTTTTCACAAGTGAGAGTCAATTAGAAATGGATGAAGTATTGCTTTATTGTTTTTGAAACGGGAAAAATACAATACTAAACCTTTAATTAACACTCAAGAGTTAGTGACATGATAGTCCTAATTACATTTTTCTTACTTGTTGAATGAATGATTTAGGATTTAAGCTTATAGAGAAGCGTTAAGAGTATGCGTCAATTTTATTGATTGTCGAGAAAAAAAAATTTTGACAATCAGTGTCAATAGATTGAGTAGTATGATTAGAAACATTTTCTAGCTTTTGAAGACGGCTCCCAATGCGCACTCCCTCGCTCTAAGAAAATTAACAGGCAAAAAAAAAAAGGAACAACTTAGCCCGAGAAAAGTGGCAAGAGTACCTGAAGAGCAACTACTACAAATCCATGGGAAGAAATATGTTGCAGGAGCTGAGTGTAGAAGCTGTTGCGGAGGCAGAAGCCATGAAGAAACAAGAGAACAGGAAACGTGCCTTCTATGGTTGGCGTGACGATTAACAATGGTTTAGGAGGCGAAGAAGTGTCTGATGTCTCCACTTGAAAGCAATTTGTGCTCAAATTTCCCATTTCAAAAACAGAAGTTGCACTTGACGCGGGCTTAGCTTCCAACAATGCCATTGCTCTCTCTCTCTCTCTCTCTCTCTCTCTCTCACACACACACACATAAACAAGAACCAGCTTGATCTGTATATCTTATAATGCTTGGAGGAATGCACTGAGGCCCATGCAATTAATCGAACTGGTCCCAAATACCTGCTAATATATATGGTTCAAAATTAAAGATAGGGCCACTCATTCAATTCTCTATGGATATTGATGACTCTGCTTTTCCAGTCTTTTTCGATTGTATAAGAAGGAAAACGTGGTATCCCTGTCACTCACACACAAAAAACCATAATTACATATTGTGCCTACCCATGCAAGCAATGCAATCCTAGCAGCCCTCTAATAGATAGTCCATTGAAAATAGTGTGATAAAAAGTCTTTCATCCAATGCATATTGAGAAAAATGTGATCAGGTCCCGCTCCCTAGCTCTCTCCGTCTCTCTCTCTGAGTAACAAAGCAAATTTCAATTGAAACTCAACTCTGTGACAAGTGGGTAGGGTTGGCAGATGTAGGTGCTGGTCTTCCTCAAATAGTCAAATATAGAATTGAGCAAGATGTGAGTGCTGCAAATTTCAACAAATAAGAGGCCTTTGAGCAAATTTCATTTTAAACTTGATTGGTCTAGCTTTACATGACTAGGGATGGCAACTGGGCAGGTTTGGGACGGGATCTCCCTATTCCAACCCTGTTCGTATAAAAAATCCTTAAACCCATTCCCCGCCCAAGCCTAACATGGGATAAGACCCCCCCTATCCTAACCCCGAACCTAAAAAAAATCCCTAAACCCATTCCCCACCCAAATCCTACACGAGTAAGGCATTAATTTCCTATTTAGCTACCAACCTATGACAATTAATTCAATGAATGCACCCGTTTAAATATGTTTAAACAGTGAATACTTGAGAAGTTTCTATCCTCTTACAGAGACTAACATTTTTTGACCTCAATCAAAATATAAAAAAATAAAAATAAAAATAAAAACTAAGATAAGGGAACTAATAGTATAAGAACCTAATGAGTAAAAAGAAGGGAAAAAAAAAAACACTTATATGAAATGATGGAGACTAGTTTGGTAAACACAACATATAAATTTATATATACATATATATATATATATATATAATTATGTGGGGCGGGGCTGGACGAGGCGGGGTTGGGCGTGGACCCAAACCTGCCCATAACCAAAGTCGGGATTTTTTATAAAATACCAATCCCACCCCTATTTTATTTAAAATAATCCCAACTTCATCCCAATAGGGCCCGGCCGAGCCATGATACCCGGATACCCGGTTTAAGTGGCCCATTGCCATCCCTATACATGACAAAGTCTAGAGCCAATTGAAAATCTTCATCTATTTAGTTTTCTATGCCCAAATGCGTGTTGAAAAGTAAATAAATATACTTGGTTGCTCATTTGGACAAACCATCTTCTTTACGAAGGGGACAGCCCCAAATAAGTTAGAAGATTGTCTATATCAACAGTACTTGTTTAAAGTTTAAACCATTCTTTGTATTTTGCGATAAAACAAAAAAATAAAAGGAATATGTATACAAGAAACCCTCATGATATTTGGTCTTTTTTCATGTAACCCTTTAAAAAAAATAATTCGAATATACTCTCAAACAGTTTACAAATTTAACAATGGGCATCATCGTTAATTGTCCTTCGTAAAATTAATAGTGATAATGTGATGGTTTTCTGTCTAATTCCTTAAAAAACGATTAACAGTAGCACCAATTACTAAATTTGTAAGATGTTTGGGCCACATTGTAATCACTTTTCTTTAGGAGGGTTACGTGAAATATGATCAAACATTACAAAGGTTTCTTATAATTTACCCAAAAATAAATATAAATATTCCGGCTAACCAAGTGAATGGCTATAGATCGATTTCAGGTTTTCAGTGAGAACATTCTCCCAGCCCTAATTATTCTTCCTTTTTTATTGTATCCGCTCCATACTAGGAGATAATTGATATCCATCCACATAATTCTAGTAGTCCACATCGATCATCCTTTATATTAACATGTTATAACTTACATGACCAAGTTTGTATTTATCACATTGTTAAATATGTCAAAAGATGTTCAGTAAAAAAAATAAAAATAAAAATAAAATATCCAGCTAGGTTCTTCCTCCCACAGAAATATATTTAGTAAAAAATAAAAATAAAAAATAAAAATAAAACATGCCAGGTTTCTAGGTTCTTCCTGCCACAGAAAGATAGGGTCTTTTGCTTTATTTTTAATTATATTCATCTTCTTTTTTTTTTCCTTTTTTTTTTTTTTTTTTTGGGAGTCAACAAAAACTTTGTCCCAACCTAGCTGATGTGAGTTGTAAATATATCACTATAAATAATTAAATACACTCCACTCCATTTTTTGTATCTCATTCTTAGGTGAGAGATACAATCAAGTGAAGCGGTCAAAGGGACAATCTGTCTAGCACAACTCTATTCAAAGGCTGCAAGATTGAAATTAGAGGTATACTCCCAAACAAGAGAGATTCAACAAAAGGTTGGAAGCTGGAAAATACAATAAAACATGGTCAACTTATGCTATCCGATTGTCATGGCGTGAACGAAAAATACAAATTTAAGATTGGCTTCGTGCCTTTTTTGGTAAAAACACCCCATTATTGTAATGGGCTTATATGAAACTTGCTTCCGTGGAAGACTAGTCTTGTGTGAAGCCCAATGGCTGTTGGATCGCATCTATATTTAAGGCCCTTTTGGGGTTTTGGACACATAATACGCGGAATGCCAGCGGTTAATGGCCAGATCAGTGACAGCAAATCCCAACTCTACTTAAGAGGAAACTAGACTTGAGGGAGCTTTTTGGAAAGAAAAAAAAAAAGATTAGTTTAATCCTTCATAATCTGTTCAACTTTATGCAAAAAATTAAGACATAAATATCATTCATACTTGGTTTATTTCAAAACCAAATAATTGTGGACACGGGAAAACCACCCACATTGGATATTAAAAAAGAAAAGGAGTCGCCAGCTCATTTTTTAAGGAAAAGAGGAAAACCGTAAAATGTGTTTTTTTTTCAAAACAAAAGTAACTCCATGTTTAAAAATGGAAAAGCAAAAAATTTTTTTAAAACCAAAGATTGTGAATTCGGAGGCTAAGTTACAATATAGAAAGATTCTAGACAAAGCCTATACATACCCATATCGTCCTAATCGGTCTCTTAATTTAATTGGGATAAATCAAAATGTTAATCATGCAAAAATTAATAATTATCATCACAAGACAGCATGCATATCATTTATCCGTCCATCCAAATAGGCAAATAAAAAAGAAATTAGAAAAGGAAGAAAGAGAACCTAGGATACTCAGTATCCTAGGGCGGAATTGAATATCAATTGAGCACCTACGTATCCTTACATATGCAAATATCAAAGTCTACGTAATTCGAATGGAGGGCTAATCCCCACACAAAGAACTACGATAGCTTCTAAGTTTCCATATCAATCAAAGAAGAAAGTTTAATAAAAATGAAAAATTGAGAAAAAAAAGAAGAAATATTTAATAAAAAAGAAAGATTAAGAAGAAGGAAAAATTAAAAAAAGAGAAACTTTAATAAAAGGAAATTTAAAGAGAGTAAAAGTTTTAGAAAAGAGGAACTTTAATAAAGCGTTTCTCCTGAAGCATTAGGAGGGTAGTTAGGAATGGCAATGGGGCGGGTCGGGGGCGGGTCGACCATATACCATCCCGGACCCTAACATTAAAACCGTAGTACCAAACCCGCCCCTAAACCCGACGGGTTTCAAAAACTCAATCCCATCCCCGACCCTATGGTTTTCTGAGAAAACCCGCCCCGCCCCGCCCAAGCAAAAAAAAATTTTTCGCGTCGAGAGACGGCGAGTGCTGTAGATCCGGCACTCCCGGCAGATCTAGTGTAGATCTGTTGCAGATCCGGCGACGAAACACGGCGAGAGACGGCGAGTGGTGAAACCGCGACTCGAGGACTAGCGTCGGGTGTCGTTTGATTCGCGTCGCACCGTCGTTTGATTCGCGTGAAGAAGGGACGACTGACGAGGGTCGAGGGAGACTGGCAGAGAATGGCTGGAGAGGAGAGGGGCGGCAGTCCGCAGTCGGCAGATCTGGGGTATGCCTATTGTGTTTTGAAGTCCCCTTTTGCTTTTGAGAAAGAAGAACAGGAACGAAAAAAATAGAAAAAAATGCAATACAATAAAAAAAAGAGATGTGTATCGTGTATGTTACTGGGCTACTGGCTTACTGCTGAGTGCTGACTTAAGTCTTTGTTAAAGGATAAAGACTCTTTAACCCAAAATACACATTAGGATGTGTATATATATGGGTAAAAATGTAAAAGAACATGCGGGGCGGGGCGGGTCTGTGGTGCGGGTCGGTTCTGCGGGTCGGGACTTGTAAATACCATCCCCGAACCGAACCCGATGAAATTTTTTTTAAAAAACCCATACCCGAACCGAGAACCGAAAATTATAAAAAAAACCCGCCCCTATGAGGGCGGGGCGGGGCGGGGCTCCTATGGGGCGGGTCCAAATTGCCATCCCTAAGGGTAGTGTGAACTCAAACCTTAATGAGGATAAACTTTAAGATACCCTTCAACAAAAAGCAAAAAAAAAGAAGGTCTCACATATATAAATTTTATTATAAATGTAATGTAACTAAATTACCCACTATTTAAAATTTAATGTTTTTTATCATTTAGATTGAAATATTTTGTATAATTTATATTGACACGTGTAGATCCATCTTAATGTAATTTTAGTTAAGTTTATCATCATTTCACAAATATGATTCGAAAATAAGAGAGCTCGTAACAAAAGGACGAGGATGAAACCCATTGCCAATAAAACTCATTTGACTAAATGACACCAATGGGTCTTTAATTATAGTGAATCAAAACCCATTTACGCTCACAGTTTTGTATTCGGATGGGGATGGGGAGAGGGTATAACGCAGGTATATGCTCATCCTTCCCTTCCAAGGAAAGAAGATTAAGCCAGAGGGGTCTAGAACCTCACATCCATTGGCATCCACTTTGCGTTTTGTGAGATTTTCCACGTGTCATCCCTTCGCAACAACAACACACACCCCAATGACACCTTCGCGGCGTGTCAAAAAGTTTCACTTCTCCTCTTCTCCAGAAACCCCCCGAGACCGCTCTACATTCCCAAAAGAACTTCACTACATAAACCCCATCTGATCTTCCCAGGAAATCCCCCAAATTTTTTCGCAGTTTCCCGCTCAGAATCGCCGAAGGAAGAAAACCCTAACCCTTACTCTAATTTTTTGTACCTTTTTTTCTGTTGCTTCGAAAAAATGTGGCAAACGCCGTACCGGAAAACTGACGTGGAGGCGGGAAGCCGCCCATTATATCCGATGATGTTGGAGGATCCGGCGTTACGATGGGCCTTCATACGCAAGATATATTCGATCTTAGCCTTTCAATTGCTTCTCACCATCGCCGTCGCCTCTGTCGTCGTTACTTACCGTCCGATTGCGGTCTTCTTCACCACCACCGGGGGCGGACTGGCGCTTTATATCGTTCTCATCATCATGCCGTTCATCGGTATTCTATCTGTTCTTTTAGAACATGTTTTGGGAGTTTTTTTTTTTTTCGGTGTGGGTTTGTGGTTTGACTTGGATTGGTTTGGTATTTTTTCCATTTTTTTTTTTTTTTTGGAATTTTATGCAGTGATGATTCCGATGTATTACTATCACCAGCGTCACCCGGTGAATTATATTCTCCTTGGGATTTTTACGGTGTCTCTGGCCTTCGTCGTTGGATTGACGTGCGCATTTACCAGTGGTAAGAAATTTAGTACTCCATGATCCTTTTCTATTGTGTTGATTGGGTAATTGAAACCATAGTTTTGTAGTTGTAGATACTCTGTAACATTTTGGAAAACTGTTTTTTGTTTCCAAAAAACAGAAAGAAATGAAAATAAGGGGAATAAGGGATTTGCTGGGTGCTTTAGAAAAACTGTATCCTCCCCCCCCCCCCCCCCCCCCCCCCCCCCAAAAAAAAAAAATGTTGAAGATGAGCTGTTTCATAGAATGGTTACAATGTCGTTTTCCGCACCATTTAGAAATGCTGGCCCTTCGAAGGCTGAAAACAATCCAAACGTTGATTTTTTAGAACACAGTTTATCATTTGAATACTTGGAAAATGATCTTTGGTTTTGAGAAAGTAAATTGTGGTCCCTTGATTATATGTGGCTATATGACCTTAAACGTTGTGAATATTTGTAATTATTGAACTAAACCCAATGTCTTGTGATTATTGTGGCATTAGATTTGTAGTTCCTCTTTGAGATCATGTTGCACAAACCCAGTCAGTTGTTTCTGGGGTTTTAGGCACCTACACCGAGGGTGTATTTTGATAATGTAGGCATTAGATTGTACACTTTTTCTATCTTGCTTATTCATATGGCATGGAGATTATGAACAAGACATCAATCTCCAGTTCTCCACCCTGTGGCTGTGGGTGAGGATGAGGGTAAGAGAGAGAGGTGTGGGTGACAAGTACCTTGTTGTTAATATCCAATTCACGAAAGCAATATTAGGTATTTCAAATAATAGATGTGGCTAATGATTAAGAATATGAATTTTATCATTAGTTGGTTGAGACAAGAAAGCTGTAAATCACAGTGTCAAGTATTTGTTATTTTAGAGGGGCAGTTAAAATTTACAAACAATTGAAGGGATGACGTTCTCGTTGTGATATTCTTGATTTCTTTGAATTCCACTCGTAGGATTTTAAATTTGAATATTGGGTTGCATAGGTGAATGGAATTGATAATTACTCATGTTTTCTAATGTAAATACTAGTTGTCTGAATTCTTAAAACCCCGTTGTTTCATTTGGCAACAGGGAAGGTTATTTTAGAATCTGTGATTCTAACAGCTGTGGTTGTTATAAGTCTCACTTTGTACACATTCATGGCGGCAAGGAGGGGCTATGACTTCAATTTCCTTGGGCCCTTCTTGTTTGGTGCTATTATTGTGCTTATTGTCTTCGCCCTCATCCAGGTATGTTGATCTTACTGTTTGCAATTTTTCCTTTCTATATGCAGATTTTCAGAATGCAGTCATGTATATCCTGTTGATTTGGCGCTTTTACTGACTAGAGAACTGGGATTCTTCTTTCTTTTTCTTTTTTTTTGGCATTGCAGATACTGTTTCCGCTGGGTAGGCTCTCGGTGATGATATATGGGTGTTTGGCATCAATCATTTTCTGTGGGTATATCATATATGATACAGATAACCTGATTAAGCGCTACTCTTATGATGAATACATTTGGGCAGCAGTCAGTCTGTATCTCGACATCATCAACCTCTTTCTGGCCCTGCTCACTGTGTTCAGAGCTGCTGATACTTAGGGTTATTCTCAATGTATGTATGTATTCTTTTACATGATTTGGGATGAAAAAGAATCCGATTTAAGGCATGTGAAATAGTGGAACTCGTTTGTGTAAATAGTTTGACATAAATGGAAGGTTTTGTTGCTACGAAATTTAATGCACATTCTTTGTTCTCTTGAATTTGGTTGTTGAGTGTTCTCTATTCTTTGATTCCAATCACCCGCCTCTTTTTTTCTCACTTACTCTTCTTTGCAGTGGTAATATCTATTGGCACATTGCTACATGTTTTTTTGGCAAATTAGAAAACCGAACATGAGGGAGTATGAGCGGAGAGTTGCCTCAGGTTGTAGCCAAGGCCACTGGTAGTTCTTTTAGTGGGAGTGTGCCGGGTTACCCCACGGGAAGGGATTTGGTTCTGGCACATGGATTTACCATTCAACTCGTGAGGATAAGCCGTGTCTAGGACTATTTTTTGTGTAAGAAAGCAAAGCTTTAATCGACGGAATGATTCTTCTCCCTCACTCAAATGGGTTCTTATCCTCTTTTGACTGCACTAGCCCCACATTCTCCCTTTATTCCCTTGCAATGGAAGTGAAAAAGGCTGATCCTCATGGTTGGCTGCTTGTGATCAGGAAGTTAGGAATCATATTTCTCGTGGGTATATTTAGATGCTCTAGCCTCTTCTTTCCCTTTTTGGTAGGAAAAATAAATTCACTACTAAGTGGAGGTACAGCAGCGGGGAATAGTTATTCCATGTTCATCTTCCATAACATACTTTTTCTCCTTTAAAAGTTTTTAGTCTTTATTATTAATTTTTATTTTATTTTATTTTATATATATCGGGAGGTTCCAATTGCAAGTAGTATACAGACCGACTGGACTGATGATACCTCTAGAATGTAGGATGCTTTTTTCACAGGGTAGAAGCATTTTTTTTCATTTTTTCCCTTTGCACGACATAACCCATACGCCTTGTTATTAGCCAACTGAGCATATTAAACAGTCATCCACGGATCCACCCAACAGAACTACTAGATATATATTTACTTCTTTATATAGAGAGGGAAAGCTGGCAACAGCCCACGAATTTGTAGCATATGGTTAGTTTCCCTAACTATGATGATCAGTTGTCATTGTCCAAATTTCTGTCGCCTAGTGGTGCATCTCGATTTCTCCGATTCGATTTCCATTCCTTCCTTTCAGCCACAATGGAGAGAAGCTTTGAAACACCTTGAGTCCAAATATCATGTTCTCTCTTGCTCTTGCATTCAAACTCCACCATCCCACGCATTTCTGTCTTCAATCCAAAGTAACATCGTTGCTCTCCCCCCTCCAGCAAGTGCCTCCCTGGCCATGCAGGCAAATCCTTGCACACTTCCAACACCACATCTGCAACTCAAAAAGCAAAAGTTAAACCCATGCTTTCGTTTTAAACGTTGTCACTATGCACCTATGCCCTTTACTCTTTTTTTAAGGTTTGGGTAACTCGAATCTTTCCTTTTCGTATACTCTGTTTTTAAGGTTTGGGTAACTCACTCTTTTTCTTCTTCGTGATTGTTGAGGCGACGTGTTTGCTCTTCATCTTTAGCATCACCTGCAAAAAATAGAATGGGATTATTATAGTTAAACCAGAGAATAAGAATTTAGAACCTGATCGATGCCATTAGCACCCTAGAGTAGAAAAATTTACCTGGCCTGTTCGATGAATGTAAACAGAGACGACTTTCCAGTGAAGATCACCTGCACATCGAAATTATATTAACATTTCTGTGCTTGATCATAATTTTCCCTTACAGAAAAAATATGGTCAAAACTAAAGGATTTCACAGTTAAGATTACCTTTGCGGGTACGTTTGAGAAGCTCACAACCTTTGGCAAGGAATTCTTGACTACAAACGCCAACATAATTCTCTCCGGCTACAGGCTCGCCATTGTAAGGATGACCACCATTATATATACTGCCAACAATTGTTTTAATCCCTTTCTCTACAGGGAGAACTGATGCAGTATTCCACACTTCCTTCAATGCTCTCGCCTTCAAAGTTGCTGCCCCACGTAGTGCTGTACACAAAAGACAGATTTTCATTGTTCAAAAAGGACTGTATTGTGCCATATTTAAAATAATTATAAAAAAAAAACACAATAAACCTTGGCAAATTGCAAGTGTCATATTGACAAACACGTCCTTCGTGAGTGGCAAACTCCTTACCTGTAGCTGCTGCAGCAGTAAGAGTCACAATATCATCATAAGAACGGACGTTAACAGCCGAGCTAACAACTGAAGTGAGGTGGTCACGTTCAGCTCCCATTGCCTCCGCAGCCTCCACGCATTGTGCAGCTACTAATGTTGCCGCCGATGCCAACGCCTTGCCAGTCTTTGCCATTGACTCATCCTTCCCTGACTCTGATGAAGCTGCTGTGGCAGCTGTAATGGCTGCTACAGCAGCAGCCACTCCAGCAACAGATACAGCGGCATGGAGCTGCGCATTGTGGGCTCTTGTTTCCTCTTTCTTCTTCTCTCTCCTGTCCTTCAACCACCTCCCAACTGTCTTGCCTCCACCACCAGGGGCGGTGGTGGCAGTGCGGCCGCCACCAGTGATTGGGGGCTGTAGAGTGTTGTTTAAACGGAAGAACTGGATGCACAAGAGCTATAAGATTTCTCTTGCTCCATTTTTTAATTCCATGAAAAAGTTGGGACACCATTACACTAATGAAATTTAAATGAGACCAATGTACAAACAGGAGTAATTTTTACCAATGTACAAAAGGGAGTAATTTTTCTTAGGTCAAAAATATGAATAATGAAAGCTATAGGGATCCTCTCCCAACATTCCAGTGCACATCTTAAAAACACTCTAGTATTGATGTAAGTTACATTAATTTATGGGATATCCGATATCTCCTATGACACAATCGTCTGTGAGCATTATTAGTCCGTGTGTAAAATGTCATGCTTGCACGTGTTGTTAACAACATGTATATATAAAATTTCCTTCATGAGAGGGAGAAAATTAAAATGTTTAGACTTTCTATAGGTACTTGACCCTAAATTTGCCATATCAGCACTTACATAAAATTAGTTGACATCATCATCACTACATAACCTATCACAGTGGCTTCCGTGATACTCTGCTTTTGATGAGTAAGAACAGAGGAAAATGATATTGCTAACGTGAGCGGGCAAGAAAAGAGACAATGCCTAATCACACCCTGTTACAAAATAAAAAATAAAAACAAAAATGAAGAAGAAGAAGAAGAAGAAGAAAGCGCCCGATTGCCCAATCAACGGGGGTTACTTCAAACTAATAACCGAAAATCAATGGGGGAAGCTGCAGGTGTATAAGACAATCCACCCGTCTATTCACATGGAGTACCCCCAAAAAAAAAAAAAAAAATATATATATATATATATATATATATATATATACATAAATTTAAATAAATAAATAAATAATTTTTTATTAATTTATCATTTTTTTATTTTTTTCATTTTATAGAATCTCCAACGGGTTAGCTATTCCACCCCTTTAACTATTTTAATTAATCAAATCACTTTTTTCCTTTTTCTAATAAGCTAGTTATATGGTTAGTTATTTTAGTTATATTTATTTTGGCTAATTATATTTAGTTAGCGAACATTTAATAACTAAACTATTTTTGGTTAAAAAATTAACACTTATCTTCTTTTTATGCGTTATTTTCTTTTTATTTCTCTATCAAATGATTAAAAAAAAAAAAAGATCATCAATAAAAATTTTGAAATAATTCAAAAATAACTAATACCTTTGAAATATTCATTTCGATAACTCGCTAATTATTTTAAAAAATATCATTTTAATAACTAAAATAGCAAAAAGATAACTAATAAATGCTTTCAAAGGAGTGATGGAGTCATACTTGATATCACATTTTTTATTTTTCTATTGAAACGCATTGTGTCGATGAATCACACATCACACGTTTTATGGTTGTATGTCACACATTGCGTCAGACAACAGTACTCTCTCTCAAGAACTTCCATGCAACTGTGACACGGAAGTTCTCCTCTCTCTCAACCCAGTTGTGATAGTAAAATATTACCGATGTGCCCATAATACCCCAACCATTATCACCCTGTTGACCTGCTCACCGTGGTAACTGGCAAGGGGCCCGAAATATGAAACTGAGGTCAGTTCAACCTGACCCGGCCACATAAGTCATGGGCTCTGGTCAGACGTTGAATGAAAACAAGGCTGAGCAAGCTGCAGCCTTTGTCCCTACTCCCTAGTCCCTACTGGTACGACACCTTACTTGCGAAGATATAGTAAAAAGGTTAAAAGGTCCTATCGGAAGGAAGAAGACAAAAGCATTTTTTTTAATTAAAAAAAAAAAAACTTGAATAGGACTCTTAACATAAACAAAGCACAGGAGAGAGAGAGGGGTACCTTAACGACGTCGTCGAAGTCTTGGGAGGGAGAAATTGGGGGGCTGTCTGTTTCAGTAAGGGAGCCGCAGCTTTGGCCACCATTCAAAGGTTCGCTGCTGTGAGAGAGCCTCCCTGACGTTAATGGCGATATTTCCTGTGCATTGCATATTTAATTAGTCAATGAAATGGTTAGTTAAATACCTTCATTTCAAAAGAAAAACCTCAAACAACACCAAAACCACTTCACCCCCAATCCAAAAACACCTCTCTCTCTCTCTCTCTCTCTCTCTCTATATATATATATATACATATATATATATATATATACATATATATATATATATATATACATATATTGGACTCACAGATTGAGACATAATGCGTTCGAGGACAAGCTGAGATGTAGCAGAGGAAGAGAGGGAGAAAGGGTCTGGAGAAAGTGTAGAGAGGTCGTCAGATTCACCGGGCACATCTTCGGGTATGGAGGTGGACTTGAAAAGCATAGGGGGAGGAGGAGGAGGAGCGAGTGCTTTGGAGACTTCGAGGGCTGAGATGCTCCATGACCTCGACAGAAACTCCATTGGCACTCTTGGGCTTTCTGGCAGCTGTGCTCCGCCCACAGGTGGTCTGTGCTCGTGCCTGTTACTCTCCATGACCGATGGCCGGCCACACACACCCAGAGAGAGAAAGAGATCGAGAGGCCGGGGTAAAAAAAGTTTTGAATGTAAGTTTGTGGGATTGGCGTTTTGAAAGAGGAAAAGTGTCCTTTATAGAGGGGGTGGCCCAGGTTAGGGCTTAGGAAAAGTGTCTTTCCCTCTAGGACCTGTAGACGGACGGAGAGAATGGTCAACCCACATAAAATGCGTCCTACCCTATTACCTGTCACGTGATATGCTTAACAATTTAATTTTTCATTTTTAGAATTTTGTACGGAATAATACACAAGTTTTTTGTTTTTTTTGGATGGGTGGAGTAATACACAAGTTATTTTTGTCGTTTATATAAAATATAGGAAAATTTATCATAAAAAATATTTTTAGACCACCATGGGCATGTAATATATAGGGTTAATTTTCGGCACCTTTTTTAGCCAAGTTATTTTTATCATTTTTATAAAATAAAAAGGGAAAAATTTCATTAAAAATATTTTCCTAATTTTTGTAATTTGGGATAGTAAATCGTATCATAAACCTCTTATAAACCAATTTTGTCGAAATTAGGATTGAAATTAATGTCAGCTATAATTCCAAAGGCATATATTGTCACATGATGGTAGCAAAGAAGTTATATTGGACCACCTCAAATGCCAAGACATGCAAAGACAATGACATATTTTGGTAAAGATGGAATCTCCATTCTATCATCTTGTACATCAATTGTATTAAATGGACAAAGATATTCAGTGGCCAATGCATGATTGAAACTACTGCATGTTGTTGAGACGTCAAAACTCAAAAGAATCATGGGGGAAATTTTGGATTGGTCAGAAAATAATTACATTAGTAGTCATTCTTAGTTAAGTTAATAGTCATTTACTAAAAAATTAATAATTATTTATATTGAACTGTAATTATTTTCCCCTAATCGGACCATTCTAAAATTCCCCCAAAAATCCATCTGTCATGCTAGAGTATCTTACCAGGTTTTGGGCCCATAAGCTTCAAATATGGTCCCGGGCTGCTGGAATAAAGATAGAAACATTTGGGGGGTCCATCTCCTCATTCTTCTGTATTTTATCATATTTTTATCCACTTATTAGGGTATTTCAGGGTGGGACCACTAGAACAATCCTGTCAATGCCACCGAAGATGGCAGGGACCCTGGTTAGTAACCATGCATTGGTGGTGGTGAGTCTGGTGACCAAAGTGATTTTGTGTCTCACTGTTTCTCATGTCTCTTAGGACTAGGCAACGTCCAAGCCCGACATGCATTGGGATCCAGACAAATTTAGGCTTGAAGCTTTTTCTCTTAAATGGTTTCGAAGCAGAAAAAGGCCAGGGTGCTGCTGAAATATGGTAAAAGGCGCATGTAGGCGTGCATGGAAACGTCATCCTCTTCCTTTTTTGATCTCATCCTTCTCTTCTCTGTGAGAGGCGCATATACGTGGAGATACATACCCTTTTCTCAGACATCCTCCTACTTTCTCAGAAAAGTTTGAAACGGGGGGAAGAGAAGCAGCTTTGTCATTTGTGAAGTCTCTTGTTTCTTAGTCCATGACTCCTGACCAAAGAGACCCCCTTTATTCCCTTTGCCTCATGTTTCTCATAGGGTCATACCACCTTTCGTTTTCCATTCTATCTCAACAGTGTTTTATACTGCATTTGAAATAATTTCCTTTTCTAATTGCAGGTCCCTCACGCGGGATCCCAACCTTCCGCCCCCACCACTTCTATTCTGAAGCAAATTGCTGAGAAGACAGGCTTGCTAAAGCAGTGCCGAAATTATTTCGACTACCTTTTGTAGGGACTTACAATGAAATTTTCAGTCTTCAGATGGTATTGGAAATCAAATGTATTTACATATATCAATAATGCCCTTGCAGCTGAATGCCATCTTTCATGTACCCACAATAGAGTTGATGAATAGTTGAAATAGCTTATTGATTCCACCAGCAAATTACGGTAGCAGAGACAAATCCACATACTAATCTGGGCATCATAACTGAAGCAAGACCATCAACTTTAGATTTCACTTGCATCATCAAACCCTGAATGCTATAAGGCCAACAGCCTTCAGTACGTATTTTGAAGATCCTTCCCTCATCACAGTACAAAGCGGCCACCAATACTATTCTGCCATGTCAAAACTGTTTCAACATAAAATTTTCCAATTTCTACGGGCAGGATACCAAGATTCTATGTCCCATACCATTCACCCTTCAAAATGACATGGCCGATTCTGGAATCTTCTAGAGAAAAAGAGTGCTCCAAAGCCTACAATCCAATTAATACAAGAGGCAACCAAGCAGGTGGCGCTTCACACCTATACCAAAACCAATGATTTATAAAGCTTGAAAGGTGAATGGTATCTCGAATACTCAACCAGCACATATGGTAGCCAATAGACCTGTGTCACTGGTAAGGTGACACAGGGCCTATAGACCCTGATGAGAACAGATGTCTTTAGTGGGGTGACTCAGTGGTGGGGTGAGGTCATTGGCATGTACTTAGTCCCACATTGCCTAACTAGAAAAGGATCCCGAGCCTTATATAGTACTGTGATACCCCTAGAAGTTAGGATACCCCTTTTAGGTTGCAGATGTGCGGTACCCTGTTTACTACGATGCAGCACTTAGAAACACCTACCACTGCCATTGATTAACAGCAGATCACAACATCTGGAAGGAAATAAATAATTAGATAAATAAATGGACGGCTATGGATATTAAGACTTAGTCGCCAAGCACTTCAAGGCTCCACAACAATAAAATAAGAACGCTTCACTCACCGGTTGCGGGCTGCCTTCTCCACAATTCTGATTCAGATGTAGATTGTTTTTATTGCAGCATCTGTATAGAAGTAGGCAGAAACATTTACGCCTTCTAAAATTATTACTGAAATTTCCAAAGTGTCAATGGATCTAAAAGAATAACACGGACGCTAGACCATGCATATAAGTTTCAAAAGATTAGGATCATGCAACAAAATTTTCAATCTAAAAGCTACTAATAAAAAATTTAAGGAAAAATAAATAAATAAATAAACATTGCTAACTGTATTTGATTCAAGAAATCATTTTCTCCAGCTTACTTCAAGCTTCCTTCAATTTATTGGGTATTCTACTGTTTCAAACTTTTTGGGTGTATTATATTTATGGTTCCTTCTTCCACATAATGATGAGGAAACTTAACAAAAAAGTAATAATGGACTGATGGGAATAAAATTAAGTGTTACAGGAGAAACAACAAAGAAAAACAATCAAAGAATGTGAATACAGAAGAAATTTTGAAGCACAATGTACCATATATTGCGTTCTGAAGTATAAGAATAAACAGAGCTCTGTTATCTCTTTGACTGCAAACCACTACCACCATAATACTGCTTGGTAGTTTCACGAGAGAATTCTGCAAACGTCATTCCATCCTTCAACCGTGATGGAAGTGGTGGAACAATTTTATGGATGTCCTGAGTTAGTTTATTTAGTTCCTGCTCAGTGAAGTGAGTTTCCTCATTACATACCCCAGAACACCGACCACGTAACTGATCCATAGGGTAATCTGAGATGGAGAAAGTTTTACTCCAGGCTGGTTGCAAGAAGACAACAAAAGTTTCTCTACTAAGATTTTCTATATTTGCAGGTCTGCAGACAGAGTGAAGGGTTGAGCGAAGTCTCCCTTTGGATAAGATATCAGCTGATTCCCCAACTTGAACAATAAAACTTTCAGGAGCGGATTTCACCGTGAGGACATTATTCTTGTTGGGGTCAAATATTTGCAAATATGTGTGCCCACTTGGGGAAGGACATTCTTGCTCACAAGACATACACAAATGATCTTTCACCTTTGTTGTTGGGGAATGACATGACGAAATAAACAATGGAGAGGTCAAAACAGTAAAAATGCCATAATCATAATGCCACTGCTGCCACAGGTTAGAAAGACTTCCATATGATTTAGCTTCACTTCCACTTATATCCAATTTAGGGCCTTCTGCTGGTTTTTGTCTATTACTTGTGAATTGTTCCTGGTCCCTTTTATAACTAGCCAGTCCTTTGGTAGATCCCTTTCTTGTACCTACTTCTTTTAAAATAAGGTTATCTAAAGTGGAATGATAATGTATAAGACGCCCTTTAGCTGCGCATGATTCCAACAAACTTTGCTCGAGCTCTTGGTCACCAATGGCCCTATCACATATTCGCGCAAGGCGGAGCCCCAGCTCCATCATGCAAAATCCTAGCTCCTTAAATGTATTCCTAAGATTCTTATATTCGCTATCCTGAAATTCTCCAAAGCTATCAATATCCAAATGATCTTGTTTTGACTTATGATTGCCATCATCTTCATGAATTTCTTTGCTCTGAGTCAGTTCCAAACCTTGCGCATATTTGAGTTGCATTGCAAAGGAGGAGACACTTCTATTAAGATTCTTCAAAGGAACATCACTCCCCAGGCTGTGCTCCTAGAATATTCACAAGAAATAAAATTAAGTGTGACAAGATACTTCCTATAAAAAGATTATATTTAACTTATCAAATCATGTTTAACTAAAGATAGTAAACAATATAACTAATCAGATTCCAAACAGTTGGATGAGATAAATATGTTTTAGGAAGTAGGTGTTTCCTATAAAAATGATCAGAGATAAGATGCTTTATTTAATGGCTAAATTTGAACATCATAATCACCTATTTTTTACTTTCAAACGCAAACTACCTCTGACATTTCGCAGTCAACTCAAAGAACCCCCCAAAACCCATGTAATCTAAATCTCGATCCTAAGAACCAGATGACCATAAAAGATGCACATCCCAATGCGTCAGACAGAACACATTGCAGAATAAAGCACACACTTCGGAAAAGCACTACAACATAGCTCATTGAAGTGATAAATTACAGGAAGTTTAGAAGACCATTCAACAGGTACTGGAATTAAAAGCTCTAAACCAAAATACACAAGCAGCAAGCAGCAAGCACAGAAGATAGGATGGGAGGAAGGAATGGAACTGGTGAGACTCGGGACTTTGGGAATCCTGAACATAAACACGGTAACATCTTTAAGTTTCTCTCCTTTTATCATTCTAACAAGAACTACTCTCAAGGTAGAGATGTACATAACCAGCAAATGACAATGTTACTACATTTTAAAAACTTCCCCCAAGCGACCATGGATATACGATCACCACCACATCTGTTTCACACCCACGCCCCCAACCCACTACAATTTCCCATCTAAAATTTGCTTGATCTTCTAATACACAGTAAACTTCCTCCAAGGAAACAGAAATTAAAACTTGAGTCTTCAATTTTTCATCATAATGAAATCAAGGACACAGAAACTTCCACTCAGCTGAGCCTAACACAGCAGTTTTAGCTTAGTTCAGGTGAGCTTATCACTTTTGAAAAACAAAACATCATAAAACAAAAGATTCAATATTCAATTTTAATTTCTAAGGTCCTAAGTTATCTTAGCAACCAAACTAAGAATTTGCAATAATCTAGACACCACTGTCACCTCAATTTTCTTTCAACACACGAAAATTTCCAATATTTCTGCCCCAAATCTCATGTAGATACATTTTCTTTAGCAAGTCCCAACAAAAATAAAATGAATGAATAAATAAATAAATTGTTTCTTTCCTTCTCAAGCATTTTCTCAGCAACCAAACGGAGCACAGAGGCGAATGAGAAGAGTTTACCTTGAGAACTCGTTTACGGTCATCGTTGTTGAGAAGGGCGAGCTTGCGAGCGAGAGGAAGGAGATAATGGCGGAGATTGGAAATGTTGGGAACACCGGTGATTGAGAGGAGACCAGGACCTGAGGGTCCTAGGGTTTCCGTTATAGTTCTGGAGATGGACTCCAACCTTTCAAGCTCTTCTGACGAAGAAGAAGAAGAAAGCCTATCTGATGATAGTGACATGAGATCTGAATAATGGAGTTCGTACAGTTCTAGGGTTCCGGCCTCTTCCATCTCTTTCTCTTTCAAGTCTGAAGGCATGAGGTTGTACCAATACAAGACAAATAAATAAATAATTATAGCTTGGTCCGATGTTTTAAAATAACTAGCTTTAGAACCCGTGCAACGCACGGATTAATTTATAAAAAATAATATTATTAACAAATTAAAATTTTAACAAAACTCTTATTCTCTAAAATAGTAAAATATATTTGTTAATATAATATGTCAATTAAATTGAAAAGATATAGACAAAAATAAATAAAATAATTTAATCAAAATAATCTTTGGTATGATGTTAGTATAATGTATTACACAAAATTTAATTATATTCTCGAAAAGATAAATTATTTTGAAAAACAATTAATTTAATAGTGGAAACTTGTAAAAAAATGAAGGAACTGATACGTTATGATATTTGGTGGAAAAAGATTAAAATTCTCTAAAACCTAGTCTATCCCACAATCATGGTTTTAACATGTTGGTATATACCAAAGCAAATATAGCCGTTGAAGGTGTCTCGAAATCCGACGGTGGAGATTGTAAAATGCATGACAATGATAAATCTTGACTTTTCATGAAGTTTTGAGTGGGTTTCACAAAGAGTGAAAAATCATGGGGAAAAATATCAAAAATATGTTTGAAATTATATCATAAAAAGATGAGAGAAAAGTCTAGACTGAGAAAGAGAATAGGAAAAAAAGCCGGAAGAAGAAAAAAATAAGAGAAAGTATAAATCTTTTCAACTTTATGTAATTAACCATATGGGAAGAATTTTGATTCAAATAGATTTTTTTTTTATTTATTCATGTCAGAAGCAAATCGGGAGAATCTGAAGATTCTAGTGGATTGTGTTTTCTTTTTTAATCCTCCTTTCCTTTATTTGTCTTTCTTTTTAATTATGACTATTTATAGTTTTATACGTTTAATTTTTAGGAGAGGAAATGAATAAGTATAAAGAAAACAGAAAAATATAGTATAGTTTATTAAGTTTGGGTTGAACATTATATAGTGTGGGTTTTCTAATCCTCTCACATAAAAACAAAGAGATATGTAATGAACACCAAACGTCAACTTACCTCCAGCATATAGGAAAGAGCAAGTAATATAAAAAAAAAAGAAGAAAGAAAAAAGAAAAAGAAGGTGAGGAATTTATCTTTTGGTGACCACTTCCCAGCTTGATATCAAACAAAAAAAGTTAGTAGTCCTTTTGAAGCACTTATCAAGTCAATTTGTAGCAAGTTGACAGACAATATCCTTTTTTTGGTATTAAGTTGGAACGTGATCACTAAAAGTAGAAGTAACTAAAAGTAACTTTTTGGAAAAATTACATTTTAGTGCCTGCTTTCTAACTTAATACGAAACAATGGAAGTTAGCTGTCATTTTGGCGCACATTGGTAGTCAATTTGTAGTAAGTTGATAGATAATATCCTTTTTTTGGAATTAGGTTGAAAAACCATTACTAAAAAATAATTTTACCAAAAAAGCTTTCATCTGCAGTCACTGGGACTGTTTCAGCATGTGAAAGGGCAAAAAAAAAAAAAAAAAAAAAAAAAACTATACTGACACGTGGCATAAAGAGGTTTGCTTTCCTCCGTTTTAGTATATATACTAGCTTTAGAACCCGTGCGACGCACGGATTAATTTATAAAAAATAATATTATTAACAAATTAAAATTTTAACAAAACTCCTATTCTCTAAAATAGTAAAATATATTTGTTAATATAATATGTCAATTAAATTGAAAAGATATAGACAAAAATAAATAAAATAATTTAATCAAAATAATCTTTGGTATGATGTTAGCATAATGTATTACACAAAATTTAATTATATTCTCGAAAAGATAAATTATTTTGAAAAACAATTAATTTAATAGTGAAAACTTTAAAAAAAAATGAAGGAACTGATACGTTATGATATTTGGTGGAAAAATATTAAAATTCTCTAAAGCCTAATCTATCCCACAATCATGGTTTTAACATGTTGGTATATACCAAAGCAAATATAGCCGTTGAAGGTGTCTCGAAATCTGACAGTGGAGATTGTAAAATGCATGACAATGATAAATCTTGACCTTTCATGAAGTTTCGAGTGGGTTTCACAAAGAGTGAAAAACTATGGGGAAAAATATCAAAAATATATTTGAAATTAGATCATAAAAAGATGAGAGAAAAGTCTAGACTGAGAAAGAGAACAGGAAAAAAAGCCAGAATAAGAAGAAAATGAGAGAAAGTATAAATCTTTTCAAATTTATGTAATTAACCATATGGGAAGAATTTTGATTCAAATAGATTTTTTTTTTTTTAATTCATGTCAAAAGCAAATCGGGAGAATCTGAAAATTCTAGCGGATTGTGTTTTCTTTTTTAATCCTCCTTTTCTCTATTTGTCTTTCTTTTTAAATATGACTATTTATAGTTTTATACGTTTAATTTTTAGGAGGGGAAATGAATAGGCATAAAGAAAAAGAAAATTAAATATATTACAGTTTATTAAGTTTGGGTTGAACATTATATAGTGTGGGTTTTCTAATCCTCTCACATAAAAACAAAGAGATATGTAGTGAACATCAAACGTCAACGTACCTCTACCATATAAGAAAAAGCAAGTAATATAAAAAAAAAAATAAATAAATAAAAATAAAAAAAAAATAAAAAAAAAAAAAAAAGAATGTGAGGAATTTATCTTTTGGTGACCACTTCCCAGCTTGATACCAAACAAAGAAAGTTAGTAGTCCTTTTGAAGCACTTATCAAGTCAATTTGTAGCAAGTTGACAGACAATATCATTTATTTTTTATAACCCGTGCAACGCACAGGTGAGGTCTGTAAATATAAATATTGTGAACAATATAAATTATATATATATATATAATACACACCCGTGTTGTAGTTCAGATGGTAAAGAACCGCAGCTCCAAAATCATAAATCTTGAGTTCGTGTCCTCGTTCCTTTACTATCGAATGCATGGACTTGAGAATGATTTGTACATCATGTAAATTAGTTTGGATCTAACAGTTTGAGATACTCTTTGTTTGGCAAAAGTGTATTTGCACAATTTTGAAAGCATTTTTATAGTTTTCTAAGCAATTTGATATGTTAATACATATTCCAATGTGTCACATTTTCTTTTTTAATCATTATTGCCTTTATTTGGCTCCCTTTCTGATTATAAATATTTATAATTTTATACGTTTAACTTTTGGGAAATGAGATGAATAGACATAAAAAAAACGAAGAAATATGATATAGTCTACTAAGTTTGGGTTGAACATTGTATAATATAGGTTTTTCGATTTTCCTACATAAAAACAAAAAGATATGCAGGGTACACCAAGCGTCAACCTACCTATACCGCGTGAAAAAAAGCATGAAAAAGAGCAGTAAAAACCAAAAAATAGAAAGTTAGACAATTTACCTTTTGGTGATCACTTCTCAACTTAATACCAAACATGAAACAGTAGTAGTCCTTTTGAAGTATGTATATAGTCAATGTGTAGCAAGTTGGCAAAGAATATTCTTTCTTTGGCATTAAGTTGAAAATTGATCACTAAAAAGTAATTTCTCCGAAAGTCATATCTTTTTAGGAAAATTACTTTTTAGTGATTCTTTCTCAACTTAATACGAAAAAAAGAAAACTGATAGTTATTTTGATGTAAGTATACAGGTAATTTGTAGCAAGTTGATAGATATTGTCCTTTTTTGGCATTAGATTGAACAATGGTCACTAAAAGGTAATTTTACCTTTTTCCCCAACTATTCACAAACGGACACGTGGCACCAAAGGGAGGCATTTCCTCCGTTTTAGTATATATACTAGCTTAAGAACCCGTGCGACGCACGGATTAATTTATAAAATATAATGTTATTAACAAATTAAAATTTTAACAAAACTCTTATTCTCTAAAATAGTAAAATATATTTGTTAATATAATATGTCAATTAAATTGAAAATATATAGACAAAAATAAATAAAATAATTTAATCAAAATAATCTTTGGTGTGATGTTAACATAATGTATTACACAAAATTTAATTATATTCTCGAAAAGATAAATTATTTTGAAAAATTGTTTAATGGTGGAAACTTGTAAAAAAATGAAGGAACTAATACGTTATGATATTTGGTGGAAAAAGATTAAAATTCTCTAAAACCTAGTTTATCCCACAATCATGGTTTTAACATGTTGGTATATACCAAAACAAATATAGCCGTTGAAGGTGTCTCAAAATCCGACGGTGGAGATTGTAAAATGCATGACAATGATAAATCTTGACTTTTCATAAGGTTTCGAGTGGGTTTCACAAAGAGTGAAAAACCATGGGGAAAAATATCAAAAATATGTTTGAGATTAGATCATAAAAAGATGAGAGAAAAGTCTAGACTGAGAAAGAGAATAGGAAAAAAAGCCAGAAGAAGAAGAAAATAAAAGAAAGTATAAATCTTTTCAACTTTATGTAATTAACCATATGGGAAGAATTTTGATTCAAATAGATTTTTTTTTTTTTTTATTCATGTCAGAAGCAAATCGGGAGAATCTGAAGATTCTAGCGGATTGTGTTTTCTTTTTTAATCATCCGTTCCTCTATTTGTCTTTCTTTTTAATTATGACTATTTATAGTTTTATACGTTTAATTTTTAGGAGGGGAAATGAATAAGCATAAAGAAAACAGAAAAATATAGTACAGTTTATTAAGTTTGGGTTGAACAGTGGATAGTGTGGGTTTTCTAATCCTCTCACATAAAAACAAAGAGATATGTAGTGAACACCAAATGTCAACTTACCTCCACCATATAAGAAACGGCAAGGAAAAAAAAAAAAAAAAAAAAAAAAAAAAAAAAAAAAAAAAAAAGGAAAGAAAAAAGAAAGAAGAAAGAAAGAAAGAAAGAAAGAAAGAAGAAGAAGAAAGAAAGAAAGAAAAGGAAGGTGAGGAATTTATCTTTTGGTGACCACTTCCCAGCTTGATACCAAACAAAGAAAGTTAGTAGTCCTTTTGAAGCACTTATCAAGTCAATTTGTAGCAAGTTGACAGACAATATCCTTTCTTTGGTATTAAGTTGGAAAGTGATCACTAAAAGTAGAAGTCACTAAAAGTAACTTTTTGGAAACATTACATTTTAGTGATTGCTTCCTAACTTAATATGAAACAATGGAAGTTAGCTGTCATTTTGGGGCCAATTGGTAGTCAATTTGTAGTAAGTTGACAGATAGTATCCTTTTTTTGGAATTAGGTTGGAAAACCGTTACTAAAAGGTAATTTTACCAAAAAAGCTTTCTCTTGCTGCCACTGTTTCAGCATGTGAAAGGAAAAATAAATAAATCAATAAATCAATCCTATACTAACACGTGGCATAAGGAGGTTTCTTTTCCTCCGTTTTAGTATATATATAATAGATAATAGATTAAACTTTGTAGTCATTTTTACTTAATTTACTAGTTATTTGCTACGAAGTTAGTTGAAATTACGGAGTATTATTAATCTGTAATTATTTGACAGTAGCCTGACAAATCTGTAATTCGTCTAAAAAGAACGTTAGAAAGTGTTCTTACAAACCACGCACAGACAGAAGAAACGTAAATTTTTTTCCTATATTGAAAGCGTTTAATAATAGCTCTTTCAAAAGCGCTGTTAGTCCTAGCGCTATTTAATAGCGTCAGTAGTACTGCTGCTTTTAAACCTTTTTCTTTTCTTTTGTTTTTTTAATGGTTCTAGGAACTTTCGAAAGGCTAGAATAATATCATGTGAGTCCACATTTTTTAAGGATCAAACCCCCTTTCTTTCTTTCTTTCTTTCTTTCTTTCTTTTTTTTCTTTTTTTTCTTTCCTCCTGGTTTAAGTTTTTGCATTATTTATTTGTTGCAAGATCATAAATAAGATGTAGCATTTTGATCAAAATTGTGTACCAAACCACATTGAACATTTAAACCTCTTCTTCTACCTATGCATTATTTTGAAAAAGAAAAAACTTGCAAAACAGACAACCACATCACGACCACTAAAAAAAAAAATTGAATAGATTTATCATTGAAAAGGGAAAATGGGGATGCTTCACCCACCAACTTAAGATCGCGATACCCCATGACTCCTCCCACTGTTGTCATGGGTGCAGATGGAGAAATGGGATAAGGGTTTGAGTTGGGAGAGAGAGAGACCCAAGGGTATTTTTGAAAACACGCTGAGTTAACAGTGTCACATGCATAATACATGAATATTTTTCGTCACTTTTTTTTAGTGACAAATAATGGTGTGACACATTGAAAAAAATTAAAGCATTCAAGGGGAATATTGTTTTATTTTGAACATCAAGAAAGTTTTCTGTTGACCTCCCTATACTTCAACGAGAGTTCTTTGCAATTTACCCAAGATTTTTCTCCACACCTTTATAATTTACTATTAGTCATATTTTGGCTAGCAATGATTGCCAATCATACTAAAAATGTTTTTATAAAAATAAGATAAATACATCCAAAACATTAAATGAGGCAAAGAGATCTGTCTGAAAGATATCCACATTTTCACAGCCATTCATATTTCATAAATTTCTTACAATTCACTTGCAACAATTAAAAGGGATTGCATTGTGTAAAAAAATAATGATAATAATAGACGAATTAATACCAAGCCAAATCACCACCAGTGGAAAAATGAAAAAATGGCAAGAAAAAAAAATCGTTTAATGATCAGATGGTTGTGCTCTCCAATACCCATGTCTAATATTGCTTTGGTGAAAACAAGAAGAAAAAATTTCAATTTCCTCTTTTATGGTCGAAAAGAGGAGATCCCAACCCACAACATCAGTCTCTATGCCACCAGGTACAGAGACTAATAGAATATCTTTCAACTTCCAGACATAAATGGCAGAAGTAATTTACAAGTGGTAGCAATCAAATGGGATTAGTAAATCCAGTTAGACTGCGGTTTCCTTGAAGCTCTTAGTTAACCAAATAGCAGTTTCCCTGGGAGAAACCTTCTCAGGACCAAATGGCTTCAACAGCACCCCCAGTTCTTCAAATCTTTCTTGTTGCATGAGCCGTGCACTAAACTCGAGCAACCCTTCTAATGCCTCGGCACGTTGCTGGTATGACGAGGTGTCGAACCGACGCTGCCGTGAATCCGAAGATGAACGACTTGAAACACCAGTTGCTAGATTATGCTCGGAGCATTCACTTCCATTTTGTGGACCATCTCCACAGCCTGCATTGGAGAAATTTGGCCTGGCATAAGCCCTGTCAACTATCTGAACCGTGCACTTGTCCTTTGTGATTGAGCGGTCACCACTGTTTGGTGAAGTAGAAAAAGAACATTGTGTAGATGTTGAAGCCCTACGGATGGGAAAGATTGGGTCTTCAGAAGAAGCTAAAGGGAATTCTGCAATCCTGTCAATTCGAGGGGCATTGACAGAGATATCTGGAGAATCCATGCTCCGGAGGAGACCAACATTGGGTCTATAAGGAGTTTCTAAGGTCGCAGCTCCCATTGGAAAAGGAAGAGATGCTCTGCGTGTCGGCCGGGAAGATTCGCTTGCTGGAGTACGTGACACTGGAAGCTGCAGACATAAGCATACAATAAAATATATCATCCACAACACACTAGCCCCTCATAATGCAGTCAGAAGCTGTTAATTGGTCTGTTGCATCTGATCCGCAGACACACAATATGGGTTCTACTAGAGGATTGTCAATACTCATCGTTGGATGAAGATAACATTTGGCAATTTCTTGAAGAGATATTAAAGTCTGAAGTAGCAGGTCACAATCAGAAAGCTTATAATCACCCAGTTAAATTACAGCTTTTCTCCACGTGGATTTCATAGCTTATGCAAATTAAATATAGGGTTGTATCAAGACTCAAAATTTACCCCCATTGAAATTTTCAACAATGCAGTGGAATGCAAAGCATGAACAATATGCTACTGGAATTTACCATCAACAAGTTTGGAAAATGGAAAATTTGTTTTCTATATATGAACTTACTGAGTCACGATTTGAACGAGAGCGTGATATCTTCGACGGCACTGTCTGCCTTCTGGGAGTGGCAGAAACTTTTGCCTGTGTCAGTCTTGGGGTTTTGGCAACACATGGAAACTTTGTGGATGTTGACTTGTCAATACCAATCTCTTCATGGATACTGCTATCAACGGATAATTCTGTGAACTTTTCATTCAAATGACTTGGAAACTCCTGCGCTCTTCGAGTATAACACGGAGAGTCTTGTTCAGTTCCAGATATACTAGGATTTAAGGCCCTATCATTACTGAATGATCGCCGTTTCTCTCTGTTTGCTGGGATGGGAACAGCTTTGGGCTCCAGGAATCTAATTTTCTTTACGTAGTTGGAATCAGACCATTGAAGAGGGAAAGTATGGCGTCTTGGGTTATTAGATTTTAGATGGATCTTGAGGACATAAGGTTGAAGATGTGGGTGACTGAGCAACTCTGCAGCCTGGCAAAACAAAGCTACACTTCAAAGCAGTGGAAAAAACCACAAGAACAAAGTTGAAGCATATAAATTTGAATTTACATTCATCATATAAACAAGCCATGGCACCCATACCCTTCAACTTACCAATGTCTAACGTGACATAAACATGGGTATGGGTCCAGGTCTGCGACATGTGTGCAATGCTTCAGATTTGTGCCCATGTGTTTCAAATGGAACTCTAATTAGAATGAATACAATACCCAACTATTAACAAAAACATACAATAAGAAATCATTAAAAGAAATTTTTTAAATAAATAAAAAAATTGAAGAAGTAATCACTTAGTTAACTTCAGCTATGATTCATGATATAGTTGAAAGCTTTCTCTGCCTGTTATAAACAATAAAATGTCTATATATGTATGTATATAACTTCCATGTACACAAAACTATGTTTTTATATTTTCCAATTAAACCCAAGTTCCTATTTTTGAAAATTCAGATGTCACATAAATCGAAGACACATAGCTATACAGGACACCCATACTCAAGTCCATATAACATAGTCAACAAGCACAGAAAAATCAAGTTTAATGTACATGAACAGCCCAAAGACTCATATGCAACTAGTGCAGTGGGAGATCTATGCAAAAGTGTTATTCAAACAGGATGGTCAATGATTTACCACTACTAAAAATGTTAAACACCACTCCATTTAACAAGTGAGAGGTAGGTGCATGAACTGATATTCGTAAACCACCTTTCTTTCCTCCTAAGAAAAATTCCACATGTACATATGTCATAAAATCAAAAAAGTATTCAATGCAAAAAAAAAATCAAGCAATATGTCACTTACACTGGGTCTAAATTCTGGATTTTTCCGCAGCATGCTCTTAACAAGCCCTCGACTGCAAAATGAGGGAATAGATCAGAAAACAGATCAGGAAAACATGTAGCTAATCAAAGCCAGTGTATATATATAGAAAATGTGAGTCAATTCGGAAGGTCAATGATACAGTAGCCTAAGATTTTTAGATAAAATACTTATATACACTTCTATTTAAAATAATATATCTACAATCCATTTGTATAACAAGCAATTATAGAAATAGAATCATCTTTAAAAAAAGTTGCAGAATGTGGTTCAAATAGAGAAAGCAGGACTCACAATGCACCAGAGTACACAGGTTGGAAGTGGAGCCACTATAGACTTATTTATTTTGTTGATCAGAGCTTGCATATCCTGACCAAAAAGGATACAAATAAAATTGAATAAATAAAAATAAAAATAAATATATCTATTTAAGAATTTAAATTTTTAAAATAAAAAAGGAGGAATTAATTATTAAATTGTGTGCCATGTAATTACAAGGACAACCTAGTAAACATTATTCTATCATATGAAAAATCCGAATTGCTTTATTTCAATAGGTCACCCAATACCCCTTAAATAAATTCTGCAAATTAGAATACAAAGCAACCATGCAGTGTTGCATGCTTGAATCTGAAGGCATTTTTATCTTGCAGTTCAACATGATCAAAGTCAACTTTCCCGCATTATGCCAAATTTGGATCAAGCTTGACAAACAATTTTTTTCTTATTCTTTTTCTCTCTCTCTCTCTCTCTCTCTCTATTTTTTTTTTTTGTTAAAAACAAAATATTAAAAACGTAGCTTGATGAACATGATTTTCACATAGAAACCAAGAATGTGATTTTCAATAAATGTGAGATTATTATAACAGGTAAAAATATAAAGAAAATGAATGCTTTCCAAATAGGAGAAGCACAAATCACATTATAGTGAACTCTTATATACAACCTCACATGATCAAGAATCATTCTATGTCACCATATTCCTAAAAATGTCATTGAATGAGGAGCAATGGCAAAGAAATAATAAAACATTTCATAAATCTGCAAACTATAGATCAGCAACTTACAAAAGCTTTAAAAGTAGGCTTGTGAGCAGTCATTTCATATACACAGCATCCTGGATGATGCATATGTTAGATATAAAATAAAATACCAGCAAAAAAATGAATATTGATGAAGACTCTGATCCTTAGAGTTCAAAAAAAGATATGTTTTACCTAAAGACCATATATCTGACTTGGAACCAGTAAGGTATATCAGCAAGAAGCTCAGGGCACATATAACTGGGAGTTCCAACAACCTGCATTCGAAGAACATCATGGTAATTAGATCAATCAGAAGCCAGAAGATTAAAGACAAAGCCATGTCATAACTCATCAGCCATACTCACAGAGGAAGCAAGATCATCCGAAGTCAACATTTTAGCAAGACCAAAATCACCTGCATCCAACATATAAATTAAGGCATGTAATACTAAATGAAATACAGTAAGAGTGACTGATGTGTCAAACAAACGTACAAAGTCCATTAGGAATAACAACTTAACAAGGATAGATGAAGAGGATTCAATTACCTAAACGTATGTCTTGATCTTTTGTCAAAAATATATTTGAGCACTGAAGCAATTATGAGACACCATCAGTGCAAAATAGCTCCTGAGATTTCAGACAGATACACATTAACTGATACCTCTACTAAACAGACTGAGAGTGCTACTCACCTTGACATCACGATGAAGAATATGGTTGGCATGCAAGTAATCGAGCGCCATCAGTAGTTGAACTAACCACTTACAGAGTTTCTGCACATAGTTCAAGAAAGAGATAGGACTTTAGTATCGTCATCTAAGTTTCTAACACAGATAAGTGTAAATTACTAAATTATAAATCAACAAAGCAAATTAAAGTCAGCTGCCAGAGAACAACCTCTTCAGGAAAATGAACGCCATTGGCCCTTTTTATGGCTTCTGCCCTGTGTGAACAAAGATGTAGCAACATGGGAAGGTCACACAAACAACAAGAATGCATGATGTCCAAACAGATAGTTAAACATTCAATTAGCTGATTTAAGCCAGAACATTACTTACATGTCTCCTCCTTCACAGTATCCTATAACAATGCATACATAGCAACCCTAAAAGCAAAGACATCAAATTGTCAATGGCAGGACCAGATGGTAATAGGCCAGGGACATCATAATGAATGAACTATAAGGGTTCAACAGATGCAACATTTATTGAGAAAAAAACACAGTACAACAAAAGTCCCCATAAGATTATATCAAAAGTAACTTCAAAAGGAAAAAGGAAAAGAAGAGCTTTCATTGTTGGCTTAGGAGTTAGGATTGCATTTGATGCTTACCCTACTAAGGAGGAATTAGACCCCATAGTAAATGCATTCATGGCATCATTGTGGCCCTATGCAGCTAAGAGGGAGCATCCTAAATTGTCTTTTTTTTTTTTTTTTTTTTTTTTTTTTTGGCTCAACACACACACACACACAACAATGAGGAAGCCCATAGAACAAGAACACAGCCAAAGGAGCCCAAGAGCCCATAAATTTAACCAACTCTCAACCTCCTAAATGGTTGAACAGAAATTAAGTACATAAGTTCACAGCACCAAGAGCTTTTTATTCACAATGAAAATAAAGTACATAACCTCCTAGTTGACGTTATCATAGATCCTTGTGAAAATAATTTCACATGAAAACTATATACGCTGACCTTTTCCACCCAGGAATCTTTGTACTCCACGATAAATGGATTTCGTACTTTGGAAATAAGCTCCATCTGCACAATAAAGAACCGAAACAGCATCTTAGAGTCAACAAGTATACAGTGCAGTACTGAATAGACACCAGATTCATTGTACATCAAAGATACCGTTGATTCAAATCAATATAAATTAAAGAATAAAATCCAAATACAGGTGCAAACATCAAGGAAAAAGAATATGTTTGCTTTAGAAAATCCATTTCGACACTCGAATTTCATATGATTCTGAGAAAATAGGAACATATTCAGGTCTAAACATCGAGCACCCTTGTATTGAAGATTTTTCCTACAACAACAACTAAAAAAGGAGCCAACATGAAAAATTGAGCAACTTTAACTTCTCAGACAGCAGCAGGCCTGCCTATTTGCACGTTTCTATACACAAATTGAGTTAGACTAAAGCCCATCTTCTATTTTCAATAATGCCTCCTATAACTTCACCCTCTAGGGATCTACCAATATGAGAACTTGAGAAGTAAATTCAATGTATAAAATGAAAGTTAAATGCAAAAGGATAATGACCATTAATAATTTTTTCCTTAGTTTTTAGAAAGGGGAGATGAACACAAATAAAGGCACTGACCTCCAGGTGGGCAGATCTGCGTGTTCTCTCAGTCTGGCGAGCAAGGCGGATTTTCTTCATAACATACCTTGCAAGGAGAAGAACAATTAAAGATTGCATGTCACATTATTAACAACTCTATTAAACATGCGAACAACCAGGAAAAAAAAAAAATCAAGCAAATTTTTAATAAGCTTGCTGCATCCTCACTTCTTCCTTTCATGTCTATGCCTCACAAGTAGAGCAGAACCAAAGGAGCCTTTTCCAATCTGTTCCAGTATTTCGTACTGCTCCATTATATGTGCCACTACTCTCCCCTTCTCAATGTCCTCCAAAGAGTTTTAGGCCTAGCAAGCATTCCAAAAACAAAAATTGAATAAAAGATTTTTTTTATAAAAAAATACAAATTTAGAAAGAGGACACACAAAAACTGAAAGTATAGTGAGATCACTTTAAAGACAAACAAAGCTATCCACAAAAAATAAACTAAAAATAAAAAATAAAAACAACATTATGACGTATTACAAACATATCTACTAATATGCTAACTTGGAAAAAAGTACACCCAAACACCGCACAACTAATTTACCTGTAACGTCCTGCCCTTCCACATACAAGATATTGTCATCTTTGGGTCACCCCTTGCAGCTTTAAAACGTGTCTTGTGTATTAAGAATGTATGCTTCCATCTATAGCCTAGTGACCCTCTCTAACCAAGCGATGTGAGACTAAGTGCATGGACCTGGCACCTCACCTCTCCTCATCCATCTCAACCTCTTGCCTCAAGAGTCTTGGGTCTTGACTGTTGGTCACCACAATCCACCCTCCCAACGGACCACAATATCCTCATGTGGAACCAGTCCCACCATCGCAAGGTATTTCTAATTCAGATACCATTTATAACACTCCACCCTTCCACATACAGGATATTGTCTGCTTTGGGTTACCCCTCACAGCTTTAAAACACAACTTGTATGTCAAGGATGTAAGCCTCCATGTAAAGGTTAGTGACCCTCTCTAACTAGGTGATGTGCCGATGTGGGACTAAATGCATGGACCTAGCACCTCACTTCACCTCATCCATCTTGGCCTCTTGCGTCAGGAATCTTGAGTCTTAGAAACCACATGACCGGCACAAAATGACTTCATGGAAGTCATAGGCTAATGCGGAAGTAACCTCAAAATGCTCTGAGACAACACCCAAGTGAGAGAAGCTAAGGGACTTGTGAAGTCATGAAAATCCTTGCCCAATCTCATCGTAGATGTCCCAAAAGCTTTATTAGCTAATTTGAGCTTTGCCTGCTCCCCAATAGACATAAACATGTGTGGAAAAAAAAAAGGGTTTAGTGGTTTAGGATAAAATCCTAGGGCATCCCGCCTGCCTCTGCAAAAGGGACCATACACTCTGTCCTGCTGCTAGAAACATCTAATAACGGCTACAGAGAATGCACATCTATTGAACTGCAAGGACTGGCATCATGAAATGCCGTATTTACCCTAAATTCAACTTCCTTCAGACCATATGCCCTTAAACGTTCACAAAAATTATTATCCCTGTCCCCATCCATCCATTATTCTCCATGGTGCCCAGTTCTAGCCGACGGGTTTAGTCAGCCTTATTCTAATGTGGACTCAAAACAGGGGAACTGTGGCAAATAGGTGGAAAATCCACATGAATCCTGAAGGGTGAGCACATTATTCTATCCATATCCTAAAAATACAACCATAAATAGACAAATATTTGAGATTGAAGGAAATAGTCAGGGATTCTTTCAAGTACCCAGAATACAAATCAAGCCGGCAATAAGTTACTAATAAAATTGCCGACCAAAAAATAAATAAATGAGTTACTAATTAAGTTACCGAACAAGATATAAACTTCACTCAGCAACAACAATTTGGCTTAGTTGAGGCTCCATTTCCATTTTTTTGGAAACCGAAACGACATAAAACAACAACTTCTAAAAAAAAACCTTCTCTTTCTTGTTCCTCAAATAGAGGGTAAAATAAGACACTACAATCTTGGTAGAAATAATTACGGTTCTTCAGAATAAACAACTGTGTAAAAGATTGGTAGACTGAAAGGAAGAATACTAAGAACATAAACAAACAAAAAAACAGCAATTAGAAACCACACCCACAAAGAAAGAAGTCCAGGAAAATATAAATTTTTCTGAGAAAGCTAGGGAAAGAAGAAACCAGCTGCGAAAATGGAAGAAGAAAGTACCCGAAAGTTGAAGATAGTCCGATGGAGTAGTAGATCTCCAGCTCCGTGGTAGAAGGAGATTAAGACATTGGGAAAATTAGCTACCATTTGCAGATATACATGAGACAAAATGAAACCACAGCTATTACCCCGTACATAAATATGCCTGTATATTTATATAAAGTGGCGTATTACTTATCTACAAGGGAGGGGAGAGAGAGAGAGAGAGAGCGGCAAAAAAATTTAGAATTTTGGAAAGAGAGAAAAAGTGATACAGAAGAAATGCAAAAAGTCGAAACTTCAAAGAGGGGGGAGAGAGAGAGAGAGGATGGGGGGTCTTTCAAACAGCGTTAATTATTGTCTTCTTGCTCATATTTTATAGGAATCAGGAAAAAGGACGGAAAGAGAGAAAGGAGTGCTGAGGTGAGGAGGACTGGACTGGAGAGGGACTCCTTACCAGAGGACAAGAAAAAAAACATTTTAAAGTGGGGCTGAGCTTCTCTACAGTATCTGCAATTGTTGACATTTGCCCAATCACAGCATGCCACTTCAATATATTAAGAGCTTCTCCGGCCCGCTTCTCCCAAGCCTGGCTGGTAGTGGGGGTGGAAATGGTCATAGAACGAAGGATGAAAGGAAAATCTCAAATCCAATTAAAAATTCTACAATTTTTAGGTAGAACCTTTCAATCTTATAATGTAAAGAATTTCTAAAAATTTATTAAATATTCGATTGCCTCTGTCTCATGGCTTATAACCTTATTTATAATAGATTAATCCTACTTTTTGCAGAACACCAAATACCTTGAATAAATGAAAAATTATCAAAAATGAAAAAAAAGGCAAAACATATAAATTAGTAATAAACGCACTTAGAATAAATCAGATTGATAAGTGATGATTTTGCCATAAGGTCACACGTGAATAGGTATTTTATAGTCTATAAGACCCATGATAAGCCTACTTTGGTTAATCTAGTAATTAATAATTAAGGACTTTCAAAGTATAAGAGATTGGGACTTCAAGCCGAACATGTAAAGTCTAAATTAAGCAATGATACTAGACGACGTGATAGCAAAGTGTTAATGCTCTTAACTTGGTGGGTTACAAAACTATCTTGATTACATAAAGACACCTTATGAGGCAAGTGTAACACTATTGGCTAAAATATCAAGAACGGTGAGCAAAAGTTCTTAGTTAGTATAAAAATTCCCTACACAAATTTAGTCAAAGTAGTGTGGATATTATTGCATTTAATCAAAGACCCAAATTGGGTAGAGGATGTAAACGTAGCATAGGAAAAATTTGGCACTCAAAATTTCTTTAAACTACTATGGTTACGACCTCTGCGTATACCGTGTGAAGGTTGGTGCGGTTCGATGGTCATGTCATATAATTGTGACAGGTTAAAGAGTGTGGGTGTCATTACTCATTACCATGCGAAGCACCAGTGACTTGAATGACCATAAAATTTGCTTTCTCCAGACATGACGCTGAAACTGCCCTATTGATTGAATCAGATGGAGCTGCCCTAAAACGACTATTAGTATTACAATTTATTATTATTATTTATTTTTATTTTTTTTGGGCGATGGTTTTTACTTTTTAGGGCTGCAATTTTTTTACTTTTATGTACTCAGGCCCACGTAAGTTTTAGGGCAGACAGATCAGCAGTTCTTATACAAAGGGGAGGAAAAGTTTTGATTTGATCTCGGCTTAGGGTGACAAAACAGTATTATCAATTGGGGCTTCAATAAGCCGATTTTCAGAAGGGTAGGTACAAAAGCAGAAAACCTGGGGGCCCTTCAATAGTTCCCTTCTGTTTTTTTTTTTTTTTTGGTCGGTCACTTTTTAAATTTCAACGGTTGAATTGTTTTTAAAGTTAGTGTTACTAAATTGAACTTCAGGGGGTGAGTGGAGGCTTAAATATCCACTCTCCAAAAGCAAAACTTTCTATGAGAACCTTTTTTTCTTTTTGGTCATGGAAATACACACCCATAATGTAACATAGGTAGGTAGGGCATGGATCAGTGCAACTTTGTACATGGTCTCAGTGGAGGCCCATAACTTGGGAGTACCAGGTCTGTGACTTTGGTTGAGAATAGGCTTTTAGAGTTATACCCATTTCTCATCATCTTCCACAAGCTACAGGCCCATGACTAAGAATGTCAAATTCATGAGTGGGAACGGTTATCGCAACCCCAAAAAAGGATAAGTTGTCCTCCCAATTTTTTAATGAAAAAAATGATAATGCAAAATGACCAAAAAGGGTTTTGTTTCTTTAACCAAAATGCTGAACCCACCCCTCCTGTTCCACTCTCCGACACTCTCTCCGGCGACATCTCCGGCAACTCTCTCCGGCATCCTCTTCTTCCTTCCTCCTCTTCCGCACCCTCTTCTTCCTTCCTCCTCTTCCCTCTTCTTCTCTTCTTTATTTTTTTTTTCTTTCCTTCCCAGAAACCCTCTCCCGCACCCCTCTCTCGCCGGCAAAGCTCCCTCCCTCCCTTCCCTCCCGTCGGCCTTCCTCCTCTTCCCTCTTCTTCTTTTTTTTTTCTTTCCTTTTCTTCTCCGCTTCCCTCCCGTTGGCAGCAGATGTGGCCAGATCTGACCATCACCATCACCGGAAAAAATGGAGGTTTTGAAAAAAACCTCCCTTGCCTCACAAACCGATCTGACCAGAGCAAAAAAGAAATAAAAAAGAAAGAGGAAAGAAAGAAAGAAAGAAGAGGAGAAGAGGAAGAAGGACAAAGAGTGTTCACTCGCCAGAAAAAATGGAGGTTTTGAAAGAAAAACCTCCGTTGCCTCACACACGGATCTGACCAGAGCAAAAAAAAATAAATAAATAAAAGAGGAAAGAAAGAAAGAAAGAAGAGGAGAAGAAGAGAGAAGAGGAAGAAGGGCAGTCGCCGTTGCCATCGCCGTCGACGTTGCTCGCCGGTCTGCTGTGGGGGTGCCGGAGTTTTGTTCCAGATCTCGTGTGGGGAGAGTGGGGTCGGTGAGAGGGGTGGGTGAAGGGTATTTTAGACTTTTAAAGGGGTGGGTATATACTTTTGAGGGGTGGGGATTTCAGGTGGGGGAGGCTTAACCTTTAGGGGGGTTGCAATAACCGCTCCCTTCATGAGTTCATGACTACTAATGAATAGGGGGTTTTATCGATCTCTCTCTCTCTCTCTCTTCCACACACACACACATACACTGATACACACATGCACTCACATGCATGAGTGCGCCAACACAAACTATTTGCTGGGCACCCAAACTCACATGAATATGGCCAAAGTTGTTTCTGGTCATACAGTTACTGGGCTCGAGCCAATTTAGGCCTGCTTAAATTCAAAGACTTTGGATAGGACGGGACAGGCATGGGCTAGGATTGACCTCCAGAATAAGTTGAGTGGGCACAGTCAGAAGGGAACGGCTATTGCAACACCCCATTCTTATTACCCACCCCTTTCTTTTTAGTTTTTAAGATTTTATGAAAAATATAAAAGGTTTTTGCAAAAACCAGCCACTTGGTTTACTAGAAAACATCATTTTGAACAACTTTGCAGAAGAAAGTTTTTCCAAAATCTATCATTTAGGTAGACTTTTTGGTAAAAAATGAAATAAAGGCTATAAATGGCTAAAAAGTATATTTAAACGATAGATTTAGGAAAAACTTTCTTCTACAAAGTTGTTCAAAATGATGTTTTCTAGTGGAAAACATGATCGGTTTTCATAAAAACCTTTTATATTTTGCATAAAACCTTAAAAACGTAAAGGATGGGGGGTGGGGTGATAAGAATGGGGGATTGCAATAGCCATTCCCCAGTGAGAATCACAATAGCCTGGCCTGGCCCACTGCCATACTTTTAATCCATGAAACCCATTCCTCATGAAAAACAGGTAAATGACAATGCAAGACCTATTCATGGGTCTGAGATAACATTGACTGCACATGTAAAGAAGTGTTTCTGTTTTCTTTATTTTTACTTTAGAAGTTAAACCATTGAGTAGGGAATTTGGATTTTCAAATTCAACATCAGCCCCACATTTCCACTTCTTCAATAAACATGAACCAAGTCCACCAAATGTGTCTTCCGATCTTCTTCCTCCCATGCCCATCACCTTTCTTTTTTCTCTCCCTTTTCCCCCTTTCCATGTATCATCCTTTTGAGGATTCCTTTGCTTTTGAATTTTCTTCTCCTCCTCCTTTTTATCTTGACAAGGATACCTTTTTAATGTCAGCCAACTCTTCTTTTCTATGTTAAATTTTGATAAATCTCCAAATTATGCCTCCATAGTCTTTAGGATGCACATTTTTTCCTCCAAATATGCTCTTTAAAATGGCTTAGAAAATTATGAACTTATTTAACATTTTCTACCACACATATTCACAATTATTAACACACATACAAACCAAAAAAAAAACTTTTTCACACACACACATAGATATAGAGATATAACAAAGTGTTCTGACTCGTGGGGGAACTGCTCAAAAAAAAAAAAAAAAAAAAAAAGAAAGGCGGGGGGGGGATGAGGGGAGTGGTTAATCCACGAGGATATCGCCTATTTTCATAGCTCGATTAAATATAGCCATTTGAAAAATATAGAGCTTAGGAAATACTTATCTTTCAAGTATTGACCAATGAAACAAGCACTAGTAGCTTCTCTAAAAATGCAGAGTGGTGCCTGCTCTTTGAAGGAATCACTCTGACACTAATATCCCATTTAAAAGGTTAGTAGTTTTACAAAATAAACATAATCCATACTTAACTCAGTGTCCATTAGAAGCCAAGCTTCTTTAAATATGGATCACACACACCCATAACTAATAAACATCACTATGAAGAGAAAAAAAAAAGTAGGGAGATATTTCATGTTGTGTTTGATTTGTCAATTTGTTGCCCAAAGTACAAATGTAGCTGTGCAAATTATGAAGAAGAGTACCCCTCATTGCCCACTTGCAGGTGCCTGACCATAGATCGTTACCCTTGAAATCGACTCATAATTAAGACCATTGGTATATGACCGTCCTAGCTCCATGAGAATTGACGTATCAAATTTTTTTTTTTTATAGGTAGGGTCATCATGATACACTGTAATGGTGCTAAAGTCTGGCATGGGTGCTAGTGGTATTGATATCTTCTTTAGAAGATCCACTTGAATATTTGTATGTTTGGACCACTGTATCTGACCCACAACCACATTTTCCGTTTGCAATAGCTTTGTCCACAACGCATCCCCTTTGTGATGCTTTATAGTCACAGAAGGTGGGTCAGAATGGATATATGGAAAGAAAAACAAAAAAACAAAGTTACTGTGAAAAGTAGATAAGGTTTTCGGAGGAGGAGAAGGACAAGAGATTAAGCATCTTTTCTAACAGGTTGAAGAAGGGAGGAGTGGCTGGATGGTGGTTGATACACACACACACACATGATGGGGAAAAGGGATTGCAGCTTGGAGCATGTGTAGTGGCAGTAGTGGCAGTTATTTTCAGTTTGCCATGCCTTCCCTGGCCTATTGCAGCTCTCTTGACAATACTTTTTCTTAGATCCTTGACCCTTTTTACTTTTAATTTATTCCAACTCTAGTTCTTGATTTCATCCCACAATTTACCTTTTGTCTGCCAATATGATCATTTATAAGACAAGAGACCCTTGGGCTTGAATTTGGATCTCTCTCCCTCTGTGTACTGTGTGGCATTGTTTTTAAAAGGGAATGGATATTTTGTGACGTAAATATAGAATATTGGCAAAAACAATGTCTCCCAAATGTGATTTTGCAATTGCACCCCATATGGGGCTCAAAGCGATATCATTTTGGGAACAAATGGATTAAACAGTTGTTGCTATTGAAGCTAAAATTTGAGGGGATATCATTTCCAAGCCATGGGTATTTTGCATTTAAAATCAATATATAAAACCAGTGTGTCTGTGCCATCATGGTTTTAAATGTCCCTATTTATGCCATGGACCATAGATCCATTGACTTCCATTGGTCCACTCAAATGAGAATCTGGATTTTCAACCTAGCTTTGTGGTAGGGTCAACACCCCCAATCAATCCATGGTTTGTCCTCCACCTCCATCTCTGCATAGCTCTTTGTTTTGTTCCATTTCAATGGGCATCTTTTGTAGGCCTCACTCCTTTTCATCTTGATGCGGGTCAGTCGGCTTCACGGGTTTGTCCCCTTGGATTTTAAGCTCCAAAGGTGCCTGAAAGGAGTGTCCAGTGCCGTCTCATCCGCATCTGATCGATATGGGATGCTAACACCTGGCGAAAATATAGTAGGGGCTCAATGTTCTTACAATCCCAACAACTCCCCACAACCCCAAATCATGATCTTCAACTCAATGATTTAAAATGTAATGCAGATAACAGTATTCCCACATTTGAATGGGGGGGTCATGTTACGCATATCCTGCTTACTCAATTATCTCGCCGACAGGTCGTCGAAACAGTGCCCAATGTCCCAACAACAACAGGACTCAAAACCATAATTCAGGTAGAATGACTTTTTGGATCATTTAGAGTTCCAAAAGCATTGGTCTCCATTTTCTATAGCCACCAAACCTGCCCAGTGCTCATCCAAAAGATGATTCTCATGCTCTCACATGCCTTCTAGAAATGATGAGAACTCACTGATGGTGTTTTCCAAAATGCTTCAATAATTTTCATGAAAGTCAACCAATAATGTAGATTATGACATCATTAAGTCAACGAAAACCCATCATTCAAATGTAAAATCAATGACCCTATTGGCTTCAGTTAAGGAAGAAGTTTACCATATAATTGTTCATCTATACTATTATATAAAGTCAATTTCCTTTGTGGTTGGATTGCACTTGAAAATATTAAAATACCCTTATAAGTTAATAAAGTAAGAGACGATTTGGTAATTTTACCAACCTTAAAAAACCCACTACAATCTGTTTCTCCTTAATTCTCTTCCACACACACATGTGATTTAAAAACTTAGAAACAGACATAACAATTCCATTAATAAAGTGAAAACTTGAAAAAATATGTTACAAATATATCACATGTATTTGATTAGTAATGTGATTGATACACCTTTCACTTCAATTTTGGAAAGTGGGGTACAAGACAAAAATGAAGTAGAAAATCAACCCATCAAATAGGCCTACCTCTCTTACATTTTACCCAAATGTGATCCATGAGATATGCTTGTCAGAGTAGGAGACTACTGTGGACACTTGAAAAGTGGTCTGATAGAATTTCGAAAGCAGTAAAGTTTCTTTCTCCCCTGTCAGGCGGTCGGCCTCTAACAACAACAAATAGTTCATTATTTCGTACTAGATCATACTTTTCTTTAATCTCCTTTGATTACTACATTGAAATTGTTCTAGTACTTCATTGAAAGTCTGCCTTTCCTGCCCTTTTGTCATTTGATTGATCCTACTTTAAATCAGTCTACCTTTCTTTCTCGTTTTTCCCTTCTATTTAGATCCCCCCAAAATAACAGCTGCCCTGATCATTACTTCCTTAAGCCATCTAGAGCGGTATTACAGATTGGTCTGGCTTTGGGCAAATAATTACATGTGAATACAAGTGATTACTAATTTGTAATAGATGACTTACAAGTTAACTAAGATTGACTACAGACGTATCGATGTGTAATTATTTGTCCACAGCAGGACTAATCTGTAATTCCCACCCCACCCCCACTCCCCACTTTTTATTTATTTATTTATTTATTTTTTTAATACTATTGTGGATGCTGTTGATTGGTTTATTTTCGCAAATGGGATTGCGTAGGGACATTGATCAATACCTTTTAAGGGGTCTGTTTGGCTGCTTGGAAACCTGATTCTCTAGCTAGTCACAAGTGAGGTTTTTCTTGAATAATTTGAACCCTAGAATAGTACAGAAATGCCTCTTAGTTACCTTGCTATAAACTTTTGTGCCTTCAATACTTTGTAAATATTATATAGTATTAAGGGCACAAATCCACCTCCATCTTGAATGAGAAGATTTTAAAAAGTTTGAGTTATCACAATAATTGATGTTATAGAATCAATTCTTAGAAATTCAAGAAATGCCACTATTATGAATTCCTAGTTTTATTTGTGATGATCACTATAACAGAGAGATGTGAAGATATCACTCAAGCCTCCCAAGATTTCAATGTTAAAAATTTTAGTGGTCAATCACAATTTGCCATTAAATTTTTTTCGACATAAGTTTCTCGAGACAATCATTATATTTGTTGGCTTTTTTGAACCATGAGGCAAAGGAGGATTTTCTCACACGTAATTAACTGTACATAGAGATTATTGGCTTCAATAATTCTTGTAAGCTTCAAGAATAAACTAGAATTTAATCAAAGTGGTTTCACTTTCTCTTTTTTGGTGGAAAAAGTGGTTTCATCTTCATTGAGATCTTCATTCACTTTATATATACAAGGTAATCTTAAATATTTCATATATGAATGTCCATTGCACCAAGAAAGGTGCGGTTAAGTTTTGAAAAATATTCCATCATTCTATGCAAGATAATTAAAAGTCTGCATTATTAAGATTAAGTGGAAGACTTTGCTAAAGGAAGGTAGAAATTATTTCCAACCATCAAATGGGTGAAAAGCACTGGCGGAGCCAGGGGGCCTTTGGGGGCACGTGCCCCCACTGGCTGAGTGGGTTTTTTTTTGGAGAAATATTACCATTTGATAACTATTTTTTAACATAATGCCAAAACGAAGAAGATGGTAGTCATTTTAAAGCATATTTACAGTCAATTTGTAATAAGTTGACACAAATACCCCTTTTTTGGTATTAAATTAGACAATGATCACTAAAAAGTAATTTTTTTCAAAAAAATGCTTTTCAGAGCTTTTAGTTTCCAATTCCCCCTTCAAAAATTATCGCACAGTGCCCTCATTGGAAATTAATTATGGCTCCGCCCCTCGTACCAAAAAGCTGCATATTTCTAATTTGGGATCCTCAACTTGTAGCTAGCAAGAGAACTCTAATGAAAAGAACAGTAAAAATTTACATATTGTTAAAGCCTATTGATATATATTAATTGTTATCTTCCCCTCCCCGAAAGCTTGGGCTTTTGAATGAAAAGGTAAGTTAAGATGGTATTATATAGAGTAGAAGATCTTGTATTAATTCGATCCCTATAGGGGTATGTGTTTCTGCCGATACTGCACTTGTGGCGCTTTTTTTTTTTTTTCCATTTTTCTTTTTTCTTCTTTTCTTTTGAACATATGCAGTAGATTGTTATTCCCCTCTCTAACAATTCGAACTTTTAGATGAGTACCCTGGTTAGTCAACACATGTAATTACTTTCTATAAATTTAGAGAGAGAGAGAGAGAGATGAAAAGGGTCCTATGGAAGGTTTTTGACTCAATCATGTCATTTTAAAAGCGCTTTTCAGCTCTAACCAAAATTGGAATGGTACAGTTAGCAAAAAGTGAAGACAGTAAAATCAACTATGAGGAAAAAAAAATTGGGAAAGAGGAATTCCCACTCTATCATAATTACAATTCTCATCATCCCCTACATCATCAACTTACTCAGATTTTATGTGGAATCCTCTTCTAAGAAAGTGATGGGGCCGGGTTAATTCATCTAGCTAACTCTAATAACCGTGGTATGGTGGTCATGCTTGTACTCATCATCCACTGTGGGAAGAAAATAATCATTGCAAATTGCTCACATTTTCATTCATAATTCAAGTTTAAATTCTCCTCAATAATAATAGAATAGACACCAGAAAAGAAAAAAAGTAGGCTTTTAATCATGATGCTTGATTAATTAAACACGTGTAGCTCGATCAAGACTCAGCTAATTATACCATATTTAATATCTTAGATTGTGCTCGAATGATAAGGGGCACCATTTGGTTGCACTTTTTGAAAGATCTTTTTTTATGTAGTAAAAGTCATTTTTTACTTTTTTGCTTTTAAGTAAAAGCAACAAAAACAAAAGCGTATTTGGTAAAATTAATTTCCCCGATGATCTTTTGAATGTAATGGGAAACTCTACCGAATCATCATTGCCCAAACAGAAGCGTAGGATAGGCACAACCTTTCTTGATCATAAATTTTTCGAGTTAAGGTCAAACTCGTCCAAAAGATAAAAATGACTTTTAAAAGCAAATCTTCATTGCTTTTGCTTACAATCAAATATTTGCTTTTTGCTTTCAAAAAGTCCTTTTTATTTTCTCTAACTAAACAGTGTTTTTTGCTTTTACAAGTTTTTGCTTTCAAAAGCAAAAAGATCTTAAAATAAGTGCAACCAAACGGTGCCTAAGTTAAAGCAAATTTATATCGTATTACAGCTATATTTTATGTACATGGACGAGAAAATACTCAATTCTTTCACTCAAACTTGTCTCTTAGGCATCAAGCTTATCTTGGTCAATTGAATAAATTTAATCAATTAAGCATGTTATTTGATGGTTAGAGTTGGCAAATTTTTTTAATTTTTTTTTTAATTTTTATTAGCAAAAAATCATTTTGCTAAAGATAGAATAAGTTATAAGTACAATCCAACCTCCTGATGAAACAAGCCCCCATATATGAAAACATATACATCCTTCCAACCCCAACAAGTTTGAGCTAAGGAAATTTAATCGGGGCAAATGCATTTTAAATAAATATTGTGATATTTTATCATTTTTTGTGAGTCATCAATCATAGAAATATCTACAATAGGAGGTGAGGACTGAGGAAGATTTTCCTGTCAACGCCATTCACGAAGTGGGTCTGTTTAATTTACTACTCTTTATTTAAATTTAATTATTTAATTTGTATGTCAATGTCGTTCCCATTTTCTTATTTTTCCCTAATTTTAAAAAATTTTCCAATACGTTATGTATCGTGAGATAATTATTAAGTAATAACGATGTTACTATGTTTTATATTTTATTTTTGCATTTAAAGTATTTAGAAATCTAATTTGTTTAGGGGAAGAAATGAATCCTCAAAAAACATGTGTAACACAAGGTCAAAGGATGTTTTCATTTTGAGGGCATTATAGAGGTTGGCTCACAGGAAACCTACTGAGGCCTTGTGTCAACTCAAGTTTTGATCGGATTATAATTAGGCTCGTGCGAAAATGAAACCACCAAATTAGAAAAAGAAAACAAAAAGAGCACATGATGGAAGAATTAGTTGGAGTTTTGATGCCAGGGGTTGTGTCTGAGTGGGGATGGTGTCACCCCCAACATTAATGCAAAAAGTAGGATTCAACTCATCCTAACAAAGTCGAATAAATACAACTCACCTTATTCACACTTTGGTTGTCACTAATTGCAATATGATTGATGCAGGACTTTCTTGCTCCCCTTTTAATTTTATTTTATTTTAATATGGAATTGAATCCTATTAGAATCGCGAAAAGATTTTTTTTTATTTTAAAAAAAGAGAGAGAGAGAGAGAGAGAGAGAGAATATTTACATTCATATTATTCATACTTTGGTGGTCACAAATTGTCATCATATCACATAGGACTTTTTAGCTTGTTCTTTCATTTTGTGTGGAATTGAAACTAATGATAGTGACATCAAAGAGTCTATGCTTTCTCACTATCAGATGCACAAATTTACCTGTGATTTGTGTATCACGTGGGAATTAGTCAAAGCTTAATAATTTTGAATACCCTCATTTGGTAATAATAAAAATAAAATAAAAAAGTGGCATAAAGAATTTTTTTTTTTGCCAAATGAGAAAATATCTATGTGGGAATTTCAATTGGAGCTATAGACATGACCACCCCCACCCAAAAGAAAAAAAAATATAAAAAAGAAAAAGAAATAGAGGGTGTAAACTAAATAGAAAACCGTTTTATTTTTCTTTCTTCTTATTTATATATATATATATATATATATTTTTAATGGAATTTTGGCTAATTCAAACCAACATGAAATAAGCTATGATAATTTTCTATTTTTTGGAAAGAACGAGCAAAAGACATATACCTTAATTACACTTGTTACAAATTTAGTCTATTCACTCGTGTGACAAATTTGTTTCCAGTGCTTTTATTAGATTGTAAGCGCATGTCGCCAGAGAGAAGGAAGATTTTTGGGGTCCATCCATGTATACATGTATCAATATGCTTTGACTTTTGATTCTGGCTGACTCAATCATATAACCCCTTAATATTTTGGATTTTCCCCAACTTTTAGGACAAAGATGGATGAAGATGCCCCTTGTTTGAAGGGTTTACACCTCTAAGTATAAATTTAATCAACTCTACAAGTTGATGATTATTAATTACTTTCTTTAACTAAAAAGCTCATCACTCATAATTTCATTCCAAAATACCTTAATATTATTTTGAACAACGCTAGAACAAAATTGCTAAAATTATCAGTTTCATCCATCGGTCTACTTCATTTATTGACTCATGCGTCAATATATGATAAAAATTTAGTTAGTTGAAAAAATGAGCCCTTTTTGTTATAAAAATGATGGATGGTTCGTCACACAGTGGATAAATCCACCCTAATGGATGTAACAACACTCTCGTCAAAAGGCAACCCAATCTACAAGATCGCAAGAATACGATGACTTTAATTATTTATACAAATAATTATATCCCCATTAACTACCACATTAGGAAACCTATAATTGACGAATGTAACACTAACTAGATTCCTTTAATATTTAACCAACAAGGGGTCACTTAGTCTATTAATTAGATAAGCAGGGATTCTCATTTCTCACCAATACCCTAATAATCTAGAGAATAGGAGGAGCCGAATAGACCTTAGGTTGGTTGGTTTTTTATTTGGTTGTGGGTAATAAGATGAATAAAAAAATTCATTACATCAACATATAACCATTCTAAGACTCGAATTTTGAACTCCTCCCCACATAAAAGCAATACCATGCATCAATCATACAAAGCTTTGTTTCTAATACTAAAAAACCCATTCATGCAAAATACGAGTACGTTGATGTATCGCAGCCGTTCATTTGTATCATCTGGCTCTTCTTGCATGCGTCATCATCGTGATTAACAATTGTTCATTTTTTATTAAATCTATATATATATAATTCATGCACCAAGCTGTAAACAATTTCACTAAGCATTTGAATTCACAAGAAATTCAATTCTTAAGCCTGTAGGGTCACACAATGCTTCACCTCGATCCCTAAAAGATTGGGTGTTTAGAAATTAGGCTAAGGGCCACGAGGCCGTTGTTTCGCCACCATTATTGCACCAAAAGCTTGTTTTCTTTCTGATGTCGTTTTATTAATTATTTGTTCGATCATCATATTATTATTATTTAGTGGATCATTTTCTAAAGTCATACGACTCCATTAATCACGGGATGACCTTGAACTGCTCGACTTAAACTAAGCTCTCATATAAATTAGTACAGACTTGTATGCGCATGCGCACATATCTTTTTTCGTTCAACAAAATTAATTAAAATTGTAGTATTCAAGTATGTTATATACTTTAGGGGTTTTTTTTTTTCTTTTTGGGAAAAGATTTAAATTGAATGGTATATCCTAAACCATACCCACGTTGAATCCCAATTTCAACCCCCACCTAAATACGGATCCGGATTTGGTGATATTTGGGACTTTAACTGAATGGTAAAATTACCGCTGGATTAACGTCATGTGACAAGAGAGAAAAAGGACGATTCGGATTCACTTGTAGCAAAGCAATTCTCAGATTTTATGATCTCAATTACTTTAATACCAGCGAATTTGAATCGTCCCTTTTTCTTTCTTATCACGTGACGTTAATCTAATGGTAACTTTATCATGCAGTTAAAATGTCAAACTTCACCAAATATCAATCGCCCAAATACTATTAGGCCATAGAGGATGGTAAAGGTGAGGTGGATTTTTTTTTATTTTTATTATTTAAAAAATTTCTTTTGGGGGCTAAGAAAGTAAGAAAGGGTGAGGTGGTTTCGGCAAAGAGACAAGCATCCTAAACAAAGACAGCTGTTAACCAGTACGATGGTGACACGTGTGGTATCAGTTAGGCTGAGGTGGTGACCGACCGTTTCACAACAGGGCACTAGTGAGTGCTTCAGCCGCGCTGCCTTTACACATGGATCGGAATGGGCTCGCCAAAATTGGCCGTTAAAAAGCGTTACTCTTTCCGTTCCAAGCAAGGTGTGAGCGTCTCAAATTTGACCCAAACATAATCCATATATATTATTAAAGTTAATGCTAGTCCACATCATTCGGATCAACCCAGATGGGTGTTAGTGATGGTTTTTCAGTTTGGTCAATGACTATAATTAGTGTTGGTGTTGGTATTTTTTTTTTTTTTTTCCTCCTCTACACCAGAGGATAAAAAAAGGAAAAGAAAAAATACAATGAGTGAATATCCAAACCAAAATGTACCACCAAAAAAAAAAAAAAAAAAAAAGGAATATCCAAACCAAATTGCGTAGATATCATCATAGTCTAGTAGTGTCCCCACATGTTGAATAAGTAAACTTGGATTTAAGATCGTGGAAGAGTATTGATAGTCATTTGTTGATCATAGAGGAGGGAATTGTTTTTTTTTCTTTTTCATAAATATATATATTTTTCAAAATGCTAAATGATTTTATTTTCTACCCAAAAATGGAAATCACAAAGCTTTAGTTTTCCCTTGCCTACTTTCCCCTTTCAACACATCAATCATTGACATGTAGAATGCGCATTGGGTCACTGCAAGTTTTAACAAGTGCTCTATGTAATTACGTGAAGAAAAATGGTTTTTTGGGAAAAAAAAAAAATTTGTTTGACATTTCTTTAATACAAATTATCCAAGTTTTAAGTGATTTGATTTAAGCAAGGCAATTGTTACTTAAAAAGATCTATGAAGTTTGTTATGGCTATAATTTTGTCAAATTGCTAATTCACATATTTGGAGTCAACCCAAATAAGCTTTAGTGATGGTATTTCGTTTGATTACTACAATAAGTGAAGATACAAATCAAAATACTTTCAGTTTCTTTCCCCAAAAGATGAAAACAAAATGCTTTTGTTTTCTCATGCCTACTTTCCCCTTTTACTTCCCATTTGCATGTGATCACAACCGATTCAGCACGTGCTCTAAGTAATTAAATTAATTACGAGCACAAAAAATTTTTCTAAAATTTTGGTTGATTTTTCTTTGATCCAAGTTTGAAATGATATAAGTCGTATTTAGAAAATTAGGCCAAGGTACATATAAAGATGTATGAAATTCGTTCTAGAAATAATTTTGCCAAATAATTGACTTCATATATTTTTTGTCAACTATTAACATGGTTAGGATTAATTAGGCGAGATAATAAAACGAAACACAAGAAAATTATAAATCTAAAGTGGGTCAACCAAACTCATTAATATTGTGCATATGTGGGAATCTTTTTCTAAAACCTTTTTCCCGGATCTAATACATGATTTAATTTTCTTCACCATAATTTAGTGGTCAATCCCTATTCATCAGCCAAACCCACGTGTTAAGCTGACAGCTACTTCAAAAACGACCCAATTATAATATATTAAAGTATTAACACATGGGAAAATGCTGGGTTATCCAATTTCTTTGCCCAAATCTTTTACCTCAAATGATGTAACAACTACTTACATTAGCCCACTACAAATAATACTTTTCAAATAAATAAATTCGATTAGTTAACTCAACTACTATATTATTCGAGCACTAAGATTTGGACAAGAAATTTGAAAAATATAACATGACTCATATGCCTAAATCTTTTACCCCAAATGATGTGACAACTACTTACATTAGCCCACTATGAATAATATTTTTAAAATAAATAAATTCGATTAGTTAACTCAACTGCTATATTATTTGAGTAGTAAGATTTGGACAAGAAATTTGAAAAATATAACATGACTCATATGCGTACCATCGATCTCGTTCATAAATTTAGAAAAATGTTAAGGAACTCAACTTTTCGCTCCTGAAACTTAGGTGACAATTGGTGTGACATAAAGTGATAGTAGATATGACATGTCACATAATCTAATTGAACTGCCACATTAGTCGTTAGGTCAATCAAATAAAGTAAATTTGGACAAATGAATTCGACCACTACTTGAAATTAAAATAAGGTTTTTCCTACTTTGATCACCATGCAATATATATTGTGTTTCACACACTGAATGTGAACAAATCTCACAATATGTTGTCCACTATCAAAATAGTGTTCAATTGTATTGGAAAGATGTGAATTTTAGCCTCACGTCAGAGACGCAATATATCACCAATGGTCAAATTAAAGTGCTATCTTGGATCAAAGTAAACGTGAGCAGCCATAGTTTTGCCTCTCTTATTTTAAGGGAGTACCCGAAACTCGTAGGAAAGAGGTGACTTGCAAGCAGGCCGGCAACGTGTCTTTCTCTAGTCAAATTTATGGGCCCTTTTGCGCACTCATAAGATCCCTCTACACATCCCTACTCTTTATATATATACCCCCCTCACTCACCCTCAACTCCACACCTCCTCTCCTCCTCCACCACCATCACCGGCCACCGCCGTGACACATTCTTTATTTGCACCTTATCCACATTCAGCAGAGCAATAACCGCTCTTGACAACAAAAGGGCATTTCCATTTCACTAGAGCAACCTCAAATTTGGTAACAGCGATTTCATCAAACACTCTTGTAATTCAACGGAACAGATGGGTAACGCGGACTACTTGGACCCGGAGACGAACGTCGAGTGCCCGCACCGGGTTGCTATTCCTCCGCCGCAACCGTTTATCAAGTCACTTGAGTCATCTCTGAAAGAGACCTTCTTTCCTGATGACCCTCTAAAGCAGTTCAAGAACCAGCCGCCGTCCAGAAAATTCGTACTAGGGCTCCAGTACTTTTTGCCGATCCTCGAATGGGCTCCTCGTTACACTTTTGAGTTCTTGAAGGCCGACCTTATCGCCGGAATCACCATCGCTAGTCTGGCCATCCCTCAGGGGATCAGTTACGCCAAGCTAGCCAACTTGCCACCAATTCTTGGCCTATGTGAGTGCCTAAAAAAGATGCCGATGTGTCAGTCTTACACGTTGTTTCTTTTGTGACTTTTCCCCTCCCCTTCTTACCCATAGTCCCAAAAAAAAAAAATGCCAACAAGATGTGACAACAAAGCATAATGGAGTAGTTGTTTTTCTTTTGAATGTTTTTCAATGGGTTTTTGAATTTTTAGTTGGAAAATGCAGATTCGAGCTTTGTTCCGCCGTTGGTTTACGCGATGATGGGGAGTTCGAAAGATTTGGCCGTGGGAACTGTTGCTGTTGCATCGCTACTTACAGCTTCTATGTTGGGGAATGACGTCAATGCTAATGAAAATCCTACGCTTTATCTTCACCTTGCGTTCACGGCGACATTCTTCGCTGGAGTCTTTCAAGCATGCTTGGGTTTGTTAAGGTTGGTATTACCGTATGAGTTTAACACATAAAGAAACAGTAGAATTCAAGAAAATAAGATGAACTAGTGGGTTGCTATTTTCACTTCTTTTTCTCTTTTTGTTTACTTGGTTTAGCAAGAATCAGTAGGGAGAGAGCCGCTAAATTGGCTATAACAAGCATTAAAAGCTCATTGATTACAACGAACTAGGCACCTTTTTTCATTTTTGTATGCTCAAATAAGTGGTATCTTAGGCCTACTCCTGCCAAATTTTGGGCCCTAAGTAATTCCTAGATTATACAACCCACCTACAAGCCCTTAATTACATCCGATAATGGGAAAACAAAAATGTAAATTTTGAACTTTGTTTTTTGAGCTGACAGAAATAGGTTAAGAATATTATGTAAAACACTAATGATTAGGTCACAATATCGTTGCCAAAACTTTTTTTTTTTTTTTTGGTGGTAAATTTGTCACTAAAAACTTTTATTACAATCAATCATATTGCAACACATATGCACCTAGTGAATTTGTAGAGACTTAAATAAATATTTAGTGTAGTGATGAGTTGTCATGCTTAATTAGGTGGCTAATCTCTCTCTCTCTCTCTCTCTCTCTGAGTGCATGTTTGTTCATGTGTGTGTGCCGCAGTTTTTGGTTTTTGCTAAATGTGTCCATGTTTTTTCATTATTGTATTGTATTGTATTGTCAGTACATATCTTCTAGCTAGGGTGGATAAGCTAGGTTTATGTATTCTAAAATATGTTGTGCAAAACTGCAGGCTAGGGTTTATCGTGGATTTTCTATCACATGCAACGATAGTAGGGTTCATGGCAGGAGCAGCGACTGTGGTGTGCCTCCAACAACTCAAAGGGATCCTTGGGCTTGAACACTTTACCCATGGGACCGATCTCGTGTCAGTCATGCGTTCTGTCTTCAGCCAAACAGACAAGGTGCTCTTCCTCTCATAATTGATCCACCCAATATAATATAGGAAATTTATCCACTTATTATATATTAGGAATTTAGAATACAATAAAACTACCACAACTCTCTCTCTCTCTCTCTCTCTCTCTCTCTCTCTCTCTCTCTCTCTCTATATATATATATATATATATATATATATATATATATATTAATAGATAAGACTCCTAGCTATTTGATCATCCAAATTAATTAAACATTTCTTGATAATGAAAAAAATATATATTTTCTCTGTTTGTTTTTCTGATAGAATTTGTCAAAATATTTTGTTATCAATCTAAATCTTTGTTTTCTTGCCTTTCAAATGCTCTCTTAATTTAGAGAAATTTTTTTAATTAATTTCAGTATGATCATAGTCAGAGCCGATGTGAATCCTATTCCATTTTAGATGCTAGTATGCTACATAATAAACAATGGACTAATGTAATTTTTCAAGGGAAACCAATATTGGCTTTATAAATTAATTAAAAAGGTGCATACCTTTACATAAATAAATCCATATTTGGGGTTATATTTTCAATTTAATTGACTAATCATCTGTGTTAAAGATATATATATATATATTGTTTGAATTCGTTTATTTAAAGTCTTATTTAATTTATATGTTTCCTCTTGGCTTGATTATTGTTTTCTTTAGTCTTTTTTTATTTTATTATCTAACAGTGATGTTTGTTAATGCAGTGGAGATGGGAAAGTGGTGTCTTGGGATGTTGTTTCCTTTTCTACCTCATGCTCACTAAATACTATGTGAGTAAATCTAATCCCATTTTTGTTCTCATCTTAACTCAAAATATCTTAACCTGAGATTATTATTCTCTAGACCTGTCGTGTCATATACCCCATGTGATGCAGCCAAAAGTAATTCCAATAACCAAATATAGTAAGGCAATTGGATTTATTGAGGAAAGGGCTACTGGCTACACTAGTATTTTTCATGTTTTAGTTCATTCATGAAACACGTTTCACTTAATTGGTCGTTGCCCTCGATTACTCATGTCAACTTTCAACTTTCGTATGACGAAAAACTAAACCCTTTTCAACCCTAACCTGCTCCCACTCTGAAGAATAGTTAAAAAAATTAAAGTCTAGAAGGTGGTCGAGATTTTTTTTTTCCACTTGATGCTCTAGCTTGGCTACAGCTCATTAATTAAAAAGATTAAAGATAGTAACCATTTTTATGTGACATTGGTTGGCATTTATAGAAGATTGATTATCTTTGACATTCAATGTAAAAAGTAATTAGAAAAGCAGCTCAAAAATATTAAACAAACAATGCCTAGTGGATACCCTTGCAATCAGTGACTGTTACAAAGTGCGCCAATAGGTAGAGAGAGACTACCATAGTGAACGAGCTTATCTCATAGCTCCCACTCATTTTTTGGTAGCTTCTCTTTATAGTTTATATTTTACAAGCCAAAACTTTTAGAGAATCTCATCCTTAACTTGTATTGATAGAAAAACGCTAGACATTTGAGATAAATTTATCCCTTTTTTTAAATGGTTAACAAGGTAACAAATTATCAAGCAATTCTTTTATTTTGATCTTAGAGCATCTAAATTTTTTGCTTAAATTTATTTATCTAAATGACATGACAGTTTTTATACATTTATGTCAACCAAATCATGTGACAGTTATCACAATAGCACATGAAAATTTATCATTTTAATGAAAATTTTTGATTGGTTATTAGGACAATATGACATTACTCAAGTCAAAATGGGTGTATGACAAATGGGTGTATCCATCCAATGATCCAAAGACAATGATTCGAAAATTTTCATTTTTCATAGTATTAAATATCCAAATGTGTGTATATACGTATTGATTGACAATACTGATGATGTTTTGATTGACACATATGCAGAGCAAGAAACGCCCCAGGTTCTTCTGGGTATCAGCAATGGCACCATTGACGTCAGTTATTTTGGGAAGTCTTGTTGTTTATCTCACCCACGCTGAAAGACACGGTGTTCAAGTGGTGAGCACTTCCATGCCGCCTCATCTCTCTCTCTCTCTCTCTCTCTCTCTCTTTCTCTATCTCTCCCTGTCCTGTCATTATATGCAGATAATAAAGCAAGTGTGACCCACTAATCCCAACCGTCCAAAAGTAACATGATCAGATTGGACCACCAAAAGTCCGATCAGGGTCCTTCTTCAAACTAGATCTGAGCCACTCAATGCACATGATTCATGTGGAACTGAGATGTTATTGTGCAAAACAGAACAGTTGATGGAGCCCTCCTCACCAATAATAGTGGTAAAATCGACGGCAGGTCCCACCAAACTTTTGTGCTATAGTTGAGTGAGGCCTCACGCCATGGACACGATATGGACGGTTCTGATTGGTGGGGTCATGTAATTTTGCCATTGTTTTATGTCGTCCTTCTGGCCTTAAATGATTGGTGAAGGGTTCTGATATGCTGCATCCGGTTGTCATTTTGTTCAGATCGGTAACTTGAAGAAGGGGTTGAATCCGCTGACTGTCACGGATCTTGCATTTGGATCACCTTATCTGTCGACGGCCATCAAGACTGGAATAATTACGGGTGTCATTGCTCTCGCTGTAAGGACCCCGCTACCCCACCCTTCATAATTATTTCTCTTACTAATGTGCCCCATGTGCATCGTTTCACCTTTCCCTTATTGACCCATGACCTATTTTCTTGGAAAGTCTCCGCCAAACAAACATATTTTCTTGGAAACTGACTTTCTCACCCTAGTGGGTGGTACCAACTTTTACTATCAATGACCTTGAAACATCCAAAATAATACTAAACATAGAAAAACATTATAAAAAAAAAATAACGAACATCCAAACACATGACACATGTTTATACAAATTATAGATTTAATATATTAAACATGCATCTAGGTTATTCGGGTGTCTGTCGTTACATTTAATTTAATTTCACTAATGTTGAATTCGGGTGGTGTGGTTAAACACATGCAGGAGGGAATTGCAGTGGGGAGAAGCTTTGCCATGTACAAAAATTATCATATCGATGGGAACAAAGAGATGATTGCCTTTGGAATGATGAACATTGTCGGTTCTTGCACTTCTTGCTACCTCACCACAGGTACAAATGCTTACTCCTGCATGTACTCACAAATATTATTCTATCAAGTCCAATGAATTAGAAAAATTTCTCATGCAATTCGCTAATAAAATTCTGCAAATTTTGAAATGAAAATTTCAGGGCCATTTTCCCGATCAGCGGTGAACTTCAATGCAGGATGTAAAACGGCAGTATCAAACATTGTTATGGCAGTGGCTGTGATGATCACATTACTGTTTCTAACTCCACTGTTCCATTACACTCCCCTTGTGGTGCTGTCGTCCATTATAATCGCAGCAATGCTTGGCCTCATAGACTACGAGGCGGCAATTCATCTATGGAAGATTGACAAATTTGACTTCATAGTGTGTATGGGTGCATACCTTGGTGTGGTTTTTGGCAGCGTCGAGATTGGTCCTAGTCCTAGCGGTACGAATTGAACCACCATATGTAGTTTTTAATTCCGCCCAAGAACCGCTTGTTCAATTGCCAAATATCTCTTTTCAGGGTACTTATGTTTTTTTTGTGTAAAATGCAGGTAGGAATATCTATGCTCAGGGTGATTTTGTTCGTCGCGAGACCAAGAACCTTTGTTCTTGGAAACATACCAAATTCCGTGATCTACAGAAGTGTAAATCAATACCCAAATGCAATCAATGTCCCTGGTGTTCTCATACTTGAGATTGATGCTCCCATTTACTTCGCCAATTCAGGCTACTTGAGAGAAAGGTAACTTCAAATAAATAAAAAAAAAAACTCGAAGTATATTGACATTCACACATGCGCGCGTGATTGGTACATGTCTGCATTTTATGAAAATTGATACTGACGACGGGCACAAATATTCTTGTTTTAGGATCGCAAGATGGGTTGATGAAGAGGAGGAGAAGTTAAAATCTGCTGGAGAAACCAGCTTACAATATGTCATACTGGATATGGGTGGTAAGTGTTGGATTTGGAATATGCTCATGGGAAATATGAATGCATTCTCTTTCACATGAAAAACTCTAAGAAATACCAATTCTTACCTGCAATAAATCTTTGGTTGGCAGCCGTTGGTAGCATTGACACGAGCGGTATTAGCATGTTTGAAGAGGTCAAAAAGAACCTTGACAGAAGAGGGCTCAAGGTACATTCTTTCTTCCTGCTTTAATTGTGTATTTACCTCCAAGCATTCTCATCTTTTATGGTATTCTTTCATGCTCTTTTGGTCGCCAAGAGATGGAGGCTGTAAACTTTTGAATTCATGGAGCACACAGGGTGTTAGTGTTGGAAAGTCTCACACCATTCATCGCCCAAATATTGGGTTTGATATGATTTCATATACCCGTTTGGAATCTTCACCTAATAACTAAGGCTTTTAGCTAGATTGAAAACTTAGCCTGGAGCAAGTCAGAGATACCCTTCTTGAAACAGATTTTCATATCGTTATTAATGTTTTTTCTGTTCATCTGTTACAGCTTGTGTTGGCCAACCCTGGAGGTGAGGTGATGAAGAAGCTCAACAAGGCCAAGTTCATCGAGTCGATAGGTGAGGAATGGATTTATCTAACAGTAGGAGAGGCAGTTAAAGCGTGCGACTTCATGCTTCATACATGTAAACCAAACCCTTCAACGAATAGTGAATCAGAGACATGGAGCAACGATGTCTGAGCTGTCGATGAACCAAAAATTAGTTTATAACGAAAATTTTATTTAAATCAAATGTGTACGTACATGTGCCAAGTGCATAGACCAATCAGGGTGCAATACATATATATAGCGTGCCGAGTTAAGCCAGATATGAGACAAATTAGGCTAGTCTCTGGCTTAAGTTGAAGCTGGTGGTCATTCTCCCTTGTTACATTATGTAAGTTGTTGAATAGATATCACAATGCATGAAAGTTCAAACCATTGAAGCCACTGCGTCCTTTTTAGATTCCTGTAAGTTATAGAATGCTATCTAATTGATCTTATCCTTCTATATATGGTTCCTTTCACCATATTATTGGACCTATTGGTATGGCAATAGTCAAGTTTCATCTTGTGGCTAAATTGTGCATGTGCATTATGGGTAACTTCATATTCAGCTCGGGTTGAAACTAGAATTCTCACTTGTATGATCAAGATGAACAATGGAATGTTTTATGCAAAAATGCCTCTAGATGAAGGATCACTTGATCTTCATACACTGCAACGAAAAGAGGAAGGGTGAAAATCGATGATGTGACAAACCCCATAACTGGCGCAGCTATAAAACCAATTCCCAAACAGTACGTACAGGCCACCTTGGGATGTGTCATGTAAACTCATCAACATGACATAATACTGCCATTATAATGCATTTTTCGTATCATAGAAGAGGCCACAAGAAATTTGCAATAGGGCCAAATGTGGAGAACAAAGACCCTAGCTGACAAGGTCGAGGCCATCAGGCCTATTGACTTGTTAGTTGTTACTTGATTCTGTCTTGTTAGCCGACTCTCCTAGCACTTCTTGTTCTATGGTTTCTTCTGCTTTGTAATCTTTTGCTCAGAAGGCTTGACACATAATAAATAAATAAGAATAAGAGCCGCACAGTTTTTTTTTTTGTCTTTTGGAAGAGTAAGCGCATTAATCGATGGTGTCAAAATATACTTAGAACCCCGTTGGGCGTCTACATAGAAATTGAACAATTATAGGTTCCATTTTATATAGTATTGAAAGTATTAAGTCTACTACTTTGAATGAATGAGAATATTTAAAATATTTGAAATCATCACTATAGTTGATACTGTAGTATAAATTTTTAAAATTAATGTAGTGCCACTATTTTGAGTTTCCACACCCTTTTGTGATGATGTCCATTGATGGCTTGAATTTTTCATTCAAAGCAATAGGCTGTAGAATACATTAAATTGTTTAATTTCTATTTGAGCCAAAACTGGTCGGTATATGCTTATACAATCATTTGAAGCAATGTCTTGGACAATTCCACCTGACAAACTATGAATGCAACCCAAACACTTCCGACAGTGACCCCTTTCCAAATAAAATTGTCCTTCTATTTTACACAAAATAATAATAATAATAATAATAATAATCTACCACCATTATACTTTGTCACCATCACTATGCACCCATGGCTGTCAGCATTGCCGCCGCTGCCGCCGCCACCACCACCACACAAGTCCCCACTATTGAAAGTTTGATATATTCATCCCACCAACAAAATTTTAAAACGTAGGGATTTTCATGTGGAAGGACATTGGGAATCATATAAAAGAACATTTTCTTTTGTTGCTTGTGGGCTTCAGCCCCGAAGACTCTGGGCCATGCTTTCCCAACGTTGTTTTTTGTTGGGTCTGGGCTTCGGCCCCGGACAGTAAACCCAAAAGGAAGAGACAGAGACAGTGAGATACAGAGGGAGAGAGAGAGAGAGAGAGACAGAACAGCGTTCTGATATAGCTGCACTGCGCCACTACAGTTACCTCATCTTCCTTCATTTTCTTGTTGATCACACATTTTCCCGAGGAAAAAAAATGTTCCTTTTCTTTGCTTCACTTTCTTGCATATGAAAAAATTTCCCAACAACCGAACAGCGGAAAATTCCTCTTCCAATAAATGGCTCCTTCAAAGAAATCGAAGAAAACCAAAAGAGAATCGAAGAAATTGAAGAAATCGAAGAGCTTAAGCATAGTTCCCGTAGAACCCAAAGCCGTTGAATCAGACTGGTGGGATAGTTTCTGGCACAAGAACTCTTCAATCCCAGGTTTGTTGCTGTTGTAACTCACCCTTCGATTCTTTCAATATATGCCTTTTAGACGAAAACATCTACAAAGGGTTTAGGGTTTAAGGTTTGTGAAATAAGCTTCATGGGTATTCGTATTCTTAGCTAACTGTGTTTTTTTTTTTTTTTTTTTTTTTTTTTTTTTAAATGTGAAATTCCATCCATTTGAGAATGTGTGTGTGCGTGTCTGTGTGTGTAGTTTTGTTAATCAAGCAAAACTCCATAAGGGAATTCCTTCTACAATGTTGATATGATCAAGATTACGCTGTCCCAATTCCTTCATTTTTTGCTTTCCAGAGGTAAACAACTAGAAATTTGTGGATTAACTTCATGGGTATCACTATATTGAGAGCTGATCAGCTCGGGGACAGATCGACATGGCACGGAGCCATGCGTGGCATTCACATGCGTGCGCGTGATGGAATTTGTCGTTCTCTCTCTTATGGAATTTGTTGTCTAGTGTTCATATGATAAAGAACTTCATGAGAAGAGTTCGCCGTGTTTATGATTTGCAATGTCCTGGTTTTAAGTTGGCGAACATAATTGTTTGACATTTTGGCAACTAGTCACTGGTCACGCCGAATACAGGCAATCATGATAAATGAATTGGAAATATATTATGACTTCTTGAAAAAAAGAAAAAAAAAATCCGTAAATTTCAAAATTTGGGAAAAATTCGGTTGAAAGTTTGAGTAAATCTGTTTTGTTATTTTTCTGTTAATCCTACTCATAATTCGAACAAATAATTCAGAACTTTCGATGAAATTCAATTGAAGAATTAAAATTTTGAAGGATTTGGGACTGTCAGATGCTTGATTCAGTCGAAATCGAAATTCTTGCAGGAGGAAAAAAAAAAGCATGGCCCACATTTGCTGGTTCCCATTTGTGTATGTATTTAGGATAATGTCTTCTAGCTGATCCTTGATGGACAGTTGCCTGGGTATTGGAATGTTTTATTAATGTTATTCGTTTAACCCAACTTGCAGGTTCATCAGTACCCTCTGACGAGGCAGAAGGGTTCAAATATTTCTTCAGGGTGTCAAGGAATACTTTCGAGTATATTTGTTCCCTTGTAAGACAGGATCTTGTGTCAAGGCCTCCGTCAGGTCTCATCAACATTGAGGGAAGGCTTCTCAGTGTTGAGAAACAAGTTGCGATTGCTCTACGAAGGTTGGCATCTGGTGAGTCACAAGTCTCAGTTGGATCTGCCTTTGGGGTTGGCCAGTCCACAGTTTCTCAGGTGACTTGGAGATTCATCGAAGCATTGGAAGAACGTGCCAAGCACCATCTCAAGTGGCCTGATTCCAAAAGAATGGAGGAAATCAAATTCAACTTCAAAGCATCATTTGGGTTGCTCAACTGTTGTGGAGCCATCGATGCAACACACATCATTATGACTCTTCCAGCTGTTGAAACTTCAGGTGATTGGTGTGACCAAGAGAATAATTATAGCATGTTCTTGCAGGGAGTTGTTGACAACGAAATGAGGTTTCTTGATATTGTGACGGGTTTTCCTGGGGGCATGACGGTGTCCAAACTATTGAAATGTTCAGGATTTTACAAACTCTGTGAGGCTGGAGAGCGTTTGAATGGAAATGTAAGGACATTATCTGAAGGAGTGGAGATTAGAGAATATATAGTTGGTGGAATTGGCTACCCTCTTCTTCCATGGCTCATAACTCCTTCTGAAGGTAATGACCTTTCAGCTTCCACGTCTGATTTTAATGCAATGCATGGAACTGCAAGGTTGCTTGCTGTGAGGGCATTTTCACAGTTAAAGGGCAGTTGGAGAATACTTAACAAGGTTATGTGGAGACCTGATAAGCGGAAACTGCCTAGTGTGATCTTGGTATGTTGTTTACTTCATAACATTATCATTGACAGTGGAGATGAGTTGCATCCAGATGTTGCTTTGTCTTGTCATCACGACTCGGGTTATGGAGAACAATGCTGTAAGCAAGCAGATCCATTGGGGAGAACCATGAGAGAGATTTTAGCTAAACACTTGCAGCATAATAAAGAAAATTCCACCAAATTGATCACTCTTCCATAATACCTTTGAAGACTGGTTATTATGCTTGTCTGGCCCAGTTTTGAATTTGAGCTTCTTGATCAGATGTCATGAAAAGTTTCCGTTCATTGACACATTCTATGAGACTCAGACTATCTTTGGAATGTAATGCTGTTACTCTGATAGTGCCATTGGTTTTGATGAGTAATGGGATAGAGTACGTTTCTGCTGTTATGCCGTCTTTCAGTGTATAGGGAAATCTTAGAAGCCTATCTCTGTTTTAGTACAGAGCCTGTGCACGAATGGGTAAGAATTTTCAATAGCCAACATTGGTTTTTTTTTTTTCTTTTTTTTTTTTCTTTTAATGCTTAACCCCAGGACATGGATATGTGCCATCAACAAATCTGCACCCGCGCAAGCACCAAGGAAGAAATAGCAATTGTTTGCGGAGGTATTGACAATTTGGCATTGACCTTTGAAGTTCATTTCAGGAAATAATATAGTTAAAAATGTTATCGTTCAATTATTCATAAGATCAAACCTTCCTATTATTATTTTTCTTTTACCTTTTTTTTATCAATAAACTCACACAATATTACACTTCTAGTAACTCTGGAAGAGCTCCACCACATGCGTTGAGTTTTGACTGAAGAAGCTGTTTCCTGTTCAAAATTACTTTCCTAGGCACAGTCCATTTTTTTACCCATTTGCTTACATTGATTGCCAAGAGCACAAAGGAAAAGAAGTCACGACTTGAAATCTTGAATCGCTTAAGGTTGGGGTTGATGTCGAAGTTCCTAGACCCCAAAGCCCTTCTATTTTTCTCACTTCGGAGCATTAACATTTTCCCCTTGGCAAAATACCTAACTGCATCTGAAATGGTCATGGAAAAATAGATGCATCTTAATTAAGTCATGAAAACTTTGCACACGGGAGGCCATTAACTAAAGTACTCAACCAAGCCTTAATCCCAATGACATGGTGTTGAAAAGAATTGGATCGAGCCATTAGTAATCAGTTTGGAAACAAACTAAGTTTCTTTGTATTTGTTTCCAAACAACAGCTAAAGCTACGCAATCACGGCTCAGCTTCATATATGCTGAAAGAGCCTAAGATGGCAATTGAGCCTAGCCACTGTTAATACAAGGCCAGACCCATGAATGATGCAACCATTTATGGAATTTGTACAGGTCGATGTGTTCCTCCTTGAGGATAAAAAACCGTAGTTGTTATGGCATGGCCCATTGCCCTTCCACGACATGCAAATGAAATTGCATTGCTCAGCACATTGAAAAAAAGAAAGAATGCGTTATGTGTTGTACTCATGCAAATTGGTTGCATTGATGTTTTGAGAGATTGGAGGGCAAACTTCGAATCCACATAGTTGAACAAATGAAAGGAGGAATGCTCCTCGTCAATCCCACGACTTCCCCAATCCCTGCTGAAACTTGAGCACAGCAGCCATCCTGCACGGTTCAAATACCTTCTCCAACTACTAGTGTAACCTTCAGGTATCATCTGGGCTGCCCAAAATGATATGGCTAAAGGGAAAGCAGGTTCGGTTGGGACAGTATGGGGAGTGTGAGGGGCAACCCTTTACGTGGTTTGATCCTATGAACTGGCCCCCAAATCCTTTCAGAATCACAAATCAAGATTATGGTGTGGCGGTTTTGGCAATTTGGTTAGAGCTCGTGAAGGCTATTATGTTACAAGAAATCCCAGCTCATAAGAAACATCAAAATCTTGACGTGAAAATCTAAACTTCACCCAACAAGACGACAAACTTCTGAATGGCATGATGCTGCAAGCAAGTACCAGGAGCAAATCACGCAATACACAAAACTAGATGCTTCGTACAACACTCATAACCTTGAGGTAGTTTGTATCAAGATTTGAATTATTTATGTAAGATATAAGGAAACAAGCTCCCTAGGAGCAGCTTCTTTTGACTAGATCGGGCCTGACATGTACAGTAGTTTCTCTAAAGAACAGCCTCTCAAAGAAAACCAAAGAACACATGTAGGTCTAGAAACATCTCTAGGAAGGAAAATTTATAGACAATGAAATTAATGTCTCTTAATTTTAAACTCTACTGATTGTATGCTACTAGAAATGTGATTACCTCAGTCTCCCTTAGTTGGAGGTTGGACACATGCACAAAAGGTCGCTTTCTTTCGCTTGTAGGTAGTTCTTACCCCACCATAGAGATAATCCCGCAAAAGAACTCTTGATTTCCTCTCGGTGATTCTGGTTCTTCCCTTGCTTTCTTTTTCATCATCAAGTTTCAGTAAAAGAAACTGTATTTTCTGCACCTCCAACTGCAACCGCCCAATTTTTTCAGACCCTCGCCGTGCCTGCTCTGAAACTCTTCTTCTTCTGACGCTTCCACTTTCTTCCAACTCAATTGCAGTTTTCCCTTCATAGGACAAGGAATTGTCTTCAGCATTCTTCATCAATTTGCCATTAATATCAAACAGCTTCAGGATGGCCTCCTCAGCTTCTTCCAGCTGCTCCTTCACGGTATCATATTCAATACCTTTTCCCTTTTTGCTTTTCTCAATAATATCCACCTTCCTCTTCAAATCTTGCACAGTTATTTGAAGGTTTGTTAACTTCTGTACATCAGAAGCAAGTCTCTCTAGAACCTTCCTCTTGCTCCCTTCTTGACGGGGCTCGGTAAATCTCTTAGAGATTTCCAATTTGTCAACACCCAACTCCTTCTCAACCAGTATTTCTGAAGAGGGATATTCACTTTTGTGTTTTTCTACCGCTCCAGTCTGATAATATGCAGCGGGCACATTGGCCCCCTTCGCCTTGCCAACTTTCAGATCAATGCTGCTGTCTTGATCGGTAGTTTCCCATAACTCAAGCATCTGATCATCTGCCTCAACAGTTCCTCTCCTGCTTCTCCCATATGATGAACATTCAGATATCTGATCAAGCACAATATCCTTTGTCAGAAGCTCATTCCTCGCTTCAGAGTTTTCAGGTATTGGTTTCCGCAGCTTGTAATCATCACTAAGCCCATCCTTCTGTTCGCCCTCTTCCTGTGGCAAAGTAACAAGCCTGCTTATTTCAACATTTTCTCGACGTGAGCTGCTTTCCGATTTTAACTCTTTTATCTGTCTCATCGCCGCCTCAAGTTTGGTAGTGACATTTAAATTTTCCTGTGTTGCAACCCTCTCCATTTCCATCACTGCCTTTTCAATAGCTTTAATCCTAGATTGCAAATCCTGCATGTCTGAAAATCCATCTGGCGCCTTAGCATTAAGATCTTCACTCTGTTCACAACAGCTTTCAGTATGCAGGTGACTCACCAATTCAGAATCCTGGCCAGAAACAAGAAAATGGAAAAGAAGCAAGAATTTAAACGAACTTCTCAGAACTGCATGCAATACTTGTGTCACAGTCGAAAAATTGGAAACTTCTTGAATTGAAACTTTTGACAAGTCTAGCCCAAAAGGATCAAGGATTGAAACCAGCTTACATTTTGACAAGTTTCTGACATGTTAAAATACTGAATTGAAATTTTTACTAGAACACCTATGATAAAGGATGTGATTGTATTGAAAAAAGCATGAATAGTGTAAAGATCATTTCCATGGAAAATGTGCTGCCAAGAAGCTAAAAAGCAATTCAAGCAACTAGGCTACTAGCTGCAGCGAGCCCCTATGGACTCACAGAATTTCCCTGAAACCCACTTAGCCAAACATTAACTAGATTAATTTTCTATGTGAATTTTTGAATAATAAAAAATGCCAAGGTTTTCTCACATGACTGCACTGGTAATAGAAAATGGTACCAGTTGGAGGAGCTAGAAGGAATAGAAGAAGACCAAGGTCATAGATAGTAAGACGAGATCGTAAATTCTTTGTTTAAGATACAGGTGAAAAGAGATGTAATGGTGGAGCAGCACTGATGTTGCCAAACTCCATGCTGTAGGATGGAATTTTAGAAAGATTGATTGAAGCTTCCAAAGTTCAAATAGCTTCAGTTTCAGAACAACTAAGTTTCAACAACGGAACAAATTATTAACCAGATGAAGGGACAATACCTTTGCTTCCTCATTGTCAGATTTATGAAGCTCTGTATGCAAAAGGGTTTGATCCTCCAAAGATGATATACAATCCCTCAAAGAATCAATGGCCAGGATATATGCAGCTGATTGAGCTTTTAGTCTTCCATTTTCGTCTTCCAAGGTGCTAACTCTTTCTTTCAGGAGTTCAATCTCCATGCCTTGGGAATTACTTCCATCTTCTAGGCTTTGACATGCTTCAATAAGCTCATGAACCTTCTCCTTAAACAAGGCTTCGTGGATGGCAGAGATCTGCATTTCACCAAAGAATGCGGCAGCCTCAGTCTCCCACATTTCAGCCCTGTTTCTCACCTTTTGCAATTCAGAACTCAAACTTTCTTCTCTAATTTTAGTTTCTTCATGTTCTTCACGCAATTTCAACAGTTCGGCCTCCAATCTTTGATTTGCTTCACGAAGGCATCCACTCTCCTTATTCTGATTATCATTGGCTTCAGATAGTTTGAGAATCTGCTTCTCTTGATTTTCTTTTATTGCCTTAACCTCATCATATTCCCTCTTCAGATCCTCCATTATAATTTGCAGCTCCGTTTTCTCATTAGCAACAGCATTGAACTTCTGTTCTGCTTCCAAAAGCTCCACTTCCTTCCGATGCAACAGATCCCTTCCATTAGCAATTTCATTATTCAACTGATCACTGACAAATCGGACTGTTTTCAGCTCATTCTCTGACTTCTCTATTGATTCCTTGAGATGCAAATTTTCTGCATCTACCGTCTCCAACTTCCCTTCCATTATTATCACTTTCTCCTCAAGGGCACAATTGACACCATTTAGTTTTCTTAGATTCTCGCCAAGCTCTTCTAGTTCCACAGATTTCTCAGTGAAAAAGTTCTTGAAAACCAGAGATAGATTGCTTAGAGATAAGGTTTCACCAAAGAGGACAGAGTTCTCCTCTTGTAGTGCATGATTCTCTTCCTTCAACTTCAGGAACTCCTTTGACAGGGATCTTTTTTCTTCAAGCACTTCGGAATTCTCCTTCTGTAGATTCTGGTAAGCCCCTTGCAGTTCCAACAAGTTCACATGTAGATTCTCAATTTCAATCATTAGTTCTTCCTCTTTGTGGACTACCTCATTTACTCTCTGTCTCAATTCTTCATTCCTCCCCATAAGTTTGTGGCTCTCGCTCTGCAACAAGAAGAATTGCTGACACCTGATCCTGAGCTCCTGCTCAAAGGTATTTTTTTCTGTCTCGAGACTCGCTGTCTCTAGTCTCAGCTGCCCAAGCAGTGTAAAAAGAACTGACTTCTCTAAGATCAGCTGCTGATTGTCTTCCAGGGTTTTAAAGAGAGAATTTTTTGTATCGTCAAGTTTGCCTACTATATGATTTATGTGGGTTTCGTCTTGCACAACTTTATCTTCACACTCATGGTCTGGAATAATGTCAAGAACCTTCGACACCTGATACATCCCCATTCTCATTTTATTGATTTGGTCAAACAAGGACTTTGTTTCTACCTGTTGTTCAAGATTCTCATGCTCCAACTCAGAAATCAGTTTTTCTGACAGTTTGGATGCCGCCAAGAGTTTCTGAAACTCAATTAACAGTGAGAAATTCTTCTCTTCCAGATCCTGTACGCATTTCTGCAAGATGAAGATCTCAAATTGAGCATTCAAGGCTTTATCTAGTTCTTCTTCAAATTCTTTCTTCCTTTGCTGACCTTCTTCTTGTAAGCGACAGATCTGGGATTCCAGACCAGCCATCCGGGTCTCACGTAACTGGGTAAAATTGGCATGTTCTTGCTTTTCAAAATTCAAGGAAACCTGTAACTCTTCTACTTTGCGAAGTGTGGATTCTTTATCTTTCTCCAAACCTGAGTGTTTCTCTTCTAATTCTGTATATCTTTTCTCCAGGCCTTCCAGTCTTTGCTGAGTGATTTTCAAACGGGAAACTAAACTATCCCTCTCAGTGATTAGGGTGGACTTGTCATTATCAAGCAACTGGTATGAATCTTCTAAGCTCTTTGATTTTATCCTCAATCCTTCAAGTTCAGCATTTGCATCACAAAGCGAATTCTCCAGGATGGCATTCTTCTCTGAGAGTTTCCCTAAATTCTCAGCCATAATCTGCAACTGAGAAATTAGGGTGACCTTCTCAGCAAGAAGAGTGGATTTCTCTCCGAGGAGCAATTGGCAGGATTCCTCCAACACCTTTACTTTCTCTTTAACCCCTTCTAACTCAGCATTTAAATCTGAGAGGGAGTTTTCCAGAAGAGCATTTTTCTCAAGAAGCTTGTTCATGATCTCCAACTTCTCCAAAAGAGCTACTTTCTCATTTTTTTCTCTCTGGCAAATTTCTTTGAGCGTTGAGTTCTCATCCTGCATTTCCTTCACGGACGACCCAAAGCACTCTCGGTTCAGACCTACCAAGTCCACCTGCTCCAGCACACCCTGGTGTTTCTTGTTCAATTCATTTAGTTCCTCTTTCAGACAGTAAATTTCTTGCTGAAGAGCATTTCTTTGGTCCACTCGAAGTTCAACCTCTTCTTCAAGTTTCCCTTTTGTCTCTCTTAAGCTAACAATCTCGCCTTGCATATTTTTTAACGACACAGCAGAAGATAAGTTCAGCTCGTTCAGGCTCTTGTTCTCCTCCTTGACCTTCCGGACTTCATCATGTAAACCCTGATTATGATCTTCCATTTCCTTTAGAATTTGAGCCCTATTCTGAAGCTCCGCAGCCAGAGATCTCAAATCTTCCTGAGATTGAGAGTGCAAATGCTGCAAAGTTTGAAAAGCGGATTCAGCCTCTATGAACCGGAATCGTTCTTCTTGTAAACAAGTCCAAAGTCTCCCCAACTCCTTTTGCTTCTCTGTAAGTTCCTGACTTTGAGTCCCCATTTTCTGCGCCAAAGACTCCAACTCAGACTGCAAAGACTGATTTGATTTCTCCAAGAGAAGACACTGTTCTTGAGCATCCTTTAACTTCACAACACCACTATCTATCTCACCATTAAGCCTCTGAGCCTCCTCTTGGTCACAAGAGATTTTATGCTCCAGACTAGAAATCGTCTCCAAGCACTGTTGGTACTGGAGAGCAGCAGCTTCCTTCTCCTCAGTTAATTTGGTGAGAGCTTGCTTCAGTGATTTAATCTCACATTCGGCTTCATCAGCTCGCTCATTAATCCTTCTGGCATCCCCCTCAGCATGCAGTAATTTGTTCTTGAGATTAGATATCATCTCCAAAGACTCTTTGTGTTGAATAAGAGCAGCTTCTTTTGCAGCTTCTACTATTGCAATGTCTTGCTTTAGAGTTTGAGCCTCAATTTCAGCTTTGCTAGCTCGCTCATCAAGTTCTTTGGCATCATTTTGGGCGCAAGAGATATTTTTCTCGAGAGTAGATATCCTATCCATGCACTGCTGGTATTGAAGAAGACTAGCTTCCCTTTCGGCTTCAAATTTGGTTAGGGCTTCCTTCAAAGTTGAAACTTCTGCTTCAGCTTTTCTTGCTCGTTCATTGAGTCCTCTGGAATCCTCCTGTGCACGAATGACTTCTGACTCTAGATTAGATAATCTCTCCAAACTCTGTTGGTACTGAACCAGGCCAGCTTCCTTTTCGGCTTGTAATTTTGCGAGGGTTTCCTTCATGATTAGAACATCCATCTCAGACTTATGGTTGTCATTTTTTTCCACACTTCGTTCTTTGTCCTCACCCTCATTAAAATTGAGGCCTTTTCTCACCCTCCCTTCAGAAAACTTTGCATGGTTAAGTGCCGCTTCTCTGGACCCAAACAAATCATTAAGCTGTTTCAAACCCTTTTTGCTTGTTCCAGAATCAGACTCTTCAATAAAAGCTCCATTCCTTTTCACAGCATGGAGATGAGAGGAAGAAGCATCCTTCTGCAACTCTTCAGGGTCAAACAATGCACGTATAGGGAGTGACATCTCTGGTGTATGGGGCTCAGCCTCACTAGCAGAAGAACCAGCAGGTGAATCATCAGTCAGTACCATGGGAACTTGGTTGGGAAATGCTTCTGCCATAGTCCGATGGGCCTGGCGGAGTGCCCCAGTTGCATGATCATATCTTTCGGCCAATGCACGGTACGCTCGATAGAACTCTTCGACCAATTTCATAAGCTCTGGACGTTTCTTATAGTACATCTCTGCCCTTCTTGCAAATGAATCTGCATCTTCTTCAATGACCTTAATCATTTGTTTGACCATGGCATCCATATCTGTTCAAGCAGAAAGAATATTTTTTATAGCCAATCACACATGCATATATATAAATGAAAGTATATACAAGAGAGAGAGAGAGAGAGAGAGAGAGTTTATGATAAAAACACAACACAGAAAAATTAAAATTAGAAAGATGCCTAAGGAGAAACTATTGGGACTATTTTTTTTGGACATGTCAGCATCAATAACTCAACAACCCAGATACACACAAGACTGTTGTATGTTCACATTGATGGTCATCTCTTGAGGGTGTCAATACATGTGGCCTGGAAACATCAAGAACCATATAGTTATAAAGATTACAACAGTGGTTTAATTTCTATTTGCCATGAAGTAACAACAGATATTGTGCATGTATGCACCACAAAAGGTAGAAATCAGACACTTAAGAAAACTTGGTTAGACTAAACCCCCCCCCCCCCCCCCCCAAAAAAAAAAAAAAAAAAAAAGAAAAGAAAAGATTTTTACACATCTTATCAAAAGAGTATATCATAAGACATTAATCAATTACCACTTACAGTCCCATATCTATCACATTTCACTAAGGTTGACATGTGGAAAGCAGCTTAGTATAACGCATAATAAAGGCTTTGGCTCAGTTTGCTTTACTCACACCGTCACAAGTCTAATGAATAGAAAACCAAGCATGATACAAAGCATGTCATCACTACGCATGAAGAAAGAAAGGTGGGGAGCAGATTCCAGAATTGATGATTTGAAGGGATATGTAAAATTAAATAATTTCTAATTGTGGAATGGCTGCAGAAAATGGGGGAGTTGGTACCAGCACCAATGACCACAATAAGCTAATGAGGTCACAACATTGCAAGCAAAACCAGGCATTTCTAAGGTTCGTCACAGCCACACTCATATATAAAACAGCCAGATTGGAGTTTATCTACATTTAAGATTGCTAGTCATTTATATTCCCATGTTAACCTAGTTTATCATGAGATTCCCTAGAAGTAGGATAAGTTATAATCAAGTACATGAATTTAACAGAAAGCTACAGTTTCACTCTACTTACATAGAAAAGCTAAAGAAGTGCATCCTAGTACGCAAACCAAATAACTAAATAATTAATTAAAAGATAAAAATAAAATAAAACTTGGAAATTGCATCTAGTTTTGATAACAAAAATTAGTAACCCTTCATCTCAAAAAAAAAAAAAAACAAACAAACAAACAAACAAACTCCTATACAGCTTGTGAGAGAAAATATCAGCAGAACAGTGAAAAAAATTGATTATCTTGCCAAGCATTGGAGCAATCACTGACAAGAATCCTTCTACCAACTAAAGAACTCAAGATAATTGCTTGGCTGCTGTCCAGGGTTTCTTTTTTCACAGTATTAATTAGCAGTGAGAAATTCTGGATATTTAGGTGGTGTTTGGTTTAGATTATCCAAATTGTTTTTGATTTTTGGGAAAACAATTATTTAAGAATCATTTAAAATTTAAACATTTTGATAAGTGCTTCTGTTTGGTTAGCTTATTAAAAAAAAAACACATTTATTTTCATAAGTAAATAGAAAACATCAAACAAACTCATTATGGCATTAGACTGATGTGAACTTAGGGAAAAAAAAACTTAAGAAAAGTTATTATCACAAATCCCAATATTTATAAATTATTTATTAGTATTATAAAGAGAAGATGGAATCTGATCTCCGTCTTCTTTCATGTATAGATCTCTATATTAAGATAGAGGAGGAAAAGACAAATAATTATTGTCCCCTTTATGCCATGTGTGTGTGTATATATATATTCACATGAAAGAGTTAACATGATACAACATCAAAGAAGGAAGAAAGTACAACATATCAGGTTTCTCTGTATACAATATAGCCATAAAAATATATATAAGGTACAACAAAGCATGCAACAGATGGAGAAGAGGTACCTTTGTTCTCCTGTGCACAACAGGCAGGTGAGACGGTGCAAAAGACCAATGTTTAATAGGGAGATTGAGAGGGACAGGGAGAGGGAGAGGAAGAGAAAGAGGAGGAGGGGGGCAGTACTACTGACAAGCATTCTTCATGAAAGAGAAGATAGACCCATCAGGTTTTTCACGGCATAAAAGCATGAATAGCGTTCGATTTTTATAAGAGATTTTAGGTGGAATTGTTTTCAAGGCCGCCCTGCTTAAAATAAAAATAGGCTCCCACTCGATTTTGTTTTAATCAATTTTTCCCTCTTAAATGGTTTTGGTAAAATCAATTCTTTCCTTAACCAAACGCTCTTTTTAAGGATAAAATCTGATTAAATCAATTTTTCTGATTTAATCAGTAAATAAAAAGCAAACCAAACACGCAAGTATAAGTCCTGAGGTGACAAAAATAACATTATTATGCTTACTTATGCTGAGACATTTATAAAATTTCAAATGTATAAGGCTGTAAATATCATAAAGATCACAGTTTCTACCACATTGTGTAATTATATGGAAAAACCTGGTATCACATACATTTTGGCATCAAAACTGGATCCTAACCATATCTTTCAACAAGGCACGATGTTATCTGTGGGCCCCACATTACATATGACATCATACTCCATGGATACATGTGGTGTTGAATTGGATGTGAATTATAATGAGTCAATGAACTAATTACACAGAATAAAATTTAAATAGAAAAAAGCTTGATAACAATCTAAAAGTTTATTACTCCACATTTCTCCTATCTCAACTCACAACTTCAATATTGTTATGTAGCAAATGAAAGTGCCATGTGCATTGCACGTCTCACTTGCTAGTCTGGGAATCTAGTATAGGAAGTGAAGAGGTTTAAATTTCATGTGATCAGATACTTGAGCTAACAAGGACAGAGTAAGTGTAAACATTTAATCAAACATTTAATCACAGCAGATTGCTCCAATGCTTTAATGTAACTCAGATGCAAGAGGATCATTCAAATTGCTTAATGAGCTTACAGTAAAAGAAATAAGGAATTCAAAAATCAATTTTTGAAACAAAGAAGCAAACCAAACCTGAAGAAAGAAAGCAATACCTGTAAGATTTTCCTGCAGCCATTTTGAATTTTTGGGGCTTATGTGGCTGTCCCACCACCAAGAATACTTGCGTCTAGACTCTACCTGCGATAAGTTTGCCATGACTCCAGCCAAAAACACCACCAGTGTATATTCTGATCTAGAAAAAGGCCTGATCCGTGTACCAAAAACAAAACCCAAGGATGGATTGAACCCAGAACCAGAAGAATTTGACTTTAAACCACTCTATTCAACACTAACACACGGGATGAAGCCTTGTATCTCTAGCTTCTTGTACCTATTTACCAAAATCAACGAAGGTGACGGGATAATTCAGTTTCAGAAGAATCAGGCTAGAGGGTAAATAAGATCAGCTTCTCAGGATCATGATTATAGAGATACATATATAGATATATACATGCATACATACACCAAAAACAGCATGAAGACTCCCTGATTAATAGAACCCAAGTCAAATAATTCATGGAGTAATGGACCAACAGCCGCATGATCATCCCAGAGGTAGGAACCAGAAATCAAACTCCCCCCGTACAAACCTTAATCAGAAAAGATACACATATAATCTGAAAAATTCGAACTTTGGTAAAATCAAACTATCCCATGAAAAATTGCCCCACCAAAAACGTTATGAAACTCAATAACATGAAGAAAGCAAAAAATCAGGAACACCCGGTAATCAGAAAATCAGAAAGAAGTCATGCACAAGTGAATCTACCATGAAAGTAAAGCAAAAAAAAAAAAAAACACAGTTACATGATATAAATAACAACAATAAGACCACCATGTGGAACTGACATACTTCAAAGATAAAAAAGGCTCACCAGAAGAAATCAAAACAGGGGGTTCTGGGTTTTTGATTAGCAGCTGTGACAAAAACACTCCCAGCCGCTTTGTCTTTCCTCTCACCCCATTTCTGTTCAGATCTCTCTCTCTCTCTCTCTCTCTCTCTCTCTTGTTTTCTTTGCTTTTATGGTGTGCTTTGTACTGTTTGAGCCTTTGAGGAACTGTGATCAGAAAGCAATATTTTTTTTTTTTTTTTTTTTTTGAAGGCCGGTGGGGAAAACAGGAAAAGACAGAAAAGGAAAGGAAATAAGTAATTTATTTTTAAAAATTGTTTTCTTTGAGTATATCACAATTGTTTATGGGAAATTATTTTGCTGGTGTTTTGATGTTGAAAAGGAAAATAACATCGGTTGTTATGGTGGAAAGGTGTGAAATGGCAACACTGTCCTTGGTTAGGGTTTCTTTTTTTTCCTTTTTTTCTTTTTTTATTTGTCAAAACAATAGAGCTCCATGGTTAGGGTTTTCAAAAATGTTTTTTCTCCTTCCTAGTGATTTGACTATATATTATTGAGTAATGACTAAGTTTGCGCATGCTTCTAAAAAATATTATTCAATAAAGTTTACCAAAATCCAATGATTTTTTAATTTCATCATTCCCTAGTAGTTTTCAAGGTGAGAATTACTAAGACGTAGGCAAGGTCGGATGTGCCTTGATAATAGTGCGACATGAATTATACTTGCTTTTTTTCGATACAGGTGACATGAATCATATTGTGTTCGATTATGATTACTAATATATATATATTTCGTTAACGATTAAAAGTTTTTCAAGTCTTATTTCTATTAAGGTTTCAACCTAAATTATTTATTTAACAGTTCATATGAGATGCTTATACCCATTACCCACACAAGTAATAATTTTTACGAAAAATTAAAACGATAATCTCTAAAGAGTATACTTAGATCTGACCACTCAACCAATTCCATAGAGGTAATAATTCAAAATAAACAATAATCTTACTTGTATAATTAGTTGAGTCAAAGTTTTAGACATAAGAAAAATTAAAAATTAAAAGAACTTACTTATAACTTGTAACAATAGCCTAAAAAATAAAATTTGAAATTGGAGTAGCAATAACCGATTTCCCTTTTTCGGAAAACACAATAAAAGTGTTGGACTTGTAAAGGGTGTACACGTGAGAGTCCATGAGGAATTAGGTATAATCAACCCAAGATTAGGGAATTTAATTACAAAAATACCAATGAACTTGACAGTTATAGAATGTTCAAAATGAAAATCCAAGATATATCCTTAAACACAGTAAGAAGCATTGTAGCCAATAGCAATGTCACTTGCATGCATGTGTCGATTCAAACCCATAAACCCATTTCATATACTCTAGTCAGTCTATAACCATAAAACTAGCTAGCATATTTAAATTATTTGAAAGTTATAATCCCCACTTCAAAATTTGTGAAAAAAGAAAATAATGATGTCAAGCAGTGTAAGATATCGATTTTCGAATGGGCTCCTCATTACACTTTCAAGTTCTTAAAGGCCGATCTTAACACTGGAATCACCATCGCTTGTCTTGCAATCCCGTAGGGGATCAGTTACACCAAGCTACCCAACTTGCTAGCTTGCTGCCAATTCTTGGCCTATGTAAGTGCCTAAAATAGACAATGTGTCGATCTAATATGTTGTTTCTTTTGTGACTTTTTTTTCCTCCAATCCTTACTTATAGCAAAAAATAGAAAATAAAAAATAAATTGAAAACAAAACGTGACAACAAGGCATAATGGATTTGTTATCGTTGTTGTTTTTCCTTTTTTTTGGTAAATAACAATATAAAAGACTAAAATATTATCAACCTTTGACCTAATGTTACCTAATGGGATTGAAATGTGAGTAGTTTAAAATCGGATTTCCCTCGACATAACCTAATAAAAAATTTTAAAAAACAAATTTGACAAAAACAAATTCATTCACTTTCTATAATAACATAAGCATAGTATTTAATATCCCAAGCTCTAGTATCATGTTCATCCCAAACAAATCTGGGGGCGCAGTGCCCGCAGGAAATGCATGTATTTCAGCCCTAAATCTCTCTACTAGCCGTTGGTTTCCCAACTTCCTTTAATGGAACTACTGAAGAAGACAAAAGGCAGTAATTTAGAGTATGGTCAAGGGCATTTATACTCTCTTAATTTCGACATCCTTGATAGTTTGGGAGGATATTTTTGTAATTTCAGTTTCAGAGAATTTTCAATGCGTGGGGTCATATGACACGGTGTCCAGCTTTAAAAAGGTGGGGGTGGCTGGGCGGTGGCAGCGGTTGTCCTCATTGGTCACACAATGAAAGGAATTAATTTTCCTGAACAAGTAGGACCACGTGTTTATAATGGATGTTACCTTCTTTTAATATAGTCCGCTGAAAATTCTGCAACAACCAGGAAAAAAAGATATAAATAAATAAATACTATTGAATACTCTAATTAACAAGCACTTTATATTTTCCTATAAAAAAATTTAATAATAATTCTATATTTTCTCCAAATTTATTATTAGCTGTTTCGAAAAATTAATTAGACATGTGAATTGAATACTTAACAGCCACTTGAACTACTTAATACATTTATTATAGTAGTATGAATATACGGATACCGGTTTACATTTCGATTAATTAATGTTTTTACGTCAACATTTTGAACTACGATCGTGTTTTGGAAGTTAATTAAATTGTTAAGATTGACCCGTTAACTAGCATGGATTTTAGGTTCTAGTAGAGCCAATGTCTTCGATGTTAGTTTAATACGTACACATCCTTTCTACAGAGGAATTAAGGATAGAACTAAAAGATTCAAAAATAAAATGAAGAATCTTGATTTTTTTACTTTCCATTCTTTCATGGACCAATCAGAAATCGAGTTTATTATTTTTGAAAGTTAATTGATGCATAATGCATGTATAGTGTGACCTTATCCACATTTAGAGAATTAATCAAACTGAAATGTCTTCTGATAAAATTACAATAACAAACAACAATAATAACGACAAGTAATAATATTTGTCCCTGAAAAGAAAAAAATTAATACTCGTTATATTGTTATAATTAGAGTCAATACATGATATTTATAAGCTTAAAAATGACTACTAATTATAATTATTTTCCCGTAATTCCGACTAATCTAAAACTCCCCCTTGATTAATTATAACCATTTTTCTCTTAAGAAAGAGAAATGTTACATCTGTTTTTACACGTGGGTTCCCTGATTAATTTTCTTATAAGCTAGAACAGGATCAGGTGTGGTCATGGCTCATTTCTACAGATTCCATCAAGAACGCATTGCATGTAGGTGTGCCCAAAAAAATAAATCAATTCAAAGGTCAAAAACACACGTAGGAACAAGTAGCGAACAGGAAAGACGGTCCAATTAATAACATTTGTTGGCCCTCTGAAAAAGGTCCCCCACTTAATGAAACGTCATGATTGACACATATGGATCAATTATGGTTTAGTTATCCAACTTCTACTTATTTAATAGCTTCAAAGACTTTTCTTTTTTCTTTTTTTCCTTCAAAAGTTAAGGAAAAAGAATTTTAAGTGTTTTCCTCTCTCATTTACTATATATATATATATATATATATATATATATATAAAAGCAAATGACCTTTAGGTCATTCATTTCATTCCAAACTATCATTCAATGCCATATATCAATACAGTTTTTATGGTTTAACGGTGACTTGTGGTCACCATGAAACAATCGGTGGTAAATTCAATTTTATTGAATGATACGATAAGATAGAAAAAAAAAAAATGATGCCATACATCCAAGAACCCGGAGCATGTTGCACCAGATCAGAAATCTTTCTTCCTCTTTTATTTTATTTTCATTTTTTCGATTTTTGTTTTTTTTGGATACTAAACAAAAAAACACAATAGACAATCATTTTATAGTGAGTAATTAGAAGAATGAAGACATCCCACGCTTTTTAAATTATTAAAAAACTAAAATAAAAATGGGAGGCCTTTTTAAATCAATAATCTTAATCTACATACTTCATTAAATTTAAAAATTAAAAAAAAAATTAACTATTTATATTTCTTTGTAAGCCCACGGATTATAGAAAAGGAATATTTTTGTGAGTACTCTCTTTATCATTCAATCTAATCAGATGGTTGATATTATTGTACATGGAATTTGATTAGATAGGTGATGAGGCATATACATTATGTTGTATCCAGGCTATAAAATAGGGAAGGTTGGTAGAGATGTAGATGTACATGCACTTAAAATTAATTATCAAGGGAAGATGAGTGTGCTTGTGCTTGGAATTTTGTTTTTTAAAAGTCTATATGTGAGAAGTTTTCTTTTGACTCATTCCCTAGAGAAAGAGACAAGCTGAAATTGAATTATTAAAGTATATGGAGGCTTGGAATTTTGGCTTGTTTAGTGAAAAACTCATAAAAAAAATCAAATTATTGATAAAGTTTGGTCTTCAATCAACAGCGCTCCAAATAAGGCCACAAGCTTCGAGGCTTTGATTGTTAGAAAACAAGAATGAAAAGGGGTATAGTAGTTGATTGAAATGGTTGGCAGGCTTTGTTTTTCTATAAAAGAGGGATGGATGATTAAGAGATGTGATGTATAAATATATAATCAACTTAGAGAGAGAGAGAGAGAGAGAGAGAAACTTTTATGATATATGGGGAAAGCATGGTGGGGGGGGGGGGGGGGGGGTGAGGTGACTTCTAAGCCTCCATAGGGTCTTACTCTGTCCAAAAAGGTGGGGAATCAAATAGAAGCCTTGGTTGTTTGTCTATCTTCCTTCTAAGGGATATCATGGTTTCTCTTTCTCAGCATAAAAACACATGTATCTGTACAATGACTTTGAATGGACTGAAGTTTTACCATCAAATTATAAACTTTGGGCAAGGCAAATACTTTATTTTTTCATGTAACAATACTTTATAGTTTATACCAAGTCCATGAACAAGGGGATGCATGCTAAAATCTTAGATCCTTACTACAGAACTCAATCCTATAATTTCCCTTTACAGGACGCAACATAGCTATTATTAAAAAAAATAATGTAAGTGATTGTAGCAAATATCTCTTATTAAAAAAAATTAAAAAATGTGGGGCCTATTAAACTTAATTTTGTTATGAGCTTGGAATCTCTCACAATATATATAGGGACAATAGGGCCACGCCTCACTACTGTATCACATGCAAAACTAGCCTTGTACATGCAGATATGGATATCTCACTATCTCACCATTTTTGCCTTTTTATTTATTTGTTATTCTTTTACCTTTCTGGGTAAATGGATAGACGTTGGTGAATTGACACGTAGATGGGTTTGGAAATTTGAACCAAAGCGCCCTATAACATGATAATCAATGGCAATTGATTATGTAGACAAAAGGAATCAAGGAGGATGTATTTCTATGTAGGACATCATGACAACGCTATCCACAATTGCAGGGCCATTTTTCTTGCAGTTAATTCTGCTGCTATCGCCAAACCAAGTGTGACATGCTTTCACCAACCAAAATTTGAGCTTATATAATTTGACAAATTCTATCAACGTCTACACTCAAAAACTTATATGTAAATATGATACGAATGATATAGCGTTATGAGTTAATAGGAGTGAAGTAAAGTAAGAATATCAAGTTACTTTTTGACCTAACATTTTCACTTTGCTCCATTCCTATTAGTTCGTGTCTTCGTGATATCACATAATGGGCAAAAACTTCTATATAACTATAATATAATTAGTTGGTATCACAAGTCAACTAGGTTCAAACAAAGTAGGAAAGTGAGATCAACAAGTACACTGACATTCCCACTCTACTTGAATCTGATTGGTTTGTGAGACCACCCAGCCATATCACAGTTACATGGAAGCTCTACTCCACAGTGTCGTATCACATTTACACCAAAGATTCTCTTCTAAATGTAACCCAATATGGTATGAGAAATTACAACTCTGGGTTGGCAAATTATGCTAAATGGGCAGGGCGGTTAGTTCCAAACTTCCAACGAGTTAAACTAAAGATTTGACTAGCCAAAAGCTTACAAAATTAATTTTTGTATCATGTGAAACTAATTTAAACCCAAATCTCCCTTGAATAATTTTTTTGTTCTCAAATATTATTGGGTTGGTGGGTTGGAGTTGGTTTGAAATGGACCCAAAGACAGTTCAAGCCAATGCAAATGTTAGCTTCCCATAATTGAGGACCCCCACCGGCCAGTCGGCCACCCCAAAAAGAAGAAAAAAAAAAAGAAAAAAAACCCCTCTCTCTCTCTCTCTCCATCATTCTGCCTCTCTGAAAAAAACTGAAAAGAAAAGAAGAAACCAAACATGCACTGACAAATTGAGTCAAAAAAAGGCAGCTAGGGACTATTTTGTGGTTGGAGCTTATAAGAGACTTGAAAAGAAAAGTGTGGCAATCAAAACCCACCCATGTACCCACCCACTGAACCCCGTTACTTTGGATCTCTTCCTCAAATTTTCCTGCCTAGAAAGAAACGAAAGAGTGATGCCGAAAGGTCCCTCCAATCGGCAAGAAAATACAAATCTAGCTTTCATATGGGAATGGAGGAGGTACCTAGCCAGCACTGCACACGTCCCCTTACATAAAACATACTAAAAGCTCACGTCCCATGACTGTCATCATGTTGTTGGGTAAAAGTGTGAGCAAGTGTGAAGGTGAACCAATTGGCCGGCCCACCCCCAACTGCCATAACAGCTTGCAATGCCCATGTGCTGTGCAGCTCTTCCAATTTTTAAAAACATGCACTTCCAACTTGTTTGTGGCTTTGATTAGTTTACAGAGTCTAGCTGTTGGAAAAAGTACTAGTGCCTCTCATCATTTTCCTCTTATTTACACACATAAGAGAAAATTTGAATTTTGAAACCCAAAAAAAAAAAATAATAATAATAATAATAATGAGTAAATATATGTGCAACTATGCATAGTTACAAACACTCACTCCTCTTAGGCCTTAATTACATGGTAAGGGCGCATTAGAAACTAGTAGCACCCCTCTTATTGGCTGACATATGTGGTAAGGGCGAATTAGAAAAGTCTAGTCTTTTTTTTTTTTTTTTTTTTTAAATTTTTAATTTAAAGAAATATTGTGAAATTTATGCCAACTTTTGGCAAATGAATCCGATAAATTTATCTGAAACACCTAGCTGCACTATGCACCAACCCTGCAACACAAGTGCATAGTGATCATGTTTATTGATCTAAATTGTGCAATGTCAGGCCACTCTTTAGTTATAGTCTTAGGGAATATGCAATGTGTATGGGTTTGATCTACATGCTGCTACAAGTATACAATTGTACGTAAATGTTGAGGTTGAGACAAACAGTAAGTGCCCTCTCCTTCTTCTTTTCTTTTGGCTTTTTGGGGTAAAGAAGAGGAGAGGGAAGAGTAAAGAGGGGATAAAATCCTTGGAGATCCGAAGTGGACCAGTCGCCGGACGACAGAGTAGTAAAAGAAATTTTTTTCTTTTTGGGAGGGCAGAACTGCACACTCTGCACTGCAAGTGCCCTTTCGTCTTTTACTTGAATTTCAAAACATGAATGTAGGCCGCGTCGGCCCAAACACTATATGGTTGAGTTGGGCCGGTTTCGCTTAGTGATCATATGGGCTACGGCAATCGAGCTCATCGAGAAATGAATTTGGATTGGATCAGTTGCGATAAAGTTTCGTGGGCTAGATGTTGGATTGGGCATGGAGAGCTTCACTGTGAAAGAAGAGTGCAAAACAAGTGGCAAGCAGAACATGTGATCAGGCCCAACTGACCTGCCAGGCCTTGGCGGAATATTGCAAGCTGATCTTAGAGGACTCTTTTTCCTTTGCAAGAGATGGAGGACTCCTTTTGTAGAGGATTTACTCATTTACTAGCACTAATAAGTTTTCTGTTCAATCTGCTTCCTTGATTAATAGCGCTAATAATTAACTTGGTTATTCATCCTAAAGCTAGTTTACTCAACCTTGTTTTATGGGGATAGTCTCGTTGATTGGTCACACTATCTTTCCTTCAATTTTAAGTTCCTATATTGATAGATTTTAAGAAAGTCGTCATTCCATTTTTTGGTGTATTTGAAATTATCGTAATTAAGTTTTATAATAAGAAAACGAGCCTTGCACATGTGGTTAATATGAAAGAATAGGATAAAAGGTAAGAATAAGATAAATTAAAGTTCAAACCTTTCTCATTATAGTCAAAATAAAATAAAGAATATAGTAACAAAATCATTGTGTGACAATAATATTGACTTGACGGGCGAGATTGAAGATTTTTTTAAATTTTTTATTTTTATTATTTTAAAATTTTGCCATCAAGGGTGTTTAGGCCTTCCGTCCCAAATAATAATCCCTAATCAAAATAAGCTTTGATTAGTCACTATTCTCAGGGAGTAAATAGTCCAACAAACAGGTAGATCTCCCTTTGAAACATTTTGAAGTTATAAGAAGTGAAGATAAGCTCTTCTCGGGGGCTGACCCTGATTGAGAGGATAAGCTGCCAAAAGACTTTTCTTTCTTTATATTATCCTTGACCAAATTGCCAGGTCAGTACTAAATCAGATGCATATCCCCCAGATAAGGGTTTGGCTCCTCTATCCTCTTCAAAAACACTCCTCTCCAATTCGTTGGCCATACTTATCCCGCCATGTCACGAAATCACTTCTTGAATTACAATATTAACCCTCTACAATGAATTGAAATGACCAAAACAACCAAACTATCGTTTACCCCAAAAAAAAAAAAAAAAAAAAAAAAAAAACCAGACGATCATCTCTGTCTCCTTTCTCTCTCCTACACTCTACTACAATCACTCGCCTCTCAGAGCTCCAAACCAGGTCTTCAATGGCGTCATTCCTCCTCCGTCTAAACCTCCGGCCCAAATCCTCCCCCCGACACTCTTTCCTCGTCTACGTCAAACCCTTCTCCACATCGCCACATAACATTGGCGACAACACCACCAAGAAAAACCCCATTGAGAAAATTCTCATAGCGAACAGAGGCGAAATAGCGTGCAGAATCATAAGAACTGCGAAGCGTTTAGGGATTCGAACCGTCGCCGTTTACAGCGACGCGGATAGAAATAGCCTTCATGTGAAGTCGGCCGACGAGGCTGCGTATATCGGTCCGGCGGCGGCGAGGATGAGTTACTTGAACGGCTTGGCGATTGTTGAAGCTGCTTTTCGGACCGGTGCCCAGGTAGTGTTTTCAATGGGAAAAGAAAAAGGAAATGGAATTTGAGGTTTTACGTTTTGTGCTGTTTAGGTCATAAGGGTTGGTTTGGTTATCCCGAAAGAACGAAATATGTTTTCCGAATAGTATCAAGCTTATCTCAATTGAGGTTACTAGTTGCATTTAGTCTCAGTTAAGTTGTGAAAACTTGAAGATTCACGATTTTGATTTCTTTTATTTTTCCTGCATTTTCGCAGCAACCAAGCTTTGTCTTCTTGCTGTTATTGGCAACAGAGTATTTTGTTTCGTTTAATTTGTGTTTATGCTCTGTTTGTGTTTAGATGCTCAGAATTTTGCATATCGTTGTGAATTGTGAAGCATTGGAATAAAAAGGCAAAATTTTATAAATAGTATTTGAAATTGCAAGTGATTTGGTTTCTATAATGTGATGGACGATCCTAGGAAATTGTTTGGAAATTCTCAGAATAACTATGGCAAACTGGAAATTTGGCATGCATGAGGTGCATGAGAGGAATATCTAATTGAACTGTTGGTTTTGTGAAATTTGGATCTTACAAAAAGATATTGATCGGTGTAGGAGTAAAAAATTCTACACCAGGTGTAATTTGATCCTGCCTCATATACATATATGTGTGTGTGTGTGTGTGTGTGCGCGCGCGCACGCGTGTAATGATTGTAATGTAGTTTCTTGTTGCGTCGATCCTCTGTATTTTCTTGAGAAGGGTTCTTAATGGCTGTGGTAGTGGATTTGGAAGCTATATGTGTATTATTGATTTAATGTTGATAGTTGCAGTGAATTATAAAGGGGTAAATCTTAAGGCATGAGCTATATGATTGAGCTCATGCCTCGAGGAGAGGCTTTAAACTCCATTATAAATTGTTAGGCTTTACTGCAGTCAGGGATTCTACTGTTGCCCTAAATTCCATGATAAAATCTAGAGAGAAGTGATTGAAGATCAAGGAGAGATAATATTTTATTTTTTCTAATTTGTATTTCCTTTTTACGTTATGTATAGGTTCAAAATTTATTCTACTTAACTTTTTCACTATTAAAACTGTCTCCTTAAGCCATTACTACCCGATATGGGTATGCAGTGTAGATAATAAGGTTAAGAGAACAATTTAGTTCCAATTATGCTAAAGTAACACACAGAGCAATCTCACAGTTACATTTCTCTATTGGACGTGTATATTCTAACCATAGTAACACACAAAGTAATTTCATTATTACATCTCTCTGTATGACTGTATGTTCTGGCAATTTTGTTAAATTTTTATTGACGATATAGTTGGAGCCTTGGAGGTTGCATATCATGTTTTTCTCTTGAATATCAATGTGAGTGACACTATTGGAATTGGTTGCATGAAAAAACGAATTGCTTTTCAATTGTAAAAGTAAAACTTTAGTGGCATAAACATGTAATTGTTTCTGTTGTTACATTCTCCGTCTCTACATTAATGGGTGACTTATCTTATTTTTCTCTCGAATGTCAATACAATGGTGGCATCAGAGTTATTCATATGAAAAATATGTGATACTCGAGTGGCATAAATATGTGATATTTTTGTTGTAACTTCCCTGATGTCTCTTTGTTGGCCCATTGTCATTAACTGTTGTTGAACTCAGCGTTGTTGCATTGATAGATGGTTCATCGCTTAGTATTTTGGCGCATGCAAGGACATTATTTTTAGAGTGGATATCTTTTTTTGATAATTAGGCTATCCACCCAGGCTATGGCTTTTTATCAGAAAGTGCTGAGTTTGCTCAACTTTGTGAAGATAAGGGTCTTACATTTATAGGACCTCCAGCATCTGCAATCCGGGACATGGGTGATAAAAGGTACAAACCACTGGCTTGTTACCTTCTTCCCCTTCTTGTCCCACCCTGGTCCCCCTTTCTCCATCCCTTTCTTTTCTTCTCCTTATGTTCTTATATTTAATAATTCAAGTTGGGGATAGGGGAGATAGGACAGCATTGAGAATTTTTTTTCTCCTGATGTTGAGATTTTTTCTTTTCATAGCAGAGTCCTTTTTTAAGCCTGTAGATGAGGCTGTAAATCCTAGTTACCTATGATTTACCTACACTTTCTTTTGAGGGGCTATTTTCTGACAGTTGTGTTGCAAGTATGGAGTATGACTATCTAGATCTATATATCTGTTTATTCTTGTTTCTCTACAAAAACATGTAGTCATGTAATTCTTTGTTTTTGTTTTTTTAAAATCTAATTGATTACTGCTTTTGATGTCTATCAGTGCATCAAAGAGAATAATGGGTGCGGCAGGGGTACCGCTTGTGCCCGGATATCATGGCAATGAACAAGATATTGACCTTTTGAAGTCAGAAGCAGAGAAGATTGGATATCCTATCTTGATAAAGCCAACTCATGGAGGTGGAGGAAAGGTGTGTCGAGTCCTCAACTTCTTTCTATCATTATTTTTTTGATGAAGTAACTTCTTTCTATCATTATTGTGAGACTATCAATGATCTGATATAATTCTGAGATCATTGATGGCGCAGTTATAATGGATATGTTTCCAGGTATATTACTGATGGATATAGTTACTTATTTTTGCATTTTATTTTTGTCTTGTTTTGTGTGGTTATATGTGTGTCTAGGTAGGTTGCTTCTTGATCTTTGTTTGATCATTTTAAGTTCTTGACATATATGTGGCCATCAAGTAATGGCCCACACACACTGTAGATGTGCAGCGTGTCTAGGTATAAACAAAGTGGGAATAGGTGTATAAGTTCAGGGTAAATTTGGTCAGTAGGATAGGCTGTACAAAAGAAATTAGTCTGATGCAAAAAAATTTATTTGTTGCAATTCAACCTTAATTCAGTAAGTTGAACAAAACCTAGTGGCAATGATCCTAGAATGTAAACATTCAATGCAAAGTTTCTAAATTCCAATCTCGTTTATTGTTTATAACCACTACGTAACTTACAATTCAAAAATATAGTCAGGTTCAGGAGAAGCTATTTCCATTGCCCACTTGATGAATTGAGAGTAGAAGTACTGAATTTATAGTGGAAAAATGGTGACATAGTGTATGCAACACGGAAAGAAAAGGCTAAATTAGAATTGTCATTGCTAGGTAGTGTGTGTGTGTGTGTATACACACATATATATATTTTTAGTAGTTTTCTCATACTGTGCATATTTGGCATTCATTTTAGGGTATGAGGATTGTGCATACTGCGAATGAATTTGTTGAAGCTCTCTTGGGAGCACAACGGGAGGCTGCTGCTTCTTTTGGTATAAGCACAATTTTACTAGAGAAATATATCACACGGCCAAGGCATATAGAAGTCCAGGTACTGTTATTTGGTTGTATCGTTTCAATGAGAGTTTGTTTTCTACTTAGTAAATCGTAGCTCATAGTTATGCTAAAAAATCAGCCTCATGTTCATTCTTCCTCAAATTTATTAAAAGCTTTTTGGTGCAAATTTTTGTTAGATTCATGATCAAACTTATATGGTCGGAACCATGATTCCAAAATGATTTAATAGATCATCTCTAACTCTGCTTGTTGTCATAGATAATTGCGGACCAACATGATAACGTTCTGTTTCTATTCGAGAGAGATTGCAGTGTGCAGAGAAGACACCAGAAGATTATTGAGGAAGCTCCAGCTGTAATGCTCACCTTCAATATTTCTGGTTAAGGTTCCCCGTTGTAGATCTACTAATAATGGAAATTCCATTCATGCAGCCAAATGTTGACAATGACTTACGCTCCCTCTTGGGTCAAACTGCTGTATCTGCAGCTAAGGTGATGTGCTTATGAATTTGAAGTTTGCTGATTGATTTTTGTAGACATTTTGCAGATGGCATGATTGCAATTATGAAAATTCCCTGTCTTTTATCAAGAATGGTTCACCATAGGGAAATTTGTAGCAAAACCATTATGATTTAATTAGCCTCACCCCCCTTATTTGTAATGAACATGATGATTGTTGTCTAGATTTACATGTTTAATGCAGATTTGCAAGAATTTTCTCCTCCCTTTTCTTGGTCACAATTTAAGATAAGATCCCATTGCCACATGGTAGACATAATTAAGTGAAGATGAGGGAAACCCCGAATATCAAAATATTGTAAGAAAACTGCTCAAAATACAAGTATCCTTAGGCTGCTCAAAATTCATTTGGATGTTACCTTAATAGTTATCTGAAAGAATCACATCTTCTTTTCAATAAAAACCAAACCAAAAACTAACATCGCGTATTCTTGTTGTGGTACTGTAGTGGCCTCCCAACCGACCAACTGATTACTTTATTTCACACACCACATTCCAATGCCATGTTTCAAATGCATGGGTTTTCATTCTTATCACGAACTTCATCATCTTCTTTGAACTTCACCCCAAGCTGCATTTGTGGCCCATTGACTTGTTATTTAAAAGTGCTCTGACGATGCCTCACCTGTTTATGGAGCATCTTAAATATTAGACCTGGATATTGCTATTCAACTAATTGGCAAACATATTCCTGGTTGTTAATCTTTTACAGTGCAGTTGGAGGACTTATACATGTCTGGCTGTGTGCTAGACCATGTCCAGCATATACTGCTATATATGCTTTATAGGACAATTGATTGAGCTATTATAAACTGGAAAACCATTTCCTAAATTATTTTCTCTTGGAAAGAAGCTCAATGGTTTTGTATCTTTTATTATTATTATTATTATTATTATTTTTACAGTTTCAATAGTTGTTTTCTTTCTAACACTTGTTTTTTTTGACATCTTGTATTTAATTGTTTAACAGCCTTTTTTATTATTATTATTTTTTCCTTCTTTTGTTTGGGCTGTTTGGATGAACCCAAAAACCAGCCTGCTGTGCATAGTGTGGCCGGTTTTTTCTCTTTCATAGTTTGGTAACCTCAACATGAGGAGATAAATGTTTTTTATTTTTTATTTTATTTTATTTTAATTTTTTCAGCCAAATTCAGGCTTCGTCAAGTTGGTTATTCTAAATTGGTTTTCTCATCTCCAAAAAGCATGAAGGGTATTTAGGAGCTCTTAAACCTATATTTCTTCTATTCATCAGCACCAACCTTCATTGACGTTGAAAATGACCACAGGAAAGAGAAAGGTGCTCTTCTTGAGTTCTTTCTCTCATCTCTTTCAACTGATAACTCCATGGGTGAAACTACAGAAACCTGAAACTCCATCTCTTCTCTATATAAACCGAATCTGTGTGTGTGTGTCCTTATTCCATTGTACAATGTATTTTATTGATTAGAGAGAGATATCTTTATGGATCCAAGGATAAAATTTTAGTTGCAGAGGAACCGAATAGCCTCTCTTCAGTCTTCTCTCTGCTTCTATGCACAACAATAGAAAACCGTATTTTATGGCAAAACCTGGGGTCTCTTGCTTGAACCTCATTCTCCTATCTTAAATAAGGCCTGAACAGTGGGATAAAAGCCTTGTAGTAGTGTATTTATTATATTTTATATGGACCTTTGTTTGTTTCATGCATGAACCAAGACGCTTTCCCTCTCTCTTTCTTCTGGTTTCATATACAAAAAATCAAGAAAACTCCCTTTCTCTTTTTATATTATATTCTTGTTTATTTTGTGTCACTGCTTTTCTCATCTATATTATATTTTATTCTTTGTTTTATTGTATTTATTGCTTTTCATAGTGCCTTTTGTTGTTTCCCACACAATGACCGAGATTTTATTCCTCTCTCTTCTTCTTGTTTCATCACAGATCCAAGAACATCTCCTCTCCCTTCTATATTATGATGTGTGAAAATGTGATGCAAATGGTAAAAAAAAAAAAATAGAACCAGGTTAGAACCAAGTCTAGACAAACTGCACACAAAATGAAACTGGTTCAAGCTTAACTTAGTTTTGTCTGTTGGGGTTATTAAAAAACAGGCTGGGCCCAATTATTGTTTCCCAAACAGTCCCTTTGTTTTTGTTTTGTTCTTAGTTTTTTAAATTACTATCAACTATTTTCACTAATGTGGCAATCCCTACCTGATGTATAAAGGCAGTTAATTATTACAGTGCTGGGACTGTGGAGTTTATTTTTGATATTGACTCCAGCAAATTTTATTTTATGGAGATGAACACCCGTCTTCAGGTGTGCTTTTATCATTCTGTTCTACTTCTTTCTTTTTAATGGACAAGTTTAACAGAATTCTAATGGAGAGCATATGTATTGCTTTGCAGGTTGAGCATCCTGTCACAGAGATGATTGTTGGTCTAGATCTTGTGGAGTGGCAGATCCGTGTTGCTATGGAAGAATGCCTTCCCTTTAGTCAGTCACAGGTGCCCTTATCAGGTTAATCCCTCTACCACACCCCCCCCCCACCCCCCCCCCAAAAAAAAAAAAACCGAAAAAAAGAAAAAAAAGGAAAGGATGAAAAAGAAAAAAGAAAAAGGGAGCTATGTGTATTGATTGGACGTAGATGTTACCTTCCCAGTTCCCACCCTGCTCTTGCTTTCAGATCAAATGCTAATCTCTTATGCTCTTTATGGTTTCTTGGTAGACATAGGAGAGAGGGGAACTGTAGGACACCCATCCTTGGGTAGCCCAATTGGTAAGGTTGAACTTGTGATTGTGTGGGTAGGCGCACGGTTTTGAGTTCGATTCCCCGTTAGGACAACCCAAGATTTAAGTGGGGGGGCGTGGCGGTGGGTTGCTATGCTAGTCTCCCCGGGGGTTTAGGTTCCATGGGTGGGTCCAAAGGGCCCTGCTATGGGATTGTTCCACCGTTATATAAATAAATAAATTAATTAATTAAAAAAAAGAAAAAGAAAAAAGGCTAATATTTCTTTTTCATTTCCTTTATCTGCTTGGCGACCTAAAATAGTATCAGGTACCAAATGGTTCCTCATGCTCTTTTGTGGTGCATATGAAGGGAGAGAAACTCTAGAACTTTTGAAGGGATTGAGAAATCGATTATTGATATTAAATCCTCTTTTGTTAAATCTCTTTTTTTATGGTTTTTTAGTTATTTTAATACTCGCAACATATCCTTTTTAAATTTTGTAGATTCCTTTAGGCTTTAGAGGAGTCTTTGGTTAGTGCTTGTATATGTCTCATGTACTTGGGCTATGCCCTTTTGGTTTATCAATACATATTTACTTCATCAAAAAAAAATAAAAAATAGTATCAGGTACTTCCATTTTTGAATATATATATATATATATAGTATGAATAGAGTATCTCCTTTTCCCCTTTTGTATCTCTTTCTCTTTTTTATTTTCCCCTTTTGTATCTCTCTTTTTAATAAAATGAGTTCTTGTTGCTGATTAAAAAAAAAAAAGTACCTCCTTTTTTTTTTCCTGAATATGCCCGTTTTCTTCCCTTCCTTTTTATTATGCCTCATTGTCTCGTTTAATCCTGTTCTACTATTCTGGTAAAGACTGAAAAATGTTGCAATATTAGATAAAATATGAATATGTTTTCCATGTCATCCATACACCCATGTTATCTGGTCCGAGTCCTCATGTGATTCAGTGTACCCATCCCCCATGAACAGGCTAATGTCCAGCTCGATTCAGTAACTTTTGTTTCCCTTTGTGATGACAGGTCATGGTCTTGAAGTCCGAATATATGCTGAAGATGTTTCAAAAGGGTTTCTTCCAGCAACCGGAGTTCTTAATCATTACCGTCCTCCTCCGGTCTCATCAACAGGTGCTGTGGCATCACAATGAACATACATATAGTGAAAACAAACACTGTAAACTCCATTTTGGGGTCTGGTGTCATCATCAATAATTTTGCACTTGGAAAATTGTTTGACCATAATTGTCTCCAACACTCCATTAGATAATCCTAACCATATATAATTGGATACACTTTGGGCTAATCTTCTAGTCCTTTGTGCAGTTAAAAAACACAGGAGATAAGATTCTTTGGATCATTTGGTAGCCATTTCTATTTAAGTAACCCTACATCGATCTTTGAGTGAATGAATAAATGTTCTTTTCTTGTCCTTTTGGTGTGTATTTGTCTTTTTGTTTATGTTTATGTTTAATCTGTCTGTGTCATAGCAGTTCGGGTTGAGACTGGAGTTGAACAAGGGGACACTGTTAGCATGCATTATGATCCTATGATTGCTAAGCTTGTTGTACGGGGAGAAACTCGTGATGCAGCATTAATCAAAATGAAAGATTGCTTGTCAAAGTTTCAGGTATTTCCCCCACCCCACCCTAAAAAAAAAAAATCCTACTATTTGAGTTACGTTTTAACTGCATTGTAAAAAAGTTCATAATGATTCATTGTAAGCTTTGCTCATTGATGCACTTGACTCCAATGCAAGATGTTAGAACTTAGGACCCTGTTACAACTTAGAACCCTCCATCAAATGGATGTATCATTATATGTCTCTAGGGAGGGTTGACCTTGTGGGATGAGTCTTAAGTATAAATTTTTTTCTCAAATTTCTTTGGATGATTGGGCAAAAGATAATTTATATTTAAGATGGCCAGGATGGTTTAGTATGTTGACTTTTGGCTTCAATGATTCCTTAGGTGGACCATTTGCTGTACTATTGTTGTGTTTGTATGCATCATATGGTCTAATGGATCACTGTACCGGTTTTCTTCATATTTATATGTTGCCTCACATTTGAGAGGTTCTACACTTTTATAGAAATTGCATTTATTCTGAGTGTTAACTTTTTTTTTTTGGGGGGGGGGGGAAGGTTTCTTACTCACTATCTCACTATTTATTGACTGGTGCTTGTGTTTTTTGTAGGTTGCAGGTGTGCTGACCAATATCAATTTTCTCCAAAAACTTGTGAACCATTGGGCATTTGAAAATGGACAAGTTGAAACCCATTTTATTGAGCACTTTAAAGAGGACCTTCTTGTCGATCCGAGTAACTCAGTATTAGCAAAAGAAGCATATGCTGCTGCTAGACTCAGTGCAACCCTGGTAGCTGCATGTGTTTGTGAGAAGGAACATTCTTCTCTGAAGGAAAGTCTGCCTGGTAAAATTAAGTCCCATTCTTGTCTCAAAATGTGCTACTTGTTCCCAAAGTCCTCTAAATTTTTATGCCTGCCATATATCCAGGAGGCAACAAGTCGCTTTCAATATGGTATGCTTATCCCCCATTCAGAGTCCATCATAACACTAGGCGTACAATGGAACTTGAGTGGGATGATGAATACGATAGCAGTGGCTCGAGGCTTTTGACACTTTCCATCACTTATCAGCCGAATGGGAACTATCTCATTGAGGTACTCTCCTGCTTATAAAGTGTGTAAAAGTGAAGTTTCAGAGGCCAGTTCTTGTATTTAATGTTTAAGAGTGCATTTGTTCTTCTATTATTTTTCTTATATATGTATATATGCGTAGATTCTATAATAGAAGCCTGAATGAATTATTATTCATATTTGGGTGGTTGTTACACATCATACTTTTGGTATTTGTGCATAGAATTATAGTTTTTTGTTATTTATTTTTTATTTTCATTTATAGAATTATATGGAATATTGGTCATTTACAACCTCAAGCAATGTGTGAGTGTGACAAATTTTGAGTATAATAGCTAATCCAAGAGTTATTTTAATCTTTGTGTTATGAAACCTTATAATCCAACTTCGATGATGCATATTTTTGGCACAATTTTAAATTGCCTTTCCCCTATTGAAGATAATGATCTTTTGAAGATTTTTTGTGATTGTTTGAACATTTAATTTTGCTTGTTAAATTGGGCTGGACCTTTTCAAAATGTGTCTTGAATGCAAAGCTTCATTCACTTGTAAATAATTTTGATAAGGAAATGGGTCTCAGTAAGTTGTAATTTCTTTTAGACAACCTTGGTACCATAAGTAAAAACACCTCCTGTGAAAGAGAAATTTTTTGGGTGTGGAAGTTTCATTTTGGAAATTCACAAGCTATCTATTCTCAACTTGTTTGTTGATGTAACTCAAATGCTGTATATGTACTTATAGACAGGAGAAAGCAATTCCCAAGGTTTGGAAGTCAAAGCAGTACACCTAGGGAACCATGATTTCAGAGTTGAAGCTGATGGTTTAAAGATGGATGTGAGCCTTGCGGTTTATTCCAAGGTGAACTTCTTTCTCTGCATGCATTTTACACTTTTTAGGAGTGTACATAGAATAATTTACGGGCATTCTTGAGTATTGTCTCTCTTTCTTGTTTATTGACGATCGTAGTGTAGCTACTATGTTTTCCTTTTTGGCTATTGAATGGTCTGTGATTTTGTTGATAGTAATGCTTGGAGTTACATGTTATTGATGAGAATAAGTTTGACTAATCTTTTTTATTTGCACAAATTAAACATTTAAAAAACATCGCCCCCCCCCCCACGCGCTCCCTCTCTTTCAACCCAATACACACACACACATATACATAATATATTAACAAATATGGTGAATTCTGTGTGTTTCCTATTGCCAATAATTGTTTGGTTAACAGTCCTTGAATTGATATTGATGTCTCTAATATGTGTGGAAAAGCGCTTCTGAAGGCCCAACGCAAGATGCTCAAAAAGTGCATCCAAAGTTGTAAAAATTACTGGAATCTACATAGTAATAAATTGTTCTCAAACACACCATGTGCCATTTGCCATTTAATCTTATAACTTTGTATTAGTCTTTTCTTTAGGTATTGTAATTATTTAATTCCTGAATGCATTGTGGAATACGTTTCATGAAGTAGAATTTTTTTTTCCTAGATAAAGTAGAAAAATGTTAGAATATTTTCCTATTGTCAATTGTAAGCACATTTTTTGATATTTGAATAATATTTATGATTTATTGTTTCTGAATATAAATGCCTATTTTTAAGATAAAGATTGTGAGTGGTTGTACCTGGATATGGTGTACTATGCTACACCATATCATAGTCATGATTTGGTTAAATTTAATTGGGGCTAGATTTGGTGGAATATATTTGGTGAATATCTCAAAATATTTGGTTTCTGTAATTTTTTGGATTGTGATCCATTTAAACCTTTTTAGGGTTTTATTTAATGCAATTCTAATCTTTATTTTCTAATACTTACTTATCAATGTGATGTTATTAGTACCACAATCATTGTCATGGGGCCTGTTCTGAGTTCAGTTTCAGCCCATTGCCATCCCTCCCAACATGCAGGGATTTGATGTATATTTGACAATTTTAATTTTGGAAACAGCATTGGTTGGGAGCATTATTTAATTATAACAATGTCACTGCCAGTTGTAAAGTTGAGAAAGAAAATGAATCACATTCAAATCTCCTCTCTTTCTCTAATTGATGTCAGAATATTTGAATTTGGGCTGGCAGGATCATACTGAACACATTCATATATGGCATGGTTCACATCATCATCATTTCAGACAAATAGTGGGGCTTCAATTGTCTAATGAAGATGAAACCCAACATAAACCCAGTTACGAGACAGGTTCCCATCCTCCAGGGACTGTGGTGGCCCCCATGGCTGGTTTAGTAGTTAAGGTTTTGGTGAAGGATGGTACAAAAGTGGAAGAAGGGCAACCAATATTAGTTTTGGAAGCAATGAAGATGGAGGTCAGTACTAAAGCTGGTTACAAAATTTCATCTTATTTTCTTTTCTTAACCAAAAGATGTATTTCTATTTATGTATTTTTTGGTTTTCCAGCATGTTGTGAAAGCACCATCTGCTGGGTATGTCTGTGGGCTTGAGGTCACTGCTGGCCAACAGGTTTCTGACGGTTGTGTTCTCTTCAGTGTCAAGGTTAGTAACACGAGATAGGCTAAAGATTCAGCTCTAATATATCCGTATTACCCGTAAGAACAATGGTGGTTGCATATTATCAGCAGAACATGAACCACATAGCATTATATATTGGATGCCCTCTCATGCTTCATGATTTTATTTGTTCATTAGCTTTTATATTCTATATTGGGGTTCTGGGCCATTACACTTCCGACATGTTCCTCGAGCTCACTAATCTTGAACACACTTAATGGGAAATGTTATACTCTCATCAATCTTCATCAAGCCCCAAAATGCAAATAGAAGTAAGTTAGCCCAAAGAAATAGCTTTACAATCACCATAAACATTATCATTTATATTTGATTGACATAAATGGTCATAGTTGTATATGTTTTTTTTTTTTTGGATAAGATAAATGATTGTATTAGAAAAAAAAAAGGTATTAAACCCTCGTACATGAGACATATACAAGAGAAAAAAACCAGAGCTCCATAAATAAATTAAAAAGGAGCCTCCAAAATAAAACCCCCGTCACCCAATTACATGCAAAGAGAGTCGACAAAAGATAAAAAAGAAGGGTTACTACCACCCATGTAGTTACAAAACCACCAATAAAGAGATTTGACCAAAGAGTATTTGAGCCAATAGAGGACTCCTCTCCTTCATAAGTTCTCAAGTTACGTTCTTTCCAAATGCACCATAAAAGAGCATGAGGAACCATCCTCCAAACGGCCTTAGCTTCTTTCCTTTTTCCTTTAACCCACCAACCCGAAATCAAACCCAAGATTTAAGTGGGGGCTGTGGCGGTGGGTTGTTGCGCAAGTCTCCCCGACGGTTTAGGTTTCATGGGTGGGTCTAAAGGCCATGCTGTGTGATGGTTCCCCCGTTATAATAACAATAACAATTTTTTAAAAAAAAAAAATCATGCGAAGAATAAGGCATGACCCATTTAATGCCAAAGAGGTTAAAGATAAGCTCCCATAGACTTCTTGCAACCCCACAATGAATGAAACGGTGGTCCACCGATTCCGCCTCTTTACACATTATGAATCTATTAGGTAACTCCCATCTCATTCTAACCAAATTGTTGATGGTAAGACACTTGTTATGAGCCACTAACCAGAAGAAAAAAGGCACCTTAGAGGGCACCGAAGGAATCCAAATGTTCTTAGCCGGTTGAAAAGTCTCCATGTTGAAGCCCAAAGAAGAATAGAAAGATTTCACTGAGAATAAACCTTTAGGATCTTTGCTCCACATCAAGGTGTCATTCCCTTCCAAAGAAATCTTGCATTCATAAAGCTCATGGAAGAAATTCACCACAATCTTTAACTCCCAATCATTAAAACCACGACCAAAAATGATATTCCAAAAAATACCACCCCCTCCATCCACAATGTAGTCGATAATCCAGGCTTCCTTCTTGACCGCAATCTCAAAGAACCAAGGGAACTCCTCCATGAGGGGGTCTAGAACTCATTAATATGTTTTGGGTTGTTGAAGCATCCTTGATCCTTGTGAGCAAGTAGGCATGCCTATGGATTATGCCTACTGTTTTCACTTTTAAAAATCATTGCAGAAAGCAACATTAAATTTCATTCCTTGTCAAGGCAAATCCACTTTTAACAATGATGGTTATAGTAATTTAACAATTGCTCAAATAATGGTTTGCTAGTCTCGGAAATCATCAATTGATAATTTTAATATGCTTGCTGATTGTTATTTTACACCATCAAAGATGTCTAAACATCAGACCTGTGAAAATTAATAGCTCAACCACTTAGTATTTTACTCATGTTTAATTGTTAAATGTGTAGAATTTCAGCTCCTATATGTAGTTCTTTGAATTGTGGTAAAGCCATTAGTTGATGATCGTTTGATTTGTGCACCCATGAATATTAACATAATTTTTCCAATTATATGCACATTCATTCAAAGCACATGCTAAACTAGAATATTATTTGCCCAGGACGAGTAGAAATGTTTGTGGAATTCTGTCTTCATGATGAATCTCGCTTAAAAGAACCAGGAGTCCAGGGTTAAGTTTGTTACTTCTAACAGTTCATGGGAGCCAACCGATCTGTAACTGCATTTCTGTGGTAAGCAAATTGATTTGTATACAAACCCTTGGTTTCTTGTTTTTCTTTTCCTCATATAATAAAATCTTAGAGTCTTCAGGATGTAACAGAAGAAACCTCTTGTAAACTACATTTGATCTGGAAATAATGCATCTATGTCTTTTAGGCTGTATCTAAATTACTGGTCACTGCCTAACTTCCTATCGAATGTCTGTGGACTCATGATTATTAAATAACAGATTGATTAAAATGAAAAAGCAGTGAGATGAGGCATTTATGACATCCCTGTTGAAAATTTATTGTTAAGAGGGATTAGCCTGTGACACTTAAACCGTATTTGTTAAATAAATTTTCACTATAAGCACATTTCCTCAAATTTTCTTGAAAATTTTAGGGTTTGTTATTTTTTTCCAGCATAAAAAGAAACTGTAAATGGTTATACTTTTTTAACTTTTTACAGAAGAAAATATTTTTGCGCTTTGCTTCTAGAGGTTTTGACCGGTGACATTAAAGCCATTTTGTGGATTCAATTTTCCATAAAACAGTCATTTACTCATCATTTTTCTATTTTAATGTGAAATTCTTGTTGAAAATTTGGAAGGAACATTTAATTATTCTTGATATAACTTTTCCGGGCACCAAACGGAAGCATTTTTGTCATCTCTCCCAATGAAACCAGTGGACTTTAAGGGGAGGGAATTTTTGTATGGAACCCACATATCGTTCAGTCAAGCTGCAGAATCTCATTATTTCTTCATCACATTCAATGGCCTGGAAATTTCTACGATTCATGGGTGCGTGCTCCCAACACGCAAAGCTCATTGAACCTAGGGTTCTTTTAATCAATATGGCTTGTATTTCCATGCAAGATTAGTCAATCAACTTTGCTATGTATATGAACGCTGTTGCGATCAGTCAAGCTAGGCATCATGCCAAGTGATGGTGACAATATGCATCCTACCAATCACTGAGATTGGCAATGGACATGACCATTGTTTAGATGTTGAAAATTTCTGAAGTGATTTCTACGTTCAGTGCAAGAATTCTGGTGTTAGGTAGTAGACCATTTATTTGTCCTACGTCATTGGTACTACCAACTAGGAAAAGAAAAAAAAAAATCATTTGGGTGGATAATACTCATAAGAATTATAGTGGAAAAAGGACAGAATTTGAGTGAGACGATAGAAAAAATAACAAACATTGGATTGACACCAGTTTATCCCAATGGATATTCTTTGGCCGAATGCAATTTGAGGCCTCCAAGGGGACATGGAATCGTGGAGGGTGACGCCGACGAACTCAACTGCATATGCTGCCCTGTTTTATTTTATTTTTGTACGGCATTTGCATTGCCAAACATGGAATTCAACGGGTTTGTCATGGAATGCTGTTACTCGGACTCTGCCCTTTCAGGCTACTGAACTGTCATCAGCATTGAGTAATAAACCAATGTAGATTTCTAAATTAACTTATGTGCCTCCCACTTGTCTGTCCAGAATATCCTAGAGGTATAAACCATTTTAGGATTTGGTAAGGGAATCACCTCCTAAGAAGCACGGATATGGTTACGATACGACATGGACACTCCGACACGGTAATTTTTAAAAAACCCAAAACACGACATAGTAGGGATACGGCAATATATATATATATATATATATATATATGATGATAATGATGATGATCAGGTAAGCACGTGTTGATATAACTTATATCAATACCTGCATTGGAAGTTGTACCTTGTGCATTAATGGGATATGAGGTATATTGGACCAATGTAAGAGGTACACCCCCCAATACATGGTGCGGATATAACTTATATCAACACGTGCTGATGGGAACATAACCGTGTATATATATATATATATATAGCATTATAGTTTTATTTTTCAATTGAAAGATAGAGTTTAAAACAAAAATCACATAACAAAAAGAAATGTTGGGCTTTTGCAAAATCACCCCTCAATTGTTAAAAACAACTAAAATTACCCTTTTTAAAACAATTTAAATTTATACTTTTTATCCCGCCGTGTCCCTCCCGTGTCTGAAATTAATTTAATTTTTTTATTTTCCCGACATGTACGGAATGTGTCCGACACAGTCACGGTACCATTTTCGGAGTGTCTGCGCTTCCTAGATCACCCCCAACCCACCCTTTCCTTTTTCATTTCTTTATTTCTTTCTTTTGTATGTGTACTGAACTTTGCACCCTATCCATATGTGGTTTCCTTTATACCTACATTTTTGTTACATCTAACGGGCTAAGGTTTCGAACCTAAACCGTTATTTATGAGAAGACGAGAGATACACATAAATTGTTAGGCTGGTGGTGCAGATTCTAGTTCTAAAAAAAATATGTTCCTTCAATCTACTATATAGGGTAGTAGGGGGTATGGACCAATCCAGACCGACCACCATACGTTACAACGTTTTAATATCTCAACTAGATCTAGCAAAGTTTTGTCTCCAGAGGGTGTTAATTGGAATCATAATTTGCAGTCTTGAATGGAAATATACTACAGGAAAAAATGGCACTAGTCCCATAAAATCAAAGCTATCCCCTCCTCTCATGCAAGAGGAACAAATGTCTATTTCCAAATAAAACTAAATTACAGTACAATTTAGGGGACAGAGTTTAGTTTTTTGTTGTGCAAGTTGCAACCTAGTCTAGGTTTGGGTTTTTGGAGTTTTCAAGGTGTCCTCTTAATCAATCTATCTATTCTATTATAGGATGGAAAAACATGTTGTCTAAGCATTTGTGTGGGCTCTAAACCATAAAACTATCATATAAACTCCATGTACAATGTTGCTCATGAGTCATGACCCAAAAAAAAAAAAAAAAAAATCAATATGTATTAAAGAAGAAGAAACTCAAACCTTACGTCTCTTCCATTCCATTTTTGAGTCGCTCTCTTGTATACTTTCTAAGTTTCCAAAATTGACCTCCTAATTAATTTGATCAAACTCCATTCCTCCCAAATTAACCAAATTGTTCATGCCTGTTGTCCAAACTAAGGTTAAAACTTCAAATGTTATAGGAGTAACGACTTTGTCTCTAGCATATGTATGTCTTCCTTCTACAAAAAAAACCAAAAAACATTTACTAAGGGCCTGTTTGGTTGTCTGATTCGAAATTAAACAATTTAAGAAATTTTATATAGTATGGAAGACACAATTCGTCATCTTGAATTAACAAATTCAAGTAAATGATAGTCATCATCACAAATAAGAGTAAAAAATTCAAAATAATGGGATTTCATGAATTTCTTAGAATTGATTCTACGACATCAACTATAGTGATAACTCAACATTTTAAAATATTCTAATCCAAGATGATGAATTTTTATACCTTCAACCCTATGTAAAATTTCTCGAATTGTTGAATTGGACAACCAAACAGACCCTAACTGTTCCGTCTAATTTTTACCAGGATAACGACAATCACAAGGTTTCATGTTTGCAAATATTGACTATTTATTTATTATTTATTTTTTTGTGGCTCATAGGTTCACCCAACATTTGTTAATAAATTGTTTTTTGCGGGGGTACGATGGCATGTTTTGTTGTGTGAAAATAAATTCAGCTTTGAATTCTATATATATATATATATATATATGTATATATATATATATATTTTTTTTATATTTTGTTTGCACACGCATGATGTGTGCTTAAATGTTAATACTATTTGAAAATAGTCGGAAATGCTTTAGTTTCTCATTTTTATTAGTTTTATCTATATTCTATTATCTATTAAATCCCAAAATATCTTTTATTATACTTTATAAATAAGTCAAATAAGATTACTTACCCAAAAAAATAAAGGATAAATAAGATAAAATAGTAACATCAGTTTGAAATCAAATCAGCTAATCCATGATTTTATCCAAAATCATACTAATTGGATAATTAGGATAATTAAGGTGCGGCGTCTTGTGTGTACGTATGCCATCCCTAGTAATATTATATTGATTTGAAATCAAATCTGCTAATTCACCGTTTTCTCCAAAATTATACTTGGATTAGTAGGTGTGCCATTTGCTGAATTAAAAAAGAAAAAACTGAAAAGAGGAGGGTATTTTGGTAACTTTGAAGGGAGTATGGTTGTCAATGTTGAGGAAGGTTTTCAATTACCGGTAATTTCGTTAAAGAAGACAGAGCAAAGGACAGGGTATCAAGCCCAAATTTTTGTTTGATTTGAAAGCGTCATGCAGCTATTTTTTAGGCCACAACTCGCGCCTTATTTTTCCATCTCTCTCCCGCTTTTCAACTTTCGTCCACAAAACCCTACTTTTCACCAGAATCTCTCACTCTCTCTCTCTCTCTCTCTCTCTCCGCTCTTATTCTTTTTAATCTATTTTTCGCCCTTTTCTATTTTGGTTTTAATGGGTGGATTTTGTGACTGATTTTTATTATTCCTGGGTCTTGACTGTACTTGTGAGGAAGGGTCATTTTCACAGGGTTCAGTGGTTCACATATGACAGCTACATAGAATTGTTATAGATGATGAATTCAAGGTTTAGGGCGGCTGTCAGTTTTTTAATTTCTCTCCAAATTTTAATGGGAATCCACGAATATTGTTGTATCTGACGTATATATATATATATATATGTATATATCTGTGAGTTCAATAGACAAGGTGGGTATTTTTTTTCTTTTTTTTAATGCCGTCTGATTTTAGCAACCCTTTGGGTTTTGCCTCAAATTGATGGTGAATTTTTTTTTTTTTCTTAAGGATTATTCATAATTAGTTCATCTTTTGATAGAAAAAAAAAAAGAAAGAGGCCAATTTTGGTTAGATTTTTATTAGTGGGTTCAAGAGATTTTCGGGTTGTCGTGGGTTTCCTCTGTTTCGCTGTTTAGAACTTTGATTCTTGTATCGGAGTTTATAAAAAAATGGATTCAAGAAGTGGTGAGGAGGTGGGAGATATTGCAGTGGCTGAGAAGTCCAATATGCGAGATGGAAACAAGATATCTGATAAGTCTAGTGTCCCTGAGGGGGTGGCCTTGGGATCAGAGGTGAAGGATGTGGGAAGCATTAGTAAGAAAGATATGATTATCAGGGCTGATAAGATTGATTTCAAGAGTTGGGATTTACAGCTGGATAAGCACTTGAGCCGGGTTTGGTCGAGGGAGAGGGAAGCTTATACGAAGAAGGAAGAATGGGAAGTTGATTTGTCTAAGTTGGAGCTCAGACATGTTTTAGCTCATGGGACTTATGGTACTGTGTACCGAGGTGTTTATGATAGCCAAGATGTTGCAGGTAATTTACGCACTCTCTGCTCCAGTTGTATTTAATTATGAATTAAAATGATTGATTATATGATTGGGGAGTTTGGAATGGTGTTAGATTCACTCAATTTGTTCTCTGGCTGTTTATGTCTTTTGCTATATAGGTATTAGTCACTGTTCCGACATAATTCTTTGTCATTTGAAATTTTATTTTTTGAATTAGGAATGTTTCTATATCTGATGATAGGGTGTAAATTGTTTGGTTGGATTCTTTTTTAAAACAATCAATGACTTAATGATGCCTTCATATGCATTGCAGTCTCCAAATCTATATAGTCATCTAAGTTTCTTTGAGATACTTTCTTTTTGTTATTTTTTTTTTTCCCACTTTGGGATTCTATATATGAAAGTTCTTGCAGAATGGTCAAGTTGTAGTTCAGTTGTGTATTTCATTAAATTAGTCATTGGTGAATGGCCAAAGTAAGCATCCTGTGCTTCCTAGCAGGATGCAACTGAACACAATGAGGAATTGCGTTCTTTAACTGTCACTAGGTGAAAATATCCCTGAACTTTGTATTCTCTGTTCTCAATTCATCGTAATGCTAAATTGCCTGTAGCTACTCCATATTATTTATTGGACACTTTTCTTTATCAATGGTTATTGTGTGTTGTCTAGTTGTCCACTTGAGATACATGTTGACACATGTCAGCACTAGTTTACACGCTCACAAACTTGGACACCCTCATTTGCTTCCAAAATGTACTGAACATGTGTATTGTGCATCTTTAGTGCCAGAACCTTTGAAGTTATATGTTTTTGTCATTACTTTGCAAGTTATGAGGTGCTTTAGAATGCATGTTATATTGTAGATGATACAACCAATACTTATCATAAATACTTGCAACTGGTATGGGAATCCATCTCCTTTGGTTTATTTTTGTCATTTTCTTGCATCTTTACATGCTTGTGGATGCTTGCTTTTTCTGTCATCCTTTCAATCATATGTACAAATCAACCAAGGGTTGCCTTGGAAGTATGATCTTTACTCGAGTCCCTATTTATTATTTTTTAAAATTTACTGATTTTGCTTGTTCTTTTAGGAGTTCTGGAGATTTTAATACCCTTCCCCTCCCCCCTACTCCTACTCTCCCCCCCCCCCCCTCTCTCTCTCTCTCTCTCTGTGGAGAATTGTGCTTCTGCTGGGGTCTATATTTCCCTGAAGGTGGTTTAACTTATAGTTGTAAAGTCATTATTTCTCTAGAAGTCTACCTGCCTTTTGTTTTTATTGGTACATACTTAAATAGGCTTGTTATGATTTCTAATTTAAATTTTCAGTATAGGGTGAGTATTTTCCGAGATTGATAGTGAAAGACTTGTGTTCTGGACTGTAGTTTAAATCAACTGGCCTAATTTTGTGGCATTATATCAGTTGGGTAGGCTGGACTGGGGTTCTGGGAAATTATCTACTAATACACACCACACATGTATGACTAGTTAGTGTGACCTTTAGGGCTCTATCTACACTTCAGGGAGTTAGATAGACATGTTGAGTGGGGTGAGTCCCAGTGTGTCAGATTTATCTAATCACAAAACTAAGAAATGGGGACATGGCTAATTTTCAATTTTTCTTCATTTTTACCTTTAGGGTAAAATAAATTTTATGGGCATTATATATTTTTTGATATTGGTAATTTACTCATTAAAAATACCCACATTAACTGATCAAGAAGGTACTGATAGGAATTTCATGTGAACTAGGGATGTTTTGTTATCATCTTCTTTTAGACACTTGCTGGGTAGATGTCTAACAGTAGACATATTGGACACATATTCCATGTGTTTCCAAATTTTCCACTGTATCCATCACATTAATGAAATTTCCTAAAATGTTTTCATCTCTAGGTTGACTGTAGTGTTTCACCAAAACAAAATTTAATATCTTGCTCACAGTCCCTACTGCTGACCCTAAACCAACTTGTGATTGATCTAATGATTTTATTGTAGAGCTCTAGTAAGAAATGCTATGAGTGAGGCTCGTTGCATTTTCACAATGATTGGATTACAGATGTTCCACAAGTGACAAGACATTTCAAATAAATTGACTCCTATCACCATACATTCCCAATCCAACTGAGACAGTGTTCCCACATGGGCCCCTGTAAATTTCCTCACCTTGCTATTGAGTGACCCATGCATGACTGTTTTTCAAATCATGACAAAGACTTGTTTGGGTAAATTAGTTGTTTTAGATGCTGAATATCTGCTTTGTGAATCATCACACCTGTATAAGAATTTGACGTCTCTGAAGTGATTTCAGTATACCCCTTTATCAGCATTTATGCTTGGATATTTTTTATTATGCATGTGGTTAGTGTTTGGTACTTAGTATTAATTAGAAGTTTCTTTTTTTATTCTGAAGTCTGAACTTTGAGGTTAATTAAACTACTTAAGTGTATTTATATATATAATCTGTTGTAAAGTTGTAACTTGTAAGTATGACTCAAGTGTCAATTATCAACTTTATGAAATGTGATGTCGAAGAAAGTTGATTCCATTTCAGTTTTTATGAGGCAAATTCATAAAATTCAAACGATCAGTTAGCAGCATTAGGTAATCATGTTTTTCTTTTTTCCAATATTCTAATGACCCACTTTTATTCATAATACTATAGTGAAGATATTGGATTGGGGAGAAGATGGTGTTTCTACAGCTGCTGAAACTGCTGCCCTTCGGGCCTCGTTTCGCCAAGAGGTTGCTGTTTGGCATAAGCTTGACCATCATAATGTTACGAAGGTAAAAATCACAATAATTTATTTACGCACATGTAAGTAGTGTGTGGTATTGTAATATTGTCATACGACCTCGGAATCACCCATTACATTTCACAGTAATGATGCCACAAAGTTATCTATGACATCATTATTTTCTTCATACAGTGCACACGGAGAGATTTTAGTATATGTCCTTACGAGTTACGAGGTTATATCTATCACAATAATAAAGATGCCACAACTAACTGGTACATCTATGACATAATGACTTGGCAAATTAACCTTTGAAAGTCATTAAATTCACACAAGTTGTTTCCAGTGGACCATCTTAAATCCTTCCTGTCTTTTCAATTTCTAGCATTCTTAACATATTGTGATTGTAGTCTCTCTGTTTTATAGGCTGGCATGATGTAATTTCTTTCCCTATGATATGTTTTTAATCTTTAGGTTCAAATCATGACTTATTTTTTGTTACAGTTTATTGGAGCTTCAATGGGAACATCAAATCTTAAGATGCCAACCAAAGACACTTCAAATGACAATCATAATTCTTTTCCCTCTAGAGCGTGTTGTGTTGTTGTTGAGTACCTTCCAGGTGGTACGCTAAAGAATTTTTTAATCAGGAATAGGAGAAAGAAACTTGCCTTAAAAATTGTGATTCAACTTGCTTTGAATCTCTCTAGAGGGTGAGTGCAATCTTTTTATTATGATTGAATTGAAATGATTGGTAGTTGGGGTTTCCATTAATGAACTAAGTTATATGCAGTTTGAACTACCTTCACTTGAAGAAGATTGTACATCGTGATGTTAAAACAGAAAATATGTTGCTGGATTCCAATAGAAATCTCAAAATTGCTGATTTTGGTGTTGCTCGAGTTGAAGCTCAGAACCCTAAGGACATGACTGGGGAAACTGGTACCCTTGGTTACATGGCCCCTGAGGTACTCATACCTCGTCACATTTTTGTTGTTAATAAGCTTTTTAATGGAGAGATAATTGGTCTAGGTCACAAATATTGTTATTAACCTTCAAATTGTTTTCCCATTAATCTAACAAAATATTTGTGTAGGTCCTTGAAGGTAAGCCTTACAATAGGAAATGTGATGTCTATAGTTTTGGCATATGCTTATGGGAAATCTATTGCTGCGACATGCCTTATCCTAATCTCAGCTTTGCTGATGTATCATCTGCAGTTGTTCTACAGGTTTGTTATGTGTGCTAAGTTTGGTTCTCAAGTAGTTTTTAATATACATTTGTGTTGAGGTACTGGAAATCATACTAAGTCTAAATAGGTCCACTGAGCAAGATTTTTTAAATTATGTTGGTCACACAATTATTGGTTGTTAGGTTGCATTACTGCTTAATTTACACATTTTAATTTGAAATGGCCCATAGTTCTAGTCTGGCTTCCATAATTGTTTGACTTTGTCATTTAGTTTTATTCATATTCAATAATCATTTGTCTAATTTGCACCTTTGATTTGTAAATTGCTATATTGTATTCATGGTTTGTCCTTAAAACTGTATAATGGAAAAACCTTATACATGAGATTAGCGTTGCATTTATGTGTACACCCATATGTGTGCAAAATTATCCAAAAGAAGTTGATTTGAAAGAGTTCAATGCCTAACCCAACTTGCATAACTTGGTTAGAAATACTAGTTAAAAAGTGTTAAAAAAAGACTAGATACTCAACTCAACAAAGACTAAGGGCCTGTTGGTTGTCCCATAAAATTGACTTGTTTCTTTGTCTTTTGCATATAGTTTTTTCACAAACAAATCCATTATTCTGAATGGGGTCAGTTCAAGAGAATGGCAGCCATCAGCAAAATGCCAGTAGAAAATCTAATAGAGTAGCATCTTGTGAATTTACTAAAATTGATTTACCATCAATAATGGTGATAGATCCATCCTTTTTTTTTTTCTTTTTTTTTTTTTTTTGGGGCCACATTCAAGATGATGGATTTGTAACATACAAATGGAGCCATTCAATTGTCGAGGCATAATCAAAGAGGCCCTAAAACATTTTCAAAAACTAAGATATCCCCAGATGATAGTAAGAAATTTGTAGCATACCAGTGGATCCATTTTCAGAATATTTTTGACAAGTTTTTAGTAATTGGCTTGGATTAGCCATGTTCAGGTTACAGTTTCTCAATCCAGTAGGGTTGGATGTTTATGTTTTTATATGGCGACTGGAGCTGCTGGATGCTGAAATGTTGGTGGCTCTAACATGCGACTTTATATTGATGATAGTAAGAAATTTGAATTTGGTTTTGACAGAATTTACGACCAGATATCCCCAGATGTTGCCCAAGTGCATTGGCAAGCATCATGCGGAAATGTTGGGATGCAAACCCAGAAAAACGCCCCGAGATGGATGAGGTGGTGAGGTTGCTCGAAGCGATAGATACAAGCAAGGGAGGTGGCATGATACCCGAGGACCAGGCTCCTGGCTGTTTCTGTTTTGGCAAGCCTCGTGGTCCATGATGATTTTATTTTTTATTTTGAAAATTTATTTTGTATTCTGTCATATATGTGATAGCTGCTGAAGGAAGTCATCAAATTCATTGCTAAACTGCTGATTGGCCTTGGAATGATTGTATACATATTGCTGGTTCCTCGAGCACATGAACAAAGAAATGTTTAAAAGCTAGCCTTACAGGAATCCTACTCGTTTCATTGTATGAGTCATTCAACACCTTTTTATTGTACAATTCTTGTTCCATGAAATTTTTAGGCTTTTGGATCTCTATCATTTTTATTTTTTATTTTGGGAGGTGGGGGGTGGTGAGGAAATCGAAGGTAAATTAAAAGAAATAATAATATAGCTGTTTCCTCTTGACATTTTTGGGAAAAGCTTAGAAAATTCTGCAGAAAATGGGGCCAATATTTGGGAGGAAAATGAGAAGACTTTATTAAGATTATAAAAATAAAAAAAAATAAAAAAAAAATGGAACTTCCAAAATAGTAAAAATTTAAAGGATTGGTGAAACTAAGCAGTTTGAGCTAATTTGGACTCAGCAAAGAGGAAAACTGACCATCATGGTTGAAATGAAGTAGAACTAATGGGAATCAAATGGGTCTGAGCCAATTTTGGTAAAGCAGGTACATAGTGCAATCCATTTGGTTCCACTAGGAACCTTTCACTTTTCTAATCAATAGCTTTAGGGAAGTTGGGTGTCCAATTGAAGCTGCTATTGGATTGCCATTTGGAGAGACAGGAGGGGGTAGCAGGAGATATTATGCTGCATGTAGCCCATTTGGGTGTTTTGAATGGAATACGTGCCTAATTTTTTGAGTGGGATTCTCCCTGTGCTGCGCAAGGGATAAGCCTATCGCAAATTCCTACATTCAGAATGGATTTTTAATCACCCTTGGTAAGTGACATGGTGACCCCTCCTCTCTCATAACTATTTGGATAGAATGTTCTATGAAATTAAACCAATAATAAGTAGAAAATTAATAGATTTAAACTTTCTGAGAATCATTGGTCTTGTAGTTTTAGTGGTATCTCTCCCTCTCTTGTAAGGAAGAGATTGAAGAGTTGTATATCAGTTCTATCTTTTGAAAGGAAAAAAAAAAAAATTAAAAAGAAAAAGAAGAGTTAGGGGACCTAACCTATGGAATAAGGTCCAAGATTGGTACCAAAAACAAAAGAAAAAAGAACCAAAACAAAAAAAAAAGAGACGATAAATATCCATAAAAAAGAATTCTATCCAAAACATCCATTAAATATTTTTTCAGTCAATCAAATCTAAACGAAGTCAATGTGTATACGAAAATAAAAACCTTAACTTCCATCTAATTCGGTTGAGGAATAGATTTTCTTAACTATTTGCTCTTATCACCCATTCTTTATTTATCATTATTGTTGTTATTATTTAAAGAAGAGGGTGGATTGTTGAAGGGTAAGAGGGTAAAATACTTCTTAAGTAATTAGCCATTTAAAACCAAAAATAGGAAAACCGGACAAATATATAAACAATTGTTGGACCCATATTTTAGTCTAAAAAACCTATTATTCAATCAGAGTTAATGGAAATTAGGATTTTTGATATTTTTGGATATACAATATTGACCTTATTTCATCAGTTGATATAAAAATTATTTTATAAATTTTCTGAATTATATTTTTGTAGTTTATTTTCTAATGTAAAGCGTCTCAATTTAAAAATTCAGAATGCTATTTATTCACCATTTTATGTATTTTTTTTTATTAAAAAAAAAAAACCATATTCACTTTTAAAATTGTAGGGATTTTTGTGAATTTGGCCGATAGTTTCAAATTCGCCCCTTGTGCTACTTGTCAAAGTTGAGGGATTCGATTTTAATAATCTCTTTCTATAAAGCCCGATGGTCTCATCCTTATTCTCGTATAATATAACAACTCCAACCACAAAGCCAACAGTTCCTCGCCGGAAAAAACCTTAACTTGGTCTGACTCCTCGGAACTCGGCATTTTTTCGATGGGATCCGGCCGCGTCAAACCCTCGTCGTCATTGATGTCAGATTTCCTCCAGCAGTCCGGCGGCGTCGCCGTTGTCGATGGTGGACTCGCGACGGAGCTCGAACGCCACGGCGCCGACCTCAACGACCCTCTCTGGAGCGGCAAATGCCTCCTCACTTCCCCTCACCTCATTCGCACGGTACTCTCCCTCTCCCAATCTCTTTCTGTATATATGTGTGTATATGTAGATAGCATACATATATATATCTTGATCGGCTTCCCTTTCATTTGTACTGAAGTTTGGCGGATCATCTTTAATTTTGATATTCTTAGTTTCTTCTGATGTTTGGTTGCTAAGAAAATCTAGGAAAAGAAGAGAAATTTAATGTATGAATATGAGATTTCCCATTATTTATAGCAACTATTTAGCTTTGTTGAGGTGATTTTTTTGTTTTTTTAATTTTTTTAATTTTTAAACTTCTTTTAAGCTAAAACAACTTAAAACATAAGATTCAAAATTTTCTTTCCTTTTAATTTCTTTTCCTCAGTTTTCTGAACAATCAAACGGAGAGTTAGCGCTGTTGAGATGGAATAATAGAATTTATATTATATGAATGCAACTTTCACGGAAAATGATTATGCTAGCTGAATTGGAATGATATTGTTTTGAATGATAATAAGTTGCTAGTTTTAATCGTTTTGGTAAATTTAGTCTTCTAGCTAGTATGAGCTTTAAAGGGTTATTGTCTGGTGCAATGGTCAAAGTCTTGGGCTACCAAGCGCGAAGTTCTAGTCTTGAGACTTGAGAGTGACCACTTTGTACTAAAAACCGAGGGTTAGGACTGTATCCATGTCCCCCTTCCCAAGACCCCACTTAGTAGGAGAACTAATGATCATTTTTTACTAGTGCAAGCTTTCTTGGCTGGAATGACTTTTTGAAGTTGCTTGGATCATTATTTTTCAGTGATGAGAACATAATCTGAGGGTGAGAGAGAAAACTTCTAATCTGGGATCACGGACTGGAATTCCATCCGGGCTTCTTTTTGAAGTTGTTTGATCGGGATTCATGTGGATTAATGATTTAAGTGATCTGGATCCAGCAGCTTGAAGCCCAGATGGAATTCTCGTCTGGAATCTTAGACTAGAAGACAATTGATACACACACACACACACACGTGTGTGTGTGTGTGTGTGTGTGTGTGGACCACTTTGTGGGCATGGTTTCTGACACTTTGAGCTTACTCATATTGAATCAGCTTTGGATCAGAATTTTGCAGTGATAAAGACATATAAAATGTACAGTAAATATTTAATTCTGGGTCCTCATGTGGGCATTGCTTCTTATCCAACACATGGGTTATTTAATGAACAGTATGGGAGCAGTAATGCCAGTAGTCTGTTGTCTGTTAAATTTGTTTTGAAATAAAAAATCATTTTTTTAATATTTAATATTGTGATCATAAGGTTTATTTCAAGACATGTTTTTGGCTTTTCCTTTGTAAATCCCTATCTTCTAAGTTTTAGTAACCAATCATAGTTTTCCAGTTTGCATCAAATGGAGGAGTCAATACTCATAATCTGATTGTGTACAAAAAATCAACTACATTTTGTTATATAATCTATATATTTTTATTAAAATTCTGTGGAGGTGGAAATAACCTTCCTCAGTTCCTGGAAAGTGATTGGTCAATGAAACAGAAATATTAGATTTCTCAAAACTTTTGAATGAAACTCATCCTGATAGTGCACTTGATCAACTACATAGGACCCACCTGCATTTTTGTTTTGTTTTGTTTTGAAGTTGAGATGGTGAGATGTGATTGCTTCCTGGAACCTACTGCATAATATTAACTTTAAAATCACAAATTTTATATGATGGAGCTCATGGAATGTCTATTATGGTTTTGTTTTCTGTTTGAAAAAAAAAAAGTACTCATAACAGAATTATTTGAGTATTATTGTTTTGGGATTTTCTTTGTTTTTATTTTATTTTTTTGGGGGCAGGGGGAGTTGAACATGGGAAATTTATTTGATGATATAGGTTTCACAGGTAATGGGTGAATTTGAAAATTGTGGTCCAAGTGGGAGTATCACCATGCATTAACCTTTAGTGGTTGCTATATCTGCATAATTAACTGAGTTGCTTAGTAGAGCAGGTACACCTTGATTACCTCGAAGCTGGTGCAACAATTATTATCACGGCATCTTATCAGGTAGCTAACTGTTCTTTTATTAATCATGCTCTCTCTCTCTCTCTCTCTATCTCTGGGTTTAAAGTTGAAATTCAAGTCTACTTGTACACGGGCAGGCTACCATTCAGGGATTTGAGGCTAAAGGCTTCTCTAGAGGAGAAAGTGAAGCCTTGCTCAAAAGAAGTGTGGAAATCGCCTGTGAAGCACGGGATATCTACTATGACAGATGCAAGGAATGTGCTTATGGTGGCAGTGGAGATGCTAGAATTCTCAAACCTCATCCTATCTTAGTTGCAGCATCTGTAGGGAGCTATGGGGCTTATTTAGCTGATGGGTCTGAGTACAGGTGGGTTGTCTTTGCTCTTTAAAGCCACTGTGTGAGCTGTGGCTTTTTTTGGTTATGATATGCCTTGTATCTGCTAGTTTACAGCCAAACTTTGAATAGCTTTAGGGAGTTCTTTACTTGGTTCCATTATTAACTTTGTGATCAGCTCACTCCATTGCTTTTTTAACTGTATCGATATCTTGTTTTATTACTCTAATGGTATTTTATTATTAGAGTTTTACATAGGTTGTTTATTTGTAGAACTATCTGTGTGAGCATGACATATTTTGGACAGGAAAGAATTCTTAGATGGAGATTGTGGAATGGTGATCAAAACCACTATCTGTGTATGATGGAATTTGGTCTGCCCTGTATGCAGATAATGTTCAGCTATTCCTTATGGCACAGTTGAAAATCAAAGAAGATCAAGTTTCATAGCTTCAACTACTGTTTATTGTATTTTGTATCAACTTAGAATCATTACTGTATTAACAGTCCGTGGTAACAGGTGTCATTTCTTTGTTGCTTTTTTTTACAGTGGGAACTATGGTGATGCAATTACATTGGAAACTTTAAAAGATTTTCATCGAAGAAGGGTTCAGGTCCTAGCAGAATCAGGAGCTGACCTAATTGCGTTTGAAACAGTTCCGAATAAACTAGAGGCTCAGGTATAAGCTAGACTGCTTGCTGAAAATAATTGTAAATCTATTCATCTTTCTGTAACTAGAGGAATGTTGGTATGAGTTTTATCATTCTCAGCGGATGGCTTCATACTATACAAGGCCCGGTAATTTCTTGGGTTGTTCAATATGGTGCCCAATTTTGGAGGGCCCACACTCAAGTTATCTGATCCAGATTCAAAGTTTGGACTGTTAGGGAAAAGGGTTAACAATCAGGAAGGGATTATTCTTTACCGGGAATGATGGCTCTTTCAGTAATACTACCGGTTTCAATTTGGTACTGTGCTTTTCCTTATTTATGCTTCTTCTCTTGCAGGCCTATGCCGAGCTTCTCGAGGAAGAAAGCATAAAGATTCCTGCATGGTTTTCTTTCAACTCTAAGGATGGAGTTAATGTGGTCAGTGGTGATTCTTTGCTTGAATGCGCCTCAATTGCAGAATCATGCAAGAAAGTTGTTGCAGTTGGAATCAACTGCACACCTCCTAGATTTATAAGTGGACTGATTTTATCCATTAAGAAGGTATGATCTTTAGAATGCTGTTCTACTCTGAATAGTAATTCTGATAGATTTTTATTTTTCATTTTTATTATAAATATTTAATATTTATTTTTTAATAAGTTGAGCATAGAACTAAGATCTGTGTTGCTCATAGCTTTTCTGAACCAGAAAGGACAGAGCTATGTCATTAATATATTCATTGCTCCTCTTATCCTTCTTACTCCGTAGAATCCAGTGATGCCTTAACATAATTATAAACTTTTTCTGAAACTGTTAATGTTGTATTTTGGTCCTTAATGTGTAAAGTAGTGGCTTATCAGAATACTTACTCTTATTTTGGTTAATGTTTCCTTCAGGTGACTACTAAACCAATAGTTATATATCCAAACAGTGGTGAGAGTTATGATGCTGATCGAAAGGAGTGGGTGGTGAGTTCATTTCCTTCGGTTTTTTGGATGCTACATGGAAAATGATAAAGCATAAATCCATCCTTTAGATTGGAGTCATTATCAAGTGAAACAGAGTCCCTACAAACAATTTAAATTCATAAAAATAATAGTAAATTATTGAACATTCAGCGACGGAGCCAGAAATTGTTGGGGGCAGAAGGGGGGGGGGGGGGGGGGGATGTATTAAGATCAAGTTTGGTAAACATGTTTCAGTGAGGGAAAAAGAGGAGATAGAGAAAATAAAATTCTGAATAATGGCAACAATACGGGAAGCTGTAGCATCAACAATTAAATCAATACTTCATTTTTATCAAATGGGATAGAATTTCTATGCTTTTTATTTTAGAAGTTTAAAATAAAGTCTTAAATAAGCTGCATCCATGCTAGCCACTTTCTTCAAGAGAATGATGACACTCATGGAAGACATGTTTTATGGGCCGGAGTTGACATGTTGGATTTCATGTTTGTGGCTATGAGATCATTTTTTATATATTTCAAAATATGAAAATTGCATACTTCTTGAGGGACAAAACTTCTATGTTTCTCTCATTCCAAGCCTATAAAAAGGAGCGTTGCTCTAGGAGTTGTAAAACCTTTATGAACATTGAGTTTTGGATGATTAAAAGGTAGCTAAACCTAGATAGTTGGCATAAGAAATTTGTGGAGTTAATTTTCATATACTTTACACATGGCCCAACTACGCATTGATTTGGAATTTGGAACATTCAACAAGTGCCACCTTTTGGATAAGGATAAATTAAACACAGCAGTTTTCTTTGAGTTGAATGTGACCATATAGCGTAGATCTGTGGCTGAAATCACCACCAACTGGTATGAGGGTATCCTACATCATATTCACCATGTTTATCTTCAGCTATGTAAAATCATTTATTAGGGAAAAAAATAGAATTCCACTGGAGATGAGGTTTAAAATACTGCTCAACAGTTGAAGGCTTGGGCTAGGAGCCCATGGCGTTAAAATATTTCCCCTCTATCGAAGGGCAGTAAAATTCGTAGTTGACTTTAGTTTAAGTTTCAAAACCCCTCTATTTGAAGGGCAGGAAAATACTTAGTCGATATAAATTCAAGTTTTAGAAAAGGAACATTTCTCTTTTCCTTTCTGAAAAAGCAATGAGGTTTTGTTATTTTTCTATGTATTAATCAAAATTCTTACTTGATGTCATGCCTGGAATCTCTTAGTGAAACTTTTTTTCTTCCGGTTCTGAAACATATAAATCAGATCGTATATTGTTAGATCACTGTTCTGATCTTCCCATGTTATTCAGACTTCAAGTAACAAACTATTAGTTATTTTAATCTGGTCCTTATTCCGTTAGTTATGCCATACAAACTGTCTGCATCCTCGTTTCTGTTGCAGCAAAATACTGGGGTTTCAGATGAAGACTTCGTCTCCTATGTGAATAAATGGTGCGAGCTAGGGGCTTCCCTTGTGGGAGGTTGCTGCAGAACAACTCCAAATACTATCAGAGCCATATGTAGAACCCTCGCCCATGGATCTACTAAGTCTCCGCAGTAACCACACTGAGTTCCCAAGGAGAGAGAGTTGTATTTATTATCCAATGCAGATGGTGGACGGTTTGCTTAACAATGCAATTTTCTTCTGGTTGTAATCGGGAGCTGACACAAGCAGTACACAAGCCCTAGGTTGAACTTTTGGTTTAATGATTGAGATATTTTCTTTTATTTACAAGAGAGATTTTATTTTTGTAGCAGTTTTGTCATTTTGGTGTCAAGGTGTTTGTTAGGGTTGAGAGCAACTCTTGTTTACTATGGAAACGTGTGTTAAATTAAATCAGAGTATTGCTTTCATTGGCTAGCAATTACTTACGTATAGTGTAAACCATCTTTATCCTTTTGGGGTACACACCAAATTTAGACTGCTATTCAACACTCTAGCCCAAGAAGGGACTGCACATTGATGCACCTTCTTCTCTGCTCGAATTTTCACATCAATTGCAATTTATAGAATTATTATGGGAGAAACAGCCCCATTGATCAGAGTGGTGACCTGGAATAGAGATTGCTTTTAGTTAAATGAGCTATGCACTGGAGTATACTTCATAAAATAGAAATGTGGATAAAATCCTTTTACAACTGAAATAACTGAGAGGGGACATCCATGCTAGATAACTCGGAGCAAAGGTAAGGTTGAAGGAATATCTGGCCTTCTAGTGTATTACTGAAAATCAACTACTGGTTTAGCTGGTCCTTGGTAACCTAATTACCCAAAATCAATAAATAAATGTCCTCAGTAACCAAATGCGGGTTCGGGTGCAGGTCCATTTTCATAAATAAATGTCCTCAGTAGCCTAAGACAGGTCTGGACTCTGGACCGCTGATTGCAGAGGAGCAAAAATCATGTTCTCTTACTAATGACTTGTATGCTGAGACGATGGCCCTTCTGTTTCCACTGGGATGGGCTCTTAACTCCTATCTGATGGATGTTAAACCCTTTGCGGACTTGTTACTGCTAGTGGAGGTTTTGGCAATAAAGGATGCATCTTTTAATTTTCTTGTTCTTGTTCTATTTTTTTTTTTTTTTTTTTTTTTTTTTTAGTTTCCTCTCCATTTTGTATGTCATTATAACTACTGCTAATCAATGTAGATATTGTAGCATCAGTAAAGTTGATACACAAAATTACTTCACAAGAATTTTTAAGTTAAAGACACTTTCTTTTTTCTTTTTTCTTTTTATTTATTTATTTATTTATTTTTCCTCTTGGGATGCACATAAGAACATCAAAACATCACAAGGCACTTCTTTCATGAAGAAAAACATTATAACACACTTGACACTATACCGCAGAACCCTATCACCGAGGTCAAAAGTGATGCTTCTCTAGACGCAAATGTAATTAAATATGTATATGAAAAGTGATTAACATGGTCAGCATTATAACATAGACTAACATTGAAGAAATATTTAGCAGTGATTAATGTACCATTCGAAGTTCAGTTTCCACATCCAATACAAAATAAGGAAATCATGGCAGATCAAGAATCAAAACCAGAGTACACACCACTGTCCCTCAGCAACCTCTTCTCTTCTTCGACATAATTCTTCCCCCTACTAGCCTGACCAAGCTCTCTCTTCCTCTTTTCCTTCTGTGAAAAAGAAAGATTCTTCTCTTTCCGAGTCTGCACATTTTCCAGTAGCTCTCCATCAGCTAATGCAGCTCTGGTTTTCTGTCGCTCTTCATAAGATTCTTCGATCTCCTTGTTCGCACCACCTTCCCTGCCAGTAGACCAGGACCAGTCTTGCTTCTTGTCATCCTCTTTTGGTGGGGGCACACTCAAGACTGATAGTCCACCTTTGTAGCCATGTCGTCTCAATGCTTCGAAGTCTATTGCCCCACTCCTTCTCTTTCCAGGTTTCACTGTACACATGCAGCTAAAACAAGGTAAAGCAAGTGTTTATATTGGTTTAAAAAATACAAGAAAACTAGGGAAAGAGGAACCATATCAAGGATGTGCAAACAACGTAGCTATAGAATTTATGCTTTTACAAGTTTCAGATAGGGGAAACCTTCTTGGTCCAACATGCCAATATTAGCCTGGTTAAATAATTGAAAATCCAATCCAATAAGTTACTCTCTTTCTTTTACCCAGTTTTTTTCACATATTTTCTATATCCAAATTGATTCTCAAAATTGAGATATCCAATGAGGTTTATGGTGGAACCCATCCTTGAAGAAGCAATGCATCTATGACTACGATTTCATAAAATGCCATAACATAACCTGAATCCTGCATTAAAAGTCAAGTTTTAAGCTTGCCAAGTTTTTGGATTGAAAAACTAATATTCAACTCAACTTGACAAAGCTCAATCCCTACCACTTGGGGTTAGCTGCACGCATCCTTTTCAACATTCAACTCTTACTATAAAGACACCATCCTTTTCAACATTCAACTCTTCTTCTAAAGACATCCTCCATTACATCCATGGCAATAAAAAATTTATGAAAAAAAAAAAAAAAAAATTGAAATATAAAGCAAATTGGCAATCCCCAAGATTACGCAAGGCAACTATTAAATTAACACCATATTTGGTCCATGAGACAGTAGAAAGTAAATACTGGAAACAAAATGAAGAGAAAGCTAATAACTTTCCTTTCTTCTTTTTGTTTGTGGACGGAACTTTTACAGAGGAATCAACTTTCCCCAATTTGCTTGTGCAAAAAGGTGGAAGGGAAAACAGGCTACTAAAACATCATAAAATAGTATATCCATCAACTAGGTAAACCATTATATGCAATAAAAAAATTTTAAGAGTAAATCAGCAACCTCAGAACAATTACAATCTCCTCTTAGCCTAGAAGGAAAACAAACATCTCACGAAAAGTTTCCCCATCGCTATTCACAACCAAAACAAGTAAAGCAGTACTAAGCACAGCACAAAACATCACAATTAAGCAAACCCATCCACTGAGTCCAACATGTAAAAAGTCACATATTACAAAACATTCGTAATCTTTAAGAACAAGTCCCTTTACAATTGTCCTCCCTGACTTGTCTTCATGTTTTGAAGGCGTTGAATGATAACCTCATTATCAATTCCGTCAAATATTTCTTTCTCAATATATAAAACCAAGTTATCACTCATCCACTGATCTGCCGGCCGGTTGCGCATTTTGTTCTTCACAATCTTCATAGCGGAAGATGCCCTCTCTATAGTAGCATTCGTAAGTGGTAGGATCAATGCTAATGTCATGAGCAAGTAAACTAAATGATATACCATATGCCTTTTTGTCTCAACCATCTTCTTAGCAAGACCCTCAATCCCTTTCACTTCTGAAAACTCATTGCTAGAGCGCATATCAATTATATAACTCTCAAGCTGATCATCAAGTGCCATGAGCTCCAATGCAGAAAATTCTTTTGGATAAAACTGGGCAAGGCGGATAAGTTTTTGCTTATTGAAAGCAGCGAATGAATCATTTGGACTCAGACATGCAACACAAAGAATCAACTCAGTATTTGCCTCAGTGAAACGACTAGTTAGCTCTTCAAGTAACATATCTATGACGACGTAGAAAAACTCGACATGATAGTGCTGTAAGTTTGTGATTTCCTGAGTTTTACGCCGTGAGCGCCCTCGATCTAGAAAGATGTCATCCATGTTGGGAACGTCAATATTATGTTTGCCACAAAAAGAAGAAACTTGGTTGAACAAAGAATCCCACCCACTCTCCCTCATTATTTGCAATCGTTGCTTAGATACTTCAACTAAAGTCATGGCAATCACAATATTTTGATCTTTTGACTGTAATACCTGTGACAATTCATTTGTGATTCTCAGTATAGTTATCAACAAATGTAGACTGAATACAAAACCAAATGATTCCATCGAGTCCAATAGTCTATATGCTTCATCACTTTGCACTGATTTCGAATCATCCTCTCCGATCATCACAAGTAAATCAATCACAGATGAGAACGTGTCAATCAAGTTGACCAAAGTATCGTAGTGTGAGCGCCAATCTGCATCGAAAAAACTTCTAATAACAGTTTCCTGACTCAATCCTTGCCTACTTGGAAGCTCACCAATCTTGAGTGCTTCAATAACCATGGTAGCTTGTTTCTTCCAAGGACTATCACAATGTTTACATGTGGCTCCAACAAAATTCAACACTTTATCAACCCAGTGAAAGAACATGCTGATTTGCATATGATTCAATGCAGCAAACACAAGAGTCGACTGAAGTTCATGAACAAAAGAATGAACATGAGAGGCATATTCATTCTCTTCCATAATAAGCATTTTAAGATCATTGAACTTACGTTGCATATTACTGGCCCCATTATAACCTTGACCACGCAATCTAGACATGCTTAATCCATGTCTGGAAAATAATTCTTCAATCGCTGCCTTGAGCGAGAGAGCAGTGGTATCAGTAAGAAGTCCAATCCCTAAAAAACGCTCAATTACATGCCCCTTCTTGTCCACATAACGAATTGCAATAGCTATATGCACATCCCCTGCTACATCAAAAGATTCATCAATCAAAACAGAAAAAAATGCATTGCCAATATCTCTAACAATAGTATTGATGGTTGCATCTACAGCGATACTTGCAATGTTCTTCTGCATATCCAGTGATGTTAATTTGAGATCTTCAGGAGTATTTTCCAATAAAACAGATTTGATATTCTCATTTTGATTTGTAAGTAACAGCAAGAGTGCAAGAAAGTCTCCTTGGCTGCAACCTTCGAATTCATTGGGACCATCAAATACAAGCCCTTGTCGTAGAAGAAATCGAAAACAAGCAATTGAAGCATTTAAGTAGGTCTGGTATTCACTTTGCTTCATTTGTTTCTTTACATCTTGACACTTATCCCAAGCTTGATTGTGGGCACTATTGGGACCTCCAACATGAATTGAAAACGCTTCTTTCTTCTTCCAATTTGAAAACCCCTCACCAACAAAGGAGTCACCACCTGCTTGTTCTTCAATATCTGGTCTAAAAAGGTAGCAGCATAGGCAAAAGGCAGCATCTTTCTCTATGCTATACTCCAACCAATTAGCACATTCATTAAACCAAGTGGGGTCAAAACGTCGAAACACTTGTCCAAACCTCTTTCGTGGAAAAGTATGGTAGCGAGGCTGAGTAGGACCCTTTTGCAGATACGCTCTTCGAATTTGGTCTCGATCATCAAGACTGTAATCCGAAATCTGACTTCGCAGCCCAGGATCTGTAGGAAGATCCGTCAAGTTGATTTCGATATGACTTGGTCCTGAACAATCATCATTTCTCTTTGGAAAGGGTGACGACTTCATCGCCAACTTCCCTTTAAGAAATTTATCCCTAACTGTTTCAAAATTGAGCTCAGATATTCAAATTTAACACCCCTATCACGTACAATTTCATAATTTTATTTAAATATTAAAAATTGCAAAGATGATCACAGAAAATAGGAAGACAAACAATAGAGAACCTGCCTTTAAAGGATGACGAATCTAATAGCGTAATTCCTAACCCATGTAACCAACAGCACAATAGTAAAGAAAAATAAAATCTTTAAACAATACAAGCACAAAGAAATCCTAAAAATTCAAGCTTTCAGCCATCACAATCACCCATATGTCTTTTTCATCTGCAATTTTTACTTTTATTTTGCAACTTTGCACAATATTTGGGACAAAAATGTTCGAAACAATGCTTCATACTTGTGTTAATTGAGTAAAAAAATACCTTCAGATGGGTTGTCTTCGGAGGGTTGGCCAGCTAAAGCGATATCCTTTTCCTTTTTCTTGCCACATTCGTCATTAGCTTCGGAGTCTGAATCTGATGATGAAGATTTATCGGATGATGAATCATCCTCTTCGTCACTCCACCGCATTGCCCGCTTCATTGTATGAAAATCAGTCTAAAATGTGGCAAAAACAACAAATTAACTTCAAATAGTCCAGAAACCTCACGTCTTTACACGCGCGCACACACACACACACACACACAATTTAAATAAAATAAAATAAAAAGAAGCCCCAAAAATCGATAATGCGTTCATATAATTACTAAGACACCATGTTTTTAGCATTTTTTAAAAGTAAATTTACTGTTTTAAGAGAGCAAAACAAAGCAGTGTTTGCTTTAGAATTTAAAAAGATACTTCGAAACCCGCCAACCAAAACGTTGCCTAACTTATAAAGAGGAGAGAGAGACAGAGAGAGTACCGAGTTGAGGGTTAGCGTTTGAGAGCTTCTGAGTCCCTGAGGGTTAGCGTTAGGGTTTGCAAGCTTTGAGTCACTCACTGATCGACAGAGATTTGGGTGGGTTTGTGACTTGTGAGGGCTTTGGGAGTGAAAAAGGGTAAGATTTAATTCCTCAAACGACGACGTTCGGGGCTGGGCTAAGAAAAATCAAACCATACCGTAAGAAAATCGAATTAAACCAAACAAAAAATATATATATGCTAATGGTTTACCAAGATAATTATCTTGAATTTATAATTATTTTGTAAAAAATATGATTGTATCATAAACAGGGGTGATTTTTCAATTTTTTTTTTTTTGGTTTGCTGGCTTTGATTTAAGTGTTTTGAGTTTTGAAACCTTAATATTATAAAATAACGAGGATAACGGAAGGTTTAGACGAGATTTGACAATTTAATAAATTAGGTTGCTTATGAATCGGTGAGATTTGAAAATAACCAATCAAAGAGAATCTATGTGTCAATGCGCAGGAGTAATCTCTTATGAATCATCCCATGTATCACTACTCATATATATATATATATCTATATCCTTCGAATATAAAATATAAATCATTAAAAAGCATGGTGGCATACTTAAATCATCTATGTACTAAAATTAAAAGCTTCAATTTTAAGAAATTTAATTTATAACATGTCATCAACTCATCATACTTGTGATTTCGTACCATTATATTGTTTTGCTAAACAAGAGATCTTTGATTCAATTATTTGTATTCTTTTCAGGATCACTTTATTAATTTTGTTTTATAATTGTCTGATATATTTAAGACGAAAGGATTAGATGTATCTAAGAGGATTAATTGGATGAGTAAGTATTTTGGAATCTTGCTTATATTAAAAAAAAAAGAAAAAAAAATAGTATTTTGAAATCTCATATATATAAAAAATCCGTTTTTCAGTTCTGTTTAGTTTTCCTAATGTACAAATCAGAATCAAATCCAAAAAAAAAAATTTCGAATTCTTAAAAATGAAAACCAAGATCAAATTAAAATAATGTTTTGAAACTAGATCGGACCGGCCGATTGACTGGTCTCAGTTTCGGTCCGGTCAACCCTCCTTAACCGTGCCAAGCAAAAAACCATAAAAATTATTAGAAACCGTTTAATCCACCGGTTCAACTGTTGATCCATTAGAACTGTTTATGGTTCGGTGGAACCGGCCGGTTTTTTTTAATAACTAGATAAAGGCTTAAAAATTTAAAATGCCAAATCAAAACCCAAATCTCGTGAGCGAGGGATTTGATCTTTTGCTGAATCGCCACTTTGCTCTTTTGCCTATTTCACTTTGGTGCAAGGTTTTTGTCCAGGTAAGTCAACCATCGCCCTTCTCTTTCCTCTCTCCTTCCCTCTAGTATTCTCAAGTTTTTTTGCATTTAGGAGATGGGGTTTTTGTCTTTTGTTCTTTGCCAAGGGTTCATGCCTTCACGGTTTAGGACCATTCCATTCCATTTTTATCTTTATTCTTCATTTTTTTGATTTTTTGTTTCTAATCTCTCTCCGTCTCTACAGTTCTACTCCTCACAAGTTCTCAGGCCTGACTTTTTGACTTATTTCTCTTTGGGCAGTTGTTCTGTTGAATAAAATGTAAAAATTGTATACATTTAATTTTAGAGCTCTGCTATACAAGCCGAGCCTTGTAAGACGAAACGTCAACCGACTGAGGTGTACCGTTTTTCTTAAAAAACCTTCGTTAAAACTTAACAGAATTGAAATACTGATTTGACGAAATTACCCATCCTGTTTCAAAGCAAAAATCCTCTTTTCCAGACCAGGCCCCATGGTTCCCAGACCCCATACGGCGACGAGCCTTTTTAGGCAAGGCAAGAGCAACGTTTTTTAGTTTTGGTTTCAAAATTTTTTTTCTAATTTAACTTCAAAAATCTGTTAAAAACAAGCTAAATTACTTCCTCGATCTTCATCTCCCTTTATAAAGAAGAGGAAGACACAACCATTAATTTTTTTTAATGAGAAAAACTAGTTAAATCCAACCCATAATACAAGAAAGAAAAAACAAATATAAAAAAAAGGATGAACAAGAAGAAGAAGAAGACGGCCAACTATACCAAAATATGAAACTTATTCATTTGGATTTTAACTTGAAAAACATAATGACAAACCTCTCTAACTTTATAAAAATCTAGCTAACTTTACCAAAAAAAAATCTAGCTAACTTTATTAAAAATCTAGCTAACTTTACCCAAATCTAGCTAACTTTATTAAAAATCTAGCTAACTTTACTCAAAATCCAGCTAACTTTATAAAAAATCTAGCTAACTTTACCCAAAATCTAGCTAACTTTACAAGCTCTAACCTCCGGTTATGAAGCCTCAGATCTGCTCGTTCCCACACTCATTGTCGACTCCCTTTCATCTCATAAAGCCCTAGAACTTGTCATTGGTCACTACAGATCTCTGGTTGTAGAAGATGCATAGATCTACAACGGCGTTGCAAAAATGCTTAGAGCCATAGAACCCGTTATCTTCTACAGTAGACCTAGATCAAGACAAGAGAAAGAAAAGAGGGAAATGAGCGGAGAGTCACCAAAGTGGTGTGGAGAGACTCCAACTTGCTCATAGGATGTAGCAATTTTAGAAAATATCTCTCATGTTTTTGGTTCTGCTTTCCTTTTGTTGCTTTGAATTGCTTTTGTCTGGTTGTTTATGGTATGGACAGAGATAGAAGATAGAGGAAAGAACCATTTGGTATGAAAATGGAGATGGGAGAGAGGAGAGAGATAACTGAAGTGTCTAGAATACGCTTCACACACTGCCCAATGAAATACTAGACAACCAAAAAATATAAAAAATTTGATTGTGTGGACCAAAGACGTGTGCTCTGCCCAAGATGCTTCCCCCCTCTTTTTACTCTATATATTTCTTCTTTTTTTTACTTTCTTTGTTTTGCAGCTACTCAGCCAATCCAATTTTTCAACCGGTGCCACTTTTCAGCTATTTATAATATGTTCTTTTATTTGTTTTGTTAAGAGGGCATTTGTGGAAATGACGGTTTCGATCTACCGAGTGGGCTAACCACTTTCGGTTTATAAATCGTTTTCCTTAATTTTATTAGTTTATTCATTTTTAAGTTATTTTCTTAGAGTGCATTTTATTTATTTATTTATTATCTAATTTTTCTATATATTTTTTTAAAATTACATATTAATTGAAATTTAAAACGGCATCGCTTTATGCATTTACAAAAAGACATCCTTTTTGTTTAAAATTAACACGGCGCCGTTTTAACCAAGCTAAAATCTAGGGTTCTACACCTCCCAAGTCCCAGCAAACAACAGTGGGCTTCGTCGCTTGCGTTCTACAGCAGCTGAAAGCGTGGAAACTCCTCTGGTACACATATGCTTCCCCTTTCACTCACAATTCTTCATTTTTTTTTCCCCCCCCCAAAAATTCCTTTCTCTCTAAATTTACTTCACAGTTTTATGGCTATGATGTATTATTATGTGTGTTGTGATATCATTACCTTCTGTTTCCATGGCTGGGAAAACATAGGAGATGTGGAGAACCCCCAAAAAAAAAAAAAAAAAAAAAAAAAAGAATTTGAATCTAAATTTTTTTGAATTTTTTAATTTTGAATTGGACAACCAAACAGGCCCTAACTAAATGATTCAAAGTTTCTTTTACGTTTTATTTTGTGAATGTCAAGGTGCTCAATCCGGGAGGTTGCTGAGTTCGTCTCTCTCTTCCACTCTCTTCTTGTAGGCAAAGTTAATTCAAAGGTGAGTTTCCCTTGATTATACGTTTGTTTACTTTTTGAGTTTGTAAATGAAAGAGGGTTAGGGCTTATTTTCTGTTCGTTTTATTCCACATTGAATGTGAATTGATGCTAAGTTTATAAAATGAAGTCAGATTTTTTATTACTTGAAGCCAGATTTGGTTCCTTTTTTCTCCAAGCATTTGTGCTGCCTGGTAGATGGTAGAGAAGGGGTAAATTATTTTATTTATTTATTTTTGTTTCCTTTTTTCTCCCTGCATTTGTGCTGCTTGGTTAAAAAAAATAAAAATAAAAATAAAAATGCTGCGTTCGTGCCCCTCTGGCTTGCCGCTGGCTGTGAACCTTCACCGGAATGTTGACGGAAGATGACTGGGGTAAGGCCGGCTGTGAGGATTGTGTATTTCCAGATCCAAAAGAAATGAAAAGGTAAGGGGATGAGGGGGTGGAGTTAGCGGGTCTATCCGGATAGAACAGGTTTCATCTTAGGGCCGTTGCTGGCTAGGAAGCACGGACACTTCCCCAAAGTCCGCGTGTCCGTGTCGGACACGACACTTGTCCGACACTCATCCGACACGATGCTTCTCCTTTTGCCTTTTTTTTCCTTCTTTTTGTTCATAATTTTCCTTTTTGCCATATATTTTCTACTTATAACTCAACTAGATTTATAAAAACAATACAAAGGTATTAATTTTTAGTGATTTATGTGATGAAACATGATATTTTATACTTATATGTATAAAAATAAATACTCTATTAATGCCATATCCCCACCGTGTCGTATCCTAAATTTTGAGAATTTGCTATGTCCGTGTGTCCGTGTCGTACCCGTATCACGTATCTGTGTCTGTGCTTCTTATTGAAGATGGTCGGCATAGATTAGATGGGCTAACATATCACTATGTCAGCCACTGCTGACTGGAACATATATATATTAACTTCCCATGTGTCATTATTTCATTCAAGAAGTAGTTTAATAGTTGGCAATCTTGCATAACACATCAAACCCAAAAAACAAAATAACAAAGGAAGAACAGGAGTAAAATTTTAGGTTTCCTCAGTCTCTGCGTTATTTTCCATCTGATCTCCTCTCCCCACTGCCGTGGCCAATGACGAGCTCCTTTTCCAGACACTTTTCCACTGCTCACGAGTCACAGAGTCTTATTCACATGTAAGTCTTCTACCCTCCTCTCCTCTGGTTTCACTTCTTCTCCCTCTTCTGCTCTTCACATGTTGCTGGGTTGTTTTGATGAACCTCATAAAGACCCTGTAAAATGCCATTAAAGCTCTTCAAATCTTGTGTAATATAGAAGAGAACACGCATAGAAGAGATGCTCAACACCTTTTTCTTTGCTTTAAATTTCCATAGTGATGGGTCTATTTCCAGGATTTAGAATTTTTTTGAGTAAGATTAAATGAAGAAGCAGATTTGTGGAGAACTCATGTTTATAATTTCTCCTTGGTGAAATATGAGTTTTTTTCTTCGTTGAGAATCAAATTTTCTCGATAGAAAACTTTTTGTAGTATGTGTTTGGGATAATCACCTCAATTAATTCCTAGTCTATCCAGACATTCAGATTTTACAGGAGTGCAATACATATATGCTTTCTTTATAATGGACACTAAACAGACCCTGATTTTCATTGTCTATGGAAATGGAGTGTTTAGCTCTCTATTATGTCAAGTTTCTAAATTCTAACATTCATTCAGCGTGCTGGTGGTTGGCACCTGAAGGTAAACTATATATGGATTTATATATGTGATATTTGAGGCCAACAACCAGATGCAACAGAACAAGATATAAATTGGTAAATTTTTTTCCCGGAATGTCTTTTTTATTATTATTTTTTTTTGGGGGGGGGGGGGGGGGGGTTTAAATTTTCCTGGGATATGTTATATTTTCATTTTTTGGCTTGGCATTTCTCATCTGCCATTCATGTGACCACAGTTGAGAACCACATGCATCATTATAACGGTTGCTAATTGGCTTTTTTTCTATAATGTTTTTTTGCTTAAAAGTTATATCCATACAGACTACGGGTGCCTAGAGAACCATGGAAGACTATCTTCTGCACCCGTTACTCTTAGTGGTTGGAATATATTCTTATACTCCATATTTGCCTACTGCACTGATTGTCATAAACACTGCACATGCTAGTCATCTATTAAAAACGTTATTTACTCTACCTTCATTTGTCTTGAATGGAAAATCATATCAATGATAAGAGTGTGATGAGACTGTTGGATGAGGCGTGCTGTCAAATAGATGGAAATGTTTAGGCATGAATAGCCAGCATATTTTTGGGAAGGAGTATGTCGTGCTCCTCCCCCCCCCCCCCCCCCCCCCCAAAAAAAATAATAAATAAATAAAAGGTGGCTGAATGAAGAAGGTTACATAGTTACTTTATTTTGGATATTATTGACATTTATCACTGACAAAATATTGATTGTACATGACAGTAGCATGAGTTTTCTAGAATCATTTCATGTATCTACTTTTTCTAAATACTTAAAATAGCCTTGCTTGAAATTTTATAGGTTATGGATTTTTGACTGGTGGAAGGTGTGCATATGCTTGTTTTGTGGCATTTTACTACATATTTTTATATCAATGGCAATAACGTGAGGGCAATGGTATATTTTCTGCTGAAAAATCCAAAGAGGATTTTTCTGCTTATGCAGCGCACTAATTGGGAAAGGCTCAAGAGGATTTTGTTCTTTTACTTTGAACTTTGACTTGTAATTCAATCTGATTTGTTAAAGTGTCCTGTATATTCTCCTTGATCAATCCTTTTCCTTGCATAGCAATTGTTATTAAACCACTCACAACAATTCCAGCACTGCCAAATCGTTCATTATGGAGATCAAGGCAGATGAAAAAGATGGCTCCCTTGTTCTGCTGAAGCAAGGCGCTGAAGCTGTGAGTCAAGTTACTATTTGTACCAGTAAGGGCCTTTTTTGGGAAATCGCAAAATCTTGCCAGCTAATTTCAACTTATTCTTAATACAATTGTTTTTTTATCAAAATAAAAAATAAACAAAATTCAACTTATTCTGACCACCTGTGTGGTAGAATCCCGCAGAATCCATCTCATTCTTCTTTGAAGGAAAATAGGTTTTGAACTTTTTAAACTTCTGCATGCTCTCTTCCATGTCAGATAAGGTTCACAGCTTCACTCACGAGTCAAAAAAATCTGACCTGATTTTGTGGTTTCTCATACTGGCCTGCCAGAAGTGAGCTATGATCTGCACTTTTTTCCATTTTCTTATGTTGGATTTGGTGCTCTTTCAGAGAGTTTTTGAGGCAACCTTTGTGGGAAGGAGGTCTATTGTTAAGGAACGCTTCTCAAAGAAGTACAGGCATCCATCTTTGGATTCAAAACTTACCCTCAAGCGCTTGAATGCGGTCAGCTTTTCTACTGCTCTTTCATGCTTTTTATTTTCTTCAGGTAATGAACCAATGTTTAGGGTTGCTTGTCTGACTTCTTTCATGATTCAAACTTTGGATCAGGAAGCTAGATGCATGACAAAAGCAAGACGACTCGGGGTTCCTACTCCAGTGCTATACTCTGTTGACCCTGTGCTGCATACCTTAACGTTTGAATATGTGGAGGGTCCATCTGTTAAAGAAATATTCCTTGATTTTGGGTTACATGGTGTTGTTGAAGAACGGTTGAATGATGTTGCAATGCAGATTGGTGATGCAATTGGAAAACTACATGATGGTGGTCTCATTCATGGAGATTTGACCACATCAAACATGTTAATCCGGAATGGTACGAATCAGCTGGTGAGGTTTCTTTTTAATTTTTGTTTAATTTATTATTTTATTTTTGGTTGTGAGGTGGGGGTAATTTTCTTTATCCTCTCTCGAAAACCATGCTAACAAAGTTATAATCAACCTGCATTAAAACCATTATTATTTCTCTTAGGTGCTCATTGATTTTGGTCTAAGCTTCACTTCGACCCTTCCAGAAGATAAAGCTGTTGATTTATTTGTACTTGAACGAGCCTTGATCTCAATGCATTCGTCATGTGGGAATGTGGTAAGCCATGCGGATCCCTTTTTATTCATTCTGATTTCACTTATGTTCCTTTCGATCACTGAGAAGGCATAGGGAAAGAGGTTAAAACTTGGACTCTAATAACACATTGGGGTTGGAATGGCTGTTGAAAGCTTTCAAGCTTTCTTTAAATTTCCTACGATTGAAAACCTTTCATTGTTGTCAGAAGGCTTAGAAGTTAGAACACTTATGTCCTGTTTAGTTACATTCCAAAAAACTTGTTCTTGAAAATTCTGAGGATTTGCAAAAATTTTGGGAATGAGAACTGCAGAATAATTTGAGAACATGCTGTTTTCTTCATTTCCCTTCCTTTGAAACAAAACCTAGAAATTTAAATAGTGAGAACGACTTCATGACATTTGGGTAAAATGGGTTGGTTTTGGAGAAATTTTTGAAGCGCAGCCTGGGAAAGTAACTTCCAAATGTATTTCTATATCCATCTTTCTGTTTCTGAAATGAAAATAGTTTTTGAAGTGGTAAGAAGTATTTTCCATGAAAGCAAACAGAACCTTATAGAAGGAAATTGATCTCCTCATGGTTTTACATTCGTGCGTAGATGGATCGTATACTTGCTGCCTATAGGAAGTCCTCAAAGCAATGGTCATCGACACTGAACAAGCTAGCTCAAGGTGCGACCTTCTGTCTCTGTTTTTTCCCTCTCTGTCTCATTAGTATTAATGTTTTCTGTGCTATCCTTGTCTTATTTCCTTGTTTTCATATTGCTTCAAAACTTATAACAGTGCGACAGAGGGGTCGAAAGCGCACCATGGTAGGATGAGCCTTTGTCAATTATTTATTCCACATTAAGGTAAGAGGAAGAGATGTCCTTGTAGACTGGTTAATGCTATGATATAATGTAAATCTGTATGTCACTTTTACCTGTCATATCTTGCACTACGTATTACAGTAATTTAATTTTAATGCACACACTTTGAACCTCCATCTTGCAAGTTATGATATATTAGTATGAGTTAAATGGTCATCCTGGGTTCAAATGGATTGGCTCTTACTTGCATCTACGTGTTCTGAACATTACCTCATACAAATTAAGAAATTCTCAGCCAAATGCTTTAACTAAAAGCTATATGGGGTCATGTTGTGTTAGCTTTTTGGGGAAGATGTTTCCTTAATGCCCTTTTCATGCACTCGAGATTTAAATTCTCATCCTGTTATCCAACGAGGCAATACCTTGATTAATGTGGTACCTTAGGGTCTTGGTGAGCAGTCTCATGAAAGCTAGACGTGTGTACATGGTACATTTTACTTTCACAGAAGATTAATAAATAATAAAATTTCAAGCTTTCAACTTGGTACAATAGGGTCTTGGTGAGCAACTTGGGAAGGCTAGATGCATGTACATTGTACATTTTACTTTCATTGAAAAATTTCAAAGCTTTGTGGTTTCTGTTGGGAAACTGCAAAGCTTTGAAGTTCAACCATGCTTTTAGCATACTCTAAAAGTCTTTATCATAGCTTTTGGTTCTAATTGCATCCACTCTGAAGTAGCCTTCAATGTGATTTTTGAGTGGAAATTCGTTTTTGACAGTTTTACTTCTTATATACATGATTTAATTGTGGTTAGGTAGTATGCTATTTAATGGTTGTACAAAGTTGCTCAGGTGAAGAAAATATTAAGAAGAAAGTATTGCCATCTAAGGTCATCACTAAAAATTAAAGGTGAGGGTGATAGCTGGGAAACATTATGGGGCTGGAAGAATTGATTGAAGTCCATTACTGCCTCTTTAAAGGCACTAAAAATTAAAGGTGAGGGAGATGGCTGAGAAACATTAATAGAGTTGGAAGAACTGCTTGGAGTTTGGTATGCCTCTAAAGATTGGTGTTACTTTTGTTAGAGTTTAGTCTGAATCTTTGCTCAGTGTCCAAAAAAAGGGAAAAAGAAAAAGAAAAATAAAAAAGAGTGAAATAAATCATTTGTTTGTGTGTGATTTAGATGGGGTTTTTGCTGCTGCAAGCAAAGAGAGATCATAAGTGGCATCCTGTTTCCGACATATATACCTTAAATTTGTTGTGGTTCTTATTTTCCCTCTTCAATTATCTCATTTGTCTTATGTGCCACGTGACCACATGTGAAGGAACGTGCCACATAAACAATGTCCCCGTGGTCCCTTAGGAAATGATTATTTGTGTGGGGGGTTTTCAAGCCTATAAATGCATATACATATTTCACTTTCGCATTCTTTTTCATGCACAAACTATAGTATCGATGGCAGTTCAACAATGATTTAATTATAGGCTTCATCATATTTCTAATCATAATTTTAATCATGTTCATTAATTGTGGAGTGGAGAAATGTCACTGTGTTCCCATTACAGAATAAACACTCTCTTTGTTATACTTCCGGTTTTTCCACTTTTAAAACTGAAAATGAAAAATAAAAAGTTTTGAGTATGAATTTTTTTTTTTTAAATTACTTTTAAAAGTAACTATTTAAATTTTGAAGTAAAAACGTATCCAAACGGCCCTGAATAAATGTGATGTTTTTAAATCTGCTTCCCACTGGTTTTCTGGGGAATTATTGAAAACTGTAATTTGGGAATTATCGAAGTAGCATTTTCCTGGAACTACACAAACAGGATAACACAGAATTCAAAAATTTCCCGCCAAACTGTTGCCTTTAATGTTTAAGTAAGCCTTTCCATAATCCATACCCTCCAAAAACTGTTTACTAGAATGAAGACCAACTGAAGCGAAAACAAGAAGACAGCGCGAAAGACTTCTCACCTCATGGACACACTCCACAACACGCACGTAAAGCTCTTAGCTTTCGACTTCCTTTCTCTCACCCAATCCCCCTCAGACCCATCCTCTTTTCTTCGCAAAGGCATCCCACTCTCCCGCGCCAAGACGGTTGGCGTCGTCGCCAGCCGAGATCTAAAACCCAACAAATTCCTCAAATTCGTCGCTGATGACAGCACCGGATGCATCCCCTGTATCCTCTGGCTCAACCAGCTCAAGTCCCCTTACTTCTACCGCCGCAACCCTGCTGATGTTTGAATAATTGCCAATGTGGCGGCGAATTTTGCGTCGGAGATCAGAGGACGGATGATGGCGTATGGAGGGGCGTTGCAGATTACGGTGTCGGACGTTGTGGTTGAGAGGGATCCGAATTCGGAGATCTTGCATTGGTTGGATTGCGTCAAGTTGGCTCGGAAATGCCATGATGTTGCTCAATAGAAATTGTTCCAGTGGTCCAAGTTTGAATTTTGAAGGATTTACTGCATTTGTGGTTTTGATTTTTGAAAAATTCATTGAAAAATTCTACTAAAAATAAATAAATAAATTAAATAAAGGAGCTTAGGCATTGGGTGACCTAGACACATAATGAATTGGGTAATGTAGCACAGTTTTCATTACTGGTGTAAGGCACTATCTAGTAATTGATTTAGATAACAAAGATTAACAAAAGAAAGATGTTAAAAACTAGTGGCATGAACCGATAAGAAGGAGAGACAGATAAAGGGGCACTCAACGGGGTAGAGGATCCCGGTACATCATATTCCTTTGTTTCTTCTACTCAAGATGATATTGAATTTTAGGCTGGCAATAAGTGAGTGTGAAATACGACAAATCCTCCTAAACTCCTCCTTTTTTTTAAAAAAAAAAAAAAAAAAAAAAATTTATTCCTATTACCATAACATTTTCAAATGGGTAATTTTTCTCCTCCCCTAAAATTATCACCTTAATGATAAAGTACCCTCCCTAAATTTAATCATCAAGTTTTGGGCTGAAATGGATTTAGTCACATTGGCTGAGGAGTAAGTCTAATTGAATTAAGAGTGGGGAGCCTTGAATAATTTTCAGTCACAGTTTAACTCGGACACGGGCTAATTTATTCTCTCGTTACTCTTATCCTATGTTTAGTTCTTTTTGTTTTAGAGTCATGACTCAAACGCGAAACCTCCCCCCCCCCCCCACCAAGGAGTGAGAAATGCCATTAATTAGGCTCAAGGCCATTGGCACAATGGTAAATGTTATTGACTGAAACGGATAGAGTCTAGTAATTAATGGAATCCACCTTTGGCCCTTATCTGAAGACTATATTATATATTTATAGCCAAGCATTTGCCAAAAAAATTCAAAGCTTGTCACTTATTATGATCGCAACCACTAGATTGATTCAGCCTGAACCACTCTTTGTGGTGAATCATGAATGTTGTGAATTGAGAACCACTTAGTTTGGTGGTTTTAACTTATGATTGATGACACATAGGAAGATGTAATGGCCCTGAGTGGGATAAGAGATTCCAGGCCTACTAGACTAGCCGAACCAAGTGCAACCCTTTTAATGAATTATGCATGAACTAATCCCTAAGCACTTTTAAATAACCCCAAATTCATCGTTGTAACCGCTGACAGGGAACTGACCACAATCACTTCGCATCGGGTTATGGGTTTCTTTACAGAGTTAACTCTTGTTTCTCAAGTTGGAATCTGTCCTAATTTGTTGAAGCATTTCCTATCGATATGCTCTAAGGAATGTAAAAGTAAAACATGGTTGCCCGCAGATTCTTGGGGTTGACATGATTTCCTCACTTGTTGCTTTATTGCTTTCAGAGTACACAACATGTGACTACTAAAACAAAGCATATGGCTACGGTTAATGCAAGAAGAAACTGTGTTTGGATCATTAGGGGATTCTGAATTGCTGATAAACCCTTAATGAGAGGAATTGCATGCAACGAAAATCCATTTTGATGCCATGTTTGGCAGTATTTTGATACATGCATTCATCTTTAGCAATTCACCCAGAACTGCAAATCAATTCGGATTTGACATGAACCAAAAGTTTAATCAATGAGTCTTTGGGTTAAAATGTAATCACAACCTGTGTGTTCGTGGAATGGGTGATTGTATATGGAGTTCGTTGACATAATTTTTGCTGTGCATTGTTGAAACAAAAGTAGTGTAGAATTGTCCCACCTACTGACTACAACCCATGTTTAGAGCCTCTGAATATAATTTAGACACAAATGGTAATTCAAAGATGTCATTAGCTCCAAATTGCTTGAAATTATTTGCTCACACTAGCACGTGCGGAAAAAAAAATTAATTTAACACCAGAATGTTGGTAGGTGAAACCAATTCAACAAGTGGGACTTGTCCAAATTTATGTCAAGGTGAAGGACCCTTGTTCAACTCATCCACATGAGCCATTTGCCTCTCTCTCTCTCTCTCTCTCTGTCTAGACTGAATCATCAGCAGGCCCAGATGGGAGAAGGTGGTAGTTATGGATGGAAGGAACATAAAGACGGTGGAAATAGACATGCACCTCATGATTTGATGGGCAACATGGTGGGTAATGAATGCTAGGAAAATGAAAGGGCAAGAAAGACAGTGACAAGATCTTTGCCCAGGTCAATGAAATGAACCAAAATGAATTCAATGTGTTTGGTAAAAAAAAAAAAACCCACCTCAATTTCTACCCCAAAGTGAAAAGCTTCACATCAATTTCAACTTGTCAATTTTTTCTCTTTTTCCTTCCTTGTGATTGGTGCTGCAAGTACCAGAATCATATAATATTTTTACATAAATAACTTCGACGGGAGACAGGCCCATTATTGCCTCTTCTTTGTTGATTATACTTCATTAACTGGAGAAAAATGGCTTATGTGGATTAAGTTTCTTTCAAATAATAATAATAAAATTGGAACAAATGGCAATATGATTAGGCAAAAAGTGCATTGATTAGTTCTAAAATTTTGAGCACAGACAATTTCAGCCCGAGTAAAATTTAAGGCTAGGTATTATTGGGCCGGGGATCAGGTCCCACGCACATTTGGCTACCCAGATTGACATGTATCTCTCTTTTTGTGTATGTTACAGTTGAAAAAACAATATTAAAAAAAAAAAAACTATGATTGGAATTAGTCTTGGTCATTTGATTCATGCTAGCTTGTCTTTTAGACAGTTAGGGAAAACCCAAACAAGAGACCAAAAGTCTAATGATCGGAGGGCAATAGTCCACTTTGGGAGACCTTTGGGAGACCCTTATGATAACTGATAAGGGGTGGAATTATAATTTTTTGTTTGGAGTCGCCACCTATGCACAAATTTACATACACAAACACATATATAGAGAAAGAGAATATACTTGTATGTCGTGTGTATGGGTGGATAAATAAATTTAGAGATGTCACTTTATCAAATTTGGGGATGACAATTCATCACATTAAACATATTCTGTAAGTTTTTAAAAAAAATTGGGGGTGGCCATTAATTGGGGGTGCCATGGCCACCCCCCCCTCAAAAAAAAAAAAAGGCTTGTATGTGGTTCCGCCCCTACTTATCATCGGTGGGTTTTTTTTAAGGAAAAATACCCGAAAATACTATGTATAAATACATATAAACGTCAGAGAATAGAAATACAGAGAGTCCACATCAGAAGCTAATTCATCAGGCACACAAGAAGCAGAGTGGTGCTTTGGAAATACGTGTTTCCTTTGCCAGATGGTAAAGAAAATGACATGAGAAGAAAGCCCATTCCAGTTACAATTCCAATGATGAACCGAAAAAAGGCCCAATATGACATCTTAAAACGGTTATGAAAACTGTGCATGAGCTAAAAGAGAGAGGGTTGGCTTAAGAAGGGTGTTTTCAAAGCTGGAAAAGCAAAAGAAACAGAAAAGAAAATCAAATTCCCTCCAAGAGTAGATACTTTGCCCAAAGTACAAATCAAACATCATCCTTTGACTGCCTCGTGAGTCTCTCTATGATTTCTCATTTCATTGGAACCAAGGACAGTTTTGGAAGAACCATAACCCAAGAGCTAATGATCTTCTTTACAAAATGCACCCTTTTTTTCCTAATGGGTTTTGACCCATGTATCATTCCTTATATGAGGTATGGGAGATACCACATGTCCAAGGTACACTTGATTAGATGATTACATTCATCCCAATGTTATACATAATCTACAAACCCCTCAATATGACCTTACAAAATTTTAGATCAAGTTAACTTCACTTAAAATTTTTTGTATATAAATATATATAGACACACAACGACGAAAACAACTCAAACTCCACATAACCCATTATTTTTATATTCGGGTGAAGTTTCAAACTCCTAGCTATCCCTTATAAAACAGAGTAGGTGAATTCATCCAATTTACAAACTTCCTTTTGAGTTCTTTTTGTAAAATTTTCTTTCTTTCTTTCTTTTTTTTAGGGGGTTTTAACAATTCTTCAACATACAAAATGGTAGCGATTGTTCATTCATGTAAATGGGCAATTTAGAAAGTACGTCTATTAGGAAGTGCAATAATGTCAATGGCTTTCTGGCCAAGTTTTAGAAGGCTGTATTGGATTATCATAATCATGACTTCAAGTCTGATTCCACATTTTGTTATGTTTATAAAGTCAAAATACAAATTTCAGCAAAAACCATAGAACCATTCTTGATGAACAAAGACAAGGTCCAGGAATTTACCCATGGGGGACCATAGAACCATTCTTGATGAACAAAGACGAGCCTTATTTTGTTCCATGTGAGTGGGGGAAAATGATAGGAATGCTTCATATGTCGCAACCATAACCGTTAACATAATTTAATTTGAGTTTGGTCCACTGTTGCGAATAATCTGACGGCTGCAACGCAACTCCCCACGTGGCATCTAGCCGGAGGATAAGGTACAAGTCCTGTAATGGGAGATTGGGGAATCATAAATACATCATATCTTTATTGAATCCAAAGTATATGGTGTCCCCATAGATCCCATTTACATGACAATGCTGCATCAAACTACCTCTCACTAGGGAAATTAAAAGATTTCAAGTTGTAGAAAGAATTCCCCCCACCCGCCCTTCCTGTCCTTCAGATAAGCATTTACCAATAGGTCCCATTACCCTTTAATTTTGATTCAGTCCTTCCCCTTTTACATGACTTGTCCTATTGTAAGCAATGCAACAGATACCTGATAACCAGTCATATTGAGGGTCATAGTGTCTGCAAGAGTGCGCATTATAGCTTCGGACGAAACCCTAATGCGTTCGTTATCACCCAAATGAGATCCAAAAAAACCTTAGTAACACCTGATTTGACTGGCCTTTGGTCATATAATTGCTTTTTCTTGATGCCTCAAAAATGATTCTTTCACATCCTATTAGGAGAACAAAATAAGGTCAGCTGGTTAAAGAGTTCATACCAAAAAAAGGGCACATTACTAACCACCCAATCAAACTTGCAATAAATCAAGTTGATGCTTGATTAGATTGCTTTAATGAATAAAATGGAGCCCATGAAACACACACACTCTCTCTCTCTATTGGGCATGATCATCGGATGCCACGTCAAGAGAAAACGAAACTTTTTGTTGGACAACTAGATGAATTAGACAAGTATTGACAACCTATTATTGGGACCAAAGGGCTATAATGCTAAGTGGAAGCTTCACTGGGGTAGTGGGTTTTATGGGGTTTGTTAGGGATTCCCATTTGGGAGATCAAAGACTAGGGGTTCTTGGATTGTTTTGCCGTCAACTCTATTAGTTTAATCCTTGAACATATAAACTAATGCAATTAATTGATTGCTAAGAACCTTGAAATATGGACAAAAAAATAAGACCAAGGTAAGGAGAAACCAGACACGGTCTCCCACATGTGGCATGTGTATTAAGATTAGTCAATTTAAGAATTCAAAACCTGGAGAGCTTAAACCAAGAAATTACTTTGTTGTGGCTAGGTAATAAACTAGGATTATAACATATAGTTTCGCGAAACCCTAGGAGATCGCGTGGGCTGTGGGGGGGAGTCGAGCTAGGGCTAGGGACCTTGAATGGCCTAACAAGATCCTACATTAATGTAATTAATTACTTTTCCGATGAGGAAACCGTCAAAGTACCAAATTCACATTGATTTTTGCATAAACACAAGTTTTTACCTAATGAAAAAAAAAAAAAACCAAAAACCTAAATGGAAGGCCAAAAATTTGGATGTTGCCTTCCGTCGTTTAGACACAAGTCTAGGTTGAGCCAAAAATTTGCTTGAGAGGCTAACATATTGTTATACTAAAAAGTAACAGATGAATGTTTTGAGGAGATGCATCACTCCTAAGTTGAACCCCAAAAATTCTACAAATCTCCCAAACCCGCAAAAATGTACATTGGAGAAACAGCCAGACCGCATACAAAAATTCCCTTTCTTAAACCCTATAAGCCTACCCATGTCTCAAAACCCCAGAAACCCACATCGGAGGAACAGTCTTTACCTATACAAAAATGCCACCTCTGCAAAGTGCAAACATACCCACATCATTAAAACTATAAAAAAATAAAAACCAAATAATTTTCTGTTCTATATTTTGATATTTGAAATTTTTTAGGAAAAAAAAAAGAAAAAGAAAATTAAAAGAAGAAGCAGAGAAAGGGAAACAAACTCTCCATACATGATACATTCCCTTTATCTTTTTCCTTCTTTAACTGCTTTTTTTCTCTCTTAGACGACCAAATTGGAGAACGGGTACTGCTTGGGTATTAGCTCAGCCTAACTTTGCTTGACCGCGGGCAGAAGTTAGAGAGAGAAAGACAGAGTATGTGTGTGTGTTTTACTGTTTTAGAGTGAGAAAGAAGGGGGGATCCGGGCAGTATTAGCCTGGGTGATACTGCCTGGGTGGGTGACCGATAATATAATCCAAAGCCCCTCTCCCATGCTTGGGTCGGCCTTGGATTTGGGGTAAAAAGCCTCGAGAGAGAGAGAGAGCGAGCTCCCCCTGCACTTTATTCTCTTCAAATTCGATACTTTGCCCTGTACTCAGAACGAGGTTTTTGTGAGTGAGATAAACTCTCTCTCTCTCTCTAAAACTATACTTCTCATTCTCTCTCTAAAAACTCTCTTTATGTCTCCTACATTGTCTTGTTCTAGCTTCAGAATCTCATAGTCTTACTTCCACGCATCAGTGTTGTCCCTCTCTGTCCGTTGCCGTTTAAATTTTCCTCTCTATTTTCTCTGTTTTCCTCTCGAGTATTACACAATAGGAAGAGAAAAGAAAAGGAAAGCTCAACTGGGTATTTTGTAATCTACCTTGTGTTTGGGAACCCAGAAGTGAAAATGCCGAGAAACTTGGATTTTCGTCTTTCCCTCACTCGTTTTCTCTTCATTACCTGAGAAAACAGAGTCATAGTGCAATACCCATTTGTTCTTCTTCTCTGTCGCAAAGTAGGGAGCTTTTATTCCCATTGTTTTGTGCAAAATAAATATAAAAAAAACGAAGGCTACTCCTCTAGATTCTCAGTCTTTCTTTTGGGAAAAAGAAAACCGAGGAATTGAAGAGAAAACCTCATTTCCTCGAATTCCTGAGATTTTTATTTCATTTCACATATTGGGTCCATTTTTCTTCACTCTGAGCAAAACCCAGAAAATATCGAGTGATACTTTGAAGCCAGAAGAAGAGAAAGCACCAATCTTATGTACAAATCAGAAAAAGCTATATATATGAAGTGGTGAAACAATGAGAGATGGAAGCCAGAAGAAAAGCAAGGTTTGTTTGATATATGCCAAATCTTATTTGACCCCCTTTTTTGCTTCTGCATTGTGATTACTGATTGGGTGCTGTTTTCCACTTCTGTTGGTGGTGAAGTTCTCATGGCCTAAGACCCTGGTCAAGAAATGGTTCAATATCAAAAGCAAAGGGGAGGACTTTCACGCCGACGCTGACCTTATTTATGGAGGTTATTAAACTTCTTTTCTTCATTTTTTCATGATCCATATTGGATTTGGCGTTCTGGTAATGAGAATCTAAGCTTTTGTATCAACAACAAAAACTAGGATTTTCTATGCAACTTCTTTAGCCTGACTTGCGGATGGATTCTTTTGTACCCTGATTTCTTGCATTCTTCTTCTTCATCAGTTACTGTTTGTTTTATTGCGAAAATATTTGATTTTGCTTTGTTATTTGTTTTCTTGTTTCTGTAATTCAAAATTTTTATTTTATTTTTTCTCTTAACTATATATATGTTTTGTTCTTTGTGGGGTTTGGATGTGTTGGATTGAGGCATTACCAGTGGAAAGAGCACAGCTTTAACAACTTTATGCCATATCTTTTTCAGGTGGTGATGAAGATTGGAGGAACAACTTCTCAGAGAGGGAGGCATGCACAATGAAGAAAAGTAAAACAGGTTCAGTATCAGACACCATCAGTATTGCTTTGGACCACAACAGTCTTAAACCCCAGCCATTTTCAAATATAACAATTTTAACAAAACAAAGGTTGTCTTAGAGTCTCCTTAATTCTTATCCACCCTATAATTTTCTCTAATTCCACTTTTTCTCCTATCTTCGATTCACAGAGAGATTGGGTAAGAGGAACTCCGATCGGGTTCGGCGAAGTAAGATTGATCTTGATGCCGCCCAAGTAACAGATATACATAATTACAGGTTTGTTTTGTTATTCGTCAACCTTTTGTATTGATTTGTTTGTCTGTAGGAGTTGGTTTTTACTGTTTTTCTCTTTCCTTGTGGGCATAGGATCTTTGTAGCTACATGGAATGTTGCCGGAAAATCTCCACCAAGTTATTTGAATCTGGAAGATTGGCTCCATGCATCACCTCCTGCTGACATATATGTTCTTGGGTGTGTCCTTATACCAAATTTTTGTTCTCTTTCTCTTTTGTTTTAAGTATGCAACTTTTCTGATACTAACAGAAGCCTCTTTGATCTTGTTGGCTGTCAGCTTTCAAGAAATTGTTCCTTTGAATGCTGGTAATGTTTTGGGCACAGAAGACAATGGCCCAGCTAGGAAATGGCTAGCTCTCATTAGGAGGACTCTAAATAGTCTTCCAGGCACCAGTGGCAGTTGCCATACACCTTCACCAATCCCTGATCCAATTGTAGAATTAGATGCAGACTTTGAGGGGTCAACAAGGCAGAAGGCATCATCTTTCTTCCACCGACGATCCTTCCAGTCATTGAGTCGCAGCATGAGAATGGATAATGACATGTCAATGCCACAACCCCGACTTGATCGACGATTCAGCGTCTGTGATAGGGTTATCTTCGGGCACAGGCCAAGTGATTTTGACCCTAATTTCAGATGGGGTTCCTCTGATGATGAGATTGGTCCTGGGGATTCCCCAACTACCACACACTTCTCACCAATGTCCTACAATGGGTCCAATTCAATGGATGAAAGAGATAGACAGCCAGGACACTCAAGATACTGTTTGGTTGCCAGTAAGCAAATGGTAGGGATATTTCTCACTGTGTGGGTGAAGAGTGATTTAAGAGATGATGTTCGCAACATGAAAGTGTCTTGCGTGGGCAGAGGATTGATGGGTTATCTTGGAAACAAGGTACATTTTTGCTTATGAGAATTTTATAGATTTTGAAAGCAAATTGTAAAGAATTAAGCAAAGGAGGCTATCTTATTCTCTTGGGTTTCCAGGGTTCAATTTCAATCAGCATGTCTTTGCACCAAACAAGCTTTTGCTTCATTTGTAGTCATTTAACTTCTGGGCAGAAGGAGGGCGATGAGCTAAGAAGAAACTCTGATGTCATGGAGATACTTAGGAAAACAAGGTTTCCCAGGGTTCATGACATGGGAGATGATAATTCTCCTCAAACAATACTTGATCATGAGTAAAGCCCTTATCCATCAAATTTTCATAAGTTTTTACAATGTTCTCTTCTTTAAACTTTGCTATAAGATTCTTATTTTCCAAATTTCTCTGTTATCTTCTCTTAGATATTTTTAAGTGGGAGAAATATAGAAGAAACTTAGTCTTGGCTTATAATGCTTCAATTTCTAAGTTGCATTTGTCTCTTTGTAGTCGAATTATTTGGCTTGGAGATTTGAATTACCGGATTGCTCTGTCTTACCGTTCTGCAAAGGCTCTTGTTGAGATGCGCAACTGGAGGGCATTGTTAGAGAATGACCAGGCATGTTACCTATCAACTCACAAGTAATACTAATTCCTATTTATTTCTTATTTGTGTCGAAGAGTTTAGCGTCTTTTCTTCACATATTCTGGAAACCACTCAATCTGAACCTTTGATGGGCTTTTTTCTGGCAGCTTCGAATAGAGCAGAGACGAGGGCGTGTATTTGATGGATGGAATGAAGGGAAAATATATTTCCCTCCCACCTACAAGTATTCTAATAATTCAGACAGATATGCAGGGGATGAGATGCACCCAAAAGAGAAACGAAGAACCCCTGCATGGTAGGCCTTTTTTTCCTTTTTCATAATGAGAAAATTGGGGGTGGGGGAAGGAACTCTCGTTGCAGAAATAGTTAAATGGGATTTTATTTTACTCCCATACCGAATGAAAAGAAATTGGGGTTATGGATGTTATATGAACACATTAATGGAATAGTGTAAAGGGAGATATTTATAATTCTCTTAGATATGAACAGCTGATATAGCTATTTGTGTGTCTATAGGTGTGATCGTATATTATGGTATGGAAGAGGCCTCCATCAATTATCTTATGTTCGTGGGGAATCTAGGTTCTCAGATCATAGACCAGTATATAGCGTATTTTTGGCAGAAGTTGAGTCTATCAATCGTAACCGAATCAAGAAAAGCATGAGTTGTTCCAGTTCCAGGATCGAGGTGGAAGAGCTGTTGCCACACTCACATGGATACACTGAACTCAATTTCTTTTGAGGATGGAGCCATTAAAGATTCACATTCAAGTATGCTATTTGATGCTTGACACCGTTCACCAATGATATGAAAGAGTTCCAAGCTTTTGGGATACTTCAGTTTTACAGCTCATGATCATTGAAATATGACTAATGGCACAATTGTAAGAGGTAACTTAGCAAAACAAGGGAATGTCGTGAATTAGCTTCTTCTCAGTTGCTTGCAGTTTCTTGTGATTTTTCCTTATGATTGAAGCAAATTTTCATGCGCTATAAACAGGATTTCATACAAATACAAAATTCCGAGGAAAAAAATTACAATTATTTCACGAATTCTGAATTGGGCACATCTCCTCTATCAGTCAGGTAAATTGCCGACACCTTGTTTACTAATCTGAATTTCATCTTTTGTGCTCGCCAAGAAAAGTGAGTAAAAGTTGCTTTATCGAATTGGTGACAAGGACTTAATAGGTCGATAGTTTTCCAATCTACCTAAGGTAACTTTCAAGCTCAACGAGGGCAGCGTGCGAGTGGTATCTCATGGGCTAAACGGAATGGTGACTTTTTAGGCCACTTAAAAATGTTGGCCTATTTGAGTCCAACTCCCATGTACAAATAGAATATGTACTGCCTGTATTTTCTGAAACTATTGTTGTGAATCGCATCCTCTTTTCTATTAAAGTTTTTAGGTGAGAAGATCTCTTGCTTGTTCGTATACTTACCTGTTATTGGTCCCCAATTTGCAGATGGGAACTACTGCAAAGAAAACTGCCTGGATGGTGATAGAGACATCCCGTTTGCTTGCAACCCAAAAGAAGGTTGGTCCTTTACAGCCTTTCTTTTTCTCACTTTGGCTGTAATTCATCTTCCTGAATCGGTTTGTCTCATTCTCTCCATGCCCTCTCTTAGTCATACCAGCTACCGAATTGTAATTTTGTTGATAACTCCTAACTCCACTAGTCTGCAACTCACTATTCTTTTATCACCAAGTCCTAAATCAGCAATTTGGGTACTCCTGGCCTAGAAGGGGAATATGCAATCCTGCTTGGTAGTCAGGTAAAAGAAGCTAACATTTTCTGAAAAACGTTGTTCTTTCAATAATTGTGTACTGAAGCCCATACCAAATTACTGACTGATGTGTTAAGGTCACTTTCAAAATTTTTAAAAAAAAAAAAAAGTCTCAATGGTCGTGACAAATTATTGAGCCGCGTCAATCAGTATAAACTTCCTTTTGTTTCTAAATTAAAGGACAAGTACCACATCAATCAGTATAGACCTCCTTAAAAGTGACATCGGTCTGTACAACATTGCTTCTTATTACCTATGGCCTGATTCATTATACTTATCCCATTTATTATCAAAAAGTTCAATACATTTAAAATTCAATTGAATAATTATTATTTTTAATTGGTTTTGCAGGATGAGCTCACCCTATTCAAATTGCCAAGTGAATTGGTGGTTTAACTTATTTGTAATTCTGTAAAAAAAAAGAATAAAGAAAAGGGAAAAATTAGTGAATCATAGTATACTGAAAGAAGATAAAAGATGATCAAAATCATCATTTTGGAGTATTCTTTTTTTTTTTTTTCCACCCCCCCCACATGTATGTATTACTGGAGAAAAAGAAAAAGGGTATGAGGATGTGATGGATACTCATTATTATTTTCAAGTGAAAAAAGAGAAGTTGAGGTTTTGATTGTTCTGAAGCTTCTTTTTCTGCTGCTGTTAATGATTTTACTGTAAAAACAAAAAGGTAATTTTGCTGATCATCTCCATTGATATTTTTATTCTCCTGCATTCATATATGGTGAAGCTTTTAAAGAAAAGCACATAACAGCTTCCACTTTCTTACAGGTATGGCAGGTAGTTACCAGGAAGTCATAATTTGTACACCCTTTCAAAATTTCCCCCTTTTTTTTTTTTATAATATGGTTATATCAATAGTTTCATCCATGGAGCACCACACCTTCTGTTAAGACAATGTTGCCCACTTATAAAGTATAAACAGCTGTTCTACACTTACATTCTTATTATTGTAAGGGTATCGAGGTCAATTTCTTTTTGCTTTGCACACACAGCCATTCTGAGGGTGACCATAAGAGAAGTAAAAAAAATAGTGAGTGAACTCTGAACAGCCAGTGTGGGTAAATTTCTTTTAATTTTTGGGGTTAGTTTGGAGTCAGACTTGAAGCATTAGTCCTTCGATTCTTCAAATCTGGAGCTACATGCATGTGCATGAACTATTAGTATGTCAAAAAAAAATAAATAAATAAAGAAATAAAATAAAAAATTTACCTTTGTCACTGTCTAAAGTAGGGAAATGGGGAAGAGGGGTAGTAATTAGTTTTCCCAAAACACTAATGTTCATTAATATGTGACTTGTTCATTAATACGTGACAGAAGTAAATTCCTCTTTGGTTACTTCCATAAGTAACGTGTTTGGGTGATGGATTTCTAAGCAGAATTTATTTTTAAAATGGAATTTATTAAATTTTCAAAATCAATTTCTTTGTTTGGTAGCTAAACTTGGAATTTCTAAAATTCTATCTAGTAATTTGGAATTTGGGGGGAGTCAGATTTTGTTTAGAAATTACTTCTAAATAGGTTGAAGTTAGTTCAATTCTCTCCTGTCTCTGTTGGCTTGTGAAGGGGTAGAGGAAAAGAATCACCCTCCCCCCCCCCCCCCCCCCCCACATATCCTCCCTCTAGGCAGTCAGAGTATGGCACAAGGAAATTGATGATAGAAATTATGAGGGAGTTAAGAACATCCAGGAGGTGTTGCAAATTAGGTTTATATGTAATCCACTTGAAGATTTATAACACTCACTGCCTCTGATTATATGTCATGAATCATGATAAAGATTAAGGCCCATCTTCATTGAGTGTGAGTTTGGCTTCCTTGCCATGTGTTCGAATCTTTGACTCAATTAATCCTCTAGAAAATGAGTAAGGTTATCTACTATTTCACATCAATTAATGCCCAATGTCATTAAGCTCATAAAAAATATATACATATATATATATTGAACTTATCTTTTCCACGGTAAATTCACTTAAAATCCAATGCTTATTTCGAATCTTGGAAAGCACAAGGGAAATAAAAAGAAAATGCTTCAATTTGCTTAAAAATGGTTTGTTTTCTAACAAAGTGTTTTTTCTTCTTTTTTTTCTAGAGAACCAAACAGAGGATTGGGGACCAAATATTCCAAGAAATATCTATTATCTAGACGTAGAACTTACCATAAGTATGAACTACAAAAGAAAGAGATAAGGCAATTTTGTAACATGGCAGACACGCACTGGGTGGTGCAGCCTTCAAAAACGGGCCTCAGTAAATTCGTACAGCCTGTTAAATCATAGGGGGTTGAAAAATTGGGATGCTGTTTTCACCGAAAGACCGTGAACAATTTTTTTAATTAAAAAAAAAGAAAAAATGGAAGTTTGAAACTGAAAACAGCGCGCAAAGAAAAGAAACCGCTTTTGTTCCCTAGACATGTCACCGTCCCCCGGTCGCTGGTTTTCCGTGCCAAGTTTCATTTCTTCCTCCATCGCGAACACTGCGCGCGCTTTACAATCTCAAATTATCAACGGTAGAGATAGGCTCTATGTGGCGATGTGTGGTGAGATCGGTACCATTCATTGGAGCGTTTGGTGCACGAGCCTTAAGCTCGCTTGGATTCTTTCAGTTGGCCTTTAGGTGTTGTAAGGTTTGTGCTGCAATGACGGGCGGAAGAACAGTAAAAGTATTCTTCTCACTGGGGAGAGTGTACACGTGGCGGACTAGCAGAGAAAGACTCATATGACAAAGCTGTTGCATTGAGCCAAACATATTCTGCCAAAGTGGCAACTCAGAGCCCACAGGGTTGTCGACCTGGCAATGTATATTGAAACAAAATTATTAGATTCTCTGATAGGAAAATATATAACTTCTACACAATCTTTGCTTAAAATTTTTGTTAAGGAAAATTAATTTTCAAAAATTTATGTAAAACTTCTCTCAGAATAATTTGCATTCTAATTATAATTTCCCATATAAAAAAAGGGGTACTAAAAGGGATCATTTTATTAACACACCATACTTTTGACTGATTTTAACCTTATGGTTGGTACAAAGGATTTGTGAAATGACGGAAAAGGAATGAGAGAAAAATGGAAGGAAAAGGGTTAAGGGGTGTGTTTGGTAGGAGGGAAAGGAAGAAGGAAGGTCAAGGGAGGGGATAATGTATTAGTGAATCCCTCAAGTCACCTTGTTCTCATCCCTCTAATTTTGGGAGGAAAGATGGAAGGAAATATGGGTTTTTGTTAAAATGATCACATTACCCTTACATTTTCACAACCTTTTTTACACGTGAAGGTAAAAAAATAAAATCATATTTTTTTTAATATCTATTCATCCATCCATCCTACCAAACATAATGAAGGAAAAGAAGAAGGAAAGAAAACTATAATTACATCCATCCTAGCGACACATTGCAAGGAAAGAGAGCTTCTCTTCTTAGGGGATGGAAAGTCGATCGTTTCTACCTTTTTTTCCTCTTATTTTTCTATCATTCTTACCAAACATAGCATAAAAGAAAATGAAAAATCAAAAAATTGTTGGCAAGAAAAAAGGTTAGTAATGTCAATTTTTTTATATATTTTTATTAATGATTAGGTTATTCCGCCGAGGTTTCACTTTAGACTAATCTTTTAACAATCCATATGAGACCCACATGAAACGTAAAAAAGATGACATCGGGAAAATATACTCAAATTTGACCCTTCAAGGATTGGAGTAAATTAACACAAAGGGGTAGGTCTAAACCCGCACTTTTTTTTTTTTTTTTGTGGTTAAATTCACGACTTTATGCTTTATTTTCACACATCTTTTGAGGATTTGATGAAGGGTGTGTAGAGAGGACAACTTAAAAGGGTGTGTAGGCACACAAGCAATCCTATCCAGTGCCAACTCCCTCCCAACGTGGGGGGAGACCTTGTTAATTAATCAAACGACCAAGATTTAAAACGACATGTTTGGACGCTTTCAGGTTTAGGAGAATCCCATAAAGCCTGGATCTGGACAGACAGTGACATTTGGCAAACACTTTTTTCCGCATGGGGAAGTGGAATTCTCATCCTTTTCAAACTTTTATTATAAAAATAATTTCTTAATCTTTTGACAAAAATATTTCGTTTTAGGGATTATTAGTTGTTTATAATTATCCTGTGTTATTTCTTAATGATTCAATGAGGGAGAGAGGTGGGTGCTTTCCTCAATGGTACTTGCGCATTACAGCCACCGACCAGACTTGACTGCTACCCCACTCCCTTGTTAAAAGCATGCACTCGATTTTTTATACATTAAGTATATATCCTAATTCAGATAGTTAAGTCAAATCATCTACTTGGAGCACGTCTCCAGAAAACTATATATATCACTATGTGAAAGTTGAGAATTCGACGAACAGCAATGTTAATTAAATTCAATGTGCCTTTAGATTGCCAATTTTTTATATATATATATATATGATGATGATGATGAGTACGTGTATGGGAAAAAATCCAGATAGTCAACGAAGCGCTTCAAGAAAGGTGATCCGACGATCCGAAGCATTGCGTAACGATGGCTGAAGAAGATTGCAGGGTCCGAGATGACGTTTGGGCTCCCGAATGAATAGTACCGAACGACTCTCCAACGAACATTGACCTGAAAGCGAAGAGAACCGTCAGGGGAGGCCGGGGGTTGACCGGTCTAAAACCCTCCGACGCTCAAGTCAATCTCAGTGTCTAGAGAAAGAGAGCAAAAAGAAGAGGAGAATCTCTAAGGTTCTGTGTCTGAGGGAACTTACTCTCTTTGGTGCGAATAATATTCCTTTTATAGGCAAATGCTAGGTTCCAGATTGGGCCAATATTTTGACCTGACCGTGGTCAATTTAGGGTTCCGAGTTAACCATGGTTAAATAGGGGTTTTAGACCAGATCGAGGATCTTTCGGGGTTGCAGGCCTGATCGTTGATAGTTGTATCCCTTGAGTCGGTTTCCGAGAGCGTGCTCTGTCCCTGGCCTAATTTCCCTTGTTAGATTTGGGAAGTAGGACAAATTCGGTGCACGTGAGAGACATATGCTCGTGTGGCCCGAAGGAGTTTATTTGACCGAGAGCATGCTTACCCGAAGGTAGCACAAACTGAGGGTATAAAGGCCCGAGGGCTCAGGTAGCCCGAGGGCGTGCTTGCCCAAGGGCGGTTCGAAGTAACCAAGGGCAAATAATTACCTGAACACATTACCGAGGAGATACACGTGTCGTGGTCTCATTCGCTGGTCATAAATATCCCACACAGTACGTATTTATATAATTTATATTAATTCTCACATTGGAGTCGTGGGATACAATGATACAATGTATGATGATGATAGATCGGGATTATATATATATATAAGGTCAGGATTAGGGAATTCAATTTTCATATAGTTTATTACTCCATTAATTCTTAAGTAATGAAATTTATAAGAGATTCAAAAGTACATTTTTATAAATAAATAAATAATGTGGACATGTGCGCGGTACCAAACTCCATTCATTGTTGAACAAATCAACTAGTGTAAAAAAATTGGATATAGAAGCTATGTCCCCTCATCAGATTCATACACATATTTTAATGAGTTTTTAAAAATGTGAAGCTAAATTCGCAGGAATGCCTTTGAATTGCAGTGTCAAATCATAAGAAATGTCATAGGCTAGTTATGATCTTTATTGGTCTTTTAATCTAATGGCATCACTCCTCTATGGGGACAATAGGAATAGTCCAAGGTCCTAGTATCGTGCCCAATACCATGTTTCTTTGTGTAATGTTCTTACCCGGCTTCCCTAAAAAAATTATATATATAGCTCGCCATATAAGATATGAAGCTAGATCTTATAAAATTTTCTATGTAGCTGCCACGGCCAGATACCTTGTCCAAGTTCACCCACTCTAGGATCCCTGCATCATATTTGTACCAGATGTAGCTGCAATGGCATCCTTCAAGGGGACACCAACTTATTTTTGAGCACTAAAAAATGATTTATCCATCTATCATGGACCATGTAGCTGATAAATCTCGTGCCATGCATGCATGGGGACAAAGGTAACAAAAAATCCAAATTGGATAGTTGAAAGTCATTCAAACAAAATCAAATTTAAAAAATAAAAACTTGGTCCACTATTCCACTAATAAAGTTGAGAGAAGGTTGGCTTTGGTTAAGGTAACAGTAAAGAAAGGGGACAAAAAATCCAAGTGGGGGTGTGTGGGGTGGCACCTTGGTTTCCGTTTTGTGAAGCAAACCGATGGGGCTTTTGAAGGATACACCCACACTAGTATATATAAAGAAGCCAAAGAGGAAAAGAGAAGGGACGGCTCACCTTCCTAAACCCAACCAACCAACCAAACTATTTGACCGTTGTTCCTTTTGTAGTTTGCTTTTAATTATAGGGTATCACCATTAATTCGACATTAGGGAAGTCATGGCAATGGGACGGATTAAAAGAGTCTCTCTTGTTCTATCTAATTCATAAATTAATTATAACTGCATGGTATAGGTGAATGTAAGTACTTCCTTTATTCAATGGGTAATGTTACATATCTTGAATTCAAGTTTTCAGATAAAACACTTCTTATCTCTGTTCGAGAGTCATAAATTTAGATTAAAAACATTTTCCTCATTCTATTCAATTACGGTTTGTTGATTAGGTTTTACGTTAAACCAATCAGTGAGGACTCACTTTTGGGCTTCGTATTAAAATTTTCAGCTCAAATGCAAAATCATGAGAAAATTTCAGTTCAAATGAAAAATTTTGAATAGTGACTATTGTCAAGCTTCTTGTGAAACCTAGCTAATGAACATTGCAGGCTAGGCCGACAGCTAGGCTCTCACAAAGGCACAATTTGTTTTTTTCCCAACTCAATAGGTTAGTGCACAACCACCCCAAAGCCCCCAGCCACCTTAACCCTAAGCAACCCAAAAAAATAAAATAAAATAAAATAAATTCCAGCATGTGGAAGGAAAGGATGGGACGAAATATTCAAATCTGACCCTAAACCAATAGTATCCTACTATCCTGCCATATATCATATTAGGATTAAAAGGAAACATTTTTTTTATTACAAATTTCTGACCCACTTGGCTTTGCACTATATACATTAAGTATAACAATAAACTCTTTTTACCCTCTTCAGTCCTCACATGCATAATTGTAAGGAGACACGCTGCCTCATAAGCAGACCAGAACTCAGCAATTATTCTGGCATCACAAATGGCAACCCATTACCTGTACGGGGCTACAAATCCTTACACAAATAATTAAATTTTGTCAAAATCAAATTCAAACCCTCAATTTGTTGTTATATTATAATTATAAATTTCGTCCTTTTCCTCCAATAAATACTTTTAATTTGTGGCCTTTATTTTGTTTGTTTATCGTATTGGGGGTAATAATATGATAAATTATTGACATTTTTTAATGCAAATAAATCTTACACTTTGGCAGGGGCATGACGCACAGGTGCCTAACCCCATACCAAGACTGACAACCTCGTCGGTGTAACACGTGTCAACATCACACCGGTTGAGTCCTCCATCATCTGACGTCAGCCTTGGAGGTCAACCCCCCAAAGGCAAAGCTTCTCTCCCCAAAGCACACTTTACTGAATCATCCGTACTGGGTTGCTTACGCATGCTTGATCCCTGAGATGGCAGTGGTGGGGTACTTTTCTGTCACGTGACGAGCACGTGACGTCATGGAATTTTTTCCTCTTTGTGCATGGTTGCTGTTATGGGGTGGATTTCGTGGGGCCGTACGATTTGGGAATTTAATATCTGCATGCATTTAGCTATTTTTGGCAGTACTATATGTGTATACATATATATTTTATTTGTATATATATATTTATGTCAATTGTCATGAGATATATTAGGCAATTTGTGCGTTGCAGGCAGATGAGTGTGCATGGGGAATTGCCAATTTAATGACTTATCTGTCCCTCTGTAAGCAGAGATGATCCCTTATTTGACACTGGAGCTAGTAATTAGAGAAAATCCAAAATAAAAATCTGATAACATTTAAGCCTAGGAAAATGTCAAATTTTCTAAAATTAATGTTTACTCAAATTCTCTTACCCCAAACAATATGTCATCTATCATAACAACCCACTATGAATAGGTACTATTTTAATAAAATTTTTGATTAATAAATTCAACCACCATGTCATTTAGAAGAAGACTTTAACCACATTTTTCGGCAATATAGCATCACTCTTGTTTCCAAATTTTTATCTCCATAATAGCTATGGCATTAATATTGCTATCTAAAAGCTCAAACTTATAATCTTGACCCACATTGATATAAGTCACATGGCCGATGGCATGTTAATATAATAAAATGACATGGTAATTAAAGTAAAAATATTTTTATTGACATGACATTATTACATTGCTACCACTTAATCAATGTAGTGGAGAAGGTTGGCAAAATGGGCATTTGTGTGACTATCCATTAAATTTTCTTCCAAATCCAATATACTGTTGCAAGTAGTGGCCCCAATGCGAGCCGTGTGTGGTGGGTGATGCTTTAAACGTGGGTTTGGGAGCTTACAAAGGCAGAGTGAGGACTCAGAGACACTTCTGTGTTCTGACACTGCTTACGCTTGAAAATAACTGAACGCCAATAAGTCATCATTTGTGTCTGTGTGACTTTGGAAAGGGTAAGAGCTTCTGACTTCCCTTCCCCACTCTCAATTCATTCCTCCTTTATTTCCTCTTACTCTCCACATTTTTTTTTTTCTGGGTTCTTGTCTTATGGCCTTCTTCAAGTTGCCACTTGGCAAAATTATCCATGGAGGCTAAGGGCCTAAGAGGCCTAACTAGTATGTCATGTTTGTTTTCTGTGGATACTGGAATATGCTTGTTGTTTCACCAGTTTTCTAGTGGAATAGATGGGAACAGAGTGACAGACTCATGCAAATACGAATGGAATGACCCTATTCATGATGGTTTAATTGTAAATAAAATGCAATGGGACAATTCAAATTTTATAGGATATCCGAATGGATCCTAAGTTTTAAGCATCTAATTTCAAAGGAGCTAACATTTCATGATTGTATGCTTTCCAATTACAGCAACTCTTTATTTTGTATTGTTTTTCTTCTGTATTAATTTTGTGGGTATCAAATTGTGCATCATTACTCATAGGTTAGGTCCTTCCGCCTAAAATTTTACAGTCAAGAAAGTCAAGTTCCAAACCTTAAATCTCTGCTTGTCTTTATTTTTTTCATGGTTCACGGGGAGAGTTCAATTGTTCAAAGGACCCTTTCGCTACACAATGAGCTACTGTAAGGACATAATATATAGTTCGTTCAATCATATCTTCATCTCCTAATTAGATAAATTTGTCTTCTTAAGCCCATCTCCCTTACCAAAGATCCAAAGAGTTAAATTCAAAGACCTCCGCATCCAATATAAGAGACTAAAGAGATATCCACTAAACTACAAGAGTCAATGTAATCCCCTGTTTTTCAAAAAAAGATAAAATACTACTTGAGTGTAAGACCCTAGCAAAGCTGTAACAAGTCAGAACCCCCCCCCCCCAAAAAAATAAAAAATAAAAATTGAAAACAATAAAAGGAAAAAGGGTGCAGTAACTATTCAAATTTTGTAGGCCGAAGCTCCCAAGTAATAAAAACTATTTACTGTAGAGGGTACAGGTAGCAGTGTAAGCTGAAATAGAGTGGGCAATTGGGGAGGGTTGGAGGGTTTGGCTCTGCATTTACTATTTTGCTTTTTGTTGTGTGTAGGTTAGAAAATCATTAAGGCATCATGTAGAGGTGATGTCACGTTTAGAGGTCCCATTTTTTATTTATAAAAACCTCCAGCATGTTGCCTTGTCAAACAAGGCGTCAGAGCAACACAAAAGAGAGCACAGTGACTCAGACGGAAAATGCACGAGTGTAGTAATGGCTAAAAGATTAGTCAACAGGGCCCCCAAAAAATACAAAATAGCTTCACTACTTCTCAGTGTGTGTGTGTGTGTGTGTGTGATGACTGTCTTCAAAATAAATGATTTTTTTTTTTTTTTCCTCAAATGGTTTGCCGTATAGCAGGAGTCATATATACTGACTGGAAATTTTTTTTTTTTTTGGGTATCTCCCAATCTTCTTCTTCTTCTTAGAGAAAATCAAAATCCCTCTGTTTAATTTTGTAGTCAACCCCTCGATTTCTACAATGATTTTAAGTCTCTTAAATTTTACCTTTCATATTCCAAACACGTCACCAATCATTTACTCAGCACCTAATCTGGGAGTGCTTCTGCTTCTTTTCTTTTTTTTTTTAAATTTTTTTTTAATGTAATTCAATCCCAGTGTAGTCTCCATCAAGTACACTTGGATCACGAATCTGCAATCTGGCCCGGGGTGTTCCATTGATACATAGGGTATGGCCCGTATGGGAAGATGACTAGAACTATGCTTGATCAGGGGTCAGTGAGCTTAAACTGGCCATAAATGTGGTGGGCTTAACCGATATATCATTTGGGGCCATTGGGGTCCTTGGGTTCTCAAAGGACATCGGTTTTTGGTCCAGTTTATTTTTGGAGTCATGGGCTTTCTTAGATGGGCTCAAAGTTGCTTGGTCTAATGTAGCTACTCACTCAGCATTCGGCAATTTCAGAGTGTGGAATAGATGATGATGACACGTAACTGTTGAGGAAGAAGATCAGAAAGCCAAATAGCCAGCAAATTAAAGGCCACAGCTCTAAGAACAAAAATTGGCCAAGAAATATGTGCTAACACTACTTGCAGCCAACGAAACAACAACTAACGAAAATATTCAGACATCTAAAACGCCGAACACTACTCTTGCAGCCAACACAAACCCAACCTAACTAGCAGAGGCTCAAACTTGAAGAGATGAAATCCTCCTGTAATAATAATGTAACATGACTGGAAGAATTCATTTAACAGCTCAGTAAGGATAAAACGAAATGTGCATCACTTTTATAGGCAGTGAACTATGAAGAATTTGAAGACTGGTGGTAACAGGAAATGACCCAAAACTGAAGAAAGTGGGAGGAAAAAAATAGACGAAAAGAAGATGTGGGTTGAGGTGCGGCAATTCAACTAAAAAGCATTTTTACACCTTAGCATACCACTAGCAATCCAACTGTCAATATAAACCCTCTCCTACTGAAATAAAATGTCCTTGTTAATGTCTTCATCAACCAACTTGTTAGGTTATTTACATAAAGTACAAAATAAATACTTATGCTACACCTAATCAAGAATTTTATAACTAACACAACCAGAATGCGTCCCAGCCATCTACTAGCTGTGGATAATGGAACAAGCAGTGATTCAGCAGTTCACTAAAATAATGATTCTCTGTTTTTTAAATTTATAAAATAGAACACACTGACCTTGGAATCATCAAAGAGGGTATTCCAGGTTGGATTGATTTACCAAGGACAGTAGAAAACTGTTAACCACATATGCCATAACTGATAGTTTTCTAAAACTGTATCATAACAATATCATTGGTACTAACATTCTCTACTACAATTAGATGTACATACAAACCCATTATGCTGTGCCAAGTCCCAGAGCAAATCTAAAACTATCTAACAAGTAACAATAGTAGAATTTTCTCTCCTATTAAAACTATCTTCACTGATACTGAAATAATTGAACTATTAAACAATGGACGCTATAACGGTGCAATCACTGATACTTCAATTTCTTAGGCAACTCCTACAAAATGTGACTAATCAAGTAATCTGGCAGAAGCACACTATTTGGTAATCTGACTTCTTCAATTTAAAACCAAGAATCAGGAGACAATAAATAGAAAATGTTAATTATTTAATAAGGAAATTCTCAAGATAGAGCAGATGTGGAAGGTACTTTGAATTTAAAGGATCATCATGGGTCTTTTTGTCTTAAAACTTAAAGGAAGAAGAGAGGAGACTATCAGCTGACAGATTAGAACCCCACGGAGAACCAAGCCAATATTTCATATTGCCAGCCCCAGAGTGAGGGAAGTACCCTTTTTTTTGGGTACTTTCTGAAGGCAGCAGACTCATCAGATCATATCAAAGAGTGTGGATAAAGGGGCTTTGCAAGCAAGATGGTTTAAACAAATAACATGAACTAAGGGCTATCTGCAAAGGCCTTGGACGTGAATGGAATTCTTGGCCTAAGAAAATGATGCTGAAATGCAATGCTAAGGTGGCACAGCTGGCAATCAAAGATGACGATATGAATCTTGAAAGTGACACTGTACTGATATTGCAGAATCCTTGTCAACAGGACATTAGATTTGGTCATTGTTAAGGAAATACCTGTGTTGATGTGTCAAATAAAATGAATCTATGTCTACCCATGGATTCTCAGGATTTTGAGGAACCATTTCATGAAGTTTTATAAAGCTGTATGCAGACAGTATCTATCTCTAGTCGTTTAGCTACTAGCCTGATTTCATATTCTCAGCAGTTCCATCACTCTATGACTATCACCATGTTTTAATTTTCTGTGAACCCATTACCCACCTGGCCACCTATTATTATTCAACAATGGGGTAGCAGTACAAATTCCTAAGTTAAATTTTCTACAAGGTAATTGATTTCATCTTTTATGGTATGGAATTTCCTCCTACAATTTTACAACAGAAATTAATTCCTAAGTCATTGGTTAACTCTCAGAAAATTTTCTCCCTGGAACAACAAAGATTCAAATACTACATCCAAAAGAAAGGGATTCCAACTCCTATATTGCTTCCTCTTTCTTAATTCCATTCTTTACGATCATAGAGTTTGATGTAAACAAGAGAGCCCAAAACCTTTATTTAAATGGGATAAGGCTTCCTTCTTCAAGTCACAACAAGGTCAAACTCAAATTTCCAATGAGGAACTAAGTTTGAAACACAACATGAAGTTAAAAAACTCTTACCAGCACATTGAAGGTAACTCCCAAATTAGAATATTCATTTATTCCTTTCCCACAACTTTCACCTCAGGCAGGAGATTAAGGATCAAAAAGTTTCACGAAATATGCCTAAGGATTCGATGAACGCAACAAAACCTAGATATTCTTACTTTATTTCCTACTTTTCCTACAACTTCTAAGAAAAGGTCATTTACCCAGTGTTCGAACCCCTCAAAAGGGGTCTTGGAGGGCTGAGCTAGTTACAATTGTAACCTTTGTTTTTTGTACAAAGTGGCCGCTTTCAAGACTTGAACATGCACCTTCACACTTAGTAGCCCAAGACTTTTAACTTTGCACCAGACAATGGCCTCTTTTCCCTATCACTTCTAGTCTCATAAATTCTATAGCTACAGTTAAAATTGATTTTCTATGTCCACTCTTCCAACACATCATCCTCAAGCCTATTTAATGATTCATTAAACTCACACTCACCAATCCCACAAGAGTTTTAACATGCCAGGAGATATTTCAGATCTAGGTTGAACATGCCATCTTCTGGTTGAATGCATAGTGCAAACTGGGCTGGTTCTTTAGGCACACCCAATCTACTTATTTGCAAGTGTTTCTAAGGGGCATCTCCCCTCATCCAGAATATAACAGCCCAGCAATATTACTCTCTTAGTCCATCCAGGGCCAGTGTGGCCTAAAGAGACCCTATGACCACAAGGAATGAATAGAAAACCGATTATGAAAAGCTTTCTATGAAGATTTTAAAGTTTGGATATGGGAAATAAATGAAAGATGAGATTAGTTTAGACCTCCTGGTCATCAGAATATGTAGAAGTTGAAATGGAAGAAAACCTCTTTTGAAAAAAGGTGAATTGTCTTTTGATAGGAAAAAAGGGGGCATCTCACCAAAAAAAAAAGAAAAAAAAACGAAAAAAAAAAAAAAAGAAGATAAATCATAATGTCTTATGACTGCAGCTGTGGATTTTCTGTCACTAAGACATTAAGATTGATTGTGTCAAAGACAGAAAATCCATATATGTTACAAAAAATAAGATGGAAAGAAAATGCATTATACTTCCAATAAGAGGCCAATTTATAACTCAGCGACAGATTTACATTCTAATAATGTTCCACCAATGAATATCCTCTCCTCATGGACATGAATCCAGAAAAAATTGATCTACCCCTCGTCGTTGGGAATTATCTATAGATTTCATTGGCAATTGTTAGTGTATGAATACTGTTTAGGACAGGAACAGAAATTAAGTTCCCCTTAAAAGGGGCAAACAATATCAATCACAATGACCAGTCAATTGCTAGAAGCCCAAACACAATCATGAATAACTACAACCCATCATAAGGTCATCATCCATGTTTGAAATTAAATACATTCAAATTCATCTACAAGGATATTTACACAAAGCAATATAGCTACAAAAATAACAGCAGGTACAAAACCAGATGGTCCGGTCACAAAATTTACCTGCTCAATGTACATGATAATGAGTCCCAAAACATGCCTCAATGATGTATAGATTATATCATTGTAGATCAATAAGGGTATCAACAATACAAGATTTCAGTTCAGAGAAAGTTAGCAGATGATTAATCCAGTAAATCCCAACCGAAAAAATTTATGTACTAAGCAGAAACATTTTGATAAGATCAAGACCATATTTTGCACACGCATGCTCTGTAGTAAATTTCAGTACAGCTTTGGTATATTTTCATTATATGAGCATAACCAGGACTAAACATTGTCAAATTTTGGCACCCATCTGCACAAAACTATGATTCTATGTTGCAAGCCTAGACAAAATACAGTATCAAGTTTGATCCTTCAAAAAACGTAGAGCTTCTGCTCCTAACGTAAACAAGTGGAACTATACATGACCCACTGTCAGCCACAAAAAAAAACTAAATGCAAACGATGCCCATTGTATGCAAAAGTGCAAGCCAATCTCAAAAACCTGACAGCTATGCACCATCACAGTTAGTTCACGAACTAGTTAATTTGAGACTGATGGAACTGCATGCCTTTAAAGTTGAGAACCAAACCGATCCTTCACATTGCTCATCCTGATGTGCCCAGACACAGTTGCCGTTGATTCTCCAGACACTTTTTTCACCTCCCTGTCCATGGCGATCTGTTCATCACGGCACTCAGAAGTACAAAATGCACGCAAGTAGCTGCATTTCATCATCAAATTTCAATCTCAGATGCTAAAACTCTCGTAATGATGCTAACTTAAGTAAGAAAAGACTGAGCAATAGAAATAGAGCTTTCATTCAAAACATAACTGCATAATCAATTCAAAATTTGATAACTCATGTAAAATTGAACTCAGAGACTCAGAGAAGACTACAGATATGAAAGCATCAAACAACTCCAATTTGCAGCATAATTGCGAGAAAAATAAGACAGTTACATGGAAATATGGAATTGTCAATGCTAAAATGCGAATTGTAAATTGTACACGACATAATTAAGCTTATCATTTTGGTTTTTAAGGAACCGAAACAACGGACTCTGAAAACTGTTTGTTTGTTTGTTTTTTTTTTTTTTTTTTTTTTCCATAGAATGGTATGAAATTTTGAGAATATGTTATTTTCAAGTTTTATGATGCTTACAAAGAAAACAGAAGAAAAAAACCGACAACATTCTTATGTTCTCTAAAAATGAGCTATTTAAGAGAGAGAGAGAGAATGAGAGAGAGAGCAGTTTTTGAGAATTGCATGTTTTCGATATTTTGCCATTCTGAGAAGAGAACTATTTTCAGAGTAAATTTCAATTTTTTATTTTATTTTTATACTTTTCCTCCGTCTTCTCAGCAACCAAACATAGATTTATTTATTTATTATTATTATTATCTTAAAAAGAAAGAAAAAGAGAGAAACAGAAAAACCCCTACCTATACATGAACACTTCATCATTCTCACTGATCTTCTTCTTGCAATAGAAACATTTTTCAAGAAACCCCTCCGTACTCACATCAAGACGCTCCTTGTCCGTCTCCTGAACCGGGGAGGACAGCGTCAGAATCCTCGGCCGAGACTGCTCCACTTCCGCCTTCGACGGCTTCCAAATCTTAGCCGAACTGCTCGGCGGCTTGGATGCAGCGGATGCCGGAGCCGTACGCCTATTCCAGCGAGGATCGGCCGAGTCAGCCGACGGCGAGACCTGGTTGACTAGGCCGGTCTCGCCGAAGCTCGAAGACCGGCCGATGAGAGAGCGTTTGACTGGCATTGTGGCTAGGGTTTTGAGGATTGGGAGGAGATGAGAGTAAAGTCTGTATATATACGTGTGTTGACAGTAGAATACTAGGGTTTTGGAGAGAGAAAGGTGTGTTTGTACGGAAGAGAGAGACAGAGGGAGTGGGTGAAGGAGTGAAAAGCTTGACGGTGGTGAGATAGGGGAGTGGAGTTAGGTACTTGGAAGGTATATATAGGCTACTGTGGTCCCCATCTAACCTTCTCAACTACCCAACCGGAACGCATTTTATAATTTTGGGTTCGGACACTCTGTAATGGGTCTGACGAATAAGTTCAAACAAGCTAATAGAGTCTTGCCACGTTTCTATAATGAGGGCGCCCTCACTAGTGGTATTGAGTATTGGCAAGCTCTATCACATGAATACCATGCCACTCGTCATCAAAAATTACCAAGCCGCACGGCAGGGACCGCCATTTTTTTTTTTTTTTTTCCTTAAGTTGCAAAGGGGGTTGAGGAGATTCATCCTCATAGTCAAAAAATAAATAAATAATATTTGATCAAACTCTTTGTTAATTTTGATCAACGTGTGTGGATTTATTTTTAACATATTTTGATTGATTTTATACCAACAGTAATAATCAAGTGCTCGACAACACACATATATGATGCTAAATGTAAATGTTTGTGTTTATCATGCACCCTCGTATGATCATCATGAACGATGTGTGATTGTCACAAACGATTCAAATGTCCGAATCAAACATTTTCATTTATACCAATGCATAGACACAATGATGTGGTGTGTATCTCAAATTACTTCAGAAGTAAGAGAATCCATAGGAAGGAAGATGAGGGTGGCCTCTTACCAGCGTCCTCCAAAATAAAAATTAAATTTCACTTTCAAATGGGTTCCGTTTGTTAGATCCAAGATTCTCCCCAATACGCTAACCACAGAGATGCAAGCCACATCATACATTTCTGGGGGTGGACAATCAGTTTTCCAAAACATCCTGTTGAACATCTTCTCTCTGCCATTTTCATACTATTTTGAGTGGAAGGGTTAAGGCAAGTAGCTCCAATGACTACTTTTTAAATGTCTTTGGTGGACAACATCCTCCTCCCTTTCCAATTCAATACTATTATATTCCTTTGGTAACATGGAGAAACCAGATAACAAATGTAGAGAATTGGCTACTTGTAACTTTGTCAGTGTTGGAAATATCTATTCATTCTTAATGATCTTTACAGCACCAAGTCTCCTCAGATTGTACCCTTTAAAAGGCATGTAGACTAAAAATTCCTCAAAATAAGCCTACCCATTTTTTAAAGGTCAATGCTGCTTCCCTCTTTTTCAACAGGGCTTCTGTCTGGAACTTGGGAGCCTTGTTCTTATAGAGTGTTTTATGGTACTTCAAGAAGAGGGTTCGGTACTTGTACTTGTCAATGAACATGCTCCCTTTCTCCATCATCTCAACCACTTCATTTGCTCGAGTGAAGAATCCACCCCTCACAAAAGTATAAAGTACAGAATCTAGGAGTTCCTGGTCAAACTTCATTGCAGTGGAAGAGGCAAGAACTTTCATCTCACCCCACAACTCCGTTACCTCCAAATATTTTCCCCCAATTGCAGCATACCCAGTGACCATAGAATGGAAAGTCTGTGCGTTAGGGGCATGCCCCAAACTTATCATCTTCTTCAGAGCCTTCTCAGCGTCTCCCATTAATCTCTTCTTGCTGAAAAAATGGATTACATTGTTCCAATCGTGAACTCCACAATCCACTTTCTGCCCTTCCTTGATTTCATGCAAGAGCTTGGCCATGAACCCTGCTTCACCGCCTTCTTGACATCCCTTAACTAGCGTCTCAAATCCTTGATCACTAGCTTTCGGTATTTTAGCTTCTTTCATCTCTTTGAATAGATGGAGAGCCCCTTGAGTATCTTTCTGAAGCACTCGAGATTGTATCAATGCCTCATAACAACTTGAATCTAGCTGAATCCCAGCCTTACGAACATCTCTCAGAAGAGAAGTGACTTCTCCTGCTCGATTTTCTTTACAATATGCTTTTAGGAGGGAGGCATACACAGAAGAACCAGTTCTAACCCCAGCTAAACGCATCTCATCAAGCAGATCATATGCCTGATCTAACCACCCAAGTGAAATGCATGAATTAATGACATGAACCAATGCGGAATTATCAGCGGAAACTGGGGAATCTTCTTTCTCTGCCTTGATAAGGAACTCAGCTAAATCCTTTGTCTTGCCAGCTTCCAGAAAAGCCTTGACCAATTTTACATATATCCTCTCTGTTGGTTGGAGAATACCACGTTCAGTTGTAATCAATTCAGCTTGCATCTGCAACTTATCTAACAACATATGAAGTATACCTTTTGCCTCAGCCTCAAGTTCTAAAAAATTTCGGTCTCTAGAGAACTCTTCAAAAGATATGGAAGGGCTTCTAATTGATCCAGGATTCTCTAAACTGTCCGAAATTTTATGGCTCAGACTTTGTCCAGATACACTGTCCAGGAGGGGATGTCTTTCCATTTCCAACAGCTTCTAATACGAATGTAGCTGTAGTAAGAGAATTTCGTGCTTCCTTTGCTTTCCGAAGCATTTCCAAAACCATGTTGGATGCGGAATCTAGATCCCCAAACTTCAAATGGCATGTGAGCAAACAATTATAGAATTGACGAAACTGTATATCATTTAGGTTATGGGCTTCATGTATGTGTCTCTCAAGCTTCTTCAGCTCATCTCTTCGCCCATTCCTTCCATATATATGAGCCATTATAATCAATAAGTTTGCATCAGCTCTGACACCCACTCGAGGCATCATTTCAAGGAGATGCTCCGCTTTCTTAGTAGTCCCAAACAAAAGACATCCAGCCAAAGCAATGTTGAAGGCAATAGTACTAGGCTTCATAGAAATCAAAGGTCTGTTACTCTTTTTACGTGGGTCCACCCTACCATCTTGGAACAAGTAACCTATCTCAAGAATCAACTCAGCAGCAAGGTAAGCTCCAGGAGCTGTTTGTGACATATGGGCCAAGATTGCAGACCAAGCAGTCACAGGGGGAAATTGCTCCATTTCTACCAACTTCCTTAGAACAGTTGATGCAGGAACCGGTAATCCACATCTTGCAAGACCAAAAGAGAGATAAATCAGAGTCTCCTTCTCAAACAAGTTCTGTTTACTCTCCTCAAAAGCCCGTTCGACCAACCCATAAGCCTTCTCAAGCCACTCTAAGTCAAGGCTTTCAGCAGAACTTGTTAGAAGCTTGTTCACAATGAATTTCCTCGGAAATCCTTCCATCTGCATGTGTTGTTCATACAACTTCCATGTATCATCAAATCTATGCTCATCAATTGCGTTTTGTATTTCCAGACATAGTTTGGCTGCGTCTCGAGCCTGAACCAAGATCGTTCCAGCTGTAGTTGAAAAGGACTGTATTGGACGAATAAATCCATCCTGGAACTCCAAGACAACAGTCCGCATGTTTATGTTGGTCATAGGGGAGCCAGTGAACTGACAAATAGACCTGTGGCCCAAGGCCTTAAATTGGCATGTGGAAACCCTACCAGTGTTGCAAGTACTACAAGCAACCAAAGAAAATAAAGCAGAAGGGGAAACTTCAGTGATATGATAACTCAATTTCCTGATAGATAGCATTTAGTTTTGCAAACAGCAGCAAATTTAGTACTGAAATGGCCCAAAATCTGCAATGTGAAAAGCACAACAAACTTAAAACTGCACCATAAGATACAAGTGAAACTGTAGATACAAATAAAGCCAAGATTTATAAATCAGAAATGTAGATAATAAGAAAAACCATGAGACGTGACATAACTGAACAAAAAATTGATCTACATTGTGAATCACTAGAAGATTGAAAATTTATATAGAAATTTAAAAGGCATGAAAAAGGAATAAACCATATAACTAATATTAGAAACAAACATATAATGAAATAGTTACTCACATAACATTTTTCTCTATATCTTTGTTTAGCAGCCAGAATTAAAATTCTGATAATTGTTTTTCAATCAACGACTATTAATTGAACATTCGTTTTTCGCTCAACAACAACAACAATTGAACATCCCACAAAACCCTTGGATGGCTTTACCACCATACTAGGGTGGCACTGGTTTGAAAAACCAATCTATTTGAGCAGTAGGATTAGTCCCTAGGATCGCTAATTTGTGAAACACTACCATATTTCTGCAGTCCAGCACAGTTACTTGGGCTACAGACTGATGCCATCAAAGATAAGTTGAGCACATTTCATCCCACGATTAAGGATGTATTCATGATAAAGCTTGTCCATGATAATTCTTCAATCGTGGTAATGCTTCCAAGATCTATCCGGCCAAGCAGTTTGGATGACTCTGACAAAGCAGAAGGCTCTAGTTTTTTCTTTTTTTTGGTGACCTTAAAAGTCGCGAAGATGCTAGACAACCATAAGGGTATCTGAAGTGACTACAAAAAAGATAAGTTGACAGATTAAACCATGGTTTCTCAGCAATTAGCACATAGTGCATCCTACGAGTACCTTTCAACATTTCACTGAAGGCATTTTGTCAAACATTTTGAAAACCATAAGCATATGTCAAAAACTGCATGTCGGTAAAATTTTACCGGTGACGCGCATCTCCGACTTTGTCACAGGCAAGATGAAAGGAGAGGAGAGGAGAGAGATCCCAACGAGAGAGTGCCCAAACAGAACTGAAAGGCAACTCAAATAATCAATGCAAGAAATCCCGAAAAAATAAATAAATAAATAAATAGCAAGACCCTAAATCTCACCGGTGTATTGCACATTTCCGACTCTTTCACCGGCAAGAGACATGAGAATGAGAACTATTAGAACTCAGAAGAGAGACAAAAAAGGGAGTGGCTGTACTGTGTCTTGGAATGCTGAGAACTGAAAAAGTGAAAAGTATGCTAAGCTTCCAAAAGAAGCTTCTCACTTGAACCGAGGAGATAATAAAGTCTGATCATGTGCATATAAAGGATAGAGTATTCTCATCATACAAAATATTCTAAACTTCCACTTCCTTACATTTTTGAAGATTTTATAGAAAAATATAAAAAATTTTTACAAAAATTAGATATATAGTTTACTAAAAAAACATTATTTTGGATAATTTTATAAAAAAAATTTTTTTAAATTTATTTTTTAAGTAGAATTTTTTACCATTTTTCATGGAAAATGAAATAGATTTTATAAATGGTTAAAAAATTCTGCTTAAACTGATAGATTTTGGAAAAATTTTCTTCTACAAAGTTGTTCAAAATGATATTTTTTAGTAAATATCACGGCAAGCTTTTGTAAAAACTTTTTATATTTTTCATAAAACCTAAAAAGTATAAATTAAGGAGGTTTAGAGTACTTTATGCGGTAAAGCAATAGCTCCTCTCTTTTTTTATTATAATTTTTATCTCTTCATCTTTAACTCGATTCGCTATGGTCAATTTGTGGATAATTGTATGGAGAATTGGCAACCAAATCGAAAACCCATTTTTAGGGGAAATAAAAACCGCTAGGGACCGTAATAAGAATAAAACATGCCAAAACTGGTTGGTTTAACTTGGTTCGCGCCGGTTTCTCAGTTTGCCCTGTTTTTCTTTCATCCTTACTTATTTGTGATGATAACCATTATTTTCTTAAATTTGTTAATTCAAAGTGATGGAGTATGTCTTTAATACTATGTAAAATTTTTTGAATTGTTTAATTTCGAATTAGACAACCAAAAAGGCCTTAATTTTTTTAAATCAAATGTCTTTTAAATCTTAAAGCATTAGCTAAATCACATGAGATTTATTTTCGATCAATAATATGGATGAAACAACACTGCTTCATCTTTAGTACTCTGTGCTCATTAAATCTTCTTTATAGTGAGGATATTGAAGAGATTCTGAATAACCAACCATTGACCCTTGTGACTGAGTGTTACCGGACTAGTCAAAGGTTGAAGTCCCTTCCATGTAACCCTACTTTCTTTCTTTTTTTTAATTAATTTTTTTAAAAGAAAGAAAAAGAAGAAAGACAAGAGATTCCAAAATCAAAATCTTCACTGCCTGCTTGAACCCCTGTGATCGATCGGTTGGTGTTTTTGCAACAAAACGTAGGATTAATCTTTTTTTTTTCCTAGTCAAAACACGAATTAATCTAAATGATCCCAAGGCATATCAGCGCCACATATGTGAGAAGAGACAACCTCCAAAATCTAGTAGCAAAGAAAATGAGATATCACATATTTCTTATCATAAACTAATAAAAATATAATAATTAACGGACAATCTTCAAAATTTTAAAAAAACTTATATATAACTGTAATATGATTGAAATAGTATTATAAGTCAACGTGAATGAAACAAAATGAAAATACCGAGTTAATTTTATTATGCTTTCATTGATTAGTGATACCACAATCAATGATACCACATCAGTGCGTTACATCTGCACACATTGTAGAATAGAGGAGATTAACAATGAATAAATAAATGGACCAAGAATCAATACTAAATCAATCCCATCAATTAATATAATAAAGCTTGGTTCACCAAAATAAAACTATATTTACCGAATCACTATTAAAAAAAAAATAATAAAAAAAAGAACCGAGGAGAGGCCTAGCCAATCCCTGCTTGTTCCCTTTTGGGCATCTCTTCTCAAGTGGTGACAACCAGAAATGTGCAGAACTCGTAGAGCACTGACGGACTGCATCCCTTCTGGTAGAGGTAGCAACTAGAGCAGTAAAAAAATTCTGAAGCCTCCTAAGAGATCTCCAAAATCCCATCCAGAATGGCAGGGTTTTCAAAATGTATGACATGATGATATTGTGGCAGAGCCATCAACATGTGTCGTCGCAACCACTCGGATGAAAAAGTGAACAGCTACTCCCCTCAATCAACAATGTACCAATACAAAACCTTTCTCCACCACGACTTTGGGGTATAATACGTTTTACATGCGAAGTTTGGTTTGCCGTATAAAAACGCATAGCAAGGCCAAAATCGTGGTGGAGGACACAATTTTGAGAGAATCGTGAGTCAGCGGCATGATTTACCATAGATTAGGGAAAATGTTTATAAAAGACTTAACTTTTGAAATAAGTTGGTGGATAGCAATAAATTAGGAAATGGCCCCAACAAATCCCTTATGTGAGAAAGAAACAGGTATGGAGAGAGAAGCTTAACTGGACAAATGTATCCGCCAAAAAAAAAAAAAAAAATGAAAAATGAAAACTTAACTGGACAAAACTAGCATATATCTGTTAATTAGCAGCTCTTTTTCTATTTATGGTAAAACATGAGCATACACTTAGCATCTCCCGTACACATATACACATTTAGTTGCTCATAATCTACATATATCAAAACCTCAAAACCCCTTTACTAACACATACAGCCCTTCCATAAACGCAACCAACTAAGCCCTTCTTTGTAAACCCCATGACCAACTTCACCCCTCTCATGCAGAAGCACGACCTTGCCTCTGTTGGCGTGGCCCAGGGAAGAAGAAGTCTTGCTTATTGTTTTGGAACACTTGTTCCACCTCTCTTGCTGGGACATTAAAGGCCAACTCCTTTGCTTCCCTCTCAAACTGATTTATTACATTCCTCTTCCCTGAAATTCATCAAACACTCTGTAAATATATATATTTATACAAGAAAATGTTCAGGTGACATATAGTCATATAGTGATGATGTTAATAATATCGGCATGTGATAGACTAGAAAAGGACTCAAGATGGCAAATATGTATACCTGCAAGAGGGTACCTCTCGTTGCCTCGGGCGTTGATCTCAAAGCAGACAATCTGCAGATTCTGGTTGTTTGAAGCAACGGCGACAACCGGGTGGCCGGCTGGGACAATGAACACTACGCCACGTCTTAGTTGTGCACTTACTTTCTGGTACCTCGGCCCACTCTGGCGTTCCTCTGAGCCGCCACCACCATAGTGTTGCTCCCCTGATTGTGAAGAAGATAGGTGAGGACAAGCCATCTCATAGTATCCGTCACCGTCGATTACAAGAGATATCTTGGTTGCCTTTGAGTTGAAGAACGGAGCTTCCATTGATCCCTGCACAAAACCCCCCAAAAAGTATGTTGAAATGAGTCTACACCCATCGAACATAATTGATGAAAAATTCTGATCAAACAATTTGTAAGCAACAGAGAGAGAGTTTGTACTTTGGTTATGTTAGCGAATGAAACGGCCACATCTAGGTCTTGTAGCTGCTTGTAATCGTTACAATTAGCTTCGTGGAGTCGCCCATACTCATTAGATTGGGAGGGACGCATTTTGAGAAGATTGAATGGTCCCCTTGACGATTCACCTCCAAAAGGCCAACTACCCCCTTCCTCATGGTGACTCATGGACTGGATCTGCTCCTTGGAGGCTTTGACAATGGCTCCTTGTTTCTGTTGCCCGAACAGCCTCTTCAACCTATCCCCTTCAGTCTGGTTTGATTTAGAGATCAAAACAAGCGAAAATAGCCTTAATTAAACGGCTCGATTAATCTAATGAACCAAATCATGTATGGCTTTTGCAGTAGTCGCAAATAACCAGGAATATCAATTTCACTTACTTTTAAAGCAGCTTCAAGGATCTCAATGCTGAATGCATTGTAAAATGATTCTGGGTCTTCACCACCTGGTCCGAAAAATGTCTACAACACAAGAATTTCAGGAAATCAGCAGAAAGCAGTGCTAAATGACCAATCAAAATTGATCCATAAGACACTCGTACACAAACAGAATGTGGGTTTTCACGCTCATGATGGAGACGTTGGATTCACCTCATAATGCCCAGGAGTAAAGACTGGTTGGATGAGCTTGGCAACACATAGCTTCTCATGATCGTCTTTGTTGACCATATAAAAAGGTGCTCCTGCAGGAACCCTTAAGATATCTCCAGTTTGAAGATTAAAGGCCTCCCTCTTACCTTCCCGTATTAAACTGATGGCAGCACGTCCTGCAAAATCATACCAATCAAATTACAAATTTAGATATTAATTCAAGGGCAATAATGAACATAGTTAAAAAATAATAATAATAATTTGAATAAGCTAGGCAAAATTAAACATATACCCTTAGCAACAAAGAAGAGGGCTTCAGCATCGCAATGTTTTGGAAGAATGAAGGTGCCAGGATTCGCTTCAAGAATCTCCACGCGGTAATTCTCTATACCGCGAAGAAGCTTCGACCTCTCTCTGAAATTCTGAAGAACTCTAACTCTGCCTTCTTGACTCTTCATTCTCGTACTAAAATGGTGCTCCTCAAATACATAAGGGTTGATCTCTCGTTGCTCCTCCTCCTCCTCTTCCTCGAGGCTTTCCTCTTTAGTGTTTCCCTTTCCTTTTTCCTCCTGCTGCTCTCTGTATTCCCTCTCGCACCACCTATCGCACTGCCTCAGCTGCTTCTGCTCCTCCACGAACCGTCGACACTGCTCTGTGCATCGTCGATACTGCTGCTCGGAGTCTTTCGGATTTTCGTCCCCTCTTTAACCACCTTCCTTTTCTTCATCATGCTCACCGAATTTCTCTCTGCATCGTAGTTTGCATAGTTGCCTCTGCTGTCCTCCTTCCCAGCTTTCACACTGCCGCCAGCATTGCCTCAGCTGCTTTCCAGAAGCCACGACGCTCCGTTCATCCCCACGTCCACCCTGTGTAAAAAATGAAATTAAACAAATAAATACAAATTAAGCAGAAGATCGGATCAGTGTGGCATGGTGGATTACTTTTACGATTCTTTCTTTACAAAAATGCTTGAATCAGGAAGAGTTCGAACCGTAATCTATCCTAATCTTACTCTTTCACCCCACCCTCCCTGACTAACCCCAACGACTCCACTTAGTCCTAGTTTCACAAAATCAGTATAATTAATTTAAATTTTTATCAAAATAAAATGTGGGTTATAGAGTAAAAAAGTTCTTACACCCTGCTCTCCCTCTCGCTCCTGCTTCTCTCTGTAGTAGTCATCGCACCTTTGCTTGCACTCTTCTATCTGTCGGTCGTCGAAGCGCTCTTGCTGTTTGCACTGGTGCTTGCACTGCTTTAGCTCTGGGTCCTTTTTTGCCACAACAAGAGACAAGGTTGAGAACGGGACAAAAAGAGAGAGGAGTAAGAAAACTAAAGGTAGCTTTGAATTGGTGGCCATTTTCATTTTCTCGATGGAGATGAAGATTGAAAGATGGGTATATATATTTATAGTGTGGCTATGGGGTGAGATGGCAGATGAAGGTGGGCATGCAGGAGGACGAGTGTCGACCTTATGTGGCGATCAAACAGAGAAGCCGTGGCCGCATTGTAACAAGGACAGCAAGGACATTGTCTTGTACCCATTGAAAAGTGGTTTTGTCGGATGATGGAGTCATGGAGCTGCACCATGCGTCGCCATTTCTCGACGCTCGTATTCACGTGGCTGTACGGATAGAGTAGCTAGCGGACAAATTAAAGTCTAAACTACAAAATTGTAATATTATCTCTTTTATATATGGAGTAGTATATCAAATTTGATTTATTTTCATTAAATTTATGCTCCATTTTATCAAATTCAATATCTAAATTCAGAGTCAAATAATCTAGTTTTGTCATATTTTTTATTCTTTCCATTCCTATTTAAGTAGTCTGCTTTTTATTTTGAAATGTTTTAAAATAATTATCCCATTAAAAAAATTAATGATTCTTTTTGTTTGATTTCCTAAACTACTCTTAAAAATGTCTTCTCTCTTTCTAATGTCTTCTCAAAATTAGAATTTTAAAATTTAAGTGTTAATTTGAAAGCACTTAATAAAATTACATATAAAAAAATGTGTTTTTTTTCTAAATAGGACAATCAAATAGGAACGTAAAGAGTAATAGAAAAAAATAGTATCAATATTTGACAATCGATGGAATATACTCTTATGATCTTCCCTAAATCTCCTATATTAACAAATGAGTATTAATGTTTTTTCGTAAGCTAAATTCGAAATCGCTTATTTAACAAGTAAGAAAAATATCATTAAACCATCACACCATTGACCAAATGAGTTAAATAAAAAGTTTCCCAATTTTGAAGTTCAATGGATAACAAATTTATAATTCAGAAATCTTCGTATAATTCACTCTTCTTTTTTTTTTGTAATTTTAGTTTTTGCTGTTCTTTTTCGTTTTCAAAGACTCTAATCCTTGATCAATCTGAAAGATTGTATGCTCATGAGAGCATTTTATAATGACGAAAATGGACATACAAAAAGTGAAGATAATTACATGATGGCCTCTCATTCTGATCCTTTGCCAGGTTTTCTTCTTTTGTAAGGTTTTTCCCACTGAGTCTGTCTTCCCCTTGCATTTGTCGGGTACTGTTTTACTAGCCTGGGTTGGGGGGCGATCATTTCCAACAAAACAATAAAGAGGAAGAAACAAAAAAAAAAAAAAAAAGGGTCGACGTGATGCACTGACTGCCTCGGTGCCTCCACTCCACTACTATCTTTTGGTGTATCCTCCTTCCCTGTCGTTTGCAAAACGAGTCCGTCTACGATGACGACGGCAACCCCACCCCAACACGAGTTTTTTTTTTTTTCCAACTTTTGTGTGCATCAAATTATGTGCATGTTATTTTTTTCATTATATTGATGTGGTAATCTATACATATATACTAAAACTAGGGGTGTTCGTGGTTCGGTTTGGTTCGGTTTTGGGGTACTTTTCCAACCAAACCATTATACTTCGGTTTTGCTCTTCTCAAACCAAAACCAAACCATACTATAAAAAAACCAAACCAAACCAAACCATAAAAATTCGGTTTGGTTCGGTTCGGTTTCGGTTTTAACCAATCAAGTAGCAACAAATAATTGAAAATGAAAAAAATGACATGCCAAACTCCAAATTAAAACATTTTTAATAAAAGCATTACATTAGCAACTAAAAAAAAACATTAAACATTGTATCAAAATGGAAACAAATTGACATATGTCAATCCAAGTTTAAATCTCCAAGTTAATACATACCATTATCTCACACAACATTAATAACTAGTTTAATACATGCCAAGCTAAAATAGGAAAAACAATAAGAAACTTAAAATCAACAAATTACAAATTAAAATTTGATATATAATATATAAAATAAAATAATATATATATATTATATATTTTTCGGTTTTTTCGGTTTTTCGGTTTGGTTTGGTTTTTTAAACATGAAAACCAAAACCAAACCAATTCAATTCGGTTTTCTAAAATTGGAACCAAAACCAAACCTAATGACAAAAAAACCAAACCAAACCGGTCGGTTTGGTTTGGTTCGGTTTGGTTTTCGGTTTTAACCTAAACCATGAACACCCCTAACTAAAACGGAGGAAATGCCTCCCTTTGGTGCCACGTGTCCGTTTGTGAACAGTTGGGAAAAAGGTAAAATTACCTTTTAGTGACCATTGTTCAATCTAATGCCAAAAAAGGACAATGTCTATCAACTTGCTACAAATTACCTGTATATTTACATCAAAATAACTATCAGTTTTCTTTTTTTCGTATTAAGTTGAGAAAGAATCACTAAAAAGTAATTTTCCCAAAAAGATATGACTTTTGGAAAAATTACTTTTTAGTGATCAATTTTCAACTTAATGCCAAAGAAAGAATATTCTCTGCCAACTTGCTACACATTGACTATATACATACTTCAAAAGGACTACTAATGTTTCATGTTTGGTATTAAGTTGAGAAGTGATCACCAAAAGGTAAATTGCCTAACTTTTCTATTTTTTGGTTTTCACTGCTCTTTTTCATTCTCTTTTTCACGCGGTATAAGTAGGTTGACGCTTGGTGTACCCTGCATATCTTTTTGTTTTTATGTAGGAAAATCGAAAAACCTATATTATACAATGTTCAACCCAACTTAGTAAACTATATCATATTTCTTCGTTTTTTTTATGTCTATTCATCTCATTTCCCAAAAGTTAAACGTATAAAATTATAAATATTTATAATCAGAAAGGGAGCCAAATAAAGGCAATAATGATTAAAAAATAAAATGCAACACATTGGAATATGTATTAACATATCAAATTGCTTAGAAAACTATAAAAATGCTTTCAAAATTATGCAAATACACTTTTGCCAAACAAGGAGTATCTCAAACTGTTAGATCCAAACTAATTTACATGATGCACAAATCATTCTCAAGTCCATGCATTCGATAGTAGGGGAGCGAAGACACGAACTCAAGATTTATGATTTTGGAACCGCGGTTCTTTACCATCTGAACTACCACATGGGTGTGTATTATATATATATAATTTATATTGTTCACAATATTTATATTTACAGACCTCACCGGTGCGTTGCACGGGTTATAAAAAATAAATGATATTGTCTGTCAACTTGCTACAAATTAACTTGATAAGTGCTTCAAAAGGACTACTAACTTTCTTTGTTTGGTATCAAGCTGGGAAGTGGTCACCAAAAGATAAATTCCTCACCTTCTTTTTCTTTTCTTTTTTCTTTTTCTTTTTTTTTTTATATTACTTGCTCTTTCTTATATGGTGGATGTACGTTGACGTTTGGTATTCACTACATATCTCTTTGTTTTTATGTGAGAGGATTAGAAAACCCACACTATACAATGTTCAACCCAAACTTAATAAACTGTAATATATTTTTCTGTTTTCTTTATGCCTATTCATTTCCCCTCCTAAAAATTAAACGTATAAAACTACAAATAGTCATAATTAAAAAGAAAGACAAATAGAGAAAAGGAAGATTAAAAAAGAAAACACAATCCGCTAGAATCTTCAAATTCTCTCGATTTGCTTCTGACATGAATAAAAAAAAAAAGAAAAAATCTGTTTGAATCAAAATTCTTCCCATATGGTTAATTACATAAAGTTGAAAAGATTTATCCTTTCTCTTATTTTCTTCTTCTTCTGGCTTTTTTTCCTATTCTCTTTCTCAGTCTAGACTTTTACCTCATCTTTTTATGACCTAATTTCAAACATATTTTTGATATTTTTTCCCATGGTTTTTCACTCTTTGTGAAACCCATTTGAAACTTCATGAACGATCAAGATTTATCATTGTCATGCATTTTACAATCTCCACCGTCGGATTTCGAGACACTTTCAACGGCTATATTTGCTTTGGTATATACCAACATGTTAAAATCATGATTGTGGGATAGATTAGGCTTTAGAGAATTTTAATCTTTTTCCACCAAATATCATAACGTATCAGTTCCTTCATTTTTTGTACAAGTTTCCACTATTAAATTAATTGTTTTTCAAAATAATTTATCTTTTCGAGAATATAATTAAATTTTGTGTAATACATTATGCTAACATCACACCAAAGATTATTTTGATTAAATTATTTTATTTATTTTTGTCTATATCTTTTCAATTTAATTGACATATTATATTAACAAATATATTTTACTATTTTAGAGAATAAGAGTTTTATTAAAATTTTAATTTGTTAATAATATTATTTTTTATAAATTAATCCGTGCATCGCACGGGTTCTAAAGCTAGTCATTAATATAAAATCAGCCATAGCTGTAGCAAAATGAACTTACACGCACTAGTTAAAACAAAAAACAAAACAAAACCAAAAAACTTCAATCAAATACCATAGAATGGAGAGAGAATATTAACCCTCTATTTGGTTCCAGAATTCTACCAAGAAAAAAAATATATATATAGAAAGGAGGAAAAGGTAAAATAATGTCAAGTCAAAATTATTCTAATTCTTTTTCGTATTCCAATTTTCCATTTCAACCAAATAAAGAAAAATGCAAATTCTTATGTATATATATTTTTTTCCTTCATAAAATCCGGAAACCATATAGAGCCTAAATTTTTCTAGGGAAAAAAAAAAGGAGTATATTAAAATTTAATCCATATTTGTGATTAAATAAAATGAAATCGTATGTGTATAGAGAATCTTTGTAAGTGAAAATGGTGGAAAGTAGTGGCCATCCAAATTAACTTTCCCAAACTCCTGGTTATAGCAGTAGCACTACAGCCAGATAGTGCAAGGGTGGAGATGGTACTCACAAGGTGGCAGTGGTATAGCAACTCCGCCAATGTTGGCGTATATTGACACTTCACAGAAATGGTTGGACTGCAGCGGTGGTACTGGTTTAATTTAGGACGTTTTCCATTCTTCCAAGTGAATCTGCCCAAAATTCATGTGGTAGATATGCTGCTGATCCATTGCTCTATATCATAAATATATCGCAGAAACTATCAGGTGGTGCACGCAAAGGATAGAGCACATACAGAATTGTCGAGAATTGGGACTGAACTTAAAAAATGTTATAGGATTTTTAATCACAATCCAGGCATTTCACTTATATTGTGTGTTACCCAAATGAAAACGGAAAGGAAGCAGAATTCGGTACAAGAAATTCTCATTTTGATTAGCTATAACTTACGTGAACCCAAACTTTTGCAACATCTTTCAATCAACATGGAAAACGTCTGTCATGAAACCGAATGAGGAGATCGTTTATTTAAAGATCAGGCATGCCTTGTCCAGTTTTAGCATCGTATGTTTTCTCCCACACAAGAGCCATTGGTGTGTCCTTGGGACCGACTGCAAAAAGGAACAAACCCCATGAATTTGATGAAGAGCAATAGATGATTATCATTGAAAAAATATTGCATTTATTGCCCATGCAAACCCGATGAATTTAAAGTTAAATATTAAGCCATTATTAGCCCACAATCACTCGTAAACAGTTAAGTCGCAAATAGAAAGCCTCTCCTCTGTGTGGCATGCCTTGTCCAGTTTTAGCATCGTATGTTGCCATTATTAGCCCACAATCACTCGTCAACAGTTAGTCGCAAATAGAAAGCCTCTCCTCTGTCTTTCACAAGATTACCCTCCCATTATTATGCTACAAGAACTTTTAGTCTCCAATTACTAATACCCCTCCCCAGCAAATCAATATTATGCAAAATGCAGAAATATAGGACTAATGTAATATTAGTAACCACAAAGAATATGAAACCATGATAAATAAAATACGTAGGTACATATCAAGAAATTATTTCCCAGAAGTTCAAAGGATTGCATCTAAACCAAATGAGCAGGAAACATGCAGAAACACAAAGAAATTTCGCTAGTATAAGATTTTATTTGAGACCACATAGGCTCATACCTGCTGTGCCTTTATTATTATTATTATTATTATTATTATTTCAAAAGTTTTTGCTTAAATTTTAAACACTGTAAGGAACTGCGTAGACTGGTTTGCTATTGTTTATGGATTAGAAATTCACAATATTAATTTGAAATTTATATCCCCTAGTTATTTTTTTCACTTGCAGATCTCATATTGCCTCTTATGAGTAGGTACCATGTGATTTCATGAATAAGACCAGTGAGTAGTGAGCTGATCTTAAACCTCAAGGCTCATGTCTCATGTGTGAAGATTCGTCAAATATTGTCCATATACATGCAAAAATGTATGAAAGAGAAAAATAAATAAACAAAAGGCCCAGAGCAGAATAAAACCATAGCACATAAGAGGCCAATTATATGTGCCACATAGAATTGTCTCTGATCACAGAGTTGCAGGAAATGTGATAAACAACACATTCTTAATTTTTGAAAAGTAAAAAAAAGACAAGTGATAGGCTTTGGATATATACCAATCGTAGGTCTTGGAGTTGTCCTTATCTTTAAGATCTCAGGACGAGGGATGATGGACCCTGATGCTCCTTGACCTCTGGAAACTCTTACCTTGGTACCATCTTCTAAGTATCTGATTCCAACCTTGCAAGGCTTCCTGCAAAAGAAAATAAGTGGATACATATGTCTTACCATGTTCTTGAAAGGAAAAGTGAAAAACAAACATGAAAACACCAATGGTTGGCTGGTTATTCATGAAAAATCTGGAGTGTGTCAATACCCTGTGACAGGGTCAACAACTTGAACATTTGACGCATGAAGTGGGGCTTCAACCGTAAAGATCCCTCCTTCATGACCTTGCCCTTGCTTGATATGTTTTTTCACCTGCAAAACGGGAACAATAAGGGAATGAGAAGAAAATAAGAATAAGGAGATATAACGAGGCAATCCTTGTGTAGTATATATTGATTGTGTAATGAGACAATCCTTGTGTAATACATATCGATTGTCGAATATGGTGCCTTTGCCTTCTAGCCTGGATGAATTTATGCCAAGCCCTACATGCATGAGGTCCTAGGTCTGAACTTTGAACCCATGTCTCACTCATCTAGCATGATTTTCATCTCCATGAGTGATGGGAGATAGCGTAAATCATGCACTGACTATGATTTGGCAGTTCATACTAAAGCACGTTCTCTTTTTACAGGAGGTAAGAGTGCTTCAAAGTCTCTAAACCTTTTACAGCATGTCAGTGGTAATGTGATGCAACAAGTCAGAATCAAATGAGTGGCACAAAATCAACATAAGGAAAAGGGTCATCATTCCGTAATTTTTTTAAGTTATGTAAATCTAAGAAGCAAATTGCTCATTATGATCAATAACAACTTCTGAAGAGATTCTTATACATTATAGGTATTAATTTGGCTACCATTATGTTTCCCTTCAGTTAAAGTTCTATACAAGAAGCACTGAATAAATATTAATAGTTTAACTAAGCACAGGTTCCTTACCCACAGAAGGAATCCTTATTTACAAAATTTGGAACAGAGGACCTGCTAATTTAGAATTTAGAGTAATGATGGTCAGAAACCCATTTACGTTGTCCTGGTGATCATTTGGTAAATGAGCAGAACAGTGGCAGCAGAAACTGGAGAGAAAATCTGGTCCCCCATACACACCAGTGTTGAAATTTGAAAATCAGCATGATTATTGAGACTCCTTGAAGAATTGTTTGAAATCAGATTGACCTTTTTTCATTTCGCTTCAGTTTTCTTCCTTCTGTATATTCCTTTCTTTTTCACTAGTATTTTTTATAACATTGAGGATATGACACATGACCACTAAATTGATTAACATTAGGATTTTATGCCAACCGTAAGAGCCGTGTGTGAGAGTCTCTCACCAGATTTTTGCCCTCAACAATAACACGATTTTGAGAGCGAATGACGCGCTTGATAACGCCAGTCTCACCTTTATCTTTGCCCCTGATTATCATCACCTGCAAATGATTTCGATGAGAGAACGTAAAAATTATTCATTTAGGGCTCGTTTGATTGGTTGGAATCAAGGGGCACTGGAACAGAGTGGAATGAGATTTCAATCGTGAAATGGCCGCGCTCACCATTGAAATCTCATTCCATTCCGATTCCCCACAATTCCGGCCAAACAAACGAACCATTACTGATGATAAGAGAAGCAAAATAGACACACCAAACCGAAAGGCCAAAAAAAAAAAAAAAAGATCTCCTGCTTACATTATCTCCTCTGAGAACCTTCCAATGCCTAATGAGTTTCTGAGCCGCTTTCCAACCCATTTCATGTAATAAGCAGACAACCAAAGGCTTTTCAGTTGGTCTTTGCACGTCACTGCAAAATTTTGGGCTTTTGATGAAATTAAAATCATTCCTTCTCAATTCACTCAAAACCCTAGTCTTAATCGAAATTACTTTTCGAGATTTCAAGAAAACATCATCATTCTTCACTTCATCATCTCTTCTTTTTTTTTGGGTAAGTCTTCATCATCTCTTCTCCGGTGATAAAACCACAAGTAATACTCATGACTACATCTTGAAAAAATCAAAACTAACATCATTGAAGAGAAAAAATGAAGAAGAAGATGGGAAAGGTGGGATTACCTTGGAGAATGGGAAGCCCCTGGGCCCTGATGGAGCTCTTCGTACTCGAGCTTCTGTCACGTTCTAGGGTTTGAGCCTTGTGTAAGCTTGAGGCATGTGACCAGGGATAGGATTCAGTGCTGCCAAGTGAAATGTACCCTTGCATTAGATTTTGGATGACTAGAGTTTAAGGATACAAAAATAATCCACTACAGTCATGTTGGACAGTTGGTCATTTCAGTAATAACTCTTGATATTTAAATATGAAGCATCCAAAAACTAATCTAATAATCTATTCCACCTCAGTACTATGGCGAAGTTTTATCATGTCGAAGTCTCCAGTGGTAAGTCTTTGGCAGGAAACATCCCTATTATAATCAGAATCGCCTTGTTGGAAAAATAAATAAATAACTTTGGTTGAAAGCGTTAGTGATACTGACGCGTTTAACCAATTTTTTTTGGCTCCTCCATTTATGATTTTATTCTACATGCAGTCGTGCCATTTTCCATCAGGCTCCAAAAGAGATGGGGGTGGCTTTGTTCAGAAAAATAAAATTAAAAAACGCTTAGAAAACATTGTAACTGCCAATGGCACAGTCTATAACCAAGCTTGTTTTATAAGTAAAAGCAGTATTATTCTATTAATAACAATATTTTTAATATATATTCCATTAGTCCCACAATGATTAGTCTTCTTCCTTTTTTTCTTTTTTTTCTTTTTTTAACTTTTTGTTTCTCAAAATATTTGTCTTTTTTGAAAAATCAAATCATAATTTTTTTTAACCTTCCTATACTACCTTTTATCATGTTACTAATTACTTTCAACACAAAACTCAATACAAGTAAGAAAATGTAATTTTAAAGAGATGAAGTTTAATAAATGATAAATTAAGATAAGGGTCAGGCTATTGCCATCACATAAAATATTCTAAGCCCCCCAATTAATATATATTTTTTAAGTTTTATGAAAAATATAAAAAAAATTTACAAAAACTAATCACATAGTCTACTAAAAAACATTATTCCGGACAACTTTGTAGAAGAATTTGTTTCCAAAATTTGTCATTTAAGTACACTTTTTGGCCATTTTTCATGAAAAATGAAATAAAAATCGTAAATTGCCAAAAAGTCTGCTTAAATGATAGATTTTGAAAAAATTTCCTTCTACAAAATTGTTCAGAACGATGTTTTTTAGTGAATAATGTAATTAGTTTTCGTAAAAACCTTTTATATTTTTAATAAAATTTTAAAAAGTGTAAATTAATGGGGGGCTTAGAGTACTTCATGTGGTGGCAATAGCCCCCCTCTTAAGATAATGATGATTTTTCTTAAACTGTGTGTTTTATCAAACTTTGTCTATTTTTGTGGGACGGAGGGACCAGAAGGCATTTTTTTAATCATGCTTTTATTACTTTAAAAAAAAAAAATTTGCGTGCATTTTTTCTTTTGATCTAAAAACACAAGAGGGAGGAGAGTTGCCTTGCACTATTAGTATTCAGTTGGCCCGTTGAATTTGCCGATACGATAAACGAGTCAAACTTAAACCCTTACTTACCCTATAAAAAAAATAAAATAAAAAAATAAAAAAGAAAGGCTATGAAGGGGTTCCCAAAGAGAGTCACACGTACATCATACTCCATGGTCACTTTAAGATGGCCAAGTTATCAGCATTCTGGTCTCTCATCTTGCTCATTGTTGTCGTTTCACGTATATGTCTTAGCCCTCTTATTTCATGCACCTTTCCTGCATTTTTTTTATCATCTTGTGTAGAAAACAAGACACAGAAAGGGCTTTTTGAAACCAATTATGAGTCGGGTTATTTAACATCCAGATAACATTTGAATCCAACCTGATCTAATTTTCAAAATTACCACACAGACCCTTTAGAATATGTCCTACTCAAGTAAAGTCGTACCGTCTGTATCCTCCACCCTTCATGTGGTGGGTGGGGGGAGGGGGGAATTATTGGAGTAGAATTTTTTCACTATTAATGTTACTAATTGACTAATGGAACCCTATGGTTTTTGCATTGCACAGCCCAGCAAGATCCCTCTGCTATGAAACAGTGTGAGGAAGATTACCCTTGGGTGCACATGTTGTTTGACGGAGGCAAAAAAAAAAAAACAATTGACAAAAACAAAGGGAAAAAAAAAAACACAATTATAGGAGAACTGACCATGGAAATTAAGTTGAGCCACCGTTGTGTTGTGTCCTACATCAGAATGGTCAGGTGCGAGCCATGTTGACCATTTTTTCTTATGTAGCAAGCATTTCTTGAGTTACCCTGCAAAGCTCCAAAGTCTTGGTCGCTTTGTATCAAAAAAGGGTATGGTAGTCTCTTTGTTCCAAAAAAGGGTCTGGTGGTGGCTTCCGCAGCAATTGCATCGTGGAGCCATAAATGAGAGACTTAAATTGATGATGCTGATATCTTACTGCTTTTATTACCATTATAACAAAATCTGGCCCTACTATTTATTGTATTACCATTATTTTGGCTAAACAACACAGATTACACACACCACGCAACTATTGTATTACCATATATTCTTGCTGCAAACCCTTTACTTGCCCTATAAAAAAAAAGGGGCTTATGCAAGGAGGATTCACAAAGTCACAGAACCCATACTCTATACCATTTCATTTTTGTGGCTTTAAGATGGGCAAGTTCTCAGCATTCTACTTTCTCGTCTTCCTCATCGTTCTTGTTTCAGGTATATATCTATCCTCTTTTCTTTTTTTATAACTCAGTTCCTGAATCTTTTTGTCTGTCTCTTATATTTCCCAGCATATTTAGTTAATATAATGGTTGCGAAATGTGAATTTGTAATCTTTAGTATACAAAAGGGTTTGAAATAGACCATTCCCACATGGCCTTTATGCCAACGAAGGGGGTGGTGCTCCAGTGGCAGACATAGGACGCTATGTGGTCAAGGGTTTAATTCTAAATTCAAGAATAATAATGTAATGCGTTTTTGTTTCTTGATAGTTTTATTCATATGCTGAAATCATTACTCTTTAGTGGGATTACTACCATTTTCCTATGACCCCCCCCTCCCAAAAAAAAAGAAAAGAAAAGATACACTGATTTATTCACCCGAGGTGAGGGGGCCATTTGAAAAACATGAAAAATTCTTTCACCAAAAAATATAAAAAATAAAACATGAAAATTCGGTTACCTGTAGACACGAGACTGACTGGTTTCATGTTAATTACTTGGCTATGTAGTGAAATCGATCTTCATGTTAAATTTGTTTTACATGGTTTATTTTTTAATTTTTTGGGTTGGTTGTGTGTTGGGCAGCCCAGAAAGCTCCATGTGATGTGAAACAATGCCGGGAAGGATACCCATGGGTGCGTATGTTCTGCGACGGCAGCCGAGCGGGCCCAGAATGTTGGGATGAATGCACTCGCAGACATCCCGATCGATGTCTTGCATACTGTGCCAGCACTGTCGGATCCCCTACTAGTATTTGCACTTGCGTCTACCCTTGTTGATTCAACTCTCATATATATATATATATATATATATATAGTTGCCCAATGCCCATGTATGGCATATGGCAATATATATCTATCATCATGGAATAATAAATGATTTTCGATCATTTTACTAATCAAGTTTGTGAAAGCATACCTTCTTTTTTTTTTTTTTTTTTGGGCAAAAGTAAAATTATGTTTGGCTTACCCTTTAAATTTAGCGAATGTGAGAACTCAGGGTACAAATTAATGACTCGTGTGGTACCGACCAACTTGAAAAGAGATTTTTAAATTGATTGTCACTTGTTTCCATGGTTATCCTAAACAACATGTTGGATACCTTCTCTTTTGATTGAATTCGATTCCTAATCTTGTTTGCCAAAGGAGTTAGATGATGTATGTGTTTGTGAATGGATCTATATCATGAGAAAATAGTCTGAGCCCAAACTTCTTATAATAATAATAATAATAAGATGATGATGCAAATTGAAAAGGAAAATCAAATTGAAAATTTCATATTTATAACATTCCAGGGAAAATTACAGGGTGGAAACAAGTACATGAAATTCCATCTTCCGAGACTTTTATCGATTTATTGCTCGTCCTCTTATCCCTCTCGGGGGTAAAACTGCATGTTCCTCTAGCTGTTTGGTCAAGGCCACTTCAAGTTCAGTTTGGCTGCACACATTACCGAAATTTGAAGGTTATAAAGACGAAGATTTCTGATATTGAAAAATTTTAATAAAGAGACAATTACAGCTTGGCACATGTAGCGACATGCCGATGATGTCCCTAGACTACATGGTAAAATTTCGTCGCTTTTATCGGTGTCTATCCAAGTTGTAGGTTAAACCTGTTTTTATGACTAATCTACGTACTAACATCTAACTATTGTTCATAAAGGAGGAAAAAAAAAAACCCCTAAGAACATTTTCTGGTTCGCTTGTCTACAAATCTTTGCACGCAAATGGACTCTTGCACCGAAGGTGCTTATGCTAATAAAATCAGTACGTACTTACTTGAAAGAAAGGTTTACGAGAGGGACCTACATCGATTGTACGGTCTAACCAATGAAATGGGCTTGAGATCGATCGTATTAATTTGCTGACTTTCTCCAGGACCAGACAATCTTAGGCAGTGTTTGGTTCATGGGAATCATTCCCAGGAAAGAGGTTTGATTCCTCTTTCTAGTGTTTGGCACCACCACATTCCTAGGTAAGTTGCATTCCCGCTGTGCTAGGATTCCCACAAAAAGGGTGAATCACAAACCCATCTCAGAGCTGGGTTTGCAAATGGATTCCTGGGAAAGGCTTTTAGTATAAATTATAATACCAAGCGTGCCCTTTGTTTTCAGTAACAAAATTTTATAATTCCAACTCATGTCCTTCTCCTCTCCAAAAAACACGATCCAGCCAAAACCCATAAACACCCATCACTGGAATTCTTGAACCAAATGCTCTCTACCCCCAACCTCTTTCAACTTACCGTTTTCAACGCTGACTTCCCTCCACCTACCGTTTCAGATATGAGGTATTTAAATTTTTTTTTTCCAATTGTTTCATTTGTTGGGGAGGGTTCGAATGGTTTGGGATGGTAGAGATGGATGGGGATGGTTGTGATGGAGAAGAAGAGAAAGGCAACGACGGCGAAGGTGATCGCGAGAAATTTTGTGTGCAATTTCTGGCCATTTTTGGGTTTTTAGAACATATTTGCGTATTGGATTTCTTAGCCATTGGCTATGGTTTGTGTGCAATTTCCAGCCATTTTTTGGTATAATATTGAGAATAATTTGGGTGAAATTCAAGTACTTAGTGAAGGGGATGAAGAGGAGTGTTGAATTGAAGGGGTTTCCTCAATATTTTGTCAGAAATTGCTGAGGTGAGGGATGTGGATTTCACTGGAGAAGAAGACGACGGTGGTGAGGGGTGTTTGCTGGGTGGGTATTGGGTGTAAAAGAGTGATGGGTAGTGTTGTAAAAGGTGAGGCGTGTGGATTTTTTACAAGAGAAAACCATCTACCATGTAATATAGCTAACTAAAAGTGGGCGTAGTTGGCTATATTTTTTTTGTTTCACATGAGAAAACCATCTGCTATGCAATATAGCCAACTAAAAGTGGGTATAGTTGGCTAATTTTTTTTCCCACATAAGATAACCCACTGCCATGCAATATAGCCAACTAAAAGTGGGTATAGTTGGCTATTTTTTTATTTATTTATTTATTTTTTTTCACATGACATACCCACTGCCTTGCAATATAGCCAACTAAACGTGGGTGTAGTTGGCTATTTTTTTTTTTTTTTTTCACAAGAGAAAACCATCTGCCATGCAATATAGTCAAATTTGATTTTTGTAAAATAAGAGTATTGTGGGAATTTACTATATTTGGGAATCACATTCCTACCCAACCAAACGTGGTAATGGGAATGTTATGTGGGAATCATACTTTCCATTACCACGAACCAAATGCGGGGATAGGTATCATTCCCTCACATTCCCATTCCCAAGTAATGGGTCATTCCCAGTAATCACATTCCCATTCCCTGAACCAAACACTGCCTTATAAATTTTCAGTTGGTCATCATGTGCATGTATTCCTAATTTAATTTCCTAGAACGTACCAGCAGTCTCCTTGGCCGTGCAGTCATTGTCGCACTTCATTTCACAGAGGGTGCCACCATTGCCTCCGGCTTTACATTCTCCATGGCAGTTATTGTAACATGACTTGAATTCCTCCTTGGCAACGGCCTCACCGACGTGCACTGCCGCAAGAACAATAGTGCACATAAAAAACACTGCAACCATCTTGTTGGTCATTTTTCTTTAATTCTAGCTTGTTTCTTCAATTTTTTTTGTGACTTTGACAGATTTAGGGGGAGATAGGGAAGGATATGTATATGCAAATGGATAGCTTATTTTGGGTGATAAACCTTAAATGTGGGAAGATTTGTGGCTTATGTTGTGTTTACATAAATAGTACTAGAGAAATGATCATATATATGATAGTCTATCGTTGCAACGATAGACAAATCATGGCTGTAAAATATAAAACAATAAATATATCCCAACCTGTAACATTTTTGTGTGAATTTTAATTTGTTTGTTATTTCAAAAAATAATAATAGATTGTCATGCTATATACCTGTATTTTTAATTTGCTAAAAGTTTGGGCTCCTTAGCCCGCTTGGTCCAATTTCCATCACTTAGAATCAAGAGAGAAAGGGCTTTTGTGCAAACATCTCTTCTCTCTCTCCCTCTCGTATGGTTGGCTAGGATAGGGTTCAAAGTTCATTTTTTTTCCCTCTCTCCTAGTAAAATTGATCAATCTAGGTCAGCATGAGAATTAAAAACCGTACCCAATGCATAAAATGAAAAACCAAATGAGAATAGCAAGGTAGACCAAGAAAGAGTTTAAATTTTGTACTATAAAAAAATGCCATACCTTTTTTTTTTGGGGGGGGGGGGATATGAGGATGAATCCTCTTAGTTTGTCATTCACGACTTTAGAATCGAAACCTAATACCACTAATCAAAATAGGACAGGTGGGCAAACTCTGAATATGTGAACCGATCCCACAACTTACATAGCATTAAGTCATGGAGGCATACTAGCGATAGGATCGAATCGAACCCACTCCAGAACTTAGGACTTTGGTATGCCCAAACCTTGGGGCCCGTCCTTCTAACCATCAGGCTATGACCAGCTTGTGGGTAACCGCCATACTTTCACACCAAGTGAATCAATATTTTCGATCTCTACCACATACCTCTAAGCAAGTTGCATGATCAATCACTTAATGTAAGCATCAAAATTACCCTAGGTTCAAAGGAGTGCTGGTAGACTTACTATCACTTTTATCAATAATTTTTTACCAAAATATCAATAAAATTATGGTAAGACTAGCATTTTCTATACAAAATGTGCGCGTTAAGATTTCTCATATCACGTGCCATATGATCAAGCCGATTAAAATAAAAAAGAAAAAAGAAAATGTGAAAATAAGAAAACCATCAAGACCTACGACCTGTCCAAATCCCACCCCCACTTTAAATGGATGCAAAATGAGCTGAGGTTTCTTGGTGAAATCCTCTGACTAAAGTGTGATCCCCTTATAAGACTGCACAAAATCTAGGGTGCAACAGTTTATGGTACGAGGGCACTTGTGGTGGTTACAGTCGATCAGCTACAAGTTGTCGCCACAAGAAGCATGCTAGGTCAAAATCATGCTGTTTGCATGCGTCTCCCACTGAACAAAGGTTTTGTCTTATTGATCAAATGCCCTTAAATCAATTTTGAAAATGACAGAAAAATATCAATTCCTACCATGAATTTATCATCCAGTAATTTGTCACCAATAGGTAGGGTTGCAATTTGGTTTGGTTCGGTTCAGTTTAATTATATCAATTTGATCTAGGGAAACAATTTGATTACTTATTTTCTTCGTTCAAATTAATCAAATTATATACTAGTTGAATCAAATTAACCAATCCAAACAATACAAAGTTCAGCTTCTTTTTTTTTTTCTAAACAAAAATGTATTGAATAACAAGATCAACAAAACACATAAAATTTTAACCTTTTTCAGACAATAAGTGTATTTCCAATATATGGAAGCAAAATTAAAATTGAAACAACTATAATATGGTATATACAAATATATATATATATATATGTGTAGCTAATTAATGGTTTAGTATTATGTATTTAAAAATACAAAATTGATTATTGGATTGAATTAGTTTACGCAACACCTCAACCCATAATTAAACTGGATAAAGGTTGATTCTTTATTTTTAACCTAAGACCGGGACAAGACCAAACCCAACCCAAGGAGGTCGGCTCGATTCTACAAAGTTATGAACAAAATCTTGAAAGACCGAATAAAATCAAAGAGTCTGGTTAACATAACAAACACAGGACATACGGACATCATTTTTCAATGTAAAATTGCTATCTAGACATGGCAACACACCCATAAAATCTGTCTTAATCAATTCACTTGCTATATACGTATTTGAAATAGAATCTGGGGTTATTAAAACTTTTAAAAACAAGATCCCTTGCCTAGTCATTAACTATTGACCTATGAAGCCCTATAAAAAGGCAAACTTGAAGAACCTCTCTAGTACCCAAGCAGAAATGGCAAAGCCATCTTCCACCTACGCCTTCCTCATCCTCCTCGTCCTCCTTGTCTTCACCCCTGGTCTCTCTCTCTCTCTCTCTCTCTCTCTCTCTCACACACACACACACACACACATTCAAATGCTCATTTTCATCACATTTGCTGGCCCAAAAGTGCTATATATATGTTGTTCTTTTTCTTTTCAAGGATAGGTTTTAGTTGTTTCTATATTTTCATTACCTTTTTCCTATTTAATTTTTGTTTGTTTTCCCCCTTTTAATCGTGATTGTGGTGCAGCAAATACAATGGCGGGCGAGCCTGGAGCATGCGTGGTAGTCACTAAGTGCACATCTATAAAAGCTTGCACGCAAGATTGCGACCAGAAACACAATGGCTATGGGCAATGCGTTGATATTGGGCCTCACCCCATCAATCCATTGTGCCAATGCTCTTATACTCCCAAGCCTGGCGAGAAATGTCCTACCCTACAATCACACACTGTTTAGCCATACACTTTTATGTGTGTGTATGTGTGGGCACTGTGCAGTTATTTTGTAGCATGAATAATTAATAAAATGCTTAATTTTTTTTTTTTTAACCTAACATGCATTGGGTGTTGGAACATGCCTTCACCATTAATTTTCATTGAGTCTATTTCTAAACCGATTAATCCCTGAGCACAAAATTTATAATAAAAGGGTTTATTAATAGTGAATTAATGCGGAAAATAAAAAAAGGAAATGTTAGGGGTAAAAAACCATATTTTTCATTGCAATTAATATAATGGAAATGCAAAAGATACCGGATATTTTCTTTCTTCTTTTTGGCCTAGCGGGTTCAGCAACTCATTTTAGTGCATGGCAATATATATGGGAAAGTATTAACAAAGTTAAATCCATTTTTTTTTCCCGGGAAGGAAAATGCTAATAAATCTAAAATTTTGTCCAAATTTGCTTATATGATAATTGATGGGGCGGCAGATTTGTCACATTACATCAGTTTAATGATCGTCGTATTCACCGCCGCATCGGTTGAGTAAGCTAATGAAATGAGCTGATCCAGAAGGAGGAGGAGCGGATCCACATCACAGTAGGCCTATGGCCTACCCATCTCCAGCCCGGCCCATTACGCCGTTCAACAAGGGAACGGCTATTGCAACCCCCCATTCCTATAAGCCCACCCCACATCCTTTAGGTTTTTAAGGTTTTATGCAAAATATAAAAAGTTTTTATGAAAACCGGCCGTGATGTCCACTAGAAAACATCATTTTGAACAACTTTGCAGAAGAAAGTTTTTCCAAAATTTATCGTTTAGGTAGACTTTTTGGCAAAAAATGAAATAAAGGCTATAAATGATTAAAAAGTATATTTAAACGATAAATTTTGGAAAAACTTTCTTCTACAAAGTTGTTCAAAATGATGTTTTCTAGTGGACATCACAACCGGTTTTCATAAAAACCTTTTATATTTTGCATAAAACCTTAAAAACCTAAAGGATGAGGGGTGGGCTTATAAGAATGGGGGGTTGCAATAGCCGTTCCCGTTCAACAAAATAACAATCCTATTTGACTAAAGTGCCAAACCAACCCGGGCCATTATCATTATTCCAAACTTACCCTTCTGTCTTCTTCTTTTCTTCTCTCCCAAGGGACTTCTCGCTTCTCACTCCAACATCGCAGAGCAAGAAGAAAAACCGGAGAGGGAAGAAGAATATATATATATATATATATATATATAGAGAGAGAGAGAGAGAGAGATGGAGTGTGTGTTTGGATTGGTGGGTGACGGTTTCGCTCTGGTGGTGGCGGATACATCGGCAGTACACAGCATATTGGTTCACAAATCGAACGAAGACAAAATCATGGTCCTCGACTCTCACAAGCTCTTGGGCGCTAGTGGTGAAAGCGGTGACAGGTCCTTCTCTCTCTCTCTCTCTACATATACATATGTATGTTTGTAATTATTGATCGGTTTTGAATTTGCAGAGCTCAGTTTACGGAATACGTCCAAAAGAATGTGGCTTTGTATCAGTTCCGCAATGGGATTCCATTGACGACTGCGGCTGCTGCTAATTTTACTCGAGGAGAGCTTGCCACTGCTCTGCGCAAGGTCATATTATATATATTGTTCATCATGCTTTTGTCGTTTAGTTCTGTATTAATTAGGGTTTGTAGAGATTTAGGGTTCTAGGGTGTGAAATGTGAATGCTTTTGATGTGATCTGGCATGTGGAAATGTCTAGGGTTTTGAGCTTTTGTTACATTGAGATTTATTGGTTTCTGATTCCAACGTTATGTCTACGGTGATATACTGATATGATTTCTGAGACGCCTATGGTTGTGTGTTATGGAATAGTAGAGCAAGGAAAACCTAGACAAGTAGGACATACTATGACTATGCACAGTAGCTTTGACATATTATGGATTTTAATTTTATTTTTTCATGAATCATGATTGCTTAATGATTTGGAATATCAAACATGTCGAACAATGGTTGGAATTTGTGCACAAATTTTCCGACAAACTATTTTATTTTATCTTTTATCTTTGTTCTTTTTTGAGATTACTTGTATTCATTTGAGTGATGCTGAGATTTGCCTTTTTTAGTTCAATGACGTATCTTCAACATGTGAGCTGATTCACTGATCAATGTGGGAAAATTTTGGTTCAACCAATAGGGATATGGTTTGTTTAACCACATGGTAGCATGTTATTAGGTCGACAAGTTTTATGTGAGCGTTGATAGATGTCTGCTGAAATGGAAGTAACCTCTTCATATATAGAATTTAGTGTACGTTAAAAAATTCATCTTTTGCTGAGATCACAAAAAGTATTCATTATTAAAATAATATAAAAAAAACTAGAGTTCGGCTTATGTTGGGCAATTTTTAAATTTTTATGCTTCTCAAGAATTGATAGTGTTTTTCAATTGAGAGCCTAGAAGTTTAGGCATTTTTGAAAATTTAGGAATTGCAGTGCTTACTGCTTAGGCTAACCCTTTATTTACTTGAAGACCAATTTCTTCTATCGTCATTGATAAGTATGCGAATTCTTTCACCCTAAACTTGTCCCCAACATGCTTCCCAAAGATTTCACCTTCCAAGATGAAGGTTGACTAAAGCATCCTCATATGTAAAAACCCTAATGGTTACAGATTGCAAACTAAAGAGGCATATCGCCAAATCTTGTGTTACCCACCAAAAAAAAAGGGTCACCCTCCTGTGTTACCCACCAAATCTTGTATTTCCTTAGAAGTTTCCTTTTCTACATGTTTTTCTAATCACATACTTATGCAGGAAACAGGTCATACATACTTCATCCCAACATCTGCTTTCTTAGCATACTCCCTACACCATCCTACTAAAATGATACTTGAATTCATTTCCTTTTCTCTACAACAAGAAATTCTTTTGTATATTTTTCGGGAGACTCTCCCAGATGGAACTCTACAGCAGGGCAGGCTTCCCAAGACAAGTAGCATAATTTCTGCTATGCTAACTTCTCTTGGCATCCCTCCATCCCTGTCTCTCAAGCCACAGTGTTTTTGAAATGTAAAGGGAGGTCCATATAAGTTCTGCTGAGATTAATACTGACACTTATTAAAGGGGAAAAAAAATCTCATACTGCTATTTAATTTAACTTAGCATAACCTATATAAATCTACATGGATGGCACATAACATCATGTAAGGAATAATGGACAAGAACGCGCAAACATCAGATTACCATGTTTCTCACAGATTAAATTGCAAGTTTTGAACTTCATTTTGTGAGATGAGTTAAAATATATTGAGACAGGAATTGAGTTTAGAAAGCCATGTGGGACTATAACGAATATATTGATACCGAAATTGAGTTTAGAAATCAATGAACTGATCAAATAAATGGCAAAAATTAGTTTCAAAGCTAAATTTATGGACGGCTACAATTGTTTATTAATTTGGTGGCTAAATGTTTAAATGTCATCATTAATATGAACCCACTTTAGATATTTTTTTTAAAAAAACTGCTTTCTTTTTATTTTAAATGTCTTTTTTTTTTCTTTTTAATAAAGAAAAAAATCAATAATTTTTGTCCTTTCTTGGAAAAAGAACCATGTCGCCACCTATCATAGATGGTTTAGCCACACCCGTCCCTATGAAATTAGTGAGTGTGTATGGTTATGGAAAAACTACCTTCAAATCACCTGTGTTTTTCAGAAGTATCGAATTGTGAATGTGAACTGTGAAAATGAATTAAAAATCCAGGTAACTGAGGTCTTTTTTCTATGGCCTCTTTTTACCTACTTGTGCTAATTTCCTTGCTCTTAAGGATCACTCTTAGGCCATAGCTGCATGGTTAGTTGGCACAATTTCCTAATATATGGAAAGTTTCTTGATAATTACATTGATAAAATGCTGTCTATGCAGATGATTTGAAGATAGTTTGTTATAAGTCTATTATTTGAGCATGCATATGCGATCTAATTCTTATGATATTTGATTTGGCTGAATTGTTGAATTCTGTTTTCAGAATCCATACTCTGTCAACATCCTTCTGGCTGGCTATGACAAGGAGACTGGCCCATCTCTCTACTACATTGACTATATTGCCAGTCTTCACAAAGTGGAGAAGGGCGCATTTGGGTATGGATCCTATTTCTCACTTTCAATGATGGATAGACACTACCACAGTGGGATGACAGTGGAAGAAGCAATTGATTTGGTGGATAAATGCATCATGGAGATCCGGTTGAGGCTGGTTGTGGCTCCTCCCAATTTCGTGATCAAGATTGTCGACAAGGATGGTGCAAGGGAATATGCCTGGCGTGAATCTGTTAAGGATACCAGTGCTCCTGCCTGAGGTTCTATGAGCTAGGTCAGACCTCTTCAGTTTCCTGGTTTTTCTCTGAAGATGGCTACACTTGAAATTGTCTGTTGATGAACCATCACAATTTTATTTCATACCTCTTGGTGTTTTAAAATTATGGAATGCATTATATCCAAGCATTGCAGTTGCTGCTCTACTAATTCAAGTGGAGTAGAACTGCTTGTGCTTACAGAATATTGCAGGAGATGAATTGTGAAATGGTTCGTGCCTTGTGGCATTCGTATTTTTGTTTTTTGTCATTTTCAATGAAGCACATCTTTCTATCATAAATTGATTAGGTGACACTGCTATCTACATGTGCTATCATCTTCCCTCGATAGTGAACTGTCGAGGCTTTTATTGGTATGAAATGAATTCCGAATTAATCAAGGATAAAGTGATGTATGAGAACTCAAAAGGAAAAAAAAACGATATATAAATAAAAAGAAAAAAAAATGATGATATTTAATTTAATAGGAAGGTTTTGGATGTGAATATGTTTGAAAGCCTAGATTTTCAGAGTCAATCCTATATGAAGCAAACAACACTACGACTCACTACCCAATCCTGTCCTGAATTTATGTAATTAATTGAAATCGAGGATTACCAATTTTTAAAGGAGCAATCAACTTGTGTCTCATTCCAACTGCATGATGCACATTGTGACACTATAATCAGTGTAACTTGTACAATTTTTATCTTTATATCGGTATTGAATCCAGTTGTGGTGCCCGCTAATTGACATTTGCAGAAAACTTTTTGTAATTATTAGTTCTAAGTTCTAACAATAGATGCCTAGTTCAATATACACTGCTGTTTTACAATCTGAACCTTTTTTTTGTTTTGTTTTTTCCGTCTGTTTTGGACCTAATAGATGAATTCACATCCTGCATGGCTGCACCTAATTAAATCTTGTTCTCAAACCTTAATGATCATAGCCTCGCTAGTGCAAGATCTTCCCCTCGATAATATAATCGTAAACTTGGTACGTAAAAACAACTTTTCTTGCTTCTCATCAGTGAATTTCTTGTCCCTCAATTTATTATAAAAAAATTTTAATGTGACATTCAGGATTTAAAGACTATACCATGAATTAGATACCCCTTTCTATACGACATCAAACAACAAACCCAGAATAATACTCTCATCGGGTTTCGTTCAATTATAAGATTTGAGATACAAAAAGCTTGACACTCATTCAATGCCCTAATCAAGCACATCAAACCCAGAATAATACTCTCACCCCATAAAAGAATATTATAGGATCAAGAAAGGAGAGAAAAGACCAATACAGAGAGAGGCAACAGCCTCTCCTTTTTTTTCATTATTTTTTTTTTTTGTGGAAACCTGATGGGGGATGGGGGGGGGGGGGTTTAATGAGGGTAGAAACTTAATAGCACTTAAGGACCAATATTCCTACAAATATTAGGAGGAGAGGTGGAGAGGAAATGTAGGATGGATCAGAAGCCGAAGTTGATGGGGTCAGCACTGGTCGGATCCCTGGAGTTGCTGATGGAACTTTTGAACCTGCTGGTGGAGATGCCGCCGTTGGTTGCAGGGTTGTTTCAGAATCTGGTGCCGGAGCCAGTCTTGATGCTTTGGAAACTGCCCAACAAAATGTAAGTCTAAGGTATATATTCAATATATTAGAGCTAATATTTACTATTAAGTTCTCAAATATCATCAACACAAGACTTATTTTGAAAATTGCTTGTAGTATGAGACAGGCATCTTGTTAAAATTTTAGAACATATTACCTCGTGGACTGAAAGCAGAAGCTTTAGGTGGAAGAGTTGGCCCAAGTACGACAGGACCTGCCAATGAAATTCTAGTAAATTCATTGCTTAATGGAGATTATATCGTCAAGTATGTTCAATCATCCCTTTCTATGCGCTTGGCACGTTATGAAAATGTCATGGAAAGCAGGGATGTTTCTGCCATAACCATGGCAAGAAGTCTAAGGTATATATTCAATATATTAGAGCTAATATTTACTATTAAGTTCTCAAATATCATCAACATAAGACTTATTTTGAAAATTGCTTGTAGTATGAGACAGTCATCTTGTTAAAATTTTAGAACATATTACCTCGTAGACTGAAAGCAGAAGCTTTAGGTGGAAGAGTTGGCCCAAGTACGACAGGACCTGCCAATGAAATTCTAGTAAATACATTGCTTAATGGAGATTATATCGTCAAGTATGTTCAATCATCCCTTTCTATGCACTTGGCACATTATGAAAATGTCATGGAAAGCAGGGATGTTTCTGCCATAACCATGGCAAGAAGTCTAAGGTATATATTCAATATATTAGAGCTAATATTTACTATTAAGTTCTCAATATCATCAACATAAGACTTATTTTGAAAATTGCTTGTAGTATGAGACAGGCATCTTGTTAAAATTTTAGAACATATTACCTCGTGGACTGGAAGCAGAAGCTTTAGGTGGAAGAGTTGGCCCAAGTACGACAGGACCTGCCAATGAAATTCTAGTAAATACATTGCTTAATGGAGATTATATCGTCAAGTATGTTCAATCATCCCTTTCTATGCACTTTGCACATTATGAAAATGTCATGGAAAGCAGGGATGTTTCTGCCATAACCATAGGCAAGAAGTCGGGAGTACAGATTATAATGAAAATTTTGTGTTGATTCTCAAATATTTCTTTGCCATTGAATTTTTACTGCCGATAAGAATCCAAAGGATCCAAAGATCGTTCAACTGTTATTATACCTGGAGTTGGGAGAGGACTACCCGAAGCTGCAAAAGACAATGAAATGCACCATTAGAAATCCAAATGATGGTTGGTAGAAACACCAAGAAGGTATGTAGAAATTATGAACAATCTTAACACAAAGAAGTCGCACCTTTGCACTGTAGTGGCACTCCACTTATTTTACATGCTTGTGGGAGGGAGATTGCTAGGTTTGGATTAATGGGTATTTGAATAGGAACATTTGCACCTAAGTAAAAGACAAGCACAATCGCTGCTAGTGCTCATGATCGTCTTCAGTGTGTCGCAACAGTCGGAAGTTGGGGCCGATCCATTTGCAGTACTTCCAGTGATATAATTTATGCATGGGGTGAAGCTGCTGACCGTTGAAGTAGTGCATGGAGTACCAATCTGCCCATCGACTGAGAGAACCTAAAATGACTAGTAGACTCGCAGATATTGCGACTAGATGTTGAGAAACCTTGAATCTTTCCATGAGTTTTTGAGGAGGAGGAAGAATTATTTCTGAAAGGAATGTGTATGGAGGAGAATGAATGAGAATTCTGAATTGATTTGAAATGTTGATGATACTTATTATTTATATATCGATGGATTTAAGAGACTTGCAAGGAATAACAGAGGTAGATTTGAATTGGGTTTTGGAGCTCAACTACTAAGACTAACCATGATGGTGGAGGAAAATTTTCTAGTTAATTATTTTGACTTCAAAACTATAGGAGTTCCTAGTTAAGTATGTTTGGCATGTTAGTTATAGCTTTGTATTGGTCATCTACTTAACCTTTTACTCTTCCTAGTGGCCCAACTGATCGATCTTATGTTCCTGGCTCTCTCTCTTGGTTGATGACCACAGGTCCACAGCCATAGAACCCTATATCCCCTACCACATAGGGGTAGTCCTTCCCCTAACCCAATTTTATCGAGAGAAGTACCGAAGAACCAAAAAATTTACCCAAATTTTTGTACTAAACTTACGCCGGGACGTTATGGCATGATATGAAAATAGGCATGGCGTTCGACATCAACCCAAATAGTTATTACATCGAGTAAGTAAATTTAGGCAAATAAGTTGGGCAATGTTATCAGAAGAACCACCTAGACAATAAAGCTGGCACATATAATCAATCTTGGCAGCATCCTAAGTCTATAGGCCCATTTAATCATATCATTGAAATTGCCTTGTTTTTTAAGCCCACATATTTGTAAAACTATTATTAGTCTTCCTACTTCCATCTCAGGAAACAAAAGGTCTGAAGTTCAGCTTCCCCCATGAAGCCAATTGCAAGTAAGATTTTTTCAGACATATGTTAATGCAGAGTGAGTAGTGGACCTTACGGATTTCCTAGAGATAGTTGCTCGCAATGTTTGTATATCCAAAAATAAACAGAAGAAAAAAAAGAAAAGAAAAGCCTTACGATTCAATCAATGGTGCAGAGAGTTCTTAATGGCTACGATTGGGCATCCAAATAAGCAATCATGAAATTTCTATTTGAGAGGAAGATAAGTTCACAGAAAATTTTTTCTATATAATCTCCAGTGATGGAAGAGAAGACACATGGATTGCACAGTTTCATTGACCTGTGCCATCTAGGGTTTTCAGTTGGGGTGCTATTCACTATTTCACTCTCTATCAAGTACGCCACGTTGTTGGTATTTTTTTTAATTTTTTTTTTTTTAAGAAGGGTTATCTTCTTTATTTAGACTCTAGTGTTCCACATATATAGCAAAAGCTTGAACTACAATTTTGAAACTATTCTGAATAATTGCGTACGTATCAAAACTACCTTTTTTTTTTTTTTTTTTTTTTGAATAAGTATATCAAAACTACCTTTAGGTTTACAAGTTGGCCACCCAAATCCACCAAAACAACATAATTATATTCACAAGCGTTTATTATATAACACCCATATCCCTTCCCTACTTCTCCTCACTCGAACCCCCAAAATCTCCTACCAAAACTACGTATTTTCTCACCCATACTTCCCTAAAATTTGCCGCACAAGTCCAATCTCTCCTCACTTTTCTAACATTTCCATCAGCTTAAGTTTCCAACAGTAGGCCAATAGCAAATGGCTACAAAAGGGATTGAGATGGGTCTAGTCCTGGTCGTTGTGGCCATCCTATGGGGTGGAGCCACTGCTCAGTCAAGTTGCAATAACGTGCTCTCGAGCCTGGCCCCGTGCCTAAACTATGTCACTGGAAATTCATCGACCCCATCGTCTTCATGCTGCTCACAGCTCGACAATGTCGTTAAATCACAACCAACATGCCTTTGCACGGCGCTCAATGGGGGTGCCTCATTGGGTCTCTCTATAAATCAAACACTTGCTCTTGGACTTCCTGGTGTTTGTAATGTGCAGACTCCACCACTTAGCCAGTGTAATGGTAAGCTTCAACTTCCAAGTTCCAACGTATATATGCTTATGCCTACTAAGATTTTAAACAAGGTGGCACATTAACCCCACATTAACTTAAATTTGATATGGTGATGAAGCAGCTGCCAATGGACCAACACCTTCTACGATTTCCCCAGTGAGTTCTCCAGCAGGTTCTTCGATACGGAACCCCTGAAACTCCAATTACCAATCCAGGTATATTGTTATAAACGATACATTGCAAATTTTTGCGAAAAATTTTCAAAAATTTTGACATCCCAGATTAACTTCAATTCAGTGGACATTGTGAATCAAATTATGTTGGTAAACAATTTCCAATGTTTTTTGCTTTTTTTTTTTTTTTTTATACAAAATTTGGTACATAGCTACTATTAGCCGGCTCCTCTCTCTCCAAAAAAAAAAAAAAAAACCCTAATATATATAAGGACTCCAGATTTAATGTGAATGCGTGGATGAATGCAGGAGCAGGGTCTAAAACAGTCCCATCAACGAATGGAAACACATCTGATGGAGGCATCACCAAATCACCCCTTCCTTTCATCGTCTTCCTTCTCTTCCTCACGTCATTCGTTTCAACTGGAGCTGGATTCTGAGCTTAGTTAATTCCATGGCTTGTTGGTAGTATTGAAGATTATTCTCACTTTGTATGAGTGTGATTGTGTTGTTTGTTTCTGTAATGACTCCACTCTAGAGGATGGGTTTGTACCTTCCGGCACCATTTAAAGCTCAATGGAATGATTTCATTTCCCATACGATGTCCATATCTTCTCAAGTAAGCTGATTCTAGTCAAAATTGATGATTGCATGGGGGCAATAATGAAGCATGACAGTAAAATTAATGTACAAAATTAAAGTGCTGTGTGGGAATGAGATTTAATAGTCTCAGCACCGGGGCATGCAGAAAAATGTGTGCGTGTGTGACTCATATAAGACTCCATGTGAATTAAGTAACTCATGTAAGATTCTACATGGACTAAGTAAGATTAAGATTCATGAGAATCAGTAAACCATATAAACTTTGTTTGGATGAATCTAAAGGTATGATAAGAGTTAAATTCAAAACCTCCACTTTTATAGGTGGGTATGCCTTACAAACTCAACTGCCTCTTAGGGTTTACAGTTTATTTTAAGTATACATAGAATCATGTTCAACAAAAAGGTGGCGGCCTGATTAATATACCGTTCTTATGGACTATAGGACCCCATTTTAAGTAAAGTGTCTCGTAGAAATCAAGCATCAACGATCATGGTTGCACTGTTAGAGTTTTCACCAAGCTGAGCGTCAACGCGCGGGTAGACATCATAGAAATGACCCCCCTCCCCCCCCCCCCCCAAAAAAAAAAAAAAAGAAAAAGAAAAAAATAGTGAGCAGGTAGACCAACTTCTGGACAGATCATCGCCCACATAATTTAGAACTCTGATGTGCATTTGAAGGAAGATTGACTTATTAAATACGATGCTTGATCCACCGTACCAACGTCATCAGTAGAAAAAGGAAAAATAAATAAATAAAAATGAGAACCCCAGCAGCCAACGTCATCAGAAAAAAAAAATTAAAAAAAATATAATAATAATGTGAATCCCAAACAAAGATCACTCCCATTTAATTTGGGTTTTCCGTCTACACATACCCAACTCACCTGCATCCAACCTGACTACGTACTGCTTACAAAAATAAAAAATAAAAAATTGACATTTACAATAGATTTTAGAGTAATACATAAAAACAGGTAGATTGAACTAGTAAACCAAGAGGAAGGATAAAACTATTAAATTCAATATTTTCCTACATAAAATTAAGGACAAAACAACCTCTTAATTATGGTAGTATCTCACATTCTCAACTCTCTTATAATAAAAGAGAAGGTCGAGGCTTCAAATCTTTTGAGAATATGGGTTGGGGGAACTAATCATACGAGCCAAGATATTGGAAGGATTATAGAATGAATAAATAACTATAAATCAATATAATTGACTAGTGACTACTGATAAATGGTTTCCAATTAAATTTAAAATAACTAAAAAGTTATTAGTCCATTGTTTTAACTTGTAATTATTTGACCATAGCTAGGCTATGCTGTAATTCCTGCTAAGATGTACCTATGCTTGGAAAAAAATAAAAAATAAAAATAAATACAGAAGAGGGAGAGCATTCTTACATGAAAGGAGATATGACCCCTATAAGCACGGTCACCAAAAGGTAATTTCCCCCATAAGTATAGGGTCCACCCATCACCCCTGTAAGAAAAGTTAAAACCCCCAAAATTGATGCACATAGCACTTAAATCTACATGAAATGATAGTGGAACAAGAAAATTCCCCTCATAAAACCAATATCTGATTTTTAATTTTTAGAAAAATATTGTCCTATACTTTTGTCCTACATTTTGTCCTATTAGTTTAATTGGGAAGGTAAAATTATGCGATCCACTGATATGATTAAACCCTTACCCTCCCAAATACAAAAATTGAGCAAAAATGTAGGACAAGATAGCATTATTCTTTAATTTATGCATCAGAGATTCTTTTACCCACACAATGATACAAATGGTAAGCAAAATAGGGCGAGACACGTGTGGCTATTTTTATTCAAAGAAACACTCTCCGAGTTGGAAGTCCCAAAAAGCCTTGGTTGTTTAACAAAGAATCAGTAATAAAGTAGGAAAAGTTGGTGACCCACATAAACCATTAGTCCTCCTTTCCTTTCACAATTGGTAGACCCTATATAAAACCACACCCCATCTTTCTCCACAGAAACCACCAAAAACCCATTAACCATCGAACCTCTTTGTCATACATTTCACAAACACAACAGACAATGGCAGCAAAAAGGATGGACTATTGGACTCATTGTGGTCCTTGTGGCCACTCTGTGGGCAAGTGCCACGGCTCAATCAAATTGCAACAATGTGCTCATCAGCTTGTCTCCGTGCCTAAATTATATAACAGGAAACGCCTCGACCGCTTCTTCTGGTTGCTGCCAACAGCTTGCTAGCGTTGTTGCGTCACAACCACAGTGCCTGTGTGCGGCCCTCAACGGCGGTGGCTCATCGCTTGGGATCAGCATTAACCAGACTCGGGCTTTGGCACTGCCCGGTGCTTGCAATGTTCAAACACCACCTGTGAGCCGCTGCAGTGGTGAGAAAGATATGACCCTGTGTTGTTGCTTTCCATCTAATTTTAATGTTTGTTCTGCAAATTGCTCTAGCAATGAATATTCTAATTAATTTTCGTGACTGGCTGGGCAGCTTCTCCTGCGGCCTCTCCAACAGGAGCACCAGGTTCGGCCTCTCCTTCAGGTACAGTAGTAGAATATTATGTTATGATACTGTTTATCATTTGCTCTAGCTCTTGTTATAGCAATGGAGCTATTCAATTTTGATTGTCCCATGGAAAATTGAATGGTTCCATTGCTATTTCACATAGAATTGAAAGTACAAATCCATCGATCATCATCTTAAATATTTTGGTAGGACATTCAAGCGGGCCTAAGTGGCTGTCAAGCTTATTTTAATTCTTCTTGCATATGTGTGTATATATATATATATATATATATATATATAGGCTTTAAATATTTTGGTGCTGCAGGAAGTGGATCTAAGGCTGTACCATCAACAGACTTATCAGCTGGAAATTCTACCAAGTTTTCATTTTCTTGGCTATTCTTCCTTCTCTTTGTTGCATCATATGCTTCGACTTACACCATCTGAGCCCTCTTTCTGTCTCTTGATCGACCCTTCGATCTGTCCCCGTTAGCTTATTCTACTACATAGAGTATTGTAATTTTTTTTTTCTTCTTCCTTTTTTTTTTTTTTTTTTTTTTTTTTTTTTTTGAGGCATGCATGTATTATTTATATTTTGAGGGTATGTCTTTGGGATTGATTTGTTTCGCTTCACTTTTGAATAAAGATGATCCCTGGGCATTTTTAGTTGTGTATAGTGCTTGAAAGATTACCCTGAAGTGAAATTGAGAGTGAATGGTTACTGCCTTACTGGCTAGTGGCTACTACTAAGAGGCAATAAGATTGAATAACCCTCCACACCACCACCCCCCCCCCCCCCCCCCCCCAAAAAAAAAAAAAACCAAAAATTAAAAAAAAATTTATACCTTTTATATTGCCAAAAAAAAAAAAAAAAAAAGTTGGTAAACAAAATCACACAAAATCAATGTGATTATTGCCTTATAGGGCTGCCCTAATAAAAATCCAACCTTTCTCGTGGTGTGAAAAAAAATGATTGGAGTTTTCGGATGGGTTTCCAGGCCTTCTATCCAGGCACACCATAACATCCCCATCACCTGTACAAAGTACACCACAAGGATGAATCATAGTAACAAATATTTCGAATTATTCCTGAATTTCTTGAATCTATCTTTAATTTTTCATCAATTTAAAATAAATAAATGTATACTGTATTTTCCAATAATTCCTAAGTATTATATATATTATGAAGAATCCGAGAATCATTTTCAAGATTAGAAAATTAGAAGAAATATTGTGAAACAGCAACATATCGGTTTTCTTACTAATTAATCTTGTCTAATCTCTAAATCGTTAATAATATTTTTTGGAATAACCCCTGATTCCCGAATTATACCCATGCCAAATAAATCTAAGATCCTGAATTTGTTACCACGGACAACATGATATAAAAAAAAAAAATAAAAAAAAAAAGGAATATCCCTATGCGGACTCTGTTCTAGGCCTTTTTTTGGGGGGGAGGGGTTGACTGAAAATAATTGTGATGAGGGGCCAGCATCGGCCCATTTTGAATCTAGTTAAATTTCTTGGCTTGGGTATACGATAATGGGCCTAATTTGGCACTTTAATGGCCCAACTTTGAACGAGTTTAAGCCCAAACTTTGTTTTCCCATACCAAAAATGGATCATGGATGTTATAGGGAGCCAAGCAATTTAAAGAACCACATAGTGTTTTTTTTTTTTTAAATTAATAAATTTAATTAAATAATAATAAATCGAACCAATTCTCATCACATCCTTTTCAAACGCCTTTACTACAATACAATGATGATTTGACATTAACAAAGTTCAGGTATTTCAAGCCATTTGTAACCTTGGGGACTTGGGGTGGGATAGGGTTTAGATTTATCTCATATGCTTTACTAAGCCTGACGTACCCCCTTGGTGGATCCAACGCAATAAAGCACTTACTTTAAAATGTACTTTGATTTGATTTTCACTCTATCTTAATAAAAACTATGGACTTTCTATACATAGTTAATGCGTGTAACAAGGAAAATATTGAAGCAAATGCAAGTCATACAATTACTATTTATATTAAAGAGATTTGTCGCATTCAATCAAATGATATGTTAGAAAGCGTAGACTAAACGTAAAAAAAGTCGTACAAATCTTGATCTTAATGTCCAAAAAATAAATTTATCATGTCATAGTTTAAATATGTAAATTGAAAAGCTATGACGAGGGCTTAAGGCTTTGTCATAACTCATGAGTATATTGGCAAACTCTCTTCATTTTTAAGAAATTAATATCATACAAATCTGTAAACGAATCCACCCGTGTCATTATTGGATAAAAAGACTCTATAAGGGTTTTTACTCTTATAAAATTTCATTGTAAGACACTGAGGTCTCGTTTGTTTAATCGGCATCGGAGAGAATTGGAATAGAATGGAACGGAACAAAATACTCTCTACTTTTTCATCACAACGGCTCATTACTGAAATCTCATTTCAATTCCCCCGATTTCGACAGAACAAATGAACCATTAATGTTTTGATTACATATACCAATTAAAATTTTATATTCATTCTCTTCAACAATTTAACAATGGGATTATCCCAAATTTTGCTTAACGGTGGTAAACTTTGATTGAAATGTTTTTGGCTAAAATAACCAAAATGCCATTGCCGCAGTGAAGGAATATCCCAATGTGTATTCTCTTCTTAGGGTAAGCGCATCCTTATGACGCTGGAAAACACACATATCATCATAATTTCATTCATACATAAATAACCCACCGTTTCCGTAGTTGTTAAAAGGTCTCTAGCATATCTTCGCAGGCAATCCAACGCTACTTCTGCTTGTTTCGCCCCCTTTTTCAGTCCTCTCTTTCACAGCATTTCTTCACCACTTCCAGGTAAAGCGTCCCCACCTCACTCTCTCTCTCTCTCTCTCTCTCTCTCTCTCTACATATCCTGTATGTATATGTTACCATAATACAGTTATTATTGTCTTCTTTTGACCGTTTATTTTATGTGAAATTACTTGAGAAATTGATTTCTTCGAGATTACTGAATTCCCATTGTTCCTCACGTTGAATTCGAGGTGGGTTTTGCTCTGAAACTGAATAATTTCGAAATTACTGAATACCCAATTGTTCCTTGTGTTGAATTCGAGGTGGGATTCACGCGAAAACTGTAAATTTTTCGGAATTTCTGTAAACCCGTTGTTGTTTATGTTGAATTCGAGGTGGGGTTACGTCAAGAGCGGATGAAATTTGGCATGGTTGTCTTTTTTATGTTAGAGGGTACTTGTTTGTGGGGGTGAAATTTTAGGGTTTGAATTTCGATTTTGGTGGCTCTGTGTGTCTTTTGCTCGGGTTGCAAATGAATTGGTAAGTGAATTTAAGATGGGGGTGTTTTGATGTAATCGTATAATTTAATCGATTGGTGCCGCAAATGAAGTTTGATTGTTGTTTTTGCCTGCCAAAATTCATTGATTTTACCATATATATATATATACACACACACACGTATATGGAAATGCATGTGGATTTAACTCCAAATTTGAGAGCTATGATGATTATTGGCGTGTGCTTGGCATGGATCACGCATCAATGGGGCAACACATTAGCATATTTTTGTGAATTTATATAGTGCTTCTTTTGTTAAGTCGTGAGATTTTCATCTGGGCAAATTGGGGAGGATAAGAATATTTTTTTTCCTGTTATAGTTTTCAGTCACAATATTAATTCTTGAGTTATGGAAATATGTTATCTCCGATCTCTTGTGTTGCTAATTATTTAATTTACTTCCTTTTGGACTTCTTTTAACCTGAGATGCATTATGCATGTTATTTACGCCGGCTATGGAACCATGTGGTGGTTTCAAACCAAATTGTTATGATAAAAATTTAAATTTCTGGCTTTGGCTATATAGGAGTTGAATGTGGATTTGCCTTTTTTTTTTTTTTTTTTTTTTTGATGAAGTAAAAAATTTACTATAAACAAAAAGCGCAAAAGCGCATATACAAAAACCAAAAACCAAAAACCAGCCCTTGTACACTAGTGATATACAGATAAGCTAAAGGGCTAGGCTATCCAAAAATGCCAAATGAGGCAATCGCGAACAAAAATTAGACGAAGCGCCCAAGCAAAAAGAAGGTCAGCAATATGTGCTTCTAAATCTATCATTGTGTTTTCTCTATCATTAAAAGTTCTATTGTTACGCTCAGACCAAACAACCCAGAAGATGGCATGGGGAACAATATTCCACACCCTTAACGCCTCTTTCTTACTGCTCCTACTACGCCAAGAATTCACAACAACAATGATATCCTTCGGCATAACCCACTGCATTCTGAATAAATGCAAACAAAACATCCATAACTAGTAAGTGACATTACAATGAATCAACAGATGTTCCACTGTCTCCCTCTTCGATTTGCATAACACACACTTGTTAGCTAAATGATAACCTCTCCTTTACAGGTTATCCAAGGTGAGACATTTTCCCCAACATGTTAACCAGGTGAAAAAACAAACTTTGGAAGGAACAGAAGCCACCCAAATTTTAGAGGCAGGAACCTATCTTCCTCTCTCACCACCAATGAATGATAAAAAGATTTCACAGAGAACTCCCCCTTTCTACCGCCCCTCCACTGGATACAATCCTCCTCCCCTCTACTTACATGAGATTCATAAATCTTCTCGAAGAAAGAAAAAACATTATCTAACTCCCAATCTTGAACATTCCTCTTGAAAAAAACATCCCAAGAATGAGAGTCATTGGCCCAAACCAAAAAATCAGCCACCCAAGCATCCTTGTTTAAGGATAATACAAAGACAGAAGGGAATTCCTCTTTAAGAGGAAGATCCCCATACCACACATCTTCCCAAACCTAACCAAATTGCCCTCACCAACCTTAAAATAAACCCCTTTCACGAAATCCGCCCAACCTTTGCTAATATATTTCCACACACCCACCCCATCAGAACCCCTAACCTCGTTAGATTTCCAATTTCCATCATTCACCCCAAACTTCCACCTCACCACCTTCCTCCATAGGGCTTCTTTTCGATAGCAAATCTCCACAACCACTTACCCAGTAAAGCTTTGTTCATCGACTTCAAACTCCTAAAACCCAACCCTCTGACCACTTTTGGAGAGCAAATAGAATTCCAATCTACCAAATGGAATTTATTCTCACCCCTCATCCTCTCCCATAAAAAGTCCTTTTGAAGCTTCTCCAATCTATTGGCCACCGTAACAAGGATCTTGAATAAAGACATGAAATATGTTGGCATGCTAGACAAAGTATTTTTGATTAGTGTGATTTTGGCCCCTTTCGACAAATAGCCTTTCTTCCAACTACTTAGTCTCTTTTCAAATCTCTCAATAACTGGAGCTCAAATCCCAGAACTGTTGTAGCCAGCCCCCAAAGGCAAACCAAGATAGGAATCCGGTAAAATCCTGGATTTGCAATCTAAATTAATAGCGAGACCCTCCCAATCTGCTCCATCCCCAACACCAATCAGCTCACTCTTCCTTAAATTAACCTTTAATCCTAAGACAACCTCAAAACAAAGCAACACACTCCTAAGATGAATGTGGATTTTTCATGGTTAATGCTTTTGTGTGCTTTAGAATTTGCGGCAAATGTTTTTTGTTTATATTTGGCAATGGTACATAACTTCGTTTCTTGATTTATTGGATGTCAGCTACTGTACTTATATAAAGAGATATTTTGATATATTTATTGGACTTAAGGTGTACTGCTAAGTGCCTACATAAGACCTATAGTTGGACCCTAAGGCATTATACATCTTGACTGCTTGTTTTTTTTATCATAGATATGCTATAATATCCTGATGTTAGGGTTTTTTATGTGCTTGGCTTGATATACATGGAGCTCTATGTAGAGAAGAGAACTATTCCTTGTACATCCTATTTTATTAGCCGTATATTATTACATTGCCAGCATGACAGCTTATATTATGCTAAGATTCAGAAATTGTTTTGATATCAGTTGTGCACAATAACATTCATTTCTTGGGGGGTTTTTATTTTGTTCTTAGATGCTTGGTTCATAATTTCAGTTTCATTTACTGCCAGGTTTTGCTCAAGTAGATAAATATTATTAAAGGTAGATACACGCTAATTCCTCTTATTTCACATCCTCATTGCTAGTTCTTCGAGCACCCCCAAGCATGCATGTCGTGTACTCATATGAGAATTTTTTATACCGTGACTTTGATGGGTGTTCCATGGATAATCTAGGTCAATTGGGGCTGGGGAAGTTTTAAGGAACTGTGAGAGAAGGTTCATCTTTATGTTCTTTCAAGTTTTTTGGATATTAGGAAGCCAACAAAGTAGAGATTGGAGGTCTCTTGTAGAAGGTGATAACTGCAATGAAAGTAAGTGGATCTTGGATGAATCTAGATTGCCCTGTAGTACTCTAATCTTCTGAAAGAACTATTGATCATCTATGGAGACAAGGATTCCCGATTGTTTGAGTCCTTGGAAATTCAAATTCAGGAGCTGATGCTTTAGCGAAAAGGAACTCTAATTATAGAAAATTTTGTTGGGATGGTTATGCTTCATTGGATGAAAAATTGGAGATGAAAATTTGTATTGAAAGACAGAGGGGAATTAGAGGTTGTTCTCCATTTACAAGGAGAGTCCCATGTTATACTCTTTTGGATCAATATTTTAGTTTCTGCTTTATCATTTCATTTTACTTCATTGAAGACTATAGATTTGACCACTGATCAAATTGAAGTTTATGGAAGCCCAAATTGATAGCTTCATCAAAATGTGTTTGAACACTTCAAGATCTTGAAAGAATTATCGTTTGTGATAGATCCTGTTGGCTTGGCATACTTTGCCACTGCTGAGGCATTGTCATACACGAGGCTAATCTTATTTAGCTCCCTATAAAATTAGTATATTGTGTATCAACTTGAATTCTTTATTTTTTGAACTAGGAAATGAAGTTTTAAAAAAAATCAATTAATGCTTATCTAGCAAAGACTGCTAAGCGTGGTATTTTTTAACTTTATTAGCAAAGCTTTGTGCTTGCCAACATTAAATGATTATTAAGCAGACCAAAGGAACCATGGATCTTTAAAAGACTATATGACATGGGACCCCCTACTAAATGGCGTGGCAATTTTTTAATACATTAGTTTAAGTGTTATTATGGGTCTTTCGTTAATTATGTCAGAATTTTCTCCCATTGGTAGCCAACCACATGTGGTTGGCTTAAGGCTTGGTTGAGTTGAGTTGAGTTGTCTTGTCATTCCATCTTGTGCTCCCATGCCACAATCCACGCAGTTACATTGAAATATTCAAACCTTTTTTTTCCCCCTTAATTTCTCCCTCCCTCCCTCCCCCACCAAAAAAAAGTTTCAGATAGGTCTGCTGGATTAGGGCATTGTTCTTTTGAATACTTGGTATTCTACCACAGATTGACCATGTTAGGTGATTTGGGGATTGGTCTATGATGCAGTAAATCAATGACATTCCTGGGGTTGGAGTCATGAAGAGTCCTGCACTATAATAGTGAGGGCATTGTTTCTTCAAGGTTTATTTAAGTATTTGATAGTGCATTGTAGAGGTATTCTGCTTGTGATTGTAAATCTTTTTTTTAGTTTTTTTGGGGAAATATTTACTGTGTTGCATTTGCTTTGGTGGACACAAATACGAAATTTGGCATTCAAATTTGATATATCATGTTCTGAAATTTGTCTTGACATTGAATATAAAATGTATCCTTATCATTTGTATGGGATTCTTTGGCATCCTATGGGGAAGATTTTTCCTCTTTGTTTTCTGATTTCTTAAAGATGTAAATTTTGTTATTTGAGCGATTTGTTGTTGATTAATGCAGTTCCCTTCAAGTTTGATAGACCTTGGTTTAAATCTTGTGCTGACATACTTGTATGGGGGTGGCATTCTTTCGTTTTGATTGTATATCATAAGGAATTAGTGCACCCTATGGAGTGGACTTACTACAAAGAAATATGGATCTACTGCAAGTTTGGAGTTGTCATTAGAAATTGAATTAAAAATTTTAATAGTGCATTTTTTTTGGCCTTTTGTGGAATGATACACACACACACACACACACACACACACACATATATACATGTCATCCAAATAATATCCCAATACCTAATGTGGGATATCTTTTATATAATTTTTTATGCTGCATAGAAGAAAATGAATCCATTTTAAATGCTATGTAAGCGCACTAGAATGAATTCATTTCCAGAAAGGTCCCCAGAATTAAAATGTGTGTGTATGTATTTATTTATTTATTTTTTTTTTTTTTTGGGGGGGGGGGGGGGGGGGATGGGGTGTGGTAAAGAATAAAGGGTGAATAGATAGGACACTGGAAAGGGTTTAGTGCTCTGGAAAGGTTTAGTGGGAAAAAGAACATATTGAAAAGTTGCTTCTCTTTTAGATTACCCCTGCCCCCTTTTTCTCTATTTGGCCGCTTGAAGCAAAGATCCAAAAGGTGTTTGTATTGTAACCCCCCTGATTACAAGTGAGAAAGAAGAGCTGGAAATATTAATTGAATGGAAATATCACATCGAATGTAGTGCAAACTGAGAATATTAGGCATTGAAATCTTTTAAATCACTGTATATCGTTTTTATATTGATGTGCCTCATTGTCATGGAATTTATATAATGCCAAGGGATGCCAAGACGCTTATGTATATGATAGTTTCTCTTAGACCACCAAAATAGCCTGATTTCTAATTGGAGTTGATACTTTATGTTGATTTTTCTGGTCTGTCCAATGGTATAGATGTTGATTTGACTGGGTTTTCCAATTGAAATTTTGATTTGAACACTCCTTTGTATTCTATATAGAAATTTTAATATAAATAGAGAAACTTGATTTTGATGCTCTCTCTCTCGTGATTAGATAACATGAAATGTCTTATGGACGAGCAGGCAATTTGTAGAAGGCATAAGTCAGTAATCTTAAATGAAGTGATGGGTCCCCTAATCCTTCAACAATCCGTTGTTTGAGCAATGTCACTGGGCTTCTTTTTTTTTTTCCTTCCGTTTTTTGAATAAATTATGTGGTGTTTTTTGATGCCTTATCATTTTATTGTGATATTACATGGGATTTGACATTGGAGTTGAAATGAGTCCTCTTTCTTTCCATAGCATTCAAATGTGTTGGTTTGTTGCTTGTATATTATCCTTTTAGGATTTATGAGAAAGTGTCATTTTAAATTTACTTATCATCATTTATGGTGATGACTGATGGCTCTATTTTGTTGTAATGACTAAATCATGACTTGTTAGTTCAAATTCTCTGAATGGTTTTAAAACAAATTATGACGGTTATGATGGTTTTATTCTCATACTGTCCCCTGATTCTATATGATTTTGAAATATGTATTTATTCTCATATATTGATATCCTTGATGTTTCAGATTTCATATGCTGCTGCTGTGTCCAGTATATCAACGAATCACCAACGAATAATTATTTGAAACTGATGAACGGTAATTATTATGTCTGGACTCATTGAAGGTCTCCCCGATGCCGTTGCCCTTAGGTGCCTTGCATGGGTTCCCTTCTATCTCCATCCTAAGTTGGAGCTTGTTTCTCATTCTTGGCGATCTGCACTTCGCAGTCCTGAACTATTTAAAGCTCGCCAGGAGCTTGGTTCATCAGAGGATCTATTATGTGTGTGCGCTTTTGAACCTGAGAATTCATGGCAGCTTTATGACCCCCTCCGGGACCTTTGGATTACCCTTCCTGTTCTCCCCTCAAGAGTCAGGCACCTTGCCCACTTTGGTGTCGTCTCCACTGCAGGAAAGCTATTTGTGCTTGGTGGCTGCAGTGATGCTGTTGACCCATTGACCGGTGACCAAGATGGGAGTTTCGCAACCAATGAGGTCTGGTCATATGACCCTGTAATCTGGCAGTGGGCCCCATGTGCATCCATGCTTGTGCCCCGTACCATGTTTGCATGTTGCGTTTTGAATGGGAAGATTGTTGTTGCTGGCGGTTTCACCAGCTGTCGTAAATCAATTTCTCAAGCAGAAATCTATGATCCTGAGAAAGATGTGTGGATTTCAATACCCGATCTCCACTGCACTCACAATTCGGCATGTTCAGGAGTAGTAATTAATGGAAAGGTGCATGTCTTGCACAAGGGGTTGTCAACGGTGCAAGTGTTGGAGAATGTGAGGCCTGGGTGGACAGTTAGTGATTGTGGTTGGCTCCAGGGTCCGATGGCAGTGGTTAAGGGGGCGCTCTTTGTGATGAGCCATGGAATTATTTTCAAGCAGAATGGAGAAGCGAGGAAGGTGGTGGTTTCAGCATCTGAATTTAGGAGGAGAATTGGATTTGCAATGATTGGACTGGGAGATGAGATATATGTGATTGGAGGAGTGATTGGCCCCGACCGGTGGAACCGGGACATCAAGCCATTGTCCGACGTTGATGTTTTGACAATTGGGAGCGAGAGACCAACTTGGCGCCAGGTGGCTCCGATGACCAGGTGCCGTGGAACCATTCTTGGGTGTACGCAGCTGAGAATATAGGTCTTCGTTTGTCTGGGTTTTGTTGTTTTGTTGTGAGAAATTGTGCTGGTTGAGGGTTTGTATCCCTACTATTGAAGAGGACGATGAAATGAGCCTTTTGTTGGCTACCTTGTTTTGTTTGTAAAAACCATAACCGCTGGCCTTGTTTTCTGTTGATAATCTGCAGTTCTGAGAGGAACTCTTATATTGAGAGGCAACACTAGGAGGGTCTGACTGGCACCAAATGATTGCTACATGAAATCTTAGCATTGATCATGAACAATTTTATTTTATTTTTCTTTATTTTCAGTCTTTTTGTCCGCTGAATTTCTTTTCCTCTGTGCTCCCACTCTTATTGCATCGACCCATTATTGAGGTTTTGATACATTCTGTCATTGTGACCCATTATTGAGGTTTTGATACATTCTGTCATTGTGCCAGTTATTCTGTTACCCCATCCTTCTTCACCACTAGACTAGCCCTAGTGGTTTCTGTTACTTCGATTTTGTTATAGTGCTATTTGGGTATTTAGGTGTGGAAGAACAGCTCGTTGAGGAGAATCAATGGAAACCCAACAACAAACTGAACCTGGAGTCACATAAATCACTGTGATAGCTATTCCAATGCCACTATGCGACTTGAGCACAACCTCTGCCACCCCTGCACCACCACCATCATGCTACCATTTCCCCTGTGCTCTAGTACGGATCAAGTGGCTATAGTTTCACAATTAAGACCATTTAATTTGCATTTGTGGAGCTCTCAACTCGTCGGTTCACTCCAAAGTGCCACCTCATGATTTCCCCTAACTTTATAGGGGAGGACATGTAATACCAATGCAAAACCTTTTGTCTCACGAGTCACGAGTGAGGAATGTGAAAGGAAAAGTGAAAGAAAGGTGTACATATGTAGATGAGTCAAAACTGGCACTGGAATAAATGATCCATCAAACTCGTACTCACATAAATACTAACCAAGGACCATCAGAGCACTTTTTCTTTGGCATGTAAATGTAAAATTCCTAAAAGTGGGAACTTTAGATTGGTCGGGCTTGAGGTAACAAATTGCAGTTAGTAGTCATTTTGTTAAGTTAGTAGTCATTTATTAGGAAGTTAGTAGTAATTTCTACTCAACTGTAATTATTTTCCCATAGCCTTACCAATCTAAAACTCCCCCTTTCCTAAATGAATGGAGAAAGCCAAATCCAACAACCCCAACTCACTTAATTTAGCAAGGACTTTCTAGATAAATTAAGAGCTCGCAAACAAGCTAGTTGGCATCTATCTGACTTCAAAGACGTCTTTAGATAGGGACAGGTTTAGAGATTAAAAATAAAATTTAAAAAAAAAAAAAGAGAGAGAGAGAGAGAGAGAATAGTTAGAAATAAATATTATTCCTACAAAATACAAAAATAAAATTTAGAAAAATAAAAAAATGTAAAAGGAAAAAGAAAAAGAGAAAAGAAGTAAAAAAAGGTAAATGGAAATGGACCTGACAATTGAGGGCCTACAACCCGGGAGCAGATATTGCAACTCTAAAACCTTGTTTGTACACTTTATTAATTTTGATTTTTTAAAACTTTAAGAAAAATATAAAATGTTTTTATGAAAAATATTCATCAAATTCATTAGAAAATATCATTTTGAACAATTTTGTAGAAGAAATTTTTTTCAAAATCTATAGTTTAAATTGACTTTTCGGAAAAAAAATAAAACGGATATAATAAATAATAATAAAAAATCCACTTAAATGACAAATTTTGGAAAAACTTTCTTCTGAAACGTTGTTCAAAATGGTGTTTCCTAAGATACACTATCGCCAATTTTCATAAAAATCTTTCATATTTTTTCTAAATCTTTATAAAATAAAAATTAATAAGGTGTACAAACAAGGTTTTGGGGTTGCAATAACCGGATCTCAACTACGCCTAAATCACATAATGGGCTTTTGAAAAGCCCATACTTTCAAAATCTTAAAACCCTAGAAAACAGAAAGATAAACCGCAAAACCCTAAAACGAAACTTTCTGAACCTAGGCAAAAATGGAGGAGACTCAAATGGAAGAGGGAGAAAACAACAGAGACGTGGAGGTAGCTCCGGCCCTGATTGCGGTCCACCCGATCCAGAAATCCGTTGCAGTTGCCATCGGGTCGGACCTCCGCGTTTTCGATCTCCAGTAAGCTGTTTCTCCTCTTCTTGGAGTTTGGTTTCATCTTTCATTGAACTGATGAATGTTCGGATCTGTAAATGGTTCGATCCAATTAAAAATGGTGTATTTAGGAATCAATGTAATTTTTTTAAAGGATAAAATTTTGATTCTTAGTACACTATTTGGTTGCCGAGAAAATATGGGAGAAGAAAAGAAAATAGTGATTGTTTTTTTAAAAAAATTTTATTACAAATTTCATTATTTGGGACGCGAAAGGAAGTAGCTGCACTCAAATGAACTTAATACAACTCATTGGGTTACAGGGTTAGTTGAAGTGAGTTTTTCCCCCGCCCAGCAAACAAAAACAGCATAAGGCGTAAGGCTCATAATTCTATTTTCTATAGTTTTATTGGCAACCAAACGGAGGGTTAGTATAAAAAGATTGAATTTTGTTGAATTAGCACACGGGTTGGATTCACGAGTGGTGATTAATTATGATAAAATGTTTAAACTCAGGGAACTTGATAAACTTGGTAATTGACATTAGAAACTGTGTGTGTGTGCTCCGCTTGCCCACCGTGCTTGCTAAATATTAGGTTGATTGGAGCTTAGGGGCTGTCCCATCAGTGACCAATTGATATTCAGTTGGCAAATTATTTGGCATGCATGAGATGCATGGGAGGTATATAGTCCAACAGCTGACTTAACAAAATGGGCGTCCTAGAAAATGTTATTAAGGGGTGTACAAATTAAAATTTTGACACTAGGTGTGCATGTGTGTGTGTGTGTGGAAATGCTTTATTAATTGATATTGAGAGTTCGACTTTGATTTGGACGACAATTTTAGTTTGTAGTATTGTTGCTCTACAGGGCTGGTTGTGCGGTTTCTTTGGTGGATGATTCTGGTGGACCTCTTCATAAGGATTCTATTAGAGCAATACGTTTTGGTGCAGAGGGAAAGCTCTTTGTGTCTGCTGGTGATGACAAACTAGTCAAAATTTGGACCACAGAATCCTGGCACTGCATTAGTACTGTGTAAGTTCTTGAAGTTTAGAAGGCTTTTTCTGTTGTTATATTGTAGAATACTAAATAGACAAGATAGGGAAGGTGGCCCTGTTAACATCATGGATGCATATGGCAAAATCACTAGTAGGGAGACCCACTGCCATTCTATGTTCTAACTTTATCAAAAAAAACTTCTTCAAATTTTATTCAATCTGATGACATGACCACCAATTATGTCCCCAGTGTTTTGGACTGTGGATGGCCATATGCGCCACTGTTGAAAATTGTCCAATTAGTTGTGATCATTTGTCTAGTTGGACAAATTCTGGTTTGGGAATGCATCCTGAATCAAATTGTTGTAAAGTTTGCATGGGGAAATTTAGGCTCTAATATCAGGACTTGGATAACTCAGTTAATAAATTTGAAAGTGATCAATTATATATTTGTTTAATGATTTTGATGAAAATAGAATTAAATATTCAGAAATTTGGTGTAGTTTGGCCATATTATCAGAAAGTTGAACAGTTTGGGTTATCCATGGTTGGATGAAAATTTGGTAATATGGACAACAATCAGATGTTGGCCAATAGAAATTCGCTTGTCTATTGGTAAATTAAAGAGTAAAAACCACACTTTTCAGAGCCTAGGGTATGCCATTTGATAAGATTAATCTTTATCATTGGATGCATCATTGCATCCTATCTTCCCAAGCGCAACTATTATGTGGCAGGTCCCACGACCTGCATTTGTGGCTAATGTATTGCTCTGCAATCACTTCCATTGATAGCATTCAATTAGTCATCATGTATGGTGATTCCTTTTCTTCCAATTGACATTTCCCTCATTGTTTTACTCATAACAGGTGCTCAGAGAAGAGAGTGAGTGCAGGTTGCCATAAGCACTGATGGCTTATTTGTATGTTTTGCTGACAAATTTGGAGTTGTTTGGGTTGCGGATCTAGATGGATTTAGTGACAATCAAGCATCGATCAATAAGAAGGCAACACCAATTCTCGCTCACTATTGTAGTATCATTACCAACCTGGTGTGTTATTTGTTATTGTTGAGCTTTTTCTTTCTTTTACAGTGATTTATATGTATGGGCCTGTTGACGGATTAATGGGTATCTTCAATGTTAGATCATGGGCAGAATGATACTTGAGTACATTGAATTCACATTTCTCTATGATACATTTTTTTTAAAGAAAAAAAAAACTGTTTTTGAATTAACTTCTTGTGTCATTAATTCATTATTCTACCTTGGTAGTTCTATGTTCTATACTTCAGTTAATGGTTGAAGATTATCTGTGTCTTTATATTATATTTCTATTTATTTTCAAAAAGTCTCTCCTTGGTATTAGGTTTAGCAGTATTTTGATGCTTGCATGAGCGTCATTAGTGAGCTGGCTTATCCCTAATGGTGTTATCTTCTTACAGGAATTCTCTCCAGATGGACAGTTTATTGTTAGTGCTGATCGGGATTTTAAAATTCGTGTAATACAAATTCCTACCCCTAGAAGCATATAAATAGCTATTATGGTTTCAATTCTTATTTTACATGACATTATTCTTATGACAGGTCACTGTGTTTCCCAAGAATCCGTTAGATGGAGCCCATGAGATTCAAAGTTTTTGCCTTGGTCATACAGAGTGAGTGAGTTTTAATGCCATAGTTTTTATAATATAATTTGAATCTCTTGAAGAAAATACACCATAGTAGACAAGGGATAAGGCTTGTGATCAAAAGAAAATGGTTGTGGCTTGCGATTTAAATTTCAGGCAAACAATGTTGCTGTTTTCTTAATCAAAATTATCCCATGCACTTGATATAGATGCACATAATTACCCATTGTGTTTATTAGAATATTAGCTATTTTCTGTATCATGTTAAGAAAAAACATGCTGTCAAGAAAACAAAAGGATGTTTTCTTTTTCATGTTGCTGTCACATGTGGTTATTAGAAGGATATTGGCTGGTGGTTACTGATTTCTATCCATTGTTATGAATCTTTTGGCAGGTTTGTTTCTTGCCTTACCTTTGTTTGCACTCCAGATTATCCACTGGGGTTTCTTGTATCTGGAAGTGGTGATTCAACAGTGAGTAAAGGATGTGTTTTCATTTTCTTTCTGATGCAAAGGATGGCATGGAAATTGATCAATTTTGCTTTTGCAGGTCCGCTTGTGGGATATTACGTCTGGATCTCTGCTTCATACTTGTGAAGTTGGAGCAGAGGTAGCTCAGATCTAAAATTTTCCTAAGGTTTTCATGATATTATTGACCGACCTCCCCTGTTGTTTCTGAAAGATCACTTAGATTTCCTTGTCAGGATTGTCAACTTATTATGAAACTATGTTTTTGCTTGCAAGCAGTTATTGCATTAATTAAGTCAATATTCAAACCAGTGGTGGGATGTTTTTTTTAGTTGTATAGTAGCATCAAGATTTTTCCACACAAGGAAGGTGAGTGATGTTACTGGAAATTTCAGGGACGGTCTGATATTTCCATTTTTCCTCCTCTATAGTCCTCAATAAAACTCCTTTGCTGGAGTTTTATTTTTTCAGAAACTATTGGGCACTTTTTTCCTAGCTTTTGCTGATAGCCTGGTTTCATTTTTACTTTCTTCCTTAAGGCAGGACTTTTAGAGTCTAACGGAAGAGAAGGGCAGTGCTATCCTGCCATCACTGATCTATGTGCCACTCCTGATTGTACATTAATTGCAGTAGCCATTCAGAGGCAAGTCTCTCAGAATTTCTCTTTGTAACCCTTTCTACCCCTTGAAGCATTCTTCTTTGATTTATGTTTTTTCTTACACGTATTTTAGTGCCATTGTAGCTTGCAAGGAGTTATGCTGATAAGCTGCGATTTTCCTACTAGAACTCTTTCTGTTGCCAAGGTAAGGACCTCAACTACTGAATCAATTTAATAGATATAGGGAAATTTTCTGAAAGGACATAGTGGTTTGTGAATGAGCACTAGCGGATAAGTTGGAGTTATAACAACCATTTTTGTCTGGAAGATTTGTTATATAATCTTGCTTAACATCACCCTTGTTTCACATCATTGACCTGTTCCTACAAGCCAGCAGCTGTTAAAATGGCACACCTAATCCTACTATCATTCTGAAAGGATATCTGAAGTCCAGCAGCTGCCCTGAATTGCAAAGAAATTATTTTAGCTGAACTGAAACACGAAATGCTAAGATGTGGATACATGTGCAAGGAAATATGAACTTTTGAAGAAAACAATTTGCATGTCCAATAAATGGCACACCCTATCCTACTATCATTCAGGAACTACTTGAACCTCACACGAATGTGGCTTTTCTTTACCAACCGTTGTGATCTTGCAGGTTGTTAAAATCATGGGAGAGAGCTTCATCCCGACAAGCCTTGGGACTAGCTCTAGTGCGGAATTCTTGTGGATAGGTTACGGGTGTCTCCAATTTATGCGGTGATTCCCCCTCTTTGGCCCGTGTGAGGGTCATCTCTGGTTTCAAGAAAAGCAATTTGGATTCCATTGAGCATGAGCCAATCGTCTTGGAAGATAACGCAATACCTGTGGGAGAGAAACTGCTTGAGAAGTTACAGGGAAGTGTGTTCATCGAGGAAAAGGTTTTGTCAGCCGCTGCCGAAGCCGTGAAAACAGCAATGTGCAATTTATTAATTAAGAAGCAGTACTCTACAGAGAAACGAGAATTTAGAAAAAGGACCAGAAATGATAGAAAAATCAAACACTAGGGGAAGTTCAACAATGGCAGCGGGTCTTTCCTCTAATTGATTTTTCGAGGCAACCGCCAACTGGGTTTGAATTTCTCTGTAATTGCCTTTTAGTTTTTGTAATATTAGTTATTTGTTGTGAAAGAAAATGAACTGAGTGTATGCAGATTTAATTTTGGAAATACACTAGCCTAATGGTAATAATCCATGGCTCAAGCATTTGCTTGAAAGTTATCCAAGTGAACTGGTCTCTCAATTTTTTGTAGATTCAAGAACTTCAAAGACCTGACCTCTCACTTACCCCTCACAGGACTCGAACTGGGCCATTTTGTGGTTGGTTTTTTATGAAATGGACAATTGATTTTAGAGCAAGATTAATCAATCCTGACCATCATCATAAAGTAGCGGGCCGAAGGAAGGCCCAACCTTACCTATTTCTTATTATATCTTGTCAAATCACCATTTTCTGTAATTTATACAACCAACAATTACATGATGAGAAATGACAACTAGCTCGTTTTGTCCCACTAGGGCAGTAAACAAGCTGATTCAAGTATTAGGTTGCATGGATTAGTAGTCTATTTAAATTTAACCTAATAAATTAAAGAACTCTAAAGAAAAATAATAATAATAATTGAGCTTGGCTTAATTATATTACAAGCAAGTCCGAGCAAATCTTTATTGAGCCAATTTCGAATGAAGTTCATGACTTGTTTTATAGTTCCATCCACAATGTATAATTAAATTTTTGGGGCCCTTACGGTTTGTTTATTATAGAGAACTTGCCACCCATAGGTAGGAGTAATATATATTTCAAAAGTTCTCTACCCAACCCTAGTCCAACCACAGGTCTAGTAGGCGTGATGGTATCATCCATTACAATCCAAAAACCAAATCATGACTAATATATGATTTAAACTTGATTTGAATTGCAAGACTATGACTACTTAAAATTAAATGGGTGGTGCTTAAATAAATTTTTAAAGTAAAACAAAATTTTGGTTTGACCCCAGGCGAAAAATGGCTAGAAAACTTGTATAATTCACATTCATACTATAAAACCTGTCAATCATGTATCTCTTTGTCTCTTGTGGGGACTGGAATTCCAATTTTAACCTGTCCCCTTAATAAATATAAAAGAAAACAAAATAATAAATAAATGAATGAATAAGGCTGAGAGAGACCTATCAAATATGGTAAAGACGTAAAGTGCAGGATTAGTACCAAGAGAGGAAATAAAAAATAAAAAATACTGGGTGACTGAGGAAAGGGGTCAAATTTGTCAAGGGAATAGATTATCCTTTAGTGTTGTCTTGTCTTATCGGCCCGTTTATTAAAATATGGTTAGACATTATGTGTTGGTGGATTAGGCCTAACAGACAAAGACAAATCCATATTAATGTGTTGGGGACATCACCTACTAATATTAATGTGCATTTTCTCCATTCACCATCCTGCTCTTCTTGGGTCTACACACCCTGCTATCACCCACATTTTAAGGGTGCCCTTTAGAAATCATATCATTATCGTCCCCAACACTATGTCACCATCAAAGTTTTTACCAGTTTGCTACCCATGAGGGGTCCATCACACTGAAACCACTTGGCTTTTCTTCTAACTCTCTCAAGCATCAGCCCTTCTTTTCAATGGTCAAAAAGGATGGTTATTCTAATGGAACATTATTACCCCATGACAAATCAGAAAAACCCACCTTCCCCCACCCCCCCTCTTTCTTTTTCATTTTTTTTTTGGAAAATAAAAATTAATAATACATTCACACACTGAGCCATTCCATTGGCAATGGGTCTGTTTCATCCTACTGGGTGCCAACACCATTCTCTATCTTATCAGCTTATCGAATGACTTGCCCATTTGCCTCATAAGGTCAATAAGCCAATTACATCTCTACATTTGCTGTAAGCTCAAATTATTGTCAGACAAAATTATCTAGCCTTGCATCATGCGTGCATTGACACTTGGCACGATGGAAAGAGACTTCCACTTTTGGTTCATGTGGGGTCATTTGCCAATTAAACCTAGCGATAAAGACATTTGAAGTGGACCCTAAGTATTTAGCTTCTAATTGGATGTCGCCATGTGGCACTAAAAATGACAAATCGCACCAACTTCATTAGATTGATTTAACTGAAAGGCCTGCACGCGCTTACACGTATGTGTAAAGAGATTGATTGGACGAATAACGTTTAAGATATGGTAGAAAATGAGATTCCTGAGCCAGTGCGGCCCACAATATTTGAAATTTAGATTTACTAAATTTAGAGATGGTGGAACTCTGTCATCCCAAATTTGGCCTTTTTTTTTTTTTTTTTTTTTTTTTTTTTTTTTTTTTTTTTGCCCGTGGGGGCGGGGGAGGATTTCTTAGCATGGGTATCCCTCTTTCTTTGAGATTTGGTAAAGTTTGGAACTTTAATTACATAGTAAAATTACAGCTGGTTTGATAATGTTAAGAGAAAAAAAAAAAGACGGTTCAGATTCATTAGAAGTAAAGTAGTTGAAATCACAAAATTTAAGAATTACTTTATTACCAACAAATCTGAGTTGTCTTTTTTTCTCCCTTACCGCGTGACGTCAATTCAGTAATAACTTCATCATATAGTTAAAGTCTCAAACTTTACCAAATCTGGATCCCTTTCGCTGGTAGGAGATACCTTGTCTATATATGCCAAATAATTATCAAATCACCTTGGATGTTAGGGTATTTTCAATGAGATCATTGCTCAAGAAATATTTCATACGTAAGACCAAATTTGGATCCCTTTCGCTGGTAGGAGATACCTTGTCTATATATGCCAAATAATTATCAAATCACCTTGGATGTTAGGGTATTTTCAATGAGATTATTGCTCAAGAAATATTTCATACATAAGATTTACGCTTCTTGAAATACTAAATTCTTATTTTTATTTATTTTTTATTTTTTATTTTTGTTTGTTGAGAATTACATCTCTATTAAAAAAAAAAAAAATGGGAACTGAATAGATGTCTTCAAAAAGGGTTGAGAACATTATATAGAATTTTTCAAAGGAGTAATGTGGAATTGATGCGCCCATTACCATGAATATTCCTACTAGGATAAGGATTTCCAGTATAGTCTGTCTGTGTGCCTGTTTCCCCATAAAGGAACTTACGTATGTAATGTAATGATAGCCGTTGGCTGAGTGCCGTGCCTAGACGTGAGAGGTTCTTTAACATGGACCCTTCACAAGGGTTACCCATCTAGGGTTATCATCACCAGTGATGACGTGGCTGCCACTATGACAACACGTGGGTAGGTCCTACTGGTGGGGGCACAACTTCATAATTGTTTAAGTATTGTTGTGAAGCTAATTAATAACCTGTCCTGCACTCATTTACCAAAAAGATTGGGGTGAGAAAAAACTGGCACCATCTATGTATCAACCCTAGCGGAGACCCCATGTTCCATTGGCATAAAGCTATGGTCCTCTAGGTTTATATTGCATGACCTTTGTTAAGGGTTCCTGGGTGGGCACCTAAAAAAAGATGATGATGTTCTGGTTAAAATGGAAAATTTAGAACAATTGAGTTGCCCTAACTAGGGTTTAGTCAGTTTGGATAGATGATGATGTCATGGTTTCTAAAGTGCAAGCAATTGGGTTTATAAATGATCTTCTTCTAGTAAGAAATTTGAAGTTTATAGATGTTTGGATAAATCAGTGCTTTGGAGTTTATGTAATACAGAGAAATTATTAAAGCTTTTTTAGTATCATTAATGATTGTATTAAAATTATTTTAGAGTGTGTAAGAATGATTGGAGTTGTCATATTTATAAAGATGCAAATAAAGCAATAGCTTTTGTATCTAATTCAGGTCACAATTTGTAAAATACTAATGTTGTTTTTTAGAGAAATTTTATCCACTCTTTGGAAAAATATGATAGATAGATCTAGTTTGCGTCGATATTGATGGTGATGTTGATCTTTATTACTTTAACTAAAAAGAAAAAACTAGGGTTAGTATTCATTTGTATCGACGTGTGATTATTACAAATTGGTCTAGGCAAATAATTACAGTTAGTAGTTATTCTTAATTAAGTTAGTTGTCATTCATTATGAAGTTAGTATTCATCCATATTGATGTATACTTATTTGCCTGTAGTCGGACTAATCTGTAATTCCCCCAACAGAAAATGTTATGTATTAAATATATATATATATATAGAGAGAGAGAGAGAGAGAGAGGGGGGGGAGGGAGAGGTAATTTATATTTTATATAAGTTTATAATATGTAATTAATTTAAAGAATTAAAGAGCAAAGGGTAAAGACACAATCATAAGCATTGCATACCATGCTAGTTTTCGGCCCAAAAAAGTGTCATAAAAGCTGATAATGAATTGCCTCAGGCTAAGGGTATGGCCCACACAATAGGGCATGTGGAATCTACAGGCCGAAGCTTAAAAAATGGGCCCAAAGTGGGGTCAGAGCTGAGTGGATTATTTTATGAGAAATCACTAAAGTGACAAGGACATACCCCTGGGTGGGCCTCACCATTCCCATTGGGACTATATCCGGAGTTCCAGACTCTACTTAAGTGGGCCCCAAAGCTAACGTAACGGACGGCCAGGCGTAAGAAATCTGTAGTGTTACGCCTCTGCAAGACAGTCCGGTCCTTTGTTTTCAGTGGGCCCCTACCACTCCTACTCTGATGTAGAGAGCTGAAGGATAAACCCCACCACTTCTCTTATATGCCAAAACAAACAAAAATAAAAATAAAAGTAAAAAAACAAAAGAAAAACCCTGATAATGAAATAGTAATAATAAAAAATAAAAATAAAAACCCTTGTAAAAATCATAAGGGTCATTTAAGAAGCCTTAGAATTATCAATTTTTCTTTGGAAATTTTTAAATATTCTATGAGAAGATACTATTAAAAAGTCTAGTCTTAATAGAGTATTGGTGTCTTTATTTTCACTAAAAATAAATGTTTTTTCTGTCCTACAAAGATAAGTTTTCTTTTCTATTATGATTGTCGCATCATATTTATTATTTTAAAAAGTTGAGTTATAAATTTTCTTAATTTACCCATTCTGTCCTTTATTACATTAAGAATTACTTGAAAAATATAACAAATACATTGATGGTAAGATAATTATAATTTTGAAAAAAAAAAAGAAAAAAAAAAAGGATTGAGTATATGAAAAATCAATGCATTAATCGATTTTCTTAATTTGCATATTTTTTCAAAGAGACCTATTTTTATAGGACGGAGAGAATATACAATTAGGTATTAAAATTTGGTTAATTGCAAATAAGTCTGATCAATACTGCTTGATCATTGTTTAGTAAAACCCTACATTAGTTATATATCACAATTTAGGTTTGTGTGGGGGATTTATGAAGAGCGAATGAAGAGCGAAGGAAATGGCGACACGTGTCTGTCCTCGGTAATGAGATCGGGCGACCCTGTTCAATCGGGCCAGCACGTCCTCGGACCACCCGAGACCTCGGTCTTGCCTGCTCTCGGGTCAGTGGGACCTCGGGCCTTAACACCCTCGATTTATGTCAACCTCGGACAGGTTCCCTCTCGGTCCAATGAACCCCTTCCGGGCCGCATAAGCACCTGCCCCTCACGTGCTTCGAATTTGTCTTACTCCCCAGATCCGACAGAGGAAATCAGATCGGGAGCAGAGCACGCTCCTGGAAAACGAACCAGGGGAACGACTGTCAGCGGCCAGGTCTGTAACTCCGAAAGATCCGCGATCTGGTCTGAAACCCCTATCTAACCATGGTTAGCTCGGAACCCTAATCTGACCACGGTCAGGTCAGAGCATCGGACCAACCCGAAACCCGATGCCTGCCTATAAAAGGAACACTGTTCATCATGAGAGAGGTAAGTTCCTCTAGCACAAAACCCTAGAAATTCCTCTCTCTCTCTCTCTCTTTTTTCCTCAGAGACTGACTTGACCGTCGGAGGGTTTTAGACCGGGAAACCCCCGGTCTCCCCTGACGATCCTCTTTGGTTTCAGGTTTCCATTCTAGCCAACCCCTCACTCGCCCGCTTATCGAGAAGGTTCTGTACCTCCGCACGACAACGAGCTATCTCAGCGCTTGCAATCAAATCGGGCCATAGCTGCGCAGCGTTCCGAATCCCCGGCCCTCTCTTTCAAAACGCTCCGCTGATTGTCCGGATTTTTACCCGTACAGTTTGGCGCCGTCTGTGGGAAATCGAGCGAAAGGCCCCTGTGCTCGACTTCGCTTGAGCTTGTCTTCCCTTTCTTACAAATGGCGGGGCGAACTAGGTCCGGGGCAACGTATGCTGGGCCAGAAATGAATGGAGCAAGTGTAGTGCTTCCACCACCACCGGCCGGGCGTCCCCCGGCGAGCGCTACCTTCATCGGGGAGACCAGTAGGCCTGTGGAGCAAATCCCGATGCAAGAAGTCCAGGCCGCGTACGAGCGAGCGGTCGCGGAGCACTCCAACCCGGAGGCGGTCACCGCTGTAGTCGCAATGCTCCAGGCACGGTTAGATGAGGCGAATCGCGAGAAGCTCGCCCTAGAGCAGGAGTGTCTCAATCTCAAGGAGCGTAGCCGCCATCAAGCCTCCCCCCACCACGGCCGAATGCCAGCGGAGGATGGTGGCGACAAGCGAAGCTACACTACTTACCCCGCCGAATCCCGGCCACGACGGCGTAGGGTACTCGCCCAAGAGAGGCGGTTTGAAAGAGGCGAGGATCAAAGCTACAGGAAGTTGAAGAGTAAGGTGGAGCGCCAAAGAACCGATAAGGGGCGGGTGCGTGACTCTTTCTCCAAGGTCGTCACCGAAGCAAGTTCTAGTCGAGCTAGGCGGACCCCCCGCGAAGATAACCAAGGTCGGAGAGGAAGCGAGTGGCGCTCCGAGATGTCGGCTCCGAGGGCCAACCGGAGGGATAGAGAGCGTTACGAGGCAGTCGAGGGCTCGGCAGAACCAAGCCAATACGGGAGAAGCTCTCGAGAGGAGAGGAGAAGGAGGGTTGGAGATTTAACCTCGGACGAATTCGCAAGGAAGATCCGAGAGGAGATCAAGATAATGAGGGAGCCGGTGCGACCGACACCGAACTATCTGCTAGTAGGAAAGTCTCCCTTCGCGAGCTGGATCCAAACCACGCCGACCCCAAAGAATTATAGTGCCGTCACCTTCACCCCCTACTCCCCTGTAGCGGATCCCGACTACCATCTGACGTACTATGTCCAAAAGATGTCCCTCTATATCGACAATGAGGGCTTTATGTGTAAAATCTTCCCGATGAGCCTTGGGGAGGTTGCCCTGAGGTGGTGGGCAAAGATTCCAGAGAGATCGATCCGACGGTGGGAAGATTTGGTCAAACTCTTTCGGGATCGATTCATAACAAGCAAGAAGTACGCTAAGACCATGCAAAACCTGTACGAGATGAGGCAGGGAACAGAGGAGCCCTTGCGAGATTATTCCCAGAGATTCTGGGAGCTTTACACCGAAATCGAGGAACCAGACGAGCGAAGCGCTCTCGACATCTTCAGACGAGGGCTGATTCGATCCTCCCGGTTGTTCGAGTAGCTCACCCTCGACCCACCTTCCAGCATCGGAAAGCTGCTTGATCGAGTACAGAGGTACATACGACTCGACGATGCTTTTCGGGTGGCCAAGCAAATCGAGCAGGCGGATAAGAAGAAAGATAAGAATCCCCGAACGGACCGAGCAAGGGACGACCGAGCAAAACATGAGCCGACGAGAGACAAGGTATCAGCAAATCCGAATCAGGCGGTCCTCACTGTTTTCACTATGCCAATCTACAGACTCTTGCGAATCGTCGAAAATAAAGACTTCTTCGAGAAACCGAGGCCGATGGGCGGAGACCCCGAAAGGAGGAACAAAAAATGGTTTTGCGAATACCATAAAGATCATGGCCATAAGACGGAAGACTGCAAAACCCTAAAGCATAACCTGGAGACCTGGGCAAAAGCCGGACACCTGAGTGAGTTCATAGTTAAGAATGACGATCGGAAGAAGCCTGAGGACAAAAAGATCGAGAAACCAAGAACTGAGACCGAGGGATATACCGTTTTGGGAGCCATCGACGTAATTAGCGGAGCATATGACAGGGCTGCGGCCTCTATAAACGCCCTTCGAGCGCAATATCAGAAAGCCTCCCACCTTCGGGAGGTGTTCGAAGTAAAATCAGAACCAACGCTCGTGGCCGAAAGAGGGAAGGATGATCTGAGCTCCGCCCTATTCTTCGGAAGAGATTACCCGACCACGGAAGCACACCATCCCCACAATGACGCCCTGATAGTCCGAATGATGATCGCGAACTACGACGTGGGGAAGGTCTATGTCGACAACGGAGCCTCGGTTAATGTCATGTTCAAAAAACTCTTCGACCAGTTAGGGTTGAAAAAGGACGATCTCTCCCCGAGTAATTTGAGCTTGAAAGCATTTAACGGGAATCTCTCTTACCCCCTTGGGCAGGTCGCCCTAGCCGTCCGAACTGGCCCGGTCCAGACCATTCAGCACTTTGTCGTCCTAGAAGAACGATCAGCATACAACGTGATAATGGGAAGGCCCTGGCTCCACGCCATCAAAGCGGTCCCTTCCACTTACCACCAGTCCGTCCGCTTCCTGGGACCAGAAGGCATAATGGAATTCCGCGGAAACCAAGCTGTAGCCCAAGAATGTTTTATGTATGAACTTACAGGTCACACTCCGTCGTCCGCGGCCAAGAAGAAGGAAAAGAGCAACGTTCGGATTGAGATGATGGAGGACTGCTCCGTCGAGCCGAAAAAATCTAAAAGGGACATCGATCCCTTATAGCAATTAAAGCACGGTCGGCCCGGGGTTGAAGACACTTTACTCGAGCCCGACGACCGAACCAGTGAAGAGCTCCGCAAGATGATCATTGATGAGAAATGCCCCGAACGATACTTTCTTCTCGGAAGTTCTCTCTCAGAGGAAGAAGCTTCGGAGTTGTTCCAGTTCTTGAAGAAAAACGCTGATGTGTTTGCCTGGTCGCCACATGAGATGCCAGAAATCGATCCGAGCATAGTCCAACACAGGCTTAGAGTGAATCCGAGCTCCAAGCCCGTCACACAGAAGCAAAGAAGGCTATCCGACGACCGAGCTCGGGCCGTAAACGAGGAAGTAAAGAAACTTTCGAAAGCCGGATTCATACGGGAAGTAATGTACCCGACATGGCTCGCCAATCCAGTCTGTGTCAGGAAGAAAAGTGGCGAATGGAGAATATGTGTTGACTTCACGGACCTAAACAAAGCCTGCCCGAAGGATAGTTTCCCGCTGCCAAAGATCGACCAAGTCATAGACTCAATTGCCGGGTACGCTCGGTTGAGCATCTTTGACGCCTTTTCCGGATACCATCAGGTACCAATGGCGGAAGAGGATCAGGAGAAAACAGCATTTATCACCCCAACCGGCACCTACTGCTACAAAGTGATGCCCTTCGGTCTCAAGAACGCCGGGGCAACGTATCAACGACTTGTCTCTCGGATGTTCGAGGGACTAATTGGGAAGAATTTGGAAGCCTACGTCGATGACACCATTGTAAAAAGCTCGGTTGAGTCTGACCACATAGCTGACCTTGCCGAGGCTTTTGGGAGATTGCGGCAATTCGGGATGAAACTCAATGCTAAGAAAAGCTCTTTCGGGGTGCGGTCAGGAAAGTTCCTCGGACATTTGGTTACTCGACGAGGGATTGAGGCAAATCCCACAAAGATAGAGGCACTGCGGTCATTAAAGGAACCAAGCACATACCGAGAGGTTCAGCGGTTGAACGGAATGATCGCGGCACTCGGGCGCTTTATTTCACGATCCTCGGACAAGTGCCAGCCTTTCTTTCAGGCCCTAAAGAAGCAGAAAACAAAGCACGTTTGGACGGAGGAATGTCGAGTCGCCCTGAGAAATTTGATAAGACATTTGGAAAGCCCTCCTGTTTTGTCAAAACCAAGACACGGAGAACCATTGTTCTTATACCTAGCAGTTTCCCAGCACGCGGTAAGCGCCGTCGCGGTCCGAGAAGATGGAAGAGAACAAAGACCTGTGTATTATGTAAGTAAGACCTTACTTGATGCCGAAACACGGTACTTGCCTCTCGAAAAGATTGCCCTTGCACTCCGAACAGCTTCGAGAAAGCTCCGACACTATTTTCAAGCACACACCATCGTCGTACTGACGAACCAACCCCTAAAAGATGTACTTCGGAAGCCAGACCTTTCCGGAAGAATTTCTAAATGGGGGATCGAGCTAGCGGCATTTGATATCCAATTCAGACCGAGGACGGCAATAAAAGGGCAAATCTTAGCCGATTTCGTTGCTGAGTTTACCGATTGTGACAGCGAGCGAGATAAGGCAAACCAAAGTTCGCCCGAACAATCGGATACCTCTTCCTCGGCCGAACTCGGAGGCGAGGATAGTGAGAGATGGGAGCTGTATGTCGACGGGGCCTCAAACAATCGAGGGGCAGGAATCGGGATTGTCCTTCGATCTCCGACAAGTGAAGTTATAGAGAGCGCCATCAGACTGCAGTTCTCCGCCTCAAACAACGAGGCCGAGTACGAGGCCACTCTAGCAGGACTAAGGCTTGCCCTAGCGTTATCGGCGACCAAATTAAATCTTTTCAGTGATTCTCAATTGGTGGTGCGCCAGCTGAACGGTGAGTATGAGGCCCGGGACGAAAGGATGAAAGCTTACGTAAAGCTCACCAAGAAGCTTATTTCGAATTTCGAAAGCGTTTGCATCCAACAACTTGTCCGAGAACGGAACAAGCACGCAGACGCGCTAGCATTTCTCGCGTCGGCACTGGAAACAGAATCCCGAAGAACAATTAATATCGAAACTATCCATGCCCCGAGCATAGAGTCAAGCCCAGAAGTCAATGAAATTGTCGAACTTGGTCCAAGCTGGATGGACGAAATAATCGATTACCTCAAAAATGATGTCCTTCCTGAAGACCACCATCAGAAACACCGGATCAGGGTCAAATCGGCACGATTCTGGCTCTCTCCAAAAGGCTTGCTATACAGGCGATCTTTCACTGGAGCGTATTTGAGATGCGTTCACCCGAACGAAGTGGAAGGAGTCTTGCAAGAACTGCATGATGGAAGTTGTGGAAGTCACGCCGGGGGACGATCGCTGGCACACCGAGCAATAACGCACGGCTACTGGTGGCCGTACATGCAAAAGGATGCCCTTAAGTATGCCCAGAAATGTCCGAATTGCCAATTCTTCTCGGATAAAATCCACCGACCAGCAGGAAACCTGCATCCATTATCAAGCCCTTGGCCCTTTGCAAAATGGGGCCTTGATTTGGTCGGGCCGCTCCCCCGAGCGAGCGGCAATAGAAGATACCTCATTGTCGCAACCGACTACTTCACAAAGTGGGCAGAGGCCGCTGCCCTAGCCTCCATCAGGGACTCGGATATCATCAGTTTCCTTTGGGAAAACATCTTCACGAGATTTGGGGTTCCCCAAGCGTTCATCTCGGATAACGGCACTCAATTCGAGAGTCGAAGAACTCAAGAGTTCTGCGCACAATTCGGAGCGAAGTTCTTCTACTCCAGTCCGAGTTATCCGCAATCAAACGGTCAAGCGGAGGCGACAAACAAAGTAATTGTAAAAGGAATCAAGAAAAGGCTGGAGAAAGCGAAAGGGAGGTGGCCCGAGGAGCTTCATGCGGTCTTATGGGCATACAGGACGACCCCCCGGAGGTCGACAAACGAAACCCCTTTTGCACTCGCTTTCGGGACAGAGGCAGTCATCCCAGCAGAAATGGAATATCCGACTCTAAGAACCGAAAAACTCAGTCAGGAGCAGGACGAAGAGAACATGGCGCGCGAGCTCGATTTGGCTGAAGAAAGAAGAGGCGAAGCAATGATACGAATGGCGGTCTATCAACAAGAGCTCCGGAAGTATTATGAGAAAAAGATCAGCCCTCGAGAGTTTAAAGTCGGTGACCTCGTCCTCAGAAAAGTAAACTCGGGAACTCGGGACCCAAAGGAAGGAAAACTCGGGGCAACCTGGGAAGGGCCCTATGAAGTCATCGCTGTCGGAGAAAAAGGTTCGTATGATCTAAAGCATTGTGAAGACAATAGAGACCTACCAAGGTCGGTAAACGTGTCCAACCTTAGATTATTCCACAAATGAAGGAAGATGTAATACGGGCCTGGTCGGCAAAACACCAGCTCGGTCCAATCAATGAAAGTCTTTTTATTCAATGGAAATGCTGCCATTATTAGAAATGCCTAGTCTTGTCATGGTGACGAGGATCGATCACCCTAGCCTCACCATGACAACAAGGAAAAAATATACTCAGAAAACCTTAGCCTCGCGAGGTGGTGAGGGCCGATCACCCTAGCCCCACCTGTGCGACAAAGGGACATTTACTAAAGTCTCGGACCCCCCAAAAAATAAAATAAAATTTTTCCCAACACATGAAAGAGGAAGCGCGGGTATATGTTCTGAGCAGCGACGACTCGCCAACACGTAAACAGGCGAAAAAGAAAAGATGGGAAAGACGTAAATGTCCAAAGAAAAATAAACGCCTAGAACATGCATTGAAATAACCAAACACAAAATGAAAAGCCCAATCGGGCCAAAAAACAAGCATTCAAGACAAGCATACAAGGGTGAGCCTATCGGGCAAAAAAGAGCATATATATATACATTCAAGATTGAAGTTTTACAAAATGGAGTTTCTGTACATGATAAGCCCCTCGGGCTACAAAAAACAATAAAATAAAATAATAAAAATCTAAGAGGAAGGAGCCTCGGGAACAGAATGCTCGGCGTTCTCGGTTGCCGGATCCTGCGGGTCCTCGGCTGCTGGGTGCTCCTCGGTTAGATTGATGGCTGGCTGCTCGGTGTCCTCGGGCACGACGTTCGGCTGCTCGGCTGACTCAGGATCCTCGGGAGGAGTCTCCCCATCCTCGGTGTCACCTCCCTCTTCCTCGCCCTCATCGTCAGAGATGGGCAATGCTACCCTCTCGAAGGGGATCCTCTCCAAGTCCACCTCTGGGTAGGTCTCCTTCACCCGAGCGCCGAGAGTATCCCAACCGAGCCTATAATTTTTCTCCAAGTATGGCTCCATTCGGTCAACATACTCGTCGGCAGCCCTGTCCTCCGCCTGCTTGATCTGCGCCGCCCGAGACTCGACCTCGGTCTGCCACTGATCATACCACTCATCGGCTTGCTTCTTCCAGTGTGAAGCGTCACCTCGGGATTGATCAAGCTTGGACCTTAGGTCCTCGGTCAGAGCCTGAGACTTGGCGAGCTCATCCTGAGACAACCGAGCAGCTTCTCGGATACTCTCCAGCTCCGATTGTACCTTTGCCAGCTCATCCCTCAGCTGGCTCCCCTCGGCCTTGAGGTCGGACCTCTCGGTCGACCACTCAACTACCTCCTTCTTATACCGGTCCTCGGTCTTCAAGAGGCGCTCGGTTAGAAGCATGGTTTGTTGCGCGGCCTGCATTCACCGAGCACGATTAGAAAAGATGGCCAACTCAAAATTTTCTAAGTGTTGAAAGAAAATAAGCTTACCAGGAGTTGGTGGATGAGGGTCTCGTAGCCCAGGTCCACCGACCGATGCTTCTTGTGGCTTGCCATGTCAGACGGGAATTTCAGCAAATTCCTGATGGAATGGTATGTAAATTCCGGGTCGGTCATGACCGAGAGGCGACGGTCGGATGGAAGGGGGAACTGAGGTAGGTCCCTCATAATCTCCCGGCGCCCTCGGTCTATGGTCAGGGGCTGGTAGTCCGAGGAGGGGAATGGGTAATCCAGCTCCACCCTCTGCTTCTTCTTGGCTTGCTCGGGGGAGTGATCTTCGATCACAATAGCCTTCTCCGGCCTCCCCGAGGGGCCCACCTCCCGAGACGTGTTCGGCTCTGAGGACCGAGGGATTTCCGGAGCTGCCCTCTTCTCCGGAACTCTCGTGATCGGTTCCCTTGGAGCAGGCTTCTCGGTCGGAGCAGCCTGAGGCGCTTTCCCCTGCTGCTGCCTCCTTCGCATAGCTTCTTTAAGGGGGTCAGACCCCTTCTGCTTGCTCGGGCCGGCGCCTTTCTTTTTTGGCGCAGGGACTTTCAATGAGATGCCTCGGTCGGCCATATCGTCGGGCGACCACTCTTGAGGGGAATTTGAACCCTCTCCTTCTGCTCGGCCCTGCTGCGTACCGAGAGCGACCACTACGCTCGGTTCTTGCACAGGCTTCTTCTTCTTCGCCTGACCAAAGGAAGGGTACCCTCGGGGAACGCTCGTGGTCTGGAAACTTCGGTACCGAGGAGGGTATTTGAGAAGAACGTGGGCTGCCCGACCAAAGCCGTCTTCTCCTCGGTAGCTCAAGACCCTTTGGATCTCTTCCTCCCTAACTTCAAGAGGAAGCTCAAAGGCAGCTTCAGCTAAAAAAAAAAAAAAAAAAAAAAAAAAAAAAAAAAAAAAAAAAAAAAAAGAAGAGAGAGAACAGGTCATGAACCGAGAAGATAGAAAAACAAAGAAATAAGTGATTAAAAATGCTAAGTCTGAGATAAACTTACGAGGCTCCCCGAGCTCCCGAGGGACTCTTCGCCCTTCTCTCCCGAGCAGGGGAGGCTCAAAGTCGCCGTAAACGAACACTATGTCCGATTGATACCCCTGGCTACTGTCGGGGATGTGAGTTACAAGAACCCGCTCGGCGTCTCGGGATCTGAGGTAGAACCCGCTCGGCGACCGAGACAGCTGGTAGCAGCTAAAAATCTCTTCTACACCGAGGTTAGTGCCAAGAATTCTGTTAAGTTCTACAACGCCGAGCACTACCTTATATGTGTTCGGTTTCAACTGGATGGGCGCCAAGTTGATGAAGTTAAGGAAATCCACTAGGAGCTCGGGGAAGGGGACCCGAACACCACCCTCGTAGAAGTTGATGTTGTGGATGGTTACTCCCCCTCGGTCGTCGGTTGAGCTGATTTCTTCACCGACTTCGGCAGACCGAAATGAAATCCCGGCCCCGAAACCGAACTTCTCCCCGAAGTCCCTCTCCTTGTTCGGGTTCCCTCGGATTTGATGAGTCATCTGTTAAGTACAGAGCTCGGTAAGGATAAAATGCCCTAGGACGCATGGAACAAATAACAATCCTATCTTTCAGGGAATCCCCGAACAAACCTAGGTAAGTTAGTTTCTCGGTTTGACACCTGGTCTTAACCGAGCACATATGTTGTGCTCAGACTAAAATATATTGCAAGAAACCGAGCACACGTGATGTGCTCGGTTCAGACATTTCACAAACAACCGAGCACACAATTTGATTTTTACGAGCGGATTGAAAAAAGGAGATCACAGAGAAACGCATGGAGAAAAATGAAGAACACCAAGAACAAATGAAGAACTCACCGGAAAATTCAAACAGGGCGATTTCCGGCAGCTGTCCACGGTCGGATTTCCTCTCTCCGGCGAACTCTCTTCGGTTGGCAAGGCTCTGGCTCTGGGAGTGAAAATGGGAAAATAAGGGAGGCCAAGCCCTTATATACCTAGCTTCCCGAGGCTGACGTCACCCCCTCGTGGTTTGTGCCCAAAAGCCGCCTCGGGCATACGAAACGGCGCCTGACTGAAAGGCAGTACTGCCATGTCAGAACCATCACGTCCTCGGTAACCAAGTGACCGAGGACGCGATGGCTCGGGGGAAGTTGTGTGGGGGATTTATGAAGAGTGAAGGAAATGGCGACACGTGTCTGTCCTCGGTAATGAGATCGGGCGACCCTGTTCAATCGGGCCAGCACGTCCTCGGACCACCCGAGACCTCGGTCTTGCCTGCTCTCGGGTCAGTGGGACCTCGGGCCTTAACACCCTCGATTTATGTCAACCTCGGACAGGTTCCCTCTCGGTCCAATGAACCCCTTCCGGGCCGCATAAGCACCTGCCCCTCACGTGCTTCGAATTTGTCTTACTCCCCAGATCCGACAGAGGAAATCAGATCGGGAGCAGAGCACGCTCCTGGAAAACGAACCAGGGGAACGACTGTCAGCGGCCAGGTCTGTAACTCCGAAAGATCCGCGATCTGGTCTGAAACCCCTATCTAACCATGGTTAGCTCGGAACCCTAATCTGACCACGGTCAGGTCAGAGCATCGGACCAACCCGAAACCCGACGCCTGCCTATAAAAGGAACACTGTTCATCATGAGAGAAGTAAGTTCCTCTAGCACAAAACCCTAGAAATTCCTCTCTCTCTCTCTCTCTTTTTTCCTCAGAGACTGACTTGACCGTCGGAGGGTTTTAGACCGGGAAACCCCCGGTCTCCCCTGACGATCCTCTTTGGTTTCAGGTTTCCATTCTAGCCAACCCCTCACTCGCCCGCTTATCGAGAAGGTTCTGTACCTCCGCACGACAACGAGCTATCTCAGCGCTTGCAATCAAATCGGGCCATAGCTGCGCAGCGTTCCGAATCCCCGGCCCTCTCTTTCAAAATGCTCCGCCGATTGTCCGGATTTTTACCCGTACAAGGTTCATTCGAAAATCAAGACATCAACATGTTTCTCTGAAACAAACTAAAAGTTGTTTTTTCCAAAAAAAAATAAAATAAAAACTAAAATAGAACTAAAAACTAAAGTTTTTTTGGCCTTTGTTTTTTTTTTGGGCACGACGGAGGTGGGCAGGTGCCTTTTCAAGCTTGCAATAATAGCTTTGGTAAAAGTTGAGCTTCACCCTTAAGTTTTCAATTTTGGAAACTCACATTGTTAGGGCATGGAAAGGGAAGGGACCCCAGCGATGCTACCAAGCTACCCATTTTCTTTTATTTTTTCGATCATCCAAACACCTCATCGAAACAATAGCTCAAAATTTAAAAACCATCATTAGTTTATTGAGTACATAACGAAGCAACCCGCCAGATTAGTTTAATAATTACCCTAATTTAAGCGTTTAAGTCACATAATTGGCTTAGTGGCTAAACAATAATCAGATTTAATTATAATTTGCTTCTCTTGGATGGTGAATTAATGTTATTCAAATGGATTTGATTATAAGGCCATCCCCTATCTCTATCCGAGGGCCTAAAAGACTAAGATATGAAGAGCCTAAATCTTTGGCACAACTACCCATATTTTATTTTAACAAAGGGGTAGTGACGCAGTTGAGTTTGGGTTTTGGGTTAAACAATCCAAAGCCTAAAGCATTTTTACAAGAGATTAACTGGAGGATTAGGTTAAGAAAATATTTCAAAAAAGATCAAAGAGTCCTTACCTCGCCCAACCTTACTTGCACCCAACAAGGAGTGCTTCACACACATGCACACAAGGTCAATTTTGCAATTTGAATTTTATATTATTCTCGTAACAAGCATTAATACTCCAATTTTGATCTTTAAACTCATATGTAATTTTTTTATTAAAAAAATAACACAAAAAAATGTACAAATTCAAAGCAACGCCAAATGTAATTTTTTTTTTTTTAAGGCTAAACAAATAATATTCCAAATCATTTTGCCTAAGGTAATCTTCTATGATACACAAACCATCGGTACACCCAATAATAATGTTCGATTTACATGATCATGATCATTACTACCATCTCCAGGGTACTGTCTACCTGAGTCTATGTGAACCTTCAATTTGTCACTCTCTAGCCCTAAAGGGCCTAAACTAGAGTCAACCCAATCGTGAGTGTCCAGGATTTCAACTCTCCATAAGGAAAATGCTATTATTCTCAATGCTTTTGTAATACTTCGTATTTTCCTCTCACTCATTTAACATGTCATATAAATACATTATTTCAAGAATATATGTGTTTTTTTTATAAGAAAAAATTAGCAATAACTTCTATTAGGGAACTACTTTTAACCAAAACATCACCATAAGATTTTTTATCTCCGTAACCCCTTTTTTAATAATTTTTTTTTGTGATAAGGGAAGTAACAATTTTCGTATACCTATTTTATCCTTTTTTTGACTTTTCAATATTGTTTATACTAGATTTTTACGAAGAGCGGATTCTATGAAAGATATGTAACGTTTTCGGAGGAGGGGGGGAGGGTTTCCATTCGTGGGAGAAGAATCTTAGGAAGATTGTCTTTCTCTCTCTTCAACTCAGCATTAATTGGTGTGTTGCATTCAAGTTCAAATTTGTATTTTATCTCTCCTATCGTCTTCAACATCTCCTTCCCCTTCCGTTAAATTTGTATTTTTTCTCTCTGATGAAGCCAACGACGGTAGAAGTTGAATGGGAATAATCCAACGATGACCATGTTACTTGGATCGCGACCTTAGTCGTCAACCTCGTCATTGCACACAACTCATACTTCTTCTTCTTCTTCTCTCCCCCCCCCCCCCCCCCCCAGCGAAAACTTCATTATTCTAGTATGTTTTCAACTAGTATCCAGACTTTTTTTTCATTTCGTAAAATCATATCCCCATATTTTGTTTTCATTTTCTTCTTTTATATGTGTTATTGGTTGATTTTTTGTACAACTCGATGAATAGATTCAATCATTTTGAGTTTTTTTTTTTTTTTTGGTAAGTATCATTTTGAGTTTTGATGCATATTTTCGTTTTGTTTTTTTTACAAATGATGTTCTTTGGAACTCTTTGATATGCCTTTGTTCCATTTCCAAGCTTGATATCAACCTCACAATTGCCAGCAAAAAACATGATAACAAAAGTACAGTATTGCAAATATAATATGTGACAGTAACAGCATATTGTTGGAAACAAAAAATATGATAGCAAAGGCATACTGATGCAAATTATTGTACTCACTAGTAATAGCATACTATTAGGAAACAAAAACATAATTCCGAAAGAGCATACCACTATAAAATATTATGTGAAACAATAACAACATACTATCGGATGCAAAAACCATGATAGCAAAAGTGTACTTATGCAAAAATTATATTTAACAGTAACTGTTGCAAACAAAAAACAGGATACTAACAGTGTACCCAAAGTAATCATAGTCAAACAAATTATACATTTTAACACCCGTCAAGGTTATCAAATGGATTCCTAAAAATAAAAACATGACGATAAGTAACAAATACCCAAAATAAAATGAAAATTCCAAAACTACAAAATACTCCAAATCAAATGAGTTAATATCGTGTTATTATTGGCCAATAAAAAATTTCCAAAATATGTAAGTAGAAACCCCAATTAGTATCAATTTATTGTTTAACATCAAGAAATCAAAATGAAGTATCCTAAAATTCCAAAAATAAAATACCTAAAATAAAATGAAGTAGTACCAATTTACTATTTCACAATACAAAATCCACAACTACTATCTTGTTACTATCGAACATCCAAAATGTAAATCGAAATCAAAAGTTCCAAAAAAAAATGTCCAAACGGAAAAACAAAACCCAAAAACTACCAATTTACTATTGGGTATTAACAAAAAAATTCGATTTTCCTAAAATCTTAAAAACGGAAACAAAAACAATTCAAAGCATACCAATTTACTCTTTCCAACCAAAAAAAAAAACATAAATCGCAATTAAATGGAAGCATTCGACTCGCTCCTCTTCGCCATTGTGCTTTTTGAAACGAAATCAAATAGTCTTCAAAGGAACTCAAATCACACGAATGGTGGAATGGTCTTCAAACAAAATCCAAATGTTTTCAAATGGCTTTTAAACAATAATTTGTTATGCATAAAAAGGGAGAATGGAATCCTAGAATCGCTTCTTCAAACGTTTGGAAGGAGTTTTTGCATCATTAGGAGGTGTAAATGCTTTGGGTTTTCTTTCTATATCATCGTCAGAAACTATGGTAAACAAAATCCATGGTTTTTTGGTTTTTGAATAATAATCCTTAATTTTTTGGGTTTGAATAAAAAAATGGCACGTTTATAAATAGATGGAAGCTTACGATTAGGGGTTTTTTAGTCTATACAGTATCAAAAGGGGGTTTTATAAAACCTATTTTGTTTTAAATTCAAATCTTATACATAAGAGTTTTGATCAAAATTTCCGATTCTAGGTTTTACTCTCACCACTCCCTATATGAGTTGTCTTGTAATTATCTTAAACATGTGGGATAAGGATTGCATAAGCCAAGATGCTTAATTTAGTGCAAAACAACTGATACCTTCATAAAAAATTAAAATTAAAATTAAAGGAAAAAAAACCCAACCATCATATCAAATTTAAAAGGAAAAAAAGTACTCTACTATGTAGACAAGCTAATGTCCTAGCTTTATGCATATATCCTACGAACCCCAAAAAAAAAAAAAAAGAAAAAGAAAAAAGCTAATGCTTACAGAGTTATGGCGTCATTATATGGTGAAAATTTATTTTTCTGCTTTTTCATGAATAAGATGAAAAATAAATCTGAATTAGATATTTATTATATTTATTTTAGAATAATATTATTTATTTTAAATTTTAATCTCAAACCTCTTACATGATGTGATATAAATGTGAGATTGTTAGTTTTGGTGAGGAGCAAATTTCCATATTTTCCTGTGGGTGACTAACTCAACTCAGGTTAAAAGCTAGACTTGTACGAGCAGCGAGACACTTTCATATAGGTACGAACTGTCCATTCGAAAAAAGAATAAACAAAAAATAAAAAATAAAAACTGATAAGGGTTAACGTGATGTCAGCAATTCCCTTCAAGGTGCGTGCGTTTATTTCCGCATTCATTCCAATTCAGTACAATAATAGGTTTAGACATGTAGCAGAAGCAAGTCGCGACAAAATTGCACATATCTAGAGCCAGAAAAAAAAACCCTCTACAAAGAGACAAATAGTCCTATCAAGTTTTTGTATACAGGAGAGAGAGAGAGAGAGAGAGAGAGAGAGAGAGAGAGAGTACAGCCGTTGCGGGAGGGAGAGAGGGGGAGGCTGAGGACTGAGGACTGAGGTAGTATTGTCAAAAAAAACCCACTGATTCTCATGCACACGCCTCTTTAAAAGCGCATACGCCCATGACCCAATTTCACTTTTGAAAGCTCAAAGCCTTTGTTCTCTCTCTCTCTCTCTTCCTTTGCTTTACAAAGCTTTGCAAATTCGTGCCCATTTTGCAGGACTGTGACTGAGAAAGGAGGATTGTCACAGACTTACAGTGCTCACTGTGTGTGTGTGTGAGAGCGAGAGACAGGGGGAGAGGGAAGGCTTATCTTTTTCATTTACTTCATGGTGATGATGGTTTCACATACCCAAAAAAAATGATGGGTTTTTCATGGGGAGTAGCAAGCTAATCCACACAGTTTCTGCCTGAAACACTCTCAGAGCACTCAGATAAAATTCTTTACGTGTCAATGGGTAGGATTGTTCTTCGCGTCTGATGTTGATCACCTGTCTTGCATGCGGCCTATTAGCATGGAGGCTACAGAGATTTAGGAGGCTTTTTTTCCATATATTCTGAGCTACTCTGAGTTTATTTTTCATTTTAAAAATTAAAAAAAAAAATCTGGGTTTCTGAGTTATAGTGTTTCTGGGGTAAAAAAAGGAGACCTCTTTCTTCAATATTTGAATATCAAAAGGTGGTTTTCCCTTATCACCTGCAGTCATCCATGGCGGTTTCTGGGTCACATCCCTAATTATTGCAGGTGAATTCTCGAGTATATATATAAATATCATTCTAATTCTCTCTGCAAAGCCTCTTTTCTTTTGCTCACATTGAATCTCATTCAATCTTTATTTCCTGTTTGGCAGTAGAATCATTGTTGTCTTTTTGGCTGAAAATTCCAATTCATCCGATAGAAGTAGTGATGCTGAGGAATAGATCTAGAGCAGTGACCAGTAAGCAAGCTATAATGGCTGATCACAGCTCTCTAACATCTCCTAACCAAGATCACACAAGACCCACCTCCAATCCTTTTTTTGGTTCTCCAAAATTATTCAGAGGGTTAATAACAAAGGGTGAGACGAAGGCTGTGATGAGTCCAACCTCAATGCTTGACACCACGCCATTTTTTGCAGTAAAAAACCCCTTTTGCCATGATAAAAACATGCCCAAATCACCAAAAACTGGCTCAGAGAACACACACACTTGGGACAAATTGGACTCAAGGGGCATTGGCCTTGCTCTGATTGGTTCAACCGTTGATGAAAACGGGGCAAAAGAAAATTCCTCTAAGCCAGGTAGCAGAATGGTCATCTTTGGATCCCAGCTTAAGGTTCAAATCCCTCCTCTTCCACCCTCTGCAATTTCTCCAACTGGGTCGCCTAAATCCCCGGCAGATTTTGGAATCAAGACCCGGATTTCGCAATTGGGTTCGTTATCCTCATTTGGGTCTCCTAATTCCGGTATCCAAACAAAGGATTCTCCTCGGGTTTTCACCGGGTGTCTACCTGTGAGTGAGATGGAGCTTTCTGAGGACTATACACGTGTGATCTCCCACGGGCCTAACCCAAGAACCATTCATATCTTCGATAACTGCATTGTGGAGAGCTGCCGTGGTGTTGTTGGATCGCCTGCATTGAGGACGAAGAAAGAGTACCGCCGTTCTTTCTCGGATATGTCCAGCCCTGCATCGGAGAGTTTTCTCAGCTTCTGTTACACTTGCAAGAAGAACCTTGGACAGAAGAAAGACATTTTCATCTACAGGTTTTGGTCTAACTTTACCTTCTTTGAAATGTGACTCTTATATACTAAAAACTGTGAAACTTGGCCTGATCGGATAGATTAGTCCCTGCAAGCAAATGGGTTTTCTTTATAGTTATCCATTTTGTTTCTTAAAGCCTTGATGGTTCTTCCTTAGAATTTAAGTGAATCATGGGATTTCAATAAATGATTTCATCTCTAATTTAGTTTATTCTGGTGATTGTGTTAAGTTTGGAAATTTGGATATATATATATATATATATAGAGAGAGAGAGAGAGAGAGAGAGAGAGAGAGTATGGGTAGAAACGTAATGATATTGAACACCTACTTGTATGTACATAATGCAATGATAAATTAAATTAATACAGTAGACTTGTTCAGTTTCCATAATAAGTCCATACACCCCCTTGATGAATGAAATCCTTGAATTGTACCTCATATTCAATAGACGACCTCATAGTGTTTTCTGTAGAATTGAGATGTTTCTGTTCTTTTTTCCCTTTAAAATTACTTCAAGCTAGGGAAATAACATGATTTCGATAAATGATACTAATTTGGTGATTATGTCATGTGTCGGAATAAAACTAACATTGTGTCCTTGAGATGTCGAGACACCCCCGCAAGGTGAATGGAACCATTGGATTGCATTTTTTTAGTGTATATAATTGTTCGATTTTTCATTTCATAATCCGAAAAAAGCTCTGGGCCTGATTGTTTCTCCTTTCTCTTGTAGAGGCGAAAAAGCCTTTTGCAGCCCCGAATGCCGCAGCCAAGAAATGCTGTTAGATGGGAGTGGAGAATTCAAAAGTGGATGATGCTTTCAGGACTTGTTCTTGATTCCCCCCTGTCTCTCTTTCCTACCTACAGAGCTCCAAAAGAAATTCAGCATCTTCACAAGAAGGGATAACCTGTAAATTTTTTCAAAGTTTTCCATACTTGGGTTATGATCATGGAGGATGATATTCGAGGGACCAAAGATTGTTACATCCCACATGGGTGTCTTTTTCTTCTTTTCTTTTTAACCTCTCCCCTTTGGATATAGAGATAAGAGAGGTTGCAGAGTAGAGTCGATTTTGATGAAAATTGATGTCTAATTTGATTGCTGCTGGGGGTTTTTTACCCACAGGATTTGGCTTTCACTAGAATGATATGTGATGATGATGATGTATAACTGAATTTATCTTTGTTTATTTGAATATCAATTATTGTATATGCAATCATACATGGGGACCAATTAATTCCTTCATGATGATTCTCTCCTTTTCTTGCATGACTTATCCTTTCTACCCATACCCATTTTTGTCTCTTGGTTGAGTGATCATCTGGTAAATTATTACTTTATGTTGATCTAAAACTGACTTTTTCAAGGGAATAGATCCAAACTCGGAAGTCCTTTTCAAACGATTAACTTTATGACCTAAAACAATTGAATATCAGTAGTGGTTAGGAACTTCGAATCATTTTTGCAGAGATGGTCCAAAGTTTCAAAATCTTACAAAGACTTTTTCTTTTATCAACCCTCTCCTACCCCACATCCCCAAGAAACCTCAGGAAGAACATTGAAGAAAGGAGAGAGAAAACCCTCATAAATGATTGGCGTAAACTCATGGTTTTAACTGCAATGTCAACCAAGCTATTCTAAAATGATAGATAACCAGTGTACGAGTTCCAGTTTTCTTTCTCTTTCTCTAGCTTTCTGTTCCACTTGTTATCTTTTAACAACGTTTTCCAAGTCAAATGATACCTTGAATTACCCTCTTATCTTCTTGTTTCTTGTGTCCTATTCCAATCCACGAAAGACAAACTTAGACCCTATATTAGGTGGTAAAAGCCTCGACGCCGTCGAGGCCCGGGTCTGAAATTTGCTAATCAACAACATCTAATAATTGAAAATTTACCAAAACAAAAAATAAAAAACCAAACAAAACAAAAAGCAAAATATCACAATTATCGAGGTCAAATGAAACATAATATTACCCTCCCCTTCCATCTTTTCTTCCTGTTTTTAATACCACTCTGCAACGGACAACTTTTGATTGGCTTTTAGATTGTTGTACGGATTCGGAAGCACAACCCAACTGTAGAAACCGAAGAACAAAATGAACAACAGAATGGAGCTTCTTTAGGAGTTTGATCCATTTGATCAGCAGTGGAGTCTCTGCAACAAGAAATATGAAAATAAAAGGAAATAGTGTTTGGCTTAGCCAGCAGTAGGGGGAATAGGATGGTAGAAAGAAAAAAAAATTGCTTCTGCCTTCGTTCGTTCAAAGGTATACTACTGAATGGATAGTCTATGTAAAATGAATTAACAAACCTGAAAGAGTTTTGTTGCAATACTAGTAGTACAATATATGAAGTTAAGCATTTAAGTTTCGCAGAGAGATGAGAAGCTAATAACAAGCTCGAACGAATTCATTACTCAAGCCCGTTACACCTCTTGCATTGATGCTTCTCAACGTAATCCTCACTCCTGACATTCAAGAAAAGATTGCAGTAACCCTGTTATGGAATTTGGTGAAGGAAGGCATGATGAACAAGCATTCACCTCCCTCCAAAAAAAGCTTGTTTTGAAGATACCTCATGAATTGCTCTTATAGGAAAAGTGCTTAGCTCTTTGCTGATGCCAAAGAGCATGTGCTAACAAACAGGAAAGTGGAACCCATAATCACACCAATCCAATCATAATACTTACTCATTTCTCAGGGTCACTTTGTCCAGAGACCATAAGCTGCAATCCACAATGGACCAGCTAGGCCTTAACCGAATCGGGTTCGACACAATCATCAGGCTTGTCCAAAGATTTGTTTATCTAAACGGCATTGTTCCATTCTTATGGGTTCATAGATGTGTCACAAAAATGCAATTTTGATGGCTGAAAATGCCAAGGGTTTGATAAATTAAACTCAGTAGCTAGAACCCTCCATTTATTGGTCTGAACGGGGGCCGAGGCCTGCAATTCTCAGGCCACTTACCATACTAGTTGAAACTGACCGGTCGATCGCATAAGCCCATGAGGAAGGATCATCAGATGGTAAAAAAGGGAACGGCTAGTTGCAACCCCCCATTCCTATAAGCCCACCCTCCATCATTTAGGTTTTTAAGGTTTTATGCAAAATATAAAAAGTTTTTATGAAAACCAGCCTGCGATGTCCACTAGAAAACATCATTTTGAACAACTTTGCAGAAGAAAGTTTTTCCAAAATTTATCGTTTAGGTAGACTTTTTGGCAAAAAAATGAAATAAAAGCTTATAAATGGTTAAAAAGTATATCTAAACGATAGATTTTGAAAAAACTTTCTTCTGCAAAGTTGTTCAAAATGATGTTTTCTAGTGGACATCACGGCCGGTTTTCATAAAAACTCTTTATATTTTGTATAAAACCTTAAAAACCTAAAGGATAAGGGGTGGGCTTATAGGAATGGGGGTTGCAATAGCCGTTCCCATAAATCACTTTGTCATCCAACCCATTTTTTTGGATTAATATTCTTTTCACAGATCACTGTGTGATGATGAAACATACGGCCTTCATAAGAATCATAACCCATAAGATTCTAAAGCATATGGTCGAGGCCTCTAGGGTCTTAGAGTGCCTTGTGATGTTGAAGTTCTCATTTTATTTATTACTATTTTTTTTTTTTTTTGAAAATAAAAAAATACGGATTACTATGCGATGGCTAGAAGTTTGCGGAGGTAATGAGTTCATATTGAGCATTCACCTCAACCCAACATCCCATTTCCCAAGGTTCAGAAAAATCGGACCCAAAGTCATGACTGCCTCCTCGTAAGAGAAGAAAGATACCACTAGTCGGAAAAAATGCTACAGGTGGTGCTTATGCCATAGATGCACAAAAAGGTATGTCGGGAACAAGAAACTGGAGCACCACAAAGATGGTGACTTTCAATTCTGAAAGTGGCATTTGTATAGTCCGGATAAGATTGCCAAGTCATTTTTTGGATCAGCACTTCTAAAAACTTTTCAGAAAGCAGAGAATCTCAAGGGAGGCAGTGACAGCCCACAGCACCTAGCATCCATCCTTTTGTATAGATCACACGGAACCTATCATCCCTCCCTCTAACTAGATCATACAGTCCTCTCCCTTGTGTTGGGTTTCCAAACTAACCTGAAGTCCCCGACAATCTTAAATGAAACAATCGCCTGACCAGCATCCCAGGAAAAATACAACCATTTGAAGTCCCACATAAATTATGAACCTTAAAATCAGTTGATACAGAAAATAAAACCACAAATCATCAATAGACTGAGGAGATTAAAGATTGTTGTTTCACGTTTTCCTTTTCGGGTTGGGACTGGGTGTATTTTTGGGACCACTGAGCACCAACAAGGAGGGAGGGTGGGTTGGGAGAAGAATCATGGAAGAAATGAACATGTAGAACAATAAGGGCATGGCAATTTGGTCCATATAATGACAGCCAAGGACTTTAGGTAATGTGTTCTCATTTAACACAACCGCTTAAATATGGGCGATTAACCCAAAATCACACAAATCATTGATTAAAATCCCTAGCTCTCTCTCTCTCTATCTGAAACTGAGACTTATGACACTAATCCTGCCATTAAAATAACTAATTAAAACATTGTAATAAGCCATTTTCTATCCAAAACAACACAAACAGCAGCAGCATATTAGCAAGTTAATAATTTGAAGAAGATCGAGACAATATTCATTTTACCTTTTCTACACTCTCAAACGTTCACCATTTGCCTATGGTGGGTACTTAAAGAGGGAACCCTGTATTTTGATGGCCCTAACCAAAAGTATTTCAACAAGTGCCCATACCACCTTCATAGCATATCATTATCAATCAAGTTGAATACATAAACAAATAATAACAATCTTAATGCTGAGAATGATTATAAATTCCAATGCAAAAGAGAAAATATTAAATGCTTCCATTGAAATGAAAAGGATTAAAGGGTTAACATTGCAGTCTGAAATAGAACATGAAAATGAAAGCAGCAACAGCAGATTTACTACAACAATACATACCATAAACTCCATTAGTTCATGAGACTCCTGGTACACAAGAGAATACAGCCACAGATACAAACACAGATTTTCTTAAATACAAACTGCAAGTGGTTCCTTACATGACTGGCTTAACAAAATATAAGAAAGACCACATTCATCAAGATCATATAATACTTGATCTGAACAGCCTCGGGGAGGAAATTCTTCTTCCATTGGCTCCCTGATTCAACACTGTTTCCTTCCTGCTAAGCAAAGAAAATATCAATAAAATTAACTGATAATTAGAAATCACTAGCATCAACTAATCCATTGAAATGAAAAATCTTAAATGACATTACCTTGTCAATGACTCAGTATGATCAGTGATCTCCAAGGAATATAAGCCCCACGACGACGAAAAGGACAGTGCCATTACACCCGTTTGCAAGAACAGAAAATCACTAGGCTTCACAACAGGACAATGCGACACAGATTAAACCTACACACCTAAGAGCAGAAGTGATAACTAATTTCACTTCCCCTTCCCACTTTTCCTCTTAAAAACCAGAAAAGATTGTGAAGGGGTACGCAACACCCTTGCAGAGTGAAGACAAAAGGAGTCAATTCCTAACTAAAAGAAAGAAAGAAAGAAAAGAAATGGTGAGCATTAACAGAAAGAGATAGTGAGCCGCCAAATTTAGGCAATGGAAAGGAAAAACAGAGTTCAAAGAAAGAAGATAATCTAGGCAGCCAATTAATGCAACTTTGAAATGACTGAATGAGAATTAGAAGGAAAGACTAGTTAATGTTAGACAAGAAAAAAGGACGGACACAAGGCCAAGGACCAAGGGAATAAAGAAGATGAGATAAAACAAGAACAAAATAGAAAAACAACAGAACTTGTGAGCTGTGAGTAGTCAATTCAAGATTCTACAGTATATATACATACTATATGAAAACTATAGACCTAACCCTTATACCGAAAGATGAAATTAGTGAACATCTACAATCCTGTGAGGTAATTATATATTGAGGACTTGATATCATAACTTCGATTATCAGCTAGAATGTAGTTTCCTTCAGCCCAAATAGATAATAAACCCAGTCACTTCTTCCAACCCTTTCCATAGAAAAGTCCAGACTACCCATCTATCCATTAGTTCCCTTCTGCTCCCAGAACATTTTGATGCAGCATCCACCCGTGCCACAATACCCATACCACATGTGCCTCGCCCGTGTCGTAAACAGATGCCAATACACGAAACCCAGATCCACACTGAACACATCTTATGCAGAATCTGGAAAATTCTCCACTGTTGCTCGTACCAACCACAACTAAAAACTAAACGAACTTGTTAAAAGAGTCGCACTACGGACCAATTTATTCACTCTATATACACATACTAACACTAACCCAGTTTGCAGAATAGACTTATTTACTAGAGGAGCTCGACGCTCCTCGTACTTCCTTCATCGGATATATCGAGATTGAGAATGCGCCGCAGTGTCTTGGTAGCAGAGTCAGCACTGAGAAAGAAATCTCTTGGAGATGTGTAGGGATCCCTTGATGGGGAAGGAGGTGCAGACCTGGCTATTGGATGCATTTCGATATCGGAGGCTGAAACGGGCAAATCAAGCGAGACGGTCCGTTTTGGTTTGAGGGAAAATTTCGGGATGGGTAAAGAACTCGGTGGGGGAGAGTTTGAGTAGGCGGGTCCGGCCCAGAGCTCGGAGAAAGAGAAATCCCCATTGAAGGACCTCTGGTGGTTAGATGCCTTAATATTGATGGGTATAGCACTGCTTTTAGGCAGTAGTTTTCAAGTGTTTGTTTTCTTCAGAGTGAGAATTAACACATGGCGATGGTGTTTTAGGGGAACAAGCAAAAGAAGAAGAAGAAGAAGCCCGTTTGGTTACAGGAGTAGTACAAGCCTTTAATGGGGTGGGGAGTATACCTGCTTCGGATTGAAACGTTCGACAATTGATCTCCCTGAAATTTCTCGACGGTGATGACGCAAATCTACCAGGCCCATGCCTGCTTTTGGTGTAGTACTGATTCCGATGCTGCTCCACAAGAACAAGAGTCTCCATTGCAGTAATCTCTCGCAAAACTCACTGAGTCAACTCGGTTTATTCGTTCAAAGTGAGCCCGATCCTAGAGCATTAACTCAGCCCCAAGCGCTCAAATTCAAAACCACAGTTAGATCAGCGGTCCTCCAAAACTAAACCCCTAGAAACCACCCACTTTGCGGTTCGAACTGTAGATAATCCGCCAAAACTTCTAGTTCTCGACCATGAAATCTTCAGCAGATCTAAAACAAACATCGAAAACACAGATCCAAAATCAGAACAGATGTTCCCCTGAAAACCACTGTAAAAAACGCATAGAATTGAAATCGAAAACGTATAAGAAAAGAGCTTTACAACACGAAACCCAAATCGAAAACTTCAAAGTAAGAAAAATTCCAGTTCTCATTTTCTCGAGAAAGTGGGAGTGAGAAAATTACCGGAAAATGCGAGGGAGCTACAGTGAATCGACTACGATAACGAAAGATCAAGAGTTCTATCTCTATCTGTATCTATATTCTATATATATATATATATATATATAATATATATAACTATATATGTATGGAATATTGATAGATCTGAGAAGTATGATTTTTTTCTTTGGTCTCTCTCTCACATCGACATGGAAGTTTTAGCCTCAGAGAGCCCTATAGAACCAGAATCGCCGGATCTGAAATGACTTTCAGAGTTGTATTTAAAAATCGGTGGGGTACACAGCGTGCACCTTGTGAAGTGTCAGATGACCTTTATGGTTATGATAGTGGGCTTGGTTTTTGGGTCAATTCACCGAAATGTCATTCCAGTCACTGACACCGACTTATGGCCTTAATTTGATTTCATGACTATTTTGCCCTTAGATTACAGGATTTTAACTTTCTAGTTTTTCTATTTTTTGGCTTTTAGGATACCTCACAAAGAATTTATGGTAATGGATTAACGAGTTTAACAACTAGAGGCATTAGATGAGAATTTGAATTCAAACGTGTGATACAATGCTCGCTAAGTGTACCTCTTTGCATCTCAAAAGCTCCTAATTGGGGAAGAAATTTTTTTATAAAAAAACAAAAAATACAAAAAATTATCTCCCATCATTTGTGAAACAATTAATCAATAGGTGATAAAATTTCATTACGAAGTATTTTATAAGGTTTTAATAGTTTTAGACTTTAGTAAAGGAAAACGTGAAACCGTTCAAAATTTTTATTTATACTAGATGTAGGCACACGTGCACTGCACGTGATTATTTTTCAATAATATGAAATATAAATAAAAGAATAATTTTTAAAGAATTGGATATTAATATTGGTTTGGTTAGATTTTTACTTCTGATGAAACTTATTGTAAGTATTATAACTAATTTGAAAAATTTTAAGTTAGTCACATATAAATTTAGAATATAATAATTCCCAATAATATTGATTAACCAAAAAACTTCAACAATTTGAAATGAAAATTTAAATTAAAAAAAATTAATCATTATTAAAGATATGTGTTGTCACCAATTTACAAAAATGTCAGTTGCTTAATAAGTTAAAGGTATTATATTTTGGTAATATCAGAGTTGGTGTAAAATAAAATAAAATAAGTAAGCTATTTGTACAAATCAAAATAACATTAATAAATTTTGTAAATATATCATAATCATGAAATGATCATCATACATATTATAGAGAAAAACAATGAATCCAAACTTATCAAATTTTAACCTCTAATGATTGAAAACCAATAAATCTTGCTATTTCTTTTAAAGTTTTGATGAAGAAACATGCACTTACAATGAAAAAGCTAAAGAAAAACCTTGTAGAAAACTCTAATAAAATACAAAGAGAAATGTTTCCTATATAAGTACTATAAGAGTATAGATGTCTCCTATATAAACTTTACTACAATAGTAGTTGTCATTTATTCAATTACAATAAAATTTAAAATTTGCAGAAAGGTAATTGTGTATTTAAAATTTAAAATAAGGGTATATTAGTCAATCAAAAGTTTTTCTCACATTCAGCTTTTTATAAGTAGTATAGATATAGATTTGCTTGTCCAACTAACATGACAACTTTCGTTGTAGTTTACTATAGAAAATTATTTTTTTAATATAATTTTTGATTAGTTTACTTAGTGCCATGTCTCTAATTTGTCATTTGATGAGGATGGCATATAATTTTATAAAAGGGTCAGGCTATTGCCACCACATAAAATACTCTAAGCCCCCCATTTAATTTACATTTTTAAGGTTTTATAAAAAATAAAAATAAAAAAATTATGAAAACTAATCACATAGTCTATTAGAAAACATCATTCTGGACAACTTTGTAGGAGAGAGTTTTTCCAAAATCTATCATTTAAGTAGACTTTTTGGCAATTTTTTATAGAAAATGAAATAGAGATTGTAAATAGCCAAAAAGTATACTTAAATGATAAATTTTGGAAAAAATTTATTCTACAAAGTTGTTCAGAATGATGTTTTCTAGTGAACAATGCTATTAGTTTTTATAAAAACTTTTTATATTTTTCATAAAATCTCAAAAAGTGTAAACTAATGGGAGGCTTTGAGTACTTTATGTGATGGCAATAGTCCTCACTCTTTTATAAATTGCAACAATTTAATGAGTGGGTGTTTTATAACCTTCATTTTTATTGATATGTTGTTTTGCAATTTGTTTCTCATTCTTATTAATTTCCTACTAAAAAGCAATTCATGTTATATGTGTGAACCTTTAGCACGAGAATTATTATTGGCAATTGATAGAAATGGGTATGAAAGGAATAATCTTTTTTAAAATCCAAAAATTCAATTTTACAAACTTTCCATATTTAATTGTTCTAATTTATTAAGTAATAACCAATGATAGAGGTAATATTAAGTTTATCCTTTTTCGACGTAAGAAAGAATAAGAAAGAGAGTGACTTCCTAATTACTTTCTATAACAATATGAATGATCAATTTTCGAATAACAGGTATAAATGATGTGAGGTAATTAATTACCATACGTTGATATATACATAAAATATTTCCTCACATTATATAATATTTACCCTAATAATATGAAGTTTTTAATTTTTTTGAAAAATAATACTCCAATAACAAAAATTTAGGCCGGCTTTGTGAAGGTTTGTTTAGGGATTTAGATTTGTCCCTTGGAATTAACATCAAAATTGGTGGAGGGGCAGTTTTGTAAGTAGGGAACCAGATTTGTCGGACCCATAAAAGTCATGCAACAGAGTTTGTTCGACGCACTCGGACAGGAAAAGGATAGGGATAAAGGCTGGTTGGACTGTAGTGGGTGAGGACACTAACGTGGTCCTGAAATCTGAGTACCCCTATTCATGTATGTACAGGTGCCGGTTTCAGGGGAGCTGGACCTGCACATCCCTGCCACCAGTAACCGGTCAATTATTATTATTATTTAAGGAAAAAAATGGTTGGTAAAGAAAAAGGCAAGAGGACCCCTCTCTCTCTCTCTCTCTCTCTCTCTCTTCTTCTTTCTCATGATCTTATCTTTATCTATTTATTTCTCATAAATATATATATATATATATATATTACCATCAGATGGTTCTTTGCTTGAAGGGTTAGAAAAGGTCAATAAAAAAGGGGCTGTGAATTGAGAAAAACGTTTTAATTCAACTTTGTTTGCTCGCCGAAAGGGCAACTGAACTGCCCCTTGTTCAAATATCAAACACTACCCACTATTACGGGGTATCAAATTTGCCTTTCAAGTTTCAACAAAGTATAAATGTTGCAAGTACTAAAATTCTCTTTTGCAACCAAAATTCTCTTATAGGGGCCCCTTTAGATGCCCCACGAGAATCAAAGTGCCCTATATATATATATATATATATATATATTTTTTTTTTTAAACTTTTTTTCAAGTTTTGTATGCATGAGTAATGAATTTCATAGTCATAACAACATCACATATAAAAGTAAATTTTGAATAGAGATATTTCATGAATTATTTAAAATTGGTATTTTTTTTAATGGTTTAAACCCGTAATCTATTATACTCTTACCATTTACCCTATCATTCTCTCACCATATACTAGACAATCCCTAATGACTTCATTGTTTATTGTAATTGCTATAGTTATTTTTTGGAATCTGTTAAACGAGCAAGGATGAAGCCAAAAACTTTAGGGGTGAGGATTCATGGAGTGGAGAAAAACACAATGTCCAATTTTGATAGCATTGCAGCCAATTTAAGGCATCATAGCACCCTATTACAAAGCTGAGTTCATGAGATTAGCAGAGTATATTTGAATTATTGATCGGATATTAATTAGCTTGTAAGGCTTGGCAAATATGATACCAAATAATAATATATATCAAATTTTTTAAGGACATGATGGAGATACTAACCTTCCAACACCATGACTAATATTTAGGTTAATTCAGGAAAATCAACTCAAATAGGACCTCTTATTTTGAGTTTTGGGGCAACTTGGTCACACTGTAGTTGCACTAGTTTGCCTTCCTAAGAAAGATCTGGAATGACTCCTAAGGAAAATAGGAAATGATATTTTTTGCCCCACTTTGATTACATAATAGGGAAAGTTATAGAGTGGCCGATCTTACGAGTGCTTTGATGAGTTTCCCCTCGTTATTTTATGTGAGATTGTAAGAATGTCGACATATTTCACTGTTGGACAGAGGAATTTTTCACGAAGGGTTCCATTGACGAAATTTCATTATAAAAATATCACGAGATTAATTTAATCACACCCATCAATCAAAGCTTGATGTTCTCTTACTTTGACAATGTATTCGAAAATTCAAAATCATGTCCCAAATTTTTTTTGTTACCCTTCAATATATTCCATAAGCTTGGACAGATATGGTACACATAATGAAGGTTTTGAATTTGCATGCCTGAAAAATAAAACAGGTAGACCTCATAGCAAAAACTCATCAAAACTAGACTCCAAACTATATATTTTTACCTCCAATGCAATAAAGAGGGCATCTCTTTTATATTTTCTTTGTAGGTAACAAAGCAGACATATTGTAAACCCCTTTAAAAAAAATATGTTTTCTTATCTTTTCAGAGAAATAAAAATAGAAGATATTTCATGATACCATATTTTAAAGTTTGCATTTACTTTCAAGAGAAGGCCCATGTGTTCATTTAAATCATTCTGGCATGTGGTGTGGACCTCAAACATGATTTTTGCATATGATAGGGACCTCACATATTATTGTTTGGCTCATGAATGTCCATTTTCTATCCCCATAAGACTTGATGAGTTTGAACAGTGCATCTGATTTCTATTAAAATTCAATCAATCCACTTGAGGATGGATGGATGGCTGGATTTGTAGTATAATCGCTTCTTCAACATTTTCAACCAAACAGATTTTTATGGTTTCTTGTTTTATAAAAAAAATAAAACAAGAAAACACGCAGTTCATCATTTTAAATAATTCTATTAAAAAAAAAAAAAAGGATATGATCAAAAAATCTACTTAAATGATCGATTTTGGGAAAACTTTTTTTTTTGTAAAGTTATTAAAAATAATGTTTTTTAGTGGACCACGCAAGTGGTTTTATAAAAACCTTTTATAGTTTTCATAAAATAAGTGAGATATGCAAATAACATCAAGAGATTGCAAAAACCGCTTTCCTAGACCATAGGGTCTGTTTAATCATGGGCCTTGGACTGTTAACAAGATGACCCATATGGAATCGCTCCTGATCTTGTCTCACTAGGAGCTGTGAGAGAAATCATTTACATTGAAAATACGCCCAGTCCAAGCATCAGCCTATGCTACAGGCCATTGACGCCCAATGTGGGGCAATTGAGGCCCAAAGGAATTTATTTTTAAACAAATTTCAGCATTTTCAGTAAGTCCCAATCAATCATTCTATCCAATGACACTTTTTCATTGGGTCTGGATATTGCAACCCTTAGGCCATGTTTGTTTAGCTGGAATGGAATCTGATTCCATACTTGAAATAGTTTGGAATAAAAAGGGATATGAAATGGTTGATTAAACACATTATTTGATTTCATTCTCATTCAAATTATCTCATCCAAAACATGTTGTTTGGAATGAATTGGAATGAGATTCCATTCTATCCATTCTATTCCAGCTAAAAAACATGGCCTTAAGGTGATCTCATCCCATTAATTTTAAATTTTAAAGTTTTAGAAAGATATAAAAAGTTTTTATGAAAAATGGTCACGTAGTCTACTAAAAAACATCATTTTAAACAACTTTAGAAACAAAAGGTTTTCCAAAGTCTATTGTTTAAGACTTTAAGTAGACTTTTTGGCCAAAAATGAAATAAGGACTATAAATGGCCAAAAAGTCTACTTAAATGATAAATTTTGGAAAATCCTTCTTCTGCAAAGTTGTTCAAAATTATGTTTTCTAGTCAACCATATGACCACTTTTCAAAAAAAAACCTTTTATATTTTTCTTAAACCTTAAAAAAAATTAAAATTAGTGTGGTGAGGATATCACTTGAAAGGGTTGCAATATCTGGACCCTTTTTCCAGCCAAGCAGACCAATGGGCTGGCTGAACTTTCAAGAAGTTAGGCCTAAGTTGAATGTATCCTACAGTTAGATTGTGCTTGGGTCTTAGCCATGGTAATCCTCACCCGATTAAATTTCATTCCCATGCAATGATGCAATGCATGCTCATATCATTAATGGATCTTCGCCATCTTTACAAATAAAAAATGAAAAATGCTATTCTTCCCAACCAAAAAATTTTCCAAGATTTTCTCAAATATCTCATATGGGTTGGGATTTACATGTATGGGTCTTTCTTCTTCTTCTTCTTCTTCTTCATTTTTATTTTTTTTATTTTTTTTATTTTTATTTTATTTTTTTTTTAATGGAGAAAGGTAACATTGCTCGTAGCCTCATAGGGAAGCAAATGAGGCATTTGCAATCGAGGCACACTGCTGCTTTGTACTCAGGCATTAGATGGGCCCAGCTATATTCTTATCAGGCTAGTACATACTATGATCAATGGGAACGGCTATTGCAACCCTCCTAAAGGTTAAGTTGCCCCCTCCAAATATTTTAATGAGAAGAATGATGCTGCAAAATGACCAAAAAGGGCTTTATGCAACCCACCCCTCCGGTTCCACTCTCCGGCACCCTTCTCCGGCAGCATTCTTCGGCACCCACCCCACCAGCAACATTCTCTGGCGAGCACCCACCCCTCTCCCGCACCTTCCTCCTCTTCCCTCTTCTTTTCTTCTTCTCTCTCTTTTTTTTTTTTTTTTTTTTCCTTCCTAGAACCCTTCTCCCGCACCTCCCCTCGTCGGCAGCCCACCCCTCTCCTGTACCTTCCTCCTCTTCCCTCTTCTTCTCTTCTTTTCTCTCTCTCTCTCTTTTTTTTTCCTTCCCAGAATCCCTCTCCTTCACCCCCCCTCGTCGGCAGCCCTCCCTCCCTGTCGCAAGAAAAAATGGAGGAATACATAGATCTGACCATAGAGGAAAAAAAAAAAAAAGGAGAAAAAGAGGGAAGAGGAAAAACCTCCCGTCGCCGGCACCCCACCCCATTGGAAAAAATGGAGGTTTTGAAAAAAAAGCCTCTCCCCACAAATCTGACCAGCAGAGGAACGAAAGAAAAAAGAAGAAGAAGAAGAAGAAGAAGAAAAAGAAAAAAAGAGGAGGAGAGAGAAGGGGAAGAACCTCCATCGCCATCGCCGTTCTCTCATTGCCGTCTCGTGTGGGGGGGGGGGGAATGGGGTGGGTGAGGGTTAGGGTTATTTAGAAGAGGGGTGTTTTAGTCTTTTAAAAGGGTGGGTATATATATTTGGGGGGTGGGGATGTCAGGTGGGGGCAACTTAACCCTTTGAGGGGTTGCAATAGCCGTTCCCATGATTAATATGTTGGGCTAGCCTCAGGCTTATAAAAGGGGGCTTGTTTTGGCACCCCAAGACTTCTCATCTAGGCTTCAAAATAAGTGGGGGATAAAAAGTAAGTCTTGGGGTGCTAATAGCCACCCCCTTATAAATTAGCAAATGCAAGTTTGCACTAAAGCTTGATAGTGAAGCCCTAGAAGCTTGACCATATAAAAATAAAATTAAAATGAAGCTTGACCATAAAAGACTACAAGGGGTAAACTAATCAAAATTTTAAATTTTCATCAATTCAACATATCTTATGCATATTAGATGAAGTTTTGTATTGATAATTGTTAAAATCATTGTTGTTTAAGCATTACATGGTTTAGGCCTGAGCTAAAATGAAAAGCCCAAGCCCGCCCAAGAATCATTCAGGCTTAAAGATCTTATCCCAGCCCAGCCCTACAGACTTATATTTCCTACCGAGGGCCATCCAATGGTTGGGCTGCGTGGGTCACTTGGCCCGTGCCACTTCTCAATATCTAGGGCCCTACTCGGCTAATGCTTTGAAAACTTCTATGTATTGATACATTTCAGGTTTTGTGGTGCGTATACACAAAGGGCCTATTTGGGAATTTAAAAAATTGGATTAGATTAGATCCGGTTTATAATTGTTATTTGGTTTTTGATTAAACCAAATTACAAGTGGTTTGAAAAAAACTATGTATGCTTTGTTTTTAGATGAAAGTTGAATTATTTAGTAGGAAAAAAAAACTTGCCTAACAATGTGAAATTAAAACTGGTCAGACTTATCTTCAATTTACCAAGTTCTTAGGTTTGCCAGACAGTCCTAAAATTTAGATATTTAGTTTGATCCCTTGAAAGATGAGTTAGCCTACTAGTCTACCACCACCTTTGTGTTGGCTAAATGCTTAGGAAAATTTGGCTCGTGAATTAATAAAAACCTTCCATTTATTGAATAGTAATAAGTCTCAAGAAACAGTTCTTCATTCTTAAAATTGATTGAGCTATTATATTAACATTTAGAGGGGCTCATGGCATGGAAGTGCTCATTTGCCATGACCTACCATTGGTGTTGATGGCAGATGAAGAATCTCGTGGCATCTGTCTTTAAAGAGGAAGGGTAAAGGGTTTTTACTATTAAACCAAAGCTATATACATTTATTTATTTATTTTATATATATATTTTTTTTTGCTGTGTAACTCAAGTTATATACTCATCCCAACTATAATTTGATAAGAGTAAGTCTTCCGTGTAATAATTATAACATGGTCACGTTGTGTTACAAGGTTAGTAGGAGTGAAACGGAATATAACGCCCGAAAAAACTTTGACAATTCCCCTCTATTTCATTATCATTCACTCATTATACTATTTCAGCCATGGTATTACAATTACATGATTACATATAAATTTTTGTCATTTGGCGGAATGAAATGCAAAATCATGTGATGTGATGGGGGCAAAAGTTGGGTGTAGGCTGTGGGGTCCAACCACACACGATGGAACATATGCTACCAGTGATTGAGTGATGAGCAACTAGCCTCATCACACTTCAACATCACGCTTAGGCAAAATCCAAGAAAGGGCTTTCGCTTGGCTAGGCTTTCCTCTAGTACTGAAATTTGGAAAGATCCAAGGTGAATTCTTCTTTGTCCTACACATTTACACAAGCAATACATTATTATTTTTTTTATACTTATTTATTAAAAAAAATTAAAAAAATTAAATCCATAAATTTTAATAATTTCTCTTAAGAATTGACATGACATTTAGTGTTACACATTACTCAAGCATTTTCACATAGAGATGTTTAGGGCGAGGACATGCATCATATTATTATATTTATGATATTGGACTTATATAAATTTGAGTAAAATATATCAAAATAAGTTTACATTTCCAACCTCTCTCTATTACTTTTGAGGAGGTCGATAACAGAAATGGCTTATATGATATATATATTTTTTTAATATATATTCATTTGTTTTAAAAAAAAATAGAAAAAAAAAAGAAAAAAAAAAAGGAGGGGTTCACAAGTGTTGATTGGTAGAAAATTTAGGTTAAAACACAATTGAATAATAAAGATTATCAACATGGTGGATTAATTTGAAATACTCTTTTATAATAAATTTATTTTTGCGAAATCCTTATAAATTTTTCTATTTTACTGATGATGAGATGGATCTAAATATATAATGGTCTGGTGATTTGATAGCATTTCTACTGGAAGGTTCCAATTTGAGTCTCAAGACCCTATAATCGGTAGATTACGATGAGGAAACCTTATCCCAAGAGAGAGTGGGTTCTTATAACAGATTGTTCGGAAAAAAACAAACAAAAAAAAAAAAGGGGGGGGGGGGGGGGGGGTGGGGAAATAAGGAAGTAAAAAGACAATAGGGTGCATGTCTTGATGCGATATCCTCACGCGACGTAGCTTCTCTCTTTAATAAGTACGTTGAATACTTGTCAGCTGCGACTAAGGGTACTTCTGATAATTTCACGAAATACAGGGGCGATAACAAATCCCCTTCTCCTTTCTCCACAACAATTCTCTCTTACCCTTCCTTCTCTTTCAATTCTCCTTCTCTCCGTTTCTTCAGACACAACACCGAAACTGCCAAACTTAAAAAAATTGCAAAAAAAGAAAAAATCCTCTCTTTCTTTCTCTACAAAATTTTCCCTCATCTTTTCTCGCCCAAGAAAACATATTCCGGGAAAATCTAGCATATATTATTATAGTCAAGACAGCTAAACGAGAACCTGCCGTTTAACCGCCCGAGACCATGAAGGTCCACCCAACCCCAAAAAAGCGAAACATAGCCCTCCGATACGACGTCGCTTCAACCCTCTCAGAAGCCACCCGACTCGCCTTCAATAAGCAGAAAAAGCTCCGGCGACTCCCTCACATCTTCGCCAAAGTCCTCGAACTCCCCTTCCACTCCGACGCCGACGTTTCCGTCGAGGAAACCCCCGATTCCTTACGCTTCGCCGCCCCCACAGACGGCGTCGGCGACGACGTCCACGCACACTCGGTCGAGATCTACCCGGGCGTCACCAAGATCGTCATGAGAGGGAATAACCTTCTTGATTTGTCATTGGACGAGCTCGCGCTCGATATGTGGCGGTTTCGGCTTCCGCCGTGTTCGAGGCCGGAGATGGCGAGCGCGGCGTATAGGGATGGGGAATTGGTCGTGATTGTACCGAAAGGGGCTGTTTCGGAGGAAGAGGAGGATGGAGATGATGTTGGGAATGAGGATCAAGAAGAGGATTGGGGTGAAGGGAATGGGCGGCTTGTTCTTGTACAGTAATCAAGTTTTTTTTTTTTTTTTAATCTTTTCTCCTTATGCCCACTTGTTTAAATTGATGTTGGTTTAATGTGCACTTTTCCTTTGTGGGTATTTGATGGAAACATGATCTGCACATGATTGTTGGTTCAATTTTCAGAATTGGGTTTCGATTAGAATGGTGAAATTTGAATCCTTGATTAGCGTATTTTTGAATTTTGATGATGGGGGTTTTAGATTGTTTTGCGGTTTTGCTTAGATGCTTATACAATCCGAATCGGATTCCTTGATTAGGGTGTCCTTGAATTTTGAGAATGGGGGTTTAGATTTTGCTCAGCTGCTAATACGATTCATATCAGAATGAGGGTTATATGGAAGTCTTTTAATATCTATAACATTCGCTTATTGATTCCTTTATTTGCGTATTGAGAATTTGGCATGAATCGTGTTGAAATATTTATTATGATTTCTGATGTTCATAGTGATCGAGAATTCTTTTTGTTACGTCAATGTAGGAGGTTGACTTATCAGCATGTATAACAGTAGGCAGGTGGTATTATTGCTGTTGAACCAATTTAAGATTACCATCTGCCATTTTTACTAGTTTTATAAATTTTGTTATTATGGGGGTTTTGTTCTCCCTGCTAGCAAGTTATTGTGTCTAAACTCTGAACGTATCTGTTGGCCAATTTGGTTGATCTTTCTTTCCTTTTCCTTGTCTGCTAGGTAAATGTTTCCACCTTGTTAAGTAATTCCACGAGCTTTCTTTAGTGGTTGCAGTGTTATACATAATAGTCTTTTCATTACATTTAACACCCGATCAGGGTTTCAGCTCCTGAGTTTGTGTGTGTTTCTCTCATGATTTTCATTTTGGGTTGGGGCCCTGTTTCGAAGTCAACTGGTCCTTGCTTCCACTGCACTCTGAGCATGTTACGACGTGCTGTGAGTTCTAGTTACTGCATTATTGGCCATGGATTGTCCTGCTGGGCATTGCCAGCTATAGTTACGACAAGAATTCCTCTGGAGAATTTATCTACATTCATGTGCTGATTACTCAAGTTGTAATTACTATTTACATTTTTATCTAAGAATGGTCTTCTTCACCCTTCTTCTGCTGCCTTATTATTGGAGGCAGGTTACACCTTCTTCTTAACCCCCTCCCCCTCCCCTCCTTTTTTTTTTCTTTCCTCTCTGCATTTCTGCTTAACATCTACATCAAGTATCCCAATTTCGGATATTCTTTATCACCAAGGTTTTGTTACCAAGTAATCTTTCACGCATTCATGGGAGCACACCGAATGGTGGCTTTTAGATGAACAGGAAGAGAGTAATACAATAATTCTCCTTGTAACTTTATCTCTATTCATTTATAGATCCTTAAGTCTCTTGTCCCAGAGCAGTCTATTTTTGATGTTTGAATCAAAGGATCTTGGTGTCTTTCATCAGCGACACTGGAAGCCTTTGAAATGTCACAGCTAGAATGGGAGCATTCTCCAACCTTGTTCACTTTGATTTCGCGTGGATTCATTACTTCCCATATCTATGGATAGCAGCTGTCCATATAAAAAAGTGAAGATGTTTCCACAAATAGCCACTCTGAAATCTATTAACAAAGGCTATCAATACTCACCCCCTGATCAATTAAAGTTTCCTGGCCCAGCTTTAATATGCTATGGTTTTGCTTCCTTACCGCACAAATAATTTATGGTTATGAATTGTCCGAATGTAGTCTGTTCTTGTTTGTAACAAGATTTTGAGTATTCCTAGCCCATGTGAATATTGAGTTTGTGTTTTGTTGCTGCACTCTGACCTTGAATAAAGCTAATTTTTCTTTCTTTCAGTGGCATGAAGAAGATTTGTCACTAGAAAAAAGTTGAATAGTAAGTAAACCCACCATGAACTAATTTCATGTTAAGTTCATTACCAATAGAAGTACACATATTAGGGTCAAAACAAATCCAAGAATCATATTCCCCTTCTATTATCTTTTTTTTTTTGCCTGCGATTGTTGCTTGTTAGTGAGAAGAACCAGTGATCTTGAAGTGACCAGACTCTTCCTTGGCCAAATTGTGCATGATGTCGGTGTATTGTACTGGGCTTAATTTGTCATGTTATCCACATTCAAACGTTTATCATTATCTTTTTGTTCTTTTCCCTTTTCCGTAAGGTTGTTGACCGTTGTTATGGGGGGATGGTTATGATTTATGATCATCCACACACCCCCCCCCCCCCCCCCCCCCCCCCCCCCCCCCCCTCTTTACTTTTCTCCTCCTCTTTCCCTCCCGTGTCTTTTTGCCTTTTCTCATCCTTCATTTGATGAAAATTGTGGGGTCCTAAATTTGATGTATTTTCCTCCAGCTAATACCAATGGGAATGCCTTGTCCTTGTCCTTGTCCTTTTCCTTGGATCGACGAGTGGTTTAAAGCTGAAAGTGCTCACTTTAAAGTAAGGAAAGAGGATGTAAAGAGTTTCTACTCTTATCGTGTAAGAATTTCATCTCTTTCCTTTTGTCGTTTAATTTTTCCCTTTTTTTTTTTTCCGAAAGGCGATTTAAAGTTGACCCTCCTCAGCCTTCCTTTCCAAACTACAAATTGGGATAAGTACAGATTCTACTTGGGTCCCATGGGGACTCATCTCTTCGTGCCACTTTGAGACTAAGATTGGTTTAAAGTTATGTCGTCTATTCATAACAAGTTCATCATCATTGTCTTTTTCTACATTTTCATCCTCTTGGATTATTATTTTTTTTTTCCGCACCCTGTTTTACTGAATCTGTGTATCTTTTCTATTCACAAGTTTCCTTATTGACAAGTAATTTGCTGTCAAAACCATAGCTCGCGCTTGCTTGCAATGTTACTTTATTCCATAACAGGGGATGGAAAGATTGTCCTGCACACTTCATTTTTTCCCAAAGCCTCAATCCTGGATTTGCTGTCTCTTTTCTCCACTGCTTATGGTTGTCCTTACTAACCCTACTTCCTTGAAATTTATCAAAATCCATATTTGTATAAGTGGAGACAACTGATTTAGGGATATTTTATCACAACTTTCAGCATATAAGGAGTGGGCCATATGGTTCTGTTTATCAGTAGCAATGGCTGATTTTCTTTTGTTTCTGTAGTTTTTTATGGTGCAATTCACTACTGGTTTTGTGGCTTACAGGTTTCTGCTTTCTCAATGTGGGTGGAGTGGGACTGTGGGAGCCTAGCCCATGGGTGAGGGATGGATTTAAGAAAAAAGAGAATAGATAACAGAAATAAAGGTTTTTTTTTTTTTGGTTTTTTTTTGGGGGGGAGGGGGGGTGTGGGTCGACTAGAGAAAATGACGAATGAAGGTTCACATCCATGGAGTTGTCGAAGAAAATGGGTTAATCACCATACACGAGAGAATGAAACAAAATAATCTGAGACCTTTGTATAAGCCATGTGTCTTATGCATGCAGTGAAGTCTAACTCATTTCGAATGTTTTTTTCCGAAATGAGTTGATTTTGAAACATTTCTTTTAAAAGAGGGAAATGTGCATTTTAGAAGAAAAACATTACCCCCCCCCCCCCCAAAAAAAAAAAGACGTGACTTCAACAGACCGTAAAGAATTGTGTTCCCATTTTCAAGCGGTGTTCGGGTGCAATGAAAATGCAGAGACTAAATGAATGAAGTAGACTTCTGAGCCATTGGCCTTCTTGCTTGGGTAGTAAGTGGTATCTTCTTTTTTTTTTTTTTTAACGAAAGGTAAGTTAGAAGTTCAAAACTTGATTCTATAATCAATCTTTCCTTAGTTTAGTTAGTTAGGATTCTAGATTCTCCACTTAAAAGCCTTGGGATTGAGCAATGACACCCTTCACCGTCATAAAACTTGATCCTATATAAAAATGGGAGGTTGTGTTGAGTTTGGGTTCTTCAAACGCTTAGCCAAAAAAGTAATTAAAAAAAAGAAAAAAAGAAAGAAAACTTTTGAGATGTACACACCTCTCTGACCTTATCAGGTTAGGGTTTACCACGCAAGTTGGCGAATCATGCGTCCCAGTCAATACTCGAACCATTAATTTTAACAATAATTATAAATTTATCTCCTTCAAATTTGGCCTGATTTCATTTTACCTTTTTACATCTTAAAAATCACAGTTTGTCCCCTTCAGTTATAAGTAGATAAGTTGTTTATTATTGATTTCCACTCTTTTTCCACGTATAAAATAGAGGGGGAGCATCCCAGACATGTTGGCAAAAGAATGAAAAACAACTCTCTACTTGATAGCTTCAACTACAATTGAGTCGAAACCCACAACCAACCAAGCTGCCACGGCAATTCCATGACCATATGACCACTGTACAGGAAAAAATCTGGACAGTCGACGGAGCGCTTCAAGGAAGATGATCCGACGATCCAAAGCATTGTGTAACGATGGCTGGAGAAGGTTGCAAGGTCTGAGATAACATTTGGGCTCTCGAATGAATAGTGCCGAACAACTCTCCAACGAACATTAACCTGAAAACAAAGAGAACCGTTAAGGGAGGCCGGGGGTTGACCGGCCTAAAACCCTCTGACGCTCAAGTCAGTCTCGATGTCAAGAGAAAGAGGGCAATAAAAGAGAAGAATCTCTAGGGTTTTGTGTTGAGGAACCTGCTTTCCTTGGAGTGAATAGTGTCCCTTTTATAGACACAGACTAGGTTCCAGATAGGGCCCATGTTCTGACATTACCGTGGTCAATTTAGGGTTCCGAGCTAACCATGGTTAGATGGGGGTTTCAGATCGGATCGCGGATATTTCGGGGTTACAGGCCTGATCGTTGACCGTTGTATCCCCCAACTCGGTTACCGGGGGCGTGCTCTGACCCCGGCCTGGATTTCCCTTATCGAATCTGGGAAGTAGGACAAATTCGGTGCACGTGAGAGACATATGCTCGTGTGGCCCAAAGGAGTTCATTTGATCGAGAGCATGCTAGCCCGAAGGTGGCACGAATCGAGGATACAAAGGCCCGAAGGAGATGGTGGCCCGAGGGCGTGCTTACCCGAGGGAGGTCCGAAGCAACTGTGGGCAAAGAATTACCCGAGCACATTACCGAGGAGCTGCACGTGTCGTGGTCTCATTCGCTGGTCATAAATATCCCACACAACCACCATATGGTCACTTAAAACAGTTTCATGTCTGTAAATGTGTAAATGCCGTAAGTCATTTCGTATTCAATTTCATGAAAAAAAACATTAATATCCATTTGTTGAATATTGCGTTTGGATGTTTTTCTATAAAAAAAGAAAACAAAAAATAGTTCAAGTTGGATATTTTTTTGAAAAATGTCGACTTACCAACTGACATGGCATGCTCCATGTTAGGAAGAGTCAAAAGGGATCCTTACTAAGGTCATGGGTTCAATTTCGGTTACTTTCTGAGAGAAAAATAGATATGAATATATGATGCTGATTGAGAGAAAAAAAGAAAAGAGCAGAGAGAGAAGAGAGGGGGGTGGTTTAATTTGGTGCTGTTACCGCACCATGATGTACGTGATCACATGATTGGTGTGATTGGTGTGTTTCTAACCATGTGATCATATACGGTGAATAGTGCATGATCACATGGTTAGCAATACACCAGCCATGTGATCACGAATAACATGGTGCTGTTATAGCACCAAATCCTTTCCGGTCAGGGGGGATCTAAAGGGCTAAAATGGAGTGGGGTGCAACTGTGCAAGTTGGGTTGGGCTGGTCGAAACTAGTCTTGAGTCATCTCTGCATTCAGAGTTTCAGGACTTTGCAAACATCGGGCTGATTCGTTTGGATTCAAATTGTAGGCCCGTATTTCAGTTTGATCTGAGCTCAATCAAGCACCACCTAAGCTCAGAGCCCAGACCGCACCCAACTTCTAGTCTTCTACAAGTCCACACCCCATTGAGTAAAAGTAAAGAATTGTATGTGAAAATAAAGCACGAGGAGGGAAGAATTAACTCGAGAGATTCAAAAATCCTACAAATTTGCCAGACCCTTGTGATTTTCTTTTAAATTAAGGATTTATTTATTCAGTGGAAATAATTTTTTTTTTCTATGGGTTAGATAGAGAGAGGGGAGTCCTAAGACCATACATCGGCTTACATAAAACCTATAAAATCTATAGGCATGTCATACTGTAAAAGTCGCTCTAAAAGTCTAGCTACTTTTCATGGTAAAAATCAAAATTGATTTAACGTTTTCTATGAAAAAAAAAGAAGAAAAAAAAAAGAAAAAACTTCAAAAAAAGTGCTTTCAAGCTGGTGGATGAGGCTTCAAATAATTGTCATTGTAATACTGATAGCCTAAATAATTGAATAGATTTGTACAACCCCATAGTCTACATATGTGTGTGTGTATTATTAGAAGTGGGGAAGTGTCACTGTGTGTTCAGCAAGCAGGCTTGGCTGGACTTTGGCCAGAGTTCCCAACAAAGACAACTACTACAGCTATGAAACAAGATCTCATGTCCAATATACTCTGAATTGCCAGTTTGTACATTGATCTCCTTCTGGCGCCACACCTTCCTACTTCCTACGTTTTTTAGAAAAGTACTCTAAGGAGAAGCTCTGCTTAACTATTTTTTTGTGTTCAATTGGCTACATTACATAGAATTTTTCTCACATGACCATTAAAAAAAATAAAACAGTACAACATTTCAAATGAATTAAGCTAACTGTTGGAGCAAGTGCAGCATGGCAGTGATCACGCGTGCCCATTAGTATAATACTGAACCCTTGGTACTTTACATGTCGAGGCATCGATCATCGCTCATTAACTATTAATGCAACTACTACTTTATAATAATCGTATTATTATCATTATTAATACAGCTACTAACACGACTGGCCACCACCGTCGCTGATACTACTACTAATAATAGTAATAATATTAGGGCCAGTCTATTGTCACCACATAAAATACTCTAAGCATCTCATTTAATTTACATTTTTAAGGTTTTTTGAAAAATATTAAAAAAATTTATGAAAACTAATCACATAATCTATTAGAAAACATCATTTCGGACAACTTTGTGGAAGAAAGTTTTTTCAAAATCTGTCATTTAAGTAGACTTGTTGACAATTTTTCATGGAAAATGAAATAGAGATTGTAAATGGCCAAAAAGTACGTCTGTTTAAATGATAAATTTTGGAAAAAATTTTTTCAACAAAGGTGTTCAGAATGATGTTTTATAGTGAACAATACGATTAATTTTTGTAAAAACCTTTTATATTTTCCATAAAACCTCAAAAAATTTAAACTAATGGGGTGCTTTGAGTACTTTATGTGGTGGCAATAGCCTTACTCATAATATTATTAATAATTTTCCTAATTTTCCCAGTCTTTTTTTTTTCTGTGAGAAGTTGTGGGAGAAAATAAAATAAAGATTGAAGAATGTTGTTTTGCTACATGGCCTAGTATGTTAAAATTAAAGGTTTGAATAAAGAATTAGTTAATGGTAAGAAAATTGGCTGCACATTTTCAGATAGGCTTGTTGGAAGAAGATGGAGAATCAATCAAAATAATTATTGGTAGACAGGGAAGATGCATGGTTGTTGTTGGTAGGGGCTAGGATTGTGAGGGTGCATGATGATGAAAGTGATGGTTTTGGTTTTTGTCAAAAGTGACAGATTACCATCTGAAATTATAATTTCCATACTAACTTTAAAAATCAACGTGATAAGAGAAGTGAATGGTTATTTCCATGAACTTACCCTGCACAAAAAAGAAGGTTATTTTATTTTCCCATGAAGATATTGTTTCATCCAAACAAATGCAATGAGAGGGACGTTTTGGTCGACTCATCGGATGTGCATGCAATAACCGTGAATGGTAGAGTAGGTCTGGCAATTGGGCAAGTTTACACAAACCCAATCCAATCCGTATACATGAAGAACCCATTTAACAAAACCAATTTGTAACTCCCCAAAAATGGGGAGAATTATAGATTGATCCGGTTACGAGCAAATAACTATAGTTTAATATAAATGATTATTAACTTTCAAGTAAATGACTACTATAAATTATTTGCCTGTGGCGGGACCAATTTGTAATTCCTCAAAAATGGAAGCATCAGACCTAACCGAAGGTGCCAACAACATGTACAAGTACAAAAACCACTAAACAAAAAACAAGGGGTCTGGAAAATTGAAACTACTTTTTAGGTCATAAACAGGTCTTTACTTCTTTTTTTTTGCTTTCAGAGAGCAAGAGAAGTACTTCTAAAATTTGAACCAACAATAATTAAAACCAAAAGATTAAAAAAAAAAAAACTTTTTAGTACAATAATATAGGCATGGCATGGCATGGTTCAGACTTTAGATGAGGGCTAAGGATTCAGTGATCGACCAGGAAAAAAGGATCCCAAGCATAATATATAGGGAAAAGAATATAGCTTTTTCTGGGAAAAGTTAAAGAGATGGAATTATGAGTTAGTGGTCCAGTGGAGGTCGTTTGTTTGTTTGAAGGACAATCACGGAGGATAAACTCATGGGTCATGAAGGCAGGTGACGTTGATCTCTCATAAAACTGGTTTTGTTCTCTCCCAGTGTCACGCACAGCGCTATGTCCTTCTCTTACAGATAAGCGCATGTTCCTTTTTGCTGAACCAACTGTTGATTATTTAGCTAGAGCCCGGGGGAAAAAGGGGAAGATAAAAAATTAAGAAGGGCAAGATATATTTTTTTAATTGCTTTTTTTTACCATCAATAAAACTTACCCAGATATCCCCAATCCGGCCCCAAATATCAACAAAATGATATCAATATTTTTCTATAAGATTGAACCCAATATCGAGTATTCAATAAGTAAAATGTTATTAGACTATCATGCTATCGGGGAATAAATTTTTTATTAACTTAACATGAAAGAAAACTCCCTATATGATAATTAGCCATAGATTGCTACTTACCAGTGGCGGATCCAGGAATTTATTCTAAGAGGGGCGACTTTGTTTGGATATAACTATTTAATTTTTTTCTTTCTAACTCTATAAATTAAATAATCATTTGAAGTAACCTTCTTTAGATAATAAAAATTAACAAGAACAAAGAAAATTGTTTAAACTTTATAATTAACACAAAAACTTAAATATTCATAATATATATATATATATATATATATATATATATATATATATATGATGAAATAATGTATGTATTAAACAAAAAGAGGCGTATATAGCCTAAGGACAGGAGAAATAACCTAAGTAAAACTTGGATAAGAGACTAAGAGCTATTTATATAAAGGGGAAAAAAAGAGAAGAGAGAAGAGTAGGGGGTCAATTATAAAATCAGAGAGGGTCAAAAATATATTTTAGAAGGAGCATATTTAAAAATATAAGCAAATCTATATACTAAAAAAAAAAATTCCAATGAGAGAGGAGGGTCAATTGCCCCCCTCTTTACTTACCCACAACTTAGGTCATTGCGCAAACCTTGTGCAATGGAGGACCTCCATACGTGGCAAACCTAGAAAAGCCATGGGTTTTCGGGCTGCCCAACTGGGTACGTAGGAGTCAAATTGTACATCTAAATGAACAATCTCCTTGAATCAATTACTAAAATTTGACAGTTTTCATCACATACATATAGCCAACATGGTTCGTCTTAGCTCCTACAAGTCGCAACAACCACCACCACCCCACCCCACCCCCCAAAAAAAATAATAAATAAATAAAGAAATGAAAAAAAAAGGAAAAAGAACGAAGAAATTAAGGAAAAACAGAAATGGTATATAGAGAAATGCTACACCAACCCTTTAGCTCAACCCCCCTCCCACCCCAAAAAAAAGATGGTAAAAAAATGAAAAAAGAATTGATGAGCGTACCCACCATTACCCTTGAGCCCATTCATTAATTGGCAGGGCACAACCTAATTGGTGACATTAACACCCCTAAGAGTTCTAATTAAACTCCCAACTTCGAAAAAAGGAAACCCTAGCCTCCAAACGTTCATCCTAAATCATCGGTATTCGGCCCCATGCATAGACGAAGAAATCTTTGGTATTCAATTGATGTTTACAATTCTCCGAATCGTTGGTTTTGATTGGGACATAAAAAGGAAGCAATTTGTTAGTTGGATAAGTCGATCCATTAGGCTCCCCACCATGCATGTGCTTGGTTCTGCCGTTGCAGGCTAGGGTTGGTTGAACCATCCTCATAAGTCATAACCCACCTGATTTCCCTTTCTTCAACCTTAGACATCCTCCCAAAGCTTTGCCCCAATTTAGAAAATTTGGTAGGAAACAGAAGTGACTTCTATGTGCACACCATGATGTAATAATTATTTATTATTTTTGTGCTATGGTTGATAATATGAAGAATGAATCCCATTTATATCAATGTGTTTAGGCTAAAATGGCATTTGGGACTTGCGTGTGGATTTGAATTTGTATAGGCATGCACCACACCTCCTATGTATTAGTATTATCTTATTATCTCACGCAACATCAAAAAAAAGAGAAGAAAAAACAAAAGAGTGTTTTTTTCTTGAGTTTTACAATGAAAAAGGCCTCCTTGGCTATATATATATATACACACACAATAGTTGGTGCACACGTGCGTTGCACGTGGCTTTTTTTTTTTTTTTTTTAATTATGAGAAAAGGTTATCTCATTTTGTAGAGAAACACTTACCAAATAAGGTAGAAGATGCTGTTAATGGAGAATTCAGAATTATGTAGATGATATATGTTAAGGTTTAGAGTTTTATATGAATTTAATTTCCTATTCATGTGGTTTTACGAATTAAAGTATACGAATTATAACATATTTTGAATTCCTATTTATATTTATGTGTTTTATATTCTTATTTTCTATTTCAATCAATGTACTATATATAATGTTAGAATTATAGTATACTTTGAATTCCTATTTATATTTATGTGTTTTATATTTTTATTTCCTTTTTATGTGTTTTATATTTTATATTCCTATTTTATTTTCTAATCAATGTATCGTGTATAAGGGTAATGATGTATTTAAAATATAAAATAAGGATATATTGGTCAATCAAAAGCTTTTCTAACATTCAACGTAATATAGATATAAATATATATATATATATATACACGGAGTAATATATGCACAAGATTGGATCATTCCTTATTAAAAATGCTTCATGACTCATTGTGCATGTCATGAGACAAGCCATACCACATGACCTACATGCATGTACTGTAAATCATGTAATATAACCATTTCATTATTTTAAATAATAATGAACTGCCACGCTAACTAAACTACTTACATAATAGTATGAAATATGAAGTATGAAATTTCTCCCTTTTTTTTCTTTTCTTTTATTTATTTATTTATGGTTTTTTTAAAAAAAAAATTAAAAAAAAGGGCATCTTTCACGTAAACTTGATTAATTGTGGGTCAACACATCCCTGCTCGCAAGATTTTTTTTCTGACATGGAAAGAAACATATAGACTTTCTCCCACAGGAACACAGGCTGTGGTTGCTTGACCCTGAAAAACTAGATGCAGACCCCATAAACAGCAAGACTAGTGGGGTCGGAGCAAGAAAGGGCAGAGAATAGCCCAACGATAGGAATCCCAATTCAAATAATTACCAAATGCTTGCTTCTTCACCAAAAGATTACAAGGTTGCTACCTGATACTACTGTAAGGGCTGTATCTCGATACACATGCATGCATGGAAAAATGCAAGTAACTAGTGGGACCCAAGCATAAGACAAGTCCTAATTTCAGATTTTCGACTAAAGTGATAAAGCAATCATAGCCATTCATTTTTCACTTTCACAGTTACTAGACTCATCATGACCACTCCGTTTTACCTGCACATGTGCACACATGCATATAAGTACATATACATATAGGATGACGGTTTAGTGAGCACGTATTGATATAATTTATATTAACTTATGTGCATAAAATTGTATCTCGTGTATTAGTGAGCAGGGGCGGAATCAGGATTTATTTTCAATGAAAACACTGTGTTATGATTCTGTGAAGTGGGAATTGAGAATTAAAAGCCTTAGAAAGCATTTTTTAAAAAAAATTACTTTTTAGTAATCATTTTTCAATTTAATACCAAAAAAAGGATTTGTTGTCAATTTATTAAAACTGGACTGTAAATATACTTTCAAATGACTACCATCTTCCTCTTTTTGGCATTATGTTGAGAAATAGTCATCAAATGGTAATATCTCTCCCCAAAAACATAGTTGAGCCGGTGGGAGCACATGCCTCCAAAGGTCCCCTAGCTCCGCCCATGTTAGTGAGTTACAATACATATTAGGCCGATTAATGCATATGGTACAATCTTCAATATGTATTCATTGAGTGAGTCTTCCATGTAACTGTGACACGGACACGTAATGTCATAGGACAATGGAAATGAAATAAAATGAGATTATGAGTCCAAAAAATATTATAGCAATCTCACTTTACTTCACTCGACTTGATACCATATCAACCATATCATATATAATTTCTTCCTCTCTTATGCACAAAACCACAAAAATGCCTTTGTGAATGGCCCCCACCAATTTGCATGTGCACCTTGCTTGTATCCTAAACTTTTTAAACCTACTCTTTTTAAACCAAAAGAATAAAAAAAAAAGGTCCTAATTTTCACGCGCGTGGAAATGAACATCTAATCCAATAATCATGGCCATGTAAATGTGTCTGCATGGGGATGAATGGATATAGATGATACTACATTGTTTCTTCATTGAATTTCATCCGTCTGATTGAAGCGTGTGATGAACGTGCTTGATCAAGAAGAGTGAAACTTTGATTTCCCCATTTACAAACAAAGGGTCCACTTGCCTTATTACAGCCTTTTACGTCTGCCTAGTCGCCGTTGAACCCAAAGTACAAACTAGAAAAGAACAACCACAACGAAGATGGACCACTCCACGTCTCCATCTCTCTCTCTCTCTCTCAAATCAACAGTCACACCCATAAATGCAGCTTCCCCTTCTCTCCTCTACTATCCTCTCCTCTCCTCTCTCTCAGTTAACACCCATTAATATAGCACTGCCGCACTGCCTTCCCTGCACTCCTATGTCAATTATACCCCACTCACCTTTCTCCATATACATAGATATATATACATTTACGTATATTTATATGAAAATTTTATTATAGAGTATAGTTAATGAAAGTTACTAGTTAAAGCATTGTGGGCGAGGATAGATACTATAGTGCATACGTTCAATTACTCAATTTTTAGTAGTTTTTTCTTTTTTAAGAAATATATATATATAGAGAAATACTTTTGGTTAAATTTACTAAAATGCTTTAACCCCCATTGAGAAAAAAATTATTAATTTTTGTTAAATTTACTAAAGTACACCATTGTGCACATATACACACCATTAACCACTTATGTGTAATTAATGAGAAAAAATCTTATATACATCTCTAATTATGGGATTATAGCCTACAACGCACTAATGCATAAGATACTATCTCCCTAATACACTTATTGATGTAATTTATATTCGAACTATATATATAGAGGGAGGGGGGGTCACTTGACCCTTATAGGAACTTACTTATTTAATTCTAAATTTGATCCTTCTTAAATATATTTTGACCTTCTGAGGTCTTATTTGATCCAACTTTATTTTTATTTTGATCCTTCCATTAATTAATTTCTTTAATTTTAATCCTATTCAAACATTAAAACCCTTTAGTTTTTCATTTTTTTGCCCTAATTTTGTTGATTTCATAGCTTTGATTTGTAATTTTAATATTTACAAATGATAGGCGATCGTAACATTCATAACTTTGGTCAGTAAAATAGGATATGGAAAATAAAAATATTGAATAACCTTTTTGAGGTTGTGGGGTCATTGTTCAAATATCAACCAACTTTTTAGTTTGTATATTCATTTTCAGTTTACTATTTTTCCTTTTTTTTAATTATAGTCAATAAGGAAAATGACATTAGCTATTTTTTTGCTATTTTAACTAGTAAAATAATATTTTTTATAAATAATTAGCTAGCTATCCAAGTGAGTACTCCAATGATACTAGTTATTTTTTAGTTATTTCAAATTTTTATTAATAATCTTTTTTTTTAATCATTTTGTAAAGAAATAAAAAATGAATAATACATATAAAGAGGATAAGTGTCGTTTTTTAAACTAAAAATAGTTTAGTAAGCGAACATTTGCGAGTTAAATGTAACTAGCCAAAATAACAAATGCTAAAATAGTTAGTCATATAACTACTCCCTTAGAAAAGGAAAAAGGTAATTTAAAGAAAAAAATCTTATACTTATCACTAATCTTAATTATTGACTGTCCAAAACTAAAATCTTGACTCTGCTACTGCATTTATATATAATGGCATATCTTTACTTCTCTCTCGCAGCAGCTTACAAATTGATATAGCAGAGCGCTCTCCTCTCTCTCTCTCTCTCTCTGCAGATTAGATAAGGAGTGAGAAAAATGCCAAAAACTCTAGGAAGAAACCTCCATATGTGTTTCTCAAAGATCAAACGGCCACTGGCACCCGAATCTCCTCCCCACCCACTAACCCCAGACGATCACAGCCGTCCATTCCCCACGACCACCACATCATTCCTCATCAAGAACTTCAACTCTCTCTATGACCTCACCTCCAAGTCCCTCACCCACTCCTCCTCCTCCTCCTCTGACCTCTCCTCGTCGGAAACCGACACCGAAACCACCACTCCCGCCGACTTCGCCACCGTCTACGCCTCCCAGCGCTTCTTCTTCTCCTCCCCGGGCCGCTCCAACTCCATCATCGAATCGTCATCATCTTTGGAAACACCACCGGAATCCAACACCCTCGTCAACGGCAGCATTGCGATCCGCACGTACTCACCGGATCCTTACATGGACTTCCGGCGATCCATGCAGGAGATGGTGGAGGCGCGTGAATTGATGGACGTTAGAACCAATTGGGACAACTTGCATGAGCTGCTCTTGTGCTACCTTGCGCTGAATCCTAAGAGTACCCACAAGTTCATTGTCAGCGCTTTCGCCGATCTTATTGTCGGTCTAATGTCGTCGCCGGAAGGTGGAAGCCGGAAAGATGATATCTCCGGTGGAAGTTGTACGGTTAAAGGTTCGGTTCATGTAATGTAATAATGCGATGTGGTTCCTAGTAGGCAATGATTATCTAATCTTTGTTGATTTATTTTTAGCACTATATGCATCCACATACACATATACTCCTAAATTTCATTTATTTCTAGCACTATATGCCTACACACATACATATACATCTGTTTATATATATTATATATATATATATATATATATGAGGGGAATTCAAGGTTGGTCCCTTTTTTTTTTTGTCTTCTAGTAGATCATCTTATCCTTTATACTGGCTTTGGCCCATGTTTTGAAGCTACTTCCAAATATACTTTTTGGTGTAAAATTTTTGGAATTTACTAGTTTTTACTTGTACTAGATTTTGTTTGGAAAAATATTTCCCACAGCCAACTTGGGGGCAACCTCTAGCTGCATAATATATATTTATATGGTATATACATAACCAAGATTAAACTTTTAGGACCTTTTTTTAGGGGGTAATTTAGTCTGACATGTTAGGGAATTTTTTTTTTTTTAAGACGATGGGACTCCAAATGAGCTTTCCCATCTGCACTCTCTCTCTCTGTTAAGGAGTATAGCAAGTTTATTTTGGAGCCCATACCATTTTTTTTTTCCTTTTTTCAAAAAATGTCTTTACAACTATATTACATACATTACTATATGCAAAAATAGCTCCGCTATTGATTTCAGAATTCACACTCATGACAAATGTAGATTCTACCTCATATGAGAGGACATGCATCTCGAATATGGAATAAGTGACAAATTTTTCGTACAAGAATCAATTACATCATTATATGCTATATGACACACATTGATAGCTTTGCCATCTTTTCAGCACTAAAAGCATAAGGCACAAGAATTTCGTAGCCGTGTAAGTGCACGCAGGTCGGCAAATATAGTGTGGAAAAACCCGTGTAGCAGATATGACTTGGTTTTAATTTTTAATTTTAAGAATTTCCTCTTACAGCAATTGATGGATGCAAAAATTAGGTCTGGATATTGACTCATATACAAGAAAATCAAAATTCCGTTGAAGGTGAAAAAGATGCCAGCAAATAACAGTTACAGTAGGTCCATTATTTCTGAAAAGCAGCATTTAAGATCCACAAACTCCACCTAATGAAATTATCCCAAGTTGCCCATATTAATTAGCCGTAATTATTTTCTTTCCTTTCATTTTATGGTACCAAACTACCAACCCAGCACCCTAGTCCTTATCCAATATGATAGGTTTCAATTACTGAAACTCTCTGTATATGGACCGATCTATCAATGGAGGGCTAGCTAAGAGTGATGATTCCAAGGTCATGTGTAGTTTCTAAACAATTACTGTTTTGAATAAACATTTGATTGGGGGCAGAATCCTAGCATCCAGACAATATTTGGATTAAAGAGAGAGTCCAAGCTTTTAGATCATTCAACAAGTAGTGCCAAACTTTGTCACTGACAACATCAGGGAATCTTGATTTTGTCTTCGTAAATTTGTTTTTCTGAGTCTTGAGGATAAGTCACGCACGAGATTCTCTATTATACTTTTGACAGGAAAATGTTTCTGACTTATATTTTAATTCAGATGCCCACTCATGATGACTTGTTTTCTGCATAAGCATGATTATTATTGGTTCAACTTGATGCTAAGTAACATAAATAAATTCAATGATTTTGTAAATTCATTGTGGAGGAATCCAGGTGCTACACTACATATGACCTAATGCCCACCACTTGATCTTTTTTTTTTGGTTTCCCTAGATAACTAGCTAGAGCCTGGGTGTAGAAACGCCCAACAAATCGGCCATAAGCAAATTACATAGCCCTAAAGGAGGCGAATCCAACTAGAACAAAAAAAATTACAACCTATTTCTTCCAGGATCTTGCTGAGAGCCAATATCAAACTCCCATCTGAGTGAAATCTGGCAATAGCATGCTCAATGGCATGAATAGAATCAAGAGAATCAATCTCAATAATGAGCTGTCTGATACCCATATATCAAGCCAAAATGATTCCTTGTCGTAAAGCCCATAATTCGCTAGTGTTACCAAAACCAATGCCCACCACCTGATCATCAAAGATAATGCACTAGACAGGGTCTTACAGCAAGATCTCAAGTCCAATTAGTTTAATGAGTTTCGTACATGTAATCCCAGTTTTGGTTCAAGATCGGCTTGACAGCTAGGAGACTCGTTTGTAAGATAAATTAGCCATTTTTGAGCTCATTGAACCAAACTTGAGTATATACTATTCGGCTAGGCTTAAACAAACTACTTAAGATCGGGTCAAATATATAATAGGCTTGCATTATTAGATGCTCAATCTTATTTTTGAAGTCATTTATTGAACTCGTTTATTTATCGATCCAAGCCCGAGCAGCCCACTAGTTGACTTAATTCCTGAGACATGAGAATCATCATTATTGATAGACAATGCTTGTCGAATTTCACTTGAACCTATGGTAATTTGGCCTTTCAATGGGGTTAACCGTAAATTCCCGAGAGGAAAAACGGTCCTCTTAAAACAAAAGAGCTCTGAAATCCCAGTTGCACTAATTCACCTATCCAATAATCAATTTCACAGCAAAGCCGTTGTATCAAATTTTTCAACAAAGCCCTTGTGCTTCTCTAAAATTGTCAATATCTCACCACAACTTTCCTCCCAAAGAATATCCAATTATCCATCTAATTAAGAAATTAGAAGCTGAAGTAACCTTTAAATAAAAAAAAATTTATTTTTTTTATTTTTAGTAGATAAAAAATCAATTCTCCTTCAAACTAGCTTTACTTATCAAAGCTTCCCAGATTACAACCAATATTTCTTACTAGATTCCCATAAACGATTATACATTTTACATTATATCGGTTTACTTGCAGGAGGGTTATCCAACTCACTACTGACCTGAGCCAAAATGGGCGGCCATGCTTGAGTTCAATGAGAGGGCCTAAAACTCGAACCCTAAGCCTCGCCTGAATATTGTTCTGGCTTGAAGCCTATGCTAACCTAGGTTTTAATTTGGACCCAAATTTGACAGCTGAAAAAGAAACCTTATGCATTGCAGTTTTATTATAGATACATGTTAAATTATGCTATGCAGTTTCCTAATTAGTGTATTTTAATTTCACAAGCCTTAACTCACATAATAAAATATCTCAAACTAAACCAATGAACCAAATGGCAATGAAATCCTTTTATTATTTTTACTTTTTCTAGAGGCAAACGATAGAACCTGCACAAGCCAGCTCCCTTGGCCTTAGCCTCAAGTCGACCCTCTTCCAACTTACATGAGCAAATACCTAAGGCACATGATTCAGAGATCAACTATAGGCAACCCATGCTCGACCATAGCCAGCAATATAATCCCACTACTATTTTTATAAACACAGTCGTCACCTACAACAACAAGGCAAAACAAAGACTCCCAGACCAGAAAATTCAATGCTGACCATGGCTAGATGGACATCACTTAAAGTCCAGTTAATGTGACCCACCAACTGCATAGCTGTTCCATATATTCCTCCCAAACTCTCATGACAACAGAAACAATATACCTAATTGCATAATCAATGAAGCTAGTAGAAACTACATGCTATGATACCATCAAATGTACTTGGTTTGCCTTATTTGATGTAGGCTGCGTGTTGAACAATAATTTTCACACATCCAAGCTAAAGGCAATCACCTACAAATCGATTTTGGAAGTTGAATGGGGGAATACTGCGTAAGAATCAAAATCCATTCCCCATTATAAAGTTCCACCTGAGTAAAAATATTTTAATTTCCTTTTCATCCTCTTCGACTGAAACCCCATGTTTTTAATTTGATTAAACAATTTAGGAAGTTATGGAGACAAATATCTTCACACTATGTCTATAAAATTTTCTTGATGAAGCACATTACATCTATAAACTAGACTCTATCACATTAAACGTAAGTCATAGTATAATCGAAGGAATAGATATAATGGAAAATTGGAAACAAAACTAACATCATCTTGAATTATAAGAAAACAACTGCACTCAATGTCAAAATTTCAAACATAATAAACTGAAAATATCTCTAAAACCAATCAAAACATGTAGCCAGAACAAATGAGAACATAGAATAGGGAAACCAGACTATCGCTTCTTGGAGACACCAACAGTCTTTCCCCTGCGGCCAGTGGTCTTGGTGTGCTGCCCACGCACTCGAAGACCCCAATAGTGACGAAGACCACGGTGGTTCCTGTTTCATCGCAACCAAATAACAAATGAGTAACAGCTCAAGCAAGCTATTATAAAGATGCAGCAAAAGAAACTATTGACATAGCTATGGACTTTGGAATAAATACAATCATCACCCACTAATTTAGCCAGAGTTTCAGAATTGGATCAATAAAAAGTTAAAAACTAGAATGACAGCAAACCTGATCTTCTTCAGACGCTCAAGATCATCCCTCAGCTTCATGTCCAATGCGTTGGAAACAACCTGAGAATACCTCCCATCCTTATAATCCTTCTTCCTGTTCAAAAACCAGTCTGGGATTTTGAACTGGCGAGGGTTTGCAACAATCACCATGAGGTTCTCAAGCTCCGCAGCCGTCAGTTCTCCAGCTCTACAAGAATTCCAGTATGTCACAACTCAAACAATCCAAGAAAACGGAAAGTAAAGAACAGATAAAAGCAGCAGTCCAATACCAGAGGAGCTTGCTTCTATAAATCATCCCAACTCCCCTCCCCTTTCCCCCACAAACAATTTAGCAAATCAAATAAACATAAAAGTTAGTAGAAGTGGTTGATTTCAAACCAATAAGAGGCATAGGTCACAAAATTTAAAATAATTTTCTGATAGAGTTAAGTTCAAGACTTGCAAATCCTGCCTGGCACAAGCAAGTTTGGTTTTGCACCAGACAAATTTGTTACCAATTTAACACTGTAATATAACGCTGCAAGGTCTAACAATTCTAAAAACAAAATTAAAAGGCCTGCGACAACTAAACCAAACTAATGTATTAGACTCATTTAAGCGGAGATTTTCGTTTTTTCGGGGGTTCAACAAATCCAGCACTTTTCTCTAGACATGCCACAGGCAACTAAACAGAGCACTAAGCTAACAGTTAGAAGTAGACAAAACTCGGACAATTGTACAAAACAGATCAATAATAATCCTAACATCAGAAACATATCGAAATTGAAAATGGAATCAGAGAATGCACAAACGAAACCCTAGCCCCCCGTTTGGGTACTGAGAAAACTGAAGGGAAAAAAACCCTAAATAAATAACATAAAGTTCTAAATCTTATATCTTCTGTTGTTTCGGTTTCAAAAAAGTTGAAAAGTTCAAATCTATTATTCCAAATTGCGACTTCCACCGTTTTCCTACGCTTTCCCCGCAACCAAACAGACTAAGGAACAGAAAAATGGGGAGAGATTATAGAGAGAAAAACGAAAATGAAAACCTCTTATTCATGTCGACATCGGCCTTCTTGCAGACGATGTTGGCGAGACGGCGACCAATACCCTTGATGGAGGTAAGGGCAAACATGATCTTCTGTTTGCCATCGACGTTCGTGTTCAGTACTCGAAGTATGTGTTGGAAATCTTCATTCGCTACGAGCGACTGTCAATGAAAGGAACATTAGATGATCAAAATCGTCTGTGTATACCCACATGTATGTCATTTTATAATTGTGAGAGAGAGAGAGAGAGAGAGAGAGAGAGAATCACTCACCATGGCTAGGGTGAGATCGCGAAATACAGCAGCTGTTTCTCTGCTCGACGGCTTGAAAGAGTGGAGAAAGTCAGAAAGGCCCAAACCCTAGAGTTGGAGTAATGAGTTTATATAGGTACTTGCCAAAAAAAAGGTTGAGTAAATTGGATGCACGAGATGTCGGGTCGGGTTCCGTTCGGATCCCAATTTGAATGCCTCTTGACCCAAAACGATTTGCGTTTTCATCCCATTGCATGCCCCGGTACGGGTTTTACTGTTCCCGCTCTCTCGTGCGGCCATCCATCAATAGATGATGCAGAATGAACGGTCACCTTACATGCGTTCTAATATGCTAAAATGATAAACATGATAAACGAAAAAATTAAAATTAAAATCTTTTATTAAGTTCATTTTTTCCTCCTTAATTATATTTTGAACATTAGTACATTAGGTGTGTAAGATTTGATAAGAAAATATAAAATAACTGTTTCGAAGATGAATGAAAATTAACAATCAGGTTAGATTTGACAAAACACACATTATTGGGACGGGTTCTCAAGAATGGATGGGCATCCCTTTGGGTCAGTCTTTGTTAACTCTAGGTAGGATCACATGAAAGTGTGTTAATTTTTTGCTCTTTCTATAATTTATTATTATTGTTATTATTAAATGTGATTACAAAGGGTATCAAATATTGATTGTGGGGTAAGTAAAGTATGAAGGTATTGAAAGGAAAGATGTGGCTTCTCAATGACATTAGACTTAGGTTACAGTCTATATTTTTGTCATAGTATGCTTACTTTTAAACAATCAAATTCTTAAGTATTTCGTTATAATTTCACCTTACAATGTACTCGTATTATAATTTTGTCAATTAAAAGTAAAACTATATTGTTAGCAATCAACATAAAACAACGATGTAAAGCCACATATGAAACCCATTTATATGTAAAATATTGGAGGATGAAGGTCCCAGTTCATGATACCTCTAAGTATCACACCTCAAATATGACTTTGGGTCACACTTTAAGTGCAAGAGCAACCATTTAAAGTATCAATCCCAACAATGCCAGTCTGTTCTTAAAAAGGATGGGTGTAAGATAGGGGGATATTTTCATCAATCAAGCAATGAATTCTTCCATTTACAACGAACATGGAGAGGTCCACAGAACAAAACCTTTGAAGGCATCTGAGGGTGACACTATAGTATGCTTGAGAATTCTAATAAATTACAGATCTCTTTACAAAAAAAAAAAACTATGCTAAGGACAAAATTTATAGATATCCCATAACTTTGGGATTAGCATGACCACAATGACAAAACTCTTCCATTAGAACATGCTTATAGCCTTCACCATCCCACAATGAAGCCCCAAAAATTCTTTGCTGACATCCCTAATCAAAAGACCAACTCCATCTCCAAGCCCCACCAAGAAGATTACTCCATGCCTTTCTTCAGGGCTGCCATCAGATAAACCTGATTTTCTACTGCAATTAGGCAAAAGGAAGTCAACTAGCCTGGTTTGATAGTACTATCACCTCAGGAGTACCACCTGCATTGCACCCACCAGGGGCACAGAGAAGAGTCACACCAGAACCAGAGCTTGAATTGCACAAAGATTCAGAGTTGCACTGTATTACATCTGTGTGATCAACCTGAGAATCAGACTCTAATTCGTTTGAAGATTCGGTTACCACCTGAGACCTATCAGGATCCTCATCAAGAAAAAGAAAATCGGTTTGTTGTGTAGTAGAAGCTTCTTTCAGGTAATGGAAATCATCCACAGTAACCTTTGAAGCAGCATTCTGGCTCACCCCAGCAGGACAAGACAAGACACATGATTCTACCCCAGGGAGATCACTTTTATCAAAAACTGGTGTCAATTTCATAGATTTGCAAAATCCATTACTTGTACAAGAAGACTGGAAATTAGGTTCTGTAGCAGCAACAGAAGCCCCACATAAAAGATGACAATTGGCGTCAACCGAAGCAGAGTGAACTTCTATTTCCTCACCCAGACTTCCAGACATATGCGCTACAACAGCAACTTCATTTTTCACTTCATGAGTACCAAGTACCTCATCATCATCTGCATCCAAAGTGCATCCTGTAACCTGCAAGTGTTCAGAATCATGATGCTTATTGTTCTTTGCATCATGAGACATATGAATGATGGCCTCTGAGTCATGGCAATCAATATTTTCACCAGAAACTTGTAGTCCATGTACATGAGCCACATCCTGCGGCCAATTAACATCAGCAGAATGTTCAGAACCTTCATCATGAGAAATAAGGCCATTGTTAACAATGTCAACTTCCCTTTTCTCCTCACTAGCAACAGTTTCTGTACCCTCCATGGATGCATGAAGAATTCGTCCCTCACAATCAGTTGCTTCAGACACAATGCAAGGAACCACGAATGATTTGCTTTCCACCTCACACTTACTTTGCTGACTCAATTTAGAGTCCCATTCCCCAGTCTTCTCATGAGTAGCTGGAACAATAGAACCAGAAGCATTCTGATATTCATTGATCTCTTCAGTAGTATACTGGGCATTTTGTTCATGAGCATCATAGGCAGAAACCTGAGAATTTATTACAGTTCTATTTGCCCCCTCTAAATTATCATGAGTTGCATTGCATTTTGTGTCAATAGCATATTCTGGGAAGTTGACTGTCTCGCTTGTTATGTCAGAAGTATCATTCAAGGAGCCATCAGGAAGCTGTGAACCAGATTCACCAGCAACAGCTTCATCATTTATATGATGTGTATGAGGGGCACTATCCTCACCGGAAATATTGACATCAGGCCGGGCAGAGAAGCTCACATCAGACTTATTTGCCTCTGCATGCAAAGTTTGACACACCTTTCCAAGTTCAGTGGACTTCAAATCTGCAAGAACAAAAGGAGTTGGACAATGATAAAGTTGACTAAGGAATGTATAAAATAAATGATCTACCTGCAGCAGCTGCATTGTTTTCGTCAGAATCATGATGCTTCAAAAGCGGTTTCTGTAACATATCCGTTCCAGGGAACACTAACATATTCATGTTCCTCATTTCTTGCTTCTTTGATGCTTCAAGGGGCTTGAAACCAAAAACCGAAGTCCATGTTTGCATGAGTTCAGAAATAGCAGGTATGACCAATTTCTCAACATTGAGAGAGCAGAAAGCCTGAAATAAGGTACAGAAAAAGAGACAGAATACATTAAGATTGGACTCAGTAAACCAAAAGGTGCAAGAAGATGCTTTCTAGTGAAAACAATTCAAGAGTAGCCATAGACCCTTAAGATATCACTCTATGCAGACACACTTCTAAAAATATACACATTCAAGAACTTCAATACCTCTGTATAGGAAAGATGTAGGTCCTACTATAATCTTCAACAAAAGTAGCAAGTTAGTTAGAAAACAAACAAGGTGAAGTGCAGAACACGCACTTTCAATGCCCTCTCTCTCTCCTCTAATACTTCTTCCAAGTTTTCTGTTTCTTCGACACTGGATATTCACTAATTTCTTTCACAACGAGGTTAAATACATATGTGTATATATATATATATATATATATCATGCAGGTAGCACCATCACCCAGTCATCAAAAACAACAAAATCTTTCTAAAGCATTAAGATGAAAGAATGAAATATTCTTCTGTAAAATCCAGAAAATTCAAAAGTACTGACATTAAAGGAAAATTAACAAAAGAAAAAGTCTCCTCAGCAGCGGTTAATAATTTAGCATTCAATTCCTATAGATTCCAGCAATAAAAAGCAATTAAAATGAAACTCTTTAGCAATTCATTAACATTCCAAAGACCATGTAAATACATGCAAAAAGTGATAGAAAATTTAATTTAAAACATACGGATTCAATCGCACTTAGAAGCCGACTGCACATCCCTTGTCGCCTATAAGTATGGCGAGTCCCAATGAATGGCATCTCTGCTAACTGGTTCCCATGGATCCTATTTAACCAAGATGTGAGAAATGTAATTGTAAGTATTTAAATTCTCATACCACACTCACACACATTCACAGTCACCCAAATCCTGGCTAGAAATTACCAGCAACAAAAAAATAACAAGAAAAAAAAAATGAATGAGCAATATTGCATCACTTGGACAATTATAGTAAAACCAAATAATGAAAGCAGTTAATAAACATGAACTCTGTGAAAAATCAAAGCTCCAATTGCTAATGAAATCGAAGTGATTTCACCAAGAACAAAATAATGAAAATGACAGTTAATTTGATAATTTCATTTTACATACTGAGGTATCTAAAGGTTCGAGAATACTTCAAAATTACGCTGACAGCTATGAACTCAATCTGTTATTAGATTCTCTAAATAAATACTCCCTCCGTCCCACAAAAATAGCCCAAGTTTGACAAAACACGCAGTTTTAGAAAAGCCATTATTGCATTAACTTCTCATTTATTAAACTACATTTTTCAAAAAGTATCCTCTCCTATCATTTGTTATTGGGTTTTGTGAAAGTAATTGTTGAAATAAGAAAGGGTAGTATAGGAAAATCCAAAAAAAATATGATTTGACTTTTTAAAATGGCCAAACATTTTGGGACAAAAAAAGTTGCAAAAATGGCCTATCTTTGTGGGACGGAGGGAGTAATTAAAATAAAAAACAAAAAACAATCCAAGTCCATACTCGTTCTTTTTGTAATATGCCATCTAAATAATTTCCACATTTGAACTAAGACAGAAACTAAATGTTGATAAACCGTCACAAAGCAACACAATGATGAAAATAAACTAAAGCTGAAAAATACCTAATTGATGCTGCAGAGATGATCTCATCACTCCTCTCCAGAATAGCAGTATAGAAGCCGCTATAATTCAGCCGATTGAAGTTTGACCTATGGAAGGGGGAAAAATAGATTATTCAAATAAAGAAAAGTATAGATTATATTAAGCAATCACGTAGCAGCACTTGTTGAAGTGGGATGAGCAGTTATTTCTATATGAAAAAAACAAGATACAGGTTTATTATAGGATAAATTGTCGCAATTATACAAGCGAAACAAATTACAGCAGAAGATGTGAAAAGGTAAATGTAAAAAAACTGTTGGAAAGCATCTAAGTGTGACAACTCATAAAATATTAAAAATTTTAAGAGCACACCATTTTCATACTGTCAGCTACTACAACTGCACTTGCATGAAAGACGAGAGTGCAACATCTATTAAAATATTAAAACTATAATTTCCCCATAACAGAAGTCAGAGCTATAGATACAAGAATTCTTAGTTACACAATAACGATAAAATTAAAGTCCAATATAGACAACTCAACCAAAATAGACAACCCAACCAAAACAGGAATCTCTTTAACAAAAGTAGTAAGTCCTCACTCCCCAAGCAATAATGAGCAGTAGTAATTACAAAAAAACTGGATTTGAAACTCCTACAACCTTTTAAATAAAAATTAATGCACAAACTACTTAGGATTTACTAGCCTATCCAACTCAATTCCTGTGTCAAAAAAAAATAATAAATGAATAAATGAATCAACTAACTGGTCAAGCCACAACACAGAAACTCATAACTTCATAAGGTCTAAATGTTACACACATCCCACTGAAACCCCAACACCAATGATATAATTTATGAATATCCATACATTGTTTTTTGCTTCTATTGGCAATTCAGTCACAGGAATCCATATTAATATGTGACACACTCCGCAGTTACTCTGCCACACTGTTAGAGCTCATAGTTGTGTGTGTGTGTGTGTGTGTATTTAAGTATTACTTTATCCACATCCTCCCATTTTTTCTCTATTTGTGCTTTGCATTTTTAGAATCAGGTTCCTCTGCTTTTTGCCAGCATCTTCATCATGCCATGTCACTCAATAAATTTTAACTCTCCAATTTTATCCTTTTGGAATAGACCATAGAGTATTACTTGATGTGATAGTTGGTATGAAAGTTGTAATTTTAAATATAACAAAGGGTATTATGGCAAAGTAAGATAATCAAGTTCCTCTTTGCTTGATGTTTTTGCAGTTCCTCGCAACCATTAGAATTGTGAACGAGCACCACTCCAAAACCACTTTGCATTCATAGAACAACAATTGTCAGACAAGTCTATTAACCCTTGATTGTTACAAAACCTATAATAAAGTTACACACTCAAAACGCATATTCAATAAAGTAAATTCACAAAGACAAGTATCTAGCCATGTCCCCATGCCTATACATTGAAGAGTTTTCATGTCCAACATGTTTTGTCAATGTTGAAATGCAACACTTGTGTCCCTATCTACATACTATTGATTTCCTGACAACTTTGAAAGATTGTGGCTTCATCTATCAACCATTAACGTAGTTTTTCCAGAAATTACAGTTCAATGGAGCTTACCCACAATTATATAGAATATTATGAATCAAATTGATCCTGCTTCTGTGGTCAACAATAGGCAAAAAACACTCATCCATTACAGACAATGCAACAGCCAGCTTGGAATTGCATGCAACCTTCTGAGGCATTCCACTCAGTGATAAATCTGGGCCAACATCACACCGCTGAAGAAGAGTCCATGAAAATCCTTCTTCTAGTTCATGTTTAACCCCAAGAAGCTTTTGTAGTCTCTCAAAGAGCTGGTGAAACAACAAGTATTTGATTCATTTTAGTGCATATATTATACAAAATTATGAATACACAAGTTTGGTGGGAGAAAAAAGTTTTTCTTTAAATTATAAATAAAGAAAATGACATTAAAACAAAAAAACAAAAAACAAAACAAGCTATTGGAAATATATATATTACAAACCTACAATTGACTGATCACAAATGAACAATTATCTGGCCCGCAGGCAATATTTGTAGTCAGTCAATTGTAAGTTTGTAATCAGTTAATTGTAGGTTTGTAATCAACAATAATTGTAGGTTTGTAATCAACAATTGTAGGTTTGTAGCCATGCTGATATAAGCCTATATCAGCACGTGTTGATAGGATCATTACCGTATATATATATATATATATAAATAACTTGATGCATATCAGAATGAAAAAAATATACATAAGCAACTTCTATTTGTATCTACACATTATTTCAAATTGTGTAGATTCATAATGATGGCATCCAAATATAGAAAATTATAGTTATATCAGACTGTTACCCATGCATCACCCCACATCTTATTGGAAAATCTCTTCTTCACATGGAATGTGCTAATAGATGATAAGATATTTTAGGTCAGCATGGGCAATTGATTAGATAACTTAAGAATAAGTTGGAACATATAAAAATGAGTCTTATTCAGGGCGAGAGTCCTAGATGTATCATTGCAGACTCCCCTTTGGGTAGAAAAAGAAACATGCTAGAAATCCTCTCCTAAAACTGTATCATGAAGCTAATTAATAAGAACTACACAAGCTTTTGAAGTTCTATCACCTTTAGGCAGAAGCTAACCTCTAAACTGTGCATTCCTATCAATCACATCATGCCACCCTTGAATTACTACACACAATAACACCCTTTGACCATCATATATCTTTGCTATTTTTCAATGTTCCAAACCAAGATCAAATGGGAATCTGCTAAGCACACAAAAGTGAATACTATATCTAGTCCATAATTGGGCATACATTAAACTCCCAACAGCACTAGCATAAGGTAATTTTTCCTGGATTCCTTTTCAGCTTCATTTTTGGAACATTGGTTTTTGTTAGTTACTTAGGAATTCAAGTTGGGAATGTCAACTTCTTGGGAATCGGAGAAAGTTTGGTTGTTCATTTCACATGATTCCAGAGAATCAAATTCCAGAGGCCACCCCAATTCTATTAAAGTAAGAGCTCTAGCTCCTAGCCTCCCACGACTATAGTTAGGAACGCTAAATCCTATTTTTCTCAACTTTGCAAGAAATGCTTAATCTCATATCCAAGGTCAAATTTTTATCCTAAAAAATGGAAATACTATGGGAAAAATCTAACTAGTCATGACTAGAAGGCAAAATTTAGTGGCATTTTGGTCATTTTATTAAAATTTGAGCATTGTGATCAAAACATGGGTTTGGGATTCTACTGCACTTCTAATGTTGTGAAATGTCCAAACATGAGATTATTTTTAAAATAGGAGCTTCACCAGATTTCCTGCCTTTGCAGCCAAATGTTCTCCAGAGCTATCTCTCTAAATAAACCCAGCCACAGCAATCCTAAGACAATTATTCACTGACAAACAAAATTGAGATGCTCATTAGGAAAAATTGGGGAAGAATTGCAACCTTTTTTTTGAAAACGAGGAAGCCCCTTGGGCAAACCCTGGGCCCATATAAGACCCCACAACCCATATGGACCAAGTAAGTCCATGGAAGACTTGCAACCCTGATTGCTTGGTCCTTAACAATTGTGATGACAGTTGATCAAATTACTACCAACACAACTGTTATTCAAAGATTTTTAAATACTAATAAGGGTTAGCTGGATCCCACTAAAAAAACCCAGAATTCTGTGATTCTAAATATTCCAAAGCAGGATTCACCAAAGATCTTCCTGTACTTATTTCCATTTTGATATCAGCCAGCCAATTAGATCATTAGCAGCAATTACAAGAGAAAGGAAGTACGGTAATTTGGCTCCATAGGTCCCTCCCATAACCATAAAAAATCAATCTCATAAATATAGTTTTCCACATCAATCCCAAAAGGAAAACACCAACAAAATGTTAAGTCCACCCTACCAAAGCATAGCTCTAGTGGGACCGTGGGAGCTAGTTCCTTGTGTGAAAACCAATAGAATATTTTCATTCTAGGTAAAACTTTAATTTAAATGTCCAATTCTTTTTTTTTTTCTTTTTTTAATATGATGAGGAAACCCTTCGGACAAACCTCGGGTCCATATTCTTCTACAACCCATATGGACCAGGTAAATCCAAGACCCATGAGAACCATGAAACGTTGTGTGGGTGGCCCCAAGGGGTTTAGCAAGAGTCGAACTCAAGAGCTCCAATTCCTGAGGCATAGGCCCTTGTCGACTGAGCTACCCTTTGAGGTTTCAATTTAGTTTTAGTATGTTTGGATCCCAAACATTATTTGATCAATTAGCTTTCTGACTGTAAGTTTACCTTCTTTTGCCAAGCCTAGGCACAATTTATCTTCCATATTGCATAAAGGAATATGAATACTTTTAATATCAAGCCTAATGGTGTCTAAAGAATATTATTAATTCTTTATTTGTGAAATAAAGTTACAAACTTGTTCATACAAATTCATTTAGAACTAGCTTCAAAAGAAATTAAATGACAAATTGATTTAATCTAAATTGTTTGAAGAAAAATTAATTGCTCCTTCATTACAGACTACGCAGTTAATATATTTACAAATAAGATCTCCATGCTTGAGTAAACATTTCCAAGGTCCAGAAGTATTTGGGAATATTTTTGCTACCAAAAAATCGTGCTGTTTAGATAACTCCTTTACTATTTTTCCCAAAGATTACCTTGATCAAATAAAAAATTATTAATTCCCAACTTTACAACAGCCTAAAAAGGTTATTCTAACTTACCATATCCTTTCTTCATATTTAACATTATATTCATACCTCTTTTTTTTTTATCATTCTTTTTGCAGAAATTATACAAGTCTAGAATGAATTTAGTAATTTACCTTGTTAGTTGCTAACAATGAGCCATAACAAATTTCTACTTTTTTAAAATAAAAATCATTCTATATATATTCACAAAAAAAAAAAAAAGAAAAAGAACTATGGAGTATAATATGTGAGTTGCTTTGGCATTGATAATACAAGCATAATGGAAGGTTGACTTTATCGGATTTAACCATATTCCATTTTTTTTTTTTTAAATAATGAGGAAGCCCTTTGGGCAAATCGCGGGCCCATATAAGACCCCACAACCCATTTGGACTAGGTAAGTCCAAGGCCCATGAGAACCATGGAACCTTGTTTGGGTGGCCCCAAGGGATTTAGCAAGTGTTGAACAAAAACAATAAAACAACAAAAACTAAGATATTTAATGACAATGAGTTCAAGACTTTACAGGACATTGGTGCCATAAGGACTGTCTTAAGTCAACATAACACCTGAATTGGCCAGTGAATTGAAACAAATGTTACTCCTTGTTATGACGTTTATAATAAGGTCGCACCTAGACTGAGGTGAGTTTATATTGACTTGACAATATTGAAAATCAAGAACTTTTCAATTTCAACTATCATCATTCCAATTGTTTAATTCCCTGAAACATGTACAAGCTAGGAAACCAATAATGCATAGTATGGTATGGAAAGCTCATGCTTAACAATTGTGTTGGATCAAATTAAACCTGCTTTCTTCAAGTGGCAAACAAGAAGCTGTTGAGATATTCAGCCATTGTAGAAAATCAAAAAGACAGATATTACTCCCTCACATAATTATAGTCCCCTTCAAAAAATCACATTTTTTAGAAAGTGCATTTAAAGCATTCACACCCACTAATATATTTTGGTATTCCAGTTTGACAACAGCAAAGGATATTGCTGTATCTTCATTGTGTAATTTATACCATGGGGAAGGATATTTTGGAAAAATGATTTGAATTGATTCATTGACTTTTTGATAGGGACAAAATTTTGCTCAAAATGATAATAGGGACGATTATCATGAAACAGAGGGAGTAGCTTCAGTTACAGAAATAAATAAAATAATTGAAACTACATTGCAATAGAACACAACATTACAAAATCCTAGCTATAAAATTATAACATTAGATCACCACAACAATACCTCTTGGCATTTCTTCCCACAAAAGGATGCTCTACTGGAAGCATCATTTATAGCATCCTTATCCTGAATACACAAGTGGTGATCTGCAAAAGGCGAAAATCATAATTGTTTTCAGCCAGAACTACTCATTTTAGATATTAAATTAAAATAGAATAAAGAAGACAATTTGAAATACTATGACAATAAACAAAAATACATTTTTCTTCGCACAAACAACACTTGAGCAATGCAGGAACGGCTCTATCATGATTATCAACCCTTTGACCGTTATTCCCTTCAACCATCCCACAAAATTTGCACGAACAATATACACAGTGCCAGTCACCTGAAGGGAATTTCTGCAAAGAGAAGAGAAAAATAAGCACCTTATCTGCTAGAATAAAACAATAGTTTGACCTATTTGTAATGAAAAAGAAGTTATCTCAATCTTACAGCCACAATAATATTATTATTTTGGCAACCTTTCAAAAATACGACAATAAGTCATGGAACAGTAACTCTATCAGAGCATTTCCAATTTTAATTTGCTCAATATTTAGTTTTGAATGCCTGCAGCTTTTATTTCAATCCCTGTTTGGACAAACAAATACAGAATCTAACAAGATTTTTGGTTCCTACATATGTATGCTGGGTAGTATTGATGGCCAGGCAGGACAATGATTTATGAACCTAATCAGGATTTGCGAGGGCATGGAAACATATCAGCCATGCAGTCAATGCCCATCCAATCACAACCCTAAACAAGCTAAATGTGGCATCATTATTCATGTATAATCATGATATACCAGAGAGTAGTGGTTGCCATTGGCAAGAACTCAAAGAACCTTTTTTTTTTTTTCAACTATCTCATTCTCTTACATATCTTTACCTTATCAAAAAAAACCTATCTCATTCTCTCACCGGGAAAAAGAAAGGGAGAACAAAATGAGCCTTTAGGATTCATATGAATAGCAATGCAAATATGAAACTTCATCTTCTTCATTCAACATGCCACAGAAAAATATACAGAGAAACTATATATATGTGTGGGAGAGTGTGTGCATGTAATAGGAATGACCCTTAAAACCATATGAAATGTGGTAATGTATCCATACTTGTATATCTAAGCAGCTTTGATGAAATGTTGATGGACAACTATCACAACAAATCAAGTCCCCACCATCTCCACAGATGCCACATGTATCATCATTTGGGTCTTCACCACCAACATCTATGAGATGGAAACCTTTTCTTTCAGAATCCTCTTGTTTATACCAAGAGTCTAGCTGGCACTGCAAAAGGGAAGCTCCAGTCTCTAAAATTATATTTTCAAATGGTTGACACAGTCTATTACTTCCTGCATGAGTCTCAAATTTTGAAATCGGGAGAATTTCACTACAGCAGTCACAATGAATGCCATCTCTAGTAATCCTGCCCTCAAGCATTGCTCGTGTTTTTCTCCTGTTCATATAGCGCACCTTCCCATTGAGTGGAACAGTTCCCAAATCAATCATCCAGGTAAGCACAGTTCGTTTCCCATAATATGGTATATAGCCATCGGTGTCCAAACCCACCCCCTCCTTAGAGCTGCGGACCAATAAAGCACAACGTTTTCTGTTTTGTGTTTCTTGTGACTTACGGCTCCGAACTGACTTTGGCACCCTCTTTTGTGATGTTCCAGTTGAATTATCTTCTTCATCAAGTAAAGATTTCTCTTTCATTCTTCCCTTTAATGACTTGGCACCCATCCTTATGCAAGAATTCCGTTTTTCTCTGTGCCTTACACTGCTTGTGTTCTCTGCACCATGCTTTTTCTTTGCAGATTTCTTTTTAATTACTCCATCATCAGAATTACTTCCACCCTCCGCTTTTAGCTTCAATTTCATTTCTCTCTCTTTTTTCTTTTTAGTTACCCTCGTTAGTTTGTTGAGTACCTCCTCTGGTATTGGAGTAAATGAAGAACTGGTCTTACCATACTTACCATCACCATCACCATTTTCAAACTGCTGTTTAAGCATTCTGTAAGCTAAGGTAACTGACCAGTAACCTCTTCCTTCAGGACTGACGTACACAGCATCATTGTACTCTTTGCTTATCCTGGGCCTATATTCAATTGTCCAGCCTGAACTCAGAAGCATAGCCATAATCTGCTCTCTTAGCATCTGCTTTTCTGTGGCTCTTCTAGGTCCCACTTTTTCTTTCTTTCCATTAATTTTCCCTTCTTTGCTCCTTTTCTTTTTCTCAACATTAAAAGCATTCACCCTCTTTGGTCTCAGTCCATAAGAAGTCTCGTTGTCCTCTGTCTCCAAATCACCAGATTTGTTCTTTCCAGCTGACGAAAACCGCTTTGAATTCAGTTCCTTCCCAAAAAGTCTCCTTTCTGAGGATAAATTACTATTTGGTTCATGCTTCACATTATCTGCAAACTTATGACTCCTACTTTTATTAAACCCCGCCACCTTCCCTTCCTTACCAAGAACCACCTTTGAAGACCCATTTTCCCCCTTTATCTTGACAGGTCTCCCACGCTTACGTTTTAACTTATTTCTTACCTCACCAATGATCCCCTTACTTTCATCTTTCTCCATCTCAATTCTTTCTTTATCCACCCGACCACTCCCTCTGTTCCTTTTCCCAACCACAATGCCACCACTCTGTCCCAGAGCAACTTCCATCCCACTGCCACTTTTCTCCTTCTCCCCCTCTCTAATTGCTGCAATCCTCGACCGCAAAACCCTACCTACAATCTCAACTTTACCATCCAACGGCTCCTCCTTTACCTTCTTCACCTCAACACCATCACCCTCATCACACCCATTACCATCTCCCCTACTTCTTTTCCTCCCACGCCTACCCTTATCCCCATCTTCACTGCACGCCGCATTTTCCAACTCATCTGTCTTCCTCTCAATTTCCGTGCTTCTTTTTGGGGAAGACCCCAATGACTTTTCAACCAACTCCAAATCACTCGAAATCAAAACCAGCCTTTCCTCGCTATTCAACTCAAACCCCTTCTCCTGATTTCCTAAATCGCAGTCACCATCATCAATTACGCCATCCACGTTCTTTTCCGGGCTCAAATACACCTTATCTTTCTCTGGCATGGCCGATAAATTACCAGATCTCAAACAGTCTTTCATCTCATACAATGACCACACAGAACAACCCTAACTCCAAAACCCACCTCCAAGAATCACATAGCTTCAATTGAACCCAATTAACACAATGTAAACATAACCCCCATTATTCTTAAAAACGATATATATAAGCTTCAATACACATGATCATAAGCTCGATCGCGTAGGAGTAAACAAACTCTGAAAATAATCAAAATCAACGGGGAAAAAAATAAGAAAAAAAAATCAGGAAAAATATGAATTTGTAAGAACGAACCGGATCAGAACCTGAGGTGACGAAGAACCATACCAATGCGAGCAAATCACACTGAATTCGTTCTTCTAAAACTTCGCACGAGACAACTGTGTCAAAGATACGATTACGGTGTCTGGAGCATGGAATTGGGTGGGCGAATTTGGGGGGTTTTGGAGAGAGAAAGAGAGGGGGTTTCAGAGAGAGAAATAGGGGGTTTTGGGGGTTTTTATAAGGGGGTGTACCTTTTTACGTTTTTGTTGTGTAGTATTGGGGAGTGTGATAGACGGGCGGGATTGTCATGTTTTTATATTGACTTTTACGTATTTCTAATTTTCCCTCCATAAAGTAGCTCTAGGCTAAAAATCAAATTTTGAGTTATTGCCATATTGGGCCTTCTATGAGCTTTACATTGGCCAGTGACGGTTAGGGTTTAGTATTACCCTTAAACCATATTAATTTAAATGTTGTAATTTTTCGTGGATTTTACATGGATGCACAATTAATTGATCGTAGTCTGTTTAAGAATATTATTAGACGTTCTTAATTTTTTTTCTCTAACTATATAGTAATTTTTGTACTTTTGAAATACGCACTACATAGATAAAAACATTATTGAAGAAAAAAAATTAGAGAAAATAATAGAGCTCGATCAATAGCATTTTCCTCTTTCTAAATCGGATTAATCGTTTTTTGCTCACAAGTTGGTCCAGACATTCTAACCATCAAACCAAAATAAATAAAAAACTATGTCTTTATTATAAAGGACCTGCAATGCTGAAAAAACTGTCACCTTAATTGCCTCTCTCAATAGAGAAGGATCTATATTATGAGACTCGTGATGCAAGTAAAATCCCTTGCAAAAGAAACAATTGGAGAAGTAATCAAAGTTTTCCATTTTATTTAACTGATAAATTTAAAATCCACATATATGCTTATGGCTAACCTCTACAAGAATGCGTATTTGTAGGGGACTTGGGGTATGCAGTTTCTAAACTGAATGTTTTTCATGGATTGGCCGTTAAATCATATGATCCTACCTCAAGAAAATGTCGAGCTTGACTTGTAATGCTTTGATGAAATTGGTAGTCAATATCACTCTCAATTCATGGATTCTAAAAAAGAGTGAAAGTCCCCTTGGGGGTACAACCACCACCAGTCCCACCACCAACCTGTGCCCCTACGAGATAATTACAAAATGAAGTTGGCCACGGCCCACAGCATGCCCTCCATATCGCATCACCTGCTGACTGCTGTGATTTCATTTTAAGAGACCAAAGGTCTACGCTGATGCTGGCATTATCCACGAAGTCACCAAACCCAACCCAACCCAACCCAGGAGGATTCGCACAAAACACACTGGCGATAATCTTGATTTCACCGAGGGCAAGTGAAGCGTGTCTTGCCAACCAACCTTCTTTCATCACCTCAAGAAAGCTTCAGGCATTAAGGAAGCCTAAATTGTGGCCCAGCACATGAAAAATCAAAACTAAGACAGGACACCATTCCATACGTGGGTGCGCGTCAATGGTCATGATTCAAAAAAGCTAGTGTAAATTACAAAACCATCTGCCGAGGGTTATTAAATTTAACTTCAGTAACTTGTAAGGCAATGCAGTCACTGCACCAAAAAATGCCTATAGCTGACATTATTCATGGAAAAGGAAATTGATTAGCACCATAACCACCCAAACAAATATTTATACGAAAAAAATGGATAAGAATAACCAAAATTGAGTTCCAATTGGAAGGAACCATGTTCTTAATCTCAAAACTGAAACATGTAATCATTATCCTGAATTCAGCCTTGAACTGCTGAACATTTGATTTTTCAACAAATTACTTAAATTAGATGTGCCAAAAATTCAGGGTTCAGCATTAACAAGAGAGAGGAATGCAACAAAGAAAGAGAAGAAAAAAAAAAAAAAATCAGAGATGACAACAGAAACTGCTGCAAAATCAACACTCCTTGAATTTGAGCGTGCAATAACCTCAGAATCCCTAACAACTCATTTCTTCTTTCCAGCCTTTGCAGCATCGCCAGCCTTGGTCTGCACGAAATAAAAGTACAATGGATAAATATGTGAATGGCATCAAGGAAACAACAGCAGAACTGGAAAAATGTGAAAGGCACTGGCTTAAAGAAAGGTTCCAAACTTCTTTCGAGCAAAAAGCTCACACATGGGAGCAGTAACCAGGTCTCAACACTTGCTGAATAACTAACAAGAATCGGAAAGGCCGGGTCAATGTTTCCATGGCATACCCAGAAGAGCCAAAAGCTGATGGCCTTACCTTCTTTACTCCGCGTATCTTTTTGGACCTGTTCTTCCTTTCCTTCATTTGCTTCCTTGACTTCTCCACCTTGGTATCCAGCCCATTCTGCACAACAAGTTGTCAAGCTTAGAGAGAAGAAAAAAAAAAAAAAGAGGGGGGAGGGTGAGCACGTGAGAGATGTGATGAAAAACCATCAGAAATTGGCCTTCAGAACAACATGCATGTTATGCAAACTGTGCATACATCTTACCTGACCAGGCATATTAAGAAAACAAAAAATCGATCTGGTATTGTGAGAAACCCTCATTCGAAGAAACCATTACCAGCAGCTCCAGCTCCAAAGGTCGATAATTTTTAACTTTTCTTTCAGTATATCAGTCAGTGCGTGCTCCTCTTATCATGTTTAACTTCTTGACACTCACCATTATATTTGATATTACTACCTAAGAAGAGATGAGGATATAAAGCTCAATTTTTTTTCTGTGTTCTGTTTCCAATCCTTTTTTATTTTTTATATTTTTTTATGATGAGGAAACCCTTTGGGCAAACACCGGGCCCATATAAGACCCCACAACCATATGGATCAGGTAAGTCCAAGGCCCATGAAAACCATGAAACCTTGTGTGGGTGGCCCCAAGGGGTTCAGCAAGAGTCGAACTCAAGACCTCCGCTTCATGAGGCGTAGTCCCTCAAAAACTGATCTACCCTTAGGGTTCTGTTTCCTATCTTTAATATCATTCAGGTGCTTTTAGTGGCGTTACATGACCAGATGACGAGTTCACATTCTATGAAGATCAACATTAAATCATTTCATTTCATTAGTGGTGTGCGTGACTGACCAGTGTCCAAACACTCATATTAATGATCTCCCAATATATGCAGTAAACAATAATCCAATAACACCTCTACAATGAAATCATACGCCATAAGAGGTTGTATAAACAAGAAAAGGATAATATAACCTTTAAAACAAGCAACACAGGAGGGAAAATTTCAAATGTCCTCTGAGTAAATACAGATATTATACATAATTATAATATGATAGAGAAAAAGAGAGAGAGTCTGCACATCAGATTAATAGTTTTCGGAACAAGCACAATGATTATTTGCATCACTACACATTAATGCCATAAAATGAGCACACACACACAAAAATATGACATAGACAAATGAGCTAAGAGATCAAATTACCCTGATAAGCCTGTACTTCGGCTCGTATTTCTTTGCATTCTCAACAGAATCATAAATCAAACCAAAACCAGTGGATTTTCCTCCTCCAAAATGAGTCCGGAACTTAAAGACGAAGATGGCATTTGGGTCCTTCACCTCATATATCTTTGCCAATCTATCCTTCAACTCCGCCTACAGTATGAGAGGAGAAGAAAAAAAGGGGAAGAGAAAACTGTAATGACTAATGATCATGAGAACAAATTCACAACAAAGTCAAAGATACCTACAAACGTGCAAGAATTTGGATTATGAAACATCTTACAAAATTCTTGGAAGAAGTAGAAGACTGACTTATAAGACCCAAACATAACTTACAGAATAACTTTCTGCAAGTCATTCTAAAAATAAAATAAGGGGAACACATACACAGACGCTCACAACTAGGCAAATGGGACTCAAAAAAATATCGCTGCTAACCCATTTACATAAAAATCCTTTCACAGTGAAAAAAAATTTTAATTGAAACCAATGGAATTCTCTCAAAATTCAAACAACAGTAGCTTTAATGAAGATATTATTTGTAGTACCAAACACATCCAACAAGAAACTACTCTAATAAACAATCTATTCCACAATAAGTAACAACTTGCAGGCACTACCTAAGAAATATACTACTACTAATTATTGATAAAAGCTTATGGAAATTATCCCACCAAATTCTGCCTAATTCCGAGCTCAAATTTGACAAATTCCACCGTTTTAGATGGAATTTCTAGACACCATTTGAACCCCCTTGAAATTTCAAGTTCAAATTATGACTTGAACTTCGGAGATTCCAAATTTAGCTAGCCAAATGCAGAATTTGGTTCTTAGAATTCGGGAAATTACGTTTTATAAGCAAATTCGGACCTAAACCATAGCCTAGAAGTTTAAGGGAAACACACACACACAGCACAAACAAACCTTGGAAACATTCGGTTGTCCTGGATGCAGAACATCAATGACCTGCATCGAATCAAATAACACACCAAAAAGGAGGAAATTAAAATGACAGTAAGAATTACATATTTGAGTGTTTCCATCTTCAGTTTTGCCCTCGGTTTGGTTGTTGATATAACGGAGGAAAAAGAAATGAAAACGAAATGCTTAAATCCTTCCATTCTAATGTATTATTTTCCATAAATGAAAAACCCAACTCAACTAAACCAAAATGTTGTAGTGGGTTTTCAGTTGAGCGAAGGATCTAAGTTTTCTCAGGATCCAAACAATGAAAATCAATCTAAGATCCCACATTCTTTTGTTTTTCCTGCGTTTTCTCAGAAGCCAAACGGAGCTCTATTCAGAGGGGGGTGAAAAGACAATGAATGAACGAAGACTCACGAATTGCTTCCTTGAGAGAAGACGGTTTGTCATAAACTTTCTCGTACGGATTGTCACAGCCTTGTCCGCCATGCTTCTGCAAACGAGCTAGCCATTAAACATGAAAGCGACAACATATACATACACACATAAATAAATAAATGAATGAATATATATATATATATATAGACCGAGAGAGAGAGAGAGCTACTCTGGTGCCTCCCTTCCTGCGCCTTCGTCGTCTCTTCTCCGGTTCTTGCTGGTGCTGTCAGCTATGTGTGAGGTTCCTGCGTAGAGAAGGTTTTAAGCATTTTAGGGTTTGGCATCGGGCCGGCTGGACATCAGTTGATGGGTCTAGCCCAGACATTCTGGCCCAGCAATGATCAAAATATCGTTGTTTTGGGCCGCCCCCCATACCTGAAACCTTTCTTTTTCCTATTGTTTGTTTGTTGGTTTTTTTTTGTTTCTGTTTTTTTTTTTTTTTTTTTTTTTTTTTTTTTTTTTTTGGCCTCTTCCCATTGTCGAGTACATACTGTACATTTGATAGCACTTTAGATTCCGTTTGGATCTTGGAAAAAGGGAGAATTGGGAAGGAAAATGCTGAACTTTACTCAGAAATAAATTCCCCCCAAAAGGAATTTTTGCATTTTTTTTTTAACTTTTCTTTGATTCTTTCCCTCAACCTTTTTGAGCTCAGAACAAAGGCTTCTTTAGCTATAATCTTATATATCAAGAGAGGAAACACACACAAAAAGAAAAAAAAACAAGGAGAATGCAACTGCACGCTCATAGATGAGAGTCCCAATTACTGATATTGTAAAATCTCCATAATATATATATGAAAAATGCTACTTCACCCATCTTTTGCCATCCATCTTTACCACTTACTTTATGTGTTGAAAGTGTATAAGTGAAACCGTGAAAATAAACATGTGAGGACCATCATGAAATAAGGACAAGCTGCCACATGTGGATGGGTGGGAGAAAATGCTACTTCACCTATCTTTTGTCACCCACCTTTATATATATATATATATATATAAAATGAGAGAGAATGTTTTTATTTACGAAATTTAATCTTCACATATCCCATGAATTTGACATGGCTAAGGGTCACACTAATCATAAATGGAGAAGAAAATTAATGTTCATAGCATTTGTGTCTTTTGAGAATCGATACACTTATTAAGTGCGGGGGATTTCAAATATCTTGTCATGATCAAAGTCATTCCCGAGTGACAGTGCAAATGTTACACAACCTGATTTTTTTTAATTTTTTTTTTCAGAAAGCTAGCACTGCTTGGTAAATAAATAAATTGCATAATGGGTCAATAGGCAGGTGTGGCTTTTGTAGCCAGTGCTTTAGTGGTGAATCTGGAATGTAAGCTCTCTAAAGGCCTTGCAGATAATTTGTTTTTAGCCATTTCCTTGCAGTTGTCCCATTTTTGCAGACGATGTTGCTCTTTTGTACGTAAAATTCTTGACGAATCAATAAAACTATTGTAGTATTAATCTCAAAACTCTTTTTTAACTGTTGCTCACCTTTTACCAAAACTAAATAAATCCACTGAAGAAATCAATTTCCATCATTCCGAATAATTGGGTGGCATTATACTGTATTAATATAGGCCGGAAAATATCAAATTTCCAACATGATTTCCAGGATTTTATTTCTCCGGCCCATACACACCATGTGAAAGCCTAGAGGAAACAATATCATTAAGTTTTCTGTGACAAATTTTTACAAGGATCTGACCAGTTAAGCATAACTGCATAAATCGCTTTGTGGCAAGGGCAAATGGCCATAGAATTTTCGTGTATTCAATATCATGAGGGACATTATTTTCTTTCCCAACGCAGAGTCTTTAGTCTTATACAAGCCATCAGCTGGAATGAATTTGAGAACACCCGGGCTAGTACTTGATCAAAATATGCAGTACAACTCTGTATTTAGTGGGTATGCCATATTCGTGGAATCGAAATCGCCTTGGTTTATATAGCATAGGAATTTGGTTGCCTTGGCTTATTTATATTGAATCAACGTTCGACGACCCCAAATCAAGTAATTATTGGTTGCTCTCTCTCTCTCTCTCTCTCTCTCTCTCTTTGTGCAGAATTGTTTGAAACATTTCAATAATACCCCTTGGATTATAATACTACCAGTTAATTGGAATTACTGAGATTTAAGATTTGTGGGGCGCAGAGGCGGATTCAGGAATTTTTCTCAGTCGGTTGCATATAAAAACCACTAGCAGGGATGACTGACCGATGAAGCTTTGATCAGTTTGGCACCAAATCCTCCCCTTCTCCTCACCTGAGTGAGTCTTTCATATAACTGTAACATGGCCCAAGCCAATAGAAACCAAATAAAGTGGGATTGTGGGGTTAAAAAATACTCTTAACAATCTCATTTTGCTTAGTTTTCATTGGCCCGTGACATCCACATTAGTCGTGCCACAATTATATACAAGTTTTGCTCCTTTCACAATGATTACCGACTACTATGAATGAGTGAATCCATGTGAGAGAGAGAGAGAGAGATTTTTTTTTTTTTTTTTTGATTTATTGTACAGCTCTATTGCTTTAAAAATGAATCGAAGTACCATTTATACCAAACAAGATCTGATAGAGCCATAGAGCATTAAGTGGGGCAAAGTTGGAAAGTTAAAAAAAATATATATATATATATATATATATATAAATGAAAAAAATAATCAAGTGGTTGCACGTGCACCTGTATGCATCCGCCCCTGGGAGGTAAACAAAGAAAAAACTATCAAGCTATATTGATTTTTTTTTTCCTAAAAAAATAAAAATAAATTCAGAAGCCCATATAATAATCTTTAGCTACAAGCCTATGAGAATATAAAAAGACTTGTCTATATATGAACATAATGTAGTGCATTTGTACATTAGAGAAAAGTTTCATGAATTTACATATATAAAAGTGCACATATACTATTAGTCTCTTTCTTATGAAATTAACCTAACTTAATTTTGCGTTATGAAAGAGACTCTATACATACATACTCCTATATATATATATATATATATATATATATATATATATATATATATTATATTATGGCATACTATAGAGAGAAAAAGACTTCATTGATTTGATGCCATGGAAGTTGTATGTGACTCGACTAGGATTGACCACAGCATCTGCACATCTTCGCATGGGCAGGACTTTACGTCCTCATATAGGATATATATCCCTCCACCTGAAGACAAAAAAAAAGGATGCTGTAACAAAAAAATAATTGAAATAGTTCCAGTAGCAGAAATGTTTTGATAAGGGTAATGGAGCTCAGAGATGAGCGAGAACTATGTCAAGCGAATCACTCTGGATTAGAGTACAACAGGGGGAATTCAAGTAAAGGTATAGTCTTTAGCAGATTGGTTTTGGCCAAAGCCATTTGAAACTAAAAAAGAGAAATGGCCAACGGTTTGAATGGTTTAGACCGACAATTAATGCATTAAAGGAATCATGGTGCAAAAATGAAAACAAGTACTTGATCAAGTCCAAGAAAAGACGGTGAACTAGGAAAATATCTTAATAATGCATTAGTTGTAATGAGAAGCAGGAAATGAAAAACACGATCACACACATATGAGGGTACGTACGCTCTCTGTGGATTGGGTGCAGACGATGCCAGAGCTTCTTCAATGGGGAAATGAGGGATCGAAGCCACCCCATTTGGAGATGTGGGTTTTTGGTTCATGGTAGGTGAAAGGTTGGAAGGAAATAGCAAGACAGAAGCAGAGAAAGCAAAAACTGTAGGTTTTGCTTAGACAAGGGTGAATTTTTATACCACTATTATTTCCTCCATACACAATTTATCCAATTTCCTTCCAAGACAATCATACAAGAATACATACATTTTTTATTTTTTTCCCCTCTTGGTGCTATGTCTATGTCACAACTCACAACACATATTTCCCTTGTGGAAGGTGCTAAACCCAAAAAGTCTAGAAAATACTATTCTAACAAAACCCCTTTTCGGTCATCAGCTTCACACTTCAAGTCTTTTGCATTATCCCTTCCTCGTTAAGATTCCAAAATGTCTCAACCTACAGTTTCTTCCCTAGTGGGGTTTCTTTAATCTTCAAGTCTCCCTCTCTTTGTCCAACTCTTGTGCATCAAGTAAACAAGATTAATGAAGTTTTCTCCTACAATATGATTTAATTCCCATCATCGAAAACTTGCATTATTTTTGCTTAATTTCTTGTGGATATAGCGTAAGCCCTACAAGCATAACGTTGAATCGGTTGCACTATATGGCTACCAATCTTAGGCAATGGCACGTCAAGCCTATCAGAGTACCCACCCATTTTGTCAATGAAATTGCATGTTTGATGCTTCGTCTTGAAGCCTTCCTACTCCCTACATATGTTTAACAATAAGTAGAATTGACATCTAACCATGCAAAACCATCATTTATGGTGGGAAATGCTTCCATTGCAGTTGACTGGAAATCAAAATCAAGAACCCAAAACAACACAAGCCGGCCCTATAGCACCCACCTCGGTTCAGTCCATGACCCTATGGAGATTAGGGGAATTGAGGAAGAGCCCATAAACAGGAATTTACACCCTGCTACATTATGGGCCATTTGAAGAAGAAGATGAAGGGCTTCCACGTTAAAGATTTATAAAGGGAAAGCAAAATATATGTAAAGCCCATGATTATATCAAGAACTCGTACCTATTGGATTCTCAAATTTAATCCATCACATAGTTGAAAATCCAATGGGGGCCTCTATTGGCACCCAAAGACTTGCTCTTTATCCCCCACTTATTTTACATTTTAAGATTTTATGAAAAATATGTAAGGTTTTTATAAAAATTAATTGCATATTTTGCTAGAAAACATAATTTTGAACAATTTTTTGGAAGAAAGTTTTTCCAAAATTTATCATTTAAGTATACTTTTTTGCTATTTATAGTCTTTGCTTCATAAATGACTAAAAAGTCTACTTAAATGATAAATTTTGAAAAAACTTTATTCTAAAAAGTTGTTCAAAATGATGTTTTCTAATAGACAACGCAATCAGTTTTTATGAAAATCTTATATATTTTTCATAAAATCTCAAAATATAAAATAAGTGGGCAATGAAAAGTAAGTCTTTGGGTGCCAATAGAGGCCTCCAAATCCAATTCTAAGTAAAAATTAAAGTGGGCAAAGGATATACCAGAATGAGGTGGATAATGCATTTCAGAGGCGTTTGGATTTAGTACCGAGGCTATGTTTCCTCGGCACGGTGCCAAGGTGCCTCTAATTGCGCCACATAGCTTACCTTTTCATCCAACGGTGGAACAAATTTCTGATAAAACGATTCATGCAGCTGCGTTTTTGGTTCTCTAATGCACCGTTAACGGCGCAGCTTCTGTTACCCCCATTTGAACCAAAAATCCTCCCTTGGCAGCAGTTCTCCTACGAGAAAAATTTCATTCTACCGCTCAAAGAAGCCATTGTCTGTGTCTCATTTTCATTCTCTCGCTCAGAGAACTCTCTCTCAGCTTGCCTCTTTCTTGCTCTCATTTTGATTCACCCGCTCAAAAAGAGAGAACCCATTCTCTTTCTCTCTCTCTCATCTCACGCACCCCTGGACTGTGAGATCTGCTGCCGTTTGACATCTGCCGCCGTCGACTTCTCTCTTTCACTCACCTCTCTCTCTCGCCGTCGATTTCTGTCGCCCCTTAACTACATCCTCAAATACCCACAAGAAAAAGGAAAAATCAAATCAAAACCTTTTAAAAAAATATAGTAAATTCACATTAAAATTGAAAAAAAAAAAAAAAAAAGAAGAGGAAAACCCATTTCAATTCAGTTCATGGAGCTGTGTGTAAGATGGGTTTCTTGTTAGTTGGTGGTTTGAATGTTGAAAGGGAAGAAGCCAAAGGAAGTACCTGTGAAGAGCTTGACTGGTGCTGTGGTAAATGGTGATGGAAATTAAGCTCTTTTTCTTTGTTCTTAGGAACAATGACTGATAAAAGACCCATCTTCCTCATCCTTCAGAAACTTTGAAGTAGGAGCTTTAACCCCATCATCTTGAACTGACCCATCATCAACTTTATAAACCCCATTCTTGGCTTCTTCCACCCAAGTTCCCAAATTATAGATTATCCCAAATTAGAAACGATCTTAATTTTGTTATAAAAAAAATTGTATGGTAAGAATTTTTTCTTCTCACGACGGGTTGTATGGACTATGAAATGTCAAATTCCAGTTCATTATGTTCAACTCAGTTCAAGTGATAATGAATATCTTGTTCCATTATGTAAGTTAAAAAGGCTAGAAAATAAGGCAAGCCAACAAGGTAAGCTAAAGATTATCCTAGATAAAAGCTACAGAAAACACTCATGCCATGTTTGTTTGATTGGAATGGAATGGATGGAATGGAATCTCATTCCAATTCATTCAAAACAACATGTTTGGATGAGGTAATTAAATGGGAATGGAATCAAACAATAGTTGTAAATTATAATGATATTCATTCCACGATGTTTATTTCAATTTCATTTTCATTCCAGACTATTTTGAGCATGGAATTAGATTCCATTCCCACTCATTCCATTCCAACCAAACAAACATGGCCTCATGGTGGTTTACATAGCACATAGTCCAAGCGAGAGAAATTTCTCAACGTTTAGTATCACAATATACATGGTTCCCCAATCCTCATAGAAAAGGTTAACAATCTGGCTCCTTTCTGAACAACATTAACGAACCAAAGTGGAGGCAACATTAACAATCTGGCTCCTTTTTTTTTTTTTTTTTAATTTTATTTTATTTAAATTTTAATGTGAATTTACTATATTTTTTTAATAGGTTTTGATTTTTCCTTTTTCTGGTGGGTATTTGAGGATGTAGTTAAGGGGCGACAGACATGGACGGCGAGAGAGAGAGGCGAGCTGAGAGAGAGAAGTCGATGGTGGCAGATCTCACAGTCCAGGGTTGCGTGAGATGAGAGAGAGAGAGAGAGAGAGAGAAAAAGGGTTCTCTCTTTGAGCGGGTGAATGAAAATGAGAGCGAGAAAGAGGCGAGTTGAGAGAGAGAAGTTCTCTGAGCGGGAGAATGAAAATGAGACAAAGACAATGGGTTCTTTGAACAGGAGAATGAAAATTTTCTCGCAGGAGAACTGCTGCCAGGGAGGATTTTTGGTTTAAATGGGGGTAATGGGAGCTGTGACGTTAACGGTGCGTTTTGAGAACCAAAATGCAGCTGAATGAATCGTTTTATCAAGAGAAATTTGTCCCACAGTTGGATGAAAAGGTAAGCCATGTGGCGCAATCGGAGGCACCTTGGCACCATGCCGAGGAAACATGGCCTCAGCACTGAATTCAAACGCCATTTCAGAGATGGAAAAAGTAACCCCCTAATGTTTAATTTGCTGCAGCATATGGGTAGAGAACCAGTAGATAGATAGTTTTCAAGAAAACATTTTTTTATTGGCGACTTTATATAACTAAAAAGTCTACTTAAATGATTGATTTTGAAATAAATTTCTCTTACAAATTTGTTCAAAATGATGTTTTTCAACAGACGTTGTGAACAATTTTCATGAAAATCAATTATATCTTGCATAAAACCTTGAAAATTTTAAACTAAAAACTCTTGACAAGAAAAAATAAAAAAGTGCACTTAATGAAGTTATTTGAATAATGGACATTGTGATTAATTTTTATAATAATATTTTATATTTTTTCTTAAGAAAACATCCAAATTAGCGAGTGCAAATAAAATAAAATTAAGGGTGACAATAAGAGGCCACTATTTTAAAGTAGGAAAAACCCAAGGGGAATGGCTATTGCAACCCCCCATTCTTATCACCCCACCCCTCATCCTTTAGGTTTTTAAGGTTTTATGCAAAATATAAAAGGTTTTTATGAAAATTGATCGTGATCTCCACTAGAAAACATCATTTTGAACAACTTTGTAGAAGAAATTTTTTTCTAAATCTATCGGTTAAATACACTTTTTAGCCATTTATAGCATTTATTTCATTTTTTGCCAAAAAAGTCTACCTAAATGATAGATTTTGGAAAAACTTTCTTCTGTAAAATTGTTCAAAATGATATTTTCTAGTGAACCAAAATGACCAGTTTTTGCAAAAACATTTTATATTTTTTCTAAAATCTTAAAAGCTAAAAAGAAAGGGGTGGGTTATAAGAATGCGAGGTTGCAATAGCCGTTCCCAAACCCAAGGCGCCTCAAGGGCCCAATCGTCTATTGCTGGTTCAATCCAATCAAGGCCCGGCCTTGAGCATCCCCAATCCCCATCCTCATATGGGAAACGAAGAACGGCTCCTACCCTGATCTCCCATCGGAACCGTGCACCACCCTTGCGAAGAAGAGACCAACCACCGACCTACGGATCGAAGAGACCTGATTCGATCCTAAGCACCTTCGTCTAATCCATGATGGGTAGGCCCATCTCCCCTGACAAACGATACCGTACCGACCGAGACAACGGTCGTTCTTCACCGGAATATGACGATTACGACGACCACCGCCGACGCCGCAGCCGCCGTAGTCGCACTCGCAGCCCTATCAACAACCATGAGGCCAACCACCAGTATCGTCGCGACTCCGATCGCCGCCGCTATCGTCGATCAGAATCGCCCGATTATAGGAATTTAAACCCTAGAAGAAGCCCTAGACCTGGAGCCGTAAAAACCGAGAGGAAATTCGGCTACGGAGACCGCAACAACCGCGCCGCTGCTCCGTACCTCGATCGCGATTTCAAGAACGGGCGGTTGCCGGAGTCGGAGCCCGATGAGGAGTTGAAGGGATTGAGCTTTGAAGAGTATAGAAGGCTAAAGCGTCAGAAGCTGAGGAAGGCGATGAAGAATTGTATATGGAACGTTACGCCGAGTCCGCCGAGGAATTATGACGATGAATTGGAGCAACAACCGGAGGAAATTATGGAGAAGTACGGCGGCGACGAAGGGGAAAAGAGCGATTCGAGCGAGAAAGAGAGAGACGGAGAGAAAGAGATTAAGCGTGGCGCGAAATTGAAGTCAGGCAGGTCGGAGAATAGCGAGTCAGAATCAGAATCAGATGATTCAAAGTCGAGGAAGAAGAGGAAGAGTTCGGCGTCGAGGCGTAGAAGTAGGAAGTCCAATAGCGAAAGCGAATTGGATGAGAGCGAGAGTGATAGTGAATCGGATTCAGATGAAGAAGAAGAAGAAGAAGATCGGAGACGGAGGAAGAAGGGAAGACGGAGTAGGCGAAGCAAGAGCAGTAGGAGAAGCAGTAAGAAGAAAAGAAGCAGGAGAAGTAGTAGAAACAGCGATTCAGATGACAGCGAAAGCGAGGAGATTGAAAGTGGGGAATCTGATCATGTAACCTCGAAGAAGCCAAGACTCTCTTCGTCTTCTCGATCGAAAAGGAGTAAGAAAAAGAGACATTCTGAAACGGAGAGTGAGAATTCGGATAAAAGTTCTGATTCTGAAGTTGATGCAAATAGTAAATTGCTTTCTGATGAGGAGAAGGCAGCTGAAATTAATGCCGAGGTGCTTAAGTTTAAAGAGATGATTGAGTTGCAGAAGAAGCCTGCTTTGGATAATGAGCCGATTGTTGGGCCGATGCCGTTGCCCAGGGCTGAAGGGCATATTAGCTATGGAGGGGCTTTGAGGCCTGGTGAAGGTGATGCTATTGCGCAGTATGTTCAGCAAGGGAAGCGTATTCCACGTAGAGGAGAAGTGGGTCTTTCTGCAGAAGAGATTCAGAAGTTTGAGTCTCTTGGTTATGTGATGAGTGGTAGTCGGCATCAGAGGATGAATGCTATTCGTATCAGAAAAGAAAACCAGGTTTATAGTGCTGAAGACAAGCGGGCACTGGCAATGTTTAACTATGAAGAGAAAGCGAAACGTGAGCACAAGGTTATGGCTGATTTGCAGCGTTTGGTGCAACGCCACATTGGGCAGGATGTCGGTCCTACTCATGATCCTTTTGCTGCAAAAGCGTCTGAGCCTGGTGATACTTGATCCTTGGGTATGGCCAAATTATCGTTTTCATGTTCTTATGTTCTTTTTATGGAGATTAGTTTTCCTTGCATTTCTCGAAGTCGAATAATATGAAATAAGCTTATTTATGAAATTGGATTGTTGGGCATGTTAATATTATCTATCTGTTTATAATATAGATTATTAATTTGGATTCACATGAACATATTTTATTTGATAATATTGTCTTCACATGAACATACTCAGATAAAGACATCCTTATCTACAGTGCCAGGTCTTGTTGAACTCTACTGAAGGTTGTTACCCTGATCAGTAAAAGGGTACTTGGTGGTGTTACCACTCCACTCCATAATTTTGCATGTTCACTAAGCGTAATAATACCATTCCAAAGCAAACACTGATTGAAAGAATTCTTTGGATTTTATACTCAGCTCTATGAAGATAAGTACCTGTTTTCTGTACAGTTTGATGAAGTTGTATCCATTATGTTGTTTCTAAAACTAATTATTGTTTAGCACTTGAGTTTGTCAGAGGGAATGTTGAGATAGTTGGAGAGGGAGACCATGATGCATATTGGTGCCAGTATGCTCACAGCCAATGTTAGTAGACTGTTCACTTGGTACTCAAATAAATCATTTTCTATTGTAGTTTCTTATCACTCTCCTGCTGCTAGGACGACATTTGGTTAGATCAGTGGACTAAATCCTCCTGACGATTGACATATGATATGTTTACTATTTATACTTTATGTAATTTTTATACTCCTAATATTATTTCACGCCTAGAAACAAACTCGGAGGTAGTGTTAGCATGAATTCTTTATTTGGTAGGAGGAGTAAAACTTATATGTAACTCCAATACAGCTGATGTGGTATCACAAGCCAATGAGAGTGGGCAAAGTGGGATTGTCAAAGTACTTTTTGGCGCCACAGTCCCCACTTTACTTACTCCTATTGGCTCATGACACCATGTGGTCATGTCAAAGTCACACTGAAGACTTACTCGTGGTAGGAGATCGTAGTGTCAGCATGATTTCTTATTCATTTTTTTTTGTTTTTTAAAAATTTCTTTTGGGTGGGGGTGGGGAATCAGATTGTTGTAGGAATATATGGAAGGCAGGTTTTAAACAAATATTGCCCTATTTTTCAACAAAGGCTTTAAAGATGGACAATCTAAGGTTGTATTTGTGATTTTCTTGTGTGCAAGATTTCTAAAAGTCACCAGTTCACCACAGACCATCATTTTGTCCTTATGCATTTAGTTTAAAAAGGAAATGTATTTATATTTGGGAATTCTTGGATGCGGGGTTGCCATTGCTGGGGCCCAGAGCCAGTTTTGGGGTTGGTTGCATCTGAGGTTTGGCAGTCTAAATAATGCTGTTTAGAATGAAACTGAGCATTTGAACGTGATGATTTTCAACTGCTAAAAGAAGAAAGGGGGAGGTATAGGAAATGCCTGAAAAGGACTTTATTTATTACATTGGCTCCTTTTTTAGTAAAAAATTTATATGTCAATAAACTTTCATCTAGTTGCACAAATGGAGCCCTTTCCAGTTTCCATAAAGGTTTGATTCAGAAGGGAAATTTTTTTAATCAAATTGCTTGACCTTGGTTCAAATAACCAGTGAAAGATTTTTTTTATTGTTAGAGCATTTTGTACCTTTGTGTAATCAAATCATAGTGGCAGGGGTATTTTGTATAAATCTGCAAGTTTTGATGAGAAGTTGACAGCCTGTGTAAACTCGTGTGGCCAACCCTCCTTGTAGCTCGTTGGTTGTGGGTGAATTGCAAAGTCAGCGAGCCAAGGGTTCGAGGGTTGACAGAGAGAAGAGTGTAAACTCATGTGAGCCCACTCACCTATCCACCTAACTAAGGGATTGCTTCACTTCTTGACTATGCTGTGGAAATTGTGTGACCTGTACTGAATTGAGCCATTATGAGACTTAATTGAGTAGATATTCAGCTTACTCTACTCATCTTATAATGTTATTTGATCCATATTGATACTATGTGATTAATCCTTTTGACCTCAAATTTATATAATTGAGCTTTTTTATGATAATTTTTATGGCCTGATACGAAGTCTTTGATAAGAAAAAGTAAGGACTCTAAGAAGCAGGGACACTTCCCTGGAGGTGCTGTGACAATGGCATTCCAATGCATCTCCAATCTCTATTCTCTTCTTCTTCTTTTGTTTCCCTTTTATCCCATCTTCTCCATCAACAAAATGGTGCAAAGGGATGCATTTTGAATATAAGTATAAATATGTAATTCATTAATTTCTTTCCAGCTGTGTCATATCTTATATTTTTGACGATTTTCTTTATCAGCGTGTCTGTGTCATGACATAATCTCGTTGTGTGTCTGTGTCTGTCTTTTTAAAGTAAACTGACACTCTTTTTGTATGTATAATATTCTATGTTAACAGCCATATACAGATTTGTCCTTTCCAGGGCATCTATCCAGCTCTGCCTCACCGGTGAGGGGGTTTCTTCCTTTTTTTTTTTTTTTTTGGGGGGGGGGGGGGGGGGGGTGGGGGGGAGCAATTGAGCTAATCCTAATTGTATGGTCATATCACTAGCTTACAACCGAGATTAAAGAAAAAGAGAAGCCAACTAGCAAGAAAGAGAACCTTTTGATTGTCCTCTTACCAGTGATTAGAAGCTGAAGGTTGTTTCTTCAGATTGCATATATGTTATATTCAATACTAACAGCCATATAGGTTGACAAGGAGACCTCACTAATTGTGCTCAAGTCTACTTTTGTGAAGACTCTTTTTTGGTGGTTTCATAGGTTTACTAATGACCACAAACTCTCTTTTGTATCCTTTTTAGATTCTCTTAAACTATAGCTAGTAGTTTACTAGTTTCCTCTTTGGCTAACACTTATATATATCTTATGTAATTGGGTTTTGCCCTTTTGTTTTAACACAATTCTTACTTCATCAAAAAAAAAAAAAAATATTGAGCCATTTAGCTTTTATATTCGGGATTGGTTATTATGTTAAATTACATATATTTCATTGCTTTCATATTCCTTGCTTTTGGTTTAGTGCACTGTGGGGTATGAGCTAAGTACAGAAATAGAATTGAGAAATTTAATGATATTGGCTAAGATGAAGCCTATTGTGTTGGGAATTTTAAAATTGAACAAGTTTTTCTGTTAAATAAAAGTGAAACGGGTATAATTTCTACATGAACATAATGGAACAGATTTCTGAAATTTGGGAATTTCAAAATTGAACAAGTTTTACTGTTAAATAAAAGTGAAACGAGTATAATTTCTACATGAACATAATCGAACAGATTTCTGAAATTTTGTGATAGGTGTATTAATATGGTCTGCAATCTGCATAGACAATCACTATGTCTTCTTCTTCGACTTCTTCTTCTTCTTCTTCTTCCTCCTTTTTTTTTTTTTTTTTTTTTAAATTTTTTTTAAATTTTTAAATTTTTAATTAATTATTTTCTTTTGGTCCAACATGTTTGACACTGAATTATTGAAAATGGATGTCTGCCTCCTAAGTATCTCTTAGTGAGGTAATATATGTTGTGTTCACTTATATGACATGCCATGACCGTACTTCTCACTTTATGACCCCATAATTGGTAATCATAATATTTTATCAAATAGGAAGAGTCCTTTATTTTTAGAATTTCAGGCCCTTATATGTTTCTTATAATTCAGGCATCTTAATCAGAGACATGGTGAGGATTTGAAAGTGGAAATGTCGCCATCTCAACCTAAGTTCTTTGGCACGCCAGAAGCAACTTCATTGAAGCATATTGGGTAAACAAGATCTTGTACGGTTTATGAAGGGGTATTCCATGGTGGAACAGTAATATCTCTGGGGGGATTGAAATGTATGGCAATGATGTGAGGGATTGAATGATTTTCAGGTAGCAATCTCAGTCCTAAAGAAGGTTACGAACCCCTCCTGCTCAGGCAACATGCTCTAGATATATGTAACTATTTCAGATTGGAGGAAAACATGTATTTTTTTGTTTGACTACAATGTTTGAGATTGAGTACTCTTGATGTACTGCTGCTGCAAGTAAGCTTTATAAATGTGTTTTCCTTTTTTTGGTTACAGTCATTTTTCAATAATTTTATGGTTCAGTTTTTGCTCCTTGGAACATAATCTTAACCTTTTCTTCAACCATCAGAGAAGGAAGAGAATTCATCTTATTTGTCTTTTGAACCTAATTATTGTGAGATTATGTAAGCTCAATATTCCTAGTGGTCTCAAATCATCATTTTTCAAGTAACGCATCTAGACATGTCTGGGATATTTTTTTTTTCCCTTTTTGGGTAATGGACAAACAATCCTTATATACATAACCCCAAACTAATCCTTCTAAACGGCTTGAGACGTGAATACGGAATATCCTCCAATGAGTTAGGGAGAAATGCCATTAGATTACAAGGCCATTGGAGTTTGTGAGATTGTTGGTCTGTGTTTGCTGCAGCACTTGCATGGGGTTGCATTGGTTGTGAATGATGAATGTGTGGTGCTTAAGTGGTTAGAAAAGTTCTAATAGCTCTAATCTGTGCATCTATCTTTAGCATGAAAAAGGAAATCTGAAAAGGCAAATGCCTTTATCTTTAGGAGTTGTTGGTTGCTAGGTTGCCATTGACGTTGCCATAGCCATAGCCATAGCCATAGCCAGTCCTAGGATCAGTTTGCATCAAAGGTTTGACAGTCTAGATTCATGCTGTTTGGAATGAAACTGAACATTTGAACCTGAGAAGTCTGAACATTTGAAAATTTGAACATTCGCTAATTTGTTTGCCAAAGAATAACACTAATTTGTTGTCAAAGAGTTGCACTACCATAAACTTCCATCCAATTGGACAAATGGAGCCCTTTCCACTAAGGTTCGATTTAAAATACATAAGATACACTAATTTTATCAAATTGCTTGTTGAAATAACTTTGGAAAAGTTACCCTAACGGCATCACTTTCCCTCTCGTAAGGGGTAGGGATGAGGGGAACCTATCTTATGGGATATGGTGTAAGGTTTTGGAAAAAAAAAAAAAAAACTCTTTCTGACATGTGGAAAAAAAAAGATAATTTTATGTTAAAATATTTTGATCCTTTTTTTTTTTTTTGGGGGGGGTTTTAAAGTCAGAACTTCATTGCTAAAGGATAACAAGATACAGCGCAATCCAAACTCATCAAAGAAAACAAAGAAGAACAGCGATCAAAAAGAAAAACTCAACAAATATTTTGGTCTTTTATATAATCATCTCCCCCCCCTCTCTTTTTTTTTTGAGGGGACACCCCCAAAATCTCGAAGAGAAGAATCGATATAAAATTGCAATAAACAAAATAAAGGGGCATGCCCAACTTTTTTGATGCCACTCAGCTGTGTGAAAATTGCGTGACCAGTACTGAAAGAAATCATTATGAAAGAAGTTGAATTGGAATGTCTTCTCATTCTCTATGACATAATAAGCAATCAAGCTTTTTTGACCTCAAATCTCATACAATGGAGTAGCTCTTGTGTCATGATGTTTACTTCGGGATCGTGACATGATCTTTTCAATTTTTGATAGAAAAAAAGGTAAGGTAAATATCATATTCTTGTAGATTTTATTCTATGTCAAAAACTATGTATGAATTTGTCCTTTGCAGGGTCAATGGCACTTGAAAGGGGCCTACCCCGCATAACCTTCTTCACATGGGACCAGTGACCTCTATCAATTATCGATCTACACAACTCTGCTCTAATCCTAGACAACCCATGTTTATTTAATTACAATTATTATTATTCTTTTCTGTTGAAAAGCATACTCTTTTGACTATAATTCTTTCGAAAGTATAGTTTACGTTTGATTGCAATTTGTTTCAAGCAATTATATGGGAATCGTTTTTGGGCCGTTCTAGTTTTAGGTTATTTCAAACCGTAGAGACTCTTTCTATTATGTTAGGTGAATAAGAGTAGTTTTAGATCATTCCAAACTAAACTAGAAAAGTTTTGAGACTTTTCTTTTCCCCCTGTCTTGACACAAAACGATGTAAAAATGAAACAAAATGTTATTGTTTTCAATAAATTAGTTTTTTATGAACAAAATCTTTATTTATTTATTTCATCTATTCCTTGATATCTTATTGGAACTGTCCATATCTGGTTCATTTTTTGGAAACACATCACATTAATGATATGATGAAAATTGAATGGGCCATTGTGATTGAAAACAATTTTGGCGCGAAATAATTTTGGTGATTAACGCGGCCGAACAACAGCATTAGGTACGTAAGACTTATGTCATTACAAAGATAATGTTGTTTATCACAAATTTGGGAGTGCAATGTATGATGAGCATAATTCAATCCAGTTGGTGGTTCTAAAATAAATCCCACATGGCATGTTGATGGTGGGGTAATGTGGAAAAATTGGACCTTGGCTTTCAACCTTTCGACCAACAAAATGAATCGATATGCATGATTGCAGCTGTGAGGAGAAAAGGGAAAGGAACAATAGTTACTCATAGAGGGAGCAAACCAACAAGACAAAAAGTTCATAAAGCGACTAGCCTTCATTACATTAACCCCTTTTTTCATGACACATGATTTAAGAGAGAGAGAGAGAGAGAGAGGGTATAATTCCTAAATTCTAAAGTTATGACAAATATTGACATCATTTTACAATTCATTCTTCTTGGAGGAAAATGCTAAAGAATTCAAAATTTTTTTTTTTTTTTTTGGCATAAATTTACATCAATCCATTATGAGCTGTTATTCTTTTACCCTCTATTTGGTTCATGAATTCTATCAAGGGGGAAAAAAAAGGAAGGGAAAAAAAATGAGGAGGAAAGAAAATGAAAGGAAAAGATAAAATCATATCAATCCAAAATAATTCCAATTCTTCTTTTTCTTCCAATTTTCTATTGCAATCAAATAAAGAAAAGTACAATTCTTCATTTTTTTTTTCCTTGATAAAATCTGCAAACCAAATAGAGCCTTAATGAAATTTTTACTAATTAATTGGTCAAGTTGCCACATCACAAATAGATTTAGGTAAAAAATGAGGAATTAATTTGGGTTATGTAGCATCCCTCTTTCAACAATGTCTTTTTATGCCATTGCCATTTTTATTGATCAGTACTATTGGGTTAGGATTTTGACTACTTTGGTCTCTTTTTTGAATACCCATGAAACTTCTTAAAGTTTGCTTAAAATTCAAGATTGTTATAATGAACTTCCACTTTAAATGATTACTCACCACACTCTCCCCCCAATCCCTAGATCCTAGTATAGTAACTTATAAGGATTCACTTACGCGTGTGGTATGCGCATGCATCCACTTATAATAATATTAAGAACTTTTTAAAATAAATTTAAACAAAAAAAATCAATAAAGACATAAAGGAAAAGATTATGAGAAGTGAACAAAGTGCAATCGCTATATTCTTTGTATTGATTGAGAAAAGTACTTGCCATGATATTAGCCCAAAAAAAAAAGGGGATGGGGGGTGGAGAGAGAGAGAGAGAGAGACGGGTACTTGTCATGGCATTGGATCCTATGTTATAGATTTTCATTCAAATAATGCTAGTTGTATAAACTACAAAGAGACTCACATGTTTGCCTAATTGGCATGTTAGACCAAGAGCCTATCTAATTTGCCGGGGTATGCCTGTGTTCAACATGTGAGTTTTGTGTGTGCTTTTTTTCCTTTTTATTTCCACATACGTGTTTGTATGTCTAAACATGTGTCAATTTTTCTTTTTCTTTACAATAACGGATTGTTATATAAGCAATTAAGCACTTTTTTTTTTTTTGAAAATATAATTTCAATTAACTTTCCTAAAAGAGACCCACTTCAATTCCAATGTGGTCCTAATCAAGTTCTGTGAATTGCATAGGTTGGCAAGTTTTAAATGTGTCCAGAACGAACACATGCACACATGCTTGCCATGAGTCATTGGTCTCTGCCTTCACTCCTCTATTCATTGATGCTTGCTCTGTGGATTGCATAGGTCGGTCAGTGTTAAATGTGTCCACACCTAACTAAAATGCTTGTCAATGGGTCATTGGTAGCCTCTCTCTCTCTCTCTCTCTCTCTGAGTTGATATTTCACATTAAAGAGTGGATTTGTGTTTGCAATCCCCCAAAAACACCTCTAAGAAATAGTAACCCATCAAAGACATTCAAAGCCTTTGAATTCATGGCATTAAAGCATGCCTTGGAGAGACACGGGCACAAAGATGGGGCCAAGTCATGATAATTGCGAAAATCACATAGCCGACACGGCGACACAGACAGATAAGGTGCAGATGCAACATCATCCTTTCTACAGTATTCTCAAACATTTTCTGAAGAAAGGAAAGAGCTTTTGGTACTTCCTTTCTATGGTGTCCACACTCATTTAGGTTTAGTCATTGTTGGTGCCTCATGGCTTATGCCCCAGTCAAATATTGATTTTTAGCCTTGTGAGCTAGGTCTCTTCATTTTGTTTATTATTACCCTCCTGGAGACTCTATAAAACAGTATTTTTAAAGGATGTAGGCCTTTCAAGGTAGATTTTTTTTTATTTAAAATATAAGTTCTTTGCCCTATTGCGCCTCCTTCGTTAGATCATAATAATACCTTCCTCTTTTTTTGGAGAAGTTAATTTTCTTCTTTTATATATATATATACACGCACATACATAAATTTTCCTAGTCCTCCACACACAAAAAAAGATAAGGTTTTTTTTCAAAGTGATGAGTCGTTTTTAAAAGGAGGGAGCATTTAAAATTGCTGGCCAATACTCTTTATTTCCATTCAACTTGAATGACTACTTAGACATCTCAACCATCACAACTGTATTTAGTACAACAATCAATAAGTTAGTGTGAATTCAAGAAGTCAATTAGTGCGAGGTGGGGAACCTAATTTTCCTTTTATAAATCAAAGACGGTTGTGGTATCAATGCGGAGAATTGATTTATGGAATGTGTTGGTCCAATCGGTTTCTTCGTTCTCACTAAGGCCCCACCACTTTCAAATATCTAGAAAGAAAAATGCCTATGACTTCTAAGAGAATCACATCCTCTCACATAAGGTGAGATTTATTATGAATCTCTTTATTAGTGGGATTCATTTGTAAATTCATTTAAAGGGAGCTCAAAGGTTGCAAGTGGGGCACAGTTTTGGTCTCCCCACAAAGGCGTGCCAATCAAGCACAGACAAATACGTGAATAATAACTACATATTCCATAGATGGCATGCCTCTAACTCTCTAAGTTCAAACCCATCTTTCTCTTAGATATCTCTCTAATATCGAACTATTGTCCTACCAAAAAAAGGAATCACCCTATCTTTCCTATTTTATAAGAACACAACAAATCATCACATAAGAAAGAAATTTGTACCAAAATATCATATATTTCTACTCTACCTATCATTATAATTGAAAAAATCGCATGCGATATGACAATGCCATCTTTTGTGTATTGACGAGCTTTTTAATTTCAAAGAATATCAAAATATCATGTTTATCCTATTCTATCCATAATTATACTTAAGAAAAGCTATGGTGAGAGGCGCTCACCGGTGTATTGACAAACTCCCTATTGAAATCAAGGGTAATGCTACCTTGCACCACACTTTGCCTTACACTTTATCCTATTATGTACATGTATTTAGGAGGTTTTAGTATTTAGAGTTTAATCATATTAGTGGGTCCCACAAATTTACCCCCCAAATACACATAGTAGGATAAAATTTGGGGCAAGGTAACATTACCCTTATTTCAAAGGATATTGCATGATTCTCAAAACACGTGCCCTATCGTCTATTAGAGAATCCAATAAGAACTCTATGTACAAAATTTTGTCATAAAATGCCATGTGATTTAATCTCTCACGTTGATCAAAATTCAATATTCCCTCTTAGTTGAGTGAGAAGTCATGCTAATTTAATTTATGCTAACATGACACATACCTCAGTCATGCTAATTTAATTTATGCTAACATGACACATAACTCAATTCCCCCACCCCCCCCCCCCCCCCCCCCAAAAAAAAAAAAAAAACCTCATAGCATGAGAGATGAGGATGGCCTATGCCCCTATTAGTGGATGAACTGATTATTACACAAAGGAGGAAGAAGGAAATTATTCCATATCCAACATAACACCGAGTCACCAAGAGATATAAGGATGGCCTGTGCCCCTATTGGTTGATGAACTGATTATTACACAAAGGAGGAAGAAGGAAATTATTCCATATCCAACATAACACCGAGTCACCAACCCATACACTTGCACTTGCCGAAGTACATTGGTAGCCGGCCAGACAATAAAGCGATTGTGACGAGACCAATGGGTCTTCGACAAAGGGGCAGTAGTGGTCGCAGGGCTGGTGTAGCTTTGCAAATGCAAGTTAAATGCCCTGGCTCCAGGGGACCATTTATAGTTCCCTCTACCCTCTGGGCCTTCTTACCTCCTTCTTTCCTCGTTCCATCTGGATTTTTGAAAAGTACCCAGGGGAAAAAAAAAAAAAAAATGGAAAAAGAAAAAGTTGTTTGCAAAATGGATTGGTTTTTTTTTTAGAGAATTTTATCCTTTTTATTTTTATTTCTATTTTTTTATCCCTTCGCGCTTTTTGATGTGATATCCAAATGAATGCATAATATATATAGGTGAAGGGTGGCCTTAAATTCCATCTCACTTTTAGACTTTATAGCATTTGCTTGATCTTAATTTGGTGTGTTTGCTCAAGATTGTGAGATAATAAAACTTACATAGTGCACAAACTCTTGTGGCCTAATGGTATTTCTCCCCTATTATGAAGTGAAGATCATGAGTATTTATCGAGTTTTTGAAGTTTGAATTCTTAAAATAGGGCACTTTGAGGGAAAGGGAAGGGTTACTTCCCATCATGTAGCCCAAGGCTTGTCTCAGCCCTCCTATAAAAATTGAAGGAAAAAAAAATGAAAAGACAAGAACTTAGATAAACGCTAAGAATGTAACAGATGCATTAAATGGTAGAGTAGAAGTAAAAATGTGCTATTTTGTTTTTTTGGTTAAAATTTATTTGATAATTTTACAATAGTTTAAAAAAGTCATCACGTGCCTGCACATGTAGAAAGACATTCCTTGAATAATTATTGGTCTTGTAGTTGGGATGGTGGCTCTGCCCCTCTTGCAAGGGAAAAGGTTGGGTTACTAAATCTCAATTCTATCTTTAGAAAGAAGAGAAAACAAGGAAAGAATAATAATAAAAAAATTTAAAAAAAAAACCTAGACTGGGGACCAATCCTTTGAGATGGGGTATAGGATTGATACCAAAAAAGATAAATAAAAACATTTTCCGAAAAGAAAAAATGAATTGATGTACATTTGTGCTTCCAACTTCTGGAAAAAACAGAAATATACGGAATTATGATTTGTGAGGATGCACCACAATGCAACCATAGGGAATTGCTACGTCCACGCCCAAATTTGCCACTTCCAAACACTCTGGTATAACTTTAATTAGGTTTTTTTTTAATTAATTAATATTAAAAGGTTCTAGATGCTTTGCATTAAAGTAATCTCTTTAAGTATATGTGAATCCCCCATCCCACATACACCAGGTAATTACAGGACAAAATCGTTCATAAAGATAGTCTTGAGAAAGAGTGGTGAGAGTTGAACTGATGAAAGTTGAACCTAAAAACTTTTGATTTAGAGGCCTTAAGACCACTCAATCCACCCCTAATGTTGTATGACATTAATTAGTTGCCTTGCTTGGTGCAGCAAGATGGCATTTTAGGATAATCCATGAGAAGGCTTCAAAAGTTGGGGGTTTTTGAAGTTTTTGGCTTTTGTTGGGTAACGTTGTATATTAAGGGAACGGCTATTGCAACCCCCATTCCTATAAGCCCACCCCCATCCTTTAGGTTTTTAAGGTTTTATGCAAAATATAAAAAGTTTTTATGAAAACCGGCCATTATGTCCATTAGAAAACATCATTTTGAACAACTTTGTAGAAAAAAGTTTTTCCAAAATCTATCATTTAAATATACTTTTTAACCATTTATAACCTTTATTTCATTTTTTGCCAAAAAGTCTATCTAAACGATAAATTTTGGAAAATTTTTTTTCTACAAAGTTGTTTAAAATGATGTTTTCTAATGGACATTATAGCCAGTTTTCATAAAAACCTTTTATATTTTGTATAAAACCTTAAAAACGTAAAGGATGGGGGTGGGCTTATAGGAACGGGGGTTGCAATAGCCGTTCCCGTATATTAATCAGCCTTTTTTTCCAGCAAATGCCCAGTTGCCGTTCTCATTCTCAGGCCTCTTCTTCTTCCCCCCATGTGAGCTAAGCTAGCACTCTCTCTCTCTCTCTCGATTACTCTCTCTCGATTACCCACCTCTTCTGTATCTAAGCATTGTTCAATTTTCTATGAACTTATAGTTAAATCAGATATGGTTTCAGCTGAGACACTGACAGCGAAGCCAATCTAAGAGCTCTCTCTGTCTCTCTGTCTCTGTCTCTGTCTCTGTCTCTCTCTCTGTCTCTCATATTGAACCATTCAAGTAAGGGCTTCAAAACACTGACACCCAGATCAATTTGTAGCAATCAGAAGCTGATTTTGAAGCATTTGGATGATGGGTTCTTGAGTTCATCTTCAATTAACTGAGGTAGAAGACCCTTCTCTGCATATATTAAGTTCATACTGTGTTCGTTCACTTTCCTGAGTAAAGAAAGACCATAGTATCTCTCAACAGCCAACATTGTAAAAGAAGATTTTAAGTTTGCTCTATCATGAGGGATTTCCCTTCTTGTTTTGGTGAAAATGGAGTTCAAGTTGCTGATTTTTCATCATCAAGCACCAGTAGAACTGCTCAAAATTTGGTCACCTGTGTCTATCAGTGTAAATTACGGGGTCATTTGTGCTTAATTACTGTCACATGGACCAAAAATCTGATGGGTCAAGGCCTTAGTGTCGGAATCGATGATTCGACGAATCAATGTCTTTGTAAAGTTGATATAAAGCCATGGTTGTTCTCTAAGAGAAAAGGGTGCAAGAATTTAGAGGTGGATTCTAGTGGGATTGATATATATTGGGACTTGTCCTATGCTAAATTCGGTACCGGGCCGGAACCAGTGGAGGGATTTTATTTGGCTGTTGTTTTTAACCAAGAAGTGGTTCTACTTCTTGGGGATTTGAAAAAAGAGGCATACAAGAAGATAAACTCAGGTCCTGTTCCTTCCAATGCCATTTTCATTGCAAAGAGAGAGCACATTTTTGGGAAGAAGTTCTACGGTGCCAAGGCTCAGTTTTGTGATAAAGGGCAGATGCATGATCTCGCGATCGAGTGTGATACTTTTGGTCTTAACGATCCGTGCCTTGTGATCCGCATAGATAGTAAGACAGTGATGCAAGTGAAGCACCTCCGGTGGAAGTTCAGGGGCAACCACACCATTTTGGTGGATGGGCTTCCGGTTGAAGTATTTTGGGATGTTCATAACTGGCTCTTTGGTAATGCTATGGGCAATGCTGTTTTCATGTTCCAAACTTGTCTTTCGGCTGAAAAGTTGTGGGCCACCCAATCCATCTCTGATGCCTCTGAGTTGACTTACTCTTACTCGCAACGATTTAGAGATTCCCAATCACAAGGTCTTGCTTTCTCCTTAATATTGTATGCTTGGAAGAATGAATAGAAGTGTAGCTTTCCTTTCTGAGTGCTGACAAATACTGCGAGTTATGATTTTTATCAACAATGTGATTGAAATACATTCCATGCAATCTATTAGTGGACCTCTGTATTTATTTTCATTTCTCAAGTAAGCTTAAAGAAAAAAATTCAGATTTATGCAACTATGTTGCTCTTGGTTGTTTACATGCTTCAATTGAGATTTAGTATTCTGACCTTGAGTTTCTATCAAAAATTGTTTCTGGAGAATGATTGGTAGATGACTTTGCAAAACTCTGGTTGCATATTGTGCCCTACTGCATCACCATATTTTCGTGAAGCATTGTAGTGAGGTCTTCCTTCCTCACCCCTATGACTGTGATTCATGATATCAAAAAGAGCGAGCCTCTCTTTCAAAGAAAAAGAGGTAGGATAATCAAATTTGTGTTAGCATTTTCTTAGTTGTTGATAAGCAACTAAGCATTGATTGGGTGTATGTATCTTCATTTTTGATGCAGGAGTCCAAGAATTTGACATGGTGCATGAGCTATATATCTGATTGAGACAGGTATGAGCTTATTCCGGTGTTTGTCTATTTGAGATCCCATGTAATAGGTCTGTTGATTATCCTCCCTTATTTCTGACTTCAGTATATTATATCTCTTCAATTTATCAATCTAAACGCAGTTTTGATAATTTTAGAGTTATTGTGTATGTGAGTTAGATAAATTTACAATGCTCTATAAATCGTGTGATTGTGTTTCTTTTTTCTATTAATGCTTCATGGATTTCCGAGAATGCAAAGTAAGAGAAACGGAAATTTGGGATTTCACAAAAACCAATCCAAGCCCAAACAGTTGTAATATTCTAAATTTTCTTGTCTTTTCCATTATATTCACGGAAACCAGGTAAAGCATGAAGTTTTCGTCATGTCTATTATAAATGGTGTAAGTAGCTTGTAACCTTCTGGGAAGTTCTATTTCTACTATTATCAAATGGAAATATTAGTGAGGTAAAGCATGGTCCTATTGAAGCTATGTTTGGATTTTGAATGGTTGATAGGGGATGGAGAAACAAATTAAAAAACATAGAACAATAAGTCAGCTTTTCAAAGTGCATTTTTCTTAGTTTGGGGATATGAAGTATGGAGGCCATAATGATTTCTTCAAATATGCTCCATTTTGCAGAGAATAAAATGGACATTTGTGTAATACATTGGAAAATATGTTAGCATTTGGCCAGTAGAAGAAAAGGGAGCAAATGGGGTTCTACTTGGAGAGTATAATTTTAAATTGTAGCTTTATTTTTTACATTCAGGGGTTGTGATTTAGCTATAATGCTTCTTGTGGTAGAGAAGAGATATGTTCGTGGTTGCAACTTGTTTAAAACACTGCAGAGTGTGGTGGAGAGATAAAACTATGAATCCCCTTGGAAGAACTCCTTTATGGTGGGGCAACACCTCTAATGAAGATTCAGGGGGTTTTCTGACTAGGAAGTAGATGGGCTAGGCAAGATAATCAATAGGATTAGGTTCTGATAATCTCTTTACCAAGTGGTTGATGCATCCTTCACAAAAAATGTTCTACAGGGAAACTTCTATTTTTTAGGCTCATTGTTTTAGAATTTGCAATTGTTATGGGTTTAAAGTTCTTTGATGTAGATCTGTGCAATTCTGATAAGATTGACAGAAGTATACATTTCCACTCTATCCTACTGATCTGAACATGCCTAGAGAAGAGAAGAGCAGAAAGTAAAGGATCATGATTTGGATTTAGAAGTAGGTCTGGGAACATTGAGGTTATGGCTTTCCATGTTTTGGAGAGAGATATTGGGTTTAGGGTACTCAGCGTGGACGGAGTAACTTAGGCTTGTTAAAAGATAAAATATTGAAGAAAATGAAACATAAAAGAAAATGATAGGAATTGGGACAGAAATCTTAAAAAGTGGACAGAAGTGCCTCAAATAGCAGGAGAAATAACTAGAAGAAACATACTCTAAGGTGCAACATTATATCGAAAGAAAATTGCCGACAAATATATATATATATATATATATATATATATATATATATATGGATATGTGGTGAAGCCCATGATCTGGCATTATAATGCTAATTTTTTTTTAACTCATAATGATTTTTTCATTCCTGTCACAAGATTCCAATTGCATGGAACAGGCAACCTGACGTGTGCCTCCATGATTCCACCTTTTTAAAAGTATGTGCTTCAAATATTCAATCCATGTTTTTCAACCCTTCAGCATGAACCAGATAATTATTTGTGGCTCTCATCATTAGTCGTTGTTGTACATGACTGCCCATAATATCTGCTGAGGACTACATATAGATTTTTGCAGATGCATTGGTAAGTGAAGACAATGCTATTTCTACAGCTACGAAATTAATTTCGGTCTGAACTCTAAAAGTATGTAGCTTTTATTCAGTAAAAACTAAGTGCCATGAATAATGTGTTTGATGGAAAATTTGGTCCCAGAGAAGATACATATCTTGATGAAAAATGAAAGAACTTTGTATCAAAAAAGGAAAAAAAAAAAAAACAAAAAAGAAGAAGAAAGAACTTTGGTAAGACACGTGTATATGCTTTCATAACAAGGATGTACTTTTAATGGTTATTGAGACTGCTTTATGCATAGGAATGTATAAATAACTGTTTCAGGATGGTAGTGTTTGTGGGTGACTGACTTATTGGTTGTCTATCCAGCATTATAGGTGGCTCTCTATTTTCCTTGGACAGCAGGGATGAAGGAAAGGGGAAAAATTTGAAGACATGACTAAAATGTCGAGATAATATGAAAGCATTCAAGAATATAATGTATGTACTAAGTGTAGAATATCAACCACATTGAACTATTGCCTTTTGGAGAAAAATAAAATTGATATGTGACCTCTTCGGGAACCAAAGGCCAGAGTTTGCTGGTCTTTTAGAAAGCTTGATTTCCGCTAGATCAATTTATGGTTCAATTCTAGCTCTATGTGATCATCAGTTTATGGTTTAATGCTAGCTCCATGTGATCATGATCTGAGTGCATCATTGGAGCATATTGAGATGTGTAAAGTACTTGTATTTCTGTGTCATTTGGAGTCAGCAACCTGGAAACACTGTGGGATGGGGAGCTTTTAATGGAAAGTCACTAAAATGAGACTGTTCAGTGTGACCTCCATTATTGTTTTAAGGTATATGTGACACTAATATGAGAAACAGCATTCGAGGTTCCAGGAAAAGAAAAACTGCATTCTTCTATATAGATTTCAGATTCCTTCGAAGAGTTTCTTGCTCATAATTGGATATGCATAATAGCTGCATTGCAATTAATGTTCCATGCTTGTATGTAACGAATGTTTCATGCTTCAATTTTTTCTTTATGAACTACTTGTGTGTACGAAAGTTGTTTGTCTATACTTATCATGAATACACAAACTTATTGTGAGGTACAAATGCAGTAACATATATTTAGATGTAAATTACTGGTTGGGAGGGATTTATTCGTGTAAAATACAAATGTGTTGAAGGCACAAAAAAATAAATAAATAAATTGAAGGACCAACAAGGAGGAAACCCAATGCCAAGAACTAATATATTGACAAACCAAGTTCCAATTGCCCTCAGAATGCTTCAACTCTTTCACAAGATATTCATCCTTTCAATCTGTGCAGATAGAGCCTCTGGAGTGAGATCCTCGTAGACTTTACACAGAACCCAATCATCCAGCTGAAAGGAGAAAACAAGACTCAGAAATCAGATCAGTCAATAAAGGAAACATTTTCGTATATAAGAATGGTTAGAACTAAAAAGAGTGGAGTATTTTACCCTTCCACTCCTATGATCACATCGGATTGAACAGTAATGATGCTGCAGTCTATACTCAATCATCTTCCAGTTTGTTTTGTGCCCATGGCTCAGCTCTCCTTCATAAAAACATAGTTTTTTCTTTACTCCCACTACCCCATCCATGCCAATGATCTTCGAGTCTGTATATCCGAAGTTTTCCCAGTAGCCATTGCCTGCTCGGCGATCTGGTCTGCAGACTAATCCATACAATCGGCGCCTAGGTGTCAAAACATAGCATTCCTTTATTCCACATGCATTTGATTCCTCTACACAAGCATACACAATTTCTTAATCAACAATCAGAGGGATGCTCTCTCTCTCTCTCTCTCTCTCTCTCTCTCTCTCTCTCTCTCTCTCTATATATATATATATATATATGTTTGGAAGAACAAAATCTAGGAGGTGAGCAAACCTGGGAAGAAATCTTGGGGATTGTGATCATGGAGGTCTGCTAGTATTAAGCTGTGTATGAGAATTGGCTGGTTTATGAATTTGTTGTTCAGTTGTTGGATAAAAAACTGATCTACATCCATACTTGTCATCATCTGCACCATAAAAACAGTGTTCAAAAATATATTCCTAGCCTGCAACCAGAGTTTATGAAGTAAAAGGTTAAATGCATGAAACCTGAAGAGCATTGAGACTCTTTCAAACATGAAATCAGTAAAAAGTAAAAAAATACAAATTAAAATATTGCTCACAGTTACAGGAAGTGCAGAAGTTGGTACTGTTTGGTAATAGAACTGTAAACCAAGACCGTAGAAAGAGATTTAGGGTTTGCAGAAGTGGTATTTTTTTGGGCAGAAGAAAAAGATTAAAAATTAGGTTTAGGGTTTGCTTCTTAACTTGTAGTTTCCATTTATGATTTTTAGTTTTTAAAATCTTTAGTTGTTGATTTGGGCACGGATTAGGAAATCCAATTTTAATTCCCCGTGTAGGGATAGGGATTGGGATTTGGATTTGGTGCAGTTATGGAATGGAAGGGCACGCACGCGTTCGTTAGCCGCATAATGCGGATTCAATGCGCTCCCACGTAGAGGGAAAATTCTAATTATTACCCCACCGTCTGATTAGCATTCCTCGAAGCCTACAACACAAACTCATCAAGGGGTCAATTCTCACTTCTCAGAGGTGAGGTAACTAGTAAGACTGTAAGACTATGATTGTTTAACTGAAATAGAATAGATGAGAATGAATTTGATTCTATACTTAAAATAGTATAAAATGAAAAAGGATTTGAAATGGTTCTATAAACATATTGTTTGATTCCTATTCTTATTTAAATTACCCTATCCAAACATACTATTTAGAATGATTTGAAATAAGATTCCATTTCATCCATTCTATTCTAAGCTAAACAAATATGGTCTAAGAGGTGAAAAAGTAGTTTTTTATTTTTATGATAGCTCGACGGAAAATCGTTTGGGAAACTTAGGCCCATATAAGACTTCATAATCTATATGGATTAGATAAGATGAAGACTCATGGAAATCATGGAAACCTTGTTTTGGTAGCGCTTAGGTGAACTAGATAAGATCAAAACCCATGAAAACCATGAAAATCTTGTTTTGATCACCCTGAGGTAAACAATTGCGTCAGTCTCTTGCAAAGTGAATTACTCTATAAAGTTAAACTAATGGTTTTTGAGATTTCATATTCCCCAAAAAAACAAAAGAGTTGTGGGTGAATGTGTGGGTGTATTTACTCTTATTGTTTGGAAAAAAAATAATTTAATTAGTATTCATGACAAAATACTCTGTGTATGACATTATTCTATACCCATTTCTATCAAGGCATCAATTAAAAGATTGCTCACATTCGGTTATGGAATATTTAAAACCTTATATGAGGTACCCCTAATTTTTTTACCTGGAAAAAAAGAAAAAAAAAGGTGTACGGAAAAAAAGACCTCCTAAAAGAAAGGAAAAAAAAAAAAACAAAACAAAACAGTACTCTGATAAAACGACACCGTTTTCTTTGTCAAGTCCCCAGCAACCACAACTTTCAGAAGATGCAGTGGACACGGAAGACCTTCACTGTGGACCTTTGGTTTGCACTATTATTTCCCAAAGACAAACATGGGAGCTATATCCCCTCTCTGCCTCTCTTGTCTACTGCCGCCCCATCACCACTTCCCTTCGTCAAAAACCCATCTCTCCAATCCTCACATCTCTTCACCACTCTCTCTCAAACCAACCACAACGTTTTTGCGCACCAAAAACACCTTTTTAGTTTTCGGAAGCAATTCCAATGACCCGATCGAGTCTATGTTCTTGGACGAAAATGGCTCCGTTGATGATATGGATGGGTATCTCAACTACCTCTCTCTCGAGTACGACTCTGTTTGGGACACCAAGCCATCATGGTGAGCTTTTTTTCTTTCATGGGTATTTCTCATTATTATTTTTTTAATCGATTTAGGTAATGTTTGGTTAGCATTTTGGGAGTGCTTTTGTTACTTTTGAAAGCAAAAATTTAAACATTTTTTTTATATATATTTATTTCTAAGTCTTTTAAAGCAAGAAAAGTACTATAAAATACTAACCAAACGATGTCTTTCTTTGCTTCTAATATTCATTTTAATTCGATATTTTTCCTTCATGATGTGTGTTTCTTTTTGGATTGTGGGAAAATTCAAAATCATACTTCTTCATTGGTGCAGACACGTATCCAAATCACTGAATTGTAGGCATGATATAAAGGACATATACACATACTTGCAATAACATACAAACATTGAATATATTCATGTGGAAAGATGGTAGTGGCATCTTGACTGAACTAGGAGGGTGCCATTGGGCTTCATTATTTGGGGTAATCATTAGTATCAGCATTGAAATGTGATTAGTTTTGAACTGTAAATTTTGAAGTCAGTTTTTTTCCCCTATATATATATATATATATATTTTTTTTTTTTTAAAAAAAAAAAAAAATTTCAAAAGACCAAATACTTATTTGCATTTCTGAATTTAAGTTTTAACATTCATAACTGAAACAGTGATTATTATCCAACATGTATGTAAGGTTTGAACAAAAACACTTTTGTGTGTGTGTGTGGGCACTGCATTATTTAGTAATAATGAAGTGAATTAAAGCAACTTGCATATGAAGAGCAATTAAATCAGAATGATGATGGGTTACCACACAAATCTGGTATTCCCATTCTGTGGAAGTAGCAACCTCGAGGATTTACTTCACAATTTCAGTGTTGATATGAATGCTAATAATAAGAGGACCCTATGGATAGAAAACGGGATGCAATAAAATGTAAAATAGGTCGACTCGATTAAATAAACATAGCCATGAAGAGTTATATATATAACTACACCAGTTGGGAAATTTGATGAAGTTTCCTGTTCAGTCTAACACAGTTTGTTAGAAGCTATATTTGTGCTATGCTCCGTTTTATTGAGAAACGAATATTTGATATCTTGGAACTATATGGGTTAGGAGGTTTGGATAAGCTTTTAAAGTTTCCGTCCATATATGAAAGAGATGATATCCTGAAAACGGGATTTGAGTTGTACTTTGCCACTTCGAATCTAATCAAATTGCCCCTTTTATGCGTGTGTGTTAGTTTTATTAATTGATATAAATCTTTTCTATCATTTTGCTGCTAGGTGTCAACCATGGACAATAACACTGACCGGAGTTGTAGTGATTGCCTGTAGCTGGCTAATTTTGCACTCAGTTGTAGTTACAACAGTCATACTCTCTTTAATATGTGCATGGTGGTACATCTTTCTGTATTCTTATCCCAAGGTTTGAGCATCACTTTCTTGTCTATAATGTTTACTGGACTGTGTTGCTAAACAATTTTCTTTATGTTGTTCAATCTGGCTGTATTTTATATTTTCATTAATTTTAAAATTTTAAATACATCCGGAGGGGAAAGGGGACCTTATAGTATGTTGTTAATGAATGGGTTATTATGCATTCAGTAAAATTTACCGTCATTTTTTAACAGGCTTTTAATTGTTGGAAACAGAGTAGAAATAATGAATTCAAGATACCATATGATGATAAGATATTTCTTTGGAAGTAAGTGATTGGATCTTTGGTCCATCATATTCTTTAAAGTAGTGATTGAATCTTTGGTCCATAATATTCTAGCAATGATAACCGTTTTAAATATGATTGCAGGAAAGAACAAATACAATGGCAAAAACTTGTTGAGGATATTGCATAACTAGGCATTTCACACACATTATGGCATGTGTATGGTAGCTATTGTTGCATTGTGTGTGGGGCCTTCTCTTTTGGGAAGATGGTGTCCAGGATTCTAGAATGCCAACTGCAATGTTGAGCTGAGTTGTTCTTGCCTTCCTGGAAACTAGATGAAATGATATTGAGAACCTTGAAATACATTACACAAGATTTGCAGAAGGATAATTAAAAGCATATTTGACTATTATCCATTTTCCATATGGCCTTTTCAGTTGCTGGAAAATTTATCACAATGCAATCGTAATTGGTCTTTTTGGTTTCCTTGTATCCCTCGTGTGTACAGTGGCTTTTTGAAGCTCTTCTTAGCTATATTTATCGAGTAAAGTCCTTATTTGATTACTGTTGTCCATCTTATTTCTCATCATAGAGAGTTGTAGAATATGGAATGAACTTTAGTTGTCTTTGGATACAGAAAAATAAATAACCGAATGAATAAATTACTGCACTGCACTTTGATTTCTCCTTTTCTTTTTCAGGCATATTCAGATATGATTGCGGAACGGAAGAAGAAGGTAAGAAATGGTGTAGAGGACACATTTGGTTTGGGGAAAAGCCAGTGATCTAAACTAAGCATCAGAAGTGCCGACTTTCTCTCCATTTGTATGTGTAAAATTTTGAAACCAGTGCTACTTTTGGAATGAAATTTGTTGATCTCACATTAATGAAAAATCAGCGAGGAAGAAATTTGGAAGCAGAGACAGATCTTCTTGTGATAAACCCCCACCCCATTTTTTTTTTTTTCCTCTTTTTCTTGATTCGTCATATTCATATGATTTCAAGGTGAATAATAATTTCTTACACCCTGTAAATGAACATGTTTCATGTCACTAGATGCAAATATGCAATGAGTGCTTCTTACCATAAACTAATCTTCAACCTCGCTCTTGAGCTTGTAACCTTGTATAAATCTTATAAACAAATGCAGGCTTGGCTGCAGATTGTTGCTTTCTAGTAATTGCATTCACATAGGCAACCTAATCCATGATGGCAGCAATTCAATTGAATAATTTCGGTTTCATTTTTTGACAAATCAAGTACTAAGTCACTAATGAATTGCAGCTCTGCTATAACAATGACATTGCAAAGCAAATATGCAGTAGTGAATTTTTGAAAGCTTACCATTTGTTTGGTAGCTATTTTTGTTTTTTTTCCACTATGTTGTATGAAAAAAAAAAAAAAAAGAAAAGAAAAAGAAGAAGAAGAAAAGAAACAAATAAAAGCGGTGTTAGTAACGCCACTTTTCATACACGGAAAGTGGTGGTAGTAACGCTGCTTTTTAATACACGGAAAAGTGTGTTCTCTGCTTTTAACACACTGAAAGCGATTTTAGTAACATTGCTTTTTGTGTAATAAAAGTAATGTTAATAAAACCGCTTTCCATGTAATAAAAACGGTGGTACTAACACAACTTTTATTTTAAATTTTTTATTTTATTTTATTTTTTTTTACATTGCACCAATGATTATTTTGACCTATCCTAATAAGAGTATAGGATTTACAAAGATCTTAGTTTTGACTCTGCGTGGTATGTGTTTTCTCCTATCATTTGGCAATATATATATATATATATATATATATAAATCCGTGCATTGCATGGGTTTTGAAGTTAGTATTTAACTAATTTTAATGTTTTTTGTTAAATGCTGGGAAAAAAAAAAAAAAAAAAAAAAAAAGGGCGTCCTCATCATGATGTTCCATATTTCAGTGGCACTAAGAGATTTATTTTTTACGATAGTTGATTGATTTAAGGAGATCCTGGGAATACAACGCAAAAAAAGGACTTTATAGCAGTTGGAAGACAGCGTTTGTATATACATATATATATATATATATATATATATATTTTTTTTTTTGCTGCGAGTTTGTATTTTGTTTTGATTGTGTCTAAATACTTTTTGAATTTTCCAAACACTTGGCTTTACATGCTGTTGAACATGAACTTTACTATGTCACCAAATTCGAGCATCATTTGAATTTACTAGGTGTGATTGTTTAGCAGATAGAGAAAAAAGACCTTTCAGGGTCATATCTCTCCTCTTTTACATAGAAAGGTTAAGCGCTCTGATATAAAAAATTGTGAATTTTTTTAAAAAGGTTTTAGATAAATATAAATGATTTTTATGATATAAAAAATTGTGAATTTTTTTAAAAAGGTTTTAGATAAATATAAATGATTTTTATAAAAATTGGCCGTACAGTTCATTAGAAAACATCATTTTAACAACTTTATAGAGGAAAGTTTTTTCTAAATTCAATCGTTTAAGTGAACTTTGCTACAAAGATAGTTCAATTGCCCCACCCAGGGAGGTTATGGTTTTAGGCTTTGAGTCCTCTCTGCATTCAAATGTGAGGAGCAACAAATTTTGAAAGTGATTTAAAGTAAGAAGAGCTTCCAGTTACAAAATGTTGTTTGATGGCAACAGTTGGGAAAGCTATTTATTTATTTAATATCCTCTGTTTTTTGATTAACAATGATGCATCTCAAACCCTACTTATTCACAAATGAAAGAATAAAAAAATAAAACAGTACTTCCAGTTCTGTATAAAAGCCCAAGTTTTTGAAAGAGGATACACAACATTCATGTTCTATAATTATCTAGGGGCAATTATACAAGAACTCTATAAAATTCAGAACTTCCACTTCCTTTACATCTCTCTCTGTCTCCCAAAATAAATTGATATTTCTGCAAGTTACCAAGGGATTCTAAAAAGCTTGACACCTATTCATCCCCAACGATCCCTGGAAGATAATATCCTTGCTCCTCTCCCATCTCACTGATGACATTTAATCGTCTTCATCACCCTGCAAAGTTTAAAAAAAAATAAATAAATAAACAAATAAAACAAAAGTCTTTTAACTCAGATGCTGTGACAAAATGATTTGACAACAAAAATATTATGGCAGAAGCAGGTACAGAAACAAAAATTCTGAACCAAATTTTCAGTCCCAACACCTAACAAATTTGGCACTGGGTAGAGTTGTGATTTAAAACTACATAATGGGCACTGCATGAGCCAACATGCTATCTACTAGTAAGATGAACTCTTAAAAGCCAATCATGTAGGGATTTGGATTTATTATTAAGAATTTTATGCCCTTATTGGTAACAACACTTGACGGCTAGAAATTTGATGCATGGATTACCATTGACTGTGACTTGTGAGAAGTTTCGTTTCACCATCAAAAGCATTTTTCAACTGTCAGTTTACCAAGAAATGAGGTGCACAACATGACTAAGAAACGCCTTCCCTAAAATGTGGAAATTGTAAAAGGCGGTGATGGATGCCTGCTTCCACAGGGGAATTCTTTGTTAAGCCTCAACATAGCAATCCTTCAATGACCTCTCTTATAATTTCCAGAGAAAAAAAAAAAAAAGGAAAAAAAAGTGAAGGTCTCTCTTAAATAATAAGAATAATAAGACTATGGATACTAGCTTAAGGCGTTAGATTCTAGGACTTTCAGAGGCAAAATAGTTAAATTTTCAACCAAAGATTTGTGGCAATAGCTTTTCTGATTGTTTATAGTCTACAGTCATATCTAGAGATGTCTGAGGAACACAGGAAAAAATAGACCAAAGTTATTATGTGTATCCTCAGACGCCATGTTCAACAATAAACAAAATCCCATATTCATATGCTATTGTTAATACATTAAATCATGTCTTCCTAAAAAAAAGAGGATAAGACTGCAAATTCTATAATAAAACAATGACTATGTATTTTAAAATTTAATTCCAATAAAATGAAAACACAACCAAAAGAGTCAGAAGGAGAGAACTAACCCCATGTCATGCTTAGCAACTCATGTATCTTGAACCCAAATCCTCACTGTTCTGTCACCATCAAGGCCTGCAGAAGCAATTTTGTTCTCAGTGGGGTGACACGTCACAGAGATGACAGTATCGGAGTGGCCTTCAAGTCTCTGAATCATAGCCTTCCCTTGTAGATCCCATAAATAAACACAGTGATCCTCCGACCCACTAACAATGTACTTGCCATTTGTCACAGAAAATGTGGATGTTATGCAGTATACTCTATTCATATGACCTGTATAAATTTTCAAGAACTTCCCAGTAGAGTAGTTCCAAAGCTTCTGCACCCAAAACAGAAAGAGAAAAGAAATGAGAGAGGAGAAGTGAAAAAATATTAATAATCCTATTTGGCCCTCAAGTTTGAATCACCCACTACAATGTCGAAAAATTGAGCCTTGTTTCACCAACGAAAAGAAGGAAATCCAAAGGCATGTATATCTTTCATTATATAGAATGGGAGAAAACATAAATGTCCATTCAAATGAGCCTAATGCAACTATATAGCTTAATTGGTGTGAGTTTTTTTCTTTTTTGGAAAATAAAATCAACATAAACAAAAGAGTCAATATTTTGTTTTGATTTTCTTCTTCTCAGTTTTCTCAACAACCACATAATCATATATCAATATATCTAACAGATACTCATTTCCTTTCTAAGATACCCAGCACATTACACCCTTGGGACCTATCATATGCTCTTTCTAAGTCAACAAATACAGTATGAAGGTCTTTTTTTCTTCTCTATGTACTTTTCCATTACTCTTATGAGTAAAAAAATAGTTCTTCACATGAAACCAAACTGATTCTCTAACACCATTGTTTTTGCTCAATCATCAAAATTTTATTGCCAGACTCATGAGCTTAATGTCACAATAGTTCTTGCAAAAACATATTTTTATTATCATCATTTATCAATAAGCAGCATCAAAGTGCTTTTCCTTCATTCATCCAACTTCGTTTTAGTCTTTTATCTTAGGGCAATCTGAACCGCCGTTTGGTTCCTAACGGAAAAGTTCACCTGCACTCACGTGGTGGCTAGCTAGCGTTGACGTGGCATCCCAGCTGGCCCCCTCTCTTTCTACTGCCATGGATCCTCCTTCTTTCTCTGGTATAGATCCTTCTCTCTCCACCACTGATCATTGCTTCTACTTCTTCCTCCATTTTTATTTATTTATTTATTTGCTGCTTGTGTAAATTTTGAAGGGGAAAATTTACAGAGCAAAAGGAAAAAAAAACAATGAAAAAAAAATGAGAGAGAAACAGAGAGAGAGAGGGAGACCTCAACGACAGCCACTCCGACCAACTCCCCACTCCGGTCAACCCATGGATTCCATACTCCGGCCAACTCCATTTTTTCCGGCCAACCTTTTTATTTTTATTTATTTTATAACTTTAATCAAACATTGGAACAGAGCACGGCAGCAAGACCTCAACGACAGCCACCTGCGACGATAACTCAATGGCAGCCAGCTCTCTCTCTCTCAACCCTATCCCCTCACGTGCAAATATGGGAACATTTGCCCCTCGTTGCTACAGTTCTCACCATGGGAAGGATGGAGAGAATGAGATGGGAGGGTAGGAGAGGGAAGGAAAAAAAGAAAAAAAAAAAAAAAAGGAGAAAAACAAATTAGCGATTGGCGTTGGGTCTCGTCAGCTGTGGTGTTTGAGCTGCGGCGGAAAAGGGGGTCTCGACGGCGGATGTGCAGCAGAGGTTCCGACGACAAACGTGGACTTCGTGGGGTTCGATCAGCGAAGGGATCGACGACTGGATCTCGCCGGCGATCTGATAGTGATTTGACAGAGTGTTGGTGCACTTGGCAAGCGGTGATGCTTGCACAATGGTGGTGATGCTGCTCGATGGTGGATCTTGCCAGTGGTGATGCTTGCACAGTGGCAGTGTGATGGATCTGAGATGTGATAGGATTCAGGAGCAAGGGTTGATGCAAGAAACCCAAAAAGGGTATTTGAGGCTACTTCAAATGAAGAACCCGAACCCACTAAAAGAAAGCTTTCTCTGTAGGCCACCGACAGGGATATGCTAAAGGGAGAGGGATTGCCTGTGTTGGTTTCTTTGGGTTATAGTGATGGAGAAGGACAGCAACAGCCAAGATTGGTCAGTGGAAGGTTCACACATACCATGGCAGATGATCCAGTTCCGATGCAAACGGTGTGGAGGTTCACACAGTGATGGTCAAATGGCCATGGGGATGCCATGTCAGCGCCAATTGGCCTACCACTTGAGCTTTTTTGTTAGGAACCAAACGTCGGTTCAGTATTTTCCCACATTGAAACGCAGTATGCAAAGTTAGTGCACTAAATTGTGCAAATTAAAAGTTCGTACACCACATTAAAATTTGGGGTATAGTTAATGACATTAATATGTAGTTTGCCCTTTATCTTATTAAACAACTTATTCAGCCAAACAACACAATCATCAGCCATAGACTTCCAAGCCTTGATGGGAATTCCATCTGACCCTACTGCTTTTCATATCCTCCATTTCTTCATAACTCTTTCATTTCAATTATCCTTACTAAACTCTTTGGTCCTCAATTTTAATACACTTAATATGGTCTAAAATCTTTACTTTTCTTCTCCCCTGTCTTAGCAAGTTGATACAAATCTTTCTCCCCTTCGTTTGTTCTTAGATTTACACAATTAAGCAATTCAAATAACAACATCGAATGATAATAGCACGCCGGCAAAATGTTCATAACAATCAAAAGAAACCCTACGCAATTAAGCAATTGGAACAATCAAATGGAACCCTAATAACAAAAAATTCAAAATCTTTCAGTAGATTCTGATAAAAAACCACAAATTTGAGCTTACCAGAGTGTCATCGAGAGTAGCCACGAGTATGAACTTCCCATTGGGAGAGAACTTGGCGAAAGACACCGCTGGGACCTTATCATCGATAAGCGTCTTCAAGCAAGCGCCAGTAGCCGCGTCCCAAATCTTGCACGACCCGTCGTGACTCCCCGAAACGATGAGCGAGCCATCGCGATTGAAATGCACGGAGGTGACCGGCATGGAGTGGGCTGCAATGACACGGACGCAGCGGCCGGTCTTGACGTCCCAAACACGAACGGACTCATCGAAGGAGCCAGAGACGATGAGGTTGGACTGGGGATTGAAGTTGACGCAGAAGACGAAGTCGGAGTGGCCGCGGAGGGTCTTGACGCAGTCGGCGGCGTGAGCGTCCCAGATGCGGAGCGTGCGGTCATCGGAGGCGGAGCAGATGTAGTGGGAATCGGAGGACCAGGCGAGGTCGGAGACGCCCTCGGAGTGGCCGACGAGGCGGGAGAGGAGGGTGAGGGTTTGGACGGACCAGACGATTAGGGTTTTGTCGAGGGAGGAGGAGGCGAGGAGGGTGCCGTCGTTGGAGAACTTGACGGAGGAGACGGCGCGTTGGTGGGCGGTTAGAGTTCGGAGAAGGCGGTAGGGTTTGTAAGATGGTGGTGGTGACGGTTGGGTGTTGCCAGCACCGCCGCTTGCCATTACAGTTTTTCAGCAATCTGTATGCACCCTGGCAATTTTTGAAACACTACTATATATAAAGACTAGAAACTCCAGCCTCAAGGTGGTCGTGATTTTTTTAATTTTTATTTTTATTTTGGTCCCATTGGGACCTCGGAGCTGGGACAAAATATTCCAAGCCTATTTCACTAGAAGTTTGGCTCACCCCAATTGCAAATCCATGCATAAGTAGCAAGGTAATGAAGACTCCAATTTGAGATCTTGACATTAGAGTTCCTAAAACAAAAACAGTAAATAATTAAAAAAATATATTTAAATAATAAATTTTGAAAAAAATTTATTCTATAAAGTTATTCAAAATGATGTTTTTTAGAGAACATTGTGTTCAATTTTTATAAAAACCTATTTCAAAGTATATTTTAATAAAACTTTGAAAAGTTGTAAAATAAGTAAAATGCAAATGAAGTTGATGAAAGGCAAGAACAAGTTTGGATCCTTTGCTTGTACTTGGGCGTGCTTGGGTCTTTATGATTATTTTAGAGTCGTTGAATGCTCTTCTATACTGATGCATTACAATCTTAAAAATCCAAGCACACCCATGTACAACCAGAGGATCCAAACTCAGTAATAAAACCTCCCTATTTTTATTTTATACTGCCCATAATGTTTTTACATTTTTTTTAAGAATTTCAAGAGCTTATAAAATTAATCCACACTCAACCTCTAAAAAGACCTAGCTTTTGGACTACATTGTTTACGTAGGTTTCCTCATTTATGTGTTACATGTTTTTCTTATGTATTGTATAGTTATTTTATACTACCCTTAATATTTTTACTTTTTTTGTAAGAATTTCAAGAGCTTATAAAATTAATATATACTCAACCTCTAAAAAGACCTAGCTTTTGGACTACGTTGTTTATGTAGGTTTCCTCATTTATATGTTATGTGTTTTTCTTATATGTTGTATAGAAAAAAAAAAAAAAAATATATATATATATATATATATCATAAAACAAAATTCCTACCAAACTAATTTCCTTGCTTTTTCTTGGAATTTTTTTTTTTTTTCACAAAATTTGAGAAGAGAAAATAACTTTTGGATCCCAGATGCAGCCTAAGAAAACTCTAATTCGGGTGGCAAATTTTTACCTGTCAGATAAGAAAAATCTAGCACAGCCGATTGTACGCAATTACTGTAAGAAAGATGAGATACGCAGACCTATTGAATTTAAAAAAGGGAAAATTACAGATTGCCCCCCTGATCTTTGAATGGAAATCATTTTTCACCCCTCATCTTCAAAATCGGACAAATAACCCCTTGAAGTTTAAAAAACCTTCACTTTACACTCTTCCGTCTAACTGACGTTATGATTTTAACAGAAAAAGTCACGTGCATTGCATGTGACCAACATACTTCACAAATAAGACCAAAATACCCTTATCTACAGTGTTACAGCTCATGTGCTTCTCACTCCTTCTTAGCCATTGGCTTCCTCCTCCATCTCCATTGTTATTAGGGTTTCTACTCTATTGTTGAAGCTCCATAGCAGATCATCTTCATATATATATATATATATACACATACATAGAATGACCAACAGCACAAAAAGTAGAAGAGAGGATGAGGAAGAAAATGAAGCAGCAGGAAGAAAAAAAAAAACAAAAAATCATTCGAACAGTTCGCCAACAAGAAATTAGAACCCATGGGGGTGTTGGATCCACACTTAGTCTGAGAAAAAAACACCCTCCTTAAGATTATATCATGACCCAAGGCATGTGTTTAAGGGCCAAATCCAGATTTGCATTTATTTTTCCCCAAATTATCTTGTTCATGCTTCACGCCCCTCGCCGGAAAAAATGGAAAATTTTTTCCATTTCCGTCATGAAGCATGCCTTGTTCCGTCATGCCTTGTTCAATTCAGATTTTTTCCGGCATGCCTTGTTCATGCTTCATGCCCCTCGATCGAAGAATCTCGCCGGCGATTGGACATGATTTGTATTTTTTTCTCGTTTCCCCAAATTTTCTCAGCAGCCAAACACAAGGTAAGAAAAAAACCAGCCCTATGAAATCATCCAAGCATCGACCACCATCACCGTGCAACAACCAGCCCTGCGTCCACCGTCAATCTCAGAGTGACCCATACAAAACTCCAACCACCGTCACAGCTCCATTGCCAAACCCAAAACCAAACCCATATACAAAACCCTAACCCCAACCAAACACAAAGCAACCAAGCCACCACACCACCCCTCTCTCTCAAGTCGTTGGCCATAACCCCATCGACGAGCCTTTCTGCCGCTGGTAGCTATAATTGCCCAGCCATCGCCGCCATAGTTCTCGATCAAAGCAAATCCGACCCAAAGCCGTCGATCTCACCCAAAGACCAACGTCAACGAGCTCCCACCGTTGAGCTCCCCGCAATCGAGGACGATGTTGGAGATGACGGCGGCAAAGTAATCGTCTTTGGACGCTGCTGCAACTCCGGCGAGTTTGCTGTGGGAGTAAACGAACGCCGATCGCCTCCTCCAAGGATCCAGAAGCTTCCTTGAGAAGCTTCATCTAATTGTTTGTGTAAAATAAAATAACGGTATATATCAAGGGTATAGTAGTCATCTCATGGATTCCGTTAACGGCGTAAGTATAAATTACATTTTTGAAATTTGAAGGGGTTATTTGTCCGATTTTGAAGATGAGGGGTGAAAAGTGATTTCCGCTCCAAGATTAAGGGGGCAATTTGTAATTTTCCCTTTAAAAAACATACGCCATACAACATCAAAGGATTGGGATTGGGATTGGGACCAGCTTCTTTTGCCGAATAGTCTACTCAAGACCAGTTTTTTGCAACCCGTATGGACTTTTTAGTTTGTACAATCCATCCAACGTTTGAAATAGAAAGATTTCTGCATACCAAATACGGGGTATTTATAAATGGGTTGGTTCAGTAGTATGGATACCTCCACCTTCAACTGGCTTCGAGTATTTCTACCTGAAACTCATGTCATATTGCCATTTGACGTGGAAGCACACTTTTGAAATTACGGGAAGAAGCTACGAGTCACACAAGTCACTACAAACTTTCAGTAAATCTGACTGGATCAAATTCCTCTAGCAGTGAAAATGGATAAACTGCAAAACCCTTAAAGAAGTGCAAAAGAGATGGCTAATAGAGCTGATTTCACAAGTGATATATGCTACCTTTTTTTTTTTTTTTTTTTTTTTTGGGGGGGGGGGTTGTATTGGCAACAAAATTATACATGTACATAAGCTGCAATTACAATAGACAATTAACCAAAAAAAAATATTACAGAAGGTGGGTTCAATACAGATTGAATTGGAGCATGCTGAAAGCATCAGCAATCACCCTCATGATTGACAGATCTAAGCAACTGCTATTTCGAAAGTCCCTCCCAATGGCTTGAACAAAATGTATTATACTCTTTGGTAAATAGCGAAAAGAGGCTAGTTACTGTGCTTAATACACCAACCTGGAATCTCTCTACAACTTCAGACGCATCAACTGTAGTAAAGATATGCAAATGGCATTGTCCATTGTCCACAAATCACTTTGCAAACCACACTTTGCATCTGGCTTATGCTCCCATAAAAGCATATCCTCCCTGATTTTTGTAGGACATGAGAGTAGACTGTTAGAAAATGCAGAAATATTATACAAGTATATTGAGCCATTACAATACTAAATAGATATACAGCTGTAAATCCCAAAGGTTCCTCCCTTGTATACATATATATACATGCATACATGTGTGTATCAACTTAGTTATCCATGTAGTATGTCTGAACGTAACTACATATGTATGCTATGTATTCTGTATATGTACACATGCATATGTAGGTGTATATACTACAGCTATGTATTATTCATTTATATGTGCTAGTAGGCATGAATATGCAAAAATCTATAAGCAGGCACTGGTTTAGTTCAATAAGTAGCATAATATTTTGAAGTATAATTTTTCTTTTAGATCAGTTAGGTAAGAAGATAGGTTCATGTTTTTTCAACCAAAATTAAGTCCAGCAAACACACTTTGTGCAAACATCATCATCAAATCTGTAAAATTTAGATGTGTGATCACTACTTTAATTGAGGATTCCTTATTTCCGCAGTTTTGGGATTGAGAATTTAATCCACAACCTTCTTATTATGTGTATCAGCTATCAACACTAACTGCTCAACCTAATCGAGAGCATATCTTTTAACACAAATCATAACCTAAATCCAGAGGAAGGGAAGAAGAAGAAAAAGAGGGGGGGGGGGGGGGGGGGGGGGGGGGGGGGGGGGAGAGACAGAGAGAGCAGTACGAAATTCGTTTAGTGGCCAAAATTTTCAATTCTTGCCTTTCTCCTAGACAACCAGAAAGTCCACCTCGTCTGAGCTTTCCTCGTAAATTACATAACTGGCATCTCGACCATCCTCATTGCCACTACCCTGATCACTATTATAGCTGCTCTCTGATGAACTCATTAACAATGAACCTTCAGATGTATGGCTGCTCAGCGGCGATGGTAAACTCACGTCGCTGTTAAATTCACTGCCAATCATTTGTTCAATCTCAAGGAAACTGCAAAACAAACCAAATCCCAAATGACAGTGGTAAGCATATATTTCTAAGTTCTCATCAATTTCATTTTATTTATTTATTAAAAGAATAACAGAAAAGGTAATTCAAAGTTCCATTGATATCAATAATGACAAATGAAGTATAACCCAACCTTCCTTCTGAAGGAAATTCTGCCAGCAGGCAGATATCAGGCCTAACTTCCAATAACTGTTTTACAGGGATGACACTGCACAATATCACCAAATGGTGGTTAATGGGGGAAAAAAGGTAGCATGATCAAAACTAACCCAGAATGGAGTACCATACCTTGAACTGTAACATCTGTCATACCAGTCTCCTTCAGATGCTAGACCTTCCCTATTGGATATGTCCTATTTAGAGGCAATAGTCAGATTTAGAATGAATGTAGCAAGCCTGAACTTACAACTAAGTTTAGGCAAAAGAAGCAAAAATTCAATGTAAAAGGATACAACAATTTGTAATCTACCCACAAGATGTCTAAGGAGCTTGAAGTCTCCTGCAAGAACTGCTGTAAAAAACCGAGCAACTTCAACCTGCAAATGAAAATCAAGGTCAGAGAGAGAGAGAGAGAGAGAGAGAGAGAGAGAGAGAGGTGTAGTCCTCACTTCTTTGAGATGCATGCAGTCCCGTAAAATCAAGACCTCCAGCAAATTCCCACCCGCGCCGCTGCCGAGATTCCTAAAAAATGAAAAATGCTTAAGAATATCTAGGAGGTATGTTCCAAGAACGGGCACTATGGAAAGGATTCTAGAATGTTATACTCCATTGGAGGTATGCCTACCTCAAAAAGTTGCCAGTGATTGAGTAGGATGTTGAAAAATCAACATATTTCAGTTTACGAAATCCCTGCACGAGTGCCAAAAAAGATTTAACTAGAAGCAATGCAAACTCAAAACCAGTTCTCCAGCACCAATTCAAACCAATTTTTAATTCCCATCTCAGAGCAATGAGATGACCCAGAAAATCACTGCTCACAGGAAACAATAGAATCAATTATACACTAATTTTTAAAAAATAATACTTCTAATCAGTTAGAACTTCAGTAAATCGTTTTGACAATGTCAGGGACTGGATCCTAGTATCAAAATTAGATGTTAACAAATGTTCAGATAGAGTTAAATCCCAATACAAAGTTATTTATGAATAAGTAGGGAGACAATACTGAGTAAAATATACAGACTAATAAAATTGACTATCCTTCCAAATACCAATTAAGACATCATAGAAGGTTTGAAACTGACCGACTTGATAAAATACCCTTCCATCTGTATCCTATGATGCATGTAAATGTTGCTTTGATCAGAGTACACGCAACATATAAAAAGATGTATCAGATACCTAATATTAAGATTGTATACTGGCATTATGCAAATGTACATCACAAATTCAGTATCTATACAATAGAATTCCCAGTTCATAAGAAAGAAGCTTTTTACTCCTTTTGATATACAACAATAGTTTTATACACATCCAAGCTAAGGAGGGATGGAGTGTGCCTGAGAACTGGAACTCAAAAGTACACTGATACAAAATAGGTTAACTAGTAAAAATATTTATATCCCCTGATTTTATTTTAAATTTTTTATGCTGAACTCCTTAAATACAAGCAATTTTCAGATAGAAAAAATCAAGCAAGTTCATGTGAATTGCAATCTTCTACAAAATTTCATTTCATAAAGCATACCTCAGGAACTCAAAAGTACAACTCAAACCAAGAAAGCCTTTGTTTCAACTTTCAATTACTTAAAATCTTAAAGTTATGCATTCCCTTTGGAAACTTTACTCATCTAACATCTGACACATTTCTACTAAATCATATCCCATTACATATTTGGAGCGTTAGAGATAGGAATAAATATATAGATAAAGCTACTTGAACTTCCCTTTTTCTTGTCATGCCTTCCACTCCAACAAAACCATTCCTTACTGGTGCATTCACTAATTTTTGTTACAATAATAAACCCCAAGACAAATCCCATAATTTAAGAGCTTTACTAAAGCAGCGATCGAATCTTGACTTTAGAAGAAAAATTAGAAACAGTTACACTATATATTATAAATAAAAATAATGGCTTTCAAATTACTCCAGAAAATACCTTAACAAGTATGCGAACTTTGCAATCATGCAGCTTAAACCCTCTCAGGGACAATGAAGTCAGATGAGGACAATTGTTTACAAGATCAACACAGGTTGGCAATTTCAAACTGTCGTCTCTACCTGACATTGAACATATACACAGTGAGCAAAATTTTTTGGAGCATGAAAACAGTAAGCTACATGATGAAGAAACTGCACCTGTTTTTGAAGACTCAAAGAACAAGCGCTCAATCAAATGACACTTCGTGCTCACCGACAACAAAGTTTGCCTCAATTCAACATGACTGTTAGAATGGAAAGAAAGGGGAAAATGATATTATAAAAAGGATAAAATAAACATATAAATGCACTCACACGTACATGCTACTAACTAAATTACAAATTCACACTTGAGAAAGCAAAAGGAAAGCATCTGGTTGTTAGAGACACACAATACATATATTCTTTCATTGGTATCTTAAGAGTAAGGAAAATATGAAAGAATCTGCTTCCATATACGAAATAGCAATGCAACACAATAAGCCGATGAACTGGAGAGGCTAACAGATAAATTAAATGGTAAAAGACCTGTTATTAGAGCAAGTCTAGAGGGAAACAACAAAAAAAGGGCACTAACTGTAAATTAAGGATAAAAAATATCTAGCAAGATTATACGCTAAGCTATTTGCCTCCTGCACTGTGCGATTCAACAAGAACCAAAAGATGATAATCTAGTGCTATATAAAGGTCCACTCTCCAAAATTTTCAGCCCATAAAATGACATCAAACACACCACAGCCCATAAATTCTCCATAACATATTTTCCCCTCTGCCTCAAATTTGGTACCATTAGAAGCATATTCCTTTCTTAAGATAAAGAATATGATATTAGAAGACTTTAAGGTGAAACCCGTGTTCACATGGTATACATGCATAAAAAAACAAACTGAGACATTAGCAATAACATGGGCTACAACTTGACAACTTGAAGAAAAGAAAAGAACCTAAATTCACCAGTCACTAAAGCAAAGATTTAAGACAATTTTCCTTTACCTTGTCTGTCGTCAACATGAAGCTCAACCCCCTCAATGACCCTCTTGTTCCGCTCTTCCAAATGTATCAAATAATTTCCCAGTGGGTGAATCTCCAGTGCACCAAACTCTGGCAGCGTTTGAAATGAATCCAATATCCTGAACTGAAGCTGCCTTGCAAAGCACCAACAAGTGATCCACCTATACTGGACCAACTATAACATACTAAATCCATCAAGGATAACTCATTTCCAAAAAAATATGATAATCCACCATAAGACTCTGTCTGAAACGACTGTAGACACAAACTTCCAAGTTCCAACACCCCATAATTGAATTTGTACTAAAAACTCCTTATTTAGCCTCAACCTTCAGTTCTTTAAAAGGTAGCCACCACCACCATTCCTTTATTTTTATATTTTTTTGCCTATACTTAAGAATTATGACGCTAACTCTAATTCATAGTCCAACAAAGACTTTGTAAATCTAGAACTACAATGCATCCCACAATCCATCCACCATAAGTAATCTGCAACCAGAGCACCCTTACCTAATATGATAGCAAAAAGCTCCGCACAGTCTACCTTCACTGGAATCCCAAACCAAGGAGAATAATAGTACCCATTTACTAATGGTAGCAAGTAGATCCCTCAACGATGAGTTGGGCGGGAAGGATCTAGGTTTTAAATGGATGAACACATCCTGCAGGAAAGCATATGGTAAAGAAACGTACCACAGTTTGCCAGCTGAAGTATGCAACGCCATATGTCCTCTCATTTAAGTTACCTTTCCCAGAAGTTCACATCAGGTCACGGAAAGGTATACGAACTTCTATTACAACTTCTACATGTCCTATTCTTTGACAGGCCTATGTTAAGAAATATGTTAAACATAAGTTCTTACATTATTTTGGAATTGGAAACTTTTAAGAAAAATGCTCCCTTCTCTTAATTAATAACTATAAATATGACAATGTTTAAAGTTTTAATAACAAAATGTGTGAGACTCTTGCAGCCTCATGTGTAGCAGCCTCATGTGATGTAACAATATCCTAATCGCTGGACAACTTGAACAAACCTACTTATAGCTCTCAGATGAGATTTTAATCCCCTTAATTCTAAACTACTTGACATAATGCAATCCACATCTTCCATAATCATTTAAATAATTCTACTAAAGCTTTTATTATCACAAATTTACAACTACCTTGATGCCCACCCTATGCCAAGGTCCATCCTTGTCCACTATTATTTTCTGACTTTGTAGTACTCAGTTCCAAAACTAAAGCTACAATGCTAAATACTTCTGTTCTGCATCACTTTTCACCCCCCCCCCCTTTTTTTATCGACCAAAAAAAAGTGGGGGTGAATAAAGAAAAAGTTGACAATTTATAATTGCAAACAAACACTTTAAAAATCAATATAATATTCATGAAATGTATATATGTGTGTATATACAAAAGAATAAAATAAACACAACAAAACCATGGTTTCTAATATTGGACAATACTGATACATATGGTATCAACTCTAAAGGACCCAGAAAAAGAACACCTTAAGACATCATGGAGGGAAACTGCAACAGCAATGAGTGTCAAGTATCAGGTGTTTTCAGTTATATCTCAATCAGCATAATAAATGTGCACTAGAAAAAACGATTTCCTCATGAACTACAGAAAATAGAGGTGGTTCAGTACACATTTTTGTTCTTTCTTTCAAAATGAGATCTTTTCCAAGCCCTCCAAAAGTCAGTTTCTCACTTCCAATTAAACTCAATATTAAAATTTTTTTAAAATTTCAAAACACTGTCTTAGGGAGTTTCAAAAATATATACACACACATCTATACATATGCAGACTTGGAGAGTGAAGAAAAACCAAAAGCGTACATACTATAGTATCCAGCAGCTATAAGAAACCAAGCTCAATACCAGTGAGTGCTTAAACCAACAATGAATGAAACAGGCAAAAGAAGAAAGGAAAAAATTAATGAGACTTACAGGCCGACGATTTCCAAATCAAGGAGATGTGGGCAGGCTGATAATGCCACACAAAGTGCCGTGTTATCCATCCTCTCAATATTGTAAAGGTGCAGCATTTTCATACGAGCCCTTAAAATATGAAAAAAGTAAATATTAAGAACCAATAAAATAATATAAAAAATTCAATTAAATATATCAAATCCCCTTTAAATCAGAGTAGTCAACTATACCCAGCAGCACCACTGTCCCCACTCAAAGAGGATAAGCAGGACCTTGTCAGAATGGATGACTCCTTCCCCTGTCTGGATCTCTTATCATTCCATGAAAACCCAGATGCATCTACAGAATTCCTGATGGTATAAACTAATGGTTGAGAAGATCCAGGTGACACAGTTGGGCCAGGAACTATACCAAGCTTAAGGGACCTGAATTCAAAAAATATTATGTTAAGAATCTTTTACACGAGAGAGAGAGAGAGAGAGAGAGAGAGAGAGTCAGGCAGAGTAGAAAGGAAGGAAAATATAGCAGAATGCACAATCAACAATTACCCAAATAAAACTATGCAATTACTATGTTTGTGGTAAATTTCAATTTAGAATTTAATAGAAAATGAAAATATTCAGAGTAAAAGAAAAATAAAACACAACATCACGCAGGTAAAATATTCTTACTGGAGGACTTTTCCAGCTCGTTGGACCATTGTAGACACAACTGCATTATTGACCTTTGGGACTAATGTTCTCAAGTCAATATGGGCATAGCACAAAGGATCCACGGCACATTTGTTGAACATTGAACAAGTAGCTGTAGCATAGCATAGGCTTTGGGTATCAAGCATGGAAAAGACCTGGACATCAACATATATAGTCAATAACTCAGTAGTGCACTTTTCCATAACAATGTAACCCAATAGCAAAACTGCATGAGCAGTGTGCAAGAGCTGCATATTGATATTTTTATGCTACATTTAGTAAAAACAAATATGTCAATCCCGATCAAGTTAGCACGTGATGATATAAGTTATATTAGCACCATGCATTGGGAGTTCTACCCCATGCATTGACCCAATGTACCCCGTAACCCACCTAATGCACGAGGTACAACCCTCAATGTGGGTATTGATATAAGTTATATTAGCACGTGCTCACCTGATCGTTATCCTATATATATATATAATATAACAATTTTAAATTTAAAAAAAATTAAACCATTCTCAATAATTGTTGTGAGACTCATATTTTAAGAAACCAGTAGTTCAATTACATGTTTCCCCCATCCATATCATAGCTTGCTAAATATCAAGTCAATTGTAAGTCATGGACTGCTTCATCCACAAAGGTGAGATTTTTATAATGATAGGGGGATAGAAAGTGAGTTTATGGATAAGATGGCCACTGATATCTAATGAAAGTGATATTTGGCATGCATGGTGAAAGGTATTTGAACCCAACGTTGGGCTTTCAAACCGTGGATTACAGAAAGAAGTTACTGAGAATGGTATAATAATTGTGTTCCCTCGTCCTGAACTATATATGCATATGTATGTGAAATTGTGAATATCTATCACATGCAAAAATGCTCAATTTATTTCCAAAATATGTAAGTAGAGAGCCTAGCTTTGGCCTGATAATTTGAAAAACCCTGACAATCTCGAATCTCTGACTTTCAGAATACTCTCTCAGTGTACCAAAAAAAATCTAAAATGCACAACATTCATTTTCCATAATTCCAATCTACACCTATTCATTTTCCATCATTCCAATATCCACCCATATGATTACATCTCGAACAATACGAAAAGACAAATAACTGCTGCTCATAAGCCATAAACCACCAAAGCATTCTGAAATTACCGACATTCATCCATGTAATCGTATTGATCCACAATGGCATTACAAACACTAACCCAACTCAATACACAGCACAATTTCAGACATACACATCACTTCCAACTAAAAAATTCGCTATCGATTCAAAAGGAAACTAACACGCCGCAAATGTGCAAATTACACTGTACTAACGAAAGGGCAAATCTTCAGCAAATCATCAAATTTCACAAAACAACAAAAACAAAAGCAGCAAATTCATCAAAATTGAACAGAAAAGCTTCACAAAAGTAAAACATACCTTGATGGTGAGATCAGGAGGGAGAGCCCAAGCGATCGAGTTATGAAACGAAGCGCGCTTCCTCGCAGATCGTTTTCCGGCTTCTAGAAGCGCCGAGCCCAATCTGAGCGCGCGATCGATCAACTGGCTCTGATCCGAATCGGAATCCTTTGATTCCACGAGCCTCTCGAAGGAGAGGTCGAGGGAGAGAGTGGACGAGTCGGAAAGTTCCAGAAAGGTCTGCAACAGAGAGTCCATGTCCAGTAGGTCTGGCTTGGAAACCCCAGGGTTAGGGTTTGGGGAGGGGTGGTGAGGCTCTGAGGAGCAGCAGGGGCGTTTCGCCATGGATGGGTACTGGGTGGAGGACAGAGAGAGAGTGAAGAGTGTGTGTGAGTATGTGCGCGCGTGTATATATATATTTTATTTTTTAATTTTTATATTATTGGGAATAATTATTGTAAGAAGAATCCAAGCTATTGGTACGGTAAAGGGGGGATGAGTGCCACGTGGGCAATTACGTGGGTGAATATGAGCTGTGTGTATACACGGTTTGGATGTGTCGCCGGCGGATTTGTGACGACGAAGGGTTGTGATTAAGGCATCCGTTTGTTGTAAATGGACTCGGGTCCTCTGCAGTGACATGCCTCTAGTCAGTATTAGTTAGCCCTCTAGTATTGCCACGTCAGCCAACAAAAGGATGTGACTAGTGATTGGGCCCTCCTTTGTATGATCACACGGTGTATTAATAATCGCCTAGATTTGATATTTTTGAATGTTTAATTTCAATTATTCCATTAATCAAAATATACATTTATTGGGATTAATTTTGCATGGTAGTCAAAATACTCATGTTCAACTAGAAATTCCCAAACCTCTTCTCTAGTTAATATCAGACAGAAATTCTAATTGTCTAAAAAGATGCTGCATCATCGTAGATTTTATTTATTTTGCCTTCCTTCAAGATAAGGAAAATATTATAGGATTCATTTTATCAACCCATATAGTATCCCATACACTAATAAGGCGTAGATTAAATATTATCGCTCTTAGGTTTTAAAATAAACTAGAGCTCTACTTTATATTTTCAAACTTCATTTCACATTAACTACAAGAAAAGTGACTTAGCCAAAAAAAAAAAAATAATAATAATAATAAAACTGTGGCCAGCTAGAGACGACCCTTGCAACCTGGTTGAATTTGCCATAAAGGAAGGCTTTTTATATTCAAGGAGGATTGTGAAGGAAGGTAGGGTGCCCCCTCTTGGCCATGAGCCCATGAGGTCTCCCACAGTTGTGAGTTGTGACAGTCTCTTACAGAGCATTAGAAATTCCTGTAAATAAGGTAAATGACATGATTTTCCTGGCCTCAATTGTAGATCTCGAATATGGGAAAATCCATACCAGTTAAAGAGGCATTCAGGAAAGAAGTGGTCAGCAAGATACCTAAAAGAAAGTATTCCAATCCAGATATCATTAGGAGAAATCCTGCAATGTAAGGGTACCCTTTTGCCGAAGTATTAGTACTCCTAAAGCATGACAGAGCACCCCTGAGACAAGGTAGAGGGGATGAAGCCAAAAGGCGCTGCCAGATGAGGAAGAGTATACTCATACAAAGACAATCAGTGGGAATACTAATTACCCACGCTAAATTAATGCATAATGGACATTTTCAATTCATGTGATGACGCCAACAATCGCTATGGATGATTTCTTAGTTGTGGTTTGTATGGTAGTGATCACTTCACTTTCACGTGCCCTGTGCACCAATTCTGATATTCCTAGATGAATGATTGAAATCATATAACTACATCAAAATCGAAACTATTAGCTGTCATCTTGATCTTAAACTTGTAGTTTGCAGCATTGATATGAACGAAAAGACACAAAATAATACAAAAACAAAATGATAATCGCATGGAAATACTCCCAAAACATAGGTTTTTTTTTTTTTTTGCTCACTACTCCCAAAACATAGGTTACTACTTACTACTGAACAACATCCAAAAGATTGTCTAGAGATTTGATTTGTATAATAATAAGTTGTTTCAGGTACACTTGTATCTTTGCTCTGTGGGAGAAAGACTAACAAGAGTCAGGCTCATGGAAGAGAAGCGATATGAATGTTTTCATCATTGCCAAACCTTAGCTATGCAGCCTTTCATTTTCATACTATTTTCTTACTTTTGATGCACAAGAGTGAGCTTGTGATCAATTTTATCGAACTCAATTTCATACTCTAGTTCCTTTTCTCCTCATTCTAGTCATGAGCCAAGTTCGTGTTTCAATCTGTCTAGAACACAATATGACATAGAAACCCAAGAAAAATCATTCTACAGAAGTTTTATCTATCCACATTTTCCATTGAAAGAAAGTTCTTCTAGTACTTAAGTAAAAAGAGGAAAAAAACATTAAGGTTCTGTTTCCTTCTCTTGCAGTCATTTCAGCTATACAATTTGTGTTTCATAGGTTTTATGAGCAACTATTTATGCAGTTGGCAGTTTAAACCTTTTTAATTGAAAATTATTTCCAAAATAGATTGACCCTTTTACATTTTCTTTCAAAATTATTTGATATTCTGAATTTTATGCAGTCTTATGTTTAGCAAATCGTGGGAAGTGTTCATCAGCTAAAGCCTACGTTTCTGTAAAGAAGCAAAGCAGTCTGCTTAAATATGTGTTCTTTTACAGAATGATGAGATACAAGTGCACCAGAAATATATATGATCAGGGTAATATGTGTTTCTCTTATAAAATTTGTCCCAATACAAAGACAAAATCAGTAGGAATACTTAGACATCACCCACTTCATGCATAATAGACATTTTCAATTCATACGAACACGCCAAGTCACCGACTTTCTTTATGGATGTTTTCTTAGTTGTGGTTTGTAAGGTAGTGATCACTTCACTTTCAGGTGCCAGTGCACAAAAATTTCTGATTTCCTAAATGAGATGAACGTGTTAAATCATATAACAACAGGAAAATGGAGAAATATTAGCTGTCATCTGGCTCTTAGACTTGTAGTTTGCAGCATTGATAAGAACGAAAAGAATCAAGATAATATAGTGACAAAAAATAGGGAAAAAAAATACGAAAACCAAAAGGATAGATTGACCCTTTTACATTTTATTTCAAAATTATACAAAATTTTGAACTTTACGCAGAGTCTTGTATGAGCATATCATGGGAATTGTTTATCAGCTGAAGTCCAACCTTTTTGCAAACAAGCAAAGCACTCTCTACTAAAAAAATTATAAAATGAGATACCAAGTACAAAAAAAGTAAATATGATCACAATAACATTCATCTCTCTAATCACTCTCACTTTACAAATCATAAACTTGCTTTCCAGTGAACTTAACCTCAATGGGATTAACATTCTTCCCGATTGATCTGAAATTCTGCCCCACCCCTTGACGGCCCGGGTTCACCTGTTCAGGATAGACCCCATCTTTTGGGTGAAGATACTGGACCTCCCCATTAGGGAAGACCCTGTGAAATTGGTACTTAATCTTGTACTTGGATCTTAATCTAGTACCAAGTGCCAAACACTGCTCTTTCCTAGCCAACTTAAGTAAGTTAGGACCCTGTCTCATTATAGCTGCCCCTCCAGTTGGCATTTCAAAAATTTGTTCCTTGGGTGAATCCCAAGTAATAACATAGAATTCTTCGACTTGTGCCTTTCGCAACAATCATCCGGTGCTTCCACCGAAGATTGGTGATGGTGTGCTGGGGTCCAATTCCGGCGGGGTGAAGCCCACTGGGGCCTCTTTAGTGGGAGCTTCAGTTTTTTCTTCTGCAGCCGCAGCTTTAATTATTATTTGAGACATGGAGAACCTGTGAGGCTCGGAACTAGTGAATGAAAAGAATGAGGATGGTTTCCATGGAACTAGAGGCAGGTTGTTGGAATTTGGGGTGGTGGTGGTTGGGGTGAAGAGGCCTGCTTGAGTTGCCATGGCCATGTAAGTTGGGAGTGAATGGAGTTTTTTCTGGCTGGTAGCAAATTTGAACTTTCAATGCTTGTGTGATCGTAGAGAAGGCTATGTGAAAAATGAGTGAACATTTTAGATGGGTTGTTGTGTTTGCCTTTGGAATGTTTGGATAAGAAGATATGGCTTGGACCAATGGGGATGTGGGATTTTGATGCTGAGTCTTACCCACACCTAATTCTTTTCTATTGTGTATCTACTTTTATTTAAGTACTTAGATTCATATGCTTAGGTGACCCCATCTTTCTCTGTCTCTGTCTCTGTCTGTCTGTCTGTCTGTCTCCCTCTCTCTCTCTCTCTCTATATATATATATATTTTTTCCCCTTTGCTTTTCAATGGCAAGAATAAAACTCCCAACTCACCTCACTTCTACAAATGTCTATACTAACATACTATGCACCCATTATAAAGAAAGATAGAAGCATCAACCAAAACAGATCTTACGCCAGAAAATGATTTTAACAAAAGCAAATGTAGCACAAAAGAAAATACCTTTGATTGAGCCTTTTTTCCAAGTACATTTCCAGCTGTGTAGTGCCAATTGAATAGTTAATCAGCATATCAATCAAAAAATCGATTCAACAGTAGTTGTAAGAAAATCAATCAGATTATTCACATAATTCAAGTTTGGAACTAGTTCAAACTAGTTGACAATATATATATATATATAGGCTGCTTTTGCCTCATTAAAATAGAAATCATCACCAATGCTGCTAGTGCTGTCAGCATCACAACACCACTCTTATGACCATGAAAGATACCATCAGTCATTCCCATAAACACTGTCTTCATCATCAATCAGCTTGCACCTTGGTAGTAGCTATAATTAGAGTTTTTATTCTGCAATTCCCACACAGAAAGAAGTTATCTTCCTTCACATTTTTCACTCCTCCTATAACATTCGTTTTGCTGAGCAACATCTGTTTTCTGACACTCCAAAACCTCTAAAGAGGAATCCCTGGAAGTTTAGACTAACTATACAGTTATACTCAAATGGAGTCCAAGAACAAACGGAATAGCTTAAGAAGCATAAAAATGACAAACAATCTAAGTTCCAAACACTACATTTCAGTCTGCAAATCTGGCATATGATGCATCCTCTTGCCACAAAGAGAACCCTTCCCCTTGTTACAAGATTAATATCCAAGGGCCAAACACTTTGGAGTTTGGACCCACCATTAAACATCAAAGCAGGACACAGTAGATTGCATGAAAACAACATATCATTATATACATGATAACTAGCTCTCCTTACGGAGCAGGCATTAACCGTAGCATTTCCTCCGAAGATTGATTCCCCCCAGGATCCCTCTCTTCTGCCAGCAGCGACTGTAAATCACTACCATTTGCCAAGCTGTTAAACTCAACTGCTTTGGATGGCATAGTTGGGTAGCGTCGTTGGCAAAACGTCATCAGTCTCTTAACTGATTGTAGGTACTTGCGAGTTGTCTCATCATTCATAATGTGGGCCACACTATTGGTGTAGATCTTCTCACGGGCTGAACGTTCATGAATACCAACCATAGTGACACCAATAGGCCAGGGTGCATTTCCAATGGCCATCTTGATATACTGGTCCATTGCAGCTAGGTAGTCCCGTTTCATGCAGCATTCAACCACCACTAACAATGCTTGCCGGATATCATCTGGAAGAACCTACAAATGGAATGAATCATGAGATTAGTACACTGTTATTCGTAAGCATTCCAAAGTTCTGAATTAATCTATAATTAATGCAGCAGTAGTCAGAATGCATCTAGGGAAAGTTTTAAAAAAGGAAAAAAAAAGAGGGGGTTTAACACTTCTTCTGTACGCAGAAACAGAAATAACAATCCTTTTCTTTCTTCCTCTCTTTTAAAAATCTCGCCTAAACGCATTGCAATTACTAGCACTAAATCTATAAATTAATAGTGTGGTGAATATTCCAAACTTACAAATCAGTTTAAAATTATTGCAGCAATAATGAAAATACATTTAGGGGAAAGTTCTAAAAGAAAAAGAAAAAAGGTAGCGTGTCAAATCTGTTTCTGTCTATCTTCATTTCCATCCAACAATCCAAGGCATAAAACGGGCTCTGTTGGGTTTAAATGGAACAGTGCTCTCTCTCTCTCTCTCTCCGCCAAAAAAAAAAAAAAAAAAAAAAAAGAGAGAGAGAGAGAGAGAAGAAAAGAAAAAAACCACCACTATTACTGAGTACTGACAGGTTTAAGCCCTATCACCACCCCAAAAAGAGTGGAGCTGCCTTCCCATGCAACCCAAAGGATGTTCTGCAGAACCACACACTCGATAAAGGATCAATGGGACGTACTACAACATTGGGTACCAACATCGGCACCAGTCATCCCAAGGGACCCCTGGTTGTGGATTAACACTGCATCATAACTAAAAGCCAATAAGCTAGTCAGCCTGCTAAATTTCAAGACACATTTGCAGTCAAATTCTCATCAAGCTTTCAATTATGCCAATCTTTTTTCCAAAGAAACTGGAACTACTTTCAACCAAACAAAAAGTAGAGTGTTCACAACAGAGTCCAGCAATCTGCCAAACAAAAGTGGAGGATTTTATTTTTTTTGATAAGGAAACAAAAGTGGAGGATTGAAACAAAAGAAACACCTGACAAACATTAATACATGGTCACCTGGATTAAAATGGTTTAAATTATTATAAATAAATATATTTTTTTTAAAAAATCTACTATATGCTTTCAAAAAGACAGTTCATTGAGATTGAGATCTTAAGAATATCTTCTGTCATAGAAATATATTAAAATACACAAAAGAAATTATAATATCATTCCTCAGTCCTGTTCTCTGATTAGCTTGCTTATTTCAATAAAAAGGGAGTAAGCATGCATAGATAGAGAGGAAGTTTGAAGTCACAGACCCTAAATCTCAATCCTTCTCATGAGCCTCCAAAAAACTATCTCCATCCTTGTTGAAGTCTAAACTACATCTAAGAAGAAAGTGATACTGTAGTTGCCCTCTTTTCAACACTTGACATAAGTGTCAAACTCAACGATTACTTATTAGTATTAGCTAAAGATAATTTCAAGCATTTAGTGATCCTTGTACATAGGTTTATGGTACACCCTAATATGCCACGGCTATATGTGTAATATATACATACTTATGTTAGTAGTTAAGTGGGTCGAAGTCTGAGTAACAGACAGGTTAGATTTCATTAAAGCAAGACTCCACAACTAAAAGAAATAGTCCCCATTATTGCCTACATGATAAATGAATATCTTCCCTAGCTTTCACAACTCCTAAGGGTGCTTCAGAAAATAGTAAACGACCAAGTTATGGATAACCTGAGGTTGTTAGCCCGCACTATTTTTGCAATGTAACTATAGCATTAGTTCTAGGAGACCATGTATAGACAAACTATAATCCTATCTGTGCTGTTGGAATTTGCATTCAGCAGAAAATGTTTGTGACAAAATCATTCCAGAAGGACCCAAAAATCTCATAACTAGAAGCCGCATTGCACAATGATTAATTCACAAAACAATATTTTTGCTCCATGCATAACTCATGATGTACTTGAATTCTTAGTCACATATAATTTCCAAACAAAAAATGCCCACCAAACAAAAACAATTCTCCATCAATGAAAGCAACTAAAATGAAACACTCACTACACTCACCTTCTTCCTGCAAAACTTAAACAATGGATTCAAGTACCGAGCACACTGCTTAAACGTGGCGACCATGGACTTCCCCTTTGCCGTCCTCCTCTCCGCATGGGGCATCTCATGAAACTCCTGCTTCCACTCATTCAACAACCTCTTGAAAAACACAAGAATCTTATCCTCGTCACACAATTCTTCGAAATTCGTCTTCATCCGTTTCAAATCCTTATCGGCATCAACCCCCGATGACTCTCCATCCGTCAAATCCTCATCGCCGCCTCCACCTCCACCACCACCCTCCCCATCTTCCATCCCGTCCTCACTATTCTTCCTCTTCCTCTCGCTCAAAATCCCCGTCTTCTGCCGCTTTCGCAGCTCCGCTATATCCCGCAAGAAATCGTTCGTCTGCCCTTCCGTCATATCACTATCGACCTCAAAAGTCCCAGCTTTGAGCACGTATTTAAGCCGATCAAGACGGGCATTATCGTCTTCGCCGAAAAGAGTGATTGGTTGTTTGAGGAATCTGAGGCGGCGGATGACTTCTTGTCTGGGGAGGTTGAGGTCGTCGATCTTTTGTTCGTCGGTTAGGGTTTTGGCGGCAGAGGAGGATGACGCGGTGGCGTCGGGCTTGGAGGATGTGGAGTTTGAAGTGGCGGAGGTGAGGGCGGAGGAGGAGGAGGTGGTGGAGGTGGAGGATTGGTGGCGGTGGCGAAGGGCATTTTTGGCATCTAATTCGCGTTTTTCTTCTTCACGAAGCTTCTGGAGCCTCTTCTGTTCGAGTTCTGAGCGCTTGAAGACCCTTTTGCCGCCGACGTCTTGGGCTAGGGCTTGGCGTTTTTTGAGCAGTTCTTGTTTCAGGAGATCCATCTAGGGTATCTGCAAGGGGACGACGAGGAGAGAAAGAGATGGTAACTTAGATGGGTGGTGGCCACTGGTGTAATTGGCAATTGGATAATCGCTTGCTCTTCAAGTGGGTGTAAGTGGGGTGGGGTTGGTACGGGTCAATTACAGTCTGCGATCAGCCTCATGTACAAAAAAGCCCAATCACAGAACTGGTGACAGGCCCTGTAGGATCCGAATCACCCAGCCCAGTCGCAGGTTATGAAAAATTGAACATTGACACCCCTTTTTTTTCTTTTTCCCCCATTTTTTTTTTTTTGGGAGTGGGGGGAGGGGGTTGGAGGACCTCTTACTCAACTATTTTCCAAAATCTTTTTCCTTCTCTCTCACATCAAGTAAGGCCCACGAGTACTGATAACCTAATATATGAGGTGAAAAATTTGTTGAAAAACATAGCATTGCTTGATGTTGAGGTCTGACTTGTTCAGACGTTGAGAGAGAGAGAGAGAGGAGAGAGAGAGAGAGAGAGAGAGTGTGTGTAATACTAATAATGTAGAGTAACTGATTTTGTAAAAATCTTTACAATAATCATACAATCATTGCCATATCATTTTTAAAACCTATTCTTATAGTAGTTAAATGATAAAAGACAATTCGCACTCATATAGAATTGAAATCAAAATCTTTGTAAATTTTACGTTCTTAATTAAGGTGAGATGTTATTAGACTCAAAGATTGTTAAGTAATAACATTAGGGATTGGGTTGGGGAGTTGGGCTTGGTCTGGTTCCCCGTGGGCCAAATTCAACAATCGGTGCGGGTCAAAGTTCGACTGTCCGGGTTTTAAAATCACGCTTCAAACTTTCTTCGCATAAGAGGTGCACACGGAGAGAGAGGAACAGGAGAGAGAGAGATGACGACCATTCGCCGATTCTGCTGCAACGATCTTCTTCGTTTCACATCTGTAAATCTCGACCATCTCACCGAAACTGTAAGTCTCTCTCTCTCTCTCTCTCTCTCTCTCTCTAAAAGAAGTGTCAGATGGATCGATATGGATGTGGCTTTAATATGTGTTGGTTCTAATATGAATACAGTTCAACATGTCCTTCTACATGACCTACTTGGCAAGGTGGCCCGACTATTTCCATGTCGCCGAAGCTCCTGGAAACCGAATCATGGGATACAGTACGCTTTTCCCTCTCTTCCTATGTATATTTTTTTTATTAGAAATTATGTTGGTATTTTTTATTTTTTAGCTGGATTATGGTGGTTTTAGTGTATTGAGTGCCATTTAGACCTGGGCTTGAATTGAAGGGTGTAACTGGTGTGGGAATTTCAGGGCTAGTTGAAAATTTTCTTTTGGAACATTTGTCTTTACTCTCTCAGGATGCAAGTGAGAGATTTTCGAATAGGTAATCATATTCTTTCGAGGATATCCCATTTGGAAAGACTAAAGAGGGGGTGGGGGTGGGGGGAGTGCAATTGGTGAATCCTGGTATAAAATTTTTAAGCTTTGAAGTGGGGTTTATTAGTGCCAGAAAAGAATTGAAAGTAAATTTATAACAATGGAGTTCGTTGTAGCATGTATGTTGTGGAGGGGGGATCAAACTGTATGCGGGTATGAAGAGTACATATTGTTATGGGTGAATAAATTGTTCATTCAAGCAGAAGTTTGAATGAAAAACAAGCTATTGAAATTGAGAATTCTGGTGCATGTGATAATAGAGTGCAGGAGAATCAAGATGAGGTGGATATTTTTGATCAATTGGATTTCGACAAGGCAACCAGATATAGATAGTTGAATAGCTTAACCATACACAAGCCCGATTGGGAGATAGGGAGGATCCGACAGAAGTATGAAATTCCAAATGTTCTGAGAATCGGATTGATTCTATTAAGGAGTACTGATGACCAAGAAAACTCTGGAGAAGAAGTAAGCTTCAACGCTCCCCAAGACAACAGAGCCATCATTGTGGGGAGGGTAAAGTCATGAGGGCCTATGTTTTATTTTTGTCAAATACTTTTGTTGCCATAATTAGTGATTTTAGTAAGATGTAGAGGAGTTGGTTGCGAGGCCATCTAAGGTATTTCCTTTTAAGAAATGCATGATGAATATTGAGATATTATGGTTTAGTAAAACCATAACTTGGTGTATTTTCCTTAGAGTGATTTTATATGTGAATTCTCAATCTATATTATTTAGAAAGCACCATGTTCTGGGACTGAAGTTAATTTGCTTACCCTTATATATGATTTGGACTCAAATTTTTGGAACTTATGATTGTGCTGGAATCTTTCAGGGCTTAGGGGGTGTTTCTGTTGCCACTTGGAATAAGAATGTGACTGAGATTCTTTCTAACTCTAAAAGTCATTTAGATTATATTATTATGTGAATATGGATGGAAATTTCTCAATTTTCTTGCAGGATTTGTCTTTGTAAAAAATAATAATAATATTATTAATTATAAAATAAAATTAAAATTAAAATAAATTTAAAATTCTTGTTGGATTTGTTGTTAACATCCGTGGGCCTTGTATCTTTCCAGGTTAATCTAGGAATGCTTTTTGTATCATGATGAAAGGATATGTGGATGTAATTCATTTAATATGTTTGCAGTTATGGGAAAAGTTGAAGGACAAGGTGAGTCTTGGCATGGTCATGTAACTGCAGTAACTGTCGCTCCAGAATATCGCAGGCAGCAATTAGCTAAGAAATTGATGAACTTGCTGGAAGACATCAGTGACAAGATGTAAGAGGGACAAACAATAAATGAAATGAAACTGGTTTTGTTTATTTATTTATTATAGATGTTTAGAATAATGGGGCATGGATGTTATCTAACTACATCGATATTAGTCTATCCTAATGCAATTTTTTTTTTCATTTCTCATGTGCTGTATTGCTATTAAATAATAATAGTTTATACAACTTTTCTATGAGATAAAGAAAATAAGATTTTATGTTTTTCGAAAATTAGTCCTTCGGTAGTATCCATGTTTTTTCCATGTTAATATTCTTACAAATGTTTTTGGTTGTGGTTATGCATATATTTACCTGCGATCCATTTTGTTTTTATGAGGTTTTATATGTATGAACATTTGTATCAATGTATTTGTGTAACTTTTTACATCTTGTTCCCAGGGCATTGCACTACATCCCTTTAATTTGGTCTACAGTGTCATTGTAGACAAGTCCATGGCATATGTAAATGTATATACTTGCCAACATTGATATGGAAATTTAGATGACACAGAAGCACCTAACTATTGTAGTTCTTATTGAAGTGCAATTAAAAGAAAAAGAGAATTTTTTTTTTAGGGGGTATAGTTTTGGATATTATGGGAGCTTGATTTAAATTTAGCACAAAAGATGTACTTATTTTGTTGTAAATTTTATTTATTTATTTATTTTACAATTTAATTTTTTTTTTTTTTTTGGGAATACTTGCAGGATTAGACAGTTTTTAAATATAAAATTTTATTTTTGAAAAGGTGCTATTGCCAGATTTGTTTGAAAATCTTGCTTGAGGCAGCATGGGTTTGCCATACAGCTCTGGCTAAACCCACCCCCCCCCCCCCCCCCCCCCCCCTTCCTCCTCTTTGATCTTTCCATCATGTAATAGTTCAGGATTCCATAAGAGTCATTTTAGGCTCTTGGCCAGTTGGTTTGTGGGATGAATGAGTGGTGATTTGTTACAATTTTTGTAATGAAATTCTTACCAGTACAAAAGGGAGGAGAAAAAGGCCTTATAGTGTCTTGAAAGTGATTGTGTGATTCCCCCTTCCCCTCCTTTTGTCTCTCCTCTGAAAGAAAACCAATATCTATTAAAGGAAAAGAGAAGGACAGCTTGGAAAGGAGGAGAAGTCCTTTTCAGCAAAGAAATTGAAAAAAGCAGTACAAGCTAAACGAAACCTACAAACAACAACCACACAACCCACAAGACAATTTTTCAAGGTGGATATAATTGCCCAGTGAGAAAGTTGGCCTTTCTATAAGCTTCCCTATGAAATCCAGAGGTAGGTCACCCTAAATTGAGTTTCTAGTGTTGTTATTCCACTTTCTCTTGGTAGTTTGTTTAATTTTGCTTTTCTTGTTATTCCTGTTCTCAATTATTAAGGAAAACCTTTGCAGTCTTAGGCTTGATTTGAAGTACTAAACACCCAATAAAGTTCATCAAATTGATATATAGTCAAATGAAAGCCTGTGGGGTGTTTGATTACAGAACCTTGGAGTCGGGTAGAGGGAGCTCACATAACATACACATCTCCAATATCTATGTGGCAATTTTTACCCTAAATTGGCCCATTAGAGATTTATAGTGAATGTTAGAGTATATGGTTTGGTTTAGCTTGGGTTTCTATTGCAGCAATGTCAAGTCGCTAAGCATGTAATGAGGCTCAAGGTTGACATTATTCAATTCGCTGCATACTTGCTGAAGATTTAGTTTTGTGAAGTTTGAATTGGTGTTTCTGTGTCTGGAGCTCTGTCATGCAAGTTACAGTTCATTTCATGTTAATTCGTTTTGTAGTTGCTTTGGATGCTGTTAGTTCTGGGTACTAAGGAGAGCTTTCCTTTGGCAGTGACAAGGCTTACTTTGTGGACCTTTTTGTGAGAGCATCGAATATGCCAGCCATAAAGATGTATGAGAAGGTAATGGTTATGTATTATAATTTTTTTTTGCAACTTGGACAATTTCTATTGCTATACTACCAGTGTTCTATAAGCTGTGCAATATATTCTTACATTTTAGATATTTGCATTGGCATTTCCAATATTGGTTCTCTTTTTGAAACACTCCTCTTTTTTCAATATCAAGTTTGTACTGAGACTTGGTGCTTAAATCCCCTCATAGTCCATAGTTTTATATGCACCATTAGAATTCACACCATATTTTGTTGCAACCATCATACTTGCATAATTTGTCACATTTCTTTCCAAATTTTCAAAGCCACTTATGGGATTATTCATAACCACTACCGTTCAAATCTCTTGACCTCTTTCTTCACCTAATGAACAAACCACATCTCAACTCATCTGGTGGTATTTGAACTCATCACCCTTACCGCCCATAGGGATTCCTTTTGGATCTTGTCTATTTTTGCCTAATGACGACGACATTTAGAAGAAGGAAAGGTAGTAGGTTGGTGCCTTGGCAAGGGAACATCTAATGGGGTTAGTTGTCTGCCATTAGATAAGTAGCAAGATTCTTGTGCTGCTAATGTCCTCTTGCATCTTTTGACTTTTGGTTTCCAAAACATTTTTGGTCCTGAAAGGGGGCACCAAGAGGGAGCCCTAAATACAGATATGGGAGACCACCACCACCCATTGCACAGCCCTTAAATATGCATGGAATCCAAAGATGATACAATCACATCAGGGCACGCTAGCAGTCTTCAATTGACAGGCCAAGGCCAAAAAACTGTACTTGCTGGACAAGTGGATGGTGCCCACTGTCTTATATTGTTAATCTTCTCCTGTAGTGGATTTGGTAAGCAGATATTTGTTTACTCTTTAGGAATTGCTGAACAGTGCATTCCTAGAGGTACAGGCATGCTAACAGTCTTCAATCAATGGGCCATGGCTGCCCACTGTCTTATATTTGTTAATCTTTGCCTGTAGTGGTTTTAGTAAGCAGATATTAGTTTACCCTTCAGGAATTGCTGAACAGTGCATTCCTAGAGGTACAAACTATCCAAGCAGTGGTTTTTTAATTAGCCGTCTGGTAAATAATTGAGGGATTTTTTGAATTGTTAGTACCCTGACCACGCTCATTCCATCTTCCTTTTTTCTCAGCTTGGGTATGTGATATATAGACGGGTGCTGCGCTATTATTCTGGGGAGGAAGATGGGTTAGGTGAGTCTGCGCATTTAATCACAATATTTGTCATTCTGATTTGTAGCTTATAATGCCTCTCACAATTTGTTATATCTTGTGATATATTTCCAGATATGAGGAAAGCATTATCTAGGGATGTCGAAAAGAAGTCCATGATCCCCCTCAAAAGGCCAGTTACTCCAGATGAATTGGAGTATGATTGATTCCATTTTTTCAGAATATCTGCTTTATGAATTTTATGAAAATGCATCAGCATGTGCTTGTGACTTTGGAAATGCAGAGGTTAGGCATCTTAGGCTGGTTGTAGAATTTCAGGAATGTCAAACAAATGTGAGACACAACAGTAAGAAGTGGTCATGGATGGGTTTATACTTTTGTGGAACCTTGTCAAGCATATTTATAAAGTAGAACTGGTCATGGAAGGGTTCGAATTCCCTTGAGATCCAAAATTTAAACATTTCATTTTGATTTTGAACCATTGAACAATCTTTTGCCTTCTTAAATCAGGAAAAAATTGAATATTCTCCATAATTCATATTACTTTTACTCTGAACTCAAATTATTATTGGTAATAAATGTATTTCTCGTTGGTGACCATGATATGCACTATGGATTACAACATAATCTTACACATACACTCATCAATCTACTCTCTCAAAGAGTACTTTGGCAATATGGAAATTGATTGTCCCGGGATCACAGTAGGCAGTGTAGTAAAAACTCTTTACTACTGTAAGAAACGTCTGCTTGATATCAGCATTGACGTTGTCCGGGGAGTTTTGGAGCACCAATTGCACAAGTTCTTGCATGTCCAATTCTATTTGGGGGGTTGTCATGCTGCCATTATAGCTGCCATTATCATGTCCCTGATAAAATTAGAAAGAACAAATGAAAAAATGTTCAAAGAGAAAACCACTTGCAAGGAGAAGACTATAAAGGCTTTAATTAGTTGAATGCATTTGAGATTCCAACACAATTAGTGAAATCTGTTAGGTGTAATTTGACAGTTTTCAGCCCTCTGATCCTATTAGCTAGCAATTTGGACTCCTGGAAAGAAATATGCATGTATGTCTCCTCTCTCTCTCTCTCTCTCTCTCTCTAACCTTATGCTTTTGAAGATGAATAAGTTGGTGGCAGAGTCTGTTGGCGAGTTCGGAGAGACGGTGGTACTCATGAGGATGGAACAACCATATTGGCACTTCCGAGATTGAATGGCCGCCACTGAGATTTATTGTTTGCACCAGTAGCTCCGCTTCTCCTTGGTGCTTATCTTCACCTTCCCCATGCAAAGTCCGCAGCCATTTTCCCCACTACATAAATGCAAATACACACAAAAATAACACATTGGAATTAGTACTCTGGTAGTCTGCATTTTTGGGTATTGGACAAAATTGGTTACTTTTTCTAGTGATGGAGTGAAGGACTTATGCGTATTCACCTACTTGTGTGAATGAAAACTTGGTCCAGTTAATATAGGAGTATTAAGATATGGACTCGCCATCTGATCGATATATGGGTTCCAATTAAGTAGACAAATCATATAAAAACTCAATCTAGTGGGATGCCATAACAAGGATGATCCATCAAATAGTGGGTCCGAATCTTATTTTTGGTGCTAACTAATTTTTACTGGCCAGAGCCAAATCCCTATATCTATCAATATAGTCTCACAGTGTGACGTAAGTGGTGGCGAATGTCTCCACCGTGCACCACCAGTGCATCCGTTGACAGTTGGTTTAGGGTTTCAAGCAGGGTCCCCATGAGTCCACACCTTGTCTTGCTCAAATCTAGCTCACTGCAACACAAATAACATGTCATATAGAAAAAACTTTGCGATGCCTCATTAGTGTTCATTTTCACACAAATCTTACATCATTAGTACCACGTACACACTTCGTGCTCACATATGCATGCATTTTGAACCTTTTAAATTTCATTTATGTTATATTTCCTTTGCTCAGCAAATTAATATATATATATACATATATATAAAAATCTATATATAGGATGTTAATCAAGTGAACGTGTACTGTTATAACATACATCAACACTTGCATTGAGGGTTATAACTCATGCATTAGTGCGTATGAGGTATATTAGGTCCAATGCACGGGGTATAACCTCTAAAACATGGTGTTAATATAATTTATTTCAATATGTACTAACTTGATCAGAACTAATATATATATATATATATAATTATTGAATTTTTGTTTATTGTTTATTTGTTTTTGTTTCTTACAGCCAACTTTAGGTCTAAATTAATTATCTATACATTATACCAGGCACAATTGTATAATTAAATTACTCATGAGTATATATGGTGGCTATTCTCATTATTTAATTGGGGAGTTGTGCTATACATGGAAGTTCTACACATGTTAATAATGTAAACAGGAGATTTCATAAAACAAAACTTGATTTTAATAAATAAAACTTAATTACCTCATAATTACCTATTGATCAATCCGTCAACAATTTCAGTGGATAAATGAAGCTTTTCTCGAATATTAACACAAATAAGAGTCTTTCAAACCCGGCCCTAAATGTAGTCAGTGGATGTATATGAGAAAGCATATTAATTAAAGTGGATATATATATATATATATATATAGACATGCATAAAGACATACAAATGAGCATAACCCAGAAAGTGAAACATGCCAGCCATACCCTAAAGAAAGAAAGTAATAGAAAAAACACAAGAAAGAACAACAAACTAATTTGCCGAAGTATTTGTACATCATTTTGGACTCTTATCTTGTCCATGTTAATTTATATACATATATATAGTCTGTTCATATATGAGTCCATATGGGTTGTCGGGTATTATATAAATTCGGGGTTTGTCCAGAAGGTTCTCATCATAATTAAAATAAAATGTAAATTTAGCCTGTTGTATACCAGCGTCTTTTTTTATTATAAAATACTCCGTATAAAGTTTGATGAACAAAATTATGTGCCATTATTTATAGTTGGATAAAGCGTAGTTGAGTTGAGTTAAATATATGACCTTCCATTATTTATGCAGTCTCCAGTACTAGTAGTGCTGTTTTTGAATTCATGGATGAAGGCACTCCTCTGCTCACCTACAAGTTCCCTCCTTACCAAAACAAGATGCCACTGCCTCCATCAAGACGGCGGTTTTAGCCCATGCCAGTCGCTCTTTTGACCTTTCCGGTTCGAAAATACTTGCTGCTGCCAGGAAATATGCCAAGACAAGATTTTTGCTGCTTATCCCAAACTCTCCAAGACTGCATTTTGTGTACCACCTGTGAATGAATGGATTATCCCATCATATATACCAAAAATCAAAATCAACACAAATTTTTTCTTGGGATTCTTTTGGTTACGTACTTCTGAATGGTGTCCCATTCGAGCTGATGCAATGCTTGGCAGTGATTGTAATCTAGTTTTGCAAGCTCAAGATAGATGTTATTGCTAACATAAGGCATCCTGCAGTAAACAACCCAAAGTTAGAACCTAAACCCAAATCCAACACAAAATCAACGGGAAAAAAAAAAAATGTTTTTGTGAGCCTTTTGGGAGAGAACACCGGACACCTTCCCTTACTAAAGTGGCAAGTAGGTGAAGGAGGTCGCATTTTACCCAGCCAAAAAAAAAAGAAGGTGAAGGAGGGTCTTAGAGAGCCTAGTATGCTAGGGATCGTGTCTGTAAGTCCTTTGATTTTTGGGTAACTAAATCATATATATATATATATATAAGAGTAATGTTATATATTCTAAATTTTTTATGTCCAAATCTATTTATCTAAATGTTGTGCAAATTTAGCCGACCAATTAAAATTTTCACTGAAAAGATAACGGTCCATGGTCCATAATGGGTTGATGTGTAGCGGTACTTTTTTTTTTTTTTTTTTTTTTGGGGCTGCGAATGGAATTAGTAGTAAATAAATATAAATAAAAGTACCTGTACATAGTCTTTCCTATCCATACATCATCTTCACCACCATACTGTTCAATGTAGAATCTTGTCTCTACACGAGGTAAGCTTGCATACCATGGAACATCAAGGGCGTACCCCACCTATTATTTTTGGCTTGTTTGTTAGAATTTAAAAAAAAACACACAAATATATATATATATATATATATATATATATATACACACACACACTTCTATGTATGTTTATTATTGGATAAGAAAATTGGATATACATATAGGTGGTTTTACATACCAGTTGGGGAGATGATCCCTTAGCAACCCACAACTAATCTGTAAGGGACCCCACACTTATATGTATGTCTATTTGTATATTTCTAGGATAAAGAATAAATTTCAAAAGGGTATCAATTTACCTTATGGTCCCCTTACCTATTCATCAAATTGCCAATAACAGTTTGCCGCGTCAAAATCAAAGATATCTAATGGACAGTTAATTAGGTAAATAATTGGTCCATCTATATAGGTCTTGTTAATTATTTGTTAAAAGGCTCGAATAGGGTTTGGCTCCTCCGTAGGTATTGGTCTCCATCAATCTCCAGTTTGCACTGAACCCTCCTATCTCACTGTAGAGAAGGATTAGAGGGCTCACCATCTATGGGTCCAACCTATGATGGTGGAATTAAGGGATTGGGATTTGCTCAAGTTAGGGTCTTTAACTTGACGCTCAATTTAGCGTTAGATTTCAGACACGTGGGGGATGCAATTATCAACGGCTAGGCTTTTCCTACAAATGCTAAAACTTTCTCATCCCAGCCATTGATAATTGCATCTCCCACATGTCCGAAATCTAATGCTAAATTGAGCGTCAAGTTGAAGACCTCAACTTGAGCAAATCCAAATCCGGAATTAAGAATGTTTGATATTTTTCTTTAAAGAAGAAAAAAAAAAATTTACAAATGAATCCGAACCCAATCTAATTAAAATGGAAATTTTTGTGGCATCGATTTACTAAATGAAACTCATCATATGGTGAATTTCAATCATCTTCAATTCCTGCTCATGGGAGGATATTTGCAAGAACCTATAGGAAATTAAGGAGCCTTGCCCTAACAAGTAATAGCTAAATATTGTACCTAGTTGAGGAAATGATCAAGCCTTAGGCTATTTTAATTTTTAACGTACGTAGATACTCAATCATACCTCACCAGGTAAGTCCTTGGTTATTATCCATTTATCTAAAAGCTGATTAGATGCTTGTTTTTCTCTAAGAAATTTGGTTGAAAACATCTTGGCTTGCTCAAGAATTTTCTCTCCTGGGAACAGCACTTGAGAAGCCCTATATAGGTTATAAATTCCGGTGACAGCTTGGCTCGACTGTCCGACAAAGCACACGAACTCACCAAGGCCATTCTTAAATTGCCGAAAGACATCTGCATGTGAAGACAAAACACTAGGTAGTATGATTCACAAAATTTTAATTGATACCACAATAATACTTTATACTTCATACACTTAAAAATACGAGAGATGCTACACCCTCTAAGTTATTCAGTATCACCACAAGAGGTCCATTACTAAATTAGGTACTATTTATATGGTGTTGTATTATGGTTCTATGTATAGCATATATTGCCCTTGATAAAATTAGAGAGGACATTAATTGTAAACTTACCCTCAGAAACCTGGTGGCCATGTAATCTTAGAAGTCTGAAACCCATGGCGGTGTCATCGATCTCTTGGACAGATGAATTTCTTGCCCAGCAAATTCCTTTCTTAGTCCAATATCTGATTTTTTCATGTGTTCATAATTAGGAGAAGCTACCTTGTTTTATTCAACAAATACTCGGTTTCTTAGTAAATTTGTTGTACATAAGTTAAAATTTCCCACTTAAATATAGTGTGGTTTATCATACCTATAAACATAATCAAGACAATCTTTAATCTCTGAACGAAAGTACCGAGAGACTCCAAGACGCTGCAACCGATCCACAGCCCACAAATGTTCGAACAAGTCGACGGGGTAAATACTTGGGGCTAAAGCAATAATTAGAGATTAATTGCAAATTAATATTAAAAACCAAACACATCCGAAGATTAATGAAAGTAGCTAGAACTTGCAGTAACTAATTAAAGGGCACTTTAGTTACCTCCCCCATTAAATCTTTCAACAACTCTTTCAAGGTATCTCAAGCAATTTTCATCTTTGGTCTGCATGAGAGCGAAGGCAGTGGAAGATGGAGAAGACAAGAATGACCCATCTGGGAGTTGAAGTCTTAGAAGCTTTTCCCAGTCCAGGCCTGGCATCCCTTCCAAGCTATGGATTAGTGTTGAGGGCACCATGTGCATTACCTCAATTGGTATCCTATCCCAGGCACGTACATGATTAGTACATATAATTAATAATGGCCGAAGATTGAGCCGCGAAACTACCTTGAGAGCTTTAGGTTTCTCCTGGCATATATTTCCTTCATGGCAGAAGAATCATGAGGAACTTCAATGCCCATTGTTCGAGCTAGATCGAGAAGCGAAGGGAAAGCAACTTCAAAGCCGATTAGCATGTGGTCGGCATTTTCATTTTCAAGCTTACTCATGTTTTCCCTAATGAATGAAATTCCTATTTTGATGACAACACTTGAGCCAAGTTAGCTTAACTAACATGTACGTATAATTAAATCAAAGAAAATATTTAATACCTTATTACGATGACGGACACGAATACATGATATATCGAACATGAATTCACATGTGAAACACATTTCCCACCTCATCAATTGGTCTACTTTTTATGCATGCTGAGCTCTTAAATAAATTAATCTGACTCCAATTCATTAAGAGGTTGCCATTTTCATTTTCCTTCTTAATTATAATTACAGATTGGTCCTGCTAAGGTGAAATAATTACAGTTGGTAGTCATTCTTAGTTAAGTTAGTAGCTGTTTATTAAAAATTAAAATTAGTAGTCATTTGAATTGAACTGTAATTATTTGCTCGTAGCTGGACTAATCTGTAATATTCCCTTCTCAATTACAATTAATATACCTCTTTGGTACTTCTGAGGATGAATATCCCATTTTTTAAATGCAATCACACATGCTAGGGTGTTGATTAAGCGATCATGGGCAGAAAATATGGAACCATCCCCCCATGAACCATCGGGGAGCTGGTGGTTGGCGATCCATCGAAGGCTAGATGGGAACTGAGGACCACCACTTCCATGAACATCTTCCACTAGAGCAACCCATGCTGTGTCATAAGCTGCTGTGCTTATCTCTCCATCTTCCATGCAACACAACATCAATCTTATGGAATCGACATATTCCTTTATCCCATTTGATGGAGAAGCCTCTGCACAAAGTCAATCACATCAATTAGTGCCCTAATTTTCAGTTTCGTATAAAATGTTATATATATAGTCCAACTCTTTTGTAAATCCAATTGATGTGATAACTTGGCCAACCAATTTAAAATTTCATTATAAAAATAATTGTCCGTAATGGGTTAACTTGGTGATTGTCAAAACAGTTGGAACTTGAAAACATAGATTTAAACAAAGAAGTTGAACTTTTTAACATTTTCCTTCATAGGATGGCGATCATGTGAGCACGTACTGATATACAGTCTTCACATTGAGAATTATAACTCGTGTATTAGTGGGTTATGAGATATATTGGGTGACTGTACGGGGTGCAAACCTTAATGCATGATATTGATATAAGTTATATCAACACGTACTAACCTGACTGGAACTGTTCTTTCTCATATACATAATCATAAAGAGGCAACAAAAAATGAAAAAAGATCACCTTAAAAGCTTCCCCTTCTATTCCATCACGTATAATCTCAGGCCACTTTATGGATCGTGAACTGTTTTGATACACTTTATGAATTCGACCATTTATATAAATATATGTTAATGAATCTTTCAATTTCATTTGCTTTTTTACAAAAATTTCAAAATTCAAAATTCCTTCTACCTGGAGTGCGAGGTTCGGATTTAGCATTGCATCGAGCACGAAAACCCATACGGACTCTTCTGTCTTTTGCTCCACACCCTAAATATTTTATTGTAACTCAATCAATCCTTCGGTTGCAAGGGAGAATTAATTAACTACTTTTTTGATAAAAGACGGAAATATAGAAAAAAAATGTGGTGATGAGTTAGCCTTGTGGATATATAGTGAAAATTACAGGTCAGGTCCTGAGTAAATTTTCGTTAAGACATTAAGCAAGGCTCATTTTCACAGAAATTAATCAAGGATAAAATATATATATATATGCTAATCATTAATTTGCTGAGAATTCTCATTCTGCTTTTTCTAAAAGAAGATGTTTTCTAAAGTTCAATATTCTGTTTGGTTGGTGGGAAATCATAGCTAGGAAACAGGGCCGGCCTGAGGTAAGGCCATTAAGGCGGCCGCCTGAGGTTTCAAAATTTTGACAAAAAATAAGGGCCCCAACTTGGTTGGTATCCTTGTAATAGCTCCAAAAAAATTTAATAACTAGATGAGCAAAGGCTTCAATCCAAGTTTAAGGGCCCCAAATAGTTCGAAAGTTCTTGACCCAAGTTTATATACAATAACCCAAATGGCCAAATAATCTACTCAACTCAAGCCCCAAACTAAAAATAAAAAAATAAAAAAACCTTTAATCCTAAGATTGCGAGAAGAGTAATATTTACATGATACTTTGCTATAGTTGGTTCATTTATTTTTAGTATTATAACTTTACATTTTGTTTGCGTTTTTTTATTCTTATTGTATATGTGAATTTTTCTAAGTTATAAAGAAAAAATATTATATTTTATTTATTTTTAGTTCTTATAAAGATTTATTATTTATCTTAATCTATATAAGCGAATTTTAGTAATCATATATATAGGCAAATTTTGCGTGTACTAAGAAAAAAAAATTATTGAGTATAAATTTTATTGTGTGTATGAATATATATAGAGGCCGGGTCTTATTTTAGGAGTTCGCCCAGAGCCTCAAAAAACTCAAGATCGACCCTGTTAGAATAAGAAAAGATAAAGGCGGATCGGAAAACTTTAATTTAATTATCACTCCAACGTCAAAAACTATAATAAAATTCCAACTTTTCTTACTTTTTCTCAGCAATCAAACCTACGGAAGCAAGATCTAATTAATCAACACAAAGTAGACATCTTCAAGAAGAAAAAAGCCTGGGTGACACAACTTGATCTTCATTTCTTTTTTTTCTTTTTTTTTTTAGTGTATCATATACTATGATTGAAGGTTTGATATCGCTCAAAGAAAAGGGAGAACTTACAAGCGAAAATCTTTGGCGGATTATATGTCAAGAATGATAATGAAATGCCGCGAGCTGTGGGCAAGAGGCCATGAAGGAGGAGGGTGGATTGTAGGGACATGTCTTTTTGTTTTGCTGCAATAAGAAAGGTGATGAAAAAGAAGGGAGTCTAAAGAATTGAGAGGGAAGAAAGCTAACGGAATCAGCTTCCCAAGAGATTCTTGCTAATATGGTCCACAAAATTCTAGTTTTATTGTCACTTTTACCCATCATTCTTGAGGGGAATTACAAATTGGTCAGGGTTACAGATAAATAATTACTTAATTAGTAATTCCATACTAAGTTTTATTGAACTGTAATTATTTTCCTGTTACCCAACCGACTAAAAGAAAAGTTGATGAAAGATGCAATAAATTCTAGGAGAAATAGTAAGCGCATTGGACCATCCAAAAGGAAAATGCACATCTTCTCACCCCTTAACACAAGGGGAACAAACCCTTTGGTGTAGCATTGGCCCCCAAAGTAAAAAGTCTATCTTAGTGGGGGTTGCTTATTAATGTTCTATTTTAATTGTCTAAATTAAATATCATTTTTTTCCCTATCTTACCATTACAAGATCCAAGAAAAATTCATTTGCTGGTCAAATAAAAGAAAAAAAATTGAACTGATAAAAAAAAAAAAAAAGAAAATCCCAATTTATTTTATATTATTGTTTTAAATGAAATAGCTTCTCCATTTTGAATGTTTTTGTCTATTCATTTATTAATACATATCTATATATTAATTAAGAAAAATTGGAATCATTTAGCTTAACAAAAAAAAAAAAATAATAATAATAATTGGAAGGCTTTAACTTGAGTCTATCTCTTTACTGTTTTTTTGTTCACAGTAGACAGTCCCACTTCTCCATTTGGGCACGATTGGCCGGGGGGTACTTCAGTCCTGCTTGCCGGCGCGACTTGCCGAATGCGATGCTTGGAAAACAATTTTATTTTTTGTATTTTTTATTTTTGTGGTCGAGCTTGAAGCGGTACGATTTTTGACTTGTCAAACAGAGCGCCTAAAGTCCACCAATTTCTCTGGCTACAATTTACAGCTCCAACTGTCGGTAGGAAAAATCTTATTCCCTTCCATCCTAAATTATTGGTTCTTATACGTTACACTTCGGTAAGAAATTTTTAAGTAAAATTTATTAATGGAATTTGTAAACTTTCTAGGTGGAATTTTCTTATAAAATTTTTACAAATTTCATCTCAAAGGCAAATTGTATCTTAAAATTCCTTATTAAACATAACTTTTTTTTTTTTTTTTTTTGGATATTTCTAAAGTTAATGATTCTTTTTTATTTCACTTCCTAAAATACCTTTAAAATGATATTCTCTCTTTTTTCAATGTTTTGTACACTAATGTCAAAACATAATATTAGTGTGAAAGCATTTAATATAATTTTCTAAAAAAAAACGTATTTTTTCAAAGGAGACAATCAATTACGAATGGAGGGAGTAAAAAATAAGTTTTTTGGAAAAATATTAGAGAATTCTACTAATTGGGCTACATGGGCCTCCTCAAATCAAACCCACGTTGTGAGTTTGATTTTAACTTCGGTCTTCATGGCTCCATTACTAATAATTCATCTGGCGGGTATTGTCACTCCTCAATTTTATTTGCATCCTTATTTACTTTAAATTTTTCAAGATTTTATAAAAAATATAAAAGGTTTTCATAAGAATTGATTGTGCGGTCTACTAAAAAAATCCATTTTGACCAGTTTTGTATAATAAAATTTTTTCAAAATCCGTCATCAAAAGATTTTGTATAATAAAATTTACAAAAACGGAGTTTATAAATGGCTCAAAATTCTATTTAAACAAAAAAAAATTTGAAAAAACTTTCTCCACCCAAACTGTTTAAAATTGTGTCTTCTAATGGATAAAATCACCTGTTTTCATGAAAGCTTTTTATATTTTTTATAAAATTTTAAAAAATTTAAAACAAGTAGGAGGTGCAAATAAAATTGAGAGGTGGCAATAACCAGCCCCTAATTCATATAAAGTTTGGATTCAAGTTATTGGGCCGAAAATCTATATGTTTCTCTGTCTATCTAAACTATACTTATAGGAAGGCCTCTATTGGCACCCAAAGACTTACTTTTCATCCCCCATTTATTTTACAATCTAAGATTTTATGAAAAATATATAAGGTTTTCATAAAAACTGATTGCACTTTCTATTAGAAAACATCATTTTGAACAATTTTTCAGAAGAAAATTTTTCCAAAATTTATCATTTAAGTGGACATTTTAGTTATTTATGAAGCAAAAACTATAAATGACAAAAAAGTATACTTAAATGATAGATTTTGGAAAAACTTTCTTTTAAAAAGTTGTTCAAAATGATGTTTTTTAATAGAACACACTATCAGTTTTTATGAAAACTTTTTATATTTTTCATAAAATTATAAAATATAAAATAAGTGGAGGATGAAAAGTAAGTCTTTGGATGCCAATAGAGACCCCCATACTTATATTATAAACACTATAGTTGGGATCTGAGAGCTCAAAGTGAGCAAGCTTGAGAGGTTGAACCAATTGCAGAGAGCCCAGAGGCCTAATATGAAGGAGTGGGCTTCAGCCCGCAAAGCCGGGATCACCTGAACACGCACACTTTTCCTTTTGCTTCCAAGCTGAATCAATCAAAGTGGCCACGTGTGGCGATCCTGGAAGCGGCTGCTGTAGATTCCCTCCCCGGATCGGGGTGGGTCCCGGCCCCCTCCATTTGACTTGCCACACGCCCACACGTGCCCTAACGTCGTCCTTATTCGAAAGTGGAAGCGAGCTACCAAAATGGGCTAATGTCCAAACAGAGACATCCCATTATTCCAAGCACAGCAGGTTCAGGTTCAGGTTCTCACTCCGCTCCTTCTCAAGTTTCTATCCTTTTCATAGAGGTTCTGTTTGATGTGGACATATATCACTCGCCTGCCATATGAGGCTGCACAACTGACGATTATCCAACTTGGCAGGCGAGTGATAGGTCCCCCCCCCTCTCTCTTTTTTATTTTTTATTTTTTATTTTTTTTTGATGGTGGAAATATTTTACAGTAGAATTATTTGGGTTCACCCATAAAACTTAAATCTTTAAGGAAATTAACACAATAATCCACCGTTATGATTTTTCATTTAAATCTTGAATTGTTTTAATAAAAATTAAATCTATGACCGTACGTTTATCCACACGTTCATAACTTCATCTTTTACCAATTACCAATTGGATTACCCAAAAATAGGCCAACTCGGTAGGTTCATCTTGGTCAAAAGATTTGGAGGTGGCCCTGGTGCCCTAACGGGATGAGGTGGGCTATTCTATTGTTGGAGCCACCTGCTTTTGTTGTTGTGTTAGGTTCACCAGAACTTTTGGGATTTCCCAATTTACTCCCTTTTCAGGCAATTATTTCCTATATGCTCTAACATTACTAAAATCATGACCTCTCATAATAGAAATATTATTATTTGATGATCGATTTTATTGCCGTTTTGATGTACTAGATAGAGTATATGTGCGTTGCATGTGAATATTTTAAAATAATAGTTATACAAAATAATAAATACATAAAAATTTTATATTTTTTCATAAAAAATAAAGTTTAAAATTCAAAAGTACATTTTTTTTTATTATAATAAAAATTATCAATGAAATATTAAAAACTCTTTAGATATACATTCAGAATTTTTTTTCTTTATAAAACGGAATATTTAAAGAGTTTATATTCATATATATTATCATGTAACTTGATAATTGCTATAGGAAAAAGGATTTGACTAAGAATATAATTTTAATTTGTTAAGAGTTTGAGTTAAAATTTAAATTTCATTTATTACCAAATGATAAGAATGTTTACTATGTATTTCAATTAAAGGAAGGGTAGATATGTACTTTTATTTTTAAAATAAGGATATATTGGTCGTTTAAAAGTTTTTCTTAGATTCAGCCTTTTATAGGTAGTATAGATATAGATTATGTACAGGCCGGTTTGGGATATAGGGCCATTTTCTATATATATATATATATATATATATATATATATATATATGGGGAGAGTTTCGTTGACACCTGGTGTAAGAGTTTTACTTTTACACCTTTTTACAGCCTTAGATTTTTTTTAATCCAACGGCCCTAATACTTGTGGATCTTTTTACATAAGTTAGGGATGTGGGTCGGCTCAAGGGAAAGACCCGAAACCCATTTAATTTGTTCTCTCTCCCTCTACTTTCATACCCATACATGCAACCGTCCCACTCTCTTCTGCTGGACTCCTCTCTGAAGCCTTAACCCCACATTTCAATCACCTACACACACCCACAAGGCCACAATTTCTAAATCTCACCATACCCATACAAAGGCAGTTGCGGCAAGAACTCAAGAATTCTAACAAAAACTCAAAAACAAATACTCCGGATTTCTTAAATCTTCTTCGTCTTCGTCACCGTTTTCATCTTCATCTCCTCGAAAATAACATAGTAGATTTTTTTTTTTTTTTTTAGTTTTGATTTGATATACTATTGATATCTTTTTAGGGGGGGGGGGAAAGAGCCTCAAGGTTATCATTTGTTCTTGCCGGTGGATTTAATGTAACGAGGCTTCATTTGAATTTTTTGTCTTTTATTCTTTTGGTTGTGGAATTTCACAGTTCCACTTTTAATGGAGCTATGGCTGTGTTTGGAGACTTGGTGTACAGAAAACGATATTTTCTCTCTTCTCCTTTTCTTTTTTCTTTTTTTTTTTTTTGGTTTAGTGGTGGGGTGGGGAGTGATGGGGAGTTGCTTATAGCGGTTTGGTCTGCTACCTAGTCTCTGGATTTCTTATATCTTTTGTGGCCTGTGAGAATAAGATATTGATTGAGCTTAAGTGAGAGATGAAGTAATTGAAATGGGTTTGGGGGTAGGGATTTAGGGAGAGAGGAGGATAGATGTAGGAATTATTAAGAAATATTCAATTGAAAGAAATGGGTGGTTAATTTTTATCCGACCCTATTTGGATCCGACCCAAAATTGTGTTTAAAATATATGAAATGGAGATGATGAGGAGCCCTTAGATCAAAAGATATCTAAGGTTATAAAATGGTGTAAAAGTAATACTCTTATACCAGGTGTCAACGGAACCCTCCCCTATATATATGCATATAAAGAAGTCTACAAATTTCAATAACTTCATATACAAATATGCAATTAATGTGTGCAAATATGCAATTAATGCAACCAACCAGAGTTGGTCTAGCGGTAAAGAGGTGAGTTGTAAATTCAGACATTCCAGGTTTAAAATCAACCAATCTCTCTTAACCAGCAACCAGTCCAGGAGTCGTGTCCATGCATGGGGATCGAACAGGGATTAGTTCGTTGGTGAATTTTGTGAAATAAAATTTTCAATAAAATTTATTGAGAATAATGTAAAAATGCTGTAAGAAATCTTGTAAAAATAATTTATTCCCCGACCCTAACAAAGTAATTTATTCCCCAACCCTAACCTTTATATATTGCTTTCCAGTTTGGGGACTAAAAAAAAAAAAAAAAAAGAGGTTAAATTTGAGGCCTTGAATATATCCTATTCAAATTATTGCATAAGCCATCTTGCTCTGCTTTCGGACCACCAATCAAGCATTAACCGATAGTGGGTGGTGCATGGCCTTACATGTATCAAAGGGAAAACAAAAAAATTATCATTATGCTTTCCCAATTGCAGTCAACATTTTTGAAATGAGAAAGACATTCAACACTACTTCTGTGACTGTATGATAGGCTACATTTCCTATACAATTTTAAATACTTATTTGCCCACCCATATTTAACCAATTAAGAATGTTTATTTTTTAATAAAAGAAAAAAAAAGAAGGAAAAAGGATAATGACGTTCACTTCATGAATTTTACACATGCAGCTTCCACTACTTTGCATGTCTCCTAATCAACTTCTTATTCCTACCATGACTTCTAGCTATGGAAGGATTTTTGACCTATTGTATTGAGCGTCCATTCTAATGAGTTAAATCAACAAAAAATAACAAATAATTATATTTCTATGTTCCATATATATATATATATATATACATATATATATACACACATGAGAATTTATGAATTTTCATATATCTTTTATAATTTGAATATTATTACCGTGCAACTCATGTGTGCCTATATTTAGTTAAAAGGAAAAGAGTAGAATAGTTTGGAAAGGAGGAGAAGTCCTTTTAAACAAGGAAATTGAAAAAAGCAGTAGAAGCTAAACGAAACCCACAAACAACAACCACACAACCCACAAGACAATTTTTCAAGGTGGATATAATTTCCCAGTGAGAAACTTGGCCTTTCTATGAGCTTCCCTATGAAATCCAGAGGTAGGTCACCCTAAATTGAGTTTCTAGTGTCGTTGTTCCACTTTCTCTTGGTAGTTTGTTTAATTTTGCTGTTTCTATGGGGTGTTTGATTACAGAGCCTTGGAGTCAGGTAGATGGAGCTCACATAACATGTCGATTACATGCAGTGGTGCACATCTCCAATATCTATGTGGCAATTTTTACACTTAAAATTGGCCCATTAGAAATTTATAATGAATGGTAGAGTATATAGTTTGGTTTAGCTTAGGTTTCTATTGCAGCAATGTCAAGTTGCCAAACATGTATTGAGGCTCAAGATTGACATTATTCAACTTTCGCTGCATACTTGTTGAGGATTTAGTTTTGTGAAGTTTGAATTGGTGTTTCTGTGTTTGGAGCTCTGTCATGTAAGTTACAGTTCATTTCACGTTAATTCGTTTTGTAGTTGCCGTGGATGCTGTTAGTTCTGGGTACTAGGGAGAGCTTTCCTTTGGCAGTGACAAGGCTTACTTTGTGGACCTTTTTGTGAGAGCATCGAATATGCCAGCCATAAAGATGTATGAAAAGGTAATGGTTATGTATTATAATTTTTTTTTTTGCAACTTGGACAATTTCTATTGCTATACTACCAGTTTTCTATAAGCTGTGCAATATATTCTTACATTTTAGATATTTGCACTGACATTTCCAATATTGGTTTCTCTTTTTGAAACACTCCTCTTTTTTCAATGTCAAGTTTGTATTGAGACTTGGTGCTTAAATCCTCTCATAGTCCATAGTTTTATATGCACCGTTAGAATTCACACCATATTTTGTTGCAACCATCATACTCGCATAATTTGTCACAATTCTTTCCAAATTTTCAAAGCCACTTATGGGATTATTCATAACGACTACAGTTTGAATATCTTGACCTCTTTCTTCACCTAATGAATAAACCACATCTCAACTCATCTGGTGGTATTTGAACTCATCACCCTTACCGCCTATAGGGATTCCTTTTGGATCTTGCCTATTTTTTGCCTAATGAAGACGACATTCAGAAGAGGGAAAGGTAGTAGGTTAGTGCCTTGGCAAGGGAACATCTAATGGGGTTAGTTGTCTGCCATTAGATAAGTAGCAAGATTCTTGAGCTGCTAATGTCCTCTTGCATCTTTTGACTTTTGGTTCCCAAACCATTTTTGGTCCTGAAAGGGAGCACCAAGAGGGAGCCCTAAATACAGATATGGGAGACCACCACCACCCATTGCACAGCCCTTAAATATGCATGGAATCCAAAGATGATACAATCACATCAGGGCACGCTAGCAGTCTTCAATTGATGGGCCAAGGCCAAAAAACTGTACTTGCTGAACAAGTGGATGGTGCCCACTGTCTTGTATTGTTAATCTTCTCCTCTAGTGGATTTAGTAAGCGGATATTTGTTTACCCTTTAGGAATTACCGAACAGTGCATTCCTAGAGGTACAGGCATGCTAACAGTCTTCAATCAATGGGCCATGGCTCATGGCTTCCCACTATCTTATATTGTTGATCTTTGCCTATAGTGGTTTTAGTAAGCAGATATTCGTTTGCCCTTCAGGAATTGGTGAATAGTGCATTCCTAGAGGAAATCCAAAATTTGTTATATTTTGTGATCCGTTTCCAGATATGAGGAAAGCATTATCTAGGGATGTCGAAAAGAAGTCCATCATGCCCCTCAAAAGGCCAGTTACTCCAGATGAATTGGAGTATGATTGATTCCACTTTCCTCAGAATATCTGCTTTATGAATTTTATGAAAATGCATCAGCATGTGCTTGTGACTTTGGAAATGCAGAGGTTAGGCATCTTAGGCTGGTTGTAGAATTTCAGGAATGTCAAACAAATGTTAGACACAACAGTAAGAAGTGGTCATGGATGGGTTTATACTTTTGTGGAATCTCGTCAAGCATATTTATAAAGTAGAACTGGTCATGGAAGGGTTCGAATTCCCTTGAAATCCAAAATTTAAGGCCCTGTTTGCCTTCTGAAAACATTTTGAATTTTTATTTTCTGTGAATATTTTCTAAAAATGATTTTCATTTTCAATTTTTAAAATTTAGAAAATGCATTTTGTTTACGAAAATGAAAATTGTTTTAAAAAATGAAAATATTGAAAATGTGTTTGGTAAAACTATTTTCTCTTAGGTTTTCTTCTCGATCGTTTAGAGAGAAAGACTCATCTATCCACTTATTTATTTATTTTTTTAGTAAACATCCATCCGCATTTGAAATAATCAAATATAAGAACAACTGATAAACATACCCATGAATACGCACCAAGTAGCATTAACTAATAAAGTTCAGATCATGTCTATGCGTTTAGACGTACAATAGCAAATCAACTTCTCACACCAATAAAAAAAATGTTCACTATAAGATCCTTCTCAAATTGCACTCCTAAGTGCGACCTCGACTATAATCTTCCCATATGGTAGTGGCAATGTTATCTCTAATTTGAGCTATAAGAGTCGTTTGGGTTAAGTCAATTGTAAGGCCCTGTTGTTCATTGACTACACCCTCTTCATTTGGGACTTCTAAACCTTCATGCAAATATGCTTGAAATAACCTGTCTTTTACAGCTTCTAGACGAATGAAATTATGTCTTGTGCAACATGTAGTTGGGACCATTCGCTGCCGCCTTAGAAGAAAATTTGGAATCATTTTTAGGATTGGAAATCTTGCTTTTAATACTCCAAAACAACGTTCAATCACATATAAGAATAAGGTATAATACCAAAAGAAAGCAACATAGCATATCTCCATTTGACTTGTATAGTGAGAAGTTTTAGATTAGAAAAATGTGTGTAAAGTTCATGTTTTTTATGTTGTCAAATTCCGTGCCAAAGTATGGTTGAGTCTTGGGTTGATTGAATACATGTGAAGCTGCAAAGGTGCATTAAATTTCAAGTGTTTAAAACTACACGGACTTACACTCATTCATAAGGAAGGTAAGTGACTTTAGTTGCCCTATACCTTAGGTGGAAAATTGTTTTTAAACATCTCTTTGTTTTCAAGAACGTTTAGAAAATATTTTTAAAAGGTTTTTAAGGTTTTAATGCAAAACAAGGCAGCCCGATCGATCGGGGTTGAGGGCTGATCGATTGGTGCTATTTTAAAAATGTGTGTTTGCTACTGCCTACCCCGATCGATTGGGGTTGAGGGCCTGATTGATTGGGCTTCGTAAAAATCAAAATTTTTGTTTTAAAAAACCTTCCTATTTGATCTTATTTCGACTCCTATTCTTTTGGGGTCTCTTAGTCTCTATATATAGAAGCTATTACAATAGAGGAGGCTAAGCAAGCCTCTCCCTATTAGGGTTTTCATTGAATATCTTATTTGCTTCTCTCTAGAGCTCTTCTACCTAGGGTTTTCACTTATATGCTCTAAAGATTCATTCAAACCATAACCTAGCTTCAACACATCCTTGAGTGTGTGTGGCCGGAGTTCACCGGAGCCGTTGCGACGGAGATCAAGCTCATGAGCTTGTGGGTTAGAGAATCACTTGAAAAAGGTCGGATGCCATCCAAAGCCGTGAAGACATGGAGATCGATCGACGGATCGTGGGAGTGAAGGCGATTACTTTAATCCGTGGGGTCTATAAGTATTGTGTCTTGTACTCATTGCTTTCTTAGTGGATTCACTTCAACTGGACGAGGTCCCGTGGTTTTTCCTTGCTAAGGTTTTCCATGTAGAAATTCTCTTGTGATATTTTTACTGCTTTATGGTTTAATTATTGTGTGATTGATTGATAGTTTTTAGGGTTTGAAGTGATTGAATAAAAATTGGGTAAAATAAATTAAAATACCTATTCAACCCCCTTCTAGGTATTACAGGCTTGGTAAAATCGAAATTTCAACGTGGTTGATTTGAATTCCATCAATCATATCTCAAATCCTTCAAACCCTTTTTACACAAAACTAAGAAAATAAGGCTAAAATATGTATATATTTTAGCCTTATTTTCTATATATACGGTTATGTTTCCATTAGCACGTGATGATATAAGTTATATCAGTACTATGCATTGGGGGTTGTGCTCGGCCCCTTGCATTGGTCCATTGTACCTTATATCCCACTAATGCACAAGGTACAACTCCCAATGTGAGTGTTGATATAAGTTATATCAGCACGAGCTTACCTGATCATCATCCTATATATATATAGGGTTGATCATGTGCGGGATATCCCAAACTATCCCGTTTAATCACGGCCGTCGTCGTTTACTGACTGCTGTAATCATCCGGAATATCTGAAAAATCCCACATATAATCAAAGCTATATATATATATATATAAATAGATTTACATATATACATATAGAGATAGAGAAGAATCGTTGTTGTCTGATCACTTTTACAAACAAAACAATAAATATATGATAGATCTAAACATATAAGAATAGATATATTATATTATTATATATATTATATGTGTAGAGAGTGGAGAATAGGAAACGGACCTTTTCTCTATGGGAGAATATCAAAAGTTGATCAGAAAAGAGGGGATGAAAGGGACGAAAGAGGATGAGTGGGGCTCGCACCTTTTTAAGCCCCAATTTGGCACTTTTTTAATGGCGGACCTTATCTCTATGGGAGAATATCAAAAGTCGACCAGAAAAGGTGGGATGAAAGGGACAAAAGAGATGAGTGGGGCTGGTACCCTTTTAAGGCCCAATTTGACGCTTTTTTAATGGCGCCATTTTTTTATTCTTTTTCTGAATAAACAGACTTTGGCGCCATATGTTATGACCGACGAGGCTTTCCGTCATTCTCACTCATGCTATGTTTGTTACGAGGGAATGGGGAAAAAAATGGAAAGGTTATTTTATTCTTTAAAAAAAAGTGAGTGTTTGATTGTTACGAGGGAATGGGGAAGGAAATAGAATGGCTATTTCTTTATGGAGGTCTATTCTCTCTAATAAAGAAATAGCCATTCCTTCTTAAACCAAATGGAATGACTATTCCTTTCTTTTAAGGAGTAAAAATCATTAAAAATGTATCCCACCTATGCTTGTTTATTCCATTTCTACTTCTTACCAAACATTCGGATGGAATGTTTATTCCCATTGCATTCTCATTCTTATTTCATTCCCACTCCCATTTCATTCCCTCTCCATTCCATTTCATCAAACCAAACGCAGCCTTAATGAGTCCTGTGTTTTCATTTTTTCCGTGTTTTTTATTCTTGTCCTTTAAAAATGTAAAAACCGTCATTTTGACGTTTTCAAAATTTCATCTTTTTCTTATTCGTTTTCAACAAAATGTTTTTTATTTTTTACAAGTAAATGCGTTTTTTACAAAATTTTCATTTTCTTTAAAAATGAAAATGAAAAACTAGAAAACTTTTACAAAGCAAACAGGGCCTAATTAAACATTTCATTTTGATTTTGAACCATTGAACAATCCTTTGCCTTCTTAAATCAGGAAAAAATTGAATATTCTCCATAATTCATATTACTTTTACTCTGAACTCAAATTATTATTGGTAATAAATGTATTCTCATTGGTGACCATGATATGCACTATGGATTACGACATAATCTTACACATACACTCATCAATCTACTCTCTCAAAGAGTACTTTGGCAATATGGAAATTGATTGTCCCGGGATCACAGTAGGCAGTGTAGTAAAAACTCTTTACTACTGTAAGAAACGTCTGCTTGATATCAGGATTGATGTCGTCCGGGGAGTTTTGGAGCACCGATTGCACAAGTTCTTGCATGTCCAATTCTATTTGGGGGCTTGTCATGCTGCCATTATCATGTCCCTGATAACATTAGAAAGAGCAAATGAAAAAATGTTCAAAGAGAAAACCACTTGCAAGGAGAAGGTATAAAGGCTTTAATTAGTTGAATGCATTTGAGATTCCAACACAATTAGTGAAATCTGTTAGGTGTAATTTGACAGTTTTCAGCCCTCTGATCCTATTAGCTAGCAATTTGGACTCCCGGAAAGAAATATGCATGTATGTCTCCTCTCTCTCTCTCTCTCTCTAACCTTATGCTTTTGAAGATGAATAAGTTGGTGGCAGAGTCTGTTGGCGAGTTCGGAGAGACGGTGGTACTCATGAGGATGGGACAACCATATTGGCACTTCTGAGATTGAAGGGCTGCCACTGAGATTTATTGTGTGCACCAGTAGCTCCGCTTCTCCTTGGTGCTTATCTTCACCTTCCCCATGCAAAGTCCGCAGCCATTTTTCCCACTACATGCATGTACACACACAAAAAAAACACATTGGAATCATGGGCGGAGCCGCCGCGGGGGGCAGTCCCCCCCCCCCGGCTCAACCAAATTTTTTTTTTTTTGGGGAGCAATATTATCATTTGATGACTATATCTCAACATAATGCCAAAAAGAGGAAGATGTAGTCATTTTAAAGTATATTTATGGTCGATTTGTAATAAGTTGACAAAAAAAATCCTTTTTTTGGTATTAAATTGAAAAAAGATAAATAAAATGTAATTTTTTAAAAAAAAATTGCCTTCTAGGGCTTTTAGTTCCCAATTCCCACTTCATAGAATCATAGCACAATGCCCCCTTGGAAATAAATCCTAACTCCGCCTCTGATTGGAATTAGTACCTTTGGTAGTTTGCATTTTTGGGTAATGGACAAAATCTGTTACTTTTTCTAGTGATGGAGTGATGGACTTATGGGTATTCACCTACTTGTGTGAAAATGAAAACTTGGTCCAATTAATATAGGAGTATTAAGGTATGGATTCACCATCTGATCGATATATGGGTTCCAGTTAGTAGACAAATTTTATAAAAACTCAATCTAGGGGGATGTTATAACAAGAATGATCCGTCAAATAGTGGGTTCGAATCTTATTTTTGGTGCTGACTGATTTTTACTGGTCAGGATCCAAATCCCTATATCTATCGAGTGTGACTCACAAAGTGAAATAAGTGGTGGCGAATGTCTCCACCGTGCACCACCAGTGCATCCATTGACAGTTGGTTTAGGGTTTCAAGCAGGGTCCCCATGAGTCCACACCTTGTCTTGCTCAAATCTAGCTCACTGCAACACAAATAACACGTCATATAGAAAAAAACGTTGCGATGCCTCATGCATAAGTGTTCATTTTCACACAAATCTTACATCATTAGTACCACACACATTCCTGCTCACATACGTATGCATTTTGAACTTTCCTTTGCTCAGCAAATTAATATATATATATAATATATAAAAATCTAAATATAGGATGTTAGTCAGGTGAACACGTGTTGTTATAACATATATCAACACCTGTATTGAGGGTTATAACTTATGCATTAGTGGATATGAGGTATATCGGGGCAATGCACGGCATACAACCTCCAACGCATGGTGCTAATATAATTTATTTCAATATGCACTAACTTGATCAGAACTAATATGTATATATACATTTATAAAAAAAATTATTGAATTTTTGTTTATTGTTTATTTGTTTTTGTTTCTTACAGCCAACTTTAGGTCTAAATTAATTATCTATACATTGGACCAGGCACAATTGTATAATTAAATTACTCACGAGTATATATGGTGGCTATTCTCATTATTTAATTGGGGAGTTGTGCTATACATGGAAGTTCTACACATGTTAATAGTGTAAACTGAAGATTTCATAAAATTTAGCTTGATTTTAATAAATAAAACTTAATTACCTCATAATTACCTATTGATCAACCCATCAACAATTTCAGTGGATAAATGAAGCTTTTCTCGAATATTAACACAAATAAGATTCTTTCAAACCCGGCCCTAAATGTAGTCAGTGGATGTATATGAGAAAGCATATTAATTAAAGTGGACATATATATATATATATATATATATATATATATATATATATATACACGGTTATCTATATATAGACATGCATAAAGACATATAAATGAGTATAACCCAGAAAGTGAAACATGCCAGCCTTACCCGGCCAAAGAAAGAAAATAATAGAAAAAACACAAGAACAACAAACCAATTTTCCCAAGTATTTGTACATCATTTTTGGACTCTTATCTTGTCCATGTTAATTTATATACATATATATAGTCTGTTCGTATATGAGTCCACATGGGTTGTGGGGTATTATATAAATTCAAGGTCTGTCCGAAAGGTTCTCATCATAATTAAAATAAAATAAAAAAATTTGGCCTGTTGTATACCAGCATCTTTTTTTATAAAATACTCCGTATAAAGTTAAATTATCAAAATTATGTACCATTATTTATAGTTGGATAAAGCTTAGTTGAGTTGAGTTGAGTTAAACATGTAACCTTCCATTATTTATGCAGTCTCCAGTACTAGTAGTGCTGTTTTTGAATTCATGGATGAAGGCACTCCTCTGCTCACTGCAAGTTCCCTCCTTACCAAAATAAGATGCCACTGCCTCCATCAAGACGGCGGTTTTAGCCCATGCCAGTCGCTCTTTTGACCTTTCCGGTTCGAAAATACTTGCTGCTGCCAGGAAATATGCCAAGACAAGATTTCTGCTGCTTATCCCAAACTCTCCAAGACTGCATTTTGTGTACCACCTGTGAATGAATGGATTATCCCATCATATATACCAAATCAAAATCAACACAAATTTTTTCTTGGGATTCTTTTGGTTACGTACTTCTGAATGGTGTCCCATTCGAGCTGATGCAATGCTTGGCAGTGATTGTAGTCTAGTTTTGCAAGCTCAAGATAGATGTTATTGCTAACATAAGGCATCCTGCAGTAAACAACCCAAAGTTACAACCTAAACCCAAATCCAACACGAAATCAATGAAAAAAAAAAAAGTTATTGTGAGCCTTTTTTTTTTTTTTGATCCACAAAATTAATTTTATTAAGATGGAAACGCTGCCCAAACTACAAGGAAAAACCCATAACACACCAAAGAAACAAATAAACCCCTCCTAAGGATGCACCCCTCACACCAAAAAGTTATTGTGAGCCTTCTGGGAGAGAACACCGGACACCTTCCCTTACTAAAGTGGCAAGTAGGTGAAGGAGGTCGCATTTTACCCAGCCAAAAATAAAAAAGAAGGTGAAGGAGGGTCTTACAGAGCCTAGTATGCTAGGGATCGTGTCTGTAAGTCCTTTGATTTTTGGGTAACTAAATCATATATATATATATATATATATATATATAAGAGTAATGTTATATATTCTAAATTTTTTATGTCCAAATCTATTTATCTAAATGTTGTGCAAATTTAGCAGACCAATTAAAATTTTCACTGAAAAGATAACGGTCCATAGTCCATAATGGGTTGATGTGTAGCGGTACCTTTTTTCTTTTCCTTTTTTTTTTTTTTTTTTTTGGGGCTGCGAATGGAATTAGTAGTAAATAAATATAAATAAAAGTACCTGTACATAGTCTTTCCTATCCATACATCATCTTCACCACCATACTGTTCAATGTAGAATCTTGTCTCTACACGAGGTAAGCTTGCATACCATGGAACATCAAGTGCGTACCCCACCTATTATTTTTGGCTTGTTTGTTAGAATTTAACAAAAAAAACATATATATACATATATATACACACACACTTCTATGTATGTCTATTATTGGGTAAGAAAATTGGGTATACATAAAGGTGATTCCACATACCCGTTAGGGAGCTTTGTCCTTTAGTAGCCCCCAACTAATCTGTAAGGGACCCCGCACTTATATGTATGTCTATATGTATAATTCTAGGATAAAGAATAAATTTTAAAAGGGTTTCAATTTACCCTATGGTCCCCTTACCTATTCATCAAACTGCCAATAACAGTTTGCCGCGTCAAAATGGAAGATATCTAATAGACAGTTAATTAGGTAAATAATTGGTCCATCTATATTTGTTAAAAGGCTCGAGTAAGGTTTGGCTCCTCCGTAGGTATTGGTCTCCATCAATCTCCAGTTTGCAGTGAACCCTCCTATCTCACTGTAGAGAAGGATTAGGGGGCTTACCATCTATGGGTACGTCCAACCTATGATGGTGGAATTAAGAATGTTTGACATTTTTCTTTAAAGAATAAAAAATAAAAATTTACAAATAAAAATAGGAATTTTTGTAGCATCGATTTATTAAATGAAACTCATCATATGGTGAATTTCAATCATCTTCAATTCCTGCTCATGGGAGGATATTTGCAAGAACCTATAGGAAAGGAGCCAAGCCTTAGGCTATTTTAATTTTTAACGTACGTAGTCGATACTCAATCATACCTCACCAGGTAAGTCCTTGGTTATTATCCATTTATCTAAAAGCTGATTAGATGCTTGTTTTTCTCTAAGAAATTTGGTTGCAAAAATCTTGGCTTGCTCAAGAATTTTCTCTCCTGGGAACAGCACTTGAGAAGCCCTATATAGGTTATAAATTCCGGTGACAGCTTGGCTCGACTGCCCGACAAAGCACACGAACTCACCACGGCCATTCTTAAATTGCCGAAACACATCTGCATGTGAAGACAAAACACTAGGTAGTATCAAGTATGAGTCACAAAATTTTAATTAATACCACAATAATACTTTATACTTCATACGCTTAAAATTATAAGAAATGCTATACCCTTTAAGTTATTCAATATCGCCACAAGAGGTACTATTTATATATATGGAGTTGTATTATGGTTTTACGTATAGCATATATTGCCCTTAATTAAATTAGAGAGGACATTAATCATCAAAAATAAATAAATAAATTAGAGAGGACATTAATTGTAAACTTACCCTCAGAAACTTGGTGGCCATGTAATCTTAGAAGCCTGAAACCCATGGCGGTGTCATCGATCTCTTGGACAGATGAATTTCTTGCCCAGCAAATTCCTTTCTCAGTCCAATATCTGATTTTTTTCATGTGTTCATAATTAGGCGAAGCTACCTTGTTTTATTCAATAAATACTCGGTTTCTTAGTAAATTTGTTGTACATAAATTAAAATTTTCCACTTAAATATAGTGTAGTTTATCATACCTATAAACATAATCAAGACAATCTTTAATCTCTGAATGAAAGTACCGAGAGACTCCAAGACGCTGCAACCGATCCACAGCCCACAAATGTTCGAACAAGTCGACCGGGTAAACACTGGGGGCTAAAGCAATAATTAGAGATTAATTGCAAATTAATATTAATAACCAAACACATCCGAATATTAATGAAAGTAGCTAGAAATTGCAGTAACTAATTAAAGAGCACTTTAGTTACCTCCCCCATTAAATCTTTCAACAACTCTTTTAAGGTATCTCAAGCAATTTTCATCTTTGGTCTGCATGAGAGCGAAGGCAGTGGCAGATGGAGAAAACAAGAAAGAGCCATCTGGGAATTGAAGTCTTAGAAGCTTTTCCCAGTCCAGGCCTGGCATCCCTTCCAAGCTATGGATTAGTGTTGAGGGCACCATGTGCATTACCTCAATTGGTATCCTATCCCAGAGACGTACATGATTAGTACATATAATTAATAATGGCCGAAGATTGAGTCCCGAAACTACCTTGAGAGCTTTAGGTTTCTCCTGGAATATATTTCCTTCATGGCAGAAGACTCATGAGGAACTTCAATGCCCATTGTTCGAGCTAGATCAAGAAGCGAAGGGAAAGCAACTTCGAAGCCGATTAGCATGTGGTCGGCATTTTCATTTTCAAGCTTACTCATGTTTTCCCTAATGAATGAAATTCCTATTTTGATGACAAAACTTAAGCCAAGTTAGCTTAACTGACATGTACATATAATTAAATCAAGGAAAATATTTAATACATTATTACAATGACAGACACGAATACAGATTGGTCCCGCTACGGTGAAATAATTACAGTTAGTAGTCATTCTTAGTTAAGTTAGTAGCTGTTTATTAAAAATTAAAGTTAGTAGTCATTTGCATTGAACTGTAATTATTTGCTCGTAGCCGGACTAATCTGTAATATTCCCTTCTCAATTATTCTCTCTGTTCCTAAATAAATGTCATACTTTCTTTTTGAGATGTTTCAAAATAATTGTCCTATTTGAAAAGTCAATGGTCATTTTTTATCCATTACCTAAAATATCCTTAGAAATGTATTCTCACTTTTTCTAATGTTTTACACACTTGAGGCTAAAATTAGAAATTTCAATACATATACATTAATGTGAAAACATTTAATTGGGTTTTCTTATAAAAAACAAAGGTGTTTTTTCAAAGGGAAAACTTAATTTGGAACGGAGGGAGTATAATTAATATACCTCTTTGGCACTTTTGAGGATGAATATCCCATTTTTTAAATGCAATCACACATGCAAGGGTGTTGATTAAGCGATCATGGGCAGAAAATATGGAACTATCCCCCCATGAACCATCGGGGAGCTGGTGGTTGGCGATCCATCGAAGGCTAGATGGGAACTGAGGACCACCACTTCCATGAACATCTTCCACTAGAGCAACCCATGCTGTGTCATAAGCTGCTGTGCTTATCTCTCCATCTCCCATGCAACACAACATCAATCTTATGGAATCCACATATTGCTTTATCTCATTTGATGTAGAAGCCTTTGCACAAAGTCAATCACATCCATTAGTGCCATAATTTTCAGTTTTGTATAAAATGTTATATATATAGTCCAACTCTTCTGCAAACCCAATTGATGTGATAGTTTGGTCAACCAATTTAAAATTTCATTATAAAAATAATTCTCGGTACATAATAGGTCAACCTGGTGATTGCCATAACAATTGGGACTTGAAAACATAGATTTAAACAAAGAAGTTGAACTTAATTTTTAACATTTCCTTTCTTAGGATGGCGGTCATGTGAGCACGTGTTGATATACAAGGCATATTGGGCTAATGCACGGGATGCAAATCCTAATGCATGGTGCTGATATAAGTTATATCAACACACGCTCACCTGTCTGGAACTGTTATTTTTCATATTTATAATCATAAAGAGGCAAAAAAAAAAAGGTTCACCTTAAGAGCTTCCCCTTCTATTCCATCACGTATAATCTCTTCCCCTTCTATTCCATCATGGATAATCTCAGGCCACTTCATGGATGGTGAGATGTTTTGAGACACTTCTATGAATTTGACACGACCATTTATATAAATATATGTTAATGAATCTTTCAATTTCATTTGCTTTCTTAAAAAATTTCAAAATTCAAAATTCAAAATTCCTTCTACCTGGAGTGCGAGGTTCGGATTTAGCATTGCATCGAGCACGAAAACCCATACGGACTCTTCTGTCTTTTGCTCCACACCCTAAATATTTTATTGTAACTCAATCAATCCTTTGGTTGTAAGGGAGAATTAATTAACTACTTATTTGATAAAAGACGGAAATATAGAAGAAAAAAAAAATGTGGTGATGAGTTAGCCTTGTGGATATGTAGTGAAAATTACAGGTCAGGTCCTGAGTAAATTTTCGTAAGACATTAAGCAAGGCTCATTTTCACAGAGATTAATCAAGGATATATATATATATGCTAATCATTAATTTGCTGAGAATTCTCATTCTGCTTTTTCTAAAAGAAGATATATGTTCTCTAAAGTTCAATATTCTGTTTGGTTGGCGGGAAATCATAGGTAGGAAAAGAAAAGATAAAGGCGGTTCGGAAAACTTTAATTTAATTATCACTCCAACGTCAAAAACTATAATAAAACTCCAACTTTTCTTACTTTTTCTCAGCAATCAAAGATACGGAAGCAAGATCTAATTAATCAACACAAAGTAGACATCTTCGATATGATCTTTTTTTTTTAAAATTTATCATTAGTGTATCATATACTATGATTGAAGGTTTGATATCGCTCAAAGAAAAGGGAGAACTTACAAGCGAAAATCTTTGGCGGATTATATGTCAAGAATGATAATGAAATGCCGCGAGCTGTGGGCAAGAGGCCATGAAGGAGGAGGGTGGATTGTGAGGACATGTCCTTTTGTTTTGCTGCAATAAGAAAGGTGATGAAAAAGAAGGGAGTCTAAAGAATTGAGAGGGAAGAAAGCAAGCTTCCCAAGAGATTCTTGCTAATTTGGTCCAGAAAATGCTAGTTTTGTTGTCACTTGTAGACTTGTACCCATCATCCCCGGGAGAATTACAAATTGGTCAGGTTACGGATTAGTAATCGTTCATTTCATTCTTAGTTAATTAAGTTAGTACTAATTTGTATTGAACTGCAATTATTTTCCTGTTACCTGACCACTAAAAGAAAAGTTGATGAAAGATACAATAAATTCTAGGAGAAATAGTAAGCGCATTGGACCATCCAAAAGGAAAATGCACATCTTCTCACCCCTTAAAACAAGGGGAACAAACCCCAGAAAGTAAAAAATCTACCTTAGTGGGGGTTGCTTATTAATATTCTATTTTAATTTTCTAAATTAAATATCATTTTTTTTCCTAACTTACCATTACAAGATCCAAGAAAAATTCATTTGCTGGTCAAATAAATGAAAAAAATTTGAACTGATAAAAAAAAAATAGAAAATCCCAATTTATTTTATATTATTGTTTTAAATGAAATAGCTTCTCCATTTTGAATGTTTTTGTCTATTCATTTATTAATAAATATCTATATATTAATTAAGAAAAATTGGAATCATTTAGCTTAACAAAATAATAATAATAATAATTGGAAGGCTTTGACTTGAGTCTGTCTCTTTACTGTTTTTGGTTCGCAGCAGACGGTCCCACTTCCCCATTTGGGCATGCTTGGCCGCCGGGTACTTAAGTCCTCCTTGTCGGCGCGACTTGCCGAATGCGATGATTGGAAAACATATTTATTTTTTTATTTTTTATCTTTGTGGTCGAGCTAGAAGCCGTACGATTATTGACTTGTCAAACAGAGGACTTGTCAAGCAGAGCGCCTAAAGCCCACCAATTTCTCTGGCTACAATTTAGAGTTCCAACGTCGGTAGGAAAAATCTTATCCCCTCCCTTCCTAAAAATGGAATTTGCAAACTTTCTAGTTGGAATTTTCGTATAAAAATTTTATAAATTTTATTTTAAAATTTCTTATCCAAACTTAGTTTTTTTTGCGGGATATTTGATCTTTTTCTAAAAAAAGTTAATGACTCTTTTTTATTTCACTTCTTAAAATGATATTCGTTCTTTTTTCAATGTTTTATACATGAATGTCTAAACATAAATGTAAGTGTGAAAGCATTTAATATAAATTTTTTTAAAAATGTGTTTTTTCAAGGAGACAACCAATTACAAATGAAGAGAATAATAAAGAGGTTTTTTAGAAAAATATTTAGAGAATTCTACTAATTGGGCTACATGGGCCTCCTCAAATCAAACCCACATTGTGAGTTTGATTTTAACTTCGGTTTCCATGTCTCCATTACTAATAATTCATCTACCGGCTATTGTCACTCTTCAATTTTATTTGCATCTTTATTTACTTTAAAATTTTCAAGATTTTATAAAAAATATAAAAGGTTTTCATAAAAATTGATTGTGCGGTCCACTAAAAAAATTCATTTTGACTAGTTTTGTATAATAAAATTTTTTCAAAATCCGTCATCATAATAGATTTTTTGACCTTTTACAGTTATTATTTTATTTTTACAAAAACAGAGTTTATAAATGGCCAAAAAGTGTATTTCAACAAAAAAAAAAAAATTTGAAAAAACTTTCTCCACCAAAACTGTTTAAAATTGTGTCTTCTAGTGGATAAAATCACCCGTTTTCATGAAAATTTTTCATATTTTTTATAAAAATTTAAAACAAGTGGGAGGTGAAAATAAAATTGAGAGGTGGCAATAACCAGCCCCTGATTCATATAAAGTTTGGATTCAAGTTATTGGCCCGAAAATCTATATGTTTCTCTATCTATACAATTGAAAATTTTGGCTTTAACTAGTGTGAAAACCTGTATTCCATGAGCTGCTGTGTTACATAGTAGAGAAAGTAACCTTCATGCCATCATGTAGAGTAGGGAGCCCATGTGAAGTCTAAATTTTGTTAAGATATGGTGGAGGTCCACAGATTGTCATGGACTTGAGCATAGCAGCAAAAAAAATGACTCCATCAAGGCAGTGGTGTGTGGCGTGATCCATACACAAGCTGGTGTATGTAAGTGGCTCTATGTGAGGTAGGTGGCTCCCATTCGTGAGATGATGAATTCGTGGTCCTGTATGCAAGCATGGGATGGTACACGTGAGGTGGGACTTTCCACGGGATGATGGGCCACGTGCCCATGTTGATAAGAACAGATAGTGGAGTTTGGCCCTGAACATGCGATGTGAGCTATGTCGAGTGCGAGTCGATGTCGCCGTACTAATGCACACGCTGCCAAGTGGGTTCATGGGTGCGTCGAAGTCGATGTGTTTGAGACATTTTTCACCTAGGCACTACATTTAGAAGGCCTGCCAATGTCGATATGGGTGCCACACAGAATAGAACCGACAAGTGAGCTTTCCCCCTTTTTTGGGCGAGGTGTAGTGTTCCATAAGTTCAACTCCAAGCTGATAACGTTTAAATAAGAGAGAAAAACCTCGCCTGAGCAAAGAATGAGAGGTAACCTCCATGCATAAGGTTGTGGATCGACCTTTTAATTTACCCATGAGATAATGAAGTTGACATAGCACTTTCTGTGTGAGACAATGGAGGCAAGTTGGCTCTATGCAAGGTGGTGGACTTGAGATGGTGTGCGCCCCTGCATGAGTAGGCAACTTCCATGGGGGAGTCAATTGAGTTGAGTTAATCTATGCGTGAGATTATGGACTCGAGATGGCTCATTCCGAGCTGGTGGACCTGCATGAGGTGGCTCGCTGCATGAATTTCATGTGAGGTAGTAGACCCGAGTTTGCCTGCATAAGTCGGGGGACCGGAGATGGTGCATTCCATGCGTAAATTCTTCAAATGGGTCAACAGCCTTCCAAGTGTGGCATGGTGGATGCGAGTTGGTCCCGTGTTGGGTGGCCTAATGCATTGATTGGTGGCCCTCCAAGTGTGGGTTGAGAAATGCAGGGTGACTCCATGTATGAGTGGGTGGATTTGCTCGAGTGATATGGGTCGACATGCCTTAATACTGTTGAGAAGCATAAGATCCTCCCCCTTGCAATGAGTTGACAACAGTGAGGCCTTCATTAACTGGAGGCGATGGGTACCATGGATCGGCCTTTAAGGATCAATACTAGCTTGTGAGTGAAGTGGGTCCACTGGATGAAATGTATGAACCGCAATAGGCATGCATCGGTGTCGTCGTGGCGATCCACACAATATCCAATGTGGTGGGAATAAGGAGATGAGCCAGGTAATATGTACAGCTGCTGGGAAAGCTGTCCATTTGGCACGCATGCCAAGGTTTGTTATGGCCAACTAATAGATTATTCGCTGATTAAAGGATATGAACCACCATGAGCTTCTAACCTTTATTCGAGCCCACACAAGTGGTGAAGGCGGAGTGACATGAGGTCAAGCTCATGCAAGTATGCAACAGTAAATACAAAGATGATAGACAGTGGCCATCATGTGATGGTCCGTGTGCCACTATGGACTTGTAACACAAGCTAATAATCTTGCGTGCTAGAGCTCAAAAGCCCCATCTCAAGTCGATACAATATTGATTGTTGCTTTGGGCCCCATCTCCAGCTTGAGATTTTTTTTTTTTTTTTTCAAGCGCCAAGTCAATCTATTTATTTTAACAGCATGTTGAGACACGTGGCCTTTCCTTGCCCGAGTAATGACATGAAAGGCTGCAAAAAGTAAAAGCTAGAACATGGGTTGGGTTACATTCAAAATCTATTATATATATACTAAAACGGAGGAAAGTCCTCTGTAGCTCTGCGACGCGTCAGTTCTTTTTTTTGTTTTTGTTTTGTGTTTTTTTTTTAAATTACATGCTTAACAGTGAATTTTTTTTGAAAAATTACCTTTTGGTGATCCTTATATAACTTAATACCAATAAAGGATATAACCTATCAACGTGCTATAACTTAACTATATACATTCGTGAAATGACTACTAATTTATTTTTTTCATATTACATTGAAAGTTGATCATTAAAACATAATTTTTTCAAAAAGTTATTTTTAGTGACTTTTGAGGAAATTGCTTTTTCAGTGACCACTTTCTATTTTAATACCAAACAAAATTTTTTTGAGGAAAAACTTTTTTTTGGTATTCACTACTCTTTTTCATGCAAGTAAATTGTCGTTTGGTATTCATCATATATCTCTTTGTCTTTATGTGAGAGAATTGAAAAACCTATACTATACAATATTCATCCCAAACTTTGTAAACTATCATATTTATTCGTTTTCTTTAAACCTATTCATCTTCTCTCCAAAAAATTGAACGTATAAAATTATAAATAGTTAGGGGTGCTCATGGATCCGCTCGGCCCGCTAAAACTGCCCAATCCGACTCTATCCGAAGGCATTGGGCGGATTCAACCGATGAAGTGGGTGGGTAGTGGTTTAGGATTTTATTTTTTTGCGGTTTTGTGGGTGGTTCGCGGTTTTGAAAGAAAAAAACCGATTCAAAACCACCCACCCGCATATTTTCATACTTATTAAATTATACATGTTACATGTGATGGTATATTATCGATTCTTGACTTTTATTTCTTTTTTAAGTATCAATATATGTTTTATAATTTTTATTTTACTGTTCGTGCTCTTTCTCCCTCTTTCTATATATATATAAAACTAACATATGTCTTGAATTATTTATCCCTTTGTCTTTTTTTTCTTTTTGTGTTTTTAAGATATAAAATGGTATGGCCAAATTAAGGAGGGAAAAAAAAAATGGGAAAAAACCCAACAAGATCCAACTAAAATCCCAACTCGTAGACCCACCCGCAATTCACCCACAACCAGACGTGTTATGTGGGTCAAAACCGCTCACCTGTGTGGGTGGAAGTGGGTGTGAATTTAGTTCACCCGTTAAGATGTGGGCGGGTGACGGATGAATCCCAAACCCGCACCCACCCGACCCGTGACCACCCCTATAAATAGTCATAATAAGAAAGAGAGATAGTTAGAAGAAAAAATGATTACAAAAAAAACGACATGTCGAAATCTTCAAATTCTCCCAATCTATCTTCGACGAAAAAAAAAAATTATTTTAATCAAATTCTTCAAATAGTTTATTACCTAAAACTAAAAAGATCTATATGTTCTCTTATCTTCTTTTCATTCCCTCTTTGCTCCACCCATTCTCTCTCTCTCTCTAAACTTTTCTTTCTCCCTCTCTCACTTCCCAACTAAATAGCAAACAAAAGAAATTGGTAGTTATTTTAAAACCTGTATACAAATTTGTAGCAAGTTGATTGATAATATCCTTAACATGTGCCATTAAGTTATAATTAAGAAGATAATCATTATATGGAAACGGTGAAAAAGTATAGAAAATGGTACAAATTACTTACAAAATTATAAAAGTATTTAAAAAATTGTTCAAATACATTTTTACCAAATAAGGGATATCTCAAACCGTTAATCCCAAACTAATCTCACATGATGCACAAATCATTCGCAAGTCTATGCATTCGATAATGAGGGAACGAAGACACGAACTCGAAACTTGATTCCTGAGTTATGATTCTTTGCCATCTAAACTACCATTACGAGTGTATATTATATATCTATATATAAGATGATGATCGGGTAAGCATGTGCTGATATAAATTATATCAACACTCACATTGGGGGTTGCACCTCATGCATTAATGGGTTAAAGGATACATTGCACCAATATAAGAGGTACAACTCCTAATGCATGATACTGATATAACTTATATCAATACATACTGACCTGATCAGTACTATATATATATATATAATTTTTATTTCTCATAATATTTACTTTTACAAACTTTCCCCGTGCAACGCACGGGTTATAAACTAGTTTTGATAATAAAAATAGGAGAAAAACTTGCATCAAACCGTTTGACCACGTCATCAATCTGACGTGGTCAGACCAGCCAATAAAATTCGTTTATAGTGCTCATGTCAGGGATAGTGAACATGTCAGATCTTTATAAACCTCTTCCAAGACGCCGTTTGAGATAAGCTAACGGCAGCGTCGATTGAATCAGATTTTGATTGAGTGGGAATTCAAATTTTGGTTTCAAAATTTTTTCAAACCAAATGTCAAATATGGCTGAAAGCAGAAAGAAGAAACAAACACATCCCCCTCTCTCTCTCCCTCGCTCCCTCCCTTCCTCCTCTTTGGAAAAAACTCATCCCCTATAGTCATTGGCAAGCTCTGCCGGTAAATGTTGCCATCGCTGCCATTTGCAACCAGTGGAGCTCCACCCCTTCTACGGTTACCATGGGCACATCCATCGTCTAGCACATCCCATCAACATTGCTAACCACCGCCATTAGCACAGCCCACTGTCGCTAATCACCAACATCGCCCTATTACGGTTGGCTTCTTCTCTGTATACAAATGGATAGCAAAGGGGTTTGCGTCTGTCATTTTATCAGGCTTACACGCTCACAAACTGCTTCCAGTCGAGGAGCTTAGCTGCAAAGTCAGCCACAATTTCCCTAATTGCTTGAGGCCTGTAGCTGACCGTGGTTTGGAGGTGAAGAATGAATGGAATCGTAGAAAATTTTTATATCACAGATAATATGCTCTCCTAATGGAGAATTGACTCCAAACCAGTTACAGTAGACACATAACTATGTTAATACTTTATGTATCTCTTCCTCCCTCCCCCATTTCAATTACTAATTATGAATGTGGCTTTGTAGAATAATTTGAAATCATATTTTTATCAAACAAGTTTTTATTTTATGGCTGTAATCAGTCAGTAAGATGGAAATCAATTTTTATTTTTTATTTATTTTTATGTTGCTGAATCCTTTATGGTTCTAATCCATGGTTAGATACTTAGATCATTGCTTTAGTTGATTTTGCATGCTCAAAATATGTTTTGCTTCTCTTGACCACCATATGTTTGAAAAATTGTGTAATTCACATTATTGGAAAGAAATAACTTGGTTAAGTGGTTGCCATGATGTACTCTGAAACTTGCGCCTGTGAAGATTTTCATATTATTGAAAAAATATATATATTTGAAGAAAATATACTCAAAGCACAAAATGCATTTTTGGGAATGCATTTTTGAAAGCTAATGTCTAAATTATTAGCATATTTCTATAGTTTGGGCAACCAAGTGGCCTAACCGTAGTAGTGTTCAAATATTTTGTATCGCAAAACATTGATGACACAAATAGAGTCCACTCAAAATCTGCCTCAATTAAAACCATGCCATAATTTAATACATTTGGGCTAATTGAAGGCAAAAATTACAAATAATGGCTTTTTGGAGGACATTGGAGCCGTAGCAACTTGCCTTGTATGATCTTCTCGTATGTGCTAAGAGGCTAATGTGGTGGCTCACTGGTTAGCTAGTTATGCAAGAGTGCTTTTCTCCCTTAGCTGAAGGTTATTCTTTGTAGTGATCTAGCTTGGGCTTTTGTCTCTTCTTGATAGTTTGTTCTCCTTATGTTGTAATGAACCAAGAACAAAAAAAAACAGCCTTAGAGGCTCCATGGGAAGTTAATACAAGCCTAGTACCTGATAGTTCCTCTATTGATCACTTTTTGTATTATAACAAGAATTAACTTTTCTTATACTCAAGTAATCTGCATTTGGTGAACCAAAAAAAAAAAGGTAATTTGCATCTAATAAAAAAGATATTAATTTGCTTCGAAATTTCAAGTTCACAAGGAGATAATAAATTACCATATGTTCATCATATTCAACTCAACTTGGATTCTATTGATTGTCTACAGATTTTTTTCTTTAGCAGTAACAAAATGTCACCAATTCAAGGCCTGAATTTCACATAAGCGAGAAAGGCAATTTTGAGTTGAATTCATTTTGCTATTGAGAAATATACTAGTAGTGAATTAAAGTGTGCCATTGACATTATAATTCATCACGTTTAGATGGCAATTGTGATATGTTTTAATGTGTCCAATCCAATGCAAGTGGCAACCAATAAAGAAAGTATAGCTTGATAGCCACAATTGTCGATCAATACCATAAGTTAACATATTATTACAACTATGTAAAAATTTACATTCGAAACAAAGCCAAAAGATGGCACCAATTAACCGCAATTCAATCACAACCCCTCAAATTGCTTGATTCACAACAAGGCTATCTCCCTCATATTGGGTATTTCTACCTCTTGTAGATCTCGCATCTGAAAGTTATTCTACATAGTCTTCAACCCATTGAAAAAATAAAACGATGACAATTTGAAACCTACACAAACAAAAATTCAAGAAATAAATGGTTACGGAACAATTTAAGGAATTAAGTACATATAAAATGGTAAAAGAAACTATCATTAGATGTTGAAGCATAAAAGAAATTGATCTTGATCAAATTTTAATATTTGTAATAAACGAACAGTTGATTTGCATACATGTGTGCCTTTAACAAAAATAAAAAATAAAAAATAAAAAATTCCAATGACTATGGAGGACAAACTTTCTGTCAGATTTTCCTACAAAGCAAATAGAGACTAAATGTTTGAAAGAATTGGTTCTCGGAGAAAATGAATACTATCATGAGACACTTCGTTCCCAACAAAAGGACATACTTATAATATTTTTCTTGTCATGAACCCATTATAAGTTTCACCGCTGACAATGGCACCATTTTTGCATACAATCAAACTTAATTCATATTATACATGCACTTCAGTTATCATCGAATGATGGAAACACTCTTAATCCTATTCATACATAACATAGAAATTGCATTTTACTAGTAATATAAAACTCCTCTTAAGAGCAATTCGTCAAACATGTGGTGACCATAAGAAGTTCAAAATATTTTGACCACGAAAAATCAGCTAAAACAATATCTAACCATGAATTACAACCATATAGCAGGGGTTAGCGATGATGGGATGTGCCCACCATTAGATGATTGATGCGCCCATGGTGGCTGTAGTGACGGATAGAGAGAGGAGAAACAGAATGTGAGGGAGAAAGAATGAGGCCAAGTCAACCGAGATACCGTCGTCGGTCAACATTGGAGTGTCGGGTCATCGGAAAAATTGTCGTGCCGCCTGCGATGATCTGTAGTACCGTAGAAGGGGTGGAGCTCCACCGGTTGTAAATAGCAGCGATGGCAACAGTTGCTGGCAGAGCTTGCCACTGACTATAGGGTATGAGTTTCCAGAGAGGAGGGAGGGAAGGAGGGAGGGAGAGAGGGGGGGTGTATTTGTTTCTTCTTTCTGCTTTCAACCATATTTGACATTTGGTTTGAAAAAATTTTGAAACCAAAATTTGAATTCCCGCTCAATCAAAATCTGATTCAATCGACGCTGCCGTTAGCTTATCTCAAACGGCGTCTTGGAAGAAGTTTATAAAGATATGACATGTTCACTATCCCTGACATGAGCACTATAAACGAATTTTATTGGCTGGTCTGACCACGTCAGATTGATGACGTGGTCAAACGGTTTGATGCAAGTTTTTCTCTAAAAATAGAGATAAAGAAAGGGGTCAGTATAGAGTGATGTGACTTAGCAGTGACATTTCAGTCACGTGTAGTGTTTTTAACCCATACATGGTAGTGTGGATAGCTACTTTTCTGTAATGGAATCTTGGTGTCATGCATACTATCACAAACCGACGTGAGGGTAATATGTCACGTAGCATGTACAAAACATATTATAATTATGATGGAGGCTTAATTGTATATAATAAGAATAATTAAGCTACATGCAAATAACTTGGCTAATGCCCATGCCATGAATATTGAAGCAATAATTAAATGTAATGAATAAATGTTCTTAATTATATTCCAATTCTTGGTTTCCAACCCAATGGTGACATAATAAATATAAATATATTATTAAGGCATTCCGTAATGAGCATCCAAATAAATTAATATATTTGCAATAAAAAAGATGTTGGAATGAGATGTGAGTGTTGGGTACATGTAGTGTTGGGTAGCATTTTTTTATTATAAAAAATCTACTTTCTTTTCTTTTTTTTTTTTGATGGACATGTTTAAATGATATCACAAGTAAAGGGCCTTTATAATATATAACTGACAGGAGTAAAAGCAGGGTTATCATGGCATTTTATATCAATTTTATATTATTTGTGGTGACTTGATTTTCTGAAAAATATGAGAAAAGTAGACGAGAGTAAAAAAAAAAAAAACTTGTATTTTTTCAAAAGAGACAATCAATTACGAACAAAAGGAGTAAAAAAGAAGTTTTTTTGGAAAAATATTAGAGAATTCTACTAATTGGGCTACATGAGCCTCCTCAAATCAAACCCACAATTCTCTAATTGGGCTTCATGGGCCTCCTCAAATCAAACCCACATTGTGAGTTTGATTTTAACTTTGGTCTTCGTGGCTCCATTACTAATAATTCATCTACCCACCATTGTCGCTCCTCAATTTTATTTGCATCCTTATTTGCTATAAATTTTTCAAGATTTTATAAAAAATATAAAAGGTTTTCATAAAAATTGATTGTGCGGTCTACTAAAAAAATCCTTTTTGACCAGTTTTGTATAATAAAATTTTTTCAAAATCCATCATCAAAATAGATTTTTTCACCTTTTACAATCATTATTTTATTTTTACGAAAATGGAGTTTATAAATGGCCAAAAAGTCTATTTAAACAAAAAAAATTTTGAAAAAACTTTTCCACCAAAACTGTTTAAAATTGTGTCTTCTAATGGATAAAATCACCCGTTTTCATGAAAATTTTTTATAGTTTTTTATAAAATTTTAAAAAATTTAAAACAAGTGGGAGGTGAAAATAAAATTTAGAGGTGGCAATAACCAGCCCCTGATCCATATAAAGTTTGGACTCAATTTATTGGCCCGAAAATTTATATGTTTCTCTATCTATCTAAACTATACTATATTATAAACACTATAGTTGGGTTCTGAGAGCTCAAAGTGAGCAGGCTTGAGAGGTTGAACCAATTGCAGAGAACCCAGAGGCCTAGGATGAAGGAGTGGGCTTCAGCCCGCAAAGCCGGGATCACCTGAACACGCACACTTTTCCTTTTGCTTCCACGCTGAATCAATCAAAGTGGCCACGTGTGGCGATCCTGGAAGCGGCTGCTGTAGATTCCCTCTCCGGATGGGGGTGGGTCCCGGCCCCCTCCATTTGCCTTGCCAGTTGCCACACGCCCACACGTGCCCTAGCGTCGTCCTTATTCGAAATTTGAAGCGAATTACCAAAATGGGTTAATGTCCAAACGGAGACATCCCATTATTCCAAGCACTGCAGATTCAGGTTCAGGTTCTCACTCCGCTCCTTCTTCTAAAGTCCTATCCTTTTCATAGAGGTTCTGCCTGATGTGGACATATATCATTCGCCGGCCATATAAGGCTGCACAACTGACGATTATCCAACTTGGAGCTCTTTTTTTTTTTTTTTTTTAAATGTTGGAAATATCTTACATTAGGATTATTTGGACCACTTATAAAACCTAAATCCTGAAAAAGACTAATGTAATAATTCACCATTACGATATTCCACTTAAATCTTGAGCTATCCCAATAAAAAACCGAATCCGTGATCATATTTTTAACCACACATTCATAATTTTGCCTTATTACCAACTGGGTTACTCGGCAGATTCATCTTAGGACAAGATTTTTAGGTAGCCCTTGTGCCCCTACGGGATGACGTGGGCTATTCTATTGCTGGGGCCACCTGCTTTTGTCGTTGCTCTAGGCTCACCAGAGCTTTTGGGATTTCCCAATTAATTTACTCCATTTTCAAGCAATTCTTTCCGATATGCTCTAATATTACTAAAATCATACCCTCTCATAATAGAAATATTATTATTTAATGATCGATCTTATTGCTGTTTTGATATATTTGTTGGAAATATATTACATATCATATCGTTCAAATATTAGATTTGACATAGTTTCATATACCTATTTGGATCTTCTACCTGTAAGTTTAGGCTTATAAGTTGGAAATTTAACATGGTATCAGAACATGTTATTTTTTGACCTATTAAATCCGTATTTGTTGTCCACGTAACAAGACTATGCATGTTAAGTTTGCACGTGAGGTGGAGTATTAAAAATATACCACATTGATCAAATATTGGGTTCGACATAGCTTCAAAAGTATGTTGTTCCTGTCCCATTTCGCTCGTGAGCCTGTCTTTATTATCCATGTGCAATGAGGAGGGATGTTAGAAATATACCACATCTCACGTCGATTAAATATCAAATTAAATATGTCTTCATATACCTGTTTAGACCCTCCACTTATAAGTTTAGGCTTTTAAGTTGAAAACTTGACAATATTATGTACAGGTTTGGGATATAGGGCCATTTTCTATATATATAAAAATTAAAATTTAAAAAAAAAATGCAAATTTCAATAACTTCTTATACATATGATTCACATTTTATTAAACCCATGGCCGGTTGATTAGATACATTTATAATGTGTGCAAATATGAAATTAATGCAACCAACGAGAGTTGGCCTAGCGGCAAAAAGGTGAGTTGTAAATTCAGACATTTTAGGTTTGAAACCAATCAATTTCTCTTGACCAGCCATTAGCCTGGGCCTGAGCATTAAACAATCTCATGGGATGGTAGCCCCGTGTGGGGAGTGGGGATTAGTTCGTTAGTGAATTTTATTGAGGATAATGTAAAAATGTTGTAAGAAATCTTGTAAAAATAATTTACTCCCCGACCCCTACAAAATAATTTATTCCCCGACCCTAACCTTTATATATTGCTTTCTAGTTTGGAAAGAAAAAGGGTCAAATTTGAGGCCTTGAGTGTATCCTATTCAAATTATTGCATAAACCGTCTTGCTCTGCTTTCGGACCACCAACCAAGCATTAACCGAAAGTGGGTGGGGCATGGCCTTACATGTATCAAAGGGAAAACAAAAAAATTATCATTATGCTTTCCCAAATGCAGTCAACATTTTTGAAATGAGAAAGACATTCAACACCACTTCTGTAACTGTATGATATGCTACATTTCCTATACAATTGTATGTTCTAGTCGATTCATGATCGATATATAAGGGCTGTTTTTCTAGATATATTTTTAGGGTATTTCATTTTCTCTCTTTTTCTTTCCCTCTTCTAAATGGGATACCAAATCTCAAGATGTGGGATTTGGTGAGTCACCACTTTCATCGTGTTCATTGAACCTGTCTGCCATTTTCACACACATGAATGGGGAAACCATCGTACCTTGTTCAAAGCAGGTGCACATTCTTTCTCAAAACAAGTTAATGGGCTTATCTCATATGTACATCCACTAACCAAATCTGTGCAAATCTTTAGCTATCTATCTTCATTGAGATTGGACCTTTTTCAGAAAATGGTGAGTGCAGCATTTGGTTTAATTCCTGTATTCTACTAATACCCCATAATCTTGGGTCTTATGGACTCTAAGAAAATCTTGGTTCTTTGTAGGGTATTTGGCAGCCAAATGAGTGCTTGGTATCCCAAGGTTTTATTTATTATTCCATACTCGAATTGACTAATTTTTCTTCTCATTAATCACCATGATCGATATGCACTACGTGAATTACAACATTAATCATACATGTATACAGATGAATATTTAATCTACTCTCTCAAAGAGTACTTTGGCAATGTGAAAATTAATTGTCCCAGGATTACAGTAGGCGGTGTAGTAAAAACTCTTGGCCACCGTAAGAAACGTCTGCTTGATATCAGCATTGATGTCGTCCGGGGAGTTTTGGAGCACTAGATGCACAAGTTCTTGCATGTCCAAATCTATTTGGAGGGTTGTCATGCTGTCATTGTTACTACTGTTGCTGCCATTAACATGGACCTGCATTATAAAAAAAGAACAAATGAAAAATGTTGCTAGAAAAAACACTTGAAAGGACAAGATATAAAGGCTTAAATAGTTGAGTGCCTATGAGATTTCGATCTGCACATTCAGCAAATCAAAAAATCTTGTGTAAGGAAAGTGAGCACACAGTAATATAGTATGCCACCACATGCGTCCTGACAAAGGCCAGTGTGTTCCCATGAAGAAATCGGCTCCAAGAAGGTAAGATCAAAAGAAAAAATAACGAAAATAACAATGAGCTAAAAACAAACATTATTAAAGAGATTGCCAAGTTTTGTTTGTCCTAGCTATAATTGTCGTCTCTTCATCGCACTGACCTTATGCTTTTGAAAATGAATAAGTTGGTGGCAGACTCTGTTGGTTAGTTGGGAGAGTCGCTGGTACTGAGGATTGGACAACAGCATTAACTCTTCTGAGATTGAACGGCCACGGCTGAGATTTATAGTGTGCACCAGTAGCTCTGCTTCTCCTTGGTGCTTATGATCTTCTCCTTCCCCATGCAAAGTCGGCAGCCATTTTTCCCACTGCATGCATATACGCCCAAAAATAACACATTGGAATTAGTTCTTTGGTAGTTTGTATGGTTGAGTACGTATTGGACAAAATTGGCTGACGTTTTCTAGTGATGGTGGGTTAATTGCGGCATTATGGGTGTTCACCTCCTTGCGTGAATGTGGAAATTAGTCCAATTAATTCTAGTATGGATTTACTAGCTATACCATTTGATGGGTCTCAGTCACTAGAGAAATTTAAAAATAAAAAGGTCTAGTGGGATGCCATAACAAGTATGATCCATCAAATGGTGCATGGGGTCCAAATCCTCGATCTTTTTGGTACTGACAAGAGAAGAGATATTAAGTGCTATATGACTGATTTTACAAGCAAGGAGACAAATTGCTAAAAGAGTTGTGGATGTAATATATGTAACTCACAGCGTGACGTAAGTGGTGGTGAATGTCTCCACCATGAACCACCAGTGCGTCGAATGAGAGCTGGTTTAGAGTTCCGAGCAAGGTCCCAACGAGTCCCTGCCTTGCATTTTTAGGATCCGGCCTCCTACAATCAATACAAAGTAAACACACGTGAGATAACTCTTTGATGCCTTAAGGATTTTCCTAATCAGCTAGAGATGGTCAATAATTTCAGTGGATAAATGTACTAGCTTGAAGATTTTCCTGTAGAAATAAAGTACAGACACGATTCTTTCCAATCCTAAATTTGGTTAAGTGGATATACATGAATAAGTGGGGTTTACCTCACCTTAATTAATCCGTGGTCACAATTATTTGAAGCATTAATTAATGGCTACAGATGAGACCACTTTAGGACATAGTTGGTATGTGTGCAAACATATATATATATATATATATATATATATATAGATAGATAGCTACTTGTGTAATGGAGTCGAGGACACAGCTAGTCGTATAAAACAGAAAGTGAATCCTGACAGACAAAGAACAACAAACATATTCGCCGAAATATTTGAGGATCATTTTGGACTATTTATTTTGTCCACACTCTATATATATATATATATATATTAATCTTATGAAGAAAATTTCTTCACTTACGTGCTGTATTCACCGATTACCCTTATTAGAGAATGACATAAGGTTATTTGAAATTAAAAGGGATATTTACCTATAAAAAAGAAATTAAGAGAGGACCTATAGTCATTACTGTTTTGAAGTAAATGTGATTGCCTTGATCAAGACCAGCCTCTCTTCTTTTTTTTTTTTTTATATAAAATAAAAATTTTAATTGTTAAAATTACCTAACATTATTTATGTAGTCTCGAGTAGTACTGTTTTTGAATTCATTGATGAAGGCACTCCTCCCTTCACTAGAAGTTCGCTCCTTATCAAAATAAGATGTGACTGCCTTGATCAAGACCGCGGTCTTAGCCCATGCCAGTCGCTCTTTTGACCTTTCGGGCTCGAAAATACTGGCTGCTGCTAGGAAATATGCCAAGAGAAGACTTCTGCTGCTTATCCCAAATTCTCCAAGACTGCATTCTGTATACCACCTGTGTGTATATAAATGTTATAGAATATAAATCATCTGAAAATATAAGAAACCGTGACTTTGTAATTGTGACTATGGTGTTGGGATATATCGGTCTCTGACTTACGTACTTCTGAATACTGCTCCATTCGAGTTGATGCAATGCTTGGCAGTTATTGTAGTCTAGCTTTGCAATCTCAAGATAGGTGTTATTGTTAACGTAAGGCATCCTGCAGTAAGCAGTGCAAATTTAATTAGTTGGAATCTAAACCAAATTCAATACAAATTCAATTGAAAAGTGTTATCGATCAAAGATGTTCAAAATCAAACACCTTTGATTACTTCTAAAATGGCAAGTAGGTGAAAATGAAGTTCAAGCCACGACTGTCTGTGGGTTTTTTTTTTTTTTTGTGTGGAAATTAAACACTACATAAAGAGGAGGGCATGCATGAGCATGATACGTACTTAAAATGATTGGCCGGATTCAAAGATTTCAATTCCTTTCAAGGAAAGAAAAACAAATTGTCACTCACCAGCAGTTACTACCATTTCCCTCATGCCCCAGTGTTGTCTACCTACACTGCACCTCCAAGGGGTGGAGTCTTAAGACAGGTGGATTTACACCCTACCCTAAGCTATAAGCACCAAAACCAAGATCAACCTCATTTTTTTTTTTCCTTCGTTTTTTTTTTTTTGGATGGAATTTAGAATGGCTACAAAGCCCGCTAGCCTTATAGCCAAGTTGTATTTCTCCCCCTCTTAGAAGGGTCTTAGAAGGGAAGGTTACGTTGCATGGTTTGGTATCAAAAAGAAAAAGAATGATTAGAAAGGTGTCCTTTATCTCATATGGGTGACATTATCTATCCCTAAATATTGGAAATTGGCAAATAGCAAACCATACTCGGTATAATTAAGTCTCCAAGGGGATAATTTCCATCCCTTTGTCAGAAAAGTATGGTGGGTCTCACCGATCTTCTAGTAAAAAGAGTTGATAATATCCAATTTGGCCAAATTACAAACCCCCCATTACTTTTGGTCTTCACTTGAAATTTTTTTAGCACAATGCATATTATGTAGGCAAATCAAATCTCACATTCTCCATACTAACAAGTGTGACTAAAATGGCAATTCGTCATTATTTATTATAATAATACTTCTTGTTATCATAAAAATTTAGACACAAACCCGTATTTGACATATGCATTTTATGAGTTGTTATCAACCAGTGTTCGTGTACTCCATATCAATTATTATTATAAAAAATAACAATTAACTAGTATGTAATTGAACTTCCTCCTAATTACCAAATAAATATTTAAGATAAATATCTGAGAAATTGGGTCCTATCTTTAAAATAAATAAAAAACTAAAAAAGATTGAAATTTCACAATCGGCTTTGGCTCTCCGCATAAAACTAAAAGTGAATGATTAAAGATGAAAAAGAGGTCACATATTGGTTGGGTGTAGGAAGGCTCTAGTTGCCTGTGACCCCCATCAAGGTTGACTGTCCTTTTGGGTCATCTTTTGCTTCACCCACAAAAAGGCAGGATTGTGATTTGGCAGTCAACTGGCATGCTATGCAGAGTCTAAAAGGAATAATAAGCACAAAAAAACGTTACCTGTACAGAGTCTTCCCAATCCACACATCATCTTCACCACCATACTGATCCATGTAGAATCTGGTCTCCACACGAGGTAGGCTGGCATACCACGGAACATCCAGTGCGTACCCCACCTATTGTTATTGCCTTGTTTTTGTTAGTATTTAAATATATTGTCAATATTAAATTTTATATATAGAGAGAGAGAAAGAGAGAGAGAGAGAAAGCTAGAGATAATTATTGTTATAAGTGTTTCAATTTACTCTATGATTCCCTTTTTATTCATCACACTACCAAAAATGGTTAATTGAGTAAATTGGTCTGTTTTGGTCTCGATGTTTGTTAGGAGGCAGAAATGCCCCATTGGTCCTTGATGTAGCAACCTGTGATTGGCTTTGGGCCAACATAACAAACAAGGTTAATTTGGCTCGTCTCTTGGTTAATTTCTATATATATAGATATCTATATGTGTGTGTATTATATTTGACATAAAAGAATAATTCAGACTCACGATTTGATGGGTTAAACTTAGTATGTCAGATATCTTAAAATTAACTTGATTTGATCATTTTGTGATCAATTTTTTACTGCAAAATACAAAATTAAATTTTAAATTTTTTTAAAGAAAAAATAAAAGTGAGTACACAATAGCCAAACCGTAACTAATCCAATCAAAATTGATTGTTTGTACAATTAATTTGACAAATGAAACTTATCAAATGATGGGTTTTAAACTTTTTTTCAAAGAATTGACAAAACACTCATCACATACTACGTACTAACGAGAACTTATTGAAAAGAAGGCTAGATTGAACTATATAGCATGATTGAATGAAGATGATAAAGTAGCATATAAGACTGACACATATGCCACACTCTAAAAGACTAAATGACTTTTAAAGGCACAAGACCTTAATCTATGTTTGAAAATTTCCATCGATCCTACCTCACCAGGTAAGTCCTTGGTTATTATCCATTTATCTAGAAGCTGATTACAAGCTTGTTTTTCTCTTAGAAATTTGGATGAAAACTTCTTGGCTTCCTCGAGAATTCTCTCTCCAGGAAACAAAACCTGAGAAGCCCTATATAGATTATACATTCCGGTAACAGCTTGGGTTGACTGTCCGGCGAAACAAACAAACTCTCCACCCTTCTCAAATTGTCGAAACACATCTGTCATGAAGAACAAAATAGTAGTGTTCATTACAAAATCATAATACAATGACAATACATAAAGATTTAGACAGCACGTCCAAGATTTAATTACCCTCAGAAACCTCATGGCCATGTAATCTTAGAAGCCTAAAACCCATGGCGGTGTCATCGATATCTTGAACAGATGAGTTTCTTGCCCAGCAAATTCCTTTTTCAGTCCAATACCTAAATTTTATGTGTTCCATTAGGAAAAAGGTAACCATAGTTTTTTTTCAATTTAATACTAGGTTTCTTAGTAAATCCATTGTACCAAAAAAAAAAAAATGGAAATCGAACTTACCTGTAAACATAATCAAGACAATCTTTAATCTCCGATTGAAAATATCGAGAAACTCCAAGGCGCTGCAACCGATCGACAGCCCACATGTGTTCGAACAAGTCAACAGGATAAACATTGGGGACTAAAAGAAAACAAAACAACATTTGCAAAATTAGAAACCAATTAAAGACACCCAAAAGGAAAAAAGATAGGGGGGAAAAAAAAAAAGAGAAAGTGAAAGTATAAACTGGTAGTAATGGGAAGATAAAAAGGCACTTTACCTCCCCCATCAAATCTATCAACAGCTTTCTTAAGATATCTCAAGCAATTTTCATCTTTGGTCTGAATGAGTGCAAAGGCAGTGGATGATGGAGAAAATAAGAATGACCCATCAGAGCACTGTAGTCTTAAGAGCTTTTCCCAGTCCAGGCCAGGCATTCCTTCCAAGCTATGGAGTAGTGTTGTGGGCACTATGTGCATTATGTCCTTTGGTATCCTATCCCATACACATAATAATTACATTGGTGTAAAGGATAACCATAGGGACCTATCCTTTAATGAAAATTTTTTAGAAGATAAGGTCCCTTTTTATTTTTTGCTTCATTTATGGAAAAGCAGAAAACATAATTATGGTGAATTAGAGCTTTTTTGAGTTCTGATCGAGAGAAACTGTTACTTTGTGAGCTTTAGATTTCTCTTGGCATAGATCTCTTGCAAAACGGGAGAATCATCAGGAACTTCGATGCCTAGTGGTCGAGCTATTTCGAGAAGTGAAGGGAAAGCAACTTCGAAGCCGATGGGCATGTGCTCAGCATTCTCGTTTTCAAGCCTACATATGTTTTCTCTTATAAATGACATTCCTGTTTTGATGACACTTTAAACCAAGTTAGCTTAACGATATATATATTTAACATGTATAATTTAATAAATTCAGCCAACTTAAATAAAAAATAAAAAGTAGCCGTTTTTTTTATAAAAAAATATTAAATTTTAAATTTTTTGCCTTAATTTTCAATACCTTTTTCACGCTTTTCAGGATGAACATCCCATGATTTCAAAGCGATTACACATGCTAACGTGTTGATTATCCGATCATGAGCGGAAAATATGTAACTATCACCCCATGAACCGTCAGGGAGCTGGTGGTTGGCGATCCATCGAAGGCTAGATGGAAATTGAGGAGCACCAGTCCCATGAACATCTTCTACAAGAGCAACCCACGCGGTGTCATATGCGGATACGTTTATTTCTCCATCCTCCATGGAACCCAACATTAACCTTATCGAATCGACATGTTCCTTAATGTCATTTGATATAGAGACCTTTTGTGTACAAAGCAAATCACATCAAAGCTATAATCTTCAGTTTCCCATAACCATATCAGAAGAGGACCAACAAAACAAAAAAGGTTCAAATGTTCAAATCACCTTAAGAGTTTCCCCTTCTATGTCATCATCCACAATCTCAGGCCACTTTATCACTGGCAGACCATTTTGGAACACTTCTGTGAATTTTACACATATGACCATTTATGTATCGATATGAGTTCCTGTATATACACCACTACGAGTCTTTCCATTTTCATTTTCTTTATTACAAATAACAAATCATGGTCACCTACTTATCAAAAATATCAAATATATATATATATATCTCATGGTACCTTGTGTGCGAGGTTTGGATATAGCATTGCATCTAGGCCGGAACCCAATATTGACCCTTTTGTCCTTACTATCTCCACACGCCCAGACACCTATTACATTCAAATTTGAAAACAACATGGTAAATTTAATTACTTTCCTTTTCAGCTGAGATACGTACAGTACAGTTAATTACTTCAAAATAAGACAGAAATACAGACAAACACAAAATTAAGTATTAATATATAATTTATAGTACGTAGCCTGCAGACCTGTAGGTAGCGAAAATTACGATACTACCATTGGTAAATTCTCCTAGAAAGTTTTTATTTTTATTTTAAGGGTTCGTTTTCACACAATTTACTGGGAAATATAAATGCTGCAAGCATGATCATTCTTCATTTTTGCTCCTAAAGAAATGCTACCGAAAGGAATATTACATTGGAAACTTTGTCACTACGGCCTATATAAACTGATCATTCGCCAAGAAATCTCATTCTCCTTTTCCTAGAAGAAATTTTTTCTCTAAACTTCAATGTTCTGTTTGGTGGCCAAGCTAGAAGTCATAGGAGAAGGAAAGAAAACAGAACCCGGAAACGTTAATCATCACTCGGATGTCAAACTGCCATAGAACTCTAAGTTCCCGTTTCTTTTCCTAAGTTTTCTCAGTAATCAAATATACATACACAAGGAAAAAACCCGATAACCTCGAGGTGATCGGTTCTGTGCTAATCAACCTATATCGATATCAAACAAAAATAACCGTCCTCGCCCCACATAAATACATACACAAGGAAAATAAAAAATAAAAAAAAACACAGGGTATCAAAATTCAGTGACATGACTTGATCGACCTTTCTTTTTCCTCACTAGCTGTATCATATACTATATTACTAGATCAAATCAATCACAAAGAAGCAAGAACTTACCGGCAAAAAACTTTGGCGGATTGCTAGTGGAGGAAGATATTAATATGCTGGGAACGGGCGAGAGGGCAGGGGAGAGTAGAGTGGATTGAGAGGACATGTTTTTTTTTTTTTTTTTTTTCTTTTTTCGCAGTGAAGACGAAGGCAGTGAAAATGAAGGAGTTTTAAAAGCCCAGAGAGGGAAGCAAGAGGACAGAAAAGGAGTTCCCTAGAGATTCCGCTCTGGGTGCATGGGATAATCCCAAAATTTAGAGCTGAGGACAGTCCTGTCCTTTTCCCATTTTTTTTCCCTTTTTTTCTTTGTTTTTTTTTATAATTTCCTTTCTTATATGGTAGTGCTGGGAATTGGGGAATGATTCCCTGATGTAGCGTTATAATCGGGGTTTTGCTGGTCGTGCAGATATCTGGGTTTTTCAGGGTTGGTCGAGTTGGTTTTTGGCAAGCGGCAAAAATTTTGTTAGATTGATTCAGTGTTCTGTCATATCCTGGAGTCTAGTTTGGGCATTTTACTTTGTTTTGTTTTTTTTTTTTTTTTTTTGTCAAATGGTTTTACCAAATTTCCTTTTTACCCCTCCGTTTCTAATTAATTGTCCATTTTAAAAGACCATGTATTTTTAGTGAATCTTATTACATGTTTTCATGTCAATATATATATTTTTGCATTTCAGTTTGGGCTATGCTAGCATGATAGTCAAATTATCTATACTATCTATAAAAAGATGAATGTGAGAAAAACTTTTGATTGACTAATATATCTTTATTTTAATTTTTAAATACACAACTATCCTTCTGCATATATAAGAAATATAGCAATATAAAACACATACCTTAATAAAAATTCTAAGGAAACTATATAATTACCTTTTTGCATATATAGGAAATATAGCAATATAAAACACATACCTTAATAAGAATTCTAAGGTAACTATATAATTACCTTTTTGCATATATAGGAAATATAGTAATATAAAACACATACCTTAATAAGAATTCTAAGGAAATATACCCTTATTTTAATTTTTAAATACACAACTACCCTTCTGCATATATAGGAAATATAGCAATATAAAACACATACCTTAATAAGAATTCTAAGGAAACTATATAATTACCCTTCCACATGTATAGGAAATATAACAATATAAAACACATACCTTAATAAGAATTCTAAGAAAATTATAATTCGTATAATAATTAAATAAAACCAAACGCAGATAAGAATTCTCAGGAAACAGAAACTATAATTCGTATATCTATATCTATACTACTTATAAAAGTTTGTAAATCAGAAAAACTTTTGATTGACTATATTAACCTTAATAAAAAATAAAATAACAACACTACCCTTTAATTATAAACTGTCCATTATATCGTCTTTCATCTAAAAAATAAAATAAGAATAAGCAGTCCATTACACCCTTGAACAAACCATGTCCGTCTACAACTCTTCTTCTACCTTTCCTCATCGGTTTAGGTTTCCAATACTGATACATCCTCTAATTTTTTGGAGAATCCAAACGTACTCTTTTTAATTCCAAACTATCCTCTCTTATAGTTGGATTCCTAATAACAAAAATTAGAAGCTTGAAGAAGGTTATTGATCGACGAATCTACAGTTGATTCTATTAATCCAAAACAAAGACCTTAATCTTCAAAGGTACGTTGGTCTCTAGACCTCTGCTTCTTCCTATTATCATCGGGGTACCATTGGATGCTTTTCTCCTACCAAGCCTTATTTGATTTTTTCCTTCAAGCAACCAAATGGAGAGAAAATAAACAAATCAATAAATAATTGAAAATTTTGACAGATATCAATAGTGTGTTATAGAGAGTAATTTATGCTAAACTACATAAAGCAAAACATTAAAATATTTATTGTATTTTATTTTCCCCAATTTTCTCAAAGCGAAATATATAGTAAGGGAAACAAATGTATTATCTAAAACTTAACCAAAAAAATAGCATTTTTGGCCTAATTATGTTACAATAGGGAACCGAATATCTCAAGTTCTAGAATTTTCATTTGCTCTATTTGGAACTTTAATTAATAATAAAATAAAGGACAAAGTAAAAGTTAATTTTTATCATTAAGTTAATTCTGACCAGAGAAGAAAATTGCACTTAGTCCGGCCTTCTAACGTGTTTGGTTCTGGAAGTATAGGTAGGAAAAGACTTACATAGAAATCCATAAGCCAATTGTATAATTGATATTTTTTCCATTTGGTTAATAGTCTTCAATTTTAACAATATGACCGGATGAAGGCTCTTCGATTCATTTTATTTTTTGGACTTAAATGAACATTTTTTTTTTAATCTTAATAATAAGATCTTTAGATGGATGCTTTAATTTTCATATTTTCAAATTCAAGATTCGATAGCTGCCTCCTCACAGTGACCTTAATCATGTGCCGATTTTTAATTTTTAATTTGATTTTTTTACTCTCTTCCCCTTAATTGTATTCTCATAGCTTTACATCAATAATTAAATTGATGTAATGAAACCACATATGATTATAAAAAATATATCTAAACATTTATGTAAAATAAGACTGATTCACGTGCAACACACGTGTACACTAACTAGTGGTCACAAATGGATTTTGATCCACTTAAAAAAAATTCAAGTTTTGTTATTTTTTGTGACCATGACTTAACTGTCATTATTTGTTTTTAATAATGACTGTCTGTCATGTCATCATTTCCCTTTTAATTTTGTTTTATATATGCAAAATATTAGAAAAAATATAAAATACTCATAAAAATGGTACTTTAAGAAATTAAACAAAAAGAATTTTTAACAAGGACAGTATGTTATATACAATTTTGCCATCATTATTAAAATATTATTATCTGTCATGCCATCATTTCCATTTCAATTTTGCCCTTATATATACAAAATATTGAAAAAAAGATAAAATACTCATAAAAATAGTATTTTAAGAAATTAAACAAAAAAGAAAAATCATTGACTTTTTTAAATTAAACAATAATTTTGAAACATTCCAAAAGGAAGAAAAAAAAAAAAAAAAAAGGCAAATAAAATAAAAATATAGGAGCATGATTTAATGGTTTGTACTTTCCTGCCTTTGCATATGGTTCAGAGTATATGGCGGCATGGTTAATCCTTGTTGTAGGACAATGAATTACCAGCACTTGCAATGGTGAATCGCGCTCATTATTTCTTTGGGTGGTACACTTCCACTCTCTCTACCCCATAAAAATAAGACATGTTTGATCAAACATGTAATTTAAGAAAAGCCATTATTTTATTGATTTGTCATTTATTAAACTTTATCTTTTCAAAAATACTTTCACTTGTTTTTTATTGAGTTTTGCAGTTGAAAGTAATTATTGAAATAACAAGGGATACTATAAGAAATTCAAAATAATTAAGAGTAGATTTTTTAAGATGGACAAACATTTTGGAATAAAAAAAGTTACAAAAATCAATTATCTTTGTGGGACGGAGGGAATAGTACATTACTACATGTATGTGTATTAAATGATAAAAAATTGCCTTTTAAGTTTAATCACGTACGTATTCCCTCAAAAATAAAAAATAAAAAAGTACTCCGTAATTAAATTGCTTTTAAAAAATTGTTATAAATATTGTGATTTAGTATGTGAATGCCACCAATTGGTAATAGTGGATGATTCACTTATACACCACTTGGTAATAGGGGATGAATCACTTGTGATAAATGGTGGATGTACACTTGATTAATAAGAGATAAAATCATCACTACTTCTAATGTTAGGTGAATGTGAACCTATATAAAGAAGACCTTGATTAGAAAAATATGTACATTAAGATGAATGAGAAATTATGAGAAATTTTATTCTCTCTATACACTACTTGTTCTAAATTCTAATTCTCTTCACAATTTATTATAAGTTCTTGATTTCACAACAAAAATGTATTTTTAAAATATTTTCAATGTTTCTTTTTCTCTAGTTGTATCCTAAATCTACACAGCTTTGGTGGGGTCCATATATGATGGTTCCCAGTTGTTCCTTTTTTTTTCCCCTTCTTTTTTTTCCCACTTTCTTCGATGCTAATATCGGCAAAAATTTTATGGGAGAATTTTAAATTATCGGCTTACTGGAAAATAATCATAATTAATAATCATTACTTCTTATTAGTTAAGTTAATTGTCGTTTATTAAAAAATTAGCAGCAAATAGCATTGAACTGTAATTATTTTTCTGTAACCTGACCAATTTAAAATTCTCCTAAAATTTAATGGTCATGATCGACTCAATGGTATCACGGGAGTTAAACACATCGTCACCTACGAAAGGTCATATGAAGTATATGTGATTGAAGGATATTATCATGCATTAATTCTCCATCACACAAGATGTCTTTTGACTTTGATGACACCAATAAGTCCCAGTTTTATCAAGTTACATATGAAAAAATGATCTCCATCCAATACCCTCTCACCCCCCCCCCCCCCCCCCAAAAAAAAAAAAAAAAAAAAAATTACGACTTTTGACGAAGTCTAGCTAGAGATTGATAGAAAATCTAAATATTCCATGCCCCACAATAGAGTGAAAGATGGTACTAATTTTGGTGATAAAGATCAAGAAAAGGATTGGGTTGATTAATTTGAGATCTGACCCCTTCCAATTAAATCCGTTGGAAGTTTTGTTAGCACTCACTCTATTGTGGACAGATAAAAGCATTAGTAACAGTTAATCTCAATTCCCTCCATTATTACAAAATAAGCTTGTGTTGTTGCAGCTCATAAGCTAGCCCTACATTGACATGATTGACATAGAGTGGCTGCAAAGCCTTCCATTCAATATATATCTATGGGACCCTTCTTGATCGAATTAACATATATTTTTTAAGGAGTTCAGTTGTCATGCATGACACTACTCTGAACTCTCACAATAATTTTTTATTTTTGAAAAAAATCAACCATGCAGTAGGTGATGATATCCTGATCCTGTTGGGGGTGTCCTATATTTTTTTCATGTAAAAATTAATAATAATTAACAAAGAAAATGGCCATGGTTTGTGAGGCTCATTGGTGGAAATTGATTCATTATTAGGGTGTAAAGTGTTTCGAGAAATGTCCTTTATGATGTCTCCAATGGCCATGCAAATTAATTAACAAACCAATGGTTGGAGCAAACGTGCATTTTATTTATCTAATGGGGAATTTTTTTAAGGGGATTGTCAAAACTACCGTCTTAGGGGGAGAGTATATCTATATCTATATCTATACTACCTATAAAAAGATGAATGTAAGAAAAACTTTTGATTGACTAATATACCCTTATTTTAATTTTTAAATACACAACTACCCACCCTTCTGCATATATAGGAAATATAGCAATATGGAAACTATAATTCTAAAGCACATACCTTAATATATTCTAAAACACATACCTTAATATATAAAACTCAAATAAGAATTCAAAGGAAACCCTAAATCAAATACTCCATTTAATACTATACATATAATCCTAAAGCACGTTGACTTCGTATCTCCCTCTTCCTCTCATTCTCTAGCAAACGAGAATGGCCTGTTATAGGCACACCTACTTCCCAGTGTAGTCACCAACCAAATAGCCACATCATGGAGACGATACCGGATCTCAAGAGGCTATTGCGTGAGTGTTTTATACTTTTATTATGTATTTCTTGAAATTTGGTGAGAATTCAGATAATGCTGAATTTGTTTGTGGTTGGGGGTGGTTGTTTTCGAGGATTTTGGGTAGAGTAGGAAAACCCTTGAATGTGTTTTGATTGTAACGTAGAAATTGTTGGAATGGGTCATATACGTATATGATAATTATTATTATTATTTTGCTTGAATTTGGTTGTTGATGGGAAGGGAGGGGGAAAAGAAAAAGGAAAAAAAACAAAGAAACGAGGAAAAAAATAAAATGAAAATATTCATCTCCACTCTCTTTTCAATCTCTAAGTGAACAAAAAAAAAATGTAAATGATGATACCATATAAAAATAAAATTGAGAATTTTTTTTTAGAAAAAGTAAGAAAAACTATATTATGAGGGATCAATTTCACTTATTAAAAAAATAAATTAAATAATATTTAAAAGCATTAAAAATATAAAATATAGAAAATAAAAATAAAATAATTATGTTTGCTACTTCCCTTTGGAATGCACATATCAAATTGAAGTAACAAATTGCCACAACCCACATAAGGTAGCAAAAGACAGATTTTATATTATATCTATACTACCTATAAAAGTTTATAGTTTAGAAACACTTTTGATTGACTATTACATCTTTATTTTAAATTTTAAATTTTATATATTTATTTGCCTCCCATATTTAACCAATTAAGAATGTTTATTTTCTAGCAAAAAAGAAGGAAAAAAGATAACACAATTTATGTTCATTTCATAAATTCTATATAACCTCCACTACTATGCATGTGTTCTAACTAATTTTTTATTCCTACCATAACTCCTAACAATTGAAAGAATTTTAACCTATTGTGTTGAGCGTTTATTCTAATAAGTTAAATTAACACAAAAGTAACAATTAATTAGATTTTCATGTTCAATACATATATAGATATAGAATTTATAAATTTTTTTATTTAAATAATATTCATGTGCAACGCACGTGCACTCATATATATATATATATAGATATATTACTTATAAAAAGTTGAATGTGAGAAAAACTTTTGATTGACTAATGTACCCTTATTTTAAATTTTAAATGCACAATTACCCTTCTACATATATAGGAAATATAAAAATATAAAACACATAAATAAATAGGAATTCTAAGGGAACTATAATTCGTATAAATAAATAAAACCCAGAATTGTAAGTTAACTCTATTTCATAACATATATCATCTATTCATTAACAATGGGATTCTAAATTCTGCTTTCTCTATTAACAGTAGCTTCAACCTATTTTAATAGAGCCCTCATCTTCTTTTCTTTTTCGAAATATAGGGTTTTAGGGTTTGTTCTAATTGCTATAGAAAATATTGTTTTCCATGTGGGTCAAGTACTTCATATATTTCTGTAACTTTGGTTCTTCTACCTCTATTCTTACTAAATGCCCTACCTATAAGATTCATTGCAAATGCAATAGGGTTCTATTTTAGTTATGTTGGACATTATTACTTTTGAGTATTTTTTTATTTTATTTTTTTGGTGTAAGTTTTTCACAAATTGTGATTCACAAATATTTTATGAGGATACCTTTCTTTTTATTTAATTATTTATTTTTGAAGTTGGTTTGTTTTCTCACATAGAATCTTTTATTAAAATATAATATAATAAAACCGAATGAGGTTCCTAAACTATCAAAAACTGGCATTAAGAAAACCAAATCCTATATGTAATGATGTTAAAAATTCTACCTTATGTGGTCAATAGAGCATCATCTCAACAAAGGACAACTCAGGAGGATTCCCATGTTTTAGTAAGCACATTTTTCATTGAGAAAATTTTAAAAATAAGTATACTTATCATAATTTCATTTAATTTTTTATATTATAAAAAAATTTTATTAAAAAAACCCAACTTCCCCACTCATAGAATAATATTTTCAATGAGTTGGATGACATTTATTTTAATTTATTTCTTATTTTTTGAACCTAAACATGATGTTATTTGTTCAATTTATTTATGAAATAATTTTTTTTTAAAATTATTACTCTTTGAAATAAGTACATAACTAGGTTAGTTGCCAAACAAGTTCGAAAAAAAAGGGTTCAATTATTTAGCTTTTTCCTTACAAAAATAAACATAGAGCCATGAGAAATATCCTTTTGATAGGCAAGTGTACAACTGAAATTTACATATATTTTTTATATTTATTTAAGTTATTGATGGCATATTTAATTAATTTATTAGTTTTGGCACTGATTTTTTTTTTTTTTTTCCATCACAAAAATCTCTTCTTCAAAAGATAATTTATCTGGTCCATTTTAGCATAAATTCGTATACCATTGATGAAATATTTATTTTATAATACAAAAATATTCACGTGCAACGCACGTGTCTACCAACTAGTGTAATGAAATGACCTAATATTGTCTTATGCCAATTCAAGACACTGTCTTGTTCTGCAGAAATATATAAGGAAAAAACTTTATAAACCAGTAAATAGAAGACTGCATGTCAATTAATGGCGAACGGTGTGCATTGAATTAATCATGATTACTTCTTCTTCATTTTTTTTTTTCCTTTAAATGACTAATAATTGTGGTGCCAACTTTCGTTTATCTTATCCCTAATCCACCAATTAAGTGTTTGTTTTTTTCTTCCCTAATCCATTCATTGTTTCGGACATTTTCTCTACCATTTTTGTTTTATCTGCATTTCTCTATCGCCCTTCATCCATCTCTACATCACTTGCTCAATTCGTGGATGTGTTCTCGAAAAATTCAGTGGTGTTGATGGTGGTACGTTAATTTATGATGGTAGTGACCTTGCAATGTAATGGAAGTGATGGTGGTAGTGGTGATCGATGGTAGCTAAAATTGGCTTAGCGATATTAATTAGTAACTATAGTTTTGATTATAGAATATTAAAATAATGAGGTGGTGGCAGTATTTAGGTGGGTATTTTTCTTTTATAAATTTATTTTGGCTTCTAGTTTATAAGGATAAACCTTAAATCCAAAGTTTAATTTTTTCTTGAATAATATTAAGGGCAGACTATTGCCACCACACAATTTCCTAAGTACCACGTATCCTTGTTTAAAACTTTCAAGGTTTTATAAAATATATACTCTGTAAAAGGTTTTCATAAAAACTATTTGCGACATCCACTAGAAAACATCATTTTGAATAATTTTGTAGAAGAAAATTTTCTTAAAATGTGTCATTTAAGTTGACTTCTTGGGCATTTATAATTTTTCTTTTATTTTTACATAATTTTTCATGAAAAATAATCAAAAAATTTATTTAAACGACAGATTCTAAAAAATATTTCTTTTACAAAGTTGTTTAAAATGATGTTTTCTATTAGCTAACGCAGTCAATTTTCACGAAAACCTTTTATATTTTTTATAAAATCTAGAAAAATTTAAAACTAGTGGAGGTGCCTAGAAAATTTTGTAATAACAATAACCACCCCCATAATATTATTTTAATAAATTAATCCCACAGTAAATAAGCTATATTTTTTTTTTTTTTTTGCCACAATAAATGTTGGTACAATAAGACAGATGCCACGTGGGTTTGCTAGGCCCCACGGCGGCCATGCTGGAGTCTGAACGTGTTCAATACAGGTGACTTATTTACTTATTTATTTATTTATTTAAGTGGCCTTATATATATATATATATATATATATATACACACAATATGGGCACTCGTGCGTTACACGTGAATAATATTTAAATAATAAAATATATATAAAAATTTATAAATTCTCAAATATGTATATATATAGAACATAGAAATATAATTATTTGTTACTTTTTGTTGAAAACATAAATCTCGTTTTAAAGACATATACATATATTATGTTTTTAATATATAAGTGTCTCATTAATTTAGGTCATTAGAATAGATACTCAACACAATATGTCAAACTTTCTTCCATTGTTAGGAGTCATAGTAGGAAAAGAAAGTTGGTTAGGAGACATCTACAGTAATAGAGGTTGCATAGAATTCTTGAAATGGATGTTATTATCTTTCTTTATTTTTCTTTTTTATTTTGTTGAAAAATAAACATTTTTAATTGTTTGATTAAATATTAAGGGCAAATAAGTACTTTAAAATTTAAAATAAAAGTGTAATAGTCAATCAAAAATTTTTTTAAAATACAGACTTTTATAGATACTATAGATAAATATATATTCAATTGGCCTTTTGGTTATAAGAATGAGGCCTACAATCTGGATCCCTCGTCATGTGTGAAGAGTGTTCATGCGTGTACAGTAATACTTTTTCTTTTTTTTTTCTTTCTTTTTTTTTTTTTTAAAGAAAAATATGAGATAGTGTTATGATGGCATGGAATTCAAATTAACATGATTTAATTTTTCAATTATTATATAATAATAAAAGTATTATAAGATTATTCCAACTCCTAGATTAGAATGGCGCACTAGTTATAAGCAGAGAAAAGCAGCCACCAAAGCAGTGAACATGGGGTTGTGACCTTTGACCAATGGCACTCATTGCATGTGGAAGTTATGTAGCTAAGTGGTGACCATATATATTTGAAATTAATGTATGTGCTTCCCATGAAAAAATACTTCCTCCGTTTCAAATTGACCATCTCTTTTGAAAAAACACGTTTTTTTAGGAGACCATATTAAATGCTTTCACATTAATACATATGTTTCAACTTTTTAATTTTATCTTCAAGTGTACAAAACATTGTAAAAAGAAGAATACCCTTTCAAGGGTATTTTAGGAAATCAAATAAAAAAATCATTAACTTTTTAAATGTGATAATTATATTAAAATATTCCAAAAAAAAAAAGAAAAAGAAAGACCACTTAAATTGGAATGGAGGGAGTAGGTTTTTTTCCCTTCCCCATTTTTTTTTTTTTTTTTTCCCTTCTTTGGGAGGCTGTTTCGAACAGGGGCATCTCTGACTGTTTACTTTGAGAACAACAACTTGGTCTCAAAATCGGGGGGAATTTTTTTTTCCTTTTTTTAAAAGTTTAAAATGTTTTCTTGAATTTTTTTTTGAATTAGTTGAAAACAGGTTTCAAAGAAGATCAATTAATACAGATTTGTTATTATTTTTAATTTCTATTCCCTATTTGGTATGCAAGAAATTAATACAAAATTAATAGAAACAATATGTTCTCAAAATTTCTATGAAAACACAATCTTAAGAATAGTTCTCAAAGTTTATGGCCGAACAAAAAGAAATTTTTCATAAATTATTGCAAAGTGCATGAATGGGCTGTCATTTTGGTTAATTAATATGATAATATAAGTTAGTGCAGCTAAAAATAATATTGTGCATTTAACTAAACCACCAACGACCCTTAGAAATTAAAAATGAAACTCAGTTGACAAATTAAGGCATGTTTGACCATGTACTCCTAGAATGGATAAAAACATATCTGGTCTTTACAAATCAAAAAAAAAAAAAAATTGTTTTCGAAAACTGTTTTGTGAACAATTTTCTCCTTAAAAATGACACATTTCTAGAGAACACAGTTTCTATTATCTATTTCCTATTCAAGAAAAACAAAATTATATATAGATGTTCTCAAAATTTCTCTTAAAACATGTTTTTGAAAACAGTTCTTGGTTCTCAAAATTCAAGGCCATATAAGCCCAAAGTCAATTTTTTTTTACTCTAGCCTACAAATAGCGGTCAGATTAATTTTTTACTCACTCAATCAACCAACCACATTCACTTTGTTTTATAAATTAGTGGAGGTGAATTAGCTAGACCATAATTTTGGTTAATTAATATGATAATCCAAGTCAGAGCAGCTAAAAATTGTATTATTATGTACATAACCAATCCACCAATGACCCTTCAAACCCGAGGAAATAAAAATCAAACACAGTTATGTATCCATCACCCACTCCATCAATAATATGAATAATTTAGCGTACAGTTAACCTTTGTTTACGACATCTAATAAACAAACAAAAAGAAAATTGGCTGAAACTCTATGTGATATTAATGGAAATCAATTTTTATAGGTTCTCTGTGTTTGTATCTAGTATGGAATCTCACACTCTTCCTGACCTTGATCCTAGCTATGATCTCATAGCTAGCTAACCATCGTTCTCCACCATCTACCACACCCACACCCACACACACACACACACATACATATACATATATATATATATATATATATATATGGGGAAATGTGGGTCCTCCAAGGTGTGCAACTAACTTGAAAATTAATCAGTCATTATCATCAGCATTTTGAGTGATAGTGAGACATGTGAGGCTCAAAAGTTCTACAACACTAGCTTCTAGATCTTCATTCTTCATATATAAACCCTTCATAGAATGCCAATTGAGAGTACTTTATAGTTATGTAGTCATTTTAATAATTTTCTTTAACTTTCTTCTACCCTCCATGGTGAGGTGCATGTATAACTCAAATTAACTCAATTAAAAACTTTTGGCCTTAACGCAAATGAGCAATGTGCATTTCGTTTCACAATTAGGTCTAAATTAAATTTTTCAATATGCATGTCGGTCTTCATGTAGAATTTTTGGCTTTTAATAAATTAGTGAGCCCTGTTATTGAGGGTGTTTTTGAAAGAAAACTTCCACAAAGGATTAAACTAAACGTTTACGAATTATGATTAACATATATATGAATCATTTTTTCTCCCCGAGGTCATCAGATGATGTGCTCATTTGGTTTAGCAAGTTTGATTATTTAAATAAATAAATAAAAACACATGTAGCATATGCTTTTTTGGTTTCTTAAATTTATTACACTAGTTCTCAAAAGTCATAGATGCTTTCCCTCTCTAAAACGTCCCTCCTCACTAACTACAAAACACATTTAGCTTATCAGGAAAAAATAAAATAAAAAATAAAAGAAAGAAAGAGAGAGAGAAAAGAAAAAACACACATTTTGATGTCTTAATTACTTATGATATTGATTAGGGTCCTATCACGTGAAGGGGCATATGCGAAGGGAAAGGCATGTGAGTTGCTTATACTCAATAATTTTTCTTATTTAAAGAGTGGGATCGATGGGGAAGATTAGGGTTTACCGTCCACATATAATATTTAAAAAGTTCAACTTAGGGAAAATAAAGGGAAAAAAATAGGAAAATGAAAGGAATCAATCCATCAAATTAATGTCAAAAGAATAAAACTATAAAAAAAGAAAAAAAAAAAAAAAAAAAGGGACCTTGATTTTGAAGCATTAAATTAAGCATACATTTTGTTTTCTTGGAAGGCTAGCTCAATCCATCAAAAGTCTGGCCACATGCATGGACGTTAATATTGGGCATGCAAATTGTTCAATTTTTTACGTATTTGTTCTAGAACGTCAATTATTGAGGTTTGGTGATGACAGGGCTGGTTTTGGGGCAAGGTGGCCGCCTGGGGCCCCACATTTGGGCTCAAAAATGAGGGCTCCATTTTGGGACTAACACTTGTAGTAGGGTGTTTTTTTTTTTTTTTTAATTTTATTTTTTATAAAGAGAATGGTTATTGCAACCCCTTAATTTTATTTGCACATCCCATTAATTTTTATTTATCAATATTTTTCCAAAAATATAAAAGGTTTTTATGAAAATTTGTTACATAATCCACTAGAAAACATCATTTTGAACAACTTTGCAGAAGAAAGTTTTTTCAAATTTATTGTTTAAGTGGATTTTTTTATCATTTACTGTCTTTGTTAATTTTAGGCCAAAAAGTCAACCTAAACGAAAAAATTTGCAAAAACTTTCTTCTACAAAATTGTTCAAAATGATGTTTTCTAGTAGATAGCGTAGTTAATTTTCTTAAAACTTTTTATATTTTTCTAAAATCTTAAGAAATTAAAATCAGTGGGATGCACAAACAAATTTTATGTTTGTACTGGGAAAAAAAAATTAAGTATGGATCAGAGGGTCTCATTTTAAGAAGGGGGCCTCTATTGGCACCCCAAGACTTGTTTTTCATCCTCCAATTACTTTACATTTTAAGGTTTTATAAAAAATATAAAAAGTTTTCATAAAAACTGATCACATAATCTACTAGAAAACATCATTTTGAACAATTTTGTAGAAGAAAGTTTTTTAAAAATTTATCTTTTAAATGGACTTTTTTATAACCATTTATATAACAATTACTGTAAATTGCCAAAAATTTCACTTAAACAATAGATTTTGGAAAAACTTTATTCTACAAAGTTGTTCAAAATGATGTTTTTCAATGGATAGCGCGTCCGATCTTTATAAAAATCTTTTATAATTTTCATAAAACCTTAAAGTGTAAAATAAGTAGGAATGAAAAATAAGTCTTTAGGTGCCAATAGAAGCCTCTTTTAAGAATTCGCCTAGGGTCCCAAAAATCTCAGAACCGACCCTGAGTGATGATATAAGAAATTTTTTTACGTTAAGAAGATAGCCTTTTTGCAACGTGGGATTCAATTACTAGGATTCAAAAGCCTATTAAATTCTCTGCAGTGAGCCTCTTGCCCTCGATTCTTGTAGAGTTGTAGTCACCAACCGGCAACCACAACAAGTACATTAATATTTCTTTCCTTTTTCCTTTTTACTTAATACATACATCATTATTTTGTTAAAAAGGTCCGTATATATTATAGAAATCAGCGCATTTTGTATGAGTATTTTTTACTACATCAAGTCATGCTTGAGCGAACCCATGAGAGAAGTTTAGATGATAAAAGATCACGTTTTTGAAACCGTACATCCAAAGTTGTAAGGTTTTAAATGTGCTTTTAGAGATTGTTCTTTTAATTCCTCCTTACGGTTATCGTTGGTAATGTGAGTACGGAACATTTTACACGGATCATTACAAGATTAGTTTAAATTGAAATTTTAATAGGAATAAGGTTTGGAAAACTTCTATTCATTAATATAATATAATATAAAAAAATTGATGCGTCAAATTATTAAACGAATGCATGGGTTTTTTTCTTCTTCTTCTTTCTTTTTTTTTTTTTTTCACCGCAGTAATCACATGCATGGAAGGAAAAAACAAAGCGCAGCGACAAGTGATTATCTAATTACTCTTTAAGAGCATCCTATATAGTGGTGAAACGTAAACAAAAAGCAAAAGACAAAAAGAGGCCTTGGTATCTTTACGTTGCTTCAGGTGGTGTGTTGAATTTCTGGTGGCCAGTAATTTTTTTTAAAATTTATTTTTGCGACAATTATGTAATATATAATACCATGTTTCCATGGAAAGGACAAGATCGAGCACATTCGCATCTCTTCCAATACTAGTTATATTGTTATGGAATATTTTCATCAAGCACAATTTTATTGGCTTTTAATTTAAAATTTTAAAATTTATTAAGACAGACGGTGCCTGCCTCTTAATGCATGGAGATCACATGATTCAAAAGTTTGATCATGAAGAGTCTTTAAGAATAATAAATAATAAAAGAACATAAAAAAAAATTTGTTAAAGTACCTAGTAATGTGGTGACAGACATGCTTGCCTTGAAATATATTTTTAGCTTGCGAAAGTGAAAGTTGTGTTTTTCGATAAGTTCCGGATGTATTTTTCAAAAATCATCAGTCCGATTTCTCATTTTTTTTATACTTGTGTGGATATAGAATATCTTAAATGGGTTATTAAGAAATTAGTCTTAATTTAAGTTTCTGCGGAAGTAAACCATGAGAGACCCTAGTCATTGATAAATACCAAAAAAAAAAAAATTTTGCCTTCTTTATAAATGACATCACGCAGGCCCTGTAGCCCAAGCGGAATCTTGGATGCTCATTGAGACCTCAAGAAAAATGGTCACGCGTATCAAAACCCCCCCTATGTCTGTAAAATGCATTTTTAATACAGATAGGCACATATTAATTTTTTTCTCCGTAACTCCAAAAAGTAAAAATAGAAATAAACTGACAACATGTACACAACGGCCGGTTTTTATATTTTTTTTAATTTTTTAGTTTTTCTTTCCCATGTCCCTCTCTCGTTTCTCCAACTATCCATTTTCCCCAAGATAGAAAAAAAAAAAAAAAAAAAGGGCAAGCAAGCATTCACACAACAAGCAAAAGTCTTTTTCAATCTTCAAGGCACATTGTATTTTGTACTTCAAAAAAAGGGTAGGAGGCGTACAATTCTTAAAATTTGTTACTAATCTTAATGGGTTGTTTGGCAAATCTAAAAACTTTGCTTATTGGAGATAAGTTTGTTCAGTTTTGATTTTACATTGTTTGGTAAATCTCTTTTTTTTGATAGTCGATTCAACTTTGTTCTGAAAATAAGGTATAAATACGGTTTTTTTCAAATCAACTATGAATTAGGTTTAAGTTAAAAACCAGATAACAATTATGAACTAAACACAATCGGATCTAGTTTTTAAAGCTTCTAAATAGGTCCTAATACTAAAAAGGACGTGCTTCCTTTATTTATGTAAAGCTTATTTATGTGTGTGTGTATATATATATATATATATATATATTTGTGCAGATGGAATTTCTTAGTAAAGCATTACATGCAAGTTTCTGCATAAATTATTTTCCAAACAGTTCGTAAAAGATATCCTATATCTACATAGCCAACGATTTATGCGATGAGTCAAAACGATGACTTCTGAAAAGTACACCCAAGACCTGATCACTTGACCAACCCCGCAAATACATCAATTCCGTGCATTAGAGTCCGTATCTCAGGCATATGTTACTTGTCTCATACAACTCACATTTGCATGACACACATCAATAAGTAAGACATAGGCACAATATTAGTGAGGGATTCAGTGTAGTGAAAATTTGCATTCAAGCCACTAGGGCTAATCTAAGGATGAGGAGAAGTGAGATAAAAAATAGGATTATGATAAGATAAGGTTCCGCAATCTTCCAATTGTACCCCAAAAAAAAAAAACACTAGTCAGCAGACTCATCTTAGGCCCATTCTCAGTGCGACAGCAGTCGTTGACTCCTTGGGCTAAATGGATTAATGGGCTCCATGCTGGCCTGTTGTAATTCTTGGGCTACGTGCAGTTTAATTGGGTCGGCTTGGTCGAAGAATCTGAGTTAGGCTTGTGGAATTAAAAACTTAGAAGGGTCCAGATGCAATGAACTAGCCAAGGGGACTCATGGTTTTAACGGTGATGAAATTGACAAAACTTTTTGAAATTTCCTATTGGAGAATTACAGCCTGTTTTTCAGTCAATCAAATAAAAATTCAATTATATATTAGGGGTGGTTATTACTACCCATCTCATATATTTTAATTTTTCAAGGTTTTATGAAAAAATAAATTTTTTTATAAAAACAGATAGCATGATTCATTAAAAAAACATCATTTTAAACAACTCTGCATATAAGAAAATTTTTTAAAATTTATCATTTAAATGAACTTTTTGGCCATTTACAGTTTATGTTTCGTTTATGGTCAAAAGTCTAGTTAAATGATAAATTTTGAAAAAACTTTCTTTATAAAATTGTTCATAATGATGTTTTCAAATGGACAATACCACTAATTCTTATAAAACATTTTATATTTTTCATAAGGTCTTGAAAAGTTAAAATAGGACTTGAAAAATTAAAATAAGAGAGAGTGCAAATAAAAGTAAAGGGTGGCAGACCGACAACAATCAACTGCTTTTAAAGGAGCCTATTCGCCAATCAAATAAAAATTAGGTTATATTGTAGTACAAATCCATCATTTTAAATACTCTGTAAAACAATTTAGAAAAATTGAAACCATATAAAATCAAATTTGAAATTCATGAAATGGTATTATTTTGGACTCTACTCTCAACCGTGAAAATAACATCATTCTTTAAGTATAAAACACCACCAAGCACGTGCATATCACGTGCCCTCAAGGTATATATATTACTCATTTAATTTCTACTTTCACTAGAAGATAGCACTATGGTTTCTCTGCGCTTCCCATTCTTGTTTTCTCAGCCCTCAAAACTCTCCAACACCTCTTCTCATGTCCCTTCCCGCTCCTTCTCCGCCACCGCAATGGCATGCACCGTGGCCGCAGCTGCCGGTGCAGGTGTGGCCGCCGGCTTCGTCATCTCCCAAAATTCTAAGAACCAGAAAAACCCATTCTTCCAAAACGCATTGAACTTCATATTCTCCAATTTCTCACCCTCAAATAACTTCTCTCCCATCTGGGGCTCGCTCTCTCTAGCTGACAATTCATCTCCGGTCGTCGAGTCGAAAACCGGGGCTTCCTTCCCTTCCATTTTGAACGATTCGCGGCGACTTCTGGGAATTGGGTTGCGGAAAAAAGAGCGTATTGGGATTGAAAAACATCGACGTTTACGCCTTTGGTATCTCACTTGTCTTTTTCTTCTTTTGAAGTTTGTTTCATTTGATGTTGAACTTGGACTTGTATTAACGTGGGCTAGTGAAAATTGTACTCTTGAAACATTGGGCTCCAAATGTTCATTTTAGAACTTTTGCTTGTGTAAATTTTAATTGGTGTTATGTGCATAATTGGTTGAATTGGACTTGTATTAGTGTGGCTAAATGAACGTTGTATACTTGGAATTAGAATGTGGTTATGTGCTTCTTCTTTTTTCTCTCTACATATTAATATCTAGAATTTTTGTTTGTGTTGATGTTAATTTGCGTTATGGGCATGATTGGAAGGTTTTTTTTTTTGGGTGCAATAAAAGGAATTCTTTTGCTTTGATTTAGCTAGATGGGTTCGTGAATTTTGAGTATCGAAAGAGAATTTGACTATATCATTGCGGAAACTGTGTGTTGGTGGCATTAGAATGATGCATGCTATGTGGAAAAACTATTGATCTTTCACTAAAATTCAGATGTAAATGGATTGTCAATTTCATTGGTATCAGACGCAATGTAGATGTAAATTTATGTGGGGGAACGGTTTCCAAACTTGTAAATGAACTTCCATTAAAGAGGAAGTGCTTCTGATTATTAAAGAATTGTATGGGGATGTCATAGAATAACACATTTCCCATTTAGATGGTAACGATGTAAGAGTGTAGAATTTTTTCTTCTTCGACCTTTGTTAGGTAAATTAGCAGCTTTGGCTCTTCATCCACCCGCCACCCCAACAAAAATAAAATAAAATACAAAGTAAAATAAAAAAATTGGAAGGTCAGATTGTAGTAGATAATTTATCATTGTCTTTCATGGAGGAAGTTTCTCTCATTGAATTGAGCTAGTCCCATAGTTGAGGCTTTATTACAGTACATTTTATCTTTGGTACATGAACCATGTAGGGCACATTGTCAAGAGTAAGGTCAAGTTCTCTATTTCAAAATACCCAATACCATTTCTAGTAGTTTGTGTCTATTTTTGCATGAACATTTGGAGCCTAATGTTTTTCCATTAAAAGATTTCACAGCTTAAATTTTTTTTCAGTGTAAAAGGATTCCTTGTAAACTAGCCTTTTTATAACCCTCCAATTCAATTCGACATAGTTGTAACACCAAAAAAAAGTGAAGAAAATTTTCAAAACACAAACCAATCTAGTGTATCATGTGTCCAAAGTAGATTTGACAAAATGAGAAAGTCTTATGCCTGACATCAAAAGCATGACATAATGACTGCAAAGTTAATGCAAGAAGGGGCAAAATAATTAGGTATCCTTCTATGTGAGAATAAGTTCAATCCTTTTTGGTTTGGAAATAATGAACTCAGATTAGGAAAGGAAGAAGTATCAAACCATCAACAACCACTACAAATTTGATGACGGCAGGATCATGGCTTATTTAAATTTCTGACATATGATTAAAAACTCCACTACGACCAATTTCTTTTCTTTTGCACACTTTTTCCCGTTCTACTATACCCCATTTGCCTTGCTTTGTAAATCACGCTTGTACAGTAATGTCTGGCATCCTCTCTGCTAATACTAGCAAGATGTATATTATGCAGCTTTCAATCTTTATGATTAGTAGATACCATTGCTATTGAACTCATGCACAATATTACTTTGTTAGATTCTCCATTACAAAAATATTGTCATTTTATAGGTGTTTATGCTGATGATGGTGACATAAAAAAATTGCTGAGTGAGAAATATGGAAAATTATCTGTTTCTGAATTGAAGGAAAACAAGGAGTTCAATGAAGATCTCATGGAAGGTGATATATGCATGACTGTTAGACTTCAAATAGTCTATGGCAGATTGAGTATAGGCTCTGTGCGTAGTGCTTTTGAGGACTCTGTAGGAAGCAGACTCCAAAAGTTTGGAGGTTCAGATAACAAAGATTTGCTTCAGAGGTATTCATTTTTTTAGCCACTAGTACGCCTACCATATGGCTTGGAAATATTGATGGATTCAGTCTTCTGATGGAATTAAAAATTTGAATTATTTAGAAGTCTATATTTGGACGTCATTCATTTCATGAGGGGATATTGTTAATGTATTGTCTGTATGATTATTATTATAGCATGATCTCCTGTTTAAACGACTTTATTTTACATAGAAATTTTTCTTACTTATGTTCTTCTACATAGACACGTGGTAGGATGTTAAATTTCTAAACTTGTATCAGTATATATGGCCCCCTAACATATTTTTGCTGTCACTTGCATCTCATTCATCTGGACTTTCTATAGTATCTCTTTATTATGTTGTCCTTCTTCCATCTCTGTTCTTGAAGTTGCGGCAAGTGTGGTTATTTAATGGAATTATGGAAAATAAAGCCAATTATTTATTCTCTCAGTTGATAAGGCAAATGTAACATACTTTGTATTTGTTTTCTTTTATCCTGACACCCATTTTGGATGTAGGTTCACTTCCCAGTTTAAAGATGAATATAAAATACCACGGGGATCTGTGATAGATCTCTCAAAGGACCGAGGCTATGTACTTCGCACAACAAGTAAGATGAAGTTATCTTCTTTTTTCAAAAAAAAAAAAAAAAAATCATTTTTCTTTTTGATTCATGAAATTATTACATAATAGACTGTTATTTTCTTTTTTTCTGCATAAATTGTTCCTCTCTTCTTTGCACTTATAGGTGCAATAATTTCGCTTCAGCTATGACTTTTATAATTGATGACTCATATTTGGACCACATAACCTGGAAAATAAATACTGAATATGGACCAGAGGGTGCCTATTATGACATTATAATCCTTTCTCTTATGGGTCTTTTAGATAGCCAGATGTAGTGAATGATTCAACTTTGATTTTTGCAGTGTTCGATCGTAGAAATTTGTTGTGTAAATAAAGTCATCACCAAAATTATTAAAATAGTAATTGAAAATTAGAAATGAGGTCATTTATTCAAATTTTGAAATGATAGTTTGCATTGAACTTATGAATACTTTTAGAATCATATCATGGGACTTCACCATACCATAATGGCCTGTTTGGACGTCCCATGAAAATTAGATGGCTTCATTTGTTTTTGCATGGCAGTTGAATCTACAAATCCATCATCAAAAATTGGGCCATTTATAAATAATAATAAATAAATAAAAAGAAAAAAAAAAGGAGCAATCACCACAAATGATGGTTAGGATTTCTTGAAATGCCTCCATTTCAGATTCTTACCATCATTTGCAATCAGAGTGGTCATCTTCTTTAATGCCCAGATTCATGAAGATGTATTTGTATATAAAATTGTATTCGGAAAAACTATTGAGCAATTCAATTACCAAGTGAATTGGTTAACATTTCATACGAGAAATAATAGTTCGATGAAGAATATCATATCTTCAGTGCTTACAGTGTGGATGCTGCATCATCACCAAACACACATATTGATTAGTCCTCCATCATAGGAATCTGGGAATAACTTAAACTGTTCGCATATTTAAGACAATACAAGTTCCCCAACTCTATGGAGGATAAGTAGGTTAATTATTTGCTTTCATGTAGGAAATTTTACTTCTTAGCAAGCTATCTCAGTATGAGTGAAATGAATGAAAGATCGTGTTATATGTTTGCCCTTCTTACGTACAGTATTGGTACAACATTACATCTAGTCTTTCTAATTTCTAGTTCTTATTGAATTTATGTAGTTGATGGAAAGGAGATAGGAAGTATCCAGAGCAAACTCCTGTGTCGGTCGCTTTTAGATCTATATATCGGTGAGGATCCATTTGATAGAAAAGCCAAAGAAGACATCGAGATCAACTTGGTGTCTCTTCTCCAAAAGTAGGAAATTCATCATAAAAAATATGTTGAATCACATTCGAAATTTTCCTAGTCATTAAATGGTATCTGGTTAAACTGGCACGTCATCCTCTTGAGATGTATTAAATTTCGGGGATGCAACTCAAAGGCAGTCTCTGTTAGTTTTGGCTGAGGTGCTTCTTTGTTCATAAGGTAATGAATTTAGTGGTTTGTTATGGATATTTCGTGATTGTCAACTTGTTGAAAATAAATGTAGGAGAAACCTTTTAAGATTTTCAAGATCTCCTTTGTTGTAAATTTACATAATATCAATCTCTCACATGAAATTAATTCCAAAAGGAATTTTCCTTTGGTGGAGCGGCGCTTGAGTGGCCAGAGACAAATTGGCTTACAAATTTTTTGGACCATAACAGGTTATACGTTTGACATGTAGAATATGTTTTTGATACCAAATTTAGGAAGGACGGTCTCCAAGAACCACCAGTGTGAAATATGTAAAATGCTCAGTTGTCACAAGGCTTCTTAAGATCAGTCTTTCAAACGACTGACCCATAGTCTCAACATCTAAACCCCTTCAACTCTACCATAGTACCATGTGACTAGACCCCCTTTGGGCAGCTGGCTGCTTTGATGAACTTACTCAGAAGGAGCAAGCAAGGATTTAGAATTAAAGATAATGGACGGGTTCCTTTCTAGGGGATCAAAATAGGCTGGTGAAGGCATCCAGTGCTGCATCACCTTCAAAGATAATAATGACGGCCCAACCTGTTTTCATGACTGGGATGGCTTTTCTGGCTGAAACTGCTGGATCACAAGCTGTTGTTTTCCAAATTGTTAATTATTATTATTTTTTTATTTTATTTTTTTCAGTTTGGCCTGTTTTCACTCTACTCCTGTAGTTTTTTTTTTCTTTTTTCAGTGATACCTTACGATGAAGAGTAAAATCATTGATTAACTACCTATCCATGTGGAACTTTTAGAGGTAAAGTGAAAATGAGCCCAACTTTAAGGACGGTACAAACATCCTTGCATTCTCTAGCTTGGCTTTTAGGCATTTTTCCCAGATTGATAAAACTGCAATTCATCAGAATGGTATGTTAATTCTAATGGGAAGGTCTTCAGGATTTGGGTTTAATACTTGTAATACAAAGGAAAAATAAAAAACAAAAATAAAACCATTACTCAGCTTCCATAGATGATTCCTGTCGTGACACCAAAAAGAACAAAATCTCCATTTGGTTTCCCTCAAATGTGGTTAACTTCCTTTTCTTTCTTTCTTTTTTCGTTTATTCTTTTTCTTTTTGGTAAAGAGCAACAACTTCATTGATAGTGAAGAAACAGAGATACAACGAAAGCAACGTCCCAGGAGAAAACAAAGAACATAGAACAACCAACCACGGAACCAAAAAAGCACCTGGGGATCAGCACCTAGAAACAAAACATTAGCACCAGCTTCAACTGGATATGACAAGTTCGTGGCTATGTCTTAAGATAGATAGAGCTTCAACTTCATGGATCCTAGGGTTGAGAACACGAGATCCTCGGTAATCTATCAACTGTCTTTATATATACTAAACTATACGCGGGGTCAATGGGTGATCAAGAAGGCCTATAGCCTTGGTCAGCCACCTCCATTGCGATGGGCTCACCTAAGATCGGCCCAAGTGGCAGACTCTACTTGCCTAGTCGCCTGTACCCGGAAATAAAATAAAAATGTAAAAAAGGTCCAAAAAAAAAAAAGAAAGAAAAATAGGTGGTCTTTTTTTCCTCTTTTTTTTTTTTAATTGATGAAAAGCACCATAGCTGGTGGGTGCTTCGGCATGGACCCTATGGGAAATGTATACAAAATATAGTGCTCATTAAACCGAACAAAATGGTTCAAATTGTGTTAAAATCAGAGTTAAATTGAATTTTATAAATGCGTTTTTAGTTGAGTTACATTTATTAAAACATTTTTATTTATTTACTTATTGGAACGTTAATTAAAGTGTCAAAATACTCATTTTTAAAAAAACTACTTTCGGGTACACCAAACACTACTAAATTTTGATAGCACGTATAAATTTTTTCTTTTTTTTTTTTTTTTAAAAAAATTGGGAGATAGTGGGGCTTACATGCGTCCTCTCATGTCATATGCATGAAGTCCATTCTCAGCGTGTGTGGCCTACACGCCTTCTCCAAAAATTTTGTCTAACCATTAATGCACTTCGGGAAAAATCAGCATTGACAATGGTGAGTCTTACTCTCCCTCCCGCCAAATAAACCAAAGAAAAAGCCTATTGCTGTGAGAGGAAAAGAGACAAAAACAAAAAAGTAGAGAAAATAGGCCAATCAGATGGGTTGCTTACACCCCCACTCTCTTTGCTTTTCTTTCCTAACACCCATATCTCAATGGTCCCCAATACCCATCACACTCAGCAACCAAAATTGAAACGCAATTGCATGTTGACATTAACATATATACATAATCGAATAAAAATAAAGTAATTCATTTGAGAGAATGGCTGTTCATGCCGAACATTTATACTATTTACACATCAGCATCACATTAAACCAATCAAATTAATCAGACCCTGCCAACACCTGATAGCTATATATATATATATATATATAGATATATTCATATACCATTCATTGACAAATGTGGTAGGTCCTCCTATTCAAAATCGTAGACCAAAAATGAGCCCATAACACTTCCCCTTTATCCTGCCCTGTTACCAGTATTCCCCACTTCCAACTCATGCTAGCTATATGGTGGCGACAATTCCACGTGCATTTCATTCCTTGAAGAAATTCTATCTTGTCAGAAGGCTCACTTCCACTGAATATTATCCTCCAGCAACTGCTTCCCACAGTATGTTTTCCTCTTGTGCTCGTCACCTCTTCTCAACCTTGGTTTCATACAGGCCTGAAAAACCCTTTCAGTTATGTCATACTTTAAACCCTTCAAATTTGTGGGGGGCAAAAAAATTTCAATCAATGCACCATTACTTCTGATCAACCAGCTTCACCTGAGAAGCAGTGGGCACAGCATGAATTGAGCAAAGTCGCAATAATGGCCAGGGCAGGGCGGGGAGCAACAGAAGGAAGCAAAATAGTTTCAAAAAATAGACCCAAAAGATGAACCCCACCACCCTCAAAAATTTGAAGACAACTGCAGCGACAGCAATAGCAAGATTGGAAGTTGGTTCACCGAGGGCAATGGGAGCATCATCCCAATTGAAGTTAGACATTAGAGTTCTGATTTTGCAGCTGTTCTTCGGATTGGAGTCTTTAAAGATGGGGGTTCCAGTAGCAGCAAAACTTGAAGTCAGTGTTTTTATGGGAAATGAACTAGGGAGATTGAGTCTGAATAGAGGCATTTGAGATGAAAACTTGAGCTCACTGGAGGGTATGCTTCTCCATTCCTGTTGCAACCGAGTCTTAGTACTTGAGTTCAGAGAGTTGACTGGGGCATGCGCTTAAGATTGAAGGCACATTCCTTCCGCACACCGGGGAGGATTTCTGGCTGGTTCCAGTTGAAGAATTCTCAGTCTGTTGAGACTGCAATGTAGGAACGGATGGGCCAGCTTTGCTGCCTGTGGAAGCCGTTCTCAGGCTGCCACTGGCACTCTTAGAGATTGAACAGTTAGATGGAGACCCAGAAACCAATGGAGAAGGAGACTGGTTGTTAATAGGAATTGGTTGCCCTTGAAATGCTGTTGCTGAATTGGGATTGCTCCCAAAAGATATCTGGGTATGGCCTTGTGGGGCTCTTCCTTGTTGCTGGGCAAGGTTCTTTAGGGTTGAGGTAGTGGATGCCGCTGGAGATGGAGAAGGCGCTTGAGAAGCTGGGGTTCTTGCAAAGTTTTTCCACTGGGGAGATTGGGCAGAACTGTTGCTTTGGATAAAAGTTTGGGAGAAAACAGAGGAATTGTTTGGAAACTTGGCAGCAATAGAAGAGGAAAGCTGGCCGCTAGTTGTAGGAGCTCTACTCCGAGCAGCCATTGCATGCTGCTGCTGTTGAATCTGAATCAACTGCTGTTGCTGAGAATTTGGAGAATTGACAGCAGCAGCGGCAGCAGTTGTGGTCATCACAGTCGAGGCGACCGAGCGAGGACGGTTTCCAGTGACAGGAGATGAGATGAAGTTGAGAGTTCTAGCTGAACTATCAAAAACAGTGCTGCCCATTATCATGGAGGCTGATGGATCAGTGGAACCCGGTTTGGAAAAAGCAAGGGTCTGCCCTACTGTGGGTGGTGACTTTCCCAAAACAGTTTTCCTTCCGTCATCAGCATTGGTTGAATCGCCTCCAATCTTCCCCTCAGATATCTGATAATTCTTTTGCTGCACCACTGGAGCAGCATGCGCAACCTGATACCCATGCCAAGCCATTTCTGGGAGGCTCTGGAAGATTGCAGGATTTTGTGCCATGGTTGAGAAGTTGAGGCTTGAAGCTGTACCACTTCCATTAAAGGAGGCAAATGACATGGCAAATGCTTGAGGAGAAATAAGTTCTACTCCATTCTTCAAACCCTGCTGCTGCGATTGCTGCTGCTGCTGCTGCTTTTCGCTATGATTCCCACTGCCACCACTACCACCAAATGTGGCAGAAGGCATCAAGGCAAAGTTCAGTTGCTGAACGGGAAACGTAAAGTTATGGCCATATACACTCTTTTGTGCGTGAGAGGCTCGGCTATCAGCAACTGATGGGGTATCCTCACTCATCTCAGCTTCAAGCTTACGAGATGAATGGCCATGCTGCTTGTGCGGCTGCTGTAACTGTATATTTGTTGAGGTCAGCAAGTTGTTGGTACTAACTTGTGCCCCCCGCTGCTGCTCAGTCACTGCTTGCTTGTGTGATGATGATGAACCATTTGATGTGCTTGTGTTTTGATGAATTGATTGGACCAAAGGCTGAGAGTGAGGCTGTTGCTGCTGAATCTGAGAAGGATGGAACATCTGAGGTGAGTAGAAAGACCCATTAAGAAAAGGCATTGTTTGAGCATGGGTTCCTCTGAATGGAGGTGGCGTTCCAACATTAGTTGAAATAGGGAAGGTGTACGCATTGTTCTGAACTATTGCCATGTATGGAGCTTCATTTGAAGGCAAATTTGGGTAATTAAAACTCACAGCTGCAGCTATGGCTGGCAATGCTGAAGAGCTTGCGGGAGCTCCAGCACCTGAATTACTGGACAATGGCGCTTTTTTCGTCGAGGTAGTAGCAGATTTAGGAGGTGTAGATTGATTAGATGTTGCTGCCACTGCTTGTTGATGCTGACTCAAAGGGAAAATGAAAGGGCCATGCTGAAACTCAAAACAGAGAAAACCAATGACTTTTCATAACCATACCCACAAAAGACAACAATAAAAATTGCAGTGCGGAGGACAAGACCATACCAATAAACTACCAGCTTGGACTGGCTGTGGAGCTTGCTGAAGCACTAGCTGATTTCTCTGTGCCGGTTCTGTGAAGTTGGCAACCTCAGAGCTCTTCTCTTTCCCAATATGACCTGGAAAACTTGCCGCAGCCAACCCTTTGGAATTCAAAATCCCACCAGGAAAGCTTCCTGGCAATGGTTTTCCAATAATCATGTTTTCTGTGGAGGGCATGACATTAAGATTATAGGGCTTGGCTCCATATACAGATGCAGAACCAGCGGCTGCCGGCCAGAATTGGTTCACCCTTGTAAACTGCTGGTGATAGTGTATGTTGTGAGCGATGTAGTGATGGGTAGCACATTTTTTTGATCGAGGCTGCGGGAAAATGGAAGGTGGAGGCTGCATGATTTCAGTCATTCAATACTAAATTAAAAAAAGTGGAAGATCTATTAAAAACTGGGGAGAAAAAACCATATACCTTGACTCAATTATGGTAAATTTTGGGTATATAGAGAGAAAAAAAAAAAAATATATATATATATATATATATATATATATATATATATAAAAATGATACCAGTACTGCTTTGGAAGATCCGGTGTTCGCATCCATGGACACAACTGTCTGAAGAGGTGGCATGTATCTGGTGATAAAGATGAGTTACTTTGTAGTTCCAGAGCTATACATACAGCTTTGTTATAACTTATAACAAAAACAAAAGGCATAAACGTAGAGAGGAGGCAGAATTCGCACCCCATAGGAGGAAGACTGCCTGGCCAGCCAGCTACAGTGATTGGGAAAGGCAATGAGCTAGATTGAGCTGGAGAAAAAGAAGAGAAGAAGAACCCATCAGCAAACTAATTGTGACACTATTTAGATGATTGATTAACCTGAAACATCAAGTGGGCACGATGGGTAACCAATTTTCTCCACTTTAGGAATAGTAGTAGCTTTTGGTTGCTGTTGTTTCTGACACTGCAATTGGGTTTTACTGCAACTGACACTGCCATTGTCTTGATCCTGCTTCTCTAAATCAAGCTTCGACGATTCACGTTTTGCCCCATTTGTCTCCACTTTCTTGCCTCCAAATCCTTCAACGACTACCACCTTCTTGACTATTTTTTCCATCTTCTCTTCATCCTTCACTACAGTATCCGTCTTCTGCGTCAAAAAATATGTACATAAATATATTAAAAGACTAAGTCAAACAACAAACCCATAATAGGGGTTTTGAAATGATTCTAGAAGGCTGAGTCTACCCACCATTTCAGCATCCCGGGGCATGAGTTTAGGATCTGATACCAAATCAGCCAAGCCATCCTTTTCTGGTGGAGGAGGAGCCTGTCGGGAAAGGCATTCTTCTTCAGAATTTTGGGACGAAAATACGAACGAAAATCTAATCGGAATACCACAAGAAGAATCATCCTCACCATCAAATCGATCTCGAACTTCTCGTCCCGCTGGCTCTCAACCGCTGAGCCCGTCAAAATTCTGAAAAATCCACCCGTATAGGAGGGTAAAAGAAAATATCAGAGATCTGATAAGAACGAAAGGAGGAAAAAAGAAAGAAAAAGACGAGATTCTTTGATGCTCACGCTTTTGTCACTGTCGAATCGGCAAGATCAACACCCAATTTGGGAGTCGAAGAAGATTCCTCTTTCGGCGATAGGGGCTTCTTCTCCATGGTCACAGCCCCATCTTCTTCAGTCAAAGGTTTTGAGTCCTCCGGCTTGACCACCACAGCCTCTTTTTGTGACTCAGGTGATATAGCTGTAGCTTGAGAAGAACCCATATCAAAAGCAGCAGCCTCACATGATTCAACTTTAAACCCATATATCTTGTCCAATTTTGGTGAAGGTGCTTCCATTTTTCCAGTCTGCTCTGTTTCAACTTTAACTACCGAAGAAACTGAAGTATCCTCAGCCTCCAGATTTTTCCTCTTTAAGCCTGCAAATCCCAGTAAAGAAGAACATTAACAAAAAATGGATTGAAGGCTCTATATAGTTTATATATGAATACATATTTATATATATATATATACACATACTTACCGACACCAAGCAAGGGATTGGATGAACTATTGTTCTGAGGCAAAATTGACGTCTGAGGAGAAGATACCCACGACTGGGTGTCTTGACTGGTACCATTTGTATCTTTTGAATCAAGCTTTTGTTGTGAGTTTCCGAGAGTTTCGTGCTTCTTGGAGCTCTGGGATTGTTTCATGAGCCCAAAAAGAACCTCGGCAATTTCGATTTCAATATTCTCCTGCGTCACAGAGGAGGATTTGGAGACCTTTGGAGGCCGGCTCTTGGGTCCAATTGATTTCTGCAAATTCGTAAAAGCTCAAAATTCAATCCTTAACTTACAAAAACTCACAGAAATGAAAATAAAAAATATTGAAGGATGAGCTGACCATTTTCTTCCTGACAGATATATTGGATGAGGAAGGCGAGACCGCCTCGCCGCCACCCCTACTACCAGGAGAATTATAAGGTTGCCGCTGATTTTGTTCTTCCCCTAGTCCACAACCACTACCACCACCAAAAACCCAGTAATCATGTGATGACCTCTTCGCAGAAGCTGCAAAAAATGAAAAAAGAAAAAGGAAAAAAAGAACAGCAACAAAAACGTTCTCAGAAAACAAATCGAAACCATAATCAGTTCAAAACACAAAACCGTTTCCAAAAACCACATTTCCACTACCTGACCGGGCTTTTCTCGGCACCGGAACACCAATCATCTCCTCGGTGACCTTCCAAGCCGGCGACGACAGCCTTGCAACATTCGCCGGCAGAAAACTCCTCCGGTAATTCTGATTCGACATCGCGGATACCGATGAGGACGCGGTGTTCGAGGAAATCATTCGAGCCACTCCGTCTTCTTCCGCCAACTCTTCCTCCTCATCACCTACACTACCTTCCGTACTCTCTTCACCTTCCTCTCTATTACTCCCCTGCACATATCTGTCTCCTCTCCTTCGCTTGTTCCGATTCAACAACTCTCTATCTCGCTCTCTGTCCTTCTTGTTCCCTCTGTCTCGTAACCTCGCCGTCTCTTGCAACTCCATCTGTAAATCTTCTGCCACAAGACCACCGAAAATATACCATAAAAACACGCACAGATATATATAAATATAGAGATACAGAAAGAGAGACTAAGATATGAAGGGAAGTAAGGTTTGAACCAGGAGAATCTCTCAGACTGGAGCTTCGCTGTCGCCGTCGCGACAATCCATTGGCGCCCGCCGTACTTGTTCTTCTTGCTTCTCTGCTTCTCTCCATAACCTTCGTTTCTCTCTCTCATCAAATCAAACAACCACCTATCAATCTTGCTATAGCGTCAGATTCCGGTGAGAATGACCTCGTCAGGACCGGATTCCGCCTTAACTTCAGGTCAAATTCGCCGGAAAAACCTCAGATTCCGTCTCGTCGACACAGGAAAACACTCAAAAAGTGCAGAATGAAAACCTCTCCCTCTCTCCCTAATCTAATCTTATATATTGTGTTTTGGGTCTCTCTCTCTCTAAAAGCCTTGGTCTTCTCTCTCTCTAAAAGTATAGATTTCTGCGACTGCAACTCTCTCTCAGTCTCTCCTGATTTTTGTGTTCTTTTCCCTGCCTTTAATCGTCTCATCCCATTCTCTGGTTTTTTACTCACGCGAAACCCACCCCAAAGCCATGTTGGACGGCCGAGATCTCAAGATGACGTCGGGCATGAAATCATCAGCGTTAGATCCACAGAAAATCTGACGGCTATTATTGGCCGGTGCCAACATGGCAGAAACGTCACTGTCAGCATGGAATCCAGTCTCTTTGACAACTTAATCGCCACGTGTCTTATATATATCTATTTTTATTTTTATATCCTGTGCTTTGAATTACCCACTCGCCGTAAGCGCGTAGATATGAGGAGCATTGCGAAGCCACCACCACAACCCATGTCTCTTCTGAGCCTGCCAGTAGGTCCCAAGTGCGAGGCACCCAATTCGCATGCTCATTGGCTGAAACAGATTCAAGTTGAAATATCTTCTACTTGTTTTTTCCTGACATCATACCCCCAACTGGCTATACCCAGTTTTTTTTTCTGTTTTTTTTTTTTTTTTTTGGGGTGCCAAGGATATATAGTCAGTTGAGACCTCTGTCTAATTGAACACTCACGTGGAAGTTGGAACTTCCACAAGTTGATTATATAAAAATTTAATTGAGTTTCCTTATAAAATAACTGGATAATATTAAATTCATTTTATAACCTGATATATTAATATATTTAAACAAATTGTTATTGTAATTTTTAAGTCTATTGATGTTTTATGCAACCAAATTATTCAAATTTGGTTAAAATTTAACTTAATGGAATGATCATTTAAACTTTTATATATATATATATATATATATATATATAAGATTAAGATCAGGAGACACAAATTTTGACAAAAATTTTTGTGACTCCATCTATGATTCATATTTTGCGAAACTCATTATTGAATTAGATTATCTACCCATATAGACGAATTTGATTTTTTACATATACGACTTATATGAGAATATTATCTAGCCTAACAATGAGTTTTACAAAATATAAATCATAGATAATCATTAAAAATCATGTCAAATTTTGTGTCAAAAACTGTGTCTATAAACTTAACACACACACACATATAGAAAGTACATGAAATCCCTACCATCTCACATATACCAAGCAATTATTGGGTCCTTTGGTCATAGTCATGATTCGTAAGAAGATCAAACGCTTTCATCATAGGCGAAGCTACACAAGATTGAGGTGGGGCAATTGCCTCACCTGAATTTCTTTTTCAAGTTCAAAGTTTTTTAAAATTCTATGTTTGCTACCTCATAATTTTTGTATACCCTTTATTATTCTTTCTCACTCCTCTCTTTTTTTTTTTCCTTCCATATTAAACCTCCAATCCCCAAGTCCCAATCTCTTATTCTCAAATCTTTTTTTTCTATTCTATCATTGGATTATAATTTTTTTACAATTTTCCTATCCAAAATAACAACACAAGATCACAGGAGAAAATTTTTAAATTAAAGCTTTTTCGATATTTTAAGATAAAATACTAACAATCAACTAAAATTCATCCCATCTAAACAAAGTTTATGACTTCACCCCTCACTTTAATGGAATTCCAAACATAACATTTAACCCATATCATTTTAGATGCTTCAAAACTCAGCTTATAATTAAATTAAATAATTAAGATTAAATACTCGTTTGAAGTTGCTCATAAATTAAGGGCATCAAACTCAAACTAAAACTCAAATTTTATTATTTTTAGATGAAGTCAAACTTGAGAAAATGACCGCTTTGAACTGGTAAAATTTTGGCTTGAGCCGGTGGCACTCATTAATTTTCTACTTAAAATAGTATTCAGTTAGTGTCAAAAAAAAAAAAACTATTAAGTTTCTCTGTGGTACCCACAGAAGCGGATATGGGCTAATAAACGGACGAGATTGTTTCTTTTACTCAGATAGGATCTTTAGTCGCCGTCAGATTGGAATCCGACGTGGAGAAATCTTTTTTGGTCTGACGAACCATAACACCCGGTGAAAAAGCATGGGGCTAGTCCGAGGTGGCACCGTCAACCACTTAACTCATGCTTGGGAAACAAGCGCGAGATCCAGGCCGTTCGTTTCACTAAAACGGACGGTTTATGCTCGTTGGGCAGCAACGCATGAAGTCGAGTCACGATCACGGAAGTTACGACTTGATAGAATGGTGGGCCCCCAGTCGGTAGTAATTCCACGCGCTTCGAATGGGAAGATGCTGACGTAGCAGTTAACTGACGTCATCTTAGTTTATTATTATTTTTTTTCTTTTTTTAATATTACAAAGTTCCCATGCCTATGTTAAGAGGGTTATTTTTATTTTATTTTTTGTGTATTGTTCTCATATTTAATTTTACACTACGACACATCTCATCCCATAAAACACAACTTCTTTATGCAAGAATAAGTAAAATATTGGGGTTACTACAAAATATGGGGAACAATTGTGTAAATGTATTATTGGTTTGTTACAAGGCGAATAATAATTAGACATTTAAAATTACAAGTGTGATGGACTTAACTATTTAGGAAATGTTATTTTATGAAATATGACTTATTGTGATTTAAAATAAAATATATTCATAGTATAATAAGGCAAAAAATAATCAAAACATCCAAACTAAAAATCCAACATATGATATTTGGCTTTTTGAAAACGTTAGTTTCAATCGGTCTAAAAAAATCATTGCGCAAGTAGGATTTTAAATACAAAACTACTCCCTCCATTTTAATATCAGTGTCCTATTTTCTATTTTGGGATGTTTCAAAATAAGTGTTTCATTCCAAAAGTCAAAGATTTTTTTTTTTAATCATTTCCCTAAAATACCCTTAAAAATGTATTCTTTCTTTTTATAATATTTTGCATACTTGAGGGCAAAATTAAAATTTCAAAATAAATATATTGATGTGAAAGCATTTAAAAAGGTTTTCTTAAAAAATATGTTTTTTCAAATGAGACACTTATTATGAAAGGGAGAGAATAATACCTTTTGAGGTGCATATACAAAGGCACCCTTAGCTTGCCACTTGAACTACCTTCTTTGGGTTATTTGGTGTTGTAAATTTCTTTTTATTTTTCTTATGAGGTCCTACATTTCACCTATCTCCTTATAATATATAGAATGAGTGGTGAAAAATGAGTGATTTAAGAAGAATAAAATATGATGATAATAAATAAATAAAAAAGACAGGTAAAATATGGGGTAGCATTTTCTTTTGTTGCTTTATAACCCAAGAGAAAGTGACAAAATAATACTATGTATTTTTGTAATAATACTCTTTCCATCTCATAAAGATAGGTCATTTTTTATATATTTTTGGTACCTAAATATTTGTCTATTTTGAAGAGTCAATTGGTAATTTTTTTAGATTTCTTATGTTATCTTTTATTATTTTAATAATTACTTTCAATATAAAATCTAATACAATAAAATGAAAGAGTAATTTTGGAAAAATAAAATATAATAAATGATAAGCCAATAGACTAAATACGATGATGACATGCTAAGGGAAAATAATAATAATAATGCTGCTTTAGAGGCACGTGAAAGTGAGGCCATGTTCCAAGGAAGCAATCACGAAAATGTCGCATTGATTGTGGGTTCTCTCGTGGCCTAATTTGGATCTTGTCATTTTGACCATTGGCCAAGGGTACGGTTTTTCTTTTTGTCTCAATTCACCAATCACATGTAGCCACGTCGGTAACATCCCTCACTAAGGCACCAAGATTCACGGTTAACTAGTGAGTAATCTATAATCCAATCAAAGTGCTTCCTTGTTTGAGCACTTGTGCATAGCTTCGAGTATTTTAATTACTTTCTTTTACGGGGGTTCTGTTAATATCTGGTGTAAAAATTTTTATACTTACATCTGTTAATATTTTTCTATAAAATTTATATTTTGCTGATTTAACCGTTGAATTATATATTTATATCATGTACATCATGCATGATAAATTTTAAATTAATCAGATATTGGGAAGCGTTTGATCCATAAGCTTACATTTATTTTAATAAATAAAACTTTAATTTTCAACACTTTATAGATGACATAGCTCCTAATTTCTGATTAACTTGAAATTTGGCATGTATGATGTGCGTGATAAGAATATGTAATTCAATGATTAGATCAGTGAAATATGATTTCTGTAAAAAGATATTGATGGATGTAAGTGTAAAAAGTTTTACATTAGATATCAATAGAACCCTCCCCTTCTTTTATATATATATATATGATAGTGTAATTCTCTATTCTCATGAATTTGGATTTGCCATCCATCCATCTTGATCCCATTTTCAGAGGGGAGTTGAACTGAGCATAAACCACATCATATGTTGTTAAATTGGCTAGTAAAATAAATTATCAGGACTAGCATGGTGAAAAAGGAAGATAAGATAAAAGGCATGATTAAAATAGATTAAGGGATTTGACACTTTACGAGATATCAAACTTTGAAATTATTACAAAAGCATTTTAATTAGAAAATTTGGTGTTTTATGACGATGAAATTTTCCAATAATAAGATTAACAATGATAGGTGATGGACCATATGCCATGACAACACAGTAATCTATTCATGGCAACTGACATGACAACGAGCATAAATTTTGATGTCATATGGGCACATTAATATCGTATTGGTTGTGAAGGAACCTAAGAGCATGACATTGCCACATCAAGTGATAAAACAAATCATTAACACAAAAGTAACCAGTGTACGTTATGTTTGTAAAATTGGTTCATCTATTAGTACTGCATGCCATGCCACGAGTGGGGTCAGTCCTAAGTTAGCCAAAAATACCCTATGCATGAAAAAAAAAAAAACACAAAGCATTGTATGCAAAAGCATGCTTCCCCATATTTTCTCTTAGCCAAAAAAAAGGGAAAAAAGAAAAAGGGCACCCCCATCTCTGCAAAGATACCTTGATTCTGGTTATGTGGCTTTTGCAATTATTAAGTCCTGAAATGTGATCTTTCAGATGAAAAAAAGGGGTGATGGCCGGATTTATTATTCTATTTGCAACAAGGATACAAATCAAAGCATTTGCATTATTTTACTAAAAAGAATACAAAAGAGCACATTATTATTCATTCTATAATGACTTTTTACAGCATATGTTTATACTATTTTTTTAATATTAAAAATCCAATTAAAAAAATTATAGAAAGCATGCTTCTTTGGCTTTCCAACCTTTAATTATAAGTTTTGAGTATGAAACCCTAGGAGAGGAATCCATCCTTTTCTCCACTTGCCTAATGCAACAAATCTTAAGATAATATGCCCTAATATATATATTTTTTTTCCTCAAAATAAAATACGTTAAGCTCGCCCCCTCGTCAGCTGCGACGACTGGCTCATCGGTTCGACCTAATGGCCTAATTGAGATCATTTGCGCGTGGGGATAAACACGTATTTAAATATAATCAATAGATTATAATGTTATTTGACCTAAGCTTACTTTCCACAATAGATTAATGCATACATGCACAATTAAAACTATATAATATGATTAGTGGGTTAAAGACAAGTTCATTCACCCCACTAATTAATTAACAGACAATTAAAATATTAAACTATGGATTATTTAAAACATTAGATCCAAGTCCATTCCATTAGACAAAAGTATAAATTTATATTTTTCTCGCGACGGATTGGTCAAGGTGGCAAGCATTAGCTGTGCCACATTGGATTGGCATATATACCCAGATGGCTTTCAGGAAGATGCAACCTCTGGTCGTCGCTAATCGTGGAGGTCACCATGGATGGAATACTATGTAACATAAAGAAAAATAAAATAAAATAAAATACTGAGGCATTAGTCTTTTTATTCATATTACTTTACTTTTATTTAATATGTTTTGGTAGATGATATATTTTTTTAATTGGGTTACGTAAACCGTAATCGACGTCTCAAGACCAATGCTTTGAATTTCAAATATATGTTAGGTTTGTGACTTTAGTACTTCTTTTAAGAATATATTAATTCTATACTTCCGTGTATTAGAAGAAAAATACATGAATAAATAATACATTGTACACATGAAAATCGATATAATTTTTCCACACTTAATCTGTCTAACTATCTATCTATCTTCTATATTATTAAGAGAATTCATTTTGTCGTTGGATTGCACTTAGAATTACTAAAAAACCCTTAAAATTTCATTAGACTAATAGATAATTTAGTAATTTCAAAACTTGAAAACAGTTACCACCCCAACATTTTCTCCTACTTCTCCTCACTCTCTAACTCTCTCTCTCTCTCTCTCACGTTTATCTCATAACTTTTTTATTTAAGAAAAAAAAAAAAAAACCTCTCTCTCTCCCCACGTTCCTATATCTCTTTTACAAACTACATAGCCTCCCGAAATTCTCTCCTTCGTCCATTTTGTTGCACATGCATTGTGTGTGCCCGACAACTAGTGAGTATTAATGCTTTTCAACAAACTTAAACCCAGGATTACTTAACTAACAAGTGGAGGAAAATGCCGCTACCTTATCATGCCTTCGGTAAGAATATTGAGGTTTGAAAAGAACATTTTCTTTCTAAAGCCTTAATGCAAAAGCTAGCAAAGTATAAAGCAAAGCATTTATTTTATTTATTTGTTTATAAAGTTTGCAAATTGTAATATAATAAATAAACATGATTCATGTGAACACAATTTTAATTTTCTGAGTTCTGCACATCGCAATTTCTACAAATTAATAGAACTCATTTTTTTTTTGTTTGTTGTTTCTTCAATTGTGCGCTCGCGGGCCGGGGGACAAAACCTAAACAGCTATAGAATTCATTTTCTAATGGGAATGCAATAGAAAAACAAATATTTAAAGCCCATGATGCCATTTTTTTTTCTTTCAACAATGAAATCATTAGTGCAGTTCCAATTTTTAAACTAAGCATCATTACTACCAGAATGAATTTTTTAAAAATGAGAAGATCGAATCCTCCAATTTTAAAAATGAGAAGATCGAGCCCTCAAATCATCGTTACCCACTTGCTTCATCGTCATTCAACAATAGGAGAATTAAGCAAAGAAGAATGGATGAGCCCTGCGGGAAGATAATGCCTTTCCCCCAACCTTAATTTTCCGTCTTATTAATTATTTTAATTAATTATTAATTATAAATTAACAGTGGTGTTTGGGAAATTGAGAAAATGAAGCTAGTGTCCCCTAAAATTAATGTTTAATGGGCGCCTTATGTCTACACAATGAGAAGAACTTCCATGTAACTGTGACAAGGTCGCGTGGTATCACGGATTAATGAGAGGCGAACGAAATGGGATTGTCAGAATACTTTTTAGTCCCATAATCCCACTATACTTGGCTTTTATTGGCCCATAACACCACGTGACCCGTATCAGAGTTGCATGGAAGTTAGACAATTAGTTGACATTTTTAAAAATTGGCTTAATTGGTTGACATTTTTTAAAATTGGCTTTAGGCTGATATTGTTTCTGGGTATAATATAAATAAATAAATAAAAATTAAAACAATCGTGTGCCCTTGCAATACGAGTGCCCTTACCACATCAGTGGAATTGGCAATCAATACAAAATCATACTATATTATAATTCTGTTTATTGGGTAGGTGTGATTAGTTAGTGAATTATATATTCTGGCTTATGGGTTAGGTTTTAACAGTCCAAAATTGAATAGAGCTTCCATCAGTTGAGCAGCATCTGAACTTGGTCTTCACGTCTTCACATGAGGATTACTCAATACGGGAAGAACTTAGACGGGAAGTAAGTAACCCCTTTTTTTTCCCATAATAGCAGGATAATTGTGCCCTAGCTAGCCTATGCTTTGTTTCATTGGACTCGGGGGATTAATCGAAACAGAGGAAGATAAAACAGAGGATACAGAGGAGTCGAACGAGGTTTCCCCAGTAGAAATATCGGCTAATGCATTTGGCAGATTTGGAGAACCATGATGGGGCTCGTTTTAGCCATGGTGGTATCTCTACTTTTTTTACGAGGACTTTCTTGGGGTCTTAAGGATTTGAATTTCGGCCTTGTCTTCAAAAAAATGAGTTGACACCTATCCTATGGTTTTAGTGAAAAGATGGGGATATTTAGTACGCTGTGGAATGGTTCCTAATAAAAAGTCCATTGCCCCTCCCAAATATGGAAGGGGATATTGGCTACCAACTTTTTCTAGCCAAAGGAAGGAAATTTTATTATTACTGGATATAGCACACGTTGCACGTGAATATTCTTAAATACAAAATAATAAATACATAAATATTTTATATTTAAAGAGGTTTTATTATAATAAAAAATTGTATTATTGTCTTTAAGATTTCTAATGATTATACAAATTATAGTTTCCTTATAATTCTTATTAAGGTATGTATTTTATATTGTTATATTTCCTATATATGCAGAAGGGTAGTTGTATAATTTCCTTAAAATTCTTATTAAGGTATGTGTTTTATATTGTTATATTTCTTATATATGTAGAAGGGTAGTTGTGCATTTAAAAATTAAACTAAGGATATATTAGTCAATCAAAAGTTTTTCTCACATTCATCTTTTTATAAGTATAGATTATTAAAAAAAGGGAGAGGTTATTTTCAATGAGTATAGGCACCGTAGCTGGCCAACCAATTCAAAAACAGCAACATTATTATAAGGAACAATGCAAGTCCTATCTGTGCTGAAATGTTAGTGCTTTTGGAGGTTCCTAAGAAAAATTTCATTTTTTGTTCCTCGGAAGTTTCCAAGAAATTGTTTCCACACAACTTCGCTGCAACTTTGATGACAAGACATCAACAACAAAGCAATAAAACTAACCAAACATCGCGGCCCCCCATCCAGCCTAGGCAAAATGGCTGGGACCCAATCAGATGTCCTAGATGATGAGTCCAGCTTCACCTAGCTCAGCTTGTTCTTGTGAACACAGGAACAGCCATAGGCATAGGCAATTCTAAAACTTTCTTACAGTTTTGGTGTACTCAGTTCCCGTATCAGCCTACTATGTGATTGAGACAGTTCATTGGCAGTCCACAGAAATCAGAAACCCTACACAAAGTCCACATCTCACAGGTAAGATCCATCAGAACATTCCAAACATAAGAGAAAGTTACAATCATTAAACTCCAAGCATAGCCAATTCCGTTCGTGGACCACAACCTACGTACATTTTATTCTTGGAGCATTCAAAGAAAACGATACCTTTAGTGCTGCCTTTTTGAAGAGGAAAGTGTCTTCTTTCACAAAGTAAGTATTTCATCCAATGGTAAAAAGTATTCTGCAAAATATCACCTGTCTCTTACATCTGGAGAACATATTCCAGAGTCCATTGTCTCTCGCAATGGATGTGTACATGCTCTCTTTGGGTCTTAATGAGCTTTTTACGAGTGGCTTCATCCTAAAGTCATTTATCCATTCACCCCTTAAATCATAGGTCCTTACTCATACCAAGGTGTCCTTGGTATATATATGTTCTGTTTGCGAAGACATAGCTCATGACAAGAATATAACTGTCTATTCTTTCACGTGGGGAGCAGTGCATCCTGCTCCATCCTCTACATGCTTCCCCATGCTCCAATCACAATGCAGATTAGTGTATTAATTCGGTGGCACCATACATCTTTATATTTCAGATAAAGACAGACATGGTCCCACCTGAAAGGCACAATTAACCACAATGATTAAAAGTGGGGAATCAAAAATTGCTTTTGATTAAGTTGTGCGGATGACATGACGTTTACAGTTTCTTATGCAGACAGTCTCTAGTTCAGAAAAATACAACGCCAGTACCCTTGGGCCAAAGAAACACTTTAATTAATCTTAAGGAGGAATCTGTTTTACAGTTTTATCTTCTACCCCTTCAATTCACCAAAGAAGTGGGGAAAAAGGAAAAAATCAATAAACAAAGATATGCAAACAAAAATGTGATAAAGACTGCACCAAAAAAACCTAACTTTGAGGTTCACTAGAGAGGAAGCTCACCCATTTACATTCACATACAGACAATCATCAAACTTTCAGCAATTCCTGAAAGACAAGCATGAGATAGATATATGTTAAGACAAATGAAAATTATTAAATATTTTGTACTTAAGTCAAAAAGAGAAGATGAGGGTAACAATAGTAGTCATTAAACTGGAATTCATGCAGAGTTTGACTGTGTTTCAGGTAGGGCTGCAAACGAGCCAAGCCGAGCTTTGGAGTATTGAAGCTCGGCTCAGTCAAAAGCTTGTTTATTTACAAACGAGCAAACGAGCCGAGCTTTAAACGAGCTTAATTTATTGTGCTCAAGCTCGGCTCAATAAGATTTAGAAAAGCTCAGGCTCGGCTCATTTAATTAAACAAGCCGAGCTTGAGCTCAAGCTCAAGCTCACGTGTTCAAGATTGGTTTGAGTTCATGAATGTGAGTTTTAAACATAAAGAACTAAGATACTTCCATTCATAAATCATAATAATGTAAACCTCACTACAAAATAACATAAATCTGAAAATGCATTTGTTGAAAAAAGGAATTTAAAGAAAGTCTAAAATCAAACTTTAAATAAATAAAATTTAGTCCAATAATCCAAAAGACTATTACTCAAGTCTAGGGTATTTATACAAGACCCTTAATGAGCCTACTAATAAGATATTTCACAAGCCCTTAACAAGCTTGTTCACAAATGTAAACGAGCCGAGCTATGGTCTGCTCAAGCTTGGCTCATTTAATAAACGAGCCTAGTATTTAAGCTTAGGCTTGGCTCATTTATCAATTGAATGAGTTCGAACGAGCCTTTATCGAGCCTGTTTACGAGTTGTTCACAAACGACTCAGTTCATTTGCAGCCCTAGTACACGCTCCATGAATTCATGAATTCATAGAAGCACAAATTTTATGCTGTTTAGGAAAAGTACAACGTGTGACTTCACATGTTTGAACGGCACAAAATTTCCAAGACTCTGTTACCCTCATCTTCATCAATAGTTGCAGAGTCTTCACATGTTTGAACAGCATAAAATTTGTACTTTTCCCATGAAATAACAAGACTATTGAGGCCCTTTTTTCCCGTATTTTCCCCAAATTGTTTCCTTCAATTTCACAGCAAGCTAAAACTTTAACAGGGAAATAAAAAATATCAACTTTCCAGTGAAATCTCATGCTATCCAAACAGAGCCACATCTTCATTTCAAATATAAGCTGATATGGAGTTATATCTGTTGCATTTCAAAAAGATATTCTGCCCTTTTCTTTTCTTCAACCTTAGATCTTTTTCTTCTTTTTGGGTGAGCTAAAATACAGGCTGCACTTCTTAACCTGAAGCCATCCCAATAAACCGAAGCCCAAGCCCAAGCCCAAGCCCAGCCCAACCCAACTGATTTATAAATGGGTCATCCAAAGGAATAAGGTTCATCGATAAGGTCATGAAATGCGAACGTATCCAACCCAACCCATATCCATTAGATAAATTAATAGCTGGCTCAACTGTATAACCTGAACCTGAACACTCAAGCACAGCTAGTTTCTGCACCTATCTTTTGTACTCTGTTCCTATTTTAATGGCCTCCTTTCCTTTTTGGGATGTTCCAAAATAATTGTCACATTCAAAAAGTCAATGATTTTTTTATTTGATTTCCTAAACTACCTTTGAGGGTTCCCTAAAAAGGCGTACTTTTTCTAAGGGGACAGTCAATTAGGAACGTGGGAGGGAGTAATAAAGATCTCCTCTCTGGGATCCATGGAGCAGTAAGACCTAATGATTTTTATATAAATGATACGTGCGTGAATGGCATACCATACCAAAAATATATAAATTTATATATTTATATATCCCATCTTAAAATCATCACAGGTTTCTTCCTATGCCGTGGTTTTAACTGATGTGGCAATACCTTCTCTTTCTGTTTGTAGATGGTTTCAATCTTCTTCATATATTCATCTGTCACTTTCTGCATGAAGACAAGAATACAAACAACTTGAGTACTCAAAGAGGAGCATTCTGCCTTTCTCATTTATTAATAGGAAGAAAATAAAGAGAAATGGATTAAGGAGAACTTTGAAAGAAAATAGAAATCCCATCCACATAAGGGTGTGTCTAGAAGCAACTTCAAGGAAGAACTTCTCATGCCCTCTAGAATTATATTTTAGTGGCCAACTACAGGGCACACATTTTTTAGAAATAAGTTTTGTTCTTTTCTTGCAAATATCAATCACAACACACAACATTCCACAAAGTGCACAGGAACAATTTATCTGGAAAATACTTCTACTATAATTTTTTAGACAAACTTATTTAAGCTTGCCAGAAAGCAGCACCTGAAATCTCTAGAAATCACCTCAACATTGAGGTCCAAGCAATTTAAATTGGTACTACGAAGCAAATTGCACATTCAATTCTTGTAGCGAAAAGAATCCATTATGACAGGAATTTCAGTTACACAGTCCAAAGTCCAAACAAACCCTAAGACGATGGATTGCATAAAAGTAAGCATCAAGAAGACCATACCTGCAAATCACTTGACAAGTCTTTCACATTATCTTCTGATAGCTTCTTCTCCTGCAAAAGATATTTAACATCAAGAAAGGCATCCTAAAGATATATACATACACATATATATAGAGGGCTGATCAGGTCTGGGATGTCCTGGATGTCAGGAACAGATCACACGGCTGCTGATAAATAATTAAAAAAAACAGATCACACGGCTGGGAGCCATGCAATTATTTCCGGGACATCCTGGCCCTGATCAATCTTGTATATATATGAATTTTGTAAAGACAACAAAAAGAGGGGGGGGTGGGGGGGGAGTGCAAAGAAGTGATGATAGGGAAAAAAATTTAAAGACTCAGACCTTCTCGAGTTTTTCGTACGCTTTTATGGCGTCTCTCCTTATATTCCTCAATGCCACCTAGATATGATAGATCAGTGGATAAAAAAATTTATCATTTTGGTGAGACCTGGTAAGTGGTGGGTCTCTCTGCCTATCCCTAGCGGCCTAGCTTATCCACCCATAAGTCACCATGAAAATATCAATAACCTATTTAATTATGAATTTACTACAAGCAAACGGGTTTATTTTTTTTAAGACATTAAGAAAAGATGAAAATGCACCTTCCCTTCCTCAGCTTGTTTAGCCACAACTTTCGACAATTCCTGCATATAAAAATAAAAATAATAAATAATAAATAAAGGGGCAAAATAAAGAGTTTGGCTATCATTGTAAATTTTTGTGAAAATACTATGTTTTCACATGGAAAGAAATCAAGTCTATGAAAAAAAATACCTTCCTTCTGTCAGATGTCAGTTGAGGGAGAGACAAGCGTATCACTTCTCCATCATTGTTTGGAGTCAAACGAAGATCAGAGCTCACTATGGCCTTCTCTATAGCCTTCAAGCTGAAACCATGAAGCATCAACAACCAACATTTTATCACAAACAATACATACAAAAATTATTACACGGGTTATTCTTGAAAAAACAAGGAATCGAATTTTGTAGCTCTGCACAGTTGAACAATCATATATCTATTTTCATAGTCATAGAAAAGGCAGTCAAGCATAGAAATTTCAAGGATCATATAGTTAAACTATATTTCACTCAATTTGTTCTCCAGCGAGAAATCTGTTGAATTCCTAGCCACACTCTCTTGCATGCATGTTGTATTTGCAGGCAAAGGAACAAAAGAGGCAATCATCCCATTATATCAACAATTCCCACCTTATTCGATGTACTTCTGTTAATGAAAGTTGTACCTGGATTTGTCATATGGCTGAACCAGGAAAGAACTTGCATCAGGAGTACTGATTTGAGCTATGCTTTTCAAGCTGACTGGAGTCCCATAATACTCCACCTAGAAAAGAATTGTGTTATAGCTATCTTAAACCGGAACAAAATAATTCAATCAACAATGAAATAATCATTGATAGGGTACCGAATTACATTATGCATATCTTGTGGCACATTTAAAATTTGAAACTTGGCGCAAATCTCAATACAATCACAAGCTAATGGACATAAAGTAGCTCCCACAACTATTAAAATTCTCTCATAAATCACTGCTCAAAATAATATTTAAAATAAAATATAAATAAATAAAAACAGAGAACCCTCACTGCCACCTAGTTTTCTCTAATGCCATACCAAATGAAGACCTTGCCTACAAGGAAAGCAAGAACCCGTGACTCTAAAGATACCCTGATCTCAGCACCTCTTGAAGAAGAGCCCCACTGAATGCAATATCTAAATCCAGTATTTATCCATTGTTCACCTTCAAACACAGTTATGCCCAGACAAGATGAGATTACCAAGGTAGTCTTATACTCTTATGCACCTGATTATGGAAAAATAAAGAATCTCTACACTTACTGGTTAAGATTCCATAAGATTAGTTTATTATCTCACATGTTCTCATTATGCAGTTTCATAAATAAAAGTCCCTCACAAATTAGTCAGAATTCCCTGGAAAAACTAATGATATGGATTATAGACCATGCCAGGGCCACTGGAGCATAATGGTAATAACATATTATGTGAGGAGACAGGATCCGGGGTTCAATTCACGTTGTGACCAACAAAAATAACAATATAAAATATATATTCTTTAGTCGTATTTAAATAAACAGTTCTAAACATCAGCACCAGAAATCCTTTAGACTAAAAGAAAGCTTTGCAAATATATCATTCATTATTTAACATGTAAGAATTAAAGAATGAAAAATTCACTTTAGATGCAAATGAGCCTCAGATTCAGTGCCAAAGTCTCATCCTTGTATTAATCATTCTTCTGTGGTTTTATATCAGTGGAATCAATAATGTTTGACAGGACCCCTTTCAGTAAGCAGACACAGTGAAACTGAATAATGACAAGTAGTGGTGCAAACCTGCACATGGACTCATACCTCAACCCTATCGAGCATTGATGGGTTAGATCTCCCTGTCCTTATGGAATTGAAATTCGTTCGAACTGTTTCAATGGTCTTTTCCATCCTCTCTTTCTGAAGAAGAACCAAAATTGTCGATAATGCACTACTGTCACTTATCATTATAGTATTCAATAAAGAAAACTCCAAGTTCTCAAAAAGGGCCTTAAAATTTCTAAAACCAACCACAAAATATCTACAATTGACTATAAGAGATACACTTACAACATTTTTCTCAATCGCAGATTTTTCAGCTTCGATTTCTTCAATCGTTGCACACCTCAAAACTCCTGTTCTGAAAAAAGTGCAACGGAAAAAATGGGTTCGCAAAGTTTGGGATCTGAAATTCTCAATCCCTGAACATGGGTCTAAAATCAACCCCCCCACAGCCAAACAAGTCTAGTGACAAATTTCAAGGTTTGGGATTTACCCGGCACTAAAATAAAATGAACTTGCAAGTTATCCAATAAAAAAGTTGGAAGTAACCCCAAAAATGAACTAGATTTTGAAAACAAGGAACGAATTAGATATTGAGCAAAGCAATGTACATTAAAAAGCAAGAAGGATATGCTTCAACACACTAGTTATTCAGGAATTCTGCATACACTACAGCATATATTCGTAAAATTCAAGGTATTCATAAAAGATATAGGAATCATAGAATTATCTAAGGCAATATATCAGTCCAGGTGCATGAATCATAAAGACAAAATGAATCGAAAATTCAATCGTAAGCATAACAACTGGGAATAAAACAAACAAAATCCACAGAGCCCAAAATGAATTTTGGGGCTTGAGATTCATGTGAACATGGGGCTAGAATCAACACACCACACAGCCAATAATTCAAATGACAGATATTGGGGTTTTGAATTTACAGGTCGTAAATAGTCTAGGAATCACAAAACTATATGAAACAGTAACTGGCAGTCCAAGAGCATGAACCATAAAATCGCGAATTGAAAATTCAATCATAAGAATAGCAATTTCCAATACAATGAATTGAATCCATGGCAATCATAAGCATTGAAATTACGAATATAACGAACTAAAATCCATGGAAAATCAACTTGCCTCTTTCGCACCAACTGTTTCGAAACAACAGGCTTGCTACAAAATCTCCGGACATTATCCTGAACTTTCACATAACTTCGCACTCGAACTCCACGAGAACACATTGCCACTCGTCGAAGGGCATTTCGCGCAATCCGGTCCTCTGTGGTAACAGTCTGCACAAAATTTCTCCATTACAAAGTTGCTTATATGCAAAACAAGATCAATGTTCACCCACAAGAAGCTACATAAAATTCAATTCCCGTCGACATATGGGTGCGAGTGTATACATAGAATATATGAATTATTAAATGGTTGTGAGCGATGCGACTGACCTCGAAGGGAGAGGAGGGGTTTGGGGGTGCTTGGCTTGGGTTGGAAGATGGACCGTACAGGAGTTGCAGGTGAGAACGGCATCGCCATGGAAAAAAAAAGCTTGGAGAGGAAGAAACTGAGTGCAGTGAGCTTGAGCGATGTGTTTTAGGGCAGAAGTCGTAGCTGTGGATAAGAGGATTTCGACGTCGCTTTCGCGATTCTTTAGTCGCCGAAATTTCGGGTCGATATGCACGAATCGGAACTTGACTCAATTTCGGGGTTTTGGGGGAAAATTTGGACAGTCGGGTATTGGGCCTTTGAATGGTGGGCTCGATGGAAGAAAAATGCATTGCAAGTATGAAGTATTGGAACTTCTCTTTTTTCATGAGAAACATTATTCCATTTATCGCCTTGTGACTTTAGTCAATCAACCTTCTAATAATAGAACATAATCTACTCATTAGAGGCCATACTTTGTGAATTTCACCCATTTGATACAACTTTACTTTTATCTGTCATTTTAAATCTTTATAATCCTCTATTTTCTTATTATTTTAAGATTTTCTTATAGCAAATGTGATTTGTCCAAACAATGATTGTTTCAATATTAGTAATAATGAATGGTGAGTGTGCTATTTCCTTCCCCTTTTTTTCAAAGGTATAGATCAAAGGTATAGATCAAAACATTGTGGAATAAATATGTTTGAATTCCTCTCGGGATTACTTTAGGAATTAATTTCTAAAGGCACCAGACCGATGTGGGGAGAATGCGCCCTTAAGATCACCCGATAAGGAATTTAGTCGAGGTGTACGCAAGCTAACCTGGACACCCTGACAGTCAAATAAAAAAAAAAAAAAAGAATATGTCAGAATTCTATACCTTGTCCTAGAGGACAAACCAAGTTGTGAGGTCAGGTTATGACTCAACTGACTCAACCTTTAGTATTTGCCGTTCACCCTATTTTGTGAGTCTAGTCTAGGCCTTTCTTATCATTGGTTTCCTAATGGGTAAAGGAGTCGCTATGATTATGCTCAAATAGAGTTATCACAACTAGTTGTCCCTCTTCTATCTTTTCTGCTTATATAAAAAAATATAAAATAAAATAAAAAGGATAGACCGAGCTTTATTTTATTATGTTGTTGGCTTGATTCCCAAACTCAAAACCTCGCCTTACAAGAGGACAAGAGATGTGATTAACAGTTAGAAGAACAACAAATGTATATTTGTACAAGAATAAAATTCAATATCTACTAATTAAATTCTAATACCACAATCACATGCGAGAACACAAGCTAATTATATGAATAAAAAATATACATACTCCGATCCGTATATATTGAAACAATCGGCAAAAACAAATTTCCACTCCTATTTACAAACGTATAATTGAACATAGAAAAGAAACACAAAAAACTTGTGAATTGTGGTGTCTTTTGTGTGTTTGTACTTTGTACCTATATCTATACGTGTTCGTTAAAATGAAAGAAAAAGAAACTTTAGAATTGTGTTTTTATCAATGCACACGAGAAATTTGTGAGTAATTGTGTATGTGGGTGAGGGTCAACATAAGTAGTGAATGGTACATAACGAAATTTGTGTGTGTGAACTTTGGTTGCACAGAGTAGGATTTGTGTGTGTATGTAAATTTATTTGTGTACATTAATAAAGATAAAAACACTAAAAATCTGGGAATTATAGGTTGACCGATGCACATGAAAAACTTGTGAATTGTGTGTGTGTGTGTGATCGACTGCATGGGGTCTATGAAATCTATGCTACACTATATTATATAGAAGAGATTAAGGCCATGTTTGTTTAGTTGGAATGGAATGGATGGAAATGGAATGTGATTCCATACTTGAAGTAGTCTGGAATGAAAATAGATTTTGAAATGACTGTTTAAACATACTATTTAATTCCATTCCCATTCAAATTATCTTATCCAAACATGTTGTTTGGAATGAATTGAAATGAGATTCCATTCCATCCATTCCATTCCAGTTAAACAAACATGGCCTAAGAGTGTGTCATGTGGCACATCTTCATTCTCCTATAAGAGCTGGCATCTTTTAATCATGCCCTAATTAAATAAGGTAAGAAAATTAAAGGAAAAAAAATCAAATAAGAGAATAGAAAATCAAATAAAGTAAAAAAATATACTTATATATGGTGATTATAACATCTTGACTGTTTATGGTCACTATGCCTTAATAATTAAATAAGGTAAGAAAGTCCAAAAGGAAAAATAAATAAATAATAATTAATAACGTGATTAAAAAGAGAATATTAATTCAACACAGTAATAGTTAAAAATTAAAAGTTTAAATCCTCGAGTATTTTGTCGTTGTTTTTGTTTTTTGTTTTTTCACATGGGTGGACAATAGATTGATAGTTGATATAATTGATTAAGTTGATTTTCAATTTTTACAAGTGGAATGGATCAGTCTGTTCATCTTTAAAGAATAAACAAGACTGGGTTTACCCATATCAATCAAATTAACTGAATCCGCAGATCCACGGGCTACTCTTTATTGATATATAATTCCGAATTTTAGAACCACTAGTATATATAACAGGAGGAATATATAAAGCAAATAGTTAAATTGGAATGGCAGCCTCGAATTCCCATTATAAAATCCCTAGTCCCATGCAACGAAAGGCAACCTTTATGGTAAACGTGATCTTTCACACGAGATTTGCTAATGAACTGTGAAGGAATATGCAAGTTGTGTACTTGTGTGGATTAGCATGGCAATAATTTGCAAATAATACAAAATGATATGATTTGATATGATTTTATTCCTATAATGATTTCTTGCGAGGAAAGAAAGATTAACAATCATAATCTCTCTTACCCATGCACCTTGTTTTTCTTAAAAATAAATAAATAAATAACCACTAAAACACCCCTTACCTTATATCTAAGGGATTGTTTGGCAAACTTGTAAAATTGGCCAGTTAAAAATAAGTCTGATTAGTTTTATTTTTACACCGCCTGAAAAGTCTTTTTTTCCTACTAATTTGTTCAGTTTTTTGTTAAAAGCAAAACATAAACACATTTTTTATTTTTCAAATTAACTATGAACTCGCCTTAAAATTCATTTAAAACCAGATAATAATTAGGTATTGAACTCAATCTGATTTAGTTTTTAAACTTGCCAATTAAACAATCCTAAAAGCGTAGGAATCATACGGGCCAAGAGGCAGAAAATAAACACCTACTTACCTAGTTTAATTTATTAATTACTTTTCCATAAGTATTTACCCCCAAGAAAAGGAAAAAAAAAAAAACTCGAAATTCTAATGGCTTGGATCAGTTTAAATATTTTACGGGTGGGGATGATATTACAGATGGACGTCCCAGATCAATTATTAAGAACGTTCTCCGTTTTATACTCGATGTATGAGTCCGGAAAATATGAGATATCCTTTTTTACCAAAATTGGGGCAGAGGGACGTTTATAAAAAGGGCCGTCTAGGGAATTGAATCAACCCCACCCACATTCACACTACCTACCCTCTCTCTCTCACTCTCTCTCTCTCCCCTCGTGTTTCAGCCATGGCTGTGCCAAGGTGTGCAATGGCTTTCTTGTTGGTGATGGCTCTGTGTGGGGTCTCCATGGCCACTGTTTACAAGGTTGGCGACGCTGCTGGGTGGACCATCATTGGCGATGTTGATTACAATAAGTGGGCCGCCAACAAGACCTTCCAAGTTGGCGACATTATCAGTATGTTCTCCTTCTTCCTCCCTTTTTCTTGTTTTTTCCCGTCATTCTTCTTATATGGGTTTTTCCCTTTTTCACTTATATGTATGGGTTTTTCTTGTTTTCCCTATATCCGTTCTGTATATTGCCACAGAAATTATTTTTAAAAAAAAGATATATATATATATATATATAGGTCCATTGTATTGCAGCTATTGCTCTAGTTTCAGTTATTATTCAGACTGTATTCCACCGGCAACAAATTGATGTGTGGACCTGAGTCCTGACTCTGTCAGTAACGTAAAAAGGCTGTCTCTAACCAGAGAGAAAGGGTGCAGGGCTTTAGGGCTGTTTGGCTACTATATATGAAGTGCGGACTTTCTTCTTAATTTTGTTTTGATTTATTATAGAGAAAAAAAATAAAAATATAAAGAGGAAATCTCGGGTTCATTTGTCGAAATAACTAGAATGTTTCGGCAGTACCGAGACGTGTCGTTACGCTATTGGTAGATGGAAAAGTCTTATTTTATTTTTATTTTTGTGAAATAGATGTAGTTCTCTATGAGCCGCATAGCATATTAGCAACCCAAACAAGCAAGAACGACATTTACAATGTGAACCTAGTTCTAATAGATGCCAGCTAGTGTGTCGGTGGTACTGGTGCAAAAATAAAATAAGCCCGTGATATACTTGTTTGATACTTTGATGGGAATTCGCTTTCCTTTTTTTTTTTTTTTTTTTCAAATACCTAAACTAATCTGGTTTGTAAATTCTCAAATAGACCCCAATAAACCATTTTTGTTGAAGATGCCTGTAGATTATGTGGAAAAGCCTTATTGGATTTTGGAATTTTGACTTCGAATCCTGTCTCCATGGAGCTGGCTTCCCCACTTTCCTTGTCCTATCACAGATCAGGATTTTCCTATACTGGTAGGGGCACATACATATGCTAAGGAAAAATTTCCAACAAAAAAAAAAATGAAAATTGCTCGATTCTATAGGATTTTGCATTGGTTTGCAATAATTTGTGGGTTGAAATTTAGGAACAAGGATTAAGATTAGTATCTAGGAATAACAACCTTGAAAATATGATATTCTTTCCATATATCATCTTCTTTTTTAAGTCAAATCGAACCCATATCATACAATCCATAGTGATCTCACGATGCATCCAGGCCAACACAGCCATGGTGTGAAAAATATTTTTAAGGGGGACTAAATTTGTTAGCCTTTTCTAGTATATTTTATTTATTTTTAAGGATAATACTTGCATGATAGTCGCCCCATTCTCTTAGAAAAATATGGGATCTCTATGTTGGACTATGTGTTCGCTTTGTTCAGTATGGGGCTGTCTTTACCATGTAAAATAGTGACACTCGCAATTCTTGTGCTTGTTATTTTACTCTCAAAATGGAGTAGTTCAACCATGCAAACAAACATTGTTAATATCTTTGCTCCCTTTCATGTTTGTTTGGTTCTACATGCAAATAAACACAGTATGTGAATGTCTCAAACTTTTTTGTGTGTAGCTTTCGAGTACAACGCACAATTCCACAACGTCCTGCAAGTGAAGCACGCAAAATTCCGATCCTGCAATACAACAGCTCCGGTTGCTACCTACACCAGCGGCAATGACTCGATCACCATCAAAAGGGCTGGCCACTTCTACTACATTTGTGGGTTTCCCGGTCACTGCCAAGGCGGACAGAAGGTTGACAGTCAGGGTTGCCAAAACTTCTAGCCCAAGTCCAACCCCAAGCGCCGGTCCTGGTGCAGCTCCTTCTGATTCATCACCGTCGCCCTCGCCTTCTTCTTCTGCAACAGCACCTGCCCCGTCTGATAAGAACAGTGCTCCATCTCTCCATTCTTCCATGGGGATTCTTGCTGGCAAGCTTGGGTTGTCTGTGGTCGCTCTTGCATTCTGCATTGCTGGTTTTGCTTAGTAGGGAGGTTTTTCTTATTTCTGTTTTTTAGGAGCCTTTTGTTTCGGTTTGGACATGATTACTGGATATTAATTTAGTCTTTCTATATATGATTACTATGATAGATAATTTTAATTTGAATAAAAGTATTTCAAAAAAAAAAAAAAAGGGGGGAATTTTGCACTAATGGATGGATGAATGGATAGTTGTTTCAATTTGATAGAAATCTCTGATTTTGATGTTGGTTGGTCACGATAAGTTTATTTTTATTTTTTATTGTTCTGCTAATGCTTTGTTTGAAAATTCGAGGCTATGAATCATCATAGGATTTAAGAAAAATGAGTATGGTGTGATGTTGTGCTGTGTTTGGCCTTTAAAGCATGCATTGAAGGGTACGAAATCAATGAGCAGGTGGGGACCTTGAGGGCCAATCCGAGTATGGAATTTTGTTCTCTGAGGACTTACTTTGCGATTGGACTTGTGGTGGCGGATATTAATATGAAAAATGGTGAAGATATGGGATAAGTCTAATCCACTTCTTTCACTAAGTAATGTGACAGTTGGAAAATTAATAGAAATATTGAGTCTGTTTACTTTGCATTTAAAGTAGAATAATGATCAAACACCATGTTAGTACCATGTTAGCTGAGGAATAAATCTACTAAAGATTTCTAATGTGCATTGCTCCATTAATCTTCATAGTAGTATGCTGAAAAGAAAAAGGTGGATAGCATATTCCTCTTATTATAGCATATTTTCCTCTTTAATATTGTAAACATCATATTGCATTGGTTTTACTTCCAGATCTCTCTCACCCTTGACTTCTATTGGTTTGTTCACCATCTTTGGCATGATGATAAATGCCAACCCTGCGCAGCTGTACTTATGGAGAAGATTATAAGTTTAAGGGTAAATTGCAAATAACCCCTTCAAGTATCAAAGTAAGTAGTTAACCCCTTTATGTTTTAATTTTACTAATATGAGTAGCCCCCCCCCTTCCTCTTATGTAGCACATGACACCATTAACAAACCTATGTTGCCCAAAATGAGTTTGATTAGAGGGTACATGTGATAGGAAAGGTATAGGGCATATCAGTCTTTTCATGTTTACCATTAATTAATGGTGTTAAACCAACTAAATCCCCAACTAAATTAGATGGCATATTGGTAAAATTAAAATATAAGGGGGTTATTTGCTAACCCCCATACTTTAGAAGGGGTTTTTTTGTAATTTGGCCGTAAGTTTAATGGCGTATATGATTTACCTTCGAACAAAATCCATGAACCATGTTAAACGTACGGAGCTTGTTGAAGCTGACACCAAGAGCAAAGTCACTATTCTGGTCTGTTGGGGCAAACTTTTTTTTTAAAAAAAAAAGGAAGTTCACATGACCATGGGTGGTGGGCCTTCTTGATCTATCCCATTGAGTTATGCCAAATATGGAACGTGGGAAGAGAATCTCAAACTTAGTCCAACTTTCCATGCTATGGGACATCTCCTTCATTGAATCACTCTCTTCTTCTTAGCCAAACCTTAAAAAACCTGCATCTGTAATGGTTATGCCATTAATTTTCACAGGCTGATATCGGCCCTATATTTTGATATGGTTGTGCTTTCTTGTAAGTTATAACTATACAAGCCTTTCTTGCCATGCTAGCAGAATTTCCAAGACATCCAGCTGTTTTTTGGTTAGCATATTGGAAGTATTTTTTTGCTTTCAAATGCAAAAGATGTTTATGTAGTTATTTTTCCGCTTCTCGCAATATTTATGGGATATCATTTTGGGTAGCCCTATTTGCAATCCATTTTCGCTCTACTTTAATTCACAGGGTGGAAAGTAAGAAGCATACTCCTTCCGTTTCTAATTCATCATCTCCTTTGAAAAAACACACTTTTCTAGGAGACCCTATTAAATTCTTTCACATCAACATATGTGTTTAACTTTCCAATTTTACCCTCAAGTGTACAAAACTTTGTAAAAAGAGATAATACTCTTTCAAGAGTGTTTTAGTAAATCAAATTAAAAAAATCATTAACTTTTTTAATGTGCAATTATTTTGGAACATCCCAAAAAATAAAGTAGGTCACTTAAATACGAACGGATGGATGGAGTATTAGATTTTAAGTAGATCACAAAAGGTGGTGTCCAAATGCATCATAGCAGAGCTCTTAAAAGGTTTGGACCCCCCCAAAAAAAAAAAAAAAAAAAAAAAAAAAGGCTCTTAAAATTACTGATTCTTACCATGAAAGGAAGATTTGACACATCTTTTTTAGATGAAATATATGGTGGTATTTCAACTCACTTTGCAATAGCAGACCAAAAACCTTCCTCGTGCAATCAACAACTCTCTAAGATCTAGGTTCTTTATAGTATATGATTACAATTTTAGAGACAAATTTGAGATTTGAAAATTATTCCCCTTATATATAGAGATAGTTTGTAAGTCAAGAGTGATTTGGAAATAATTAAGGAAAATTTTATGAACAATTTGGGAGTAAAAAAATCAATGTAAGTTGACTTGTTAATAAAGATGCATTGTACGTTATTCCATAATTATCAAGAATAATGAGAGAATTTCAAAGATAATCAAGAAACTATTCCCAATATTCAAGAATAATTCGAGGATTTTGTTACTGTGGTTACAGCTATTAGGCCTAGTTCGTTTCGGGGTACGTATTTGAGCCTTTACCCCTCCATCTATAAATATTGTGAAATAAGGAGTTGGGGCATGCTACAGTCAACTGTGGTGGTCAAACCATCATGCATTGATTGTGGTGGTTGAACCATCATGCATTGATTAGAACGTGCATGACATGTGTTTATGTCATGTTCGCTGATTGCGTGTCATGCATACGATCTAAATAATGTGCAACGATTTGACCGTCGCAGTTAATCGTAACATTTCTCTAAAGATATAGAGGGCAAATTGGCCATTCTAAAGACAGAGTTACCTTCTCTATTTTTTACCAGCAGATCAACATGATGATGTTACAGATGGATGATCCGATCAATTATTAAAAAATATTCATTGCCAAGTACACTAATTTGAAATAAAAAATTGTCTATATCTAGTGTGGGTCCAACATGAAAACTATGGGGCTGTTTAGCAAATTTAAAAACCTAACCAGTTGATGATAAGTCCGATTAGTTTTGTTTTCATACTGTTTAGTAAGTCTCTTTTTCCTGTTAAATACTTCAACTTTGTTCTGAAAATAAGGAATAAACATTGTTTTTTTTCAAACCAACTGTAAGCTAGTTTACTTAAAAACCATATAACAATTATGGATTGAACCTGATCTGATCCACTTTTTGAAATTCCCAAACAAGCCCTTATCTCTTAATTCCAATACTTGGCCTGAAAGACAATTATATAAGGCCATCTAGAGAATCACCCTCATTCACTAAATACCAACCCTCTCTCTCATTCAGATTGAGTTTCAGCCATGGCTTTGGCAAAGAGTGCAGTGGTTTTCTTCTTGATCATGGCTCTTTGCGGGGTCTCCATGGCAGCTGTTTACAAGGTTGGTGACTCTGTCGGTTGGACAACCGAGGGCCCTGTTGATTATAAGAAGTGGGCTTCCTCTAAGACCTTCCGTGTTGGCGACATTCTCAGTATGCTTTTCTTATTTTTCCTTCCTTTTCCTTGTTTTGCACTTTACTGGGTTTTTCACTTTTGATCTTGCTGCTGAAAATTATGTATGTGTTTTCCAAAATAGGGTCTTTTATCTCTGTACCCCACATATATATGTACATAGAGGCCTGATCATGTTTGGGATATCTTGAGTATTCCGTTTAATTACGGCCGTATGTAGATGATACACGCGCATTCACGCGCCAACGCGTGTTGTTCACAAACAGCCGTGATCAAACGGGATATATATATATATATATGTGTGTGTGTGTATGTGTAATTTTGAATAAATACAAACAGATTATTGCTATTGGTTTTGGTATGTGACCGTTACACTCTTGGTAGTTTTCGAGTACAACCCAGAGTACCACAACGTGAAGCAAGTGAAACACCCAGATTTCCATTCATGCAATGCAACATATCCAGTTGCTACCTACACCAGCGGCAATGACTCAATCACCATCAAGAGGCACGGTCACTACTTTTTCCTATGCAGCTTCTCCAACCACTGCCAAGAAGGAATGAAGATTGACATCAGGGTCCCCAAGATTACTCCTAGCCCAAGTCTTCCCAGTCCCAGTTCGAGTCCGAGTGCATCTCCATATCCTTATGATGGGCCCTCGCCTTATCCCGCAATGGCACCTGCCCCAGAGAGCAGTGCTCCATCGCTTCATTCTTCCTTGGGTGGCTTGTCCCTGGTGGCTCTTGCATTTTGCATTGCTGGTGTTGGTTTCTAGGGGAGAGGTGTCTGTCTCTTTCTCTGCTTGTTGGTGTGTTGGTCTTGTGGGTGTCTCTACTTTTATCAGTTTGGACTTGATTATTTGATATTTCTAAGTACGGTTGAAGGTCATTGGTCTCTGTATTTTGTCACTGTGATATATATGTTGGTGGTATTTGAAATAAATTAGTATGAACCAAATTGTGATTTTTGGTTCTAGTGGATGGGATTGAATGTCGTTTCAATTGAATAGGAGTCTCTGGTTTTGGTTTTTGTTGGTCTACTTGTGGCGAAGGCTTTGGTTGGATGTAGGGCATAGTTAGAAGGCACTATTGCATAATCAGTTTTGTGGTGCCAATAATGGTGCCATTATAGGTTTTACGGCTTGTATGACAGTCTGTCATTACTTTTAACATGAGAAACACATGATATCTAACTCAACATATGAGCCTCATATGATTGCTCACATATTATGTGTCCGCATGTTTGTCATTACAAAATATAATGACGTATTATCAAGACAGTATTTTTGAAAGTCTAAAAGCAACAACCCCCCTCCCAATAGTCCAATGGAGGCTGCTTCTAGAACATGTGCCTATCTTTATCACCTGTTGACCTCGTCCACTCAAGTGAAAATCTATAACATTGTTAAGGAGTACTTGTTACTGTACTTTCTTTTGTCCTGTTTGTTCATTTTGAAAAGTCAAATAATTAATTTTTTAAACAATTCTTATACTACCCTTTTGTTATTTCAATAATTACTTTCAAAACAAAATCCCAATACCAATGTAATGATGGTTTTTCTTAATTTGCGTGTTTCGTGACATATCTTTGTGAAATGGATGAAGTAATTGCTGCCACGACACTGCATCCACTCAACCAAGTAATTGCTAAGATTTCAATGCAGTCGCAAAGTTGCATGGATTGCACCCAAAGATCAAGATGGTGCACAATTCACCAAAACAGCTGAGGAATCACTCCAAACCCAATAAACCAAAGATGCAAGGATAATATTAATTCTCATATTTTCTCCAATTTAACCTGGGAAACCTTGCTCACTTCAAGTCCAAACCTTTAAAAAATAAAAATGGGGTTGCCACGTCATTTTTAGAAAGTCTAAAATAGCATTCCATGTTCAATTTATCAAGGTAAGACATGTCAAAACTCCAATATATTTTGGTGGACATGAATGTAGCCATGCAGGGGTGCTATTTGGGCTAGGCTGTTCAGCCTGAAATGCCAGTGCATTCAGCAGTTCAAATTTTTTTCTGGGCCTAGCACTACTTCAGGCTTGGCCCACCGAAGCTTGTGTATGTGTGTGACCGTGTGTCTTTGTGGTGTGTACAATTTTTCAGTTGGGTTGTTCAATTTGGTCCAGCCCTGCACCTAGTCCAACGTAGGCCCTCAGCCCAAGTTACCTGCAAAACCGGAAGGGAACGGCTATTGCAACCCCCCATCCCTATAAGCCCACCCCTCATTCTTTAGGTTTTTAATGTTTTATGCAAAATATAAAAAGTTTTTATAAAAATCGGCCGCGATGTCCACTATAAAACATCATTTTGAACAACTTTGCAGAAGAAAGTTTTTCCAAAATTTATCGTTTAGGTAGACTTTTTGGCAACAAATGAAATAAAGGCTATAAATAGTTAAAAAGTATATTTAAACGATAGATTTTGAAAAAACTTTCTCCTGCAAAGTTGTTCAAAATGATGTTTTCTAATGGACTATGAGACCGGTTTTTGCAAAAACCTTTTATATTTTTCATAAAATCTTAAAAACCAAAAAAAAAGGGGTGGGGTTATAAGAATAGGGGGTTGCAATAGCTGTTCCCTGTGTCTTTTTGGTGTGTAACAATTTTTCAGTTGGGTCGTTCAATTTGGTCCAGCCCTGCACCTAATCCAACGTAGGCCCTCAGCCCAAGTTACCTGCAAAACCGCAATCGATCTTCTTTGCTCGATTCTTCAAAGCCCTAAACCCAACAATTCTCCATATTTAGCTTGACCCCAAAACGGAGGGGGCTGCACAAAATTAATCTACCGCAATGGGCCCCAAATCGACAAGAATGCTACAGAAGAATTGTTTACCAGTACAAGGAGCAAGCATTATCCATTTCTGCATTTGTTGAATATAAATTATTTTTGCAATTAAGAAAGGGGAAGAGAATGAAGTGGCGTATCATCAATTCATCACTATAATAAATAAATAAATAAATGGAGTATTTGCAACGATTTTTAGCCTTTGCAACAAATATGGGCCATCACTAAACTTTCCATCGCTATGAAAATGAGAATCGTATTAGGAAAATCACTCCTAAAAGAGGATTTATGGGTTTTTTATTTTCCTTTTTGGCATAATTTGCATATATCCACATTGCTAAATAATGCCATTCTAGTTAATTAGTCACCCTAATTGTTTCAATCAAGGTGTCGAACTCTGTTCTATATTGAACATGAGCACTAACAAGATGCCCCTAAACTAGGTAGCGAAATATCAATATCATACAAGAGGCCTAAGTTTGAAACCTGTCTTCCATGCTAACCAAATAATGTCTAAGAACTAAAACATTTCCATTTAACTAAAACCGAGGTCAGTCTTAGGTTTTTTTTTTTTTTTTTAATTATTTAAAAATGGAAACATATATGGCTTACTACACCAATCTATTTATGGGTCACTAATAAATGTAAGATGTGAAAATCTTGATGTTGTATTGATAAATAACTAAAACTGTTTGGTTGTTGAAAGTAAAATGTGTACACATTAGAAGAAGTGAATATATGTTTGGTAGATTTCTATCCAAACAAAAGATGTTTGGAACCTTTCCAACTGTGGCAGATTCTCTCAAAATGAGTACGTGTAATGTTGAAAAAACAAAGAGGTCAAAATATATATATATGAAGGTAGGCTCTAAAATTTTCTCTCTACACTGTAAATTAGGATAGAAGTGGAACGGCATGGACAATTTCCAAAATTGAGAAAGATTCAGAGATGATTATGCTCTGGCATTTTTGACAGAGAATAGGCTTTGCTATCTTCAAATTCGGCATGAATGTTTTGACCAGATTCCTTTCGATACAATTGTACGTCTACTCAGAAGTGTAGTTGGGCCTTCTAGAGAGGCATCTGTTGTGGGGTGCAGCCCAATGTATTGAAGAGAGGGATGAAATTAGTGAAACCATTGTAATCATTTAAGTGAAATGAGAGAAAACATCTAAAGAATTTTGTTAAATGAGAGAGAATACCAAAAGTTTTTATTAACCCACGTTACTACACTATACTTGTATTGTAGGGTTAAAAAAAGGTGTCTTTAAAGATAAGCGATTAGGTATCAATTCTGAAATCATGGACGACAGACTGAGGGGATTCATTCTCGTATCCAAAAAAAATAAATAAATAAAAAAAGAGATAAGCGATTATACTTTAGAATGGTCTTTTACTTTGCAAAGGAAAATAGTAATTAAAAGAATTTATTTATAAAGGATGCACTAATATATGTTGTGAGTTGTGACTAATAGGATTTTTTTTTTTTTTTTTTTTTTTTTTTGAGTGTGGCATGGAATTAACTAATTAAAGATAAGCCATGTTTATAAAGAAGAAAATAAAATTGTTGATTTCTTAACAAATTTAAGTTATAAAATTAAATGCAATAGGATTTGGGATTCTTAGTTTTTTTAAGAAATATTTTAGATATTCTTTGGCAAAATAGAATTAGTAAATCTAATTCTCACAAGTATTGATTTCTTGGCTAATTTAGATGATCGTAAAATTAAATGTAATCAGATTTGATATTATAATTTTTCTAAAGATATTTAAATATTCTTTGACAAGATATTATTGGTAAATCTAATTAGCATTGGTGTTGATCTTTCTCCTACAATTATTAAATTTAAATAAATAAATAAATAAAACACGAGATGCCGTATATGGTTCCTTGGTTAGGGTGATGCTCCCATTTTACAACCTAATTTTCTGAGGGGCCAACAATTCTGAAATCCCGATTTTGTCAACATGGATATGCCTAGGACCCCTTCAAGAGCCGAAGAGCGAAGCCGAGTAAAAAGCCGGAGTTGGCGCTTCCCAAAACCCGAGAAAAACACCGTGTAGTTGACTTGTTGCACGTGCAAGGCCACGTCACCCTCAGTAAAAAGTGAATCCCGGAAATTAATAAATGAGCAAATAAAAATAAACGGAGTTAAAAAATAATAGAGCTAGAGCGACAAGGACAAAAGAATCGCGTATATAACCAACCCTCAAGCATCCCTCTCCCACTCATACACTCCCATCACTCCACGCAGCAGAGGGGGGAGAGAGAGAGAGAGAGAGAGGAAAACAACTGCTCTCACTCACATCTAGAGAGACAAAACAGAGTGCTATATAGATAGAGTCTAGGTGTACGCGTAGACAGAGATGGCATTTTTCCGACATTAATGCGTCTCAGCAAGAAAGCGTGAGCCTTCGCTTTTTCACGGATTCCATCTCAGAAACCCGCTTCCCATCATAAGCTCCTACTCCTACTTCACACACACAGTGAGTAACCATTCTCTTTGCTTCACTTTCTCTCTCTAAACATATATATATATACACACACACACATATACCTAGTGAGAGAGAAAGGGCGATGGAGCTGAGTAAAGTTACGCTCGAGATTTTCACCAAACTGGAGCAGAAATGGCTCTGCCACTGCGAAAACAACAAGAAGACGCGAGTTCTCAGCATCGACGGAGGCGGAACAACCGGCATTATCGCCGGCGCCTCCCTCGTCCACCTCGAAGACCAGATCCGACTCAAAACAGGCGATTCCAAAGCCCAAATCGCCGATTTCTTCGATATCGTTACCGGAACCGGAATCGGGGCTCTCCTTGCCGCAATGCTGACTGCCAACGACGGCTCTGGCCGTCCTCTCTACACGGCCAGAAACGCTGTCAAATTCCTCGGCGAGAATAATGGCAACATGTTCAAGTTCAAGAACGTCGGGATATTCCGCCAGCGGAGGAGGTTCTCCGGGAGGAGTATGGATAAGGTGTTAAAGGAGGCGTTGAGGAGAGAGGACGGGAAGGTGTTGACGTTGAAGGACACGTGTAAGCCTCTCCTCGTGCCTTGCTTTGATCTGAACAGCTCCGCGCCCTTCGTCTTCTCCAGAGCCGACGCGTCCGAATCTCCGAGCTTCGACTTCGAGCTCTGGAAGGTGTGCCGTGCCACTTCGGCAACTCCGAGCCTCTTCAAGCCGTTTCAGTTGATGTCCGTTGACGGAAAAACCTCCTGCTTGGCCGTCGATGGCGGCCTCGTCATGAACAACCCGACGGCCGCCGCCGTCACTCACGTTCTCCACAACAAGCGCGACTTTCCATCCGTTAACGGCGTCGAAGACCTGTTGGTTCTATCCCTAGGTAACGGACCATTGAGTAGTCCTTCTAACCGTCGGCTCCGTCATAACGGCGAGTGCTCCACGTCTTCCGTTGTTGACATTGTGCTCGACGGCGTCTCGGAAACGGTAGACCAGATGTTAGGGAACGCCTTCTGCTGGAACCGTACGGACTACGTCAGAATTCAGGTATAAATATAAATAGATTTATTTATAGGTTTTCTATTAAGACATCTGTATGGTTGCCGAGAAAGTGCATGTATTTATAGAATAAAAATCAAACCTCTAAACCTTGGATTTCGCATTGTTTGGGAACTGAGAAAACAAAAGATACATTTATGGTTTTAAACTTTTATTACATTTTATTTTTTACTTATTTTCTCAGCAACCAAACGGCAAATCAGTTGGTTAAATCTCTACTTTACTTTATTTTTTAGTTCATATTTGACTGAGGGAAATTATAAACGGCGTTAAATGTGCAGGCGAACGGTTTGGGAGTGGTGGGGCCGAGAATGGAGGAGGTGGTGAAGGAGAGAGGGGTGGAGTCGTTGCCGTTTGGCGGGAAGCGGTTACTGGCGGAGACAAATGGGGAGAGAATCGAGAGCTTTGTGCAACGGCTTGTTGCTTCAGGGAAAAGCAGTCTGCCACCTAGTCCTTGCAAGGAAAGCGCCGTTAGTCCTCTTGCTAACGGCCGTTAGGTTTTTTTTTTTTTTTTTGGGGGTTTTTAATTTTCTTAATGGCTTTTAGAGTTAACCCTGTTTTTGTTATAGCCAACTTCAAGTTTTACTTAACTTCTGTATTTCCGAGTACAAAATCTAATAATCATCTGCAAATCAGCGTCTCTCTGTATTAATTTGGAATTTTTGGTAGAATTTAATGTTAATTATGCAAAATGAATATTAATTTTTATAGTGGACCAATAATCCTTAAGACGGAAGAAGTGGAAAGTCATAAGTTTAATTTCTTACTCTCTATCAAGAACAACCACCAACTAGGGGATCGAAGATTTAAACTTGAGACATATCCTTGTAAAAGAAGGGCTAGCACAAGAAGGGGTGCTAAGTTTTCTAATTTTTTGAATTTTAGTACGAAATTAAGATCATAAAATCATGTCTGCCTCCAACAAAAAAAAATTGGCCATATATAGGACAAGCACAGTAGTAGTTATTTAAAGAGGATTAGGACATGAGGTCAAACAAAAGAGACATGCAGAGAGTAAATATGTTGAACCAGTTACCCAAGTGCGCGCAGCAACAGTTTGACATATTCAAAGAGGCACAAACTCGTTTAAGAACTCATGCGTTGTTCAAAATAATGGTTTAAGTCTAAGAAATTGAGGAATATATTATAACAAATAAATAAATAAAAGAAACACTCTTGTCATGTTGACGAATGAAAAACAGAACAACGGTTTTGTTTTCTATTTTCAGTTATTCAATTAGGCATGAATTAGTAATGTTCCATTATTTTCATTCACCTTTCTTGTACGGAAGGAATTACAATGTCATCAACTGAAGCTATAGGGAACAATTTGTAGCCAAAAAAAAAAAAAGAAAAGGGTAAAGTAAACAACAAACCAAACGGGTAAAGTGTCATTTCAACTTTTTTTTTTTTGGGTGGTTTTTTCATATGCAAAGTAATGCTTAGTGAAATGATTTCATTTCCAAGGGATGCCCAAATGTGATTATCACCAACTCATGCATATAGCATATGGTCCGCAGTCTTAAAGCGTATGCCCAAATGTGATTATCACCAACTCATGCATATAGCATATGGTCAGCAGTCTTAAAGCGTATGCCCAAATGTGATTATCACCAACTCATGCATAGAGCATATGGTCAGCAGTCTAAGCTATCACCAACTCACGCATATAGCATATGGTCAGCAGTCTAAGCTACGCTTTAGAATGTGCCAGAATTTTTTTATGGGTTACTGTCCTTTTGATTATACTTTTAGCTTTAATTTTCACATTGGTAGAGTGTAGATGTTGGACAATTTTTACTGCCCAGAGAGAGAGAGAGAGAGAGTAAATGTGAGTGGTCCATTAGCCCCCAATACAACAGTTGTAGGAAAAAAAAAAGGGAGGTGGGTAAAGAATATCTAGAAAACAGAGTATCTCAACGCCCCATTGATATGTGAAGAGTGTCATTTAGGGCAATCCCCCGCACCCCCTTTTGCAAAATCTCCACCAGTGAAAACACTGTGACAGCATAGAGAAGAAAAAAGAATCATAGAGTCACAAACTAACTTCTAATTTTCATATTGTGAAAGCAACGAAAAAGAAACATACTTTTCCCCCCCAATAATTTTCACTTTCTTTTTTTTTTTTTTTTTAGTAGGCATTTATAGGAATACACTTGTGAATTTTGTTCCCCTTCTTTTGGTAGGTAAGTTTGGTAGGAAAAAAAAGATAAAAAATAAAACGAGAAAGTACTTCTTGCTCTTAAGTGTTGGCATGAGACAAGAACCAGTGAGCCACTGATTTCTCAGTAGCATTCAATGGTCCCTTTTACTTTGGTGTTTTCCCCTTTGTTTTTGGCCTTTTTTTGGGTGATATTTCAAAGTATTTGGGGGGATAGGTGCTTTATAAGTTAGGTAGAATATAGTTTGCAATTAGATTATCTTAATTCAGTGATCATGACGTTACGTAAGACAAGATTTACAGCTTAAACCAAGTGTTAATTTCCGATTTGCCTAATTGGATCTGACCCCTAGCCAACCTGTTTGATGTGGACTCAGCCCCCGGGCATTACACATGAAAAATGGAATCCTATGGTCTTTGTTATTAATGACTTTGGCATTTTTGGTAACATTGGGGTGGGGACCTCATAACCAATTTCTTTGGAACTCTAATTCAAATCATACTAAATTTCTTACACTATTATTATTAATTTTTATTAGGATAAGGTCTGACAGAATTAGTTGAGGATAACTTGTGTATGACACTAATACCACTTCATTAGGATCAAAAACTAATAAGATTTGCTTATTTGCCCCCCCCCCCCCCAAAAAAATAAATAAAATAAAAAAATCTGTGTACGAGATATCCCCTAGAATTTGCCTATTCGCACAAAAAATTCATCTCGCCACCCCTCTACCCCAATTTACTATATATAGAGAGTAGAGATGGCCCTAGTCTACATGACATGTGCAATGTTGTATACAGTTATGGTCCCATCAACACGTATTGATATAAGTTATATCAGTACCATGCGTTGGAGGTTATACTGCTTGTATTGGTCTAATGTACCTCATATCTATTAATACATAAGATACAACTCCTAATGCGAGTGTTGATATAACTTATATCAGTATTTACTTACCTGATCAGTCATCCATGTTGTATATATGACATTTGCACGTGTATGTGCAGTTCCAAGCTAGCTAGCCAGCTCCAAATAGGCCAACTTGGGTTGGTATGCAACAATGTGCCATTTGTGCACTGAAATAACCTGAGCCCGACATAATTGGTAAGTGGGTCAAATCTCAGGGTGATCCCTGCACTTTGGCCCACCCCACAATTAAAATATAAAACCCACTACCTAGTGAGCTCATTTTGTTGTGTGTGTAACAAAAAGAATTAATTGAAAATTTCACAATACGTGGCTTAGTGGGGTTCCTTTTTAGAGTTAGATTGATGGATTAGATTCATTTAATTATAGTTTTTAAAAAAATATATTTGTACTGTTAAGCTAACAATAATGTCATGGCTGATTTTTTTTCTTTTTTTTCTTTTTTAATTTTATATGTCAAGCAAGTAGTTAGGGTGCCCCATCTTTTATAATTGAACACCCTTTTAATCATGGAACTAAAAACCAAATGTGCCCTTTATTAAATGTTAATTCTTGTGTACCCACTGTCCTTTGGTCCTACATTGGGTGCCACCCTTGCTCCAAAATGTTGGCTTTCTTATGATAAATCCTTGATGTAATTATTTTGGTTTCACTTTTATTGAGGTATAAAGTGAGCGAACAGTAGATTTAAAATTCACCTAAACACAATAGGTTTTCTTTCTTTTTTTTCTTTTTTTTTTTTTGGGGGGGGGAAGAAGGGGGTGATTAAAGGGAAATTTTATTAGAAACTCAAGATACTAATGACCTTGTCGAGCCTAATTATACCTTTATTCAACTTAACTTAATAAATTCAAAAAATTAACTATAAGGTTTGAGCTTGGATCATTTATCAATGAAATCAAACAATCTGTTATCAAATCAATCTCAAGTCAAGCCCAAATAATTTGACTTGTCTTATACCCCTAACCAAGGATAAGAAATCCTAGTTTCCATGGATGATTATGGTTTTGTATGATCAAAACTAGATTAAGGTAAAAAAATAGCAACTTTTGCAATTTGCATCAAAGTCCATTTCCAAATGCCTAATATGGATGTAACTTGGGAGTCAATGACTCTACCTAGCTCTGGCTCACACCCCACAACTTGGTCACTTGGAGTGATCCTTTATGAAAGAGGAAGCGCCCAAATCAATCCCCATTAAGTCACTGTAAAACCTAAAAAGAATCCCACCCCACTCTATAGTAAAAGCTAGATTCTACCCTAGTGAATTGCTCCAAAGCCTTTACATTTTCCCTTTCTTTCTTTTCATGTAAGGATGATTAGAAACAATAAAGAATAAAAAGCTCATAGGTAGGATCTCTTTTTTTTTATTTAATTAGCATAGGCTTTTCCTATGTTGTATTGGTTTCCCATCAATGCTAATTTTTAGGATAGTTTCCATCATCTTTTAGTAAAGCAGATTCAAATCTTTTATTTAATTGATTAATTCAAGACAAACTTAAGAAACCAATTTATAAGTTGATAAGTTAGTTATATATATATAAACAGAGAGAGAGAGAGAGAGAGAGAGAGGAGGGGGCTTTATTACGAGTATAAAGGGGTTGGTCGGTCATCTATGACCCATTTGATTAAATTCCTCGACATCATATTGGAGAGAGGCAGAGAGAGTGCTTAAGTGGTTGGTCTGCCCATTCAAACCCATTTTACCACATTAAGGATATTAGCAAAAAAAGAAAAGAAAAATTCCATAGAAGGAGAGTGAAGAGTGAGTGTGAGCTTAAGTGGTTGGTCGGCAATAGTACGTATTCGAATCAATGATGACCATGTAATCTTAGAACCCTAACCAGATGATTAAGACCCAAGTTACCATGAGAGAGAGAGAGAGAGAGAGAGAGAGAAGTGTAAGGTTCAAGTGATATATATGGTGGGGCAGGGAAGAACCCATTTGATTAAGACCCAAGTAATCCTCTTAAGAATCGTACCCATTCCCACCAAACCAAGCATTGAGGCTCCTTTAATCTTTTATTAATCCACTTGTAATGCTTCTCTCACTCATCATGGCCTTTTTAACCTTTTAGGTATGTCAAGCAAAATTATATCAAAATTAGTGCTAGTTCCAACATGGAGAGCCCACAAATTATATAATAATTTACATAACGCACACGGCATGCACAAAAACAAAACAACCATGAGACCACTGGTAATCCAGTTGATGGGAGATATGCCCATTTATGCCAAAACAAAACAACCAAGGTGCTCTTGTAGCAATTGTCAAAATAAAACCAAGAAATTAGGTTCGAAAGGGAGAGGTCACGAGAAGTTTTGGCCACTTATGGAAGCTTAGGAGCTTAGCAAACCATTTTCAACGCCTTTTTTTATCTTAGATATACCATTCTAAGTTTGTGACATCACTCGATATTTTAACCTTTGGTTAGGTTTAAAAAAGATGTATCTCCGTTATATGAGATTAGCTACTTGAATATTCTTTCGAGCACGGAGTAGTCTATTTCTGTTCTACTCAAATTCTAGTCATTTGCCCTAACTAGTCTACTCTCGTGAAGGTTTAGTCATAAACTAATTCTACACAATGCATGGTTTATTGACATCCAATGGTACGAGAGTGAAATTCATATTTGGAACATTTGATTAATCTTAAACCCTGGTCTTTTGTTATTAATGTTAGGCTTGGCGATTATGTGAATATATAAAGATTGGATATGATAAATAGTTCTTTGTCCAACTCATCAAATCAGCTGATTTTTCACCACCTCGAGGGTAAATTTTCGAATCTCTTGTGACATAAAGTGTAGGCAAAATGTGGACCATATAAGTGGGGCTACTCTTTTTTGCATTTTGAGTCTTGACTCATACAAAAGGTCTCGATGTAATGCATGATTCAGACTCAGTGCAGCATTAATTCATACGTTACATAAAGGGGTATGGTCCGGACGAGTAATTAAGGGTGATTATTATTTTTTTCTTCGTTTTTTTTTTTTACTGAGTCTGCTTGAGTTCAAACCCACTTACTCATATGTAAACTACACCCTTAATTTTAAGAAAATTACGTTTTAATTTAATTTTAAAACCTTTTATCACAATCATCTTGACTTTGTAATAATTTATACTCACGTTAAATGTAGAACAAATTATGTAGGTTTAATTTGCGGAACCTAAAACCTCTCCCCAAAATATAAAAAATAAAAAGTAAATAAAAAAAGACAATAACAACTTTAACCGTGGTCGCCTAACCCAAACCCACCCACACAGGCAATAAATGGGTGTAGTAGGGTTAGGTATGAAAGAAGTATGGGTCATACAAGCTAGGCATAACTATTCAGTGCCCATCTCAAGGGCTTTAGGCCGTGATAAAGAAATATATTCAGTGTATGTACATGTATGACTGTGACCCCTTTGCAGAGGACAATGATCCCCTAATAATCACATTTTTTAAATAATAAAAAAAAATTAGGGTAAATTTCTAAAATATCCATCTTAAAGAGAATTATATCCAAAAGTTCCATAAATTAATTTTCCTATTAGAAAAGCCCAAATAAGGGTTAAAATATATCCAAAAAATCTAACACCCTAATTTACATCAAACTCTATTTAAATTATATAGCTTTTGGATTGACATACCTTTTTTATAATTGCTTGTTTATTCATTTTCTTATCTTTTTTTTTTGTTTTCGTGATAAATGACAAATAATCCATTTATTAGATAAATAAGATGGTAATATAAATTTTGAATAATTATTTTTATATTTTAATAAAAAATATAACAAGGGTATTTTAATTAAGAAATTTCATCACTCAAATAGAATTGGATGGAAATCAGGTTATTAGGGTTTTTGGATATAGTTTAATCCTATTTGAGTTTTTCTGATAGAATAATTATTTTTGAGAGTTTTTAGATATGATTCTTTTTATAATGGATATTTTAGATACTTTTTCTTTTATTTTATTGTTTTTATCTACCTGCCTTTTTTTTTTTTTTTTTTTTTTTTTTTTGGGTTACAAATTAAATTTTAATCTACCCTCTGTCCATGCATTTAGGTTGGCCATAAATTCATTACCCTCCAGTACAAAGGACTGTCCCTTCTATCAGTACCACTTAAAGTGAGACAAAGGGATCCACCAAATGAAGCTTTCCAAACACTTGGAATTAATTGGTATGATTATTAATGGACGTGTAAAATCTTGTGTCTATTAAAAGCTATTTACTCCCTTGTGCCTGGATAGCTAATAATAATGGATGGGTTAAATCACCCTTTCTTTTACCATTCTAATACTATTACATCGAATCTTACTTAGATCTCCCCACTTTAAAACCCTGTTTTGCAATAATACTTTGTGTCGGGTTGATGAAGGCGCGCCTAACTTTATATATATATATATATATTTAACAATCAAATTAATTGCAGACATTCAATTCCAACGGTCTCATAGTCGTGTAGGGACTCCCCGGGCCGAACGGCATTTTGCTCTTGCGAGGGGGTGATTTGGGTTTGGAACTTAACCTATTGTCCCAAAAAGAAGAAATTGGAAGACCTATTCTTTGAGGATACAAGATTCGTACCCAAAAAGGAAATTCCTATTAACGTCTGGACAATAAAAAGAAATAAATAAATAAGTCAATTTCAAGATTAATTAAAAGCCGCTTTGCTTCTGTGTGAGGAGGGCGGTAAAGTTTCCCTCTTCGAAGGTTTAAGGGAGTAGGCATGTTCAACTGTCTTTAACTCAGTGTCGAAAGCTACCCAAAACTTGAATTCATGCTGTCATAACTTGTTGAAAAGCTTTAACCTAAATCCTACCCAATTTATTGATTTACCACATTTGTCGATGTATCTTGGAATTAAATACTCCCGTGTGTATTTTTTGTATAGATTTTGAAGGTACAAATTTATTTACCCACATCAGAAAAAGTAAAAGTTGGTCGCCACTGAGATATGATTTAGAACCACATTTGGCATGGAATGACCCAACAAATTCATTGTCTTATTACTTATGTGGTTTATGGTTGCCATGATAATGTAATATTCTCACAAATAATGAAAGAATTAATTGTACTTGGTTAATAAATTGTGGGTGGAGTAAAAATCGATGAAGCCATTCAACTTGCATTAAACATTAATTAAAACGTGATAATACATTTTAAATTTTGTACAGTAATATTCTTCATTGTTGTTGTACTGAGATAGGGCTTAGCTTCAAAGCCATCAATCTTTCATATTATTCTAATTAATATTCCATTATGTCTACCTGTGCCCAAAAACAAAATTAAACCAAGAAAAAGTGCACCCCAGATTCAAATACCATCTAATGGCCCAGACTCAAGAGTGTACGTAGCTTGTAAACTATGCCATCATATATTGCTACCTCGATTAACTGCTGAGAAGACTTTTTGCAATCGTTTCTCCATATTGACCTAGTCTCAGTGAGAGTTTGACTCTTTTAAGTCAACCCTTTTTGGTGCTCCCAATAGTATTTTTATATACTCCAAGTGAAAACCCTAAGGGAAAATATCAATCACCAAGATCTGGGTTCTCTGGCTTGACCCTGATGGCAACAAACACCACCCATCTCACCATGTCTCCAGATCATGCACGTGTGGCTCTCTCTCTCTCTCTCTCTCTCTCTCTCTCTATATATATATATATATATATATATATATGTACATACATATACACGAACATATGTATCATATAGATTATGATAAGATCCTGTCTCCTCTGATGATTTCTTGATTAACTCATCCAATTCATAGGTCTTGTCCGCTTCCCGCTACACAATAACGACGAAGTTGTCTTTCCCATCTCTACATTTACTTCATGGTCTCCTCTTCTTCATGACTTTAGTAGATCATTATAATGTACATCATGCCACATATATCTCAACTCCATAAACCAATCAATGCCGTCCATACTCTCCAAAAATTACCCATCAACCATGAGATTGTGATCATGCCAGTACCTCACATGCCTGGTCTAGATTTCATTACTTGTCTCAGCTAGTGTATGTAGTTTCACCATGTTATGTACTTGATCTTTTCTATTATTATTTATTTTTTTTCTTGTTGGGCAAACTGTTTCGTTGTCAGTATCCAAGCCTCTAATACGGTACCCGACAAATTTTTATTGCTTGGCTATGAGGCATCTTCCACTTGATCGACCCTTTCATTTTACCACTTGAACTAGCTGATCAGAAAGAAAAAAACAAAAAGCAAAAAAATACTACTTGAATTAGTAGAGACAAAGGACTTGGCATCCAAAAAAGAGTGGTGGATGGAGGGGGTGGATACATAGGCATTTTGCCCTTTATATGTGGGGGAATCTCTTACTGTAGAGCCAACAAAAATCCAATAAAATGTTGAAAGATCAATAGTTAGGGTTTTGTTTCTTTCTATCAACTTATTTAGGGAAGGAGAAAGGTACGCACTTTTATAAACCTAGTGGGGCTTCGCAGAATCAATTGGTTGTGTCACAAGATTCTATAGCTAGAAGAATACCACCACATTTTCTACTACGATTGCTCTTTGCTTCCATGAAACTAACTATTATACATACATAACATTAAAATAAATAAAAAATAGAAAAAGAAGAAGAAATAAAATACATTATATTTGTTTAACTTGATGGATTTATACTTCAATACTATATAAAATACATTATATTTGATTGATTTCCATTTGGATACCCATGCCAAACTGGACCTATATTGTTTTTGGAAGAGCTATTGAAAAAAAGAAAAAGAAAAAAAGGATACCCCTCTTCGTACTTTATGTAGATTTCATGAAATAACAAATATAAACGTGAAAATATCAATTCTAGTACTTCATTAAATTAGGGTTTAATCTTTGTCTCCTTGGTTGAGATTGCAACCCATAAAGTAGTGGTAGCAGGGTCACGAGAATTCAATCGAGTACCATGTTATTCTGTTCATAGGATCCTGAGGTTGCTGAAGAAGAGGTGTAGAACTTTTAGGAAAAAAATGATGAATTCCATGTTTGGAATCTGGGTTATGCTATCCAAGTTTTATTATAAAGGAGACACTTGGCACACATGCGGCTGCGGTGGACCGTGATTCGATGGGCCTCGTGTGCAACATTTAATGATGCTTCTTCGTTTAGCATAAATTTTTCATTGGACAGTCCACCATTTTTTTTTTCATTTTTCACAAGCTATATTAAATGTGATTGATCAAAGGGTTATACTCTTTAGATCAGGTCTTGGTTTGATTAGAAAACTTCCAGGGTCACACTAATCCAACTGGCATTGAGTCAAACTTAGGGGGTACCTAGATGGAAGAAGTATTAATGTTATGATAATTAAGAAAAATATCATTACCCCCAGCACTCCCATCTGGGGAAAAATGGCTGATTATCCCACCGCCCCCATCTCAACCCATCTCATGTTCTGGGCTGGGGGCGTTGAGATGCATAGCAATATTTTAAGATTGCCTAACGATTCCACTTCTTGTAAAAAGATAAACACCAAGTCAAGATGGAGATGATGGAGAGCAATCTAGCTCACCCAGACAATGCGATTAATAGGAAGGAAAGATGCAATTTTTTTTCCCTCTTTGATTGGACAAAGCATGCATGCCGGCCATATATGTATTTTTACTAAAAAATTCACGGGCCGACTTGTAATTTCATAGTTTAGGAAGTATGATATGACAAATGCATGTTCCTTCCGGCCTTCTTCTAATTTAGATAGGATATCTCTCTCTTCTTGCGAGGAAAAGAATCTCGTTCATATTTTGGGAATAAAAATAAAAATGAAAAAGAAAAAAAAAAAGAAAGAAGTTGGACGACCTGTAAGTTAGGATAGGATACAAATAGATTATAAAAATAAATAACTAATTTTTTTATTTTATTTTAAAGATCCATGTGTAGATACCAGTTCTAGGCCCTGTTGGCCAAGATCAAAATGTATATCAGTCCTTGAATCTTATGATTTACACAAGTGCATCTGTGCATATTGAGAAGAACTTCCATAAGACCGTTTTCATGGCCACGTGATGTAACCAATCAATCACGATTAAGCCAAATGAGATTATAAGGTTAAAAAGTATATTGATAAACCCATTTTGCTTGACGGTGATTTGCTGATTGCCCCACGTGGCTCATAGTACCAGTTCCTATTAAAATTCTTTTCGAGCATGTCTGGTACCACTATAGAGTACAACGTCACGTGGCAAGTAGCTAGCTAGGTTAGTATTTATATTATTTATATGGTGACGGGTGGACCTCGTGAAATTTGGGTATGGTAGATACTTTTATTATTTCCAGACAAAACACCAGGGCCTCGTCCTACTAGAGTACTAGATGTGATTCACTTATTTGTCATTTATTAAACAAAATGCCCACGCAGAAGAGTGTAGATGACAGCAATCTTGAGCAGTAAAAAATGGCTGCAAATGCGCTGTGGAATCTGAGGCCATTGTCCCCAGGAAAGCCTACGCGAAGTTTCTTACTCCCCTCATTTTTTTAGTGTGCCAAGCATCACCTCGACACCTACTGCTACTATTTATTTTTTATTTACCCTTTTTGTAGCTTTTTTACTGGCCAAAATTGTTTTCTTATGAGAAACTACCTCTCATATGTATATGTATGGGCCGTTTTTGGCTTCTTTTGAGTGGGCCCGGCCCCTCTTTTGTTTTCCTCTGCATTTTGATTTTTGACTTGACACTCTTGATTCGGATCACCAACCATCCATTGTGGCCTTGATCTAGTGGTATCTCTCCCATCTTATCAAGTGGGGGTCATATGATCGACTCTTCAAAGTTCAAATCCTTGGGTAGGGGAGAACTATCCCCACTGTGTAGGCCCATGGGCCCGTTTGGGCTGTTCTAAAGGACAAGACAGAATCACCAATTTGGACATGAAGATATTGAACTCTACATTTACATAAAGGTAACAATGAGCTTCATTTCAGGACCTGGGTTTGAGACTCCATATGAGCTTACCTTCAATCTTCACCTCCTAAGCTCCCAACATAGAGAAAATGTAAAGTCTTACAAATTCTTATCCAAAAATAGCAAACACATAAATGAATAATCTAGTCTCCCTGCTTTTCTGGAATTTACATGCTCTAGGACCTCGATCGTCCAATGGAATTAATCCATGCCAACGAGGACATGTTCCCTTGCTCCCTGTCATAACATATTAGTCCAAAATCTTCATACTGCATATCTACATTTCTGGCCCAACTATAAGATTAAACACCAAACCTTTGCTTGTTTCTCTTAGCTTCTATCGCAAAGGGAAACCTCATACGTAGCCCAAAACCTTTCAGAAGCTTCTTAAAGATAAAACAAATGCCTCTTGAAATTATGACATGGTTATTGGACTTGACTGCATTTGATCTCCAATGTAAAAACTAATAAGTTTATATCAATATGCAGTCTTGTATCGGTGATAAGATGAGATAGGTATTGCAATTAAATTACAAGAAGCAACACCAGGACAAGATTATTTGGCCAGGACGAGGGCTAATTAACAAAGAAGCCACTCATGAATAGCTCATTGGTCTAGCTCATTTAAAACCTTTGATGAGCCTAAAAATGCTAAGCTCAACTGAGGTTTGGCTTAAGAAGCCAAGCTTGAAGCACAACATGCTTGGCTCAATCAGGCTCGAGAACAGTTCATGCAGGTAATTACAGAGGCTCATGGCTAGAGATTTAGTGAGGTGTAATTAGTACAGTTGGTACTGGAGGATACTAACATAAATACTGATGTCGGAGTAGGCTAATTACAAAGCTTGGTTAGACTCATGAACAGGCTCGAGCTTAGCAAAACCAAAGCCAACCAAGTTTCAATCAGACTAGTTGAGCTTGAGTCATGCCCTAGCTAGTTTGAGGTTGATCCAAGTTGCCACCAAGCCAAGCCTGAACAGCACAATACTCAGGTTGGCTTGACTGGTAAAATTTCATGTCTGCATGAAACAAAATTAATGCAGTCATTTTTCATCTTATTTCATGAAACAATGCAATGACAAGAATGCAATATTCCAATTGCAACTCGAAGGAAAAGAATGATTTTAAGAACTTCATTAGTATGAATGGTTGAGCTTAAGTAAAGCTTGAGCTTTGCTAGCTTTAGCTCCTTCCAAGTTGTAGCCATGCTTGGTGTGAACAGCACAATACTTAGGGTTGGCTTGGCAGGATGCTCCTAAATTTCATGTCAGCATGAAGCAAAAGGCAGTCAATTAGTTATTTCATGGAAATAATGCAAGCACTAGAATGCATTTCCATTGCAAATAGAAGGAGAGAAATGGTTTATGCACTACACAAGTTGGTCCCTTTGTGTGAAGGTTATTGCATTGTCGGGGTATATGGTTTGTCTTAAGGTTCTTTCATATAAAATGAAGTAAAATGACCAAGACTTCAGTCTATCTTGGTCTATTGAGACCATGACTGTTAAGCAGGGAATTATGTTCTGACTAATCAACATGGAAGAAGAAGGCACCCATCGAAAAAAACATGAACAAATTCTCAAATTTTAGAAATATTTGGGAATTTGTTTGTTTCAAATTGGAGCAAACTAAATGTAATGATAAAACCAAAATCTATAGGCCTCATGTCAAACAATTCCATAGACTTTCTATTTATGCTTTTACTGTCTACAACAGAGGAAGAGTAGAAAGTTAAAAGAGCTAATCTTTCGGGTTCACTAACAATCACTTCTACTTTCCAGAAGATGCATCAATGGTCATTACCTTCTCCAAAATTTTATTCCCAATAGTCTGGAAAATTCTAAAACCTGCAAGAGTCCACTGTCCACCACTCAATGACCTAAAGGTTCCCTACTCCTTCAAAGATGTTAGATAAAACTGAAAATTTTTATTTTGACTTAAAGGACTTGAGTCAACAACAGAGAATTATTTTTTAGCGTGTTCTATTAAATTCTCTTTAAGCTTCTAAAGTTTTGTTACCTGGTTCCCCTAATAAAATAAATAAGAGGAAACTAACTTTAGCCATTTCTTCTTTGAAACTATTGTCAACTTTATTACCAAAGCCTCTCAGTGTAACATAAAATCTCTCTATCTTCACTTCCAATTGATCTCTTGCTCGTCTTCAGTCAGTATTGTTTTGTATGAGCATAAATTATAAGATTTATATCCTATATATCTACAAACACTTGCAACACTCGAACCAAGTACCTACCATCATGCTTGAACATTCCTTAGTTATTTCTTCTTGTCATGGGGTCTATTAGTTTGGCTTGATGGCTTCCTCCCATAGACAATACCCTCAATTTGCAACTTGAAGATTCATATTTCCATAATGTAGTCTCCATATGAATTCTATCTTCCACCCTTAATGGCTAAGTGATAACCATCGTAATAACCCCATCCACCCAATATGGTTAGACTTTTTCTTGTATATATGTGAAACTAGGGCTGCAAATGAACTGAGCTGTTTATGAACAACTCGTGAACAAGTTCGATAAAGGTTCATTCGAGTTCGTTCGATTAATAAATGAGCCAAGCCTGAGCTTGAATCCTAAGCTCCTTTATTAAACGAGCCAAACTTGAGCAAAACATAGCTCGACTTGTTTACGTTTGTGAACAAACTTGTTAAGGGCTTGTGAATAGGCTTGCAAATAGGCTCATTAAAAGACTCATAAAATAGCTTATTAGTAGGCTCATTAAGGGGCTTATATAAATACCCTAATTTATTTTTGACTTCTCTTTGCTAAGTGGACCAATTAACATGAAAGAGATAATACGTAGTAATTATATCTTATACTTATCCAAGGAAGATTTTTAAGGTTTGTGAACTTTTATTTTAATGTTTAAAACTCACATTCACGAGATTAAACTAATCTCGAACACAAGCTCGAGCTCAAGCTCGGCTTGTTTAGTTAAACGAGCCAAACGTGAGCTTTTTTAAATGTTAATGTTAATGAGCTGAGCTTGAGCACAATAAATTAAACTCATTTAAAACTCGGCTCGTTTATAAATAAACAAACTTTTAACTAAGCCGAGCTTGAATACTCCAAAGCTTAGCTTGGCTCGACTCGTTTACAGCCCTATGTGAAACCAATGAACAGATAGTCTTCAGTTTCTCAATAAGGAAACCAATTCATAAAATACATTGGCATACCTTGAATAATAAATGTGATTGATTGGTAATCACTGATGAAGATGTGCAATGTCAAAATCCAAGTGTCATAAAAATGGAAACAAGAAACGATTGGTGGTTGAATGGGTATTTACCATATGTATTGAACAGCCATTGGTCCCTCATAAAAAAATAAAATAAAAAAAACAGCCATTGATGTCCCCAAAAATAAAATCTGAGCATGCACATACATACAGTACAAGATGAGAACTGAATTGAAGGGACTGAAAGTAAAAGGAAATCATTTACCTTGTGGAAGCTCATAAATAAGAGTTGCTTTAGCCCTATTCTTGAATGTAGTTTAAAATTCGAACAACACAAAGTTCGGGGCTCAGTAGATTGGAGGTTTTGTTTTCTCGGGACCCAAACAATGAAAAATGTAAGATTCAAAGTCTCAATGTCTCTTTTCAACCAAGTAAAAAGACAAAAGGAAAAGTTTCAATGCCAATTATTTCCCTATATTTTCCTGGCGGCCAAACAGAAAAGTTCATCACGGATTTCAGCCACTGATTGGCCAATGACTGGAATTAGAAAACTGGCTCAATTCTCAAACCTTCGTCCCCAAGAGGGAGACGCATTAGTCGAACATTGCAACGACGCCGTTTTACTTTCTCGTAGGACGCTAGTTTCTCTGGGTTAAAACGCATCGTCACGCATCGTTTTATCTCCTCCGTCTCAACTCAAAACGCACCATTATGCATCCGTCTTCAAAAAAAAAAAAAAAAGGGCCCAAATTCTTGTCCCGAACTACGTCGTTTAAGAGACTGAATACTCTGTGAATGATTTTTTTTTTTTGATAAATGAACTGTGTGAATGATTATTCTCTCATTTTCATGATTATATTGGATTTCTCAATCCAATATACGGAGTACATATTGGTGAATAAGTTGGCATTTGGACTTTTGAGGAACATTTTTATTCCATAGTTATTTTCCATGGAGCCAATAAGCAAGGCTCAATTCCCCTGATAATTTTGTACCATTAAGCCTTATATGATCATGGTTTCTATTTGCATTTTTTTTATATTTTATTATTAACTATTAAGAATATCCTAAGTCTTATTCCCGCCGAGGTTTCGGCTCAGAATAATCTCCTAACGGCCCGTTCTATTTGCATTTTGTAATTATTTTCTTCTCATTTATCTTCTATCAAGAGAACTCTCTCTTAGTATCAACTAATAATTAAGTCTAATTATTATTTGGCATGAAATGGATAGTTTAATTACTCATGTTCAATGGGATAGTCAGGTTAAAGATTTGAATGCCTTTATTGAAAAAATATATATATATCCATCCCGCCACATATTACACACAAGGCACGTGTGTTTAAATAAATCAAGCCAAAGATTTATATCTTGCAACAAATTCAATGCGTTTTTATGAAAGCCCTTCTAATTTTTCCCCTTGATTTTACATGGTAATTGAGCTACATCCAAGCACATGAGTTACTAATGTCACGAGCAACCACACACAATACGCAAAATAAGATGGACATGACAATACTATTTCAATTTGTAGATAAGCCTCTTTTTTTTTTTTTTGGTGGGAGGGGGGGTGTGTGTGTGTGAAGATAGATAAGCTTATTAAACATTAAGAAATAAATGAACTTTACTATCATTTTCTATTAGTGTATCAACGCATAAATTTATAATCTTAATTTAAATATGTACATTTTGTTTGTTAAATCTATAATATTGTAGAAAGCGATTGAAATGCTAATGTTTTGTTTGTTATTTTTAAATACCAAAATTAGTCTTATTCCTCCTTTGTTGGGGAGTTCATACTTTGTAGTTTGAGTTTTGGAATGTGCCTATATTGATGTAATGAATTTTTAGTCTACATTACCGTTATAAAAAATTAAAAAAAAAAGAAAAAAGGACTAAAAGGCACAAAACGGAAATATTACATATTCAAACCTATTTAGTAAATAATACATAATAACCACTCATACAAGAAGCATGTACTGCCTTGTTATTATAAGAAGGTACAATAAACACATTAAGACTATATATCAAAACTTTCGAAAATCTAATAATCCTTTTGTCCCTCCTAGAGAAGTGTCATCGATTTGTTTAGAACATCATATGTATCTAGATGATTAAAGCTATTCTAATAAAGACTTAAAGAGTATGCCATTAAATCTAAAAGTCATTGGTACCCCAGTCAACTTGAAACACCACATTTTCATTCAAATTGCACGTGCAGGTAGAAGAAGATAAGGAAGCACATACAAGACATTGAGCGAGTGAGGCTTGCCTTTTCATAAATCTTATTAGGCGGGAGCGCACGATAGCAACAATTTCGGAAACTAAAAAGGCGGGCGTTCATTTCAGCGCGGCATCCATATATCCGGCACAGCCACATATCAACTCCACACACTCAAAAACGAAACCCCACATCTTTCCCCAAATTACCCCTCCCCACATCTCTCTCTCAGTCTCTCTCTCCCTCTCTCTCTCGTATTTCTCTGAATTCTCCATGGATGATCAGAAGCGACAAGAACACCACTACCACCACCGCCCAGACGCGGCGAGAAAAGGATTGAAGCGAAAACTCGAACAGGATTTCGAAGAGGCCGATCGCAAGATCGCATCTCTTGCACCTCATGACGATCACCAGGATCTATTGCGAGAGATTCGTGCGCAGGTTAGCATCCTCGACTCCACTTTCTCTCCGGCCGAGGCCGATCGCGCCGCCGCCAAGCGCGCCACTCAACTCCTCACCGAACTCGCCAAGAACGGTATATCCATCTATTCACATACGTAGACATAGTTATTGTTAGTTGAATTCTTGTTTCTTTGGTGTTTTGTGGTGTTGAATTTTCGTGATTTTTCAGATTCTGAAAATTGTAGGGTTTTGCTATGTGATGTGTGTCTTTGCAGAGGAAATGGTGGATCTAATTGTTGATTGTGGAGCGGTTCCGGTTTTGGTGAGGCATCTTCAGGTGCCGCCACCTGCTGGTGAAGAAGGACGATGGTGGTCCCAAGTCGTTTGAGCACGAGGTTGAGAAAGGAAGTGCTTTTGCACTTGGACTTCTCGCTGTAAAAGTAAATTGATCATGCTTCCTTCTTATTATTATTACTGTATTTGTTCTTTAGTGCGATTGATCAATTCAATTTATATGTTCTTAGCGCATATTTGTTCAGTGTGATGCATTTAATCGGTTAGTTACTGATGAAAATTTATCATAAAACTTTTCTAATTATAAAATCTAGCTAGGTAGTCTGAAGTTGTGCAGCTTCTATATAACTTGCACTCTTAATGGGATATTATGGGTTTGAGGTGTGAAATTAATAGAATTTCAAACCACCATAGATCTAGTTTAGAATATACTCTAGTTCCTTGGAATGTACGAGATCATTGACTTACTCCATTGGTCATGCAATAATGGCATGACATGGAAGTTTAGTTTCCAAAACAAGTCCTTGGATTTTTAATTTATTTATGGAGGTATCGGGACCATTGTCTAATGCAATGGTAGAAGTATTGATTTACAAGCACAAATACATAGGTTAGGCCGTTAGGGTGGCCAGGTTAGGACTGTATTGATCTCATCCCTTTCAAGATCCGCTTAGGGGGGACCAATACTAGGTAATGACCTTTTGTGGAGGTATAGCCTGAACTCCTTGGTAAGCTCATTAAACGACATTATTTTTTTATTTCTTATTTTTTAAGTTTAGTTTTCCTTCTCACATAGAAAATGTTGTCATTGGACCCTAGAGACGGAGCATTGTGATGAAACATGTGTGCAACTACAAGTTAAAAGGTTGATTTGGCTAGCTGGAAAAACATTGCTTATATTTTAGCACATGCTAATCATTGATGCTTCTCGTATTACGAAGTTGGGTTTCTATAAAACTAGTATTCTGGCAATTAGCAATTTGGATTTTTTGTTTCTAAATGTAGTACACTTTAGTAATTGAAAATGCTTTTCACATCTATCTCCTTATTTTTCCATTTTTAGTCAATATAAAAAATGATTTAATTAAAAATTATTAGAATAATATAGAGCTACAGGCCAATAAGAAGCAAGGGCTATAGCACATCAAAATATCTACACAAATATGTAATAGGTATCGTTGGCGCTTGCCATCGTGTACCCCCATGTTATCATACTGCAGACCTTAATTTTTCTTTGTAGGCAGCTGCTTTGGGGATTTCCGAGGTTGTCTTAGACTTTTGATATTTGTTTACTAATTTTAGTTGCCCTGCTCATTGTTTTGTTGAACAGCCGGAGCATCAACAACTCATTGTTGATGCTGGAGCGCTGCCTCACCTCGTGGATTTGTTAAAGAGGCACAGGAATGGTTGTAACTCTCGTGCAGTGAATGGAGCTATTAGGAGAGCAGCCGATGCAATCACTAATCTTGCTCATGAGAATGGAAGTATTAAAACTCGTGTTAGGTTCGTTTTTATGCATATATACTTCCATATTGCATGTGGATCATCATATCCCTTTTTGATTTCTCTGAATGTGCATTCAGAATTGAAGGTGGTATCCCACCTCTTGTTGAATTGCTTGAGTTCATTGATACAAAGGTACAAAGAGCAGCTGCAAGTGCCCTGCGAACCCTCGCATTTAAAAATGATGAAAACAAAAATCAGGTTGATAAGCTTTCTCTGCTACTTTCTTTCTTTTTCCTTTTTCTTTGTTTCTTTTTTTTTTTTTTTTTTTTTTTTTTTTTTGTGTTGGGGGGGGGGGGGGGGGGTTGGGGTTTGAATATAGTTGATCATACACAGATTTACAATTTTGCAGATTATAGAATGCAATGCTCTGCCCACTCTTATTCTAATGATTCGATCCGAGGATGCTGCTATACATTATGAAGCGGTTGGCTCATCTCAAACTTTTAATTAGATTTGTACATTCCATATTTATGGGATCTTATTTCTGTACTTCACATATAGGATCTTGTTCCTATACTTCAAACTGCCTTCAGCATTTGATGACATTTTAAGGTCTATCAGATTGGTGTGATTGGTAATCTGGTCCATTCATCTCCAAACATAAAGAAAGAAGTTATTCTTGCTGGAGCTTTACAACCTGTCATAGGATTACTTAGGTAATGCTGAATTTTCCAATTATTTACTATTGCTGTGTTCACTTTTGCTTTCAAAATTTTTTATTTTTGTTATAGTTTTAATTGTCTTTTGCAAGTTGTCCACGAAACAAAAAATTCAAGATCTTATGTTAGTTTTCTTCATTTTCCTCCTCCATTGCGTATTGTATATATTTTTGTCTCCCTAAGTTTATGACTTTGTTGACAGTTCCTGCTGTTCGGAGAGCCAAAGGGAAGCAGCCTTGTTACTTGGGCAATTTGCTACAGCTGACTCAGATTGCAAGGTGGATTTAAATATTATGTCTTTGTTTGGACTTGAGTGGTTAAATTTGTCATTTATTACTAAACACGAGTATTATAATGACTGAAGCACTGCGTCAATCCTGCCAAAAATTCTTTACTTTTTTATCACTTCCTTTTTTATTTTTGTGTGTGCGTGTCTGTTTTATTCATTTTGAGAAAGATGAGGTTTGTACAGGTACACATTGTTCAGAGAGGTGCTGTCCGGCCATTAATTGAGTTGCTTCAGTCTCCGGATGCGCAGCTTAGGGAAATGTCAGCTTTTGCACTTGGAAGGCTGGCACAGGTTATTATTTCTTTGGCCCTGTCATGCCTTGTTAAAGTTGGATATATGTAGATGGCAGTGGGTTGTGGTTGTTGCAATTGTATTATTGACTTGTTTTATGTTAAAAAAGCAACTATTGCTGCTTCCATTTCTTATTATTATTTATATTTTATAATGTTCCTGGTTGCTTCATCATAATTTCCTTAAATTGCTATGCAAGTATGATAGTCAAATATATACAGTAATTATTATCTTGTTCTTGTTATATACTTAATTTACATAACCTTTGGGTCAGGGTCCTTGGTGTGAATTTAGAAGTCATAGTGTACTTTTTTTGTCCTCTGCTTTTCCATCATTGCTCTATTTTGTCTCTGAAGTATTCTTGCAAATTAACAACGTGATAGGCAATGTGCAATTCTGCTAATTCCCAAATATGCTGGAAAATTGTATTTCCCATTATTGATCTTTTATCATTATGACCTGCACCTTCTATGGGGCCTAACTTGAATTGTTGTTTCCATTACTTTGTTCTTTCATTGTATATTCTTGTTCCCTTTCTGCTGCTTGTTGGAATTTTTAATCCACTTTGTAAATAGTTTCTGGTTTAAGTTGATTTTTTTTCTTTATGAATGAAGCTTTTTAATTAGGAATGCAATTATTTTGTGCCTATTTATTTAATTTTTTTTTTCCAGTTTTTCAGTGGCATTTAATGACAGAACTGGGTTTTTACCTTTTGGACTTTTAGTGATTTTGGTAGTAGATCATCTGAGAGATATATGTTTCACTGGGTTGTCTGAAAAGTTCATTTCTTTTTCAGGACACACACAACCAAGCTGGCATTGCTCATAGTGGTGGTGTAGTGCCATTATTGAAACTTCTTGATTCAAAAAATGGATCTCTGCAGCATAATGCTGCATTTGCTTTATATGGTCTTGCAGATAATGAGGTATAATTAATTTTTCAATGAGGTTCTCTTTTTGCTTCTTTTCTTTAGGTTGCTAATCTGACTCCAGAAATCTAGTGGAATTTATTCAAAGTTATTTCTGTAGGATAATGTTGCAGATCTTGTTAGGGTCGGAGGTGTTCAGAAACTTGTAGATGGAGAATTCATTGCTCAAGTATGCATTTATCTAACTTTATGTTTGATTTTTTACCGCTGTTGACCATCTGCCTATTGTTCCCGTTCATCATCTGATAATATGGATTTGATGATTTACATGCAGCCAACTAGAGATTGTGTAGCAAAGACATTGAAGAGACTGGGGGAGAAGATTAATGGACGAGTGAGTTTTCTTTGGTTTCATAAAAAAGAGCTTTTGACAATTACTCTTTTTTCATTGCAAATTTGCATTACATTGCCAGTCAGCCATATGTACTACAACTATTACTTTACTCATTTTTGGAATTATTTACCTGATAATAGTTGGTTCTACCCATTTTTAGAATTAATTACTTGATAATAGTTGGTTCCACAACCAAATCAATTCCTTTGATGCTTTCCTTGGCAGGTATTGAACCAACTCTTATATCTGATACGGTTCACAGAGAAGGCTATTCAAAGACGAGTTGCTTTGGCTCTTGCTCATCTTTGTTCCCCTGATGATCAAAAAACTATTTTTATTGATAGCAATGGTATAAGTCTTTATATTCCCAATATTTATCAGCATTGCCTTGTCCTCTGTGTTAGGTTTATTTCAGTATCTTCTTTTATTAAGGACTGACTTTGTAATTGCTTGTTTCTATTAATAATAATAATATAATTATGTTTTTGCAGGATTAGATTTGCTGTTGGGGCTTCTTGAATCTACAAGCAAGAAGCAGCAACAAGATGGTTCAGCGGCTTTGTGCAAGTTGGCTAACAAAGCAATTTCACTCTCTCCTGGTGATGCAGCTCCTCCATCCCCCATCCCACAGGTTTGTTATCTTTTGATGCCTAATTGGCTCATTATAACATGGTGCTCTCTTTCTCTCTCTCTATATATGTGTGTGTGTGTGTGTGTGTGTGTGTGTGTGTAAAGCAAATGATAGTGAACTGAAACCAAAGCCATGACCTTATCTCTTGCTTAATCACTGCTTTACTCTGAGGAGTGTTATATATATATTATTTACTGAATATCTGTGGTTGGGAAAGAGTTATGCTGTGTTGATAGCTTCTCAATGCAATTGACTTTGTGTCATCTTTTAAGTAATTAGTTTAAAATGTGCCCCTGCTGCAATGGCCATTCTCATAATTTAGATATTAAAAAAAAAAAAATTAACATTTATATATATTGAATATGATGGAGTATTTGAAATAAAAAAGTAGAACCTTGTAGAATCACTATGGACAAAAAGGCGTTTACAGGGTGAGCATTTAGGGCCTAATTTCCTTTTTGTTTTCAATTTAGGGTGCTTATCAATTATACAACTCTTGATGCAGGTGTATTTGGGTGAGCAATACGTAAACAATTCTACATTGTCTGATGTAACCTTTTTAGTTGAAGGTGGTTACTTGTTCTCTCCCTTTGACAAATTTTGCTTTTGTATATGCCTCTTATTATTTTTTTAAGATAAAATAAGTATATTTACTTAAGTTTCTTTATCACTTGATGATTCATGAAAGTTTTGTTAGAAAATGTGTTAGTATGAGCATATAATTGTCTTTTTCTTATGTCAGGTAAACGGTTCTATGCCCACAGAATATGTCTGCTTGCTTCTTCAGACGCTTTCCGTGCGATGTTTGATGGTGGTTACAGGGTGAGCATTGATTTATTCTATCTGTTTTCATTTGATGTTTAATGATTTTGAATTTGTGTCTTCATCCCTTAGCCTTCTTCCCGCCCCCCCCCCCCCCCCCCTTCTCTTTTTTCTTTTTTCTTTTTTTTTTAAAAAATAAAAAACAAAAATAAGAACTACAAAAACACATAAACGGAATGCGACTGTCATTTTTTTTTAATGTCTGCAAGATTTCCTCATAGGAAATTAGTTGTTGCTGATGAGTTACATGGTGCCATCAAACTGGTCCAACTGATCATATTTGCATAGTGGTAACCATATCTTGCACTGTATTTGTCTATCAATATTCACAACAAAGGAAGAAAAAAAAAATTAAATGGCTTCATTAATATTTGGTTTATTACTTTATTATTACATTTTTTAAAGTAAATTCTGAAAATATGCAATACAGGAGAAGGATGCCAAAGACATAGAGATTCCAAATATTAGATGGGATGTTTTTGAGTTGATGATGAGGTACGAGTTTCCAAATTCACCTTGATATATATGTATATTTGTATATATATTTAAAAAATTGTGCTTTATTTGTTATGCTGATACATTACTTTTTTTTGGTGGTTGGGTGTGTTTGTGCACTCTCGCAGATTCATATACACTGGATCAGCAGATGTGTACTTAGAGATTGCTCAGGATCTCCTCAGAGCTGCTGATCAGTATCTTTTGGAGGGCCTTAAGCGTCTCTGCGAGTATACCATTGCTCAGGTGAGCTAAGAAGTTAGCCTGAACAGTTTTTGTTCTTCTTTATTATGTACACAACATGTTTTTCTGATTACTTCTTATTCTCTGTAAAGGATATTTCTGCGGAGAATGTTTCCCTCATGTATGAGTTGTCAGAGGCCTTTCATGCTATGTCATTAAGGGAGGCATGCATCTTGTTTGTTTTGGAGCAGTTTGATAAATTGAGTGCTAAGCCATGGTATGATTGTCTCTATTCTCTATCCAACTTGCCTGCCCCTTTCTTTATCTCTCCCAAGTATATCATTAAGGGGATGCAAACTACTAAAGCTTTCCCATAGGTTGATTTCTACATTAGGTTGGATCATTAGAATATATTTCTTTCTAGACAGAAATTTTCATTTCAAATCATACTGCTTGGTCTTTTTACTAAAAATTGTTCATAGTGGGCTGTCAATCCCACTCCTGCCTGCCTGCCTGCCTTTTTTTAATTTTAATTGAACTGTTTTCAATTTTCATTAAATTTGGATGTTTCAAGTCCGTTTATGAAACATGCAGGTACTCTCATCTGATCCAACATATTACACCAGAGATACATAAATACTTTACAAAAATACTCACTAAGTCTATCCAGAGCTGACTTGCAGTGGGTATATATGGTTTGACCTCATTTTTGAACTTTGACTAATCATTAAGATGGAAGTCGAAGAATGTACAGAAAGCTGTAGATCTTTTTTGTCATTGGTTATATTGTGGGAGAAGCTAATCACTTGTTGTTTTGACCTGTAAGCGTACTTTGTAATTCCTCATGTAATGCAATATCAGATTTTGTATTTTTTGATGTCTAAAGCATTATAGAAAATGCCTGAGGCTCAACTGGTTTGTATTATCAAATCCAAAATCTGGTACATGTTGAATATGAAAGCCAATGTATTACTTACATAAATTTAACCGTTGATCTTAGCCATTATTTCAAGCAAAATTGGGGTGAAAATGTAAATATATTAATCATAATATCCTTGCCATTATAATGGAGCCTCGTGCAAATACACAAAAAATTGTGCAACTCAATTCCAACAACTCAAACGACCCAGCTTGATTTTGAGCCTACCTTGAAGCCATAAATTTAGGATGGGCTGTTAAATCTTTAGGACTGGGCTTGGGCTGGCCTTTGAGGTCTACTCAATCCTAGCTGCACTTGTTAAGCTTGGAAGTAATGGGTTTAAATATTGGAAGCCACCATGAGCCTTGTTGCCCAAGTGGTAACTTCTTAACTTTATTTGTAAACCATTTTTTTTTCTTTTTTTTTCACCTTTCAAGGTTTTATGAAAAATATAAAATTTTTTTATAAAAATTGGTCACAATGTTTATTAGAAAATGTTATTTTAAACAACTTTGCAGATTTTTTTTTTTTTCCAAAACTTGTCATTTAAGAAGATTTTTTGACTATTTACAGATTATTTATTTTTACAAAAACAAAAATTATAAATGACTGAAAAATCTATTTAAATAATAGATTTTGGAAAATTTTCTTTTTACAAAGTTACTGAAAATGATGTTTTTTATTAGATTATGCAATTGGTTTTTATAAAAACTTTTTATATTTTTCGTGAAACCTTAAAAAATATAAATAAAAAAATTGAGATTTACAAATGAAGTTGAGGGGTTTTAATAGCCACCCTTATAAAAGAATTGTAAATGAATTTCTTGTTTGATAGTTTGATACCAAATAAACAAAATAAAAATAAAAAACAAAAAATAAAAGTAAAATAAAGGGTTGCATAATCCTTGCTTGTGCAAAACCTCATATTAGTTACCCAAGGAGTTAATCTAGTTGATAAGAGAAGAGTTCTTTTATTTTATCAATTTGGGTTCGATTCTTCTGAAAGCACTCTAAGAATTAATTCTTGAATGAATCATGTTGATATGGGAGAGTGCACCCTTAAGATTACTTCGAAAAGAGATTTAATCGAGATACGTGCAAGTTGGCCGAATACCCTGATCGTCAAACCAAAAAAAGAGAAAAATCCCATATTGGTCACGGAGCAGTCGACCTTAAAAGAGGAGTTTTTGTAAGGGATCATGACTACTTTATGCGTAGTTTTGTTTTGTTCTTGTTTTAGTTTTTGTTTTTCGACCCTTGCCTGCCTGCAAAGCACAAATTCTATTTTATTTGGGGTCATTACATAGGATATTTCTACAGTCCACTTAAAATTACACAACAGTCCCTTTATCCAAGCGCCCTGACTCCTGAGAAAAGGCAAATCAGTCCTACAGAGCCGAACTGTGTTTTATCAGTAGAGAAGATGGCGGTTCAGCTCCATGGGCTATGGTTGCCCAATCCTACTTTCACCGGGACAAGTTCTTCAATGTCGAAGGAGACCGTCACCTACAGTTCTCGCAGCGGCGGCTCCTCTTTCTTCACCACCCACCATTCAGGCAAGATTATCAATTATATCCATATATATATATAATAGCTTTGTATAAACGGCGTATTCGAACATTTACTGGCTTTTCCTTCAAAAATTGTTTGAAATTTTTGCTTAGCCTAATCTGGGTATCGCTTAATTTAAGTGCATATGAATCGATACTGCGTGAAATTTGTGGGTTCGAATGTACTGCCATTCAATTGCATCGTGGACGTTCAAATCCTTTATTTTGTGTGGCAACGTTAGTTTAGCATTTTCCCAGTATTTTTCTTGCTTTTTTAAAAGCAAAAATAAAAAAAAAAAAATTGCGTTGATTTTCTCTTTCATGGAAATTTAGGAAACATAATTGTGAAGGAAAAGCATTGCAGATTGTTGGTGGGAAAACTCCAAGTTGGTATGGAAATGGGAATGCCAATCCCAGTGGGACATCCGAGGGCTGCCAGGGAGAAATTGATTGGATTGATCTAGATGCCGATCTTTATCATTGGACAAAGACACTGCGTCCTGTTCAGGTAACTATAAGGTGTGTTCTTGGGTAATTGATTTTTGAAATGGTAGTTCGATAAGAAATCTTATATATGAAAACTGATCATCTTTACTTCAATATGCCAATTGGGTGTTGGCAATTGGATAGTGGTATCCCGGCCATATCGCAAAAACAGAGAAGGAACTTAAAGAACAACTCAAGTTGATGGATGTTGTGATAGAGGTGCGAGATGCAAGAATTCCTATGTCGACAAGTCATCCACAGGTTGAGTTTTGTATTACGTTAATATTGATTACACTTAACATGAGTTGACTAATGGTTGTTTGGATGTATACGCATGTGTGTGTGTGTGTGTGTAATATGGGCTTAACAAATTATTGTGAGAAACATGTTGTTTTAATTCTTCATCCAAACAACATCTTCAGGAATGAGAGATTAATATCACATGCTCATATTATTATTTTTTTTTCTACTTATTCTTAATCGCTGTACTTTCTTCCATAAGCAGATGGATTCATGGCTTGGTAATAGGAAAAGAATTTTGGTTTTAAATAGAGAAGACATGATATCCACAGCAGACCGGAATGCTTGGGCAACATATTATGCAGGACAGGGAACAAAAGTTATCTTTTCCAATGGGAAACATGGAATGGTATCTAGATATGACTCCCTTACAGATTCTGGTATTTTGAACATTAGGTGTGAAAATAATTACCTTCATGTTGCTCTTACAGGGGACTATGAGGTTAAGCCGGCTTAGCAAAGGCACTGGCAGCTGGTGTGAATGTCAAACGCAAATCCAAAGGACTACTTCCTCGCCCGGTGGGTTCTTAAGAATGATTAGACATTTCTACCAATGTTTGTTGCACCTTTATTTTTTCGATATTTTATTTACCAGTCTTCTTAGTATTTTTATGTGCTTGTTGCGTGCTCATCTAGAAATGCTGAGTGGAAGTTCGTCAAATGCTAAGTTGATTCATGTGATCAAACACTCCAGGTTTTTCTCCCAATGTTATGCATGATAGAAATAGGCTGAAGCCAACTGCCAAAACACTAAGATCATTTCTATACTGATTAATATCAATTTTGGGGCTACTATTATAACTCAATGCACTTGACCCTTTGAAATAACTGAATGACAGTGGTTGATTTGAAACTCAACTTGTAATGCTTGAAAAAACATGACTATTATGTCTCATGAGAATGCCTTTATTGGTGAACAGGTTCGTGCTGGTATAGTTGGGTATCCAAATGTCGGAAAATCATCTTTGATTAACCGTTTGCTGAAGCGGCGAATGTGTCCTGCAGCTCCAAGACCAGGTGTTACAAGAGAATTGAAGTAAGTATTGTTGCTTTTGTTACTTAGATATCCATATTAGACATGAAATTGGACGAAACATAAGTGGAGGTCAAACTCAAACTTTGAAATTTTCATTTTGGCATCAATTGCAGTCCTATAAAAACAATCAAAAGATCCCAATATATATATTTCTTCAAAATAGTTGAATTTCATTATAGAAAAAGGTTGTTAGAACTTCAAAATGTGTCAATTGTTCAAATTTATGAAGTGGCTCGATCTTGGAACAGAAATGTTGAAAATTTTGGAATTTTATTAAAATTTAGAACCTTATTTTTCTTTTAAGTTGTGGAAATTTTTAGATTATTTATTCTATTGAGGGAATTTCTTTTTCCCCTAAAGATGGGTAAAAGAATATTAATTCTACCTGTGATGTGTGAGATCATTATATGGAAGAAATACTGGTTGTTTTAATACATTCACCCATTGGATATATCTTTCTTGATCTTGAAAAGATGGATTCGTTTTGGAAAAGATCTAGAGTTGCTAGACTCTCCTGGGATAATCCCAATGCGGATTAGTGATCAGTCAGCTGCAATTAAGCTTGCAATATGTGATGACATTGGGGAGAGATCATATGATGTCACTGATGTTGCTGCAATTCTTGTACAAATGCTGATGAGGCTTCCAGCTGTAGGTTTGTATTTTGACCTTTCTTTCTCAGTTCATTTTTCAATTTCTTGTATACTGTTGGATATTTATTGTTCCTAGAGGGACATGTATCAAGAATTCAATTCTTAGCCATGTGTGAAACAGTTTACGATTAAACATATATTAGGTATATATTTATTGCTTTTAGTCAACTGTGATAATTGAAGGTCTTTTTTTCTTTTCTTTTTTTTTTTTTTGGGGGGGGGGGGGGTGGGGGTTGGTTTCATCTTTTCACTCATTGATCCCGTGTTTAACTAATCAATTGAATGGTTGGGGACTAGTCTATTAACACTGACAGCATTTTTGAAGTTCAAATTGTGGTGTAATTTCCCGAACTTGATATTTCCTCTCTTCATATACAGCTTTGATTGACTGAAGTTTTTGCTCATTGGCAGGTGCAAAGCCTCTTTACAACCGTTACAAGATGGTCATGGATGATCACTGTGGTAAAATGTATGTGTCAAAGTCGTATGGTTTATTCTTTGAGCAAGGTGATGAGCTGATGGACGGTTAAGAAAAGATTCTGAAAGCCTGAATAGGAAATGAATTGCGCAAGATATATCCCATCCCACGTAGAAAAATAAAGTCGGGCTTTTGGAACCTTTCTAAGGACTGTACAATCACCCTGACATTTTTATTCATCATCATTCTTGGATTGATTTGGTTGATGTTCATCATCTGTGTTGCAGATTTGTGCAGAAGCTTGCGCGTCAATTGTTCAATGGGGACAATCATCAAGCAGCATTTCGTGTGTTGACAGATTTTCGAAAAGGTAAATTTGGTTGGATTGCACTTGAGAGGCCTCCTAGGTAATGTTATTGGGTGTGTGCTTTGAAGGCCAGGATATGTGGAGCTCCCCTTTGAACCATCTGAGGTAACATAAGAATGCTGGAGATCTTCAGGAACTTGAACAAACATGGGGTTTATAAACCTCAAAATATGAAGTGCCAAAATTCGAAGGCAAAGATCCATGTTATGCTAAGAGCATTGGTTAAATAAACTGTTTGGATATCGTTTCAAAGGCCCACACACAAAGGTCACATAGGCAGAAAACGGCTTCTCTTGCCAGATGGTAGAATTCAATTTGGTTATATCTATGGAGATCTTTTTCTCATTGTAATTAGCCTGCCACAATGTTTCAATTTACATGGATCTTGTACTGAAAATTTAGAGTATACTACCAGAGAAAAAGAACAGTCAGCCATACCTCATGTGTGTTTAACACTGTAATCTTTACCAGATTCGTTATCAGTTAAAGGTCCATAATTTGAAGATGGCCACACTTGTGTTACCGTATTCAAGAGAGTACATCTTCTTCTCAGCTTTGCGGAGATCATAAGTAGAGATCCTTTGTCGGGCGGTCCAATTTGAGAGCCCCTAATCGAGGTGATCTCTAAGTGGATTGGTTTACCTTACAATCTTACAGATATTATGAGCCCACTGGGTGGGTGAGGTTCACCTCAAGCTTGTCCCAAATAAGATTTGAGTTCAACTCGTTTGTCTTCGAACGAGCCTCTAACCAAGTGGGTTTTGAGCCAAAGTAAATTGTCGGTTTATTTTACATTTCTGCTCTAAAACCAAGCTGCACGATCGAAGTTTAGAGCACAGTCCTTTACTTGCTAGATTTGCGTGCTTGGATCTGCAGATAATATTTCAACACTACAAATCATGAGCTATGTTATCATAGCCAATTAGGGAAATGCATCAATCTCTTTCTCAACAGTAAAGCTGCTCTAGGCACATATTTCAATTAAGGAAAGACCCAAACAATGGGGGCAAAACCACTGGATCAGTGGGAACCTCTCAAAATATAGAAAGCATAAGCAGAGAAACACATTAGGCAACCTGTACCAATTACAACATCGAAAAAGGAAATGAAAAAATGTATGCAAGCAATCATATGCATTCTGTCCAATAATCATAAGACATGCCTATCGCACACGCATTAAGATCCAAGTTTTCTAAGTTGAATCATATCTGGGCAAATTGTGGGTTTTGTAATTATACATTCAGATGATTTGAATTCTTCATCTTGCAATTGTGGGAGCACAAGCAGAATCGTCTTTGTTTGACCAGTTTTCTTTAATTCCACAACCCTGGATTAACCGTTCAATCTGCAGCACTCCAGCAGCTTCTTTTTCCAACTCTCTCTGCAGCCCCCCAGCAGCTTCTTTTTCCAACTCTGAACAGTATCTCTTAAACGTCTCAACACTTACTTGAAGTCTGAAATCTAGACTAAATAAGAACTTCATCTCCAACCTGTTCAACTCTTCTGTGCTTACTCCTCCCACTTTGGCATAGTATGCATTGTTGAAGAATCTGCAGAACCATTTAGTTTAGTTAATACATCTTTCGATGTTTTTCACCACAAGAATAACCTATGAAGGATTTTTCCTTTCCTTTTTTTTTTAATAAAAAAAAAAAACACTATGTAATCAGATCCAAATTTCCCCTCGATTGACTAATGGAGCTGTTTGTCAGGTTCGCACAGAAATACCAAGAAACACTGAAATTAGCTATTTTTATCAAGAATTTAATATTTGAAAAGTACACCTCTTAATCTTTCATATGTTACATCCCAATTCTTTTCTTTTCTTTTCATTCAAAAAAATAAAAAAATACTTTCAGAAAGGGTGTCTGTATGAGTGAGTTTTATACCCACACACTTGCTTACTATTTATTTTTTCTATATAATACATAGTGATCCACACATTCATCATGCCATAAAATTTCCTGATATCACTATGCCAGACAAAACAATGTCACAACCTTTTCACCCCATAATAGTAGATTATAAATTCATTATCTTTGTATTAGTCTAAGAAAATGCCATTTCCCAGCTTAGAACTCCTGAAGGTCACTAGTGATGAGTTTGTTACCAAGTATGGTGGATATCCCAGAGGACCCATATAAACTCTGTACTTCGCGATTTTTAATTCAATTTTATTAGTCAGCTTGAAGCAAATCTGGTTTTGGTAATTAGTACTTACGCATCATCAATAAATTTTGCTGCTACCATTACACCTGTAATTAGAAGCCGGTGAACATTGAGGGAAGTTAGATGAAGATCCAAGCGTTGAAGGAACCTATCCAGATAGATGTGTGCAATAACGAAGCAAGCTGGGCTGCAGCCTGAGTACTTGAAGATGCGATCAATATATTGTCGAATGCTCAAAGTGGGTGCTCTTGAACCATGGAATATTGTAATGACATCTTTAATTTGTCTTGTCTCTAATAGCTTCTCAGTTCTCTGAACAGATCTCTCAAGAAGCGATGAAATAAGTGATAAAACCCGGGGGTTTCCCAGACTTCCTTTGCCCAGTTCTTTAAGCCCCAAAGCTAGGTAGATATCTGAGCCCACAATCTCCTTGTCGTGTGCCAAAGTCCCCATTTCTAAACTAGGCTGCAACAGATTAAGATTAATTAGCTACCTATTGTCAAAGAGTAAGCAGTATATCACACATGGAGGAGGCCAAATGATAGAAAAATAAATATAATCCGAAGTGGATGGTTTCAGCAAATTTATTGCACGCGGGTTTTTATGTATGATAGTAATAATTGAAATTCATAATTTTATTTGGCATTCATCTCATTTACATTTCCAAAGACAAACTTAAAGTGACTGGATATTCTTTTCTTCCAGTTTAATTAACCAGGGAACTTCTCAACAAAATTAGTGAATCACAAGGTAAAATCAGTAAAGAAAGAAGAGAGGTGGAATTCATCAACAAACCTAGTAACTTCCTCACTAATTTCAGCTTATAGATTCTATTTTTAGTTCGACATGAGTGTCTAGGTTATAATAACAAAGTTTGTTTTAGAATAAGGTAATTTCTTAAAACATCTAAGTCGTCAGTAACACTAAGAATCTGATATTGAGTTGTGCACTTCAATGTCTTCTAACATTGCTATGTGATCACATTAACCAAAATTCAAAGATGGGTTCTGATGTCGACATCATTACACTAAGAATCTGGCATCGGGTTGTGTATCATGTCTTCTAACATTGGTATACAATCGCATAAACCAAATTCAGAGATGGGTTCTGTTGTAAAAACCATAAAAACACATCAATTCAAATTCAATCAAATTCCCATCCATTTCCCAAAAGTAGTTCAAACCTACTTGGTGGCAAAACACAAAGCTAATTGCTTCACTGGAAAAGGGTTTCATAGATCCAGATCGACACATGAATTCCCATGTTCCTTAGTATTGTTTCAACTAGCTTTGCACCATTTCCATATTCTATTAGTCCTAACCTCAAAACTACTCACTTCAGTATCAATTTGAGATTAACAGTCATACAAACGTTCCTAAGAAACCACATTGGATTTACAAGACGGATCAAAACGAAATCCCCCAAATCCCCAACTGAAAAACATTCATGATTCGAAGTCTAAACACTGATAAATACGCCAAAGACTGATTAATGAACGAAATCAACTGACCCAGACAGGTAAAGCAAGAAATTCCAGAAATTAAGCAAAACCCAGCTGATAAAACCGAATCAACAACCAGAAAAACGCATTACTCTGCAGATCTCAACACAGTATATGCAAATGCCAAAAACCCAAATCAAAGAAAATTGCAATAATGCAAGTCTAAGCAAAATGTACAAGACAGCATCCGAAGACAGTCAGCAAAATCCCAGCACAGGAAGAAGATAAATAAACATACATATATATAGAGAGGCTTACAGGTTCTTGAGAGATGTCTTTCTAATCTGTACTTATTTCTTCTACATGAGCGTCAGGCACGAAGAAGATACTCTGAACATAAATATATATATAGAAAGTGAGAGAGAGAGAGAGATTCCTATCGTGAAGCAGGAGGTGCCATTCTCTCTCCTCTCTCTGCACCTGCCATGTCTCCTCCCTCGCTGCACACTGCTGCCAGAGATGTAGAGATAAAATTGATATGGCTTTATTTATTCCACAAACTATTGCCCCTTTCTCTCTCTCTCTCTACTTTTTGTTTTTTGCTTTTACTTTGGTTTTGTTATCTCTTCACATGGAAGCTGTCTCTCTCTCTCTCTCTCTCTCTCTCATAATGGGTGTGTCGGTAGTACGTACGCCATTGTTAAGTAGGTGGGAGAAAGTTTTTGATGCTCAACGGCGGGACCCGCCCTACCACGACGAAGGATACATTTCGTATCGTGTACATCTTCTGTACACGTTAGACTGGCTCATAGCAAAAAAATTTAAAGTGCGCCGCAAATTAGGCCACCGTCAGTGGATCACTTGTCTTTAAATAAAAAATAAAAAATAAAAAATAAAAAAAGGAGACAACGAAAAGGAGAAAGACTAGTATGAAGGCTGGTTTTCGACGAGCTCTTACAGCGTTAACCATTTATTTCACGACATCTATATTTTTTTTTATGACTTTATCCACTCATACGTGATATTTCCTCTTTTATCCTATTCTTACCCCGCGTGAGATGTGTGGACAGTTTTCACATATCTATTTTTAACACATAAAATAAGTGAAATAGCATTTTTCTATCTTATATCAGAAATATCGAATAAATGCCGAGACATATGTCTCACCATTCGATAGAAGATTCTTTAAGAATCTCATGTCATAAATTTTAAATAAGAGTAATAAAATTAATGTCAGAACGTGTATTTTATATTATATTTTTAAGTTCTTAGAAAAGTGAGAAAGTTCATACGAAAATGAATAAAACATTAGACATCCTTTTAACAAAGCCATTGGGAGTAGCCTAATAGGAATTTGGATTTGGTGTAGTTACTGTATGGTACAGTAAATGTAAGATCGATGACATGTGGTAAGGAGGAAAAATAAAGGGTTGAAATTCAAAAAGTACATTTGACACCTAATGTCTAACGGTTTTTCATTTCTTTTCCTTGCCCACGTGTCATCGATCCAATGTTTACTGTCTTATATAGTAAAAATAGCAAATTGCATCAAATCCAAATCCGCCTAGTAATTTGAGAGAATGGAATGGATTAAAAATTCAAACTCATTCCATTGTACTAAGACAAAAAAAAAAAAAAAGGCATCCTTCTGCAACCTCACTTAAAATGTAAAAACGGTTTTTTTTTTTTTTTTTTTAAATTTTATTTTAGTAAAAAGGGTTGGGTCATAGCAAAAAGAAAATGGTAAATAGGTTGGGGACTTGGGGGTTGTGGGGTGGGGGCCCGGGTGGGCGCAATGGGCAGGTCACTTGTGTAACAATGATTAAAAATGGGAATATGATTTAGCCACTTTTACTCCCAGTCGTTATAATTTAGTCCAAAAGCAACCTACGATATTGACATTAGTGTGGTGATCTAATCACCACCGTTGCTTAGTGTCCACCTCTAAACAAAATATAAATTATTTGGACCGCACCGACGAAATTTATTTTAATTTTGTCCTTCTATTGTATGTTTAATTATAGCATCTTTTTTCAATCAAAAAAGTATTTTAGTATCTTTTTGTGCATTTTTTTTGGGGGGGGGGGGACAAATAGCATAGAATGGCTGTTGCACCTAAGTACAAACGATGGGGACTTGCTTGGTGTGGCTTGTGAGGTGAGATTGAAAACCCTCTTTAATTTGCCTTCATGAGGTAACAAATTATTAGGAGTGCCTTTTCAAGTCCCATTCCCCTCTTTAATTTGCCTTCATGAGGTAACAAATTATTAGGAGTGCTTTTTCAAGTCCCATTCTGCACCGTACCATAGGCCGGACACATATCCTCTTTAGTATCACTTTGTATTAGACGTGATTTTAACCATTCTTTACTGATGAAACCTATCATTTGGATCATATAGATCATGTCTATTACTTTTATTACTGAAAAGGATCCTTACCCCCATAAACATGGGTTTAAAACCGGACTAGCATACAAAGGAGTAACAGCCAAACAATTGTTCTATTTAAGGGTCTCACCTAAAAGAAAATGTTGTTTTCACGAGTAGAAGGGGTACTATACATGTGGATCCCTATAATTCTGTTAGGCTTGTGGCTAGGAAAATGCACCATATATGTTCAAAAACAAAGGGAGACCTCTTTACAAGTAGAGACAAATATTATAGAGACTGGAGTATCATTTTTACACCACAGTTACATTAAAAGTAATTGGCGATTAATTTATAATTCGGTAAAATATTAGCAATTAGTCAAGTAAGGTTTTTTTTTTTGTTTTTTTTTTTTAAAACTCAATTAGTCAATAGAATTAAACTTATTTAGCAATTAGTCACCTTTATTTTAAATCCCTTGTTTACCCTTAGTATTACTAAAGACACTCGTTATTAAAGGCACCTTATGTAACTAACTTAGTTTTTTAGTGTTCTAATTTTTTAAAACTTATAAGTTGCAATATACATATCCATTTTTTGAAAAAATTATATTTTTGAAACTTACTCATCGACATCTTCGAAACAAAATCCATATTGATTAGGTAATTATTAAAAAATTAAAATTGTAAAATTTTACTACTTGGCAAGGTCCAACATAATATTTCATAAAATTGTAAAATTTTACTACTTTAAGTAGTAAAATTTTACAATTTGGCATGATCCACTTTGTAAAACTGTAAAATTTTAATACTTTATAAAACTGTAAAATTTGTTGCTAGAGTGCTTGCTTATTCCCTTTGCTAATAGAATTTCCCAAAGAAAGAAAATAAAAGAAAAGAAACCATTTTACCTTTTTTTTTTTTTTTTTCTGGTGAAAAAATCATACATAGTCAAAAGTAGGATTGATGAAAGCCAAATATACAAACTAAAGGCTTGTAGGTCCCTTTCTTCTCTCTCTCTCTTGCCCTTGCCACAGCAAATCCCTTCCATTCTTGTCTTAGTTGCAATAGCAATTTCCAGTCAAGTCTCTCCTCCAATTTGAGCTCCAAGCCCTAATTGCACCTCTATGACACAACATCTTCAAACAAATCTGGAAAAATTTTTTTTTTTTTTACCTGCAAAAGTGTCTCTCTTTATTGTTGTCGACATGTAAGGTATGTATATAATGTGTGTGTAAATGTTTGTTGACACAAAGGGAAAAGGGCAAAGAGAAAGCTTTTGAGAATATGGTGACAAGAGATGGAAGTGATGATCCTTTCCCCAACTGATTGACGTTGACTATACTATGCTATCTTTTTCTCTTATTTGAGAATCCAAGCCAAAAATCTGATAAAAAAAAATAGGAGTGAGAGAGAGAGAGAGAGATTTGGTTCATGGCACCATGGCTTTTTCTTTTGCTTTAGAAATCTCCATAGCCACTCCAAAATTCGTTTGAATAGCAATCAAAACTCAATTACTGGACAGTAAACAGTCGTCGTTGTCGGTCTTGTAGTCATTATACGATGGTCAGAGCTAGAACGGTAGTAGTTGTCTATATCTGAGATCATCAGTGGTCCAAGAGGAAAGGGAGAGATGGTTTGACTGGTAGATAAGGGTATTTTGGACTGAAAATAAAAAAATAGACTAATTGAATTAAGGAAAAAGTTTGGTGATTATGTGCTAAATAAATCTTATTTGTTAGACTAATGGCCAAATCCCTCCACGTAAAATGGACACAAAATCAAAATAAACCACGTACTGTGTTCCATGAAGAGAGGGGCTGGCGTGAATGGTGCTAGAGGATAGAACTTTTCAGCAAAATATACCAAGTAGGAGTCCTACATGATTGGATATTTAATATTAATTCTTTAGGCTGTACCAGCTGTTGTACCGTTTTTCCACATATTTTAGTATTTTAGGATGGTTGATCTAAGGAAGGGCAATCTGGACCTACAAAGGTTGAATAGAATTGCTGGACCTACAAAAAATGGTTAACCACAATGTTTTCGATTGTATCAATCATACATGTTCCAATTAGATTAGACAGGTTCAGACCCAAAGAAGAAAAAAGAGAAAAAAAAAAAGGGTTAGACAGGTATGGCCTAACTAAATTTCCCACTGGTAATAATTAGGTTCAAGTGGACCACCTAGAATATAGTAGCTCATTTATCACAAATGTCCAATCTAAAACCATTTATTTCTAGTGGTTGGTAGGTCAATATCGGATTTTGCCAGCCCTAATATAGAACTTATATAACTAAAATTATTTCCTTTAATTTATAAATAATTTTTTAATTCTAAGTGATATGTGACAGTTGGCCATGATTAATTTGGAGATGGTACTCGAAATTATATGATTGATTTTCTAGATTCATGCCTAAATCAACAATTAACATCTCCCCTTATAGTTTCTCATATATTTGATCTATTCCTTGAGCAAGGCTACATGCCCTTTCAAACCCAATTGCCCTAATTCTCCTTTGTCAAATCCATTTCTGAAAATCTTGAGAAGGCAATTACGAAACATTATCTCAGCAAGGTTTAGTGCAAGTTGCCTCCCCCATAAAGGTATTTGTACAAGAAAATTTTCAATTCTAATACCCTAAAATAGGGTTTTGGGGACCTTATATTGTAAATTTTCAAATACATGAGAGTTAATAGAAGCTTACGTGTAACGACACATGGTATCACAAACTATTAAAAATATAATAAAAAAAATAAATGCATCAAAATTTGGGCAAAAGAGAGGGATCATGTGTCGACATGTAGGTCAAACTTTAACAAGATGTTGATGCACCATGTCTTTAAAGTAATTTAAACTGTATGGTGACATAGTATCATGGTGGTACACAAATTTTTCCTTCTAGGCAAAGAGGGATGAATAAATTGAACAAACATCACCATCGTTTTCAAAACAAGTATTGGGCTCAATATGGACCGAAAAATTCCAAAGGCTCCTAAGCCAGAGGCCCAAAGCCAAAGCCAGGCCATTTAAACCAAGAGGACAAGTGGGCAACAATTCACCTATAAAATGTAAATAACACGAAAAGTGGGGAATTTTTCGGTCATTTCACAGGTAAGAAGACGGAAGGCCTGCGCTTGGGCTCGGCTCCCAAATGTTCTTATTTTAAGTTTTTCTAATAAGATTTTTTATTTTAAGTTGGAGATCATAATTTCCCTCCATTTTCTCGCACGCACAAACACATTTTCTATCTGGATTTTGATGATTACACGAGCGCCACAAAACAAAAGCAAGAAAAAAAAACACTTCTCGGAAACTAAGGTAATTTCTCTCTCTTCTCCCTCACATTCATACCTCATCGCATTTCTAGGGTTTTTTTTAACGTCTCTACGTTCTTGTTCGATCAGTGTCCTAGGGTTTCAGATAACTTTCGAATTGTTTCGCCTTATTTATTTATTTTTTTCTCCGTAATTTTCATTTCGTTCGCATCTGTTTGGCTTCTGAGAAAACGGGGGGAAAATAAAAGAGAGAGTAATTTTCTTTTTCTTTTTTTTTTTTGGTTTCAGAAAGAGAGAGTAATTTTCGAGTATTGTGGTTTGTGGTTTTTTTTGCTTCTAAACAATGGAACACGCGAATGAATCGAGTCTGTTTACGTGTATTAAGTTCAATTAAGTGGAGTGGTGAAAATTCTGATGTGATAAAAGTTTCTTTTTTTCATTTCACTTTATCGGCAACCAAACGGAGCCTTTTTCGTTTCCGCTGGATCTATGTGATATTCCTTTATTATAAGTCATGGTTTTATCTTTATTTGCAGCTTTTGGACGGATCTGTCAACTGATTTTACTGAAAGATTTTGTGGTTTATTTTCATTAAAGTCATTCTTTTTTATATCCCTAATTTCTGGTTTGATTGCTGGGAAGATGTAGAAACAGAAAAATATTTGAAATTTCGAAATTGATATCTCTATCATTTTGAACCCAAGAAACAGAAAGTGGCTAACTGGGTTGGTTGTGTTTTCATTTTTTGTAAACAAAATGAGAGATTCACCGGAAAAGGAAGCTATGATTGATATTATAAATGTAGATATTGCTGTTTTAGTGATATGTGGTTCGCTAAGCATATTAGTTATATTATTGAATTGTGATATATATATATTTTTAAGTCTGTTGTATGTATGTTCAAGATTCTTCCTTGTGCATTTAAAATGAGATAGTTGTTTGAAATATCAATTTTATTTGTTTGAAATATATTTTTTTAGTGTCGTCTTACTTGTTTAGTGACTATGAGTAATGGTTACATAGTTACGTATGTGTAATGACCATGAGTAACGGGTAAAGTGCAAATTTTGCCAACTATTACATTGATTTGAATGTTCCCTATGTCAGCTTTAAAGGAACCACTAGGTGGATAATCATATAGTAAATGTGGGGATGATTTATTTAGTATTATTCCAGTTGTTGCTTGAGAGGGTGCTAACCAGAGTCCTTATAAAATAATGCATTATACATAGCGATAGCAGTTATGGATTGATTTACTAGCTAGTGGAAGATACTCAAAGTTTTAATGGTAATTTTGTTTGGGCCATTAGGTTTCCTTTTTATGATGATAACTGTTTGATTCATTGATTTTACATGAATGTAAAGTTGATGATTACTGGATGCTTTTATGATATATATATATTATTAATATTATTTTTTTTTCTCTGCATCTGTTTTGATTTGACATGGGTACCAGGTGTCTTTGATTTGAATCTTTGACTATTTTGGTTTCTTAATTGTGAACTTCTGATCATGTTATAGGATATTGGTGTGTTATCCATCCATTCTTGGTTGATCTTGTATGAATGCTTTTTAAGATTGGGTGATGGTGCACTTCAAAGTAATTTTTTTTAAATGTAGAATTTTTTTTGTTGGTAAAATTAAATGCAGACTTTGTGTTTCTCTATTTGGTATTAGGAAAAAAATTTCATTTGACTAGCTTCCTCCAAGTTTAAGGTTGCACATTTTGAAGAAGAATTGAGTAAATTATCGCTAATTTATAAACTCTGTAAAAATTTATGATGAGGTTTGTGGATTGGTAGCTTTTTGTTTGTTTCCAATTTTATAGTTAAGTTGTTTTAATTATCTCTCCTTTTTATTAGGGAGGTAATTGGTAATTATGATTGGTGGAGATTGTGTAGGATTTAGCTTCTGACAAATTTATACAGGTGATTGCAGAAAATTGTTCAAGGAGCATAGTTGGGAATTTTTTGACTATCTATTTGATTATTTATATTTGTTTTTTTTAAAAAAAAAATTACAGATGAGTGATTCTTTTCCTGCCTAGTAAGTGTCTTCATGCAGGTTTGAAGTAAATGTTCAATATAGTTGTGGAATATTGAGATATATCATTTTTTCATTGTGTGCTTTTTTACCTAAGAATAGTAAATTTTACATAGGAGTACACCTCATTCCTTTTTCCAACTTCCTATGCACTAGTGAAGCCCTTTTTTTTTTTTTTTTTTTTTTTTTTTTTTTTTTGGGGGGTGGGGTGGGGTGGGGGGGTTCAGTAACCATTAGAGTTTTTTATTGTCACTTGCACTTTAGTTATGAAAAATGATTTATGTAGCCAACCCCAAGTTATTAGGATTAAGACTTCGCTGAGTTTAGTTGGAAAGTTAAAAGACACTGAGAACTTTGTCAATTGTTTCGGTTGATTGCTTAATTTACTAGAATTTTTGAAATAGTAGTCAATCACACCTCATTGGTTACATAAATTATCCTGGTTCATTTTGTCGTAATGTTCTAATTTTAAGTATTTGTTTGCAGCTTGATTTTGTTACAAGCTTATAATGTAGTTGCAACACATGATTCCAGGTAACTTTGACATGGATTCCACTGCACAGGCCTTTCCACATCGAAAGATGGCAATAAAACTGTGGCCCCCTAGCAAGAGTACCAGGCTAATGCTTGTGGACCGAATGACCAAGAATCTTACCACTCCATCACTTTTCTCCAGAAAGTACGGTCTTTTGAGTAAAGAAGAAGCGGAGGAGTATGCCAAGGAAATAGAAGATTTAGCATTTGTTGCTGCTAACCAACACCACGAGAAGGAGCCAGATGGTGATGGAAGTTCTGCAGTGCAACTTTATGCCAAAGAATCCAGTAAGCTCATGTTAGAAGTTCTTAAAAGAGGCCCCAGAACAAAGGAGGATGGAGAGGTCATGATATCTGAGAAAGTTGCTTCCCATGAAACTTTTTTTGATATATCTGGTGGTCGTCGGGCCTTTATTGATGCAGAGGAAGCCGAGGAGCTCTTAAAACCACTAGGAGAGCCAGGAAATTCATATACAAAGATATGTTTCAGCAATAGAAGTTTTGGCTTGGATGCAGCCCGTGTTGCTGAACCCATCTTGTTATCGCTTAAGGATCAATTAACGGAAGTAGACTTATCAGATTTTATTGCAGGAAGGCCAGAGGCGGAAGCTCTTGAAGTCATGAATTTATTTTCGTCCGCCCTGGAAGGTTGTGAATTGAAGTATCTGAACCTTTCAAACAATGCCTTGGGTGAGAAGGGTGTCCGGGCATTTGGGGCACTCCTAAAATCACAGAACAAGTTGGAGGAGCTCTATTTGATGAATGACGGTATCTCAGAGGAAGCTGCACGAGCAGTTTGTGAGATAATTCCTTCCACCGAGAAGCTTAGGGTCCTTCAATTTCACAATAACATGACAGGAGATGAAGGGGCATTTGCGATTTCTGAGATTTTGAAACATTCTCCCGCATTGGAAGATTTCCGTTGTTCTTCTACTAGGGTAGACTCTGAAGGGGGAGTTTCCCTTGCTGAAGCACTTGGAACATGTACCCGTCTGAAGAAGCTTGATTTACGTGACAATATGTTTGGTGTGGAAGCTGGAGTTGCTCTGAGTAAAACTTTATCCGTGTTTGCAGATCTTACTGAGGTTTACCTCAGTTACCTGAACTTGGAGGATGAGGGAGCAAAAGCTCTTGCCAATGCTCTGAAGGAGTCTGCTCCCTCACTTGAAGTTTTGGAAATGGCAGGCAATGACATCACAGGTGAAGCTGCTTCTACTTTAGCAGCCTGCATAGAGGCAAAACAGTTTCTTACAAAGTTAAACTTGGCTGAGAATGAACTCAAGGATGAAGGTGCTATTTTGATTGGTAAGGCATTGGAAAAGGGCCATGGCCAGCTAAATGAAGTTGATCTGAGCACAAACTCAATAAGAAGGGCTGGGGCAAGGCTTTTGGCACAGGCTGTTGTACACAAACCTGGATTTAAGTTGCTAAATATCAATGGTAATTTCATATCTGATGAAGGGATTGACGAGGTGAAGGATATATTTAAGAATTTGCCCAATGTACTTGGTCCTTTGGATGAGAACGATCCCGAAGGAGAAGATTATAATGAGGACGGTGAAGAAGAGGGTGCTGATAACGAGGATGAATTGGAATCAAAACTCAAGGATCTTGAAATCAAGCAAAAGGAATAGGAGTTGCCATGTGCCGAGTCTGCTGCATTGTCTTAATTTTATTTGAAACTTACCCAAAGTCTTTTTGTAATGGCAGAGTGTGGATCTACTAGCTTGTTTATGTATAGCAAGCCAGCTGCAGTAATCAAGTGATAGATCATTCCATCAGTAGGTTAGGGTTTTAGAAGATTGTTTTTTCCTTCCAGACTTAAGAACATCCAAGTTTGTTAGTCGTATGCCATAATGTTCCTGGGAACTGGATTCAGTACGAGATATTGCTTAGCAATGTTTTTTCTTCGGGATATCTCATCTTTAGTATTTCTGTTGTCTGTTAAACTACTCATTTGAAGTGACTTCTGATGGTTTTTGAAGTTTAATGTGCAATTTTTATTGAGATCATTTTCATGACTTCATTTTTCATTTTCATGGAGATTGTTGTGAAGTGAGGCTTGAAAATTTTTGGTTCTGCTTGCTGTATGGGTGAAGACGTTGATGAGTAATTGTCTGCAGATTGCAGTACTTTGAAGTTATGCATCTCCGAAGGCATTTTTCGGTTGTGATAAATCTGATTCCGAATAAACTGTCAAAGGAATGCAGAACTTTGAATTAATGTGCATATCTGTAGACATCAATTGAACCTTTGGGGTTTTTCTCAAATGCAACATGACACTTGTGTGACTCAGGCAAAAATTTTAAAATTAAATAAAAACACATGATGCTGGTGTGGAAGTTGGCATATAATATACAATCCAATTAGCAAGTTAATTTATGATATATGAGTTTTTTCTAGAATAGATCTTTGTAGTAGCCATGCTTTTGTTGAAATTGCCAAACTTATCCTTTGAAGTTTGAACCACGTCCTGTGCATTACTCATCTGAAAAACAGTGCATACCATTTAATTGGCATACCAAATCTTCTGAACTAAAATTTAGATTTTAAAAGTGAGAAGAATAAGAATTTTATATTGTTTCATTTTATTTACTCTGAATGATCAAAAACTGATACAATGGCTTTTGGATAAACTAAGAGAAATACATATAATAGCACGAAACACAAAAATGCTTATTATTCAGTCTTGTGTAATGGAGACTTGAGGTTCAAACAATTCCTTCTTCTTTTTTTTTTTTTTTTTTTTTTGACTGATCACACTGCTACTGGCACTTTCAGCGACTCCAATATCTTATCATCTATCTCAAATTTCATGGGCTTCTTGTCTCTCCCAATTTTGATGTACTCATCAAATCGCTCCTTTAAGTCTTCTGGAAGGTTTGTGGTAGCACGCCACCCCAGAATATCCTTTGCAGCTCTCGGTTCTGCATAGAAGTGCTGCACAGTACATGTTGATTGTATGAATTATCTAACAGTTGAAAGAGGTAGAATACAAGAAACTTTACAGTATAAAAGAGTTACAAGGTTCCCCTTTATAGCTTGGTACAACATTCTACAGTCGACCAGAGCTTAAGTAGAAATTAGAACATATCATTCAGTGAGTTTCGCCTGGTAGGTGGTCTAGCTCTATCTTTTAACCAGTAAATATGTTATTTGCTTCTCCCGCTAGACTTTTCCTTAATTATTTATCATTGTTTTGATCATCTAATCCAGTCAACCTTGTCCAGGAAATCTCAGGTGACTTCATGCTATGGATGGAGTCCTAGTACTAAATCTGTTTGTCACTGGTTGAACTGAATCCAATTGTTATTCTATGTTCTCCAGCTTAAAATGTTAAGAAAAGTATGTACCATATTACGGAAAGGAAAAGCCTTCTTTGCATCGATTCCAACAGCTTTAGGATCATAATGCACAATGTTGACTGGGAGACCAGCAGCTTGGGCACAGAGCTTGGCCATTCCGTCCAGAGTCACAGCACGGTCGCTGACACAGTTGAAGATGTTACCACTTGCAGCAGCTGGGTTCTCAACGGCCAGAGTAAGCATAGAGGATAAGTCCTTAACATGGGAAATGTTGGTGAGTTGCATTCCAGAGCCAGGGATTGGAACTGGTCTGCCTCGAACAATTCCTGATCGGAGTAAATCACTGTATTATCAGGTTTATGAATATAGTATTGGGTTCACGTATAGAATAAAAATAGCAGAACTTTTGCTGAAGTAATTGATCACAATACCTATGCTATCAGATTCTTACCTAAAAAAAAAAACTTTTTCTAAGTTGAACAAATCATGTTGAAAACCACACACAACATAAATACAAACAAAGATTAAAACCCCAAAGTACAAGGAAAAGAATAATGTATCATATGGTATGATTCAAATTATAACCCTTCGAGTCTGAGTGATGAGTCAAGGCCATTACTGGTTCCAAAGGAACTCAAAGAACAAAAAAATTTAGAAAATAAAAAATCACAATTTTGCTCACTTACTATCAAAGAACCACTCCTCACAATCTTTATTGTTCCCTGATCCAATCATGTATTGTGGACGGAATACTGCCCAGCTACTGAATATTTCTGCAATGTACTTCTCTACTCCAACATGACCAGCATCAGCTTTAACAACATCCTGTGATGATGAACATTTTAGTTCAGTGGAACTAATTGAGTATAGTTAAACAATTATTGGGATGATAAACATACAACCCACCCCTTCAACATGAGGAAGCTCATCAGTTGGCTTATAGATTCCGGCACTGCTGATGAACAGAAAGTGCTTCACACCAGAACTCTTGGCCCAATCTGCCACAGGCCTATGAGTGAAGATTGATATTAGGATGTGTTTCTAAAACAATCACAAGTTAAAATGGGCAGGATCACCTCAATTAAGCCCCAAATTTTACTTTTCCAGTGAGTTTGGTTCCCAATTACCAGGGCAGGCATACTATTTCACCGAAAAGCAAAGCAGGTGTGAAATACAGTTTGTTCCTCTGCATAAAGGGAATGTAATGAACCATAGAAAGTGTGGCACAAGGTGATCCTGGACAGCAACTACAATAATGTTGAGTTTTTTTATATGTGTGTGCTTATGTTCTCGTGTGTGTGTATCAGCATATAGATTGGCAATGATTGGACACTAAACTCAATCACACATTTAAAGTAAATTGATTTGATTCAAGAAAAGTCAAGAGAGAGAGAGAGAGAGAGAGAGATGATGTTGAGTTCAAACAAATCCAGATTTGACAGAACCTCAATCTAATGAGCTTGAGCTGTTCTGATCACCTGTATTCATAATTAGGAGTTTCAAAGTCAGATGCTATTTCAGTAGGGATTGCCCTCTCAAAGGTGTAGTGTAACCTAAGAAGACCTCCATGACCTTCACCTTCAAGATTCTATAGAACTGTTCATTCAAACACGCATATTAATTTCCTGCCTTCCTCAAAACTCAATGTTTGGTTCCTATTGTTCAACTCTGCCAGCCAAACTGCAAAAAAATTGTTTTAAGGAAATAACCCACTTCCCATACCCCCATTTAAGGATCAAATTCTTGTCACCATCTTCATAAACTACTGTGGTATTATGTCACACACATGAACTTCATTGAAAAGGACCAAAATTCAAAATGTAGGAATTCTAGCCAACTCAAGTTCCTTTGTTGCTCCCGGAATCAAAATCTAAAGTGCTTCTTAAGGTCCATGAACTTCTAAAATGTGTTTAATCCACCTCTCTTAAAGAAAAGAGCGAATGACTTTACAATCTACTAGGCCAACCTGGAACTACAGAATTCTAGGATGAATTTCAATATTTAAACCTACCAACCTCACAGCGTCAAGGTCCTTGCCATTGTTATCCAATACCACATCAAATGCTGCCCCTCCCACGACCTTCCCAATTTCTGCCGGGTCTCCCCACACCGTCTGCCCCCCGCCGCTCACAATTTCCTGAAAATTTATCAAATACCCGGAAAAAGTTTCGAAGATTAACACAAGAAATTCATAATAATCATATCAATACACAAAAACCAAATTGAAATTAATAGGATCTTAACAGAGAATCTGTTGAATGGAGGCTTCTTCATCTTGTCTGAACTCTCTTCACCAACAGTCATGATTGTGACCTCATGACCAGAACCCAGAAGCTCTTTTGCAAAGTAAAACCCAATTACAGCATGCCCACCACTGTTGGTATTGACTATGAGCACTTTCTTCTTCTCTGCAGCACTGGCCTTGACGCTGAAGGGAGAGAGAGAACGGCGCCTGGAAGTTGTGGGGAAGGAGAGGAAAGAAGGGGAAATGGAGAGAGAGGAAGAGAGAGAAGAAGAGTGAGAGGAAGAGGAGAGAGAAAGGCGTAAAGGAGGAGGAGAGAGAGATGGTGGAGGAAGGCTGGAAGGTGGGGAGGAGAAGAGGAGGGAGGATGAGGAAACAAGAGTAGCCATTGAGTGTTCAACTTGTGTGCTTGACGGTAGTGTGAGAACCAGTTGTTTTGATACACCAGATAAAGGTGACGACCTGACCTTCCAGTCACAAATGTTACGGTTAATTTCCCGGGTAATTGAAAGTTACTCAAAAAGATCATGAGGGGAGGAGTTGATGACCTCTTTATTCTTTATTTATTTATTTTTTTCTTTATATATATATATAAAAAGATGAATGTAAAAAAAACTTTTGATTAACTAATATACCTTTATTTTAATCTTTAAATACACAACTATCCACCCTTCTACATATATAGAAAATATAACACTATGGAAACTATAATTCTAAAACACATACTTTAATATATTCTAAAACACATACCAAATATATAGGAATATGGAAACTATAATTCTAAAACACATACTTTAATATATTCTAAAACACATACCTTAATATTAGTGATGAGAACCAGTTGTTTTGATATAGTGTGAGAACCAGTTGTTTTGATACACCAGATAAAGGTAACGACCTGACCTTCCAGTCACAAATGTTACGGTTAATTTCCCGGGTAATTGAAAGTTACTCAAAAAGATCATGAGGGAATGAGTTTATGACCTCTTTCTTCTTCTTCTTCTTCTTTTTTTTTTATTTTTTATTTTTATTTTTATTTTTTATTTTTTATTTATATATATATATATATATATATATATATAAAGATGAATGTAAGAAAAACTTTTGATTAACTAATATACTTTTGTTTTTATCTTTAAATACACAACTACCCACCCTTCTACATATATAGAAAATATAACAATATGGAAACTATAATTCTAAAACACATACTTTAATATATTCTAAAACACATACCAAATATATAGGAATATGGAAACTATAATTCTAAAACACATACTTTAATATATTCTAAAACACATACCTTAATATATAAAACACAAATAGGAATTCAAAAGAAATGAAAACTATAATTCCTATTTAATAAATAAACAATTAGATTGTAAATTCCACTTTCTCCATCAATAGTAGTTTCAACATTCTCTCCACCTTTTCCATTAACGGTGACATCTCCCTTTTCTGGTTAACGGCGACTTCTCCTTTCTCTGGTAAGTTTTGCTTTGCAAATTATAATGTATATATGGTACTGTTAGAGAACTGCAAATTATAATATATATATATATATATATATATATATATATATATATATATATATGGTACTATTAGAGAAGAAGTTTGATTTTTGATGAATTTATAAGTTAGATAGATGAATTTATAATCATAATAGGTACTGTAATTAAAGAAAGAAAAATCATTCGAAACGAAAACTGAGAAACAAAAATACATAGATTAGTGAAAAAAAAAAATAGAAACTAAAACTGAGAAACAAAGAGAGATGGAGAGAAAGGAAATGAGCTAGAGAGAGAGAGAATAGATCTGGAAAAAAAAATTTAAACATAAATCAAATTAGAGAGAATTTTGTACAACAATAAAATGAGACTATTAGATGGAGATTGTCTTGAATATGTATTGTACTTGGTTAGACCTTTGTCTCCATTTAGTACAATTGTTTGCAAACTTGCAGTGAAAAAAAAATAAAATTCATCATATAATCGTTTCCAACAATACTTCGCCAATTTATATCGTTAAAAAAAAAACTGAAACTAAAAGACAATAAATCTGGGAAAAAAAAAAAATACTCATATCCAAATACTTATATCAGTGAATAAAAAAAAATTAGAAATCTAAGAAACTGAAAGAAAACTGAGAGAAAAAACCCAGAAAAATCAGTGGAGAAAAAAGGAAAAAAAAATACAAAACAAACTTATTATTTCGATCCAAACACATAGATCGGTGAAAAAAAAAAAATTGAGATCAATAAAAACTAAGAAACAAAGAGAGACGGATGGAAAGGAGATGAAGTAGAGAGAGAGAGGGCAACAAATGAAAGTTAGATTTTAACTCAAACTCTTAACAAATTAAAGTTAAATTCTTACTCAAATTCTTAAAAAAAATTATGTACTCTTGAATTTTAAACTCTCTTTTATGAAAAAAATATAAAATCTTTATGTATTTATTATTTTATATAACTAATATTATTTAAAAATATTCACGTGCAACGCACGTGTGCTATATCTAGTATATATATATATATATATATGTATATATTTTTTTATATTTGCCAAACGAGAAGAGAAAATATACCCCCCACATGCACCCAAGTAGATTCAAAACCAAAACTCTCACGAATCCTACATTTTTATTGAGATAGGATATGTCATTAGACTCGAGAGTCATTGATAAGTATGAGTTTATGACTGAAAAATCCCAATTTCACAACTTTGTGCTTCTACCAGAATTTTTTATTTTTCTTTGTAGCGGTATGGTAGAAGTAACCTTAATCTACCCTTCCTTGATCACCTACCTCATTGATCTAATGGGTTGGCTAGACGCCGTCTTGAACACTGTCATTAAGGAGAGGCTTGATTAAGTAAAGGTTTTGTGGAATAGAAACATAACTACCTAAACAACATTATGCTTAATTACATGTTCATTTCCTTCTCTCTCACCCCCCTTTTTTTTTTTTTTTTTTGGGCAATTGCACCAAGTCAAACCCACCATGTATGCACACGTCCTTTTGAATACCTATAATCGTAGCTTAATTGGTTAGAATTTTGACAATTTCACCACCGATGGTGTCGCTCTTTATGTTCCATAAATTGAAATGCGCAGTGAACAAAAATTGAATTTCAATTTGAACCAAGATCTTGAATTGGACTCCAAGGTGTCCTTGAAAGAACGATGTACCGTTTCCATGCACACCTAACACCTACTTCTTCACCTTGGGCGTTAAGTTTCGTCAGAACAAGTGGACCACTAATTTAGAAATTTGGTAAAATTCGAATTTTGAAAATGATACTGAAAAATTCCTAACCCTCCTACCTTTTTTTTTTTTTTTTTTTTTTTTTACTATTACAGCTAGATAACTTGACCAAAAATTTAAAACCTTTGAAAGAAATTTGATAAATCATTTTATTTTGCCTTGAAAACCAATCTAATCAAATTTTTTCATAGACGAACTTATGCCCGGGCTTGAATACCAACCCTAAAATTCAAATGGAAGAATAGTTCAGTAACACCGCACAAAATAAAAATTCATATAATATGAATGATTTATATTTCATTAGACCGTCTAATAAATGAAAAGAATCTTTTCTTCGATGGGAAAACCTTATCTCTTCTTCCTTCCTTTTTGCTGGCCACAAAATCCTACCCAAGCAATTTAGCCTAAAACAGCATTAAAAAACTTCCCTAAAATTCCTCAAGTTAAAACAAGATTGAGCGTGGGCCCCCAACTATTCTTACCAAGGCCCAAAAGATTTCGATGGGTCCACACTAAGGCGCGGTGAAAGTGGGGGAGCAAAAACGACTTTATTGAACAGAAAGAAGTGAAAAGTGAGAAAAGGGTTGTTACTCTCAGATAATAATTCAGATATTAGAACGTTGGAGAAAACGGCGACATCTATTTAAACACATCATCATATAATAAGCTCCCCAAAACTAGCCGTTACCACCTCCCTCTTTCTCTCTCTAGCCTCGAGATCTCTAATGGCAGCATCGGTGGATACACCATCTCCTGCCCACCTCACCAAGGTATCGTTTTCTCTCTTTTTCTTTAGCTACAGACTTTAAGAACCCACTTTTTCGAGTCAATTTTTTGCTGCTTTTCTTATGAATTTGCTTCAATTTGATTACAGGAATCAACAAGCTCCATGGGTTCTTCTCCCATGTTCAGTCCTTCCTCAGATAAGCGCTTTTGGAGCGCTCTCCGTAGCCGTATTGATACCCTTCTGGAGAATCGGAAGAGCGAAATTTCAGCTGGGCAAATCCTCAGTGATGTTGGCCACTCTTTTTCTGCTCAAATGGTAAGTTTCTGTGTTCATTTTTTTGGTTGATCTCTACATAATTTTTCTTCTTGAAATTGGGATTTATGGGATGTGGGGTTTTCAGTTGAAGATCGGAGAATCGGAAGGTAGTAAGCGGTTGAAGGAAGACTCATTGCTTTTGCTGAGAGGGTTTGATTCTGTTGCCCATTCTCTGTCTCAGCTATCAAGCAATCTGGACAATGCCCTTCAGGTAAAATAACGAGCTCTTTATCTTTATCAAAGCTTGAATTGAATTAGGTTCTCTTTCTCTCTCTCTCTCTCCCATATGGACCATCCATTGAACCCCTTAAGCACTGTAGTAGCCTAGTAGGGTTTATTACTTTATTCTTCGGGGGTCAGAGGATGGTCGGGTTTTGAAATGTTTAGTAAAATTCTTCCAGTTCATATTGAAAACAATGATGCAAAGATCATATTCCTGCAACCATACAGAGAAATGTGGATTTCTTTCCAATTGCAGATTTGTTCAGAAGTGGAGTATCTTAGATCTGGGACAAACAGCTTGAATTTCCAGCTCTGTTTGGCACCTGGGAAACGTAGATCTTGGAAGTCGTATTTGGACAACCCCCAATTCCTATTCTTCTTGTACAACTAAGAAAAATGTTATATGCAACAACCCGGTCCTAACTTTTATCCCAACTCTCTCACATGAGGTGAGACTCATGTGAGACCATGTGGGTCTCACTTCATGTGAGAGAGTTGGAGTAAAAGTTGGAATTTGGAGTTGGTGCACGTACCATTACTCCTCTACTTATATAGGTATTTTGTAGGTAATAGTTCTGCACTTCTTCAAAATGATGGAAAGTTACCTTATTCTGGATGTCATTTACTAGGAAAAAGGTTGGGCACACCAGGTTCATTCAGCTCATGTTATGTAAATTCTTCGATAATGTAACTTGCTAAGTTTTTTCAATCTCAATGATGAGAAGCCTCATGTATCATCATGTACACATTTCCTCTCCAATTTCCTTTTTCACTGAGTTTCAAACTGTTAATGGAAAAGAAATCAGGAAAAGAAATGAGTCTGAAGTTAATGAGACTGACTATTTTTGTGATTGTGCTTTTTGTAAGATATAATATCATTGAAGAATTTGCATTACGTGAGACGAATAAAGATAGCATGTCTAGCCTATTTCCTGGAAAGTGGTATTCCAAAAAATGTAAAGGAAACTTTGGAGAAAGTCTATAATGGTCTCGACAAGCACCTATATTCTGTCACCCCAAGCAAAATAATTAATGGGTTTGAAGAAAAAACTACTCTTAATATGGCATATAGAAACTATGGATTTGAAGATCCTAGTAAGTTTAGAGTATTGAGTATCAACTGTCATTCAGCCTTCAGTCTTCTTCGTTTTCTGTTTTCAGGGAGCAAGGGATCTAGCTAAACCACCCACATTGACTGAAATATTTCATAGCAGTCTAAAAAACTCAGAGAGTAGAGAAGAGGATTCAGAGAAGGAAGAAAATAAAGAAGAAAGCAAGAAAGGACTGAAAAGGAAGTTTGATCCTAATGAATGTTTTGAGGACCGAGGAGAAGATTTGCCAAAGCAAAGTGAGCAAAGCCCAAAAGAGGGGAAGCTGAAGAAAGCCAAAAATGTTGGTTTTTCCCTATCTGTTCCGTCATCCTGGGTTAAGATGATCATTTTTGTGTCAATTGTTAATTGTGTATGTCCTTTGCAGCTTGCAGTCTCCATGGCAACAAAAGCTGCTTCACTTGCGAGAGAACTCAAATTGATAAAATCGGATTTATGTTTTATGCAAGAGAGATGTGCTCTTCTTGAAGAGGAGAACAGGAGACTTCGCGATGGATTCACTAAAGGGATAAGGCCCGAGGAAGATGATTTGGTAATGTTTTACTCTATCCTCATTATATATGATATATCAAAAAAATTCAAGGACCTGTTGTCATCTTTTCGTAGAAATGAAATCAGATATCCAAGCACCAAGTAACACACCAAGTACCATTAATCTTTTGACAAGTGGAATGTTTGTGTGGGCAGGTGAGGCTTCAGTTGGAGGCACTGCTATCAGAGAAATCCAGATTAGCAAATGAGAATGCAAACCTAGTTAGGGAAAATCAATGCCTTCACCAGCTTGTGGAATACCACCAACTTACCTCCCGCGATCTCTCTGCCTCCTATGAGCAAGTTATACAGGGAATGTGCTTGGACTTTTCGTCTCCACCACCACCCATACCAGAAGAGGAAAACGATGGAAGTAGAAATGTTGGTGACGCTAATTATGAACCTCCTCTAACGCCCCGGACAGATATCTTTGGGTTCTCCACTTCTCTTGATGAGTCCTCTCATGAAGAGCAAACACTAGGGAAATGGACAAGTAGTTATTGAAGAGCAGCCATGGTTTTGCTTATTGTTTCAATTGTGGAATTGAATTTTAATTGAAGTGTATATTTTGACGCCTTTGCTAGTAACAATGACGTATGTTTTTGTTCTGTTATAATTCATAACATAATAAATAAATGAAGGATTTTGGCTCCCCAACTTTTGGTTCAAATTTTTACCTCTTTTTGCATGGCAACAATTTTTTTTCTTCTTTTCTAGATCGAGTAGAAAAACCTCACTTGACACTGGCAAGCCCATATAGACATTCAAAACAATCTCAAAAAATGATAGTCATGCAACCGGTCGCATACATGTTCATTTACACGACATCACATATTCATTTACAAAACACCCTGGTTTTTTACCCTTATTTTTACAGAGATCTTCCCGAGTTGCTAGAATAGAGGGTAACCTAATTTTGAACATTAACCTATTTTTATAACTGTCTGGTCCGTGTAACAGTCTCTCTTGCCCAGGCTACTCTTTGTGCACAAGGTTTACTAAGATCAACACTAGGATAGACGACAGCTAATTGCATACAAAGTATTCCATTTCTTTTATTGATTCATTAATTACAAAGAGACCTAATATACAAGGTGGCCCAACTTTAGCAATGCAACTCACGCATTGTACATAATGATGAAAGCTAGAGAATTGATCTCAATATTCAATGCATTATACAACCTTCTAAATTCCTTTAAACACCAAGAGAAGGTCATGTGGTCGAATAGTAGGCCACTTTTCCCTTCTTACATATTTGCCCATCCTATAAATGCCCCAACTGGTTCTCTTCTATCTCCTACAAATCCAGGGAGGGCTTTTGTAGAGTAGTGGGGCAAATTAGTCCATTTCATACTCAGAATTTTAGAAATAGCAACAATAATGGGTGCTCCATGGTACTTGACTCTATAGTATGTTACGCAAACCTGAGAGTTAAGCCCAAAACAAACTGATATAAATAAATAATACATGCAAGTCAGGTAATGAAGTCTACAAAACCCTTGACACAAAGACGAAGATAACAAGAGACGCCCAAAACAAAGCATACAAAGGTTTTCTTACACTAAATATATAAAAACGCAAGTCTGGTAACAGAGTCTCCAAAAATCATTGAAACTAAGATGAAGATAACAAGACATGCCAAAACAAAGCATATATATGTTTTCTTATGCTAACAATCTTTCCTCCACAAAGTTAAACAAACCAGCTAGATTATGTGGTCAAAATTCAGCTATAATGTGGTTAAAATTCAGTTCTTTCCAGTTTCTTTAGCAGGTCTTTTTCTCTTAGCTGGTGAAGTTATGGGTTCAGTGACAGCACCCGGAGAAGAAACACCGAGTATTGCTTGAGATGAGAGGTTAATTGCAGTTTCAGTAGCTTTCGTCACATTTGAAATCAAGATCACATCTTTTAATTTCTCCAACACTTCGGAAAATACATGGGTCCCTTTCTCAAACTACAAGCAAACAAAAAACAATGTCAAAATTAAACATGTCAAAACATCATTAGAGTTGCATAAAAAAGGCTCAGTTTCTATTTTCAAAATTTTCAGTATATAAGTAATTATTAAGTAATTAAAGTAGGACACTGTTTTATTGACATTTTGGAACTGCTATTGCTTTTGAGTGTGAAAATCTAAGTGACTTTTGAGTGCAAAAATCTAAGGAACTTTTGCGTTTGAAAGCAAGACGAGTACTTATAAAATTCTAATTAACCAATGCCTGGCCACTCACATGAGGCATGCACCAAATTCATCTATTGGAGAACTCATATTTCTGTTATTGTTGATATAAACTTTGAACTTGCTTACAAAAATATTGCCCACTCTACACAAATTGATAAGATATTTGAAGGCAAAGGACAAATTTTTGAATGATGATAATATTATCCTCTATGCCACCACATAATATGTTCCTAAAATACCCAAATCTTGGAAGATTGGGCTTTAAACTGAAAGATATATCTGTGCTAGCGAAAAGAAGAAAAAAGGTAAGGGATTTCAAACTTTTCAATGGCTCGTGGATTAATCCCAGTTGCATTAAATCAGACTCATCAGATGGTCTCAATACCTCTAATCCCCCCCCACCCCCCGCCCAAAAAAAACAAAAAAAAACAAACAAACAAAACAAAACAAAAACAAAAAGTTAACATACTTCAGAGGCATTCTAATTTCCTATCTTTACTGTTAACTTTTTTTCCACAGTTCTGTTTTTTGGTGATAGTAATACCTCTCTTGGACAAGGTTTATATTCAAGAGATGTGACCATAAGTACTAGTGTGATAACACTGTATCACAAGGACCGCAACTATAAAACCAGAGAAACAGACATGATGTTTGATAAATCAAGCATGCCATTTCTGAAATGAAGGTTGTAACTGAGACATACCGCTTCAACTTTTCCAAGAGCATTCTCCAACTTCTTAGCCAGCTGACAATTTTCCTCCGTTAAGGCTTCACTCTGGGAATGTCAAAGAAGCATTGAAATTAACACTTAAGGATATGTAATAAACAAAGACAAGATGCTCATATGGCAGTGAAAAAAGATTACCTTCTTTTGCGATTGCATATACAAGCTTTTGTATCTAACATCAGCCTCGCAGTGGCATTGACTCAAAAAGGACCTCTTGATTGCCTGTTTTATGGAAACACAATTGTTTTCAGAAGGAATTATAGTACCATAGAGAAAATAAATAATGACAAGAACCAGTGATATCAAAGGTATAATAATTGAATACCTTAGACTTCAATGCTTCTAAGGTCTGTTGTTGTGCTTCCAATAATTGAAAGAGGTAGTCAATTTTCTCTTCCAAATTTCTTTCATCCAAGGCTGGCCCTGGCAATTTTTTCTCCTTGTGAACTTCTGGCTCGTCTTCTCGTTCACTAGCATCAATCTCTTCAATCACAGGTTCAATGTCCTTTTTTAGAGCAGGGAGAACTGAGTTTCGAAGACGTACAGATCGCCGAAAAACAACAGTTTGATTCTTTGCTCTCTTCCTCGAAGAAGATAAGTTAGAACAGTTTGTTTGCTTTGTAAGATGAGATCCTTCTCTCTCCAAGTGAGGATTTGAACTTTCAGGCTATGAATAGAATAATATAATTAGGAACCAGATACAAAATTCTACAATCTACCCCACACAAAAATATTTATCCCAAAAGTAAAAAATTGCTTTTGCAATCGGTCATGACATTAAGCATGGAAGTTTTCATAAGCAAGTGAAAGTAAATTAAGAAAGAGATGATTGTTGATGTCAATGGCTGTATTTATCACAACATTACAAAAGTCATTCTTCCTATGTAAAAATTCTTCAAAGTTTACAACGAGAGACGATTTTTCCAAGGATGCATTTCATCATCCTAGAAAATCCACAACTTGAAGGAGACTTTCTCCCTATGATGCTTCATTCTTCAAGAATGAAAAATGTCCCTTTCCTTGTAGGCTCAAATGCATCATTGAAATTTGCCCGAGCTAATATTGCCAAGAATACATTTAAGCATCCAAGAAGACCCTGAAGATGAAAGAAACTATTTTCCCTCTGAAGCTCCCCCTGACCCTTACTTTTTCAATGTAAAATGGACCCCTTTAAAAGATACTTTCTCCTTGTATGCTCAAATGCATAATCACCACTATCAGCTCCCATTGAAAAATACATACATTATACACACCCAAACAACAAGAAGGTCAAAAGCAATAGAGAAAACCACAAGGGGTCAGGTAAAAATATGTAGCGGGCATACCACTAAACATAGCTATGTAATGCACAAGAAAGCCTCAAAATTTACAACCAAAGGATATGATTCCACAGACGACAAACTTTGCAACGTCACCCTTCTTTTTGGTAGTCATCAAAAACCCTTCTCAATCTCTAACCAAAACCCTACCCCCACCAACCCACATAGAGAAACAGAGATGAATAGATAAGCAAAAGCCCATAGTACCACACAGCACTGAACACCCTCCATAAGAAGAAAATAATATATATGTATTAATGCATATATATAAAAGCAAAAGTGTCAAAGAAAGTATGAAGAAGTGAAGAACTAAGCAGTTGTCATAAAATATGTACCATGTGAGCCCTTTCCTCTGCCTTTGCACCACCAGGTCTCCTACCCATTTTCTCTCACAAAGCAAAGGCTTTCAACCCAGATGATTTTCCCAGATTTTCTCAGTGTAATATACTCTTCCCTCTGTTCTGTATATATGGAGAATATATATATATATATATATATCTATATATATACAAATACGTGTGTTTATACTTTATAGCGGTGGAAGATTGCAGAGAGAAGGTGGTGGTATAAAAGGCAGGGTCCAAAGGGGCAGGGGGGTTTGCCTCGTTTCTGTCATTCTACTCCACGTGGCAGCGTTGTATTAGTCGTGCAGTCTTTGGGTAATTGACGCTAAAGCACTCCCAAGTAAGTAAAATGTAATTATATCACTCATCAGTACGATCTGAGCCGTTCATTTGTTGGCCTTTTGCTTCGTAGACCTTATTCCCCGGGATTGATGCCGTTTTACATTACCATTCCAACTTAATCATGGTTAGGTGATCTTCAAATTTTATTTCCATCCGTATTGGTGGATGGTCTCTTCCTCTTCCTCTTCTTCTTTTCCATTTTTTTCTGCCTTTTTTTTTTTTTTTTTAATGTATCCCATGGTGCACGGGTAGTGCATACAGCAAAGGACCATGATTTTAAATATGAATGTTTTTAGTTTGAATTTTTATATTCTCATGATTGGATGTGTGGGTTTAAAGGTAAATTACATATCCAATGAATCCAGATCTTAATAAAAGTAAGAGTTTATGTTAACCACCCCTATGTACCTCGTCTTTGATGATGCCAGACTGTCAGCACTTATATACCTTGGCAATAATCACACCGTTAGAGAATATTAAAATAATATACTAGAGATCAATTTAAATTTTTTTTTTAATTGGAAAATACTCTCTTAATGACTGCTAATAATTTTGTTGTATTGAATGATCCACCTAGAGATCTTATAGCTGGTTTGTTATAAGATGCCTATAGTATGGCAACTCTTTGATTATGTAATCTGCCTTAAACTCTTAACTACAAATAAAGTTTATATTTTTCCATACCAAGAGGGAGGAAAAAAATAAAAAAATCCACATGCTGTCCATTAAGCCATTACTTTTATTATTTTATTTAATCACCTTTCTCACAATGAATGGAATCACATGAATCAATTAGATCCACAACAAAAACGGGAAATTTACATGTATAGTATTCTCTTATTGACCTCTATCCGTCATGGAGTGACTTAATGTTATGAGGAGCCTTGTCAAGATAGGGCTAATATCATCATAGATTCGCATTCGACTCAAGAAAATATGACTGCAGTGCACCCATCACATATATTTTAAGTACCCTTTCATTTAATATTCTAAACTCCACATATATGTATATATTTTATAATAAAAAAAATTTCACATGGTTTAGTTGTTTTGTCACTTGTCAGTTGGCTCATTGATTTATGAATTATGAGCATCTGCATATAGTGCACCCATTAAACATTTTTTAAGCAACCACTACATTTAATAAAATATTATAAGCTCCATAGTCCATACAAAAAAGAAAAAAAAAAGAAGGGTCACATGCTTTCAAACTGGTTATGAAATCCCATTAATCCTAGAATTGGACATATTTGGGCAGGGAGTCACATAGGTGTGGTTGTGGTTGTGGGAGTGGGAAGTAGGGATATTTATTATTATAATCTGGTTTTTAAATAAATTAATTCATTGTTGGTTTAAAAAAATCTATACTTATACAATAAAATTGAATTGATTAGTATAAAAATAAATTTAGCACATAGTGTGAAATTAAAATTTATTAGATTTATTTTTAACTCGTTAGGTTTTCAAATTTATTAGACAACTTCTTAGAAAAATCTTACCTTAATAGAATTGTTTAATATAATATTTTCTACTAAACCATTTTTGGGATTTATCATAAAATCTTGAGAATTTAAGATGAGTGAGACGACTCAGGCGGCATACAAAGTTGAGGGTAGTGATGGCCGCCCACGAGGTGTTTTTCTTTTTCTTTTCTTTTTTTTTTTTTTTATAAAAAGTTTTTTTAAAAGAAAAATGAAAATTGAAAAGCAACTTTCTTTTTCCTTTCAGACATATATACGGATATACGAGAAGAGAAGATAATACACCATAGACAAAAGCTCGGCTACAGCTTTACAGATAAGGTTCTCTCTGCCACGGTTTTTTTTCTTCTCTCTCCCCCAAATTCTCACATTCCCAAACCCTAGTTTCTGCATTTCCATGGTACCTCTACTCTCCCAACCCACCTCCTTCCACACCCCCACACACCCTCTCTTCTTTCCCCCAACCCCTCCCCACCACACCCATCCCCTTCGCTTCAAATTCCCATCTCGGAGAACCCATATCTTCACCACTGCATTTGGGAACAAATGGTTTCGTATAAACAACCAAACCAATCAAAACCCACAACAGAAGCCAAGGACACTGTATCCGGGCGGGTACAAGCGGCCGGAGATCAGAGTACCGAGCATCGTGCTCCAATTGAGCCCCGACGAGGTTTTGAAGGGCAGCGGCGTGTTGGATGTTATCGACGAGGCGGTCTCGAAGTGGGTTGGCATTGTTGTGCTGAATGGCGGTGAAGGAAGTGGTGGGGGAAGGTTGTACGAGGCGGCTTGTTTGTTGAAGTCGGTGGTGAGGGATCGGGCTTATTTGATGGTCGCGGAGCGGGTTGATATCGCGGCCGCTGTTAATGCTAGCGGTGTTGTTCTCTCCGATCAAGGTTGTTTATATATCTTTTTGTTTGTTTTTATAGTTGAATTTGCATAAATTTCGATATGGAAATTGCGTTTGCTGCTATTTGATCAATATATTTGCTTATTAATGGCGGAAGATGCTTCTTCGCATGCCTACTAAATGAAATTTAACTGATATAATCTTAGTTGATAATAATTACAAACCAGTGGTAGAATTATTGTGGTATTACATTTATTTAAATAGCATGTGCCTTGGCTAGTTGTTGCTACGTACTTGAATTTTTAGAATCTCAGATCTAAATTTTCTCATTGTAAGTAGATATAGCTTGGAACTGGGCAGGGAATTCATTCACAAAGCACCCAAGAGAATACAAGTTTGGCATGTTCTGACTAACCATTATGCAGAGTAAATGCCAAAACCTCTTAGCCCACTTCAGTGTATGCTACCTATTTGACACACACACGCACACACATATTTATAATTGTATTCTGAGTTGGTGATATGTAACTGTGTTATTAAATTTAAAAATTAGTATATATATGGGGTTAGGATCTAGGGACTATTTGTATTTTACAAAATTTTTTATAACATCTTAATAACTTTTTGTGTGATCCACATTTTGTTAAGCCCACTGTAGGATTAGATTTTTTTTTTTTTTTTTTTTTTTTGGGGTACATTGGGAGGGGTTCGAACCCCTAACCTATCCTACTCCTACCCTTTTCCCCACCGTCCCTCACCACTAGGCTAGCCCCAGTGGCTTATTGTTGGATTAGATACCCTCCTCATGCATACCAAAATGCGAAATATCATATTAATTAAATAATGATAGCCATCTTGCTTATGCTCTTACAATTTTAAAAAAATAAAAATAAAAATAATAGCGATAGCCATCTGATCCATTAACTCACATTTTTTATGAATGAAAAATCTCGTATTTTTTAATGAAGCATCTCTTAATCTCTGATCAACTGATATTTGACAAACGTGACATATATGGGAGGAGTATATAATCCACCAGTGGAATCCACAGTAAATTTCTCAAAAAAAAAGAGAAAAATGAAAAAGAAAAAAAAAAGGTTATTGAGATTAGTGTAGACCTGTTATAAGAAATTTTGTAAATTATTTTGTCCTCTGATCCTGAATTATAGATATCTCTATATGTAGTTTCACACGAGCACTTCGTGTTCCTTAGTACTATCTTTTTTATTAATTAAATAAAACTAATCAAGCTTCAACTAACATCAATTTTATTCAAATTAATATTTGAGCTTGCAATTTTTTAATCTTAAATCTCCATTTACTATTTGTAATTCCATATTGGTTGAAATTTATCAGTAAAATTTATTCACAGAACTTACAAAGGAATAAAATATCGGGCAATCCTAATTAATTGCTATCTAGAATTATTGCTTGTGGATCAAACCTACCATTTGTTTTAAAAGAATTGTCCATGCGGGGAGAATATGTGGAAGGTGCTGGATTATTTAATAGCAGGTAAATTTTTTTCCAAGTTGGCCATTGTGGATGCAAAGAATGCTATATGACCCTTTAGGATATTATGCTGACTAAATTCATATTAAATTCATATTGCTTGGGATGCTGAATACATCCAAATAAGGGGCCCCACTGGATCAGGATTATAACTTTCCATACAATGTTGTTTGGCATAGGGAAAGAACTTTTTGTATATTAGTATAATGTGTGATTTAGTCCATGGATGATCCAAAGGCTTCTTAGATTTGATTTAGTCCATTGCCTATTTGGAAGTTAGTGCCACATGCTTCCTTTCTGGGCTATTTGGAGAGAGAGAAATAGGAGAACTTTTGAGGGTGGGGAATGGGGAATAGAAAGGCTAAGATATTGTATTTTTGATTTCCTTTTTGAGTGGGGCAATCCTGGCCGCTTTTTTCACCGGCTACCTCCGAATGAGTTCTTGAACAGCTTGATTCTTTAGGCTTTTCTTTTCTCTTTCTTCTCTTTTCTTTCCTTTTGGTATACACCCTGTATGCTTGGCTTTTGTCTTCTTTTACTACAATTTACAGTAACCTTTATAAAAAAAAAAGGATTTGGATCGTCTTCTGCAGATTAGTCTACACCTCTGTATTATTAATTGAGATTCATCAACATTTTGCATTTAACGTCTCCTCCAGTTTCATTAAAACTGTAAGTGAAAATCCTATGTCATTTTAGGCTTGTAGGTAATGTGTTTCTCCTTTTTACAGGTCTTCCAGCCATTGTGGCAAGAAACACAATGATGGATTCCAAATCTGAATCTGTAGTTCTTCCATTGGTAGCTAGGAACGTGCAAACTGCAAAAGCCGCTTTAAATGCATCTAATTCTGAAGGTGCTGATTTTCTTATATACAGTATTGATGAAGAGAAAAATGCCGGGGATGTAATGAACTCTGTATTTCAGAGAGTGAAGATACCAATTTTTATCATATTTGCTTCATGTGGGAAGGAGTCGTCAATTACTGAGGCATCAATATTACTCCGCTCAGGAGCTAGTGGTTTCGTTTTTTCATTAGAAGATTTGGGGTTTTTTAGTGATGATGTTCTGAGCAATTTGTTTGGCACTGAATCTGCAACAAGTAAAATAACACAGGAAGGACTTGAAAGCTTCAATAAGCTCAAATCATTGGATGTGGATAATGGTTTTCATGGGAAAAAGAGGGTGGCTGGCTTTATTAAACTGGAGGATAGAGAAAAACAGTTCATAGAAACAGAGAGATTGGTATTGTTTGAAGCCATAAATGTTATCCAGAAAGCTGCACCACTGGTGATTTTTTAATGTTAATATTTGGTAGTTGAAGTTTTACTTTGGATGCATCTGCATTTCATCTCTTGCTTTGTTTCTTACTTCAAGCTGAATTTGGGAATATTGGTTTTGAATGACAGATGGAGGAGGTTTCACTTCTCATTGATGCGGTTTCTAACCTTGATGAGCCATTTCTACTGGTTATAGTGGTAATTGTGTGCTGAACTTCAACAAATTCTGGTTCCGGGATATACATTGGTATTAGCTCTGAATTTCAAATTCTTTACTTGATACAATTTAGTATTAAGTTGGGTTTTTATATGCTTCAGGCATTTTTGCTTAAAGAACTATCATATAAAATGTGTTGTAAATGTTGTCACGTATACCTGCTGCTACTAATATCCCACTTGAGTGGATTGTTTCTTCAAATTCAAGCACTGGAACTAATGGATCAATTTGCTGTGCCTTATAGTTATTTGTTTAATAGAGCATGCTATAATGAAAAAAATGCAATTATAAGTGTATCAGGTTCTATATTATATTAAATATATAATCTTTTTAGTACAGTGCAGTATATTGCTTTTAAATATATAATCTTTTCGTAGAAAATGCAACTGTAAGTATGGTAGGTTTTATTTTAAATTCTTAAATATAAAATCTTTTCTTAGAAATTGCTTTTAAGAAAATGAAATTTGCTAAAAGTTGGATTTTGGACCAAATTGCTTCACTTAGTGGTACTTTGGGTATCAAGTTGGAAATTTTGGACCATTATTGGATTTTAAGCACCCTACCACCTAGGCTTCACGTGGCATGCTACTTATGCAATCACGTGAATTCGCCGTTAGCTATTTAGACGGAGTTTGGGTTACAAACCGAATTGCTTCATTAAAGTATACTTTAGGTATCAAATTGGAAAAAAAAAAAAAAGTCTAAGTATTAGTGTATTAGTGTATTACATTGACACTGACCCCAAAATACAGGATGGTAAAGTGTTTTTTACCCAAAAAAAGAAAGAAAAGATGGTAAGAACATAAAATGAAATTTGGACATGAAAAGAATAATTAGAAGTATGATGCTCAAACATTGGGATGAAAAGAAGTAATTCACTAACCTCTCTCTCTCTCTAACCCCCTTTGAGAATGTTGTTGCGTAAGGCTTTTATTTCTTTCATGACTTCTTTATTATTCTTTACATCACCAGGGTGAATTCAATTCCGGTAAATCAACTGTAATAAATGCGCTGCTTGGAAGAAGATATCTGAAAGATGGGGTTGTTCCTACAACTAATGAGATCACCTTCTTACGCTATTCTGAGTTGGGTTCTGATGAGCAACAGCGTTGTGAAAGGCACCCAGATGGCCAATATATATGCTATCTTCCTGCTCCAATTCTTAAAGAAGTGAGTCCTTTTGATTTTTTGATTTATTTAGTTTTTACTTCTGAATTCAGTTCTAAAACGTTCGAGTCCCTTATGTATGCATATGACCAGACACATGCTTGTTGGTGCAAATGTGCAATAGCGTAAAATGTGAGTTATAGTTGGTTTGAATGTACTCTATTTCATTAATTCTCTATGCGTAAAATTTTTTCTATCATATTCTATATTCTGGTTGATAATAAGCTACACTTTTCTGTATATCATTTCTGCTTATTCTACTAAAACTTATGTATAATGAAGTTGCTAGATTACTTGCTTGGATCTTTTCTTCATACCAATTGCCATTGATTTGGGAGTTTCCTCATTTTGATTTGATAAATTGCTTTATTTACTTGCTCCCTTCTTTTTAATGTGAAATGCAAGACAAATAGTGAAATAATATGGCAATGACGCCACACCATAGAGTGATTCAATGAGTTGCAAAAATAGGTACCAAGCTGTAAAACAAGTAAAACATGGAGGTGCACTGAAAAAGAAAAAAGAAAAGCCTGTTTATTGAGCTATCATGTGATCTGGGTTCTGGGGACATCAAAAGGAGAAACTCTAAGCTGTAAAACAAGTAAAACATGGAGGTGCATTAACAAAACTCCTGTGCATTGAGCTTATCATTCGATCTACTCTGGGTGTTGGGTACTTCGAAAGGAGAAAAATGACAAAACAGTCTTCCAGTTAAAAGACAAAAGAGGAGAAACATTTTGGCTTGGTTTAAAACCCTGGTACAATGAATGAGCATCAATGAGGGAAGAAGAAAAATAAGAGTTTTGCACAATGTAGTAAAACCGGACAAGTGCAACATATTCATCTTCTAAGATTTTCTTACTTGTTTAAGTTTATAGCTTTTCTGAAACGTGAGCTGAATGGTAGCCTATGTTAATAGCTTGTTTTACATAATGGAACTAATTTTTTTTAATATCTTTGAAAGCAGATGAACATTGTTGATACACCTGGAACTAATGTGATTCTACAAAGGCAACAACGCCTTACTGAGGAATTTTTGCCCCGTGCAGATTTGCTTCTTTTTGTGATATCTGCCGATCGCCCTTTAACTGAAAGTGAGGTATGACCAGTTGCACTTGTCAAATATGGGATAGCCTGCCACTTATTGTTTCTGCATGACTGCATGAAAGACAATGGATTAGATTATTAAATTGCCGTAGCATTTCGTTTATGAACATCCTTCTTGTTTACATGTGATTTTGAAACTAACTATATGATCTTAATAGCCGATTAAGAATTTTTAGTGCCCTGTTAATCAAATAAATTTTTTCTGTTGAGAGTATTATTTATTTATTTATTTTTTTTTTTGGGGGGGGGGGGGGGGGTTGACATTATCTTGGTTCTACTATAATTGATGCTTTATATGCGTTTTATACTCTCTGATCTTATAGTTATGATTCTTCGGCTATTCTATGTTTCATAATTGGTTAACATTTCAAATATTCGTCAAATAAATCATTAGTAGTAAACAATATACTACTACTAAAACAACCATTTTAGCAGTAAGTAATTCTAGTCATCTTTATTTTTATTTTATTTTCTCAGTGAATTTTGTTTTTGTCAAAAACAGTTTTTGTGTATGAGTTGGAATATCATTCTCTCATTATTGTTTGACATTGATGTAACATGTCTCTTTATATCGAAATCTGATTTTCGCTCTATTCCTGGTACTCTTCAGGTTACTTTTCTTCGTTATACTCAGCAGTGGAAGAAGAAAGTTGTGTTTGTGTTGAATAAATCTGACCTCTATCAGAATGCCAGTGAGGTTTAATTATGGATTATGTTCATTTTGATTGTTGGTATTAGTTAAAGTGATTTTCTTGCAGTCATGACTGATAAACGGAACCCTTTTTCTACTTAAACTCCCTTAATGGCTTTCTGGTGTTCTTTAATCTTTTTCAATGATTTGGTGCAGCTTGAGGAAGCTATTTCCTTTATCAAGGAAAATACACGAAAGGTGCTTAATACTGAACACGTGACATTATATCCTGTATCTGCACGATCTGCTCTTGAAGCAAAACTTTCGGCCTCATCTGATTTTGAAAAAGATTATGCAAATGTGACTGATCCTCATTGGAGAACTAGTAGCTTCTATGAACTTGAGAAGTTCTTATATAGTTTTTTAGATGGGTCAACAATTACAGGAATGGAAAGAATGAAGCTTAAGCTTGGAACACCTATTGGAATTGCAGAACGACTACTGTCTGGTTGTGAAACTCTTGTAAGACAAGATTGTCGATATGCCAAGCAGGATTTGGCCTCGGTAAATGAAATCGTTAGTAGTGTTAAACAGTATGCCATGAAGATGGAAAGTGAGAGCATTTCTTGGAGAAGCCAAATATTATCACTGGTATGTTTCTCAGAAATCTAGAGTCTGTCACAGGGGTATATGCAGTGTCTGTCACAGGGGTGTATGCAGTATCTCAACTTGTTACCAAAAAAGTAAATAAAAAAAAAAGTATAGTTTTTTTTTTTTTCATTGGGTGCTTGTTGCTTTGTTTATGAATTGTTTCTGTGCATGATCTTGCAGATTGATGCTACAAATGCACGTGTTGTGCAGCTCGTAGAATCTACTCTAAAATTATCAAATCTTGATCTTGTTGCTTCCTATGTTTTCAAAGGGGATAAATCTGCTACAATGCCGGCAATCTCAAGTATTCAAAATGACATTATTGGTCCTGGACTCTCTGATACACAAGTAAGTTAATTGTTTTGACCTGTTTAGGATCTGAGTTGAGCTTGAAGTTTACTTTATCTTTTGGTGTTTTCTTTTTCCTATCAATACAAACTCTATATTCTTGCATAGTGTTGTTTTCCAATATAGTTACTTTGGACATTGCTAAAAGCATAGTGTTAGAAGCATGTTAAGCTTTTGTCTTGAGATTTAGTCTAAGGATGCATTCAGAATTAAATTTCAAGAAAGATGACTTCTAATGGTCACTAGAATAATAGACACTGTAAATGGGTGGGTACTACCACTTACATACTTGACCATTATTTCATTGAATTCTTTCATTGTTGAGGGTTTTTTGAGTTCCTCAATTGCTCATTCAATTGTGCTTGACCAGATTTGACTGTTAATGTTCTTATACATGACACTAGGGAAGTCAGATGGTGACAGTTTGACTAGCAGTAGTCCAAAGATGTCATGCAGGGAAAATGTTTAGCTTTCTGTGCATTATGAAACTTTGGATAATCATCGTCGTTGTGAAGAATTCTAGATTAACAGATTGTTCATTATATTCTGTAGGCCCCTTAGAGCTGAAGGTAGTCATTGTGATGTCATTCATGCAGGTCCTGACATGAATATTTGTTGTATGTAAATATGAGAACTGATTTATCTAGGTGGGACCATTTTCAATATTTGATGAGGTTAGTTTAGTAATATGAATATATGATTATATTCTGTTTACTACAATTACAAAGCTAAGTAGACCCCCCCAAAAAAAAAAAGATATTGCCAAGCTGTGTAAAATAGTTTGGCATCTTATAAAATCTTGAAAACTGTGATATCTGTTCAGGTCCACGAAACACTTTAGACCAAATTCACTTTGTTTTAGTGCTTGCATTTTAGAGCTTTACGAAATTTTACTTTCCTCTGCAAATATGTTTCCTCAGTATATCTGGTACAAGATCTAAGTGTAGTTAGTTGGCTCTGACTTCTCATGTATTGTTTTCTGTTATTATTGTCTTGGCATATAGAAACTTCTTGGGGAATATATGATATGGTTACAATCGAGCAATGCTCGTGAAGGGAGGCTTTACAAGGAATCTTTTGAGAAAAGATGGCCTTCATTTTTCTATCCAGACAACCAAGTGCAGTTGGAGACCTATGAGACCTATGAGTTACTCAGGAAAGTAAATGAAACCAGCTTGAGAGCGATAGAGAACTTCAGTGCCTCTGCTGCTTCCAAACTGTTTGAACAAGAAATCCGTGAAGTGGTGAGCTTAAAATTCTTCTAGTGTTGTAGGAAAAAACTTCAATCTTCTTGGAGCAAGTAGTTGACATTACCAATAATGAACTTTTATGATAATAAACTCTTTTACGTTATGTAAGTGCAGACATATGGTAGAATGCATGCTCAGATAGTCAGATGTATGGTGCTTGTTGATTCAACTGTACCTTTTTGTTTCCATAGCCATAAAAGAATTTTCTATAAACAGACATGTGCTTTTAAGTCTAAATCTCCCATGGAAAGACCAATGGCCCCTTGGAACATAAGTTGCTAGTAATGGCTTGTAGCATGATGTTTTGTTAATTTTTGTCGGTCTTTTTGTTTCAGTAAGGTGTGTTGATTCAAACTCCAAAATGAGAGATTTTAACTTTTGCCAAATTGTGGATGGTACTGGCTTCTTTTCAATGGTGAAATCACTTAAAATATTATAAAAAGGTTTTACCAGAAATACTTCTACCTTGAAGTTTCTTTCAAACACTCCCAAATCGTCTGCACTTTTTAAACTATATTTCCTAACAATTTGCTTTTAAACAATATTTACTGACAATTCATGTGGATGCTCTCTCTCTCTCTCCCCCTTTTATGAATAACTCAACTCTTCGATTTTCAGTTCTTGGGAACTTTTGGTGGAGTAGGAGCAGCTGGTTTATCTGCTTCGCTTCTAACATCAGTGCTGCCAACCACTTTAGAAGATCTTCTTGCTCTTGGCCTTTGTTCGGCTGGCGGGTAATGCATTTTTTTTCCTTTTTCAAACTTCCTGTCTACATTTCTTACTGACTCCTTGTTATTACTGAAGCCTCTATGACCAAATCTTCTTGATATAGTGGTAGTTAACATGACAGGCCTCGAACTCTATAAAATCATTGGTCCAACTTAATATATTTGATAACCGGCCGGCCTATCACTATAAATATGAACTAAAACCAAGGCGATGTAAACCAGGGAGAGAAGAAATAGGGGAATAGAGAGAGAAGAGGGGAGAAAGAAACCCTGCTGTTTAGAGAGTTTAGAGAAGGAGGGAGGGAAGGAGAGAAACCCTAAGGTTAGGGGGATTGGGGAAAAAGCAATCATGTTTAATCATTTAATTATCAAACCTGAATTCTAGGGCTTACAACACAAGCCCTAATATAGGCTAAACAAAACGTAAAATAGGAAAGTATGGAAGCCCTAATAACTAATAATAGTTACGAAATATTAAAACTAATGACTAAATATTACTAAATACTAAATAATAGTGACTAATAAATAATAAATACGAAATACTAAAATATAAAGGTACAACCGATTATAGTATACAAAAATTCTTTCATCTTGATCTCCATCACAAGGTAGTTGAAGCTTTTTCTTAGCTAAAATCTCTCAAGCTTTTAACAATTAACATATCCTATGAAATTTCATCATTATATATCTTAATGAACCTTATTTTTCCAATTATTTACCAATGAACTAACTTCACATTTCAGCATGTAATTTTCATTATTTCATTATTATAATTATCTGATTGAACCTTTGTCATCACAACAGGTTCATAGCAATTTCGAATTTCCCAGCTCGTAGGCAAAGGCTGGTAGATAAGGTGAAAAGGACTGCAGATGCCTTGGCTCGTGAAGTTGACGAGGCTATGCAGAAGGATCTCTCAGAAACTCTTAGCAATCTGGAAAACTTTGTAGAAATCATTGCCAACCCTTATCAAGAAGCAGCACAACGTAGACTAGATGCACTCTTGCAGATCCAAGATGAATTATCAATTGTTGAGAAAAAACTTCAAACGCTACAGATTGAAATTCAAAACCTTCATGTATCCTGAAATCGGTTTTAATTTTACCATCAGTCACGGCTTCCATCTTTGGCAATGATGCAGAAGGGTGGTTACTTCTGTAATGGTGTTATACTTCATTCTTTTTTCCCTGCCTTCATATAAATTATTTGTTGGGTATCAAAATAACTCCTCTAATTTTTAGTATTCTATCCTCAGATTGCATGATGATCTGATCTATAATTTCCCTCTACCATATGAATTATTTGCAATTACATGGAAGCAGAATCTGGGTAACATGTGATACATTTACAAATGAGATGAAGACAGGTATTTTTTTTTTTCCTTAATTATTATTATTATTATTTTTGTTTGATGATCAATTATTCCCGCCACCTCTTCTACTTTTTACAGACTTTTATCTTTTTATCCATATAAAGTAAGCTTGAAATGGTAATTTATTAGAGTTTATTCTGTTTGTCTTCTTTATTAAATCAATGGACCATTTGTAACATTTATCTATTTTAGTGGCGGTTTAAAATATTAAATAAAATTTCAACTCCTTGTCAACGAACTTTATTTTTTTTATTATTATTTTTTTTTGGGGGGGGGGGGGGGGGGGGGGGGGGGGGGGGGGGGGGGGGGGGGGGGGGGGGGGGGGGGGGGGGGGGGGGGGTGGTTCAAGGTACATGCAACTATGCAAGAATATCATGATGGATGGGTGGGCTGGTCGAGGGTATGTCAACAAACTATATAATTGCAAGCCATAAATGGAAGCCCTCAACAACTGTCACAAAATGATAAATTACTTTAAAAATATAATAATACAAATCAATAACAAATTAAATAATGATTGTGAGTGCCATTTGAGATTCGAGCGAAATATTTGGACGCCATCTGGAAAAGTTTAGCATCACCATGATTCGTATACCGTCGGTAAAGTTTTTCGCAGGCTAAGCCAAGTGATTTATTTGTCTTTGTAATTAATAATTAAAAGCAACCATTAGCAGGATGACATCTCTGCATGGATTACGTAAGGTCGTTATTTTTTTTATCTTATTATAAAAATAATAATAAATTTCAAGTGAAATGAGTAGGGAGTAGAAGAAAAAAGGTAGCACTAACATGGTCAAAAGGTAAGAGAGAGTGCGCCTTGTTGACGAGTTTTTATAAGCCATGAATTTGATTCCATCATGGCATCATCCATCTTTCTCATTGAAGGTTCTTAAAGTAAAAAAGATAGATAAATTATAATAAATAAATAAACAAACATAAAATAAAGTGAAGGGAGCAAAAGATGGATTGTGAGAGCAATATCGATGGTCAGGGTTGTGTGCCGGGGGCACATATTCTTATCAAAGCCTCACTAGCAAGCTAGACTTTTGCTCCCTCAGCCCCCCAAAAAATAAAAAATAAAAGAGCTAGAATATTTCTGCTCTTGGATTTAGCTCTTCTTAAGGAAAGATGTCCCTTGATTAGATGGTAAAGCCTCGTCAGTGTTGTAGTACGTACAGTCTGGGTGCGAAACCTGCCTTCATGCCCTTTAGGCATCCAAGCAGTGCATTATTGAATCAATGGTCGGAAATTTGGCATGCAAATTGTTGATAATCTTTATTGCAACCAATTGACATTTTGGCCTTTTGATATAGACCAGCTTGTGAAAGGCCAAACACAAGAGACAAGAGGACTTGCGTTCTGCATAATAGAGACGTTTCACGTTTGTATTTTCTTTTGAGAAGGTGCGTTTTTTGGGAAGCCATTTATTGTTCGACTTTTTGAGGTTTCTTTCCATGAGGAAATGTTTCTCTCTCTCTCTCTCTCTCTCTCTCTCTCTCTCCCCACTAAACTCATATGCTCAGCCATGACTGAAGGCCTTGTTATTGAGCACTGCTTACCTCATTTGATTTGAGCCCATAAATCTCCTGCTGCAAGTGGGCAACTGTGTCGTCTTACAAATCTTCTAATGCCTTTTTAACGCTCGTAATTAATAGGAGTATAAGAGCATCAGTTACCACTAAATCTACTTTATCATCACTCGAAAAGCTTCCTCTTCAAAGGGGAGAGAGGTACCATTAGGTCTTTGGCAAATCTTCTAATTTTATAAATATCAAATATTCTAATGTTCGGCCAGATACCCTAATGTGGGGTATTTTAGTCATTTCACTGGACTCATCTAGGTTTTCTCACTTGATTACATATTCAAGTGGGCGGTAACCTCACTTTGGAGTTGGAAAATAGGCCTAGTACTGATAATGGTCACATGCCCATTCTTCAGAACTGAGTTTTATGTCAAGTATACATACCTCAATTAGCAATGCTATCCCACTAGCCAACAAGATGAGTAGTGACATTATTCTCCACTTCCAATTTTCCATATTTTCCCCTCATCATAAATTATAAATTCTCTTTTACTCAAACTTTGTTGCGTAAAATGCTAGCAGTAAGGTAAAAGTAGAGTGCAGGTTACCCGACAACAAAAGAAAGTTTGAAATAGTGGTAGATTTTCTGCTTTCATTTTAAAGGTTTGGAAGATGTCATTCAAATAGTAATTAAATATGTGGACTTCATAGACAAACTCGAATCTTCCTAACTCATCATATCATTAATCTTCCTCCTGCTAACTCACTGATTAGAGTGAATGGTTAATTGTATGCATGTTTCATGCCACATAACAGGATTAAGACCAAAAAAAAAATAAAAAAAAAAAAGGGGGAGGGAGGGTGAGAGAAGAAAAGAGAAGGTTTGAATATATTGGCAGGAAAAACGAGTCGCACACAATAAAACTTAAAAAAATAGGACATGGCTGTCCGTACAATTTTGGCATTTAGTCAATTGCCAAAATTTGGCCAATGGGAGGCTGCTGCTAGAAAAGCGTGTAGGTGTGTATTATATATAAACCTCATGATGATTATACTTGAAAATAAGAGGAGACCCTCTTGCTTTGGAAGAAATCAAAGGTGGGTTTATTCTAATATTTGGTATCTAACTATCTACCAATGGGTTCTCCTCATTTGATGGGTTGTCTAAAAAAACCTCTAATAGATTTCAGTTAATCACAGTTAACAAAATCATTGGTGCTTAGAGTCTTTTTCCTTTTCTATTATATTTATTTATATCCATATAAAAGTTTTCCAACATTGCCTCGCAAATTTTGATTAATTAATGTAACCATTCTATCTACCGTGTGTGTATATATATATATATATATATATATATAGAGAGAGAGAGAGAGAGAGAGAGAGAGAGAGAGGTTTGTTTGATTTTTTTTTTTTTGGTTCAAATGAGAGCCCAATCTCGGATTATACAACAAGGGATAGTCCATTCTGTTTCAATTAATCTTTTTCTCCCAACACACGCACATCAATGGAGGCTCAAAACCCTCGAATCTTCGTGAAACCTTTTCCTCAAAAAGATGAAAAGTGTCATCTGATCTACAGGTCATTAGCATATATGTTGATAATTGATCTGATACCAAATATCACTTGCCATAAGGACAATGCCACATCAAGATCTACCCAAACACCTTCCGCCCACAATAATGAAAGTTGCTACAATATTTCTGTGAACACAATCGACCTAGGTCTAGATCCTATGACTTCATATCATCCATTAAAAAAAAAAATCTGTTTTTTATTTATAAGAAGAAGAAGAATGTGTAATTATGACATTTGGAGAGGATGGATGGTAGGTAATGCAGGGATTCACCAAATGCAGTTTTTTTTTTTTTAATAAATAATAATAATAATAATTTATTTATTTTATATTATTATTAGGATTGTTTAATATTCTATTCTCTTGGTGACACCATCAACTAAGGTTTTGACTCTAAGACATTATTATAAATTAAAATTAAAGTGTGCGTGTAAAGAACAAATGGGAAGAGCAAGGAAAGCAAATCACTACCGTAAACTATCAAAGAGAATTTTTTTGTTTTCTGTTTGCTTTAACGGCTTTCTTTCGGTGCGCAAATGAAAATGGATAGTAAAGCTTGATTTATTTATTTATTTATTTTTATTAAATAAAAGAAAATGTTAAATTTATCAGTTTCATTTACCAGATATGTTTATCAATCGATGTGTCAATGACATAATTATTATAAATAAAATTTTAAGTTTCTTTAACTTAATAAAAAATAAAAATGAGTTGAATGTCACAACAATAATTGGATTTAGCACTACTTATAAAGCAATTTTTAAACTATTTTTTTAAAAAGAAAAATACTTTGATGATAATTAGTCATTGTGACACGCAATACATGGATGTAAAGGGACATGAGACCAACATGGGGGCCCACATATTAGCAAATGTGTTGCGTTGCCGCATCTTCATCATTGCTATCAACTGTCATACTAGTTATATTCTTTTAAAAAATTTACGAAATCGTTTTAGTTAGAAAATAAAAATAAATCGAAAACTCAAATATATACTGTTCATCTCGTCCCACCAATCATGACTAAGAATTAAATTTCGATCTACACTCACCCACCCCTATGTCTTTTTTCATTACCTTGTACATTTCGTGTATTTTCTTCTTCAACTTCCCCACCTTGTGTGGCCGGTGGAGTGAAAGTTGTATAATTCTAGTGGGTACAACCTTTTTCTACAGTGCAAGAAGTTTGTATAATTCTAGTGGTTTCAAAGTTCGCATGCACTCCTCTCTCTCTACGGTATAGAGTTGTATAATTGTAGTGGTGTCAAAAAGTTCCCCACCCGGCCTTTCTTTCTACGGTGTAGTGGCACACAACCCCACTATGGTTCTCCTATAAATTCATACCCACACCTTCCACTTCTCCCTCATGTTCAATCCTTTCTTCCCCTTTCTCTCTCTGTAGCCACCCATCTTCATTTCCATCCCAAGCAATTTCTGGGCTTAGTTCAAAACCTTCTCATTCATCTTAATTTCACTCCATTCTCTTCGTAGAACACCAAACTTCCTGCATTTCTATCCAAAACCCACCCCCTCTGTTCTTCCCCTGTTTTTTTTTTAAAAAAAATTTTAATCCACATTATATTGCCAAAGAAATATTATGTCTTCAAGCGTGTGTCAAGGGTTGCAATCATGCCTGGAGCCCGGCCGGCTCACCGAACCTCTTGTTTTGAGGCTCAAATTGGCTCCGCCCCAGTCGAACTCTCCTCGATCCGCCGGATGGGCTGGGAAAACTTCTGTGTCCACCAACGACACTGAAGAACCCGGTGAGAAGTCTCATATTGAAGAGAACAACACTACAACCAACAACAGCAGCAACGAAAACAAAAAAAACAAAAACATTATTGATGAAAATGGCGACTTGGGTGGCTGGAGTTTCATCCAATCTCTCACCAACACATCTGACAATTCCAAGGAAGAAGTAGAAAATGAAAAAGTCTATGTCCACCCTATGGTGAAGCGCTCTTCTTCAATGCTCAGCAAGAAGAGCTTGGAAATGTGCACCGAAAGCTTGGGCTGCGAGACGGGCAGCGACATTAGCGAAAGCAGCGACGACATTCGTTCTCTTTCGTCAGAAACTACTTCATTTCTGGCAAGGGAGGAGCGATCCAAAATGCGCGAAATCTATATGGCGAAGAAATTGAATCCTAGCAGAAGCTTTCCTCCTCCCTTGACTTCCATCAGTGGCTCCGGCGGTGTTCAAGTCAGGCCACACCGAGAAGGCGGTCGGTTAGTTCTAAAAGCGGTCGCTGTCACTCCTTGCAAAACTTACTTTCATGCTGAGCGTGGCGATGGCCGGCTTAGGCTTCGATTGTTTAAGGATAATTCTCTTGATTTTGACAATTTGGCGACTGAGGAGGAAGAAAAAATCAGTGAAAAAGATGTTGAAAATGGTGTAGATGATGATGTTGAAGCCGAAGATGAAGCAGCAGCAGCAGCAGAAGACGAAGAAGAACAAGAACAAGAGGAGGAGGAGGAGGAGCTTATTGATTATTATGATGATGATGATGATGATGATGATGATGATGAGGAGGAGGACTCTGTTTTTCGGGGTGAGATGGATGGAAATAGACAGAATGTTGGGGGTGAAATTGAAATTGAAAAGCTTCCAAGGCCTAGCAGGTGCAAGGAAGGCGGGCATAGGAACAAAGGGCTGTGGAATTTGGAGGCTTGTAATTTGGTGGCTACTTCTTGAAAAAGTTCTCTTTTGGAACTCCCATTTTCTAATATTAAAAATTCACTATTTATAATTATTGTTTTTTTTCCTTTTCATTTTTCCCCTTTTATTTTAGTTATTATGAGATTTCTCCCACCTGGGTTTTCTTAAAGTATGCTAATGTTAGTTATTATAGTTATTGGATGTGCTCCAGCTCTCTTCCATAGTTTCTTTCTCTGCAATATGCATGGGTTTTATTCACGGACTTTGTTACATCATTCAATTCCCCAAAATACCCTTAATTAGGTATGCACATAAAAACATTATTACCAAACCAAATGCAGGTTTAACTATCATAAAAAAGTGCATTAATCAAAGCACAGGCTTGGCTATTAAACATTAATTTGTGAATGTTTGATCAATGGGGTAATCGCTTTCGTGGACCACAGTCGAAGCATCAACCCTAATCGTGGGATCGGTTAGAAAATACGTGAAAGGGCATACTGATAGCAGTGGATTATGACCAAAATGACTCTGTCATGTGCATTCTCACAATAGACACATTGAATCCCTAAACCCTAATCCAAACATGATAGGATTGGTGTGTTGGACATATGGGGGGACTGGGGGAGGGCAAAGCAAACGCAAGTTGGGGTGTGTACATGGGGGTACGAATGCGTGGTAACTATCAAGAGTAGGACCCAAGATAACATGCACTGACCTCGTTGCAGATGATTGCCCGTACGTTTTCATGTGCTCCCTCTATCTTCCTTCTGCTGAGATTCTAACTTTGTGAACAACAATTCACAAACAAGGACACCAATCTTCTACAAACCAGAAAAGCATCCCCTACATTACCCTTTATTTTCGTAATCTTCTTACGAAATGACCAAAATACCCTTGTCGAATGGGGCTGCAAAGGCACACGTTGAGGTTCGAATGGTAAAATCGAAGGGGCGGGAAAATTGGCAAAATAGATTTTTAGGGTTTTGAAAGGGTAGAAGATAAGGGTGGTTAGAGGGGATGTGAGTGGGCAACATTCCTTAAAAGAGGAGGGGCAGTGTCCGACCGTGGAGTTAGGGCGTCCATACGCTAAGGTTTTTTAGGAGGCGGGGAAAAATGGGGTTGGAATTGTCAACATGCACATATATGCATCATTGTGTCTGCGCACTTCATGTGCTCCTGTGAACCTTAGGTCCTTTAAGCACATATTCTCTCACCATATCATGCTACAAGTAAGCAAAAATCTTGAGGCAATCAGCATGTCTCCACATTTTCTCCATTGTCACATGCAAATATATGTCTATATACATACATTGTCCACTCAGATTTTCATATATATATATATATATACACACACACCTATATGTATGTATTTTAGGAAATCTTCAACTTCCTTCTCACTTGTCATTATTGTCTTCCAAAGCTTATCTTAGTAGTTTTTTTGGTGTTGATGTATGCAAGTCGAGCTTTGTGGGAAACCCTTTCAACCAAAAGAAAACAACAACTATATTCGACAATACATAGCTCTCAACGTATCATCAATGTCACATGTTATTACTAAAATATCATTAACCTTTCCTAAAAGTGCGATGTCAATGTCACTTATATTTTATACTCCTTTTAGTACCTATAGCTAAAACAAGTGATCTAGCTTCCTCTAAATGTCTATTGTCAGTGTCACTCCCTCTACCGTACCCACTCCAAAATGATTAAAGGTCTCTTGCCTTCCGCCGCATCAATGTAATTGAAAAACTTCATCTAAAAATCCAACATTGGTATCACTTTCCTTAAGCATTAATTTAATTGTAGGAAGCTAAGTGTGTGATGGCAATTATATGATCATTAATTATTAATTAAGATATGCAAATTCAATTTTGATGAAAAAACATATGTATGAAAATCTTCAGGGGAGAGGTTAACGTAGTTTGATGTATGGTACAAGTAGACAATGCATGATCTTACGCAACTTTAGATCAGGTTAACCATATAAGAAAAATAATATATATATGTATGCGAGTAGTTCGATCAACTAGTCAAAGCACAACATCATTGGAAGTCCAATGAAGTTTCAGTAGGAGTGGCGATCAGAGATGGGATGATTTCGCCAGGACTTAAAATATACGGCAAAGGGACACATGGTTTTGCTACGTCCATGGTTCTGCGCAAACCATGGTTTCGGCAATCGGCATATGTACTCGCGGCTGCGTTGGACTTGTGGGACGGACCTGATCCACACATTGCATAATGAGGGCAGTTAAGTATGGAGATTCCATCAGCTTCTTCCACAGATCAATTTAAATGGAAATTAAGTGTTACATAAACTTGATCAAGGTGGAGGGTCCATCTAATTCTAAATATTATGTAATTTATGTTTAGAAATTAAAGCCGCGAAATGCATAAACTGAAGTATGGAAGAAAATTAATTCTCATCTAATGGTGAAGAGATCAATGAATGGAGTTGCACGGAAGGAGAGCGCCTTGGTGTAATTTATGTTCTTAATTAGTATGTGTATATATATATATATGTGTTGGTGTACATATATATAGGGGTCCTTGAACCTTTGGTGAACTCGTCTAAGCCGTTCTTGTCATTAGTTCCTCGTGGGTATAGGTTCTTGATAAAACATCATGATTGGTTTACCCATTCTGTCCTTTTTTTTTTTTCTTTGTTTGTATTAGTAAAAAAGGAGAAGGAAATGTTATGTACAGCACCATATATAATACAATACCTTATGTGGTACTATATGTATGGACTAAAATTCTCTCAATTTATTTAATAGATTTCTTTTCTACTGATATGAGTTGGGTGTTGTATGAAATGTGTTTCGTATAGCACCACCAAATAATAAAAATTATGTGTATAGACCAAAACTCCCTCAATTTGTTTAATAGATCTTTTCTATTTACTGATGTGGGTTGAATGCTATATGGAGAATGCTTCGTATAACATCATCCAAAGAAAAAGAACTACATATATAGTTGGCAACTTCATCACTTGGTAGGTATATAATTATTTTTTATATTTTATGGATAAAATTGGTCGATAAATAATTTCTTAGGTAAGTAGGCATTTGAAACATTGAACCGTACGTATATACTCCGTAAAGCATTGTGCGGACCCAAGTCTCATACATCGGTCTCGTTTCATGCATGCTATGGACACAGAAATCACGCTGAGCTATAGTATACCATAGAAGACGACTTGCTGAAAAGGCACCTCTTATGCAAGAACTTAATTAAAAGCATGAAGCATGACATTGGACCCTGTTGAGCCATCTCTGTTCAAGAACTTAAAGCATACATGTTGGTCTATATGACTATACATGTATATAGATAGCATTCCCATTGCACGTGGTGTGCACATGATACAAGTGATCATAAGTCCTCAATATATGGTAAAGTCATCGTGATTTTTCTGACCATAGCATGCATGCATAAAATGAGAGTCATGCAGCTTGGTCCAATGCTTTATTTTCTAGTCAAGGTGTTCATCCTATTGGTGAAGAGTTGGAAAAAAATAAAATGAGAGATACACGAGTCAATCAACTTGCAATCATACAATATATTTTGTAGGACGATCAACGTGAATTTTGATAACAAATTCAATGCCTAAATTCCTCCCTCTCTCTGTCTCATGTGCTTGCTTCGATCGGGTGATCACGGGGGTCTTCGGTGTGTAACCCACCGAAACATATGATTGTACGCACATTAATTTTCAACCATATGAAAAGGTAATTATGTCCACACAGTTTAACAATAAGGAAACATTACCTGGGTGGTGCTCCTAGTCTATGTACGTCATTTAATTTGGACCGAATCCGAGAAAAAATCTGCCGTGGAATCAATTAAATGTTTCCCATGGTCATTGTGGAGATGGTGGTGATTGACTTCTCCCCACTCCCACTCCCCCGGCACCGGGGTCGGGAAAGGGAAAGCTAAGAGAGACAGAGAGAGAGAGAGTCTAAAAAGTGACTCCTACATGATTATGCAATGCACGTACGAATTAGTAGGGACTAAAAAGAGCAAAATAAGAAACAAAAAATATATATTTATATTTTTTTTAATTAAAAGGATAAAAAAAAAAAATTTGAAAAGCTAGTTTTTGTTGGGGTTTACCACCCATATGTCACCACCACTAACAAAAGGTTGAATTGAAGGGACCCCCACCACTCTGTCCACCAAAACTTGGACACAATTGAAACCACGACACATCCTAAAAGGGTCAAATTCATCGACTGCCTTATATTTATATATATTCCCTTTTCATGCAGCGGCGACTTATTCTTTGTGATTACCATGCATTTCATGGACCTCGACCTCTCTCTCTCTCTCTCTCTCATGGCTAGTGTCAAGTTGTCCTTGTCCATGTGTGGATGAAATTGCCACGATGCATACCTGAGAAATTGAACCACATAACACATTGAAATAAATATAAAAAAATGTTACGTGTTAAGGAGGAAGCTAGCTACGGCACCCATTAGGCCTACATGCGAGACATGGCTAGCAGCGGTCGGCCTCATCGTGCCAGCACAAAGAATGTATACCCTCGGCCAATGCCACGCCATTTCTTGTGGTCTTCCACTCATGTTACCCACTTTTAATTAATTAATTTTTTTTCCTATGTGTTCGACTCCGCTCCTCTCCCCATGTATGATATGGTTGAAAATGGACCCCCTTTCATTTCTTTTCCCCTTGTGCGCGCTTTACTTTCTGTTGTCGGACATCCATGTCATCAACCTAATCCACTTTTTGTAGCTCTTTCTCCCTTTCCAAAGTTTTCAATGCTGGGTTTCCATATTTTGGTGGAATTTTAAACCCTACTTTTGTGTTCAAATATATATATATATATTAATTCTAATCCTGGTCACGCTCGTGCTTAAGATTAGTCATATTTCAATGAAATTTTGACGATGTGTTAGATTTCATGATATACTTTTAATTTATGTTTCAAAACCAAGTTTAAAGTTAAAAGTGAATTTACAAACTTACATGTTTGTGTTTGGGTGAAGAATTTTTATATAGAATTTGTATTTAACTCGGAATTTGGAAGGCCAAATTCTGTCTAGAAATTTTATTTTCTTAGGTGGAAAATTCCAGATTTAAATGATAAAATTACGAAATCCCTTAAAAATTCTAACTTTCAAACAACCTACCCAAATAAGGAACCTAACTATTTACAGTTATAAATTCTGAGATCTAAAATTCTGTGATTTTAAAATTCCATGAATTTAATTTTTGAAATTTCTCACTTGAACACCAACGTTAATTATGTCATAGATTAATTCCAGGCTTTACAATTAGCACCATATCATATAATTAAGCTAATCGTGCAGATTTTAAGAGTGAGATTAGTTGCAGGAGTACGAAATTATAAGAGGAAGAAATAAATGCGTACGAAATGGAAAGGATCGAAGAAGATAAGGATCATACATAAGTCATTGAAAGGGCCCATGAGAATATATGGTGGCTTTCAACCGAGGCCACCAGAGTCTTTGTTGCTTATCTTTCCACTATGACTTCTCGGTGGTTGTTCTCAATGACATGGAGCACTTGTTCCTAGCCTAAAGAGATAGACTAGTGGCTCTTGAGACATAAAGAGGTACAAGGTTTTGTCGGGATTGACCCCCTATTCTTTGTGGGGAGTAGTTATATATATATATATTTTTGATTTATCCCAAGTATTAACTAACATTAAGTGAGCAATGAACCTTATCCATCATGTCTTGAGGGAGGTCTAAATGCTCTGTTGGCTCAAAAAAAAAAAAAAAAAAAAAAAAAAAACCCTCTTTATTCCTTAAAGATCTTCAATACTATTGTGAAGGATAAATTTAGGGTTTGATTAGTACCAGATTCTACAGGGTCATGCACAGATAACCCATTTTCTTTCTTTATTTATTTTTTTTAAAAAAAAATTGTGTGACTTACATGCAGTCATACTCCAATTGTAAGAATAGAGCAGTTCATGAGAATCCATGCAGGCATGCATTATTGGAAGTGTTCAAAACGCGCTTAAGAGAAAAGAATGGAGGTAGTGAAAAAGCTAGGGTTGTAATATTTCAAAGATAAATAATGAGTGGAAAAATAACTCACAGGGGAGGTAGGTAGCTGCTAGGCTGACCAAGTGGGTTCTTTTTCACTGGATGGGATATGAATCAGAAAAGGATCCATGAGGGTATCAATAAATATATGGACCCACCTTCCTACAACCCATGAGGATTCTGTCAATCTAGTCTATGCTGTTGGGAATCATGAGATTTCTCTCGTCTTCTTGCAATTATCAATTATTATTATTAAAAACATATCAAATCTATTTTAGGCATCATCCATGTAATTTTTTTGTCTACTCCTTGATCATTATAACAGGCCAACAGGGCCCACCCATATTACACTGGCCTGGGACAACCAATGATCATTACAGTGGGGAATCCTAACCGTCCATGTTTCCTACCTACTAAACATATTATTTTTTGATAGTCATTGTGCTCTTAAAATTTCTGGGTATTTGCCACTTTTTTCTTTTATTAACAAGCATTCCAAGATGTGGTTCATCTAAGCACGGCTCTAATTAAATGTGCATGTGTGTGATTGGCCTTACAGTTTAGGTGATATCTCTCTTTTTCTTAAAAAAAAACAAAAATTTTGGGTTCAAAACTAGTCTATTAGTGATAAAAATTGAAGTGAGGGAACTAACAATTAATGGGTTAGGGTACAATATTTGAGGATTGCAGCTCCTCTCCCATGGCTCCTTCATCCTTTCTGATTTTCTTTTCTTTACATATGGAGTTAGTACTCTATTTGATATTCGGTTAAATTATCACCATATTTTTAATAAAATATATTAATGCTAAATAAATTTTAACACGCTTTGTTCTCTCGTGAAACACTAGCAATTAACCTAGAAAAAAGGGATATTCCAAGCCGACACATTTTTTTAATTATGGCATGGTTTGAAATTTGGTCAACCATAACAACCCACTTGGTCTCAAATGCTAGACAATCCTATTGCATAATGTTAGGCACAAATTAAGTCCTTTGCGACATGAATGCAACATGATGAAAGCCGTACGTCTGAACTGATCTTCATGCATCTTGGACGACCCACCCCGCCTAATTGTGTTCAAAAAAGTAAAAAAATAAAAGATTAAAAAATAATAATAATAATAATAGATCGAGCTTTCCCAATCAATCAATGGAGTCCAGTCTCATGTAGCCATCTCTGTATCTGGATCCTTAATTTCCCTTTTTCTTTTGGGTATGTTTCTTGAAAATGGGGACCCTTGAAATGAAATAGGCCTGAGATACCACTAACTACCCAAGTTGAGGGACAGAGACACATGGAGCTGTTTTCTTTTTTTTTTTTTTTTCTGTTTGTTTGGGGTGGGGTTGGCTGATCCCTTAGTACATTTAGACAAAAAGAAAAAAAGGAAAATTTTATACTTATTTTTTTTTGCTAATCACAGATTTAGTCTTACTCAATTTTTTAAATTAAGATAAAGGTTTTTATGAAAACTAGTTTCTTTGCGATGGATTGGGTACAACCCACATTTGTATGTCCTTAGTATTGTGAGTTAGAATAAAAGTTTAAATTAAATTTGATCCCTTCCTAACTCCCCCGCGGCCTAAGCTACTAGCTATGGCTAGTACTATACGACAAGTGAACTTTGGAAGTGAGTTGGAGATCCATTAACCCCACCTCAGTCTCTCCCTCTCACACGCACATATACACACACATTGCTAATATGAAGACAAAGATCTTAGGCCTGATGCATGGGTGATCCAAAAAGCATATGAGAATATATATATATTTTGTGTGAGGTGAAAGAAGAGTTGGTGGTGTCTGTAGGTCAGAGAGAGACTAGACCGTGGTGAGGTTCTTCTTTGCAGTGATGGATATGAAAACATGAGATCTTCTTTAACCGTTTCTTCACCATGTTGATCTCCCAGAATCCTACCCTTTCACATCAACTTGCTTCGACTTTTTATGACAAAAGGGAACACCCCAGGCTAATCTCTTGCCAAGATATTTCATCATTCACCTCTCATCTCTCTTTCATTATTGAAGAATCTATTGGGTGCCAATCTAGTTGGGATTCGATCTGGTGGTATATGATGTTCTCTCTCTTTTAATTTTATGAAAAAAAAAAAAAAAAAAAAGAAGAAGATTATCAAAAGTTAAAAAACAAATGTTCACCTTAGGTACACTTGCAAGGGTGTCAATAGGTTGGGTTATTGATTTGATTTGGACTTACAAGTTGTCGAGTTTAGGGTTCTCCAAAAATATTTCATAATAAGCATAAAGTATTAAAAATGCTAGTCGGACCACCTCTTTTAATGCATTGCTTACCATCTAGCTGAAACACAAAGATGGATAATATACTCGTGTGAAACCCATATGGACCTCAAATCCCTTTATGTCTTATGCGATAAAAGTGATGATGAGATGAGCATCTTCCTTTCATATTCTACTCAAATAATTGAGGGGACAACAACATTGAACTTAGGACCCTTAGAAAAGTTAGAAATGGCCTGGTTCATTGGGAAAATGATACCCATTGCCACTTGTAGAATTTAGCACTGGCATTTGGGCCTATCAATTCCAGGATACTGTCCCTGTGTGAGAGAAATCCAAGAATCAAATCCATTGAAAGATCCAAACCAAAAAAAATATCCATTGAGATGCCATTGAAGCACTCAAGCCATGGTACCCTCCGGTACGTGAGCCTCAAATTGAGACTTCGGCTAGAGGTGTACTTAGGATTAGATAGGCCGGTTGGTCCAAAAGCTAGTTAAAACAATGATGGAATAGAAGGAAAAAAAAAATTTTGAATTGGAGGAAAGAAAAGAACGAGACAAGTATAGGACATATGCAGAAATTTAATAAGTTTTGATGATTTTTTGATAGAAAATTTTGATAGACAACTTCCATCCTGCGCGCAGACAAATTTGGAAAAATGCAGAGGATTGAAAGGGATGCCTCGTGTCACAAGGATTAGTACTGGAGCACGCTATCATTTTCATATTATAAATATGCTATTGAAGTGACAATCAACTGTAATATGCTTCATTTTCGATTTCGTGCATAAAGCACTAAACTGTTGTAAGCTCGTGAAATTAGATCACAACTACTAGTCTTATATTGTTAGGTACGTAAGGATAATTTCTTCCAAGCTAGCAAAATTTTCTCCCTTAATTAAAAAATGTGGTTAATGCACATATCATGAGCATTATTTGTAATATTGAAAGGGTAGCACTAAACCTAATCCATTTTTTTCATTTGCAATTTGGCAAACATAACTACCCACTCAAGTGCTACAGTCGGCCCAAGTACTCTTCATGCATGTTGCATATGCCACCGCCAAATAGGTACACAGAGGGGAAAAAATGAAAAAGAAAAGAGAGATCTCACCATGACAGCACTGGATTCCAGTGTCCTTGGCATCTGTATTTGGATCTTTATTCTGTCTTTTCTTTTGGGTATTTAACTTGGAGATGGGGAGACCCTAGAAATCAAATGGCTTCTAGGGAAGACAAATGGCTCTAGGGAAGAATACATAAGAGAGAGGGGCAATTAAAACCTTCCTCCCCCACCCCACCCCAGCCCAGGAAAAAATAAATAAATAAAGAAAGAAAAGGTAACCAAAAATATGTACTTGATAATTGAAATAAGAATGAAGCATTAGAAAAAATGGAGAAAAACTAAATAAAAAATTTTAATAAAAAAAGGTTACAACCAATTTTTTTTTTTTTTTTGTTTTGTTTTGTTTTGGTGCCTGGCCAGTCCTAATTAGGTCAATTTCAATCAAGTATTGTTCCAGATTCTACCCAAGATTGAGGGGACAACAGCCTTGAACAAATCCCTAACAATTGAAAATGTGTTCGTTGGTTAAATTAATGGAACTCATTGGCATCCCTAGACTTTAGCACTGGATGTTCGGACAATTGACACCAAGCTACTGTCCTTGAATGAAAAATCCAATCATCAAATCCCTTGAAAGGCTCTTTAAATAAGTATGCAGGCCACAGCACCCTCTAGTGCACCCTCTAATCAAGGCTTCAATTACATTTACTTTGGCATAGGCCGGTTTGTCCAAAAAAAATCAGCAGAAATAATGATGGAACCTGGAAAAAGAAAAGAGAAAAGAGAGAAACAATGAGACAATTATGGGTCGACATATGACGAAATTTATAAGGTTTTGATGATTATTTGGATTGAAAAATATGAAAGACAAGTTCCATCCTGCACACGGATATTGAGACATGCGGAGTAAAGGGAGGCCTCAAAACAAGCCCCAAGTGACTTCACAAGGCTAATGCTTCCTTACTCCCCATGAAAATCATTATAACATGCTATCATGTTCGTTTCCCCAGAAAAAAAGAAACACAATTAGGCATCCTCATCAATTGTGAAAAGAGAGTTTATGTCACTGATACTCCACGTTGACGTCACGCATAAATTTTTAAAGGGAAAAAAAAGAATTGAAGGTATATATCAATGACGCATTTTAGGTAAGTACACTAACGTTTATCATTCATATTTTGCTTGGATCGTTCCTTATATGGCCTTTTTCTATGCAACGTTTTCAAGTAAAATGTTAGCATTTTTTAATTTTTATGACTTTTTTTTTTCCTTTTTTGGATAAGTTTAATATTTTTTTTAAAAATTTTAATGACTTTCAGAATAAAGAAGAACATAGTTTGGTTGTATATAGCAATAAATGCACAAACTCATCATCTTGAACGGGTTTATGAAAAGATAGTAGGAGCCATTACCATTATCAGGTTGTCCACGATGTAGAATGTAGGATCTTTAGGAATTCATAAATTGCCTCTTTTTAAAACTTTTGAGTGTTGTTTGTACTTTGTAATGATGGCAGCTGTTCTCCATTTTTTTCTTTTTTCTTTTTTTAATTATTTTTTTAAACTAATAAGTGGAGGCAATTAGTTGCATGAATTTCCCCCCGTTCATAACGCTGGATTGTTTTTAAAATTACATGGACATAAAAAAATAAAAATAAAAAAGGTTCAATTTTCATGAGATAGCTTTATAAAGCCCTTACCCATTTTTTTCCATTCTAGTAGGTCTAAGAAACTAGTATAAATGGATAGCTTGGGAACATTTAAACATAATCAGTTGGTTGGCCATAGTTAACGTCCACATCACAGCTGCAAAGGTAGCCAAAAGTGTGTAGAAAAACAAAACGGCAATGGTGATTATGCTTCTTAAAATGTCCTAATGAATGGGTGGGGTTGTGGGGTGGGAGTGTTTATATCAGATGGTACAAAATCTCATCGATTTTTCTTTCATGATTTGGATTATATGATGTCTATTAATGGTTCAGCAAAAGGGAAACAAATTGTCCACTTAATGAAAATGGTACATATCAGTACTGGAACCACCCCCCTGTGCTGCGCGCCATAGATAGTGAACATTTCGCAGGGAATATCAACAGGCGAGAATAGCCAAACTGAAATTAGATATAGGAGAACACTTACAAAGAAAACAAGGGTTTCTAATGGGAAAAATAATAGTTACAAGTCAAAAAGAATATATATAAATTATGATGAAAAAGAATAAGATTGATCTCCAGCCTCAAAAATTGCAATTGCTCATATACAAGGGACATCCTAAATGTGATTAAAGTATCAAAAATGAAGGAGAGCTAGAAACAGCCGACCGTATATTTAAATTGCTGAGGGTGATACACCAAAGCATTTGATTGATGGGAAAATCTTGATACCTAACTGGAAGAATTCTTCCTTGCAGTGTAGGCACGATAAGCAGTCAGTCCAGCAATAACAACTGCAGTCCCCACTGCAATTTTAAAACAGATCCCAGTCAAGTTCATGCACATACACAGTGGAAAGGTGAGTGTCGCGTTTGCGTGCGCAGCCACATGGGGAGAGAGAGAGAGAGAGAAAGGAGTAGATTTAACAGTAGCCAAAATTTCGTTGTAAAATAAAAGTACATAAGTAAGATAAATAGATTATCGCTCTTTTGAAGACCAGGCATTAAATCCATTATAAAGAAACTTCAAAAGAACAAACATACATACCCGAGACAAACATGAGAGAGTGATTGACAAGCCGACGGTATTGCTTGCGGTTTCTCCCAGTTTCAGTTTCAGGAATGCTCAAATGGGGGTGTTCAGCTGCACTTACAATTCTATTGAATACACAATTCAAATCTCTTAACTTCACACTGACAGGAATAGGTGCTTCTATTCCCATATCCTGACAAACCTAAAACAAATCCATAATAAATAATGGTAAGTGAAATTACAAAATAGTGGGGGTTAATTCATTTTCCATACAGACACAGATGCCAATATGCAAAGCCAATTCACATACCCTTGCTGAATCTTGCTCTGCCATCGGATATGGTTCCAGGTCAGCCTTCAAGGCAATACAGAGGCAGGGAACTCCAAAGCCACTTTCTTCTCCTTGCCTAGCAACTTCATAAAGCAATTCTGATGCTCTTTTCCAGGAATGTTCATCTGAACTGAAAAATGGATAAACTACTACACATCATATATGATTGGAAATTTGAAGGAATAAACATACAGTCCACTAACAAAGTAAGAAACCATCTAGAACATTTCTGCATACAACTTTATGTTAAACCATCAAATGCCATTAAACTTCATTGTCCTTTTAAGGCACCATCCAGATCTTAATTTAGTAGACTTCTAGAAAGTAGGTGAAATAGAACATAAGCACACCGGAGTGAGGGAGGGAGGAAGAGAGAGGGGAGAGGGGGTAATAAAGCCACTATGGTGGTGGTTAAGGAAGTTGCTCAGACACTTGATTATAATCAGAAGTAACAACAATGGCAAAAACTAAATCCATGGTAACAACTCCACAGGTTGAATACCAGTGGAAGTATAACAAACATCTTGGAGAAAAGAAATCATCTCGTACCTGTCATACGCAAATACTGCTACATCACAGGCTGCCAATGATTCTTTATGAGACAGAAATTTTTTAACTCTGTCTTCAGGTATCTCTCTCAATATAAGAGTCTTTGTGGTTCCCTGGAAAGACAGCAATATACCACAAACATGACCATGTAGCCCAAATCAGCAACAAGTCAACAACTCTATAAAAATACTAAACTTATTTCCTATAAACATCAGAATACAAATATACAAGGAAAATTATTCTTTATGTTCACTTTTCACAAGGCCCATTAATCTAACTTCTTATATTTTGTTCGTCTGTGATGTGACAATGTGCACATGAGAGAGAGAGAGAGAGATGATATTCTACCAAATTAATTACCAGGGCACATGATGTTTCTGCAAATAGTACTCACCCCAAGCTGATGGACAACATTTGTTGCATAATGCTCACCAGTTGTGGAAGTATAATTTTCTGAGAAATGCCTGAAATTGGAATTGGGAACAGCAGAAACCACCTTGCTTAGAAGTAGAAAGAAAAAACAGACGACACAAATGCACACAAAAAAAATAATAATAAAAATAAAATATTTGGCAGTGAACAGAATCAATTAATAATGTTGATAAATGAAACCACCATCAAAACTGAACTAATATGCTTTGACTAAGCTTAAGGTTTACAAAATACACCTTCCAATAAAGGAGTTCAATAATGCAGACTTTCCGGCTTCTTTAGGCCCAAAAACAAGGCAGTGGAAAACATTTCTTTCTGTTTGTTGCTTCTTACGATCTACTGATCTTCTCCTAGTAACACGAAGTGCTGAAGCAGGATCACCGGAATATCCAATGTATATCAAATTTGCCAAACTTTGTGCAGGTTCCAGTAGTGTCATAAGGGCCCACTGCAAAACATGTATGTTCATTAGAGGGACAATTAAAGATAGCTCAAGAAGAAAAATAGAAAGACATTTCATAAAATAAACAACATAAAGAAGACAAACAGTGTGTAGGAGAACAACATGCTGCCTAACCGAAGATTAAAATACCACCCACACACCCAGTCAAATTATTTTGGGGGAATTATAGATTTGTCTGCCACCAGGAAATAATTAAAGTTAGTAGTCATTATTACTTAAGTTAGTAGTCATTTACTACGAAGTTAGTAGTCACTTGTATTGAAATGAAATTATTTTCCCAGAGCCGGACTTTCTGTAATTCTCCCAATTATTTTACAGTGTGTAAGAAAGTCAACAATACAGACTCAGACCTCTCATACTAAACTAAGAAATTCATCCCCAATCTTCCCCTAAAACATAAGACTGGAATAGATAATTCATTATGCAATCAAAGCCTAACTAAAATTGAAAAGCAACTTCCCCGGAAGCCTGAACAGCATTTTCATGGCTACTCTTAACAATAAGGTACTGTTACAAAACATAAATCCTAACAAAATGAATTATTTTGAGTTTACTGGATAATATAAAGGAAGCACACTAATCATAAGTTAGTCCCAAATGTCACCACAAATTGAATAATTCATTGTAACTGTATAGCATTCAGAAATTTTGCAACAACATAAGCAATTCAATTAGCCACTAGAATAAGAATATTGTATACTGAAACATATAAGAAATGAATTATATCCACTCATGACAGGCAGAATAATCAAAGAAAAAATAAAATCCATACACACCTCAGCTAGAAATCCATTAAGTGATAAATCCCCAAGAGCCGTTCTCTCTGCGGCATCTTTATAAGAAGCTTCATCCCAGGGACTGAAATTCAAATATAAACAGCACATTGAAGAAAAATATTCTCGCAAAAACAGAACACCAAAGCAACTGGTTAACACAAATTTGTTGGCAATTAAACAAAAGTACCACTGGAAGTATTTCAGTGTAGAAAAACAGTAATAATTATAGTGCCACAACCCAGCCATATGAGCAAGGTATATAAATCATTTTCAAAAACTTCACCTGTTACAAGACAAATCTTCACTCAAAGCACATCATTTTAGACCACTCGCAACCAACTCTATTTAAAGAAAATATAGCTGATTTTAAGACTAAAATATTCATTCCTGTCGTCACCAGTTATGTGGCCAAAACCTTCTCCTATTTAAGCATTGAAGGATGCAAATTTTTCATATATTTATAGATCTTGACACACTTGATTGGCATATTTCCACAAAACAGAGAGTTTACTCCAAGTTACGTGAAATATGACACTTCAGGATGACTAGTGCCGTAGTGCCCAGTCACCTTGTTCCTAACATCGTAAGGGTTTGGAGAAGTTCAACCACACATAGAGGTTGTGATTGGACATCCCTTGACAATTAATTTTCACTATACCCTCTTGTCTACCCTTGTTTTACTAAAATTGCATTCCATATATTAGTCTTGCTCAACTTAAAACCTTCAATGTATTTCTCCATAGTTCTAATGTAAAATTAGCCCCTAGTTCTAACATCTATTAGTCTTGATTCCTTTCTTTTTAGTACAAGAAAGGAATTTCAATCGTGTATATGCTCCTAGGAAACATATGGAAATCTATTCATTTCAGGAAATGGGAGCAATTCGAAAAAGTCAGACCCAGTATGGTAGCTTCTGAAATTCTGAATAAGATGGTACCAATTTTGTAATAATCCACACGTCTCTCTCCATCAATCAATAATATTTGACATAAAGGAAATTCATAGCACTTCATTTGTAAGAAACTTTGTAATTGCACTCAAACAAGACCAATCGATTTTTTCAGAGATCATGAGCATTATCTTTAGACAGACACACAAAGCTTGTTGGAAAGTGGTGATTAATTGAGCAAAAGTACTACAGCGATGCCTCCATTGAATGAAGAAGGGTACCATGAGTATGGTACACATCATGAAAAAAAAAAATGTAATGAAAATATTAAGAAATTAAACAAACAACCAATGCCGCTTACAGAAACAAAATTCACCTTTCCGGAACAGTTGAAAACAGATCATCCAGCTCAGCCTGTCGTATAGCTCCATCCTATTAAATGCCAAGGTTCACACATTCAGAAATTCAAACTGCTCATTAGTTTGCAACTTACATCACGGAAAACAGCAGCCTAATTTTTATTTCATATTGCAATTTTAAAAAATGGATAATTCATTGCTTAACCTAAATTTTAAGGGATACTATAAAATGGATGAACTGTACTATCATCACAGCCACTGAAAATTGTTCAGAATATATATGAGAAAATTTTGATATAGAAATATAGTAAAAGAAATGCACAATTCATTTATAAGAATATGGAAGAGATTAGTGCAAACATTGTCATTGTCAAACAAATGGAAGATTCCCCGCAAAAACTCCACAGCTTCACTAGTCAGCTCCACACTCTACAATGTGAAATCTAAGAGTAAGTATTTCAACAAAAAGGAGAAAAAAAAAATGGGAAGAAGAAGAAGAAAAAGAATTGCGATGAAAGTTTAAGAACACATATAAAAAGGAAATTCAACAACGGTGGACAAATACAGTTGTATGCATTAGGGTATGTATTACAAGAAAGACTGTCAATATTGCATGTGTAAAAGATTTAATTTCCAGGGAGATCGTGGATTGAAAATTTGAAATACACATTCAAAACTATTAGATATAAGGACCATCTTTTCAAAGCCAATTTGAGCAAACCAAAGAAACCTAAGCAAATAATACAATGTATTTGATGACAGAGTGCTTAGGATCTTGACATGAAGAATTGCAAGAACAAGAAGGGAAATACCTGATCAATTAAACCATATTGATTGAGACTTTTCTCAATAAGATAAATACCTGATCAGGAGCTCGCCTAGTTGGGACTGGAAAAATATCATCCCTGAGTTTGATATCATCGTCATATCCAAATTTTCTCAAGACATTCCATGTTGTCTCAATACGACCCTTTTCTATAAAAAGAGCGTGGAGAAAAAGAAACCCTATAAGGGTAAGACCCTGCTGGTTGACTCCTTCAGGCAGCTTCTCTTGGACTACTCTCTTCACACCCACTATTTCAGCAGGCTGCAGAGGAGCATTGAAACATTTAACCTGTTTACCACATTGCATAATCATTTTAGAACATTAGACAAAGTGAACTGCAGCATTAACACCCAAAAGCAATGGAAAAGTGTCATAAAACAGTGAAAGGAAAAATAACCTGAAAGTTATTCAACTCTGCATCGCTGAGGGCACCATCCATGTCCTGATCACAAAGGATAAATATCCTTTTCAATGCCTTCAGGCATAGGGGTTTTAGGGTTTGAGTTTCTTGATCAAACAATGGGGCTGTTGGATGAAGTACGGCTTTTTGAGCAAAATAGAAAACTTCAGGGACCTAAGACAAAAACACTGGACCTTTATGACTTAATAACCTTTTATAAATCTGATAATAGCACAAAATTTAATTACAATAACAGCAAGATAACACTATTGTACTCCAATTTTTGAATTTAACCAATCACAATGCTGAAAATCTTAAATCTCATTCTCCTACAACTTACGAGGAATACAAATTCATAAGAATAAACTTCTCATCAATGGGTACTGTACTAAACAAAATATATTTCCAAACAAGAAAGCCAAAAAACTAGATGCGAAATAATAAATTTATGGTAGTAGGCATGTAAACACAATTAACCAAATAAGAATCCCAATATATTGTCTAAACGATCCATATAATCTTAAATAAAACGGGAAAATTAAGGTGTTGTGACATACCTGCATTTGGCTAACAGCAGAACATTCCATACAAGTCTCAATCTCCCTGAACTGTTGCATGAGTGGTGACATAACCTGCTCAAGGGTCATCTGCTCATACTCATTTCGCAAATCTAGCTTGCAACCAACCACAACCACCGGAACCTTCACCTACCCATTCATAAAATTATATATAGTCAGGATACCCCTGTTGACAAAAAATTATATGTATGTATATATATACGCACTCTAAAATGAAAACTATGAAGAAGGTAAAGATATGCAAGTCATAAACCTGTAATTGATGAAGCTCGCGAAGCCAGAAATCACTGAGCCGACCGAGCCTCGCAGGCTGATCACATGCATAGGTTAGCACCACAGCATCAGCTCGCTTCAGTTCTTCAGCAAGCTTACTTTTATTCTCCGGACTAAAATGAACGGTCACATTCAAAAATCAATTCAATCTCAAACTAATATGCATTTACGGTCTGTTTGGTGGCAGAGAAAATGTCGGAAATAAAAAACTTAAAAACTTTTTATATAAAATTTGTCATTCATTAGGAACCAACGAAACATAAAATATAGTATTCAAAATTCTATTCTTTTCTATTTCCCTCTGTTTTCTCTGCTCCGTTTGGTCGTCAAAAAAGTAATGGAAATTTGAAAAGAGTAAATAAAACTAGAGTCATGTATTTTGCATTGTTTGGGGCACAGGAAAACAAAAACCTCCACTTAAAATTCATTTGAGACTATTAAACTGAAATAAATAAAGCGTAAAATCCAAAAAAAAAAAAAAATCGTCTTATTTTACTTTCCTGGGCTTTCTCATCAACCAAACAGAGAAGAATTTAGCAATATACGTGTAAAGGGATTCATATGTGTGTGTATGCATATATATATATAAAAGACCTGCTGGAGGTGTCGATGATTGTAACAGGAACGCAATCGGGGAAGAGATCAGCGGGAAGACGAGTAGGCGGCAACACCGGCGGAACATTCTCCGGGAAGGTGTCGCTTCCGCCGGCTACTGACGCAATCAAACTAGATTTTCCAGTACCTTGGTCTCCGACGACGACGACCCGAACACCGGTCCGACGGACTGAGGTGGTTGAACCGCCAGCCATGGGAACCGAAATGAATGAGAGAGAGAGAGAAAGAGAGAGAGAGAGAGAGTGAGAGAGAGAGAGAGAGAGAGAAAAGTAGAGTGAGCCAATAGTGTTGCGAAGAGGAGTGAGGATAACGTGACGGATGGAGGAACCGTCGAAACCCTAATATATGGGGGGTGGCTGGTGGAGGACGGTGGATAGTGGATACGTAAGCGTGGGGAAGAAGTTGGAGCTATAGAAGTTTTCGGACTAGGGAAGGAGTTTCGCTTCGCTGCGGGAGTGTTTTGTTATGGCATGTTACTTTGATGATGATGAGTTCGCAGGGCTGTTCAGAAGTGGTGCGAATGACCAATGAAATGTCATTACAAGGGATTTCGGTAGGGCCTATATGAACAATAATAGTTATAAAAACTCATCATGTTATTGATTAAAAAATATCATTTTAAATAATTTTGTACAATAACAATGAGAGTTGGCTAGGTGACAAAATGGTGAACTGTAAACTCAAATATTTCGAGTTCAAAACGAATTAATCTCTCTTGTTTAGCCATAAGTCAGGTTTATTAGCTGGAAATTAGTTGGGTTATGACAGTTTAGACACCTCGTTGTTTGACATAAAAAATAATAATAGTTTTGTACAACAAATTTTTTTCAAAATTTGTGAAAAATAAACTGTCATACAAAAATATAATCATCATCAAATGTTTGTGAACATACTTTCAGTTAAAAAGAAAGCATGTTTCTAACCATGCTTTTAATATATCAAAATAAAAATTACACTCTGGAAAAAAACAAAAAAAAAAATTAGAAGGAACAAAAGCATGGCTATGTCATTAGCCCTATCTTTGGGAGTTTATGAGAGAAGACAATAAAAGAAAACAATAGTTAGGAAATAAGAGAATAAATAAATGATTGTAATTATTCTCCTTCTTATTTGGGAGTTTAGTAGAGAAAATAAAGTGTTTATCTTTCTATTTGTTTGGGAGTAAAAAAATAAAAAAGAAGATTAGATTTATTAAATGTGTATTTTATCAATATAACCTTTGCAACTTGGGATAAATATCTTCTCTTTTTTTTTTTTTTTTTATTATTTTTTTTATGTGTCAATCACTTACTTCTAAGCCCAAACCCTCTAATATCATCACATGGGTGTCAATATTTATTTATAAGTTTTAACTCAAAATCACTTACTCAACAAATAAGGAGAATATTACTAAACTATCATACTATTGATAAGTATCCAATGGATTGAAAAATATCATTTTCAATTTTTTCGATGTTATTAAATTGGCAAAATAGACATTATAAACATTTCATTAAGACATTTTCCTTTCTTTTTATTTTCTCCCCTTATGAGAAGAGAAAAAAAAAGGTATTGGAGTTGGAGGGGTAGTGATTCTCTCTAATTATTTTCTTTTCTCTTCTCATTAAACTTTCAAACAAGAGAAAGGAAACACTTTCCCTCAGCCTTCTTTTTCTCTATCCACTTCCTTTCATTCAAACACAATCTAAGGTTAAAATGCGTTTTTACGCTTG